>OY728155.1:20607500-23007500 GCA_963277665.1 Viscum album
GTGTTATTGAAAAATTTTCCTCACTTACATCACGCCATGATGTATCTCCAATGCAAAACCAAATCTCACCACCTTGTTCTATGTAAGAAAAAAATCATGGAGGACAACTCGAGTGCATGCGTATTAGTTTGGAAAAATCTATAAGAGCACACAAGGCTCATCATAGATATCATGGGATTAAACATAAATCCATTTATATGTTAGAAAAATATCCATGAATGACCAAACTAATCACACAGAATAAATCCTGATTGAAAAATACTTGGAATATACTATTAACTTTCTGAAAACAAACACCTATTGAAAAAGTAACATTTCAGCATATAATGCATGAATGATGATTTGTGTACCCAAGAAACGAAGCCGAATTAGTCATGAAATATTGGATTCAAAACATCTGCCTCACTATCAGTGTCATGATTCTATACATTATTGATTAAAACGATATCATATGAAGAAGATACATCATAAACCAAATTCTATAATAATAATAATATTATTATTAAAATTATTATTATTGGGTGATTTTAGGAATGGACACATGAGTTAGAAAAAGGTATTCGTTACTATTCTAGAAATGAACATCACAAATTCAGGGCCACAATGTCAATGAAGGTACATCAATATTACAATGTATGAAAAATTTATGACTAGATTAATGTTTCATAGCCAAAAATAAATAAAAATAATATTTTAGATTATTATATATTTATTATTGTTTCTTCTTAAAAAAATTATGCTCAAGCCTTTCCCATTCCATGTTCATAAGAACCAACCCCTTATGTGTGTACTCTCTCCACCATTTAAATTTTATTTTAATATCATCATCATCTTCACAATGATCATATTAAGGGGATTCATGCATGGTAGAATAGAGCCCCCTATCACGCACACATCCATACAGAGAATCCCAACCCCCTTCTCATATTCCTTGACTACAAAATAAATATTAACAAGTATAATAATAATTATTTTATAATTATTATTATTATTATATATATATATATTCAATCTATCAGTGAAGTACACTGATCCCTGCTTCCCCTATTACTTATTTTACATAATCATTATTATTTTTATTGATAATGATTGTCACAACTGACACATCGACTAGTAACAATCACTCTATCCCACCGAATGATGTCATCCAACATTGAGCACCATCCCAAGACTGAGTTTAGTTCCATTGAACACTGTGGTAAAATATCCATTGCCACCCCCATTCAATCAATCGATTATGAACCTAATAATTATGTTTCAATTTTTCGCACTGATCAATAGTGGAAAAATGATCTAATACAGTGTGTTTTTGAAACCAATGACCAATATAATGGTCAGTGATGAATGTGTGGAGAATATAGAAGAAAATCATAAAATAAAAATACTATTAACATACTATGAAAAATTTTCTTGTTGGCCATAATTTGTTTTCGTAGAGAGATTCCTGAATATAACATAATTAAATAAAAAAAATATCAATTTTAAACCACATAGAGATAAAACGATTAACTAAATTAAACAGTCCTCCCATAAATTAATTATTTAGATGATAAATTCCTGATAGTTATGGGTAAATTAAAAAAGATAAATCCTCACATAACATCTTCCTACCTCAATTTTGATTAGTCATTTATGAATAATGAATTTAAATCATTTTAATTATAGAGATCCTTGATTTTCATTCACACGCCAATTTGCAATGTTTGATCGGTCGATGTTTTCCCATGGAATCTCCTCCACCAAATCCTCTTTCAAATGCTACGGTTATGGATCCAATCCTAAAAAATTTCTATAACCAGGTTTTCAAAGATGTTTATAAGGTTTCTTCATTATAAAATAAATCTAAATTAATTTACTTCATTAATTTATTATTTAATCTCGTGATAAAATTTTCCCAATCATCCAAAACATAAAAAGATTATACCACAAATAGGGAAAAACCTACTGTCTAAACTCAACAGCGGTGTCGGTTTTCTAACTGGAGACTCCATTTGGGAGTTTCTTTTTCTATAAAACTACCTTTTTGTGATATTTGATATATTTAATATATTTCAATAATTCATTCCAATCACACCAAGACTCCGAATCTCATGCCTTCTCAACACTTGGCTCTAAAAATTTTCTCATATATATTACAAATTATTATTTTAAAAAAACTAATACATTACATTATTGTATCCTTCAAGGATTTCTATCCCCCAAAGGCAAAAACTAAGAAACATTTTGGGCTAATGAGCTCTCAACATGGACTCCTACTTCTATGAGATCTCTCTATAGTTCCTAATGATATGAAACATCATGCACCCAAGGAAAAACATTCCCCTGAAGGGTCTTTCACTTGCCCATCCTCAACATCACCCAATGCTAGAAAAAGTATACACCACTCTTACATCCTAGCTCACCTCTGTCGATATTTTACAATGAGTCATGAAAATACCACCTCATCTGTGACATGTGAAGAACCCCATGAAAATGAAAAAAAATTATAGCCTCTGGGTTAAGTGACACACAACCTCACTGACCTAACACAACCATATAAAAAAAAGTCACCTATGAATCCTATAAATATCCTACCCCCCTTGAAAAAAATTCGTAACTCTCTAAATAAAAATACCACCATAATCATTCCAATGAGTAATCTTCAAATTTATTGGACAACCCTCATATTCCCTTGGATGAAATACACCCTTTTGAAACCCACACTATCCCCAAAACTAATTCCCCAAAATTTTTACCCACTAGATCCAAATAGTATAACTATATTTATTATGTTACCTCATAAATGGCCTCGAAAAGTTTCTACTCTAGTGGTGGAGTGGTAATGAGAATGATATGAAAACCCCATCGATGGAGAGGGTCTACCGAGTAGTGGCTCATGATCGACATCAAAACCTAAATCATATTTACCAAAACCTGAATGGTCCAATCTACATGGCCAAATATTTTGGTAAAACACTATGCCCAACTGCAATCTAGTCTCCAAAGGATTCCTACATCCTCTCCTTAATCAAGTCGGGAAGTCATCATCACAGTATTCAATGGGCGTTGAGGTAATTGCATAATAAACAACTACCTCCCATATAAACAAGTGTTCCAAATTCTCCATAGAACAATGTTGTTCATCACACTCAAATAGGAAAGAAAAATATATCAACATGAAAAATCACTACAACTCATTTGAATTCCCAACTAATAATAGGTGATCTTGGTACATCCTCACCTATATTGGATGTATTATTATTGAAAAAAACCTCATTATCACCTCTTCTAGCATCACAACTAGAATCAAAATCCATCCATGGAAAAGGGATGATGTGATTACCTCATTCAAGGAATTCACATTGGGGCTATATCCAATGGACACCTGGTCCCGAAAAATCTCACAATTCATATCCCCAATTCAGTTTTCCCTAGAAATTTGAATAACTGAATTGTAACAACTATCAAATGGCGGTACATTGCTCTATCCTTACCCACAAGGTGTCTATTACAAAGAGGTCATCTTCTTTGTCCCCTCACTCAACAATAGTAGACATAAAACCATGTTGTGAGCATCTGCTTCCATGGACATGTCCTATGGGGATTTCAATGTCATAATTACTTATCCTCTATAGGTTTTACCATCACTCCCATTTTATTGAATAAATATTTCAAGAACTAACTCCACTATAGCATCTACATGACTACAACTCTTGGATTTTTTCTAGTAGCATCTTCCAATGTCTCTCATGCTCCAACACAGACTCCAAACACAAGAGGGTACCATAGATGAAGATTTACTCAACCTGATCCATGAAATTTTAAGGATCCTACTCATAAATATCATGAAATTATATCGATTAGAATTCATTCTTTCTTTATCCCACATGTTTTCTATAAACTGGGAATTCTCCAAAACCATAGTACATTGAAATCCACAACCACACTAGCCCGATAAAATCATCACCAACACAAGACTCTATAGATTCACCATGTCACCATGGAAAAGTCACTCATCATAGACCACCATCAAGGAGGGGTTTCAACCAAGTGGGAAACTCACAAAATATGATCATGCTAGTCCTGCACCACCTGAGAAGGTGGTGTGGCCCACTATATAACCTAGTTGATCGCTAAATCTATAAATGATGATGCTCACACAACCTTGGTTTATCATATTCCAATACCACTATAGCCAATTCATTCTCCATGGAGAAAATAGTTCGCATGAACAACCATTTGATTGGATGATGTTCACTCACAATAGAAACCTAACCACTACATATAATCAAACATCTACCACCATGGGTCAGTCTCATCATAAAACCTTGGTGATCCCCATTACGGGAACTCGCGAAACATACCAAGCCTTCACATACCTACTTTTTTTCATGTTGGAGCTATCGACTACTCAATACACAGATGATATTCTTCCTAATCAACTAAAGGATCCATTTACTTCACAAAAGTGGGTAGCACTACATGATTACCACCTAGAGAAAAAATCCCCATGAGTGGGTCCAGGAACATAACCCTCCTCACTCATATTGTAATTTTCACAAAATTACCTTGGTAGAATAGTTGGATATCATCATATATGTATCTTAATTAATATTAAGTCACACTACAATCATTGAGTATATTTTAGCATCTTTCTCAATAAGTGCATGGAAATAGAAACATATTCAAATACGATGCATGTTCTATTTTTGTCCAAATAACTAGTTTCTACACACATTGAGTCAACAATAACGTTATATTGGTCTTGTTGAATGGATAAGTTGGCCGCTGTAACAACACTAGACATCCCGCCCTAAAATACAACATCAAGACATGTTAACACTATTTCCATAGTTCCCAAACAAAACCTCACAACAATAAAACATAAATCTATAATCCATTCCTTATTCAAGGAACTATCATAAAACATCAGGATAAGTACTACCCTGATACCATTTTATTAGAACCTAACATAATGGGTCTTGAGATGTAAATACCCCTTGCTCACCTCTTATAGGACAAGAGCAGGAGACTGGCACTAGGAAGGCATATCACACGAATGATAGGAATTAATCGTAATTATCTATAACCATGCATGTAGAACAACACCAATACATTGATGAAATGTAAAAGAAATGATAAAAATGAATTTATAAATCTATAATCCAACAAAAAGAGTATCAAATAGTTATATAAAGAGTAAGGAGGGTCTAAATAAAAGAACAAAAAAAACTAGGATGTAATGTCGGACCTTCCCAGAAGGAGGGGACTACTGTCAAATCAAACAATGGTATACACCTCAGTCTTCCTACACCAATATAGATCCAACTGATCTTAGAACTGAACCCTCATCAATCATCTTGTAATTTTCACAGCATTTCCTTGGAAGCCTAGTTGGATATCATCGTATATGTATCATAATGAATATTTAGTCACACTATAATCATTGATTATATTTTGGAAACATTCTCAATAAGTACATGGAAATAGAAACCTATTCATACATGATGCACGTTCAAAAGATTTTCCTAAAAACTAGTTTCTACACACATCAGGTCAACAATAAAGTTATCTTGGTCTTTGTGAATGGATAGGTTAGTCGCTGCATGAACAGTGGACATCCTGCCTTGAAATCCAAACTCAAAACATGTTAACACTATTTAAATAGTTCCCAAACAATACCTCACAACTAGAAAAATTAAATCTAAAATCCAATATGTATTCAAGGAACTATCATAAAACATCATGATAGGTACTACCCTGATACCATTCTATTAGAACCTAACATAATGGTTCTTGAGACATAAATACCAAATTCTCACCTCCAATAGGTCAAGGGAAGGAGAATATCACTAAAAAGGCATATCACTCGGATGACAGGAATTATCCTAAATTATCTATAAACATGCACACAAAACAATGCCCATACAATGATGAAATGTAAAAAAAATGATAAAAATAAATTTATAAATCTCTAATCCAACAAAAATAGATTCAAAAAGTTTTAGAAAGAGCTAAAAGGGTCCAAATACAAGAACAACTAAAACTAGAACGTAATGTCTGACATTCCCATATGAAGGTGACTACTGTCAAATAAAACAACGGTATAAACCTCGGTCTTCCCACACCAATACAAATCCACATTATCCTAGAACACCAAGGAATCTAAAAAATAGTCCTTCATACATAAAAGACACAACACACATGGGTAGAGCCCATGCTGGGGTGAGTATAACAATACCCAGGAAACCAAAAAATAACTAAGAACGAAGTATCAATGGTTTTAGTCACCTCTACAAAGTTATATATCTATAGTACATAAAATATGAATACCCATATATACTCAGCAAAGATACACAGAATCAAGGTAAAGTCACAGCTGTAATATAACCCATAGTATTACTGCTAAAAGGCTCCACAAAGAAATCATTAAGAAGAACACATCTAAAGAGTTCAATTGAACTAATGGTGAAGTGTATCATATTTTACATGTATTATTTTCAATTATTAAATGGAATTATTTTGAGGCCAGACCTCTCAGTAGCGTGCGATTATAAGGCTCGGAGTGCCCGGAATAAATGTTAGAAATAAATTAAACATTAAATATCACGCATGAGAGATTTTCCTGAAAAAGTGGAATAACCTTCAAATAGATGCCTTGATCAGAAATATGAGGGAACCATTGAGTTCAAAGCAGCGAATTTGCCTTAAGTGGGGCATAACAGCGACTGGCATGGGTCAGATAAAAAACTTATTTTTTGGACTTTTAAAGGAAATAAAATAAAATGGAAATTAATTTATTTAAAATATTTCCTTTTTGTGCATCGAAAAAATCCTTCCCAATAAATTCATGCTTATGGAAAGTTCATAGGATTAGTCGTATTACCTTATGAATTTATGATTTTTCATTAGATCTTTGGGGGAGAACCTGTTGGCGGACAATGACGACGCGATCGATCAATGCATCCTAGATTTGATGAACATCACCAACGAACGCGACACGACAATCGTTCTTCAACCAAATCAAGGTGGGGGGAGTTATTTCGATTCTTATATTCCCTATACATGGATTAAATGATGAATGTGGATCTATCCACAAATAGGGTGATCTGTAGATTGTGCGATCTTGAGAGAGAGCATCAATTTTTTTTTCTTTTGGGGTTTTTGATTTGGGAATTTATTTTATAATGATTATTGGTCTGTATTTTTTATTCTCTTATTAAACCTATTAATGGGAGTGGATCTACACCACTAAGAACAATGGAAGAGGTGTGTTCCTCTTCGGTTTTTGATTTCTTCCTCCTTTTCAACCCTGCATTCTTCGTGGGGTTATGAAAAATGGACCATTGTGAATCCATTTTACAATGCAGTAATGCCAAATTAGAGATCCGAAATCATGAATACACAGTGGAGGTGTGAAGATGATGCTGAAAGATGAATTTAAATGGTTTGGGAGAAATATTTCTGTGACAGTTCTTCATGCGGATGATCGAAAGAAGTTTTTGGGGTCAACATAACCCCTAAAACCACCCGAAACGTTGATGGAATGGTAGAGAAACATAGGATCATGTGTTACGAGGTGATTAGATGGCCATATAAAATATTGGAGTAGAAATAAAGTCGTGGTGGCGACAAACGTCATTTCTACAAATTTTCTATCAACACGGCGTGTATTACGAAGAACACGCCGTGTTGGACCAGCTCAGTGGTGGCTATATTTTCGAGATATAGATAGATTCCACATGGAAGGTGACCCCTTTCACATGGAGTGTGGGTTCCTTCTAGAAGATTGACATGTATCTCAAAAGATACCCATGCATGGGGTGGGTACATGGTCGTGTACTCCACCACACGGCTAGACCACATGACCTGCATGGGCTACCCCGTGTACTGATTACATGGGATGGCACACATGGGTTGAAACCGAGTACGATCCCATAGCTGCGCACATGGAGGGAACCCTGGTTACTCAAACACGGTGTGTATTCTGGCCTACACACTGTGTACTTACTTTTCTACATGACATGTTCTTCTGTCTCGGGCCATTTTACATGGGCAGTACCCCTAGTCGAGACAAATGGCGTGTGACCCTTCTACACATCATGTATATACTAGATAATGGTTTGATCCTCTTTAACACCATTCATTAGACAAGTTTCACATGTGTTAGTACCCATTTTTATCATTCCTCTTAGGGTCATGTATTGTTTCTATCCTAAGGAGTATGATCCCTTCAGCGGGACTTTCTAAGATTGAGTCAGGTATCCCTCTGAGAGGCCCGAAGTGAGATCCTCTATCCATTCTTGACCCTAGATAGAGTTAGGTGTCAATGTGACTATTCCTACAGTTCGCCGATCCTCTACTTAGAAGGTGAATTCAGATGAGTCGCGGTATAAACCAAGGCGCTAGCAGTGACCCTCATCTGGGTGTCATGATCTTTCCCCACTCAAGAGTGTGTTCTCCCAGAATGAGTGTATCTACCTCTCATGACTTTTCCTGACGGACGGTACTTCTCGAACGGACGTCATCATAGCTCTCAGACTTGAATATTGAGTTATCCCAGATGAGTGCTTTGTGGAACCATAGAATTGAATCCCTAGCAGTGGTGCGGTTGTGTGACTTGTCTCTAGTCTACGAGTCTGAATTTTAAGTATATCTGGATTGTGTTTCTTTTGCTATATGTTCAGTAGACCTATATTGTGTAGAGATGACTATACCATTACATTGTGTATTTCATTGTGGTTTTCAGTGTCCTCTTCTGAGTATTTTTATACTCACCCCTACATAGGATTTTCCTGCACGTGTTGTGTCTTCTGTAGATGAGGGGAATTTTGACAAAGTCCAGGGTGGACTAGGACTAGACAGAGCTTTCTGAGTTCCTTATAGGCCATGGGGTTCTTATGGCTACAAGCATGAGTCATAGTACCTCTTTGTGATTACATGTTGGATTTTTTAGTTTTTAGGCTCTTGTTGTTGGTGGGCTTGTATTCTAGCCAAGTTTACTTTTTATACATTACATTTGTTGTACTCTATTGGTTGGGTCTAGTTGTATGCATGCATTTTTGTTCCATAGTGGTTTTTATATTTCAATATTCATGGGGTTGGAGATGTGTGTGTGTGTGTATGTACTTAGGAAATGCCTCCCATTTTAGTAATATGCCTACTTGGTGATAGTCACCAGCCCGATGCCTATTGCAGGTGGACTTGGGGAGTCACGTCACGGGCGCCACCAGGAAGGGTCGGGATAGAGTGGAATAAAATGTGGTAAGTTCTTCCTTAGGACCAAGAGTCTGTGAGATTGTTTTGGGGAAATAGTGTTATGTGTAATGAGCTCGACTTTCAGGCGAGAGACTCCACTGTTGGTGTGGGATACTGACATATCCATACACCAAGACTTTGATAAACTACTTTCGACCTGGTATAGAAAAAACCAGTTGCGGGGAAGTAAAATAATGGTACATGCATCATATAAGAATGGGTTATGTTTTCCATGTCCTTTGTGTGAGCTATCCATATATACGCTTTGACCATGGTTAATATTGTTTTCTTACAGGATGCATCCATGATGCATACCTGCTAGGATTTAGCAGCATGATCACGAGGATGACACCCTCAGTGACGAGGCATCGATACAGGGAGTAGTTCCCCAATCATTACCTCCAATTGTTGCACATGCTATACCACCACCAGCAGAGAAACTTGTGATACCTGCAGTATTGAAAGATGAGGGGCACAGGATTAGTACGCTCCATGCGTTCTAAAGACAGAGACCCCTCAGGTTCCGAGGCTATCCTGACCATCAGGTGGCCGAGGAATGGTTTGAGGCAGTAACCAGAGTTTTCTGTCTGGTGAGGAATCCAGTATACCAGATGGTGATCCTAGGAGCGAAACTTCTTCAGGGTTTGGCGGGAAGATCATGGAGTCTGACCACAAAGACTCACCACAAGGAATCCATTTCATGGATGGAGTTTGAGCGACTCTCCAAGGAGTAGTTCTCTCCGGTTATGATGAGAGCGGTGCATATCCAGGAGCATCTTTAGCTCCATCTAGGCAAATTGACGGTGGATGACTATTCATCTAGGTTCACAAACCTCACAAGGCACTCGATGGATGTGGTCATGGATCAGTACATCAGAGCTCGGACCTTCGAGTGAGGTCTATAATGAGAAATCTGAGCTATTGGCGTGCCTCTATGAATATCAATTTATGCTGGAGTGCTCGAGCTGGCCTTGATGATCGAGAGCTTCATTGTAGAGTATATACAGCTGATGGTAGTAAGCAGCAGGAAGACACGTGTGGAGACCTTTACAGTAGGGAGTTGACATCGGGCAGAAGGATCAGGATGTGGGAGACATAATGGGAGAACCCATGACAAGGGATCAACATTACAGGTCTCTCAGGCTAGATCCAATGAACCTATGGAGAGGCGATGCTACTCATGTGACAATAGTGGACATCTCACTAGAGATTGTCCGACCCGTCGAGCTGATTATTGGGAGGGGTGGATGGACCACTGAGGTAGAGGCAGAGAGTGGATTAGACAGACTCACCAGGTGGCAGATGTCATATAAGAGTAGGGAGAGCTGTAGGTGGTGGCAGACACTTCGATCTACTTCCACCACCACCCCCAGGAGGTCCACACCAGGCTTAGCGAGTTGAGGACAGGTGCGGGGACAGTTGCATGCGGTCGAGGCGGATGACCCATGGAATCCAGGGATGATCTGAGGTACGATCTATGTCTTCTCTACTTTATATTCTGTACTTATTGACATAGCTTCCAGATATTCCTTCCTCATCACATGTCTTGTTAAAAACCTTGAGATTAGTGTAGAGAAATTAACTCGACCCTTAGGATTGGAGACACCTATGGGAGGAGACTCGATGATCACACACCTTTGAAGATAGTTTTATCTTACTCTTGTAGGCAAGAGTTTCAGTTAGAACCATTTGGTGGATGCCTCGAGGCCTTACGATGTCGTTCTTGGTATGGATTGGCTATCTTTGGTTCATGCCCATATTGACTGATATAGGCGAAGAGTGTGGTGTGTCCATAGAGATGGGATGAGGTTATCCTTTTTCAGTGAAAAGGAGACCCAAGTAGAACAGAATGGGATCATGTATATGAGGGTGCAACCAAACAGTCATGAGTTGGCTATCCTTATCCTAAATGGTGTAGGTGTTGTGAGCTTCCAGATCCTAGCATTAGTGGAAGAGTACAAGGACGTTTTCCCCAAATATGTTTTAGGACTACCTCCCCACCGTGAGATCAACTTTTGCATCTACTTACACCACGAGATGGCACTGATTTTTTCACCAGCATATCGAATGGCTCCCTTAGAGATTCATGGGTTGAGGGTTCATTTAGAGGATTTATAGAGTAAGGTTTTAGTAAGACGCAAAATTTCACCCTGGGTGGCTCCAGTTTTGTTTTCCAAGAAGGAAAATGTGAGTTTGAGTTAGTGCGTGGATTACAGGCGCCTGGACCTGATGATGCTAAAGAACAAGTATCCAATACTAAGGATCAAAGACCTCTTAGATCAACTAAGAGGGGAACATTGGTTCTTTATGGTTAAACTTCCTTCAGGATACCAGTAGTTACGAGTACAGGACAAGGAAATACTGAATACGACATTTAGATGTTCCTACAGTCACTATAAGTACATGGTGATGTATTTTAGCATGACGAACGCCACTACAGTGTTCATTGGACTTATAAACTGGATATTCCGGCCATATTTAGACATGTTCATAATGGTCTTCATTGATGAAATCCTTATATACTCAGTGTTAGAGGAAGAGAAAGCGAGACACCTGCGGATGGTTCTTGATGTACTCCGAGAGCACCAACTTTATTGGATGCTCTTAAAGTTTCAGTTATGGATTCAAGAGGTCCACTTTCTAGGACACGTTATCTTAGAGAATGGAGTTGTTGTGGACCCAAATAAGGTGGAGGCAGTGTTGGCATGGGATCCACCCCAGAGCATTATGGAGGTGCGGGGCTTCCTTGGGTTGGCAGGATATTACCGAAGATTCATTCTTGATTTCTCCCATATATCAGCAATGATGACAGCTTTAACATGGAATGTGAAACCCTTCACGTGTATAGAGAATTTATAGTAGGATTTTGAGCAGTTGAGATAGTGTCTGATGAGCGCCCCAATTTTGAGAATGTTGGAGGAGGGAATCAAGTATGTAGTTTTCTACTACGCATCGGGGACTGGGCTTGGCTATGTCCTGATGTAGTGACTAGCAATTATTGCTTATGTTTTTTCACCGAATTATGTCACATTAGCATAGCTATGAAACCCATGATCTCGAGTTGGTAGCGGGTGTATTCTCATTAAATATGTGGCGAGACTACCTTGTGGTCGAGCAGTTCATCGTCTACTCTGACCACAAGATACTCATGTACATCTTCTTGTAGAAGGATATGAATATGAGATAGTGGAATTGTCTAGAGATCCTTCATGACTATGATATCGAGATCATATATACTCTTGGTAATGGGAACAAGGTCAAACACTCTCTTAGAAATAGAACGATCTCATAACTATTGAGTGAGGAGACATAACAGTTGGCCTCATTACAGTTATCCTATATGGACAGAGAATATGCATCTTACCTTCAGTCGATGGTTGTCACCCCTCCACTCCTACAACAAGTTGGGGAGCCACATCTTGGAGATGAAAACAATGTGGCTTAATGTGATCATTTATCCTCAGGGCATGCCCCTAATGAATATTCTCAAGGTGGGGAGCACATAGTTATTTTCTGACTATGCACTTTTGTACTAGTGGCATTGTGGGAGGAGGTCTTGAGGGAGTTTCATAGACCCCCCTTGGAGGTACATCCTTGTGTTGAGAAGATGTAAAAAAGATATCCAATGACAGTTCTATTAGTCAAGCATGCAGAGGGCAGTAGCAGGGTTCATTTCTCAATCCGTTATTTTCCATCAGGTGAATGTTGAGCACCAGGTTGCAGTAGGGTTAGGTCATCCCATGAAAGGTCTAGAATAGATGTGGGATGGAATATCAAGGGAATTAGTGATGGGTTTACTGCAAATTTCCATGGGGCGTGATTCCACATGGGTGATCATTGACTAACTAACCAAGTTGGAACTCTTCCTAGCTATTAGGGAGAAGAGTTCTGTAGAAGCATGGGATGCCTCTATGTTCCAGATATAGTTCATCTTCATGATGTCCCTTCAATAGTAGTCTCGAATCATGATGCCCGCATCACATCTCAATTGTGGAAGGGATTGTAGGAGGATTTCCGGAATTAGCTACGCTTGAGCACAATGTTCCATCCCCAGAGAGAAGGTCAGATAGAGAGGAAAAGTAAGGTTCTAGAGGATATGATGCGGGCATGTATCATGGACTTTGATTGCAGTTGGGAGGACCACCTATCACTAGAGGATTTTGACTACAAAAACAGCTACCACTCCACCATTGGTATAGAATCATTCAAGGATTTATATGGGAGACCTTATCGGTCACCGCTTTTTTGGACCGACATTGGAGATTCATCACTTATGGGTCCAATGATGGGAAAATATACCACCGAGAAGGAGACGATCATCAGGGAGTGGATGAAGACTACAAAAATTCGGTAGAAGTCTTATGCTGACTGACGATGGAGACCTCTAGAGTTCGAGGTGGGGTACCTTGTCTTTTTTAGGTTCTCACTTCGATGAGGGTTCCAGGGATTTGGATGGGGTGTAAAATTTTCTCCAATGTTCATCAACCCTTTTCCGATACTTCATAGAGATAGAGAGGTGGCGTACCACCACGATCTACTGCCACAATTGCCATGGGCACATGATGTCTTCCACGTGTCGTAGCTGAGGAGGTACATGCATGACACATTGCACATCATCTACTGGGGAGAGATGGACATCGAGGATGGAATGACCTTTGTTGAGTACCCGGTGGAGATTGAGGATCGGCAGAAGAGGATACTTTGTGGGTGATAAATTCCCTTAGTACACATCCGATGGCTGCACGAGAATCTTCAGGAGAGCACATGGGAGCGGTTGGCCTAGATCCGTGCCCAGTATCCACATATTTTTCAGTAGCCTTTTGTTTTGGCTTTCGAGGATGTAAATCCCTAATGTGGGGAGAATTTAATATCTCAGATTTTTTTGTATTATTTTTAGATATTATATGGAATTATTTTGAGATCAAACCTTTCTATGACGTTTGATTCTGAGGCCCTGAGCTCCCATAATAAATTTTTTAAATACATTAAAATTTAAATAGTGTGTGTGATAGGTTTTCTTGAATAAGTAGAGTAACTTTAAAAAATATCCCCAGATCAGAAATATGAGGGCACTATTGCATTTAGAGTAGCGAATTTTCCGTAGGAGGGTTCTAACACCAACCGACACAGGTTGGCTGAAAAGGATAGTTTTTGGGCATTTAAATGAAATAAAATTAATTTAAAATTAATTTATTTAAAATGATTACATTTTTGAAAAGAGACCAAATCATACCCTATAAATTTGTTCTTCTGGAATGTTCACAGGGTTAGCCAAATTACTATGTGAATTGAGGATTTCCCATTGGAGATTTGGAGGAGAACCCATTGATGGACTACGACGATGCAATCAATTGACACATCCCGGATTCGACAAACCTCACCAACTAACGCAACACAGAAATCATTCTTCAAAAAAATCTTGGTTGGGGTTGTTCTTTCAATTCTTATTTTCCCTGATCTTTTTTTAAATGAAAAACAAGGATCAACCCACACACAGGGTGATCCGTGGATTTTGCGATCTTGCGGGAGGGAGTCAATTTCCTTTTCTTTTGGGGTTTTTGATTCAGAAATTTATTTTATGATGATTTTTTGTCTGTATATTAGATTATCTTGTTAAACCTTTTAGCAGGAGTAGATCAACGCCATGACGAACAATGGAAGAGGTGCATTCCTATTTTTTTATTTATTTCTTCCTCCTTTTCAACCCTGTGTTCTTCGCATTCTTTGCAGGGTTATGAACAACAGATCATTGTGCATTATTTTCGCAATGAAATGATCCCAAATTAGATATCAGGCATCATGAACACTCATTATAGGTGTGACGATAATGGAATAAGATGAATCAACATGGTTTGGGAGAAATCCTTCTTCAACCGTTCTTTATGGGGATGATCAAAACAGGTTTTGGGGCCTATCGAACCCCTGAAACCTCCCAAAATGTTGATGGAATGGTAGGGACACCTCAAGGATTATATTACAAGGTGAAAGGATAGCCGGATCAATTATTGGAGGATCAACCAAGGCGCAGTGGTGAAAGACTTTGTTTCTGGAAATTTCCGATCAACAAGACGTGTATTCCTAAGAACACACTATGTGGGACTAGCTCAGTGGCGGTTACAGTTTTGGGATAAAAACAGGTTCCAAAGGGCATGCGACCCCTGTTACTCGATGTGTGGTCCCTTACCCAATTCTTGACATGTATTTGGAAGGATATATAAGCACAGGGTGGGTACACAGTCCTGTACTCCACCACATGGCATGACCAGGCGAGCTGCACAAGCTACCCCATGTAACTCTTACAAGGGATGGCACACACATGTTGAAACTGTGTATGGGAACACGACCGCGTACATAGAGGGAACCCTGGTTACTTGAACATAGAATGTGGTTTGTCCTATATGTTTTGTACTTAATTCTCTAAATGGAATTTTCTTTTATCTCGTGATGTTTTACCTGGGTAGTACATAGAGTCGAGAGACATGGCGTGTGACCCTTCTACACGCAGTATATATCATGGTTCATAGTTTTATCCTCTTGACCACCATTCCTTCAACAAGTTTCACAGGTGTTAGTTCCACTTTTTCTCGTTCCCCTGAAGTTCATGGTTTATTTACATCGATAGGAGTATGATCCCTTCTGAAGGACTTCTTGACATAGAGTCAGGTATCCATCCGAGAGGCCTAGAGTGAGATCCTCTATCCATTCTAGACCCTAGTTTGAGTCACATATCAATGTGACTATTCCTATAAGACACTGATCCTCTACATAGCAGGTGAATTAGGATGAGTTGTGGTATATGCCAAGGCCCTAGTAGGGATCCTCATATGTGTATCGTGATCTTTCCCCACTCAGGTGTGTGTTCTCCCAGAATGAATGTATCTACCTCTCATGATTTTTCCCGATGACCAAAACTTCTCGGACAAACGTAATCATAACTCTTAGACTTAGGAAGTGAGTTCTCACATATGATTCTTTCGTATATCCTTTGAACTGAATCCCTAGTTGTGGTGCAATTTTGGGACTTGTCTATAGACTATGTTTCTGGGTTTTGAGTATATCTAGATTGTGTTTCTTTTTCTATATATTCAGTAGACATATATTGTGTAGAGATGACTGTACATTTACTTATTGTTTTACTTTGTGGTTTTTGGGGTCATCTACTAATATAGTTATACTCACCCCTGCACGAGATTTTCAAGCACCTGTTGTGTCTTGTGTAGACAAGGTGCCTTTTGACGGAGTCCTATGCGGACCAGGACCAGACCGAGCTTTCTGTGTTCCCTACGGGCTGTGGTGTTCCTACGGCTATGATAATCAGTCCTCAAACATCACTGTGTTTCTTGGTTGGGATTTGTAGTTTATAGAATCTTATTGTTAGTGAGCTTGTATTCTAGCAAATTTTAATTTCCAAACATTACATTTGTTTTACTATGTTGGTTGGGATTAGTTGTATGCATGCATTTTTGTTCCATAGTGGTTTTTTTATTTCAGAATTTGTGTGCCTAAAGATGTGTGTGTGTGTGTGTACAAGTACTTAGGAAATGCCTCCCATTTTAGTAATATTCCTACTCGGTGCTAGTCAACAGCCCCTGGCCTATTGGAGGAGGGTTTGTGGAGTCGCAGTGTGGGCCCCACTGTGATGGGTCTTAAAAATATGGAATCTATTTTCGAGATAGTTCTCATCGGGCATCACTGTTTAGAATCAAGATGGATAAAAAGATCATTCATCTAAGAAACACAAGCGATTAGACTACACCTCATCTGAAAGATCATATCTCGACACATATATAGAAGTTTAACACCCAAGGGATCTATAGGGGGACACCATAACCAACTAGAACAATACTCATATATAGGGGACCAACACACATGTAAATATTGGTCATTCCAATTCCAAGGACCCCATCTATGGAAGCATGAATGTAAATAAGGATCTCTCCCAACCTCTTAAATGACACACACTCGAAGCCACTCCGAAATTTGTTGAAGCAGATGGAAACTAATCACTATAGAATAAGGGATCTCACCCAAAAAGAAATGATCATTAGGAAGCTTTAGTGGTATCACCCTCTATAATGTGAACATGACACTACATCAAACCCTCATAGGAATAAAACAAGTGAACACAGTAAACTGATATTATTCAATCGTTGTTGAAAGAATCATCTCACATAAATCACCACCTACTATATATTTGGTTTCAAAACAATGGTCATCACCATGATATGTGCGAGAAACTCCCCTTGGTGGACAACTCAACTTCTCGTATGATCCTGAAAAAAGGTATACCAGCATATGAGGATACTCATTAGTCTAATGGTATTATACATGAATCCATTGACATTTCACCAAAAATGACTACGAATGACCAAACGAATCACATCATAGTGGTCCTCGTGAAAAAAATACATAGGATAGATTATTTACTTACGTTAAACAAATACCTGATAAAACAATCACATTTCTATATATAAAACATGAATGATACTTCATGGGAAATATCTATTATGTCAAATTAGGCACCCCATATTATTTTCAAAATTTATTCCTAATTATCAGGATCATGAATCTTTAGATGATTTGTTAAACTTAAATTGTATGAAGAAGGCATGTCATATAAAATATTTTATAAAAATAATTATAATAATTTTAAAATTATTATTATAGGGTGATCTAAGGACCCATCCCACGAGTCAGAATAAGGTATTCATTACATGTAGTTAAATGACCATATCAAATTCAAGGTCACAATGCCACTAATGGTGGATCAATTTTAGATCGTATGAATAATTAATGGTCAGACTAAGATTTTATATCTAAAAATAAATAATAAATAATTTATTTTAATTTTTAAAACTTCCCCGATCAAGACTTTCCCCCTCAATGTTCACTCCCACTATACCCTTAGGATCATCCTCTCCCCACCATTTTATTGTTTTCTTATATTTATCATCATAATAATAATCATAATATCAAAGGGCTTAAAATACAAGAGAATGGGGCCACCTCGCATGCACACTGGAATACAAGGAATCCTAATCCTCACTTCTCATGCACCACGCTCTCATTATATATAATAAATATTATAATAATATTATTACCATATGTAATATATATATATCTTCACGATAGTAGTGAAACACACTATTCCCTACCTTCCCTTTCATTTATTATAATTGAACACTATTATTTTTATCAATAATGAATGTCTTTCCCACTTCATTGACTAATGATGATCACTCCATACCACCAATTACCATCACTCACACCCTCTAGACCCACCCTATGACTGGGCATGTCATTATTTAACACCAATAGAAAATCTTCATCACCAATATGATCGATCGACCAACCATGGACCTGATCCGTCAGTATCAATCTGTTTCACTGAATAATGGTCACTTAATGGTTAAATAACATTTTTCATCAAACCAATAGAAAAAATAAATTTTGATGATGAGTGTGAAAAGAATGGGGAATAAAAGAAAAAAATATTTGTAATAGACCATGACCAGTGTTCATGATGGCCTTAATTCATTATCATTGTTTTATAGAAGAAGAGAAACTAAATAATCCAAAAAATAGCAATTCTATACAACATGAAGATAATATAATTACCCAAATTAAAAAATCTTCCAGTGAATTAATTTGTTAGATGATAAATTATTGTTCATCATGAGCAAATAAATATGGGATAAATATACACATTACAAATCCCAACATCAATTTGTATCAATAACAAAAAATGAATGAATTTATGTTGTTATCATTGGTGATATCCTTGATTTCTATTGGAACATTAATTTCAAAAGACCGATCTATCAATTTGCATGCACAAATCTCCTCCACTAAATAATAAATAAAAATTTAAGGTTATGATACCAATCCGTAATTTTGGACATAACTAGGTCTATATTGAATTTTGTAAGGTCACTGCGTCATAAAATAATTATAAAATAAATAAATTTTATTTATTTATTATTTAAGCCCACGTTGAATTTTTCACAATCTTCCATTGCTGGATGATATTATGTCATGGCTATGGTGAACCATGAATTTTAAACTGAATAGTGGTCTCATATTTCTTATCCATGGCTCTTTTTCAGATATATTACAATTTTTTGGAAAACTATATGTGGGTGATATTTAATAAATATAAAAACTAAATTTTGGGCACACCAGACCATAGAATCTCATGTCATCTTAGTGCCTGGCTCTAGAAATATTTTTAGAAATATTAAAATGTATTCAATTTAAGAAATTAGGATATTAAAATCCATGTATTCTTTCAATTACCCAATATTTATGAGGTATTCTTAGTACTTATGATTGATAAATAATCACATGTTCCCCCAAATATCCTTAATCCTTTTTGACAATACATTTTCTTCCATTATCTAATCCGAAAATCCTGATTATTCCTTTATTATAATTTTTAGATACTCCAATAAATATTTTTTAATAGTTTAAGACTCTTACCTTATTAAAATGTGTAATATGTGTCTTATCAAAATTCTTGTAACAAAGAAAGTGAAATTTTCATATATTTGTGTTATTTATTAAATGATGAAAGATATTTCATTAAAAAATGGCATACATAATCTTTTTGGAATATCACTTTACATATAATAAAATCCATTGTATTGAATTTTCTTTATATTTAATTCTATAGAACCTTATTTATAAAAAGTTACAATAAAGGCTATTTATGTCAATTTCATTGATAACATATGTTTTAAATGATTTTTTAATCTTATAATAAAATTTTATAAAGTATTTGTAATATAAATTATATCATGTACATTTATTTATGTTTTGTATTATAGTGGATCCTTTGAGGAGTGAATGTGATATATATATAAAGAGTCCTGAACCTTGGTAGTTTGAAATGATGTTTTATTTAGAATTAAAATCCTAGATAAAACAATAATTCCCTTATAATTATTTTAACAGATTCTATTATAATCCATGAGATTTGAGAAATATGCGTATATGTGTTATATTTTATTCACCCTCATGTGCATACCTTGTAGTCAAGAATTATTTTTTTATAACATAATGATATAACTCATGGTTTTTTTAAAAGAAATATTTTCTTCAATTGAGGACATTTATTTCCATGTAATTTATCTATTTAATTAAAATTTATAATTGTTGGATATTGTGTTAATATATTTAGATGATATGATTTCTACTAATGGAAATATGATTCCCCTTGGAAAAACATTAATCATCTCAAAGACACAATAATAATGATTTGATTGATACTAATTATGTATCTTGTAATGAATTATGTTATGAATAAAAATTTATAGGGTCATTATTATACATGTTATTTTTTCATGAATAAACAATAAATATTCATGGTTGCTTTTAAATCATTTTTATTAGATAAAAATTCCAATTTAATTCATGGGTTATTGATACCAAAAAAGATGAATCATATGGATTTACAATTGTTGGAATAATTGTTTATGTCCTAAAATTGAAATCCATGATGTTTTCATCCCTTCAAATAATGTATAAAGAATATGATTCAAATTGGTAAAATAATACTATGATATGGGAAATATCTTCATATGTCATAGTAGACACAATAAAATGGTATTATTTTACAAATATCTGGCAAGATATAATTTCCCGATAGAGTGTACAAAAACATTGGGTATACCATTGTAAATGATATAACATATTTTTCATTATTTTTTCTATGTATATTTTTTTTAAAATCAATATAATATTGAAAAATAATAAAAAAACTAGGACACACCAATGTTGAAAATTATATTTGACATTAGTTTTTTTACTCCAATTATAAACTACAATAGAGTCAATTGATGTTTTTTTTATTTTTTTAAATTATGTTATCCTACATTACAATATATTTTTCAAATCAACTATTTACATAACCAATGTTGAATACCTCATTGAAATAAAAAAATCATGAATGATTCTGATTGACTATATTTTAAAAAATGGGAAACATGTTTTATAATATTAAATATTTTATATGACTGATATAAAAAATTACTTCCATTGAATTGTTTTATAAAAAAATGTGTAGTCTATTTTTATCTTAATTATATCAATATGCATTGTAAAAATTATATATATTCAGAAATAAAAAAATTTAATTAAACCTAAAATTCCTAAAACATTAATATAATAAAACTATATGAATATATGAAAAATTTTATATTGAAAACATTAAGTAAAATTAATGAAAAACTGTTTTCTATAACAAAATTTCTACGATGATGACACTTTTACAATTTACTAGACAAAATAAAATTTCAAATTTGACGAGATAAAAAGAATATGATAATTTTTTACAATAATCCACCCATACTCCCGATAGATAATTTACCTCATTCAAAATATATGATGATGGATGATAAAAATTTTGACAAATAAAAAAAATTCATAATTTATCCTCAGTTGGGTGATTTGATGAAAAGGAAAATTGATAATAAAGAATAACATTATATAAATGTATAATAATTTTTATTATAAATATTTTATACATAAATCACTACACATAATACCCACATTAGACTTCCCCATGTTAATGATAAAACAAATATTTTGAAAATAGTTTTCAATTAGAAATGACATTCTACATATCTATTAAACTATAGTAATTATAAATTTTTTTACATTTTCAAGAAAATAGAAGATCATTTCATACATTCATCTTAATGAAAATAGATTGTTCTTACATTTATTTTTGGAAAATAATAAATTGTATAAAATAAAAGAATAAAAATTTATAATATAAAATATTTATTAAAATTAATCTTTCTTCACTAGTAATAGATGAAATTTGTGTCATTTTTCATGTTGTGTGAGGAAAAAAAGTGACTGGTGTTTTATTGAGGACAAGAAACACAAAACATCTAAGGGATACATAAAAACAATATAATATCTATTTTTATTTAATAAAGAAAAAGAATATAATATAATGTTATATAATTTTTATACCTTTCTAGGTTATGATTCATAGAACAATTAACTAATTAATTCCAAAATATACAATATTTTTTTATTCTATCTCAATCACGCATTTTCCTCATTACTAGAGGAATAAACTATGTTTTTGTGAATCCATACATTACTATTGTATCAAATTAAACACAAATTGTATGAATATATTTAATAAAAAACATATGAATTAATTTATATTAAATTGATATAATTGAAAAAAATATTATAATCGACATATATAGAAAATAATTACATAACATTAAGAACAAATATATATGAATCTATAAACAAAAATATTTAATTTTTACAAATAATAAAAAGAAAATAACTCAAAAACAATTCCTTAGTGTATGGAAAACTTTAGATATAATTACTTGTGATAGGGGTGAATCAATATTGGTGCAGTTTTCTTCAAATTTAATGGGATTAACTCATTACCACTATGAATAGTTATGATCGTGATTATATCATTATCTTACATTACCTTCATTATTAATCATATAGAAAACATATAAAAGATATTTACTAATTTTACATTTGAATAATAAATGATATATCTTGGTGCATCTGGTAAGAAATCTATGATAACAGAAGCCACTATAATGTGATACATGTTATAGTAGGTTGACCCAAAAATAGTCTTGAACCTGAAGTGCGGTACCCAAAACCCGAGATGGGGTGGTAGAAAAAAATTCTATTTCCCTATACTGGTGATATTATAGTCCAAATAAAGTATATTCTAGTTCATTTTTACTTTCTGTATATTCACTTATTAATTACAGCAATTGATTTTCAATACAAAGTAAGTTCCCCACTAGTTAATAATTTTGGGGAATACAACACTACCATGGATTATTCCACTCTACATACTTACACAATAGCATAAAAATAACTCATATTTATTTTTATCTGGTATTTAAAAAATTCACACAAATATCTTCAACTAAACATAAGAAAACTAGAGTGATTCTTTTCGGGGTCAGATGAAGAACTTATTCTATTATGTGAAACCTGGAATGCACAAATCATTCTTCTCCTGTTCTTTTTATTCAATTCACTTGAATAGCCTACACTCGATCAGTCTTACTTACTCTTTTTTTCTTCTTCTATTCTAATTTATAAAAATTGATCTAGTACTCCCTTCTCAAATTCAACTTATAGAATGTATTAGGATCATAATTAAGTCAAATATTATTTTCCTTGACAAAAAAATATTCATTATTAGAAAATATTGTCTAAAAACAAATTTATATCTTAAATGACATGAATGAATATATATATCTATATATATAGAGATAGAGTTTCATAATTATGAGTATATTTCATTAAATGTTTACGATATATAAATACATTGATTTTTGATAAATTAATTAATAATTTGTTTGTATAAATTTTATGATTTTTTCAGGATTGAAAAAGATATAAATACTTTAAATAGTATTAGATAAAGTGGCCAAACATACCAATATTTCCACCCAAATATGATCTACCAAGATGTTGGATACATATGAAAAAATCCCAAGTGTCATAACTGATTATCCCAGGAAAAATAGAGTATCCATAACTTGAAAAGGATAATTTACATTATGAATTAATTAATGGGCATGAATGTTTTACAAGACGTAAAGGGAAAACCTAAAATGATGCATTTCAGATATGGAGAAAAATAATTAACATCTTGAAAACAACATTCATGTATTGATCTATGTTAGACATGCCTAGTAAATAAAATTTTCTATTTTATTTTCAATGGATGGTAATAATTACTTGATCATACATTAATAATATGGAAATACCTAAAACTAATAATAGTAAATTATAATTGTATCCTAAATACTACATGAGCTCTATGTAATTTTATAAAAAGTATAGAACCTGATTTTTTCCAAAGGATTGATTGTTGAGACCAATGCCTGGGGAGAGAAGCTGCACTAAGATGGATCAACATCGTTATTCTTCCCCAATTTTATTTCATGTTTTATTTTTATTTCATCCTTCTTCCTTATTTTTATATCACTTGGATTTGGGGGTAGTTACCACCATTTGTTAGGGAAATATATCCAATGGTTGAAGTTTCATTTTGATTTATATCACTAATTTTATTAGTGGATTTATTTTTCCATGAAATATTTTTCACATTCTAATGAATATCATTTTTTTAATTATGAATATTGATTAATAAATATGAAATGACCATTTTGTTTATGATGTTGGTTACCCAGAATTATGTATGACCAATTTTTCATTTAGGGTAACCATGATTAAAAATGTTATTTAGAAAAACTAAATTTAGAAAGTCCCTAATTAATTAATTTCACAAATAATTGTTTTAATTTTTTATTTAGAATAGACTTCAACAGAAATAACAGTAACACAATGGGATTTCAACACTAATCCAATTTCAAGATCTAGTTGCTAATTATTTTTTATGCTTTCAATTTATTTATTTTTTAAATTATTTTCAATTTTTATTTATATGTGGGGCGTTTTTCTATTATGAATTTTATAATTTTTAAATTTTTAATGCATGGATACCACACCTCTATTAAAGGAAAGTAAATTATTTAGTTCAATATTAAACCTATAAAACTCATGACCAAGTATAAATAAGTTTTGACTATGGAATGCACTGATTGGGATTTAACTGTTTGAGGAATTAAACCCTGTGATCCTAGGATATGAAAACATAATAACTATAGTTGTCAATTAGAACATCATACTACAACTTAGTATCTAGGATACTCTTATAGAGAAAACCCCTTTTCAGATTAAACCAGCCAACATCCCTATGATATTTAAGAACAAATAATTCACTAGATTACCACATGAATATCAGAATATGAATTTGAGAATATTAACCAATCTTTGTGACACTTTAAATTCAAAAATGTCTCAATTAATTTGGTATGACTTTACGTCGTCTAATTTTATTTATGAGAGAAATCTCAGGAGTGGATCAAATCCTATTTGCACATTCCATCACTACATGGGATGAGAATGCTAGTGATATCCTCACTCCAATCTTCTAAAATTCAATATAAATGGAAATATGGTTAAATATTTGGAACATTAGTCAATTTGATACTTCATTTCTCTACACTTCATGATATCTCTTTAAATATTTCATTAGGAAATACCCCCATCATGGTATTACGTTTTAATTTTGATACATATATTTTAAAAGGAATTGTAAAGGGAAATATATAGTTTATATATTTTATATCTTGTCATTTTTGATGAATAAGTCTACTTGTTAATGTTACAAACTACTAGATGAGACAACAAGAAACACCTAATAATGGAAAAATTATTGGATAGAAGGAAATGACATCTAAATTATCAATAATTTTGACTGGATAGTAGATAAAATGGAATACATGAAAATAAAAATAAAATAATTGATTTCTTTGATAATCCCCTAAAGGTATGTATATAGTGGATGAAAATTATATTGACTATAAAAGAGAAAAAAAATTCAGGGATACAAATGACCATAACCAAAAGCCCAATCATACCAAAAAAATCAAAATCCTACCAATAAAAAAAGCATGGTCCTTCAATAATAATCTGGGTCCATACATTAAAAGAGACATTGGATACATTTAGAACCACACTCCAGGCAGTAAACATATAAATAAAGAGATGATTCAATGTGCTAGATAGACATGATGCGAAAACTATAGTATCAGATATGTAAAACCATTGAGAATCTCAGTCAGATACTTATAAGAGTACATCCAGGAGGCCCTAAAGTGCATCAATAGACATATTTGAATTTCATTGATTTGAATAGTGGAAAAAAATCTCATTATTATCCAATATCAAAAAAATTTCAAGAATAAAATGAAGTTGAGATGGAGAATAACAATTAAAGAGCGGTAGTTGACGAAAAAAATGTTGATGAAGAACAACCATATTATAAGCCAAGAAATAAATCTCCATAACAAATATCACAAGAAAATATCAACTTTTAGAAAGGTAATATTTCTGGAGCACGCTCAAATTTTCTATTTAAATATCCATTTTTTTCTTAACCTATTATAAACATGATAACCTATGTAAAATTCACGAAATATATTGATACAAAAAAAGTTTGATGAAATTGGAACCACTCCACTCACAAGAGTGTGTTCGAAGGTGGTCTCAAAGGACCTACCCAAGAAGAAATATGATCCAAGTATTTTTCGACTCCTATATTTATTGGATAAAATAAAATTTTTAACATATTTATGTCAAATAGGAAATAATGTAAATTTCATGTCATTAAATACATCCAAGAACATATAACTAGGACTAAAAAAATAAGAGTTTCACATGAATTAGAAAATACAATATTGAATTATCCTTGAGGGGATTATCAATATAATATGATCAATTTCAATAAATTATACTTCATGTTAGAATTATTAATGGTTCATATGGAGAAGGATAAGACACATATCAATTTAGGAAGAACATTTTCATCCACCAGGTAATAATAGATTAACTCAAAAAGAGGAGAACTTTGTTCGAGATTTTGGTAGGAATATGTATGTTTCAATATCCATCAGGAAATGAGCAACTATAATGTGTGAAAATTCAATGAGTTGAGATAAAAAAATAAAAAATGTTGAGGATATTTAAAATTTATAATAAGTTCATGAAATAGATACTTTTGTGAAAGAGTATTCTGAACATTAATGTAAAAATTATAAGAAAGGGAAATTGAAGGGTCGGACCGCTGACACCGAAGGAGGGACTGATTCAACCAAGTTTGTAGAAGGATAACTTGTATAGATGATATATGAACTCCCATGTAGTTTTTCTTAAATTTGGATGAAATAGTGGATAATCCTAGTTGAAATCAATAATTTTGTTCCATTAGGATGAGGTAAGTTGTTTAGATATAGTGGATAGGGGACGACCTACATAGAAAAGACACAACTAAGACCATTTTTATAATAAGACTTTGTAAAAAAAATCAATCATTCGTCAACTGTGCTAATGTTAAAAAACACAATGTAGATCTGCCAAAATTAAATAAAAGTTCTTCCAGGACGAAACATGACTTTTTAAGACTTTTAATTATTTATTTTTTGGCTTATTCACTCTCACCCAAATATTTCAAATTTTACTGAAAATGGAATGCAATTTATAATGTTTTCTTGGGAACATATAGACACATGAATGAATCTTGAGATGATATTTTAAGACCAATACACATCACAAAACCATTTCATGACATGAAATAAAGAAATTACTTGTTATGAAAATGATTCACATTATGAATTATGTGTAAGAAGAACCAACAAATCCATCATTGAAACATAAATTTAAAGTGTAATAAGTATTTCAATTAAACAATTTGTAATTTATTCCCCAAATATAATTGGTTTAGAATTTTTAACTACTAATATCATGCATATATTTATTCCCACAAGACTCAAAAAACAATGAGACATAAACTTCCTTGGATTCATAAAATACCCTGAATTTAAATTTCATTTCTAAAAAAATTGAATTAGAAAAATCTGGAAAATAAATATTAGAGATAACAATGTGATTTTGTTTTTGAAAAATCCTGATTTAGAGATCATTTAAAATTATATAAATGAATTTTTTCATTTATTTGGGAATTATTTCAATTTTGGATATTTTCATTTATTTATTTAATTATTCATATCAATTTCCCTGAGTTATTTTCCTAACCATTTATCTCGATCCCAAGACAATTTAGGAAAAAATATTTCCCATTATATCTTCTAGAAACTTTTTAAGTGGCCTGAGTATGTTCTCTTATAGAGAATTATTTTCATCTAAACAAATTTATAAATGGATAGAATTACTTTTAATATGGTCAAATAATATTGATTTAACAATTTATCATATAATATAACTGAAATTAATATTGTTTAAATCCTATATAATCCAAAGATATCCTTTTTAGGAAATTATTTGAGTTAAAAGAATAACATATCCATTTCTACCATCCTTTTTGTTTTTTTCATGATACTTAAAAGAATATCTGTGAGGGAGATATTTATCATGATAGGTTTAGATTTACTTGGTTGAGGAGACATTACTAGGAGTTATCTAATTATCGGGGGGGTGAAATGATATCATTCACTGTACATCATCATTAATAACCATTTTTCTAAGAAAATCATTAATAATAATAATATATAGGGTGTGTCATAGGAGGATAAAAAATCAGAATTATGCTTTTGATGATATTTTCCTCATATGTGGTTTCGTGGGGGATGTGAGATTTTTCTTCACTAATTTTTTTTATTTAAATCAAAAGATGTTGATTCATTCATTATGGTTACTTTTATCATGACCCCACTTTGATATTTCTTGGCTGAAGTGATAAATGACATATTTAAAAGGATAATTTTACTGATATTATCTTTTAATATCATACAATAATTTTTAGATTCCAACAGTATTTATAAATATTTATTTTTAACACCATTACCCAGCTACCGTAATGACTTAGAGACATCAAAGGCTTACTGAATTCCATCATAATTAATGGTGATTTCTATCTTTACATGGTGGGGATGCTAAATTCCTTGCAATCCAATGGTTAGTAACATCTTCAGAAGGTATGTTTTGAACTCTATTAATATGTATACCTTGATAATTAGCGGAAATGTATAATGTGTATTAAATTAAAAATTATATGAATATTAATAATGAATTGAAAAATGAAAACATAAAAATGAAAATTCCTAGCTATTTTAGATGAAGAAAATTAAAATACTTGATTTCATTTTTTTAAAAAAAATTGATACAATGATGAATTTCACTATGTGATTATTCAATACTTGATTACACATTTAATAAATTTATTTTGTTGACAATGAATTTGTAGAATTTTATGGTGTGATTATTTTGGTGTAGGTTGTGATTTCATCCTTTATGACATGTTTAAATTCAAGTGTGGGGTGATTTTAGTATATTTCCTAAACAAATTTTTTATATATAAATATATATATTTTTGGGAAAATAATTTCTAATTATTTCATATATATTTCAAGAATATTTCAGGTTTGAATGGATAAAATCACCAAAAATATTACAAGAAAGAGAGGCTAAAACCAATCATTTCAACTCAAATACGGAATCTAAAGTTATTTGATACATATGGAACACTTTTAGAGGTTGAGATTGAAGTTATAAGGTGAAATAATGTTTCTAGAGACGGAAAATAAAGATTCAAATCATGAATCATGTACAGAATGTGAAAATGATATAATATATAAAGGAAAAATAGTATTTGAATCATTTTGGAGTTGTATTATTAGAATTCAATGTGTAAAACCATCTTTCACGCTATGAACAATACCAAGAAGTCCTAGTAAATAATGTTTTCTATAAGATTTTCAACCGGTGATTTGGAAATAATAACCCAATAATCCATTAAACATAGATAATACCCCAAAACTCATTATGGTACATTTTAATTAATACTGAAATACTACACGAGCCCTATAAAAGTCTAAAAATTATTCAGAGCATTCATTGTTACAGTGGATGAATTTCATAAACCAAATCACGAGGAAAGAAGTTGAACTGTGCAGAGTCCTCACCATTCTTCTACTCCAATTATTCATTGATGTTTTTTATTCTTCCTTCATCCTTATATAATCATCACTCTAATGAGGGGGTAGTTATCACATTGTGATAGGGAAATTTATCTGAAGGGGGAAGGATCTTTTTGATTTATTTATTTATTTTTATTCATGTATTGGGTTTTTGATAATTTATTTTTCCAATTATAATCCCTTTAAATTTATTCAGTCATGGCCATTGATAATGAATCTTAAATAAAACATTTAATTTCATAACTAGTTACCCTGAATTAGGAATGAGAATTATTGTATTTAGGGTTACATGTTTAAAAAATGGTATTGAGAAAAACATGATTTGGAAAGGCCCCAAATTACATGATCATTGGAAATGGGGGATCACCACATTGAGGAGAGGATACCATGACCATTGGATCCACCTCATCTCTAATTAAATTCCAAACATTAATTAGTGAATTTAATTTCTAAAATATAATTTTGCTTGTTCTATGAAATCTATAAAACCCTATCACAATTTCAACACAATAATTAAAAAATATTCGATCTACATCGGTCTATATATATTTCTTTCATTAAAAAAACAAACCTGTATTCATTACATTATCTTAAAACTAATTAAATAATTTTATTTTAAATATGTATAATTTATAATTGTGTTTCCTCAATGGTTGGACCTTTACATACCTTATACTATATTTTAATTTATTAATTTCACTACTATGATGTTTATAAATTATGTATTTAGATTAGACCTATTGTAAATAATGATGCCCCAAGGGGATGTCGTAGAACTAGTTTCATGTTTTCTCTATCTTCTTCATTTTTATGTTCACTCTCTAACATTAATACAATATTTTAATGACCGGAATTTTTTAATCAAGATCCCTTGCATGTCATATGTCCTAATATACCACTAGATTTACAATATTTGGACTTAACTTATTCCCATTTAATATTTCGAATGGATCTACATTAACATCTACCATGGTAATAAACATAATCATAAAACATCACAGGTGATAACTATACATAAAATATTTTTAGTATACTATTATTGATTTTTCTCCAACACTCTTTGAAAATATTTATCTATCCTCTTATAATTTAACTGTATTTAAAAACATGTAAAAATTAATTATTCTCTAATAAACATTTTCATGTATACTTCTTTATTTTTGAAACAATCTTCCCAAACTCTTCAATTTCCACTCAATGAAATCATCTTCATATTTACTGGATAGAATATATGAATTCATGACCATATTTCAGTAATGAAACCTCCAACATGTTACAAATATCATAGTACTTCTTCATAATCATATATTTGTGTTAGCTGGTATATTTCATAGATCATTCTGTCAACATAAATCACTGTGAAAACGGAATCATTGTAATTATAATTTTAATGATGTATATTTTACATGGAATTACTTGGATTATTATCCTAATTGAAATTATCTCAAAAATTATCTTATTAATTGATTTCTATACACACACACACACACACATATATATATATATACTCATAAACATGTAATTCGATATGTGTCGAATATATCCAAATAGTCAAACTCAAAAAACACACATATGTTGATTTCTTTGTTTGTTGGGTTTATTTCCATATAGAGTTCACTCACACACATGATGAATTTAGGTATGTATTAGACTATTCAAATACAAATATTTCCTTGCACTGAATAACCTATACATGTATACTACCTTATGTATGAAAACCCATTTGTCGATATTCCCTTACATAGGATAATGTCTAGGTACATTTATTTTTCTACCAAGAAAATCTCACACACATATATTTACTTATGTGAAACATTTTTAAAGATTAACATATGTTGATTTTCAATTATTCCAATAGTATCATAAATGTTATATTTTATTCACTTCCATTCTTATTTATTTACACATAATCCTACAAAATTATTGTCTGAATTCTGATAACTAGTATCGTGATATGTAAACTTAAGAAGAATAACTCTCTTATCAACATAGAATATCCCAAATTTCATAGAGTCATTTCTTATTAAAATATTCATCATGAATCATAGAAATAATGAATCATGATGTTAAATCAATTAGGGATACGTCACCAATAATAAATTGATATTAACCTTCTTTTTTTCAATAATTATATTTGAAAAATATATATAACATATCCATGGAACTCCTTTTTCCTTATCAAATAATTATCAATGGAACTATTTAAATCATCAATTTATTTTTATCTTAAATAATATAAAGTAATTCCAAGAAATGAAAAATATCATTGTTATAATATGTGGCACACATCTCTTGGGGGATCTTTTTCAGGAATCATTGGTCATGGATAATCATTACTTTATCATTACCATATACAATTATCGTCTAATGAAAATTTTATTTATCAACATATTAACATGCCTTTTAAATCACACCCACATCACAAAAAAAACTCATCCTATGTTGGATAAATATTCTCCCCTATTAATTTATTGGAAATACTAATTTAATGACGTGTCAATATCAATCGTTCATTTTCTCCCCATTTCATATCAAACATTCCTCTAACATTCTATCCCCATTATGGACCATAAATTCAAATCACTTATTAAAAGTGGTATCAATTCATATGTATAAATTTTCCATCAACCTTATTACACTATGTTTAATCAATCCGTGCTTAGTGTAGAAAATAATAGGGTTTATTTTTGTAAAAAGGTTATCTCTTATAAAATAAAATTATTTCAAATGATTTGAGAGCACATAATCATGTATTAAAGGGAAATATATCTATATTCTAGTATGATGTATCTAATTGCAACAAAATATTTCTTAGAATAAATAATATTGAAACATAGTCACTTAATTTAATAAAGAGGTAAATATTATTAAATTATGAATTGTAGGATTAACATCCTTGTTACTTCATTAACTGTTCAATTATTTAGGTTATTCATTATTCATATTTATCCTACCTAAATTAAAAATAAAAATAAAATTATTTATAATTTTAAATAATTAATACAAACCTTTTTATTGAAATGGGTTTCAACAAAATTCTATAATAATCATGTTTGTATGAGATATTAATTCTAGAATCTTCTTTAAAAGAATTAAACTTTTCTCACCTCAAGGATGTGCTCCAAATTTCTTTCATAATGGAGGAGTTATTATTTATTTTATTATAATGATGTTAAAAAACATAATTCACCAATATATAATTATTCTAGTTATAGAGGTCCAGATTTGACCAATTTTATGGATTTGCTACTTTTTTATCTAATGATAACAACATGCTTTTTATCATTATAGAGAATGCTTTATTCAAAATATTTTCCCTTATAAATAAATTTTAGTGATTAATATTAGATAGAATAATCATATTCTATCTCTGAAGGTAATTTAGTTATCATTCCTCCAGTACTCCCCATGAGATCATTCCTCACCACCAATTCGCTATATTAAAATCACAAATCCCACACAATAGATAAGGGAATATGGTGGTCCTTTCTATTCATTATTATCAACAACAAGGTTGAGATGTTTTTATCAAACATGTTTCTATACCACCTTCTATTATCATGCCTTAACATCAAGAAAATTATTTATGATTTATCCTGAGGGATTATGGATCTTATCACTTCTTAAAATTTCATTATATTTGGATTTTTTCTTATAAAAAGACTTTTGGGAACATTTATCACCTATTGAAATATTAAAATTCATTAAAAACCCTTCATATTCAAGATTAATTGATTATAAATAATTATAAGTGTGTATGTTCATGTTTCACCTCTGAAAAATAACTTCTTCAACCCAAGGGTTTTTATTTATTGAAACCCTTTAATGAAATAAAAATTCGTCATGTGGAGTTCCTTATTAGCCATTAAAACATTCTTATTGTGACTCTCGCATATTTATTTCCTTATCTAGATCATTTATCAAAATTACATGTATGTCATTTAGAATATAAAAGAAATATATGCTTATTCCACTTGGTTCTCTATGGATTCATCTTTTAAACCATTCAGTTTAAATGTAGTACACCTCATAGACATCATAAAAATTTTATGAATTTGAAATTTCATTTGATTGATATATTATGAGGTTTTCAATTTCATCTCAATCTTATTAATAGATTTTTGGGCTAAAATATTTCTTTATTTCCTTTATAATGTTACTTCTTCTTTCCTTACCGACTTTTTTGGCCATGTTTTTTCACATAATATTGAAACATTCTTAAATGATCATGCACTATTTTATTTACCAAAACCATTGAAAAAAGCATATATATATATCCAAGTTCAACAAATCTATTTGATGTTAATAGATTCATACTCATATATTTACCTTTCTTATTTTCGGAAATTCTCCATCATGACATTGGTTTCTATTTCCTCTTTTGAATTTAAATTATTATACCAAAAATAAAATGCACAATGAAAGATTATGATATAACACCAAGAAGAACATAGAAATCATGCTCTTTTCCCTTATTCCCCTCTTTTTTGTTTTTGTGTCAAAGATATTTTTGTGTTTTTTCTATTTTTTGTTAGGTTGTTTGTGGGGAGACTTCTTCCACACACTTTATTCTACAAAACATTGACATTTTAGTAGACATATCACCATTTATAACGATCCATAAATGTACAAATTTAGTTTTGAATCCTATAATATTCATAATGATTGATTTTGAAAAATATTTATGGATAATTATGGATAAAACCTATCTCATTATAGAAATTTGATGTTGATCAAAAAATGAAGTATTGACCTCATTAATAAGCACATGAGCCTCAACCCAGTTGGTGAGATCCTTAAGTGCATCCACAAGACCCAGGTTCAAGCCCAAGTAGAGGCATATTTTTGGGGTACTATAGCAGGCATTGTAGAAGTACTGTACACGGTACGATACTGTAGCTAGTACTGTAGTAGTTACTATAGCAGGTACTATTCGGTACTGTAGCAGTGGGAACGATTCACCTTGGGCCACCAATTTAGGCTTGGAGTCCTTAAGGCTTTTGGGCCACCCAGGACTTCGAGTCAGTAGGGCTTTCGAGCAACCTTTAAGGACTTCGGGCCACCTCAAGGCCTTCAGGCCATATGCAGTTTCCCCAGACACACTACAAAAAAGGAGCATACCCAAAAGAGGATTCAGAGCAGGTGCACTCTCAAGAGCAGAGTAAAATGGATTTTTCTGAAAGAGAGCGTATGACTATGCCATCGGGACCAGCCTGTGCTTGCATGGGAATCCTAGCTAGAAGTCCATGCGAAGGTGGAGAGATACTATAATGATGAAGATGCTGGGGAGGGGTAGTTCCTTATAGATAGTTCGTATGAATTCCCTAAGACCATCAGGTCATGTAATCTCTTAAGCCTATATGCCTTGTAATCCTTGATCCTACGGGCTTTGTAAGGGTTCCCCATTATACTTTGAAAAAGGGGTTATCAAAAATCAATAAAAATGAAGACCTTAGAATCACATAACATGGTAATTATAACATCATATGGGAGTAACTTTTATCTATTTAATAGAATCACTTAACATGATAATTATTACATCATATGGGAGTAACTTTTGCCTATTTAACTCAATTTTTATTTCCTAATGCATTTTAGGCATATTACAGACCAACCCGTCACAAAGGATAAAAAGCACTTTGGGGTCTGAGTTCACTCTCTCTTCCCAATCATCATATATATTATCCGCGATCCATATTAAAAACATTATTTGGTAGCTTGGATATATCTTTACAAAATCTATTTAATCATCTTCTTAGATCTCTAAAAATCCATATTTAAAATAAATAAATATAAAGAGAAATTATTTCAATATATGCATTGTTTAGTGACGAATCAAAGGATAATGAATCTTCTAAAGCATATTGAGACATAAAATGATGGTTTTCAGTAAAAGAAACTTACGATCCATTATAAAAGCTTTTAAAACAACCACGAGGTAAAATAATTTTCAAGGAAAACCTGGTTTGATATTGAAAACACTATGAAATTGAATTCGTTAAAATTAATTTATTTTAATTATAATACTATAATATTAAATAAAAAATTCATTATACGTAGATTATTTTAATTATATAAGTTTGGTGGTTCCCATATAAATACTAAAATAAAATAAATGTAAAATTACTTAAACTTTAGTTACGTAATAAAAGTACATAATGTTATTATCCAAAAATATTACCCCTTCATAAAATATTTTGGTTCAAGGGATTCTTGAGATTTTGATAACCAAGTATAGAATAGATTAATATTATATTTATAGAATTATTTTAAAAAAATCCCTTACATTTTTTATAGCATGCATCTTTACCCCATTAGTTCCCATTCAAGTTGTTACACTGAGGACTCCCACTCCCAAATAAAACTATTGATACAGATTAAGTATCTTTGAAAAGTAATTAAAACAATTTATATAGGATGTGTACCTAAAATAGACTATTTTAGCATATATATAAATTCGGCAGACAAAAAACTAACAGATATACAATAAAAATTAATGTTAAAAGTTCTTTATCTTCTTTCATCATCAGATTTATTAAACTCTATTTAATAGTTATGCATCATATCTTGTATTATAGTGTACAATCACAAAAAATTTCAAAATTATCATGTCTATTACCACTTATATTTGATATGTAATGATGATATATATCCCTATAAGATCATATTTATTTCTACCATCCCATCATGGCTATATAATGTTTAATATAATATTATTTGGGTAACCCTTAAAGGGAAAACATCTCCATGATTAATGATGATAGGGGTTCAAGAACTATACTACATCATAATATTCTTTTTCTGTGAATATCATGAATGATTATGTTATTCCATCCCATATATATATTTTCTACCCAACCTTTTATAACATTTCAACTTGGTTCCATCAAATAATGATATCCAAATATTCAATTTAACACCCATAATCCTTTATATATTTCCATAAACATAGATATTTCTATCGATATAGATATCTATCCGCATGAATAGTTTGTTTTCATATAATTTATGTGTCTTTATGGGTGGAATGACATTTTTTGTACATTATTCATGTGTAAAAATTAAAACAAGCATAAGAATCCTTTTATAATTTCTTTTACTATGATAAATACATAAAAATATAATAAGCATTTCCCGTATAGTTCACAAGCTAAATAGTGGGATCATTTCCATCATAAATTCAAGTACATTAAAAAATATACTAGTATATATATATTATCAAACTTGAAAATTTAATGGGAAATTAATTTCAAGTACTTAATCTATAGATAATGAAAATATTCTCACCCTCCAATAGTACAGGCTCGTCATATAATGATGAAGACACCATAAGTAATCCTAAATAAGAGTCACATTATAGCAACCAATTTTTACATACATTAATTTACTTCATAATTAAATTATATTTGTTACAACATATAACAAAACCATGATAGGAAAATTTAGGTATAGTGTCTTTAGAAACTGTGAAACATAAACAACTGATTCGTAAAACATCTACATTGTCATCTGTTTATTTCATCATAACTAGAATCCTTTTTTATCCTATCATACTTAATACCCTTATACATGACCTGGGGAAAAGAAACATATAAAAGGTTGAGCTCAAGTGTTCATTAAGGGTAAAAAAAGGAAATATCAATCATATAATATTCATAAGAACATAATATTTGAAAATCTTATCCTGCATATAAAATATCAGAATATCATTTCATAGGATAAATCATAAATGTGAAATGTAATCCCTATAGTCAAAAAATAAGAAGTGAAACTTTGTGTCATACACTCATAAGAACATAAAATCATTTCATATTTTTCAAGGCTCATATCCAAGACCATCATAGTGAGAAAAGTATATTACTGAACTTAGTTCACTCCTCATTCCATCCCTGTATCAATGAACCAGATATTATTCCCATTCTATCCATGTCTATATCATGAGAATTAAATCATTACCCAATGCATTGGAGGTAGATATAGTTCCCACCCATCTCATAATGAATCCATTATTATGTTTTCCACAAAAACATAAAAACTTTTACCATAGCATAACCCATGTAATAAAATGGGTTTCTTAAGCATCATTCCATCATAATTAATATAAAACAAATGTATTTCCTAAATAGAATTCCATCATAAACAAAATAAAATAATGGTAATAATAGTTATATATTTTTTACTCAATTTAAAGATAGAAATATTTGATGGGAATTAATTTTGAGAAAACTCTTGAAAATAATTCTTGAGGAAAATATCAATTCATTTTAAAAAAAATGTTTTATTTTATCAAAATGATATACAATTTAAAAAAATTATAATTAAGTTGAAAATAATCATGAAATATTTTAGAGTAAGCTTCATGGAAATAAGATTCCATGAAACCATAAAAACCCATTCATTCCATATAAGATAAAATAACATTCTTCACATAATTTTTTGAAAAGGTCAGAAATTTCCTCGTATTGAGAACGACAAAAGATTCCATTCATACCATTTTGTAAATATTCAACAATGTGTAAAATTGACTTTAAATAGTTATATAAGTATATAAAGAATATTTGGAAATATATATTTAGGAAACATATATGGGGATGATAAATATACCCTAGTAAATACTTACGAATTAACAATCTTAGATAAAAACAAGATTTGCAAAGTTATCCCTTACCTTAGGTCTGATATGCTTCATATGTATCAGAACCTCAAATATAATGATTTAAATAATGTTACTAATTTATTATAGAATCATAATAATTTTTATGATAACATTTATGATCATAGTTTCATCCGTTTGTTAGTAATATTTCATTGTTACTCGTTATTAGGGTATTAACTGCTTATGTTCTTGTGTATGTTTTGTCGAATGATTTCTTATTACTCTTTTCAGGTAATAGTTATATAATTTAAAAAATGGAATTATTATAATATATATCATATTTATTAATTAAATTCATTTATATAATAATGGTTTAATAAATATTATGTAGAACGAATCACATCACACTGTGGAGATAGTAAGTCATACGTATACATGAGAGACGATATCGTTCCCATAATTGTTGAATGGTATTGAATTGGATGGTGAATAGTATCTAAAAATTATTATCATGTTATAACAATAATATATATTTATTATTTCCACCATTATATCCATCCAAGTAAGGTGGTGGTGAAAAGTAGATTACACCATGGCGTGGAGACAATAAGCCATATGTACGCACATGCAGTGATTTGGTTTTTCGTAGGATGGATAGAATGTGAAATAGGATTGTTTCATATTTATAAAAACATATAAGTATACTAGTGATATAAATGTTATTAATTTATGATTAAATAACTAAATATTAGGAAGTAGAAGAAGAAATAAATCTAAAAGAATAGGTAGAAGAGATTACCTCTTCCTCAACATGCCTCCATTAAATTTCATCTTAGGGCACTATAGTTGGTCTTTTGAGAAGAACAAACCCAATAAAATGTTACTAGGGAAGTTGAGATAATAAGTGGGAAGAGTTTGGTAAAGCATGAAGGTTCAAAATACAGTTCACAGAAGAGGGAGGAGTTTCCCTTTTATAAGAGAGGATAGGGGAACTTTAAGAAACTCTCAAAATATTAATTTATTATAAATTCAATTTCAATTAAAAATCGTCCAAAAATTATTTAATTCTAAGATACGATGATGTTTCTTTTAATAAACATAATAAAATAATTTTTAGACAGGTTTTGAATATTTTTTCATCTTTATCATTTTTGTTTAACCCTTATTTTACCCTTTTTAATCTTTCTTTGATATCATATTATTTACACATTGTGGGTTAATGTAAAGACCATATCATGAAAAACAACCCAAAAAAGTTATTTATGTAATATTTGGACTTATATTAACCATTTAGATGAATCATAGATCTTTAATTATTTAATATCATTTAATAAATTATTTTATGTTTTAAGTTATAAATTATATCAATTTTGGACACTATTCATTCTTGACTTTGGAAAAGATTCATAAAAACCTGAATCCTTCTAACCAAAGTCATTAAAGCATCAAAATTACTTTAATTAATTAAAAAATATTCTTGTATGAAATCAAATGTTTCAAATTAAATTAATTTTAATATTTATATATTCATTTATTTGAATATTTCATTAATGAGGTAATCACTACATCATAATTGTGTCATAAATAAATATATTTATATAATGTATAAAAAATATTAATAAAATAACATGATGTAGAAAATATTTTTATATTTATGATGACAATTTATATTCATAGATATTAGTTATAAAAACCTATATTAATATTTATTTAGTAAAGATATAAGTTTATGTTATAATTATATTTACATTAAATTTATTCTTATAAAGTTTCATTTTTACAACCATGTGAGTACTTGGGGTCCCACAATTGACCCAAAGATTCCCATGGTCGAATATAACTCATCCAATAGGATTAGGACTAGATTTAGGGTAGTTTTATACTATTAAATTATTATTATTTTACCCTTATTTACTAGATTTACCTTTTATCCATGGTAAATAAAATAATTACTGAAGTTACTATTCATAATATCGAAAAATAAAAGGAACCTATTTACAAAACTTGTACCTTGTGATTACAAATTTGGAATCCATTTTTTGAAATTCAAAACATAGAATTTGTAGTATTTAATTTAAAATTATTCTCGTTGTTGAAATGAGAAAACATGTTTTAAAAGTTAAAACTTTGTAAAAGATTGAAAAGTTTTTACCTATGAATTCATTGCAATATTAAGGATAATGAAATATATTATATTAAATGCTAAAAATATATTCTATTTAAACATTAAAACCATTCAATATTATATTTAATCATATAAATTATCTCGATGAAAAAAGTGTTTATTAATTATATTTTCGCTGATTTTTTACTTTTCATAAAAACATGAATGTTATCAGAAATTTATCAGAAATTTATCCAATGTCAATTTTTATATTCTGATTCAAAATAACATGTTTATGTTTTCATATCGAAATTTTTAATGTGTCATAATATTAATTTAAAAAGGGTTCTCCCTTCAAAGGTGTAAAAATTAACCTTTTTAAAAAAGGGTCTTATACATAAAATAAGTTTCTCTTCATACCCTAGGACTTAAATATCAATTGGATTAATATAAAAATATTTTATTAAGTATATAACACACATATATATCACATTAATTTCTTTACCAAAAAAAATTTACAAAAACAAAATACAAATATATAATTGATTTATATTTTTCATAAGTAATTAATAGCCAATGAATTCATAATGCATTTTCATAAGATAGTAATAATTATTCCAAATAACCTAACATATAGACTATAATGATAATTTTATATTAAAGTCATCTCATGGTTCTTTTAAACTAATGATATCGTGAAAAGAAAGCTACTGAAGATTAAAAATTATATAATAAAGGGATTTCATAAAAACTTCTTGGTGTAACATTCTACCACCTTAAACTAAATTTTGCCCTCATAATTCATCACTTGGAAGCAAATAGATGAGGATACCTATCACCCATCATATCCTCAAGTTCACATTTTGATTTTTAAAATTTTTGATTCCTCCATAAAACTTTAATAAAAAGAGTTGTCTTTTTTTGTATAACGTTTTCATTACGATCCAGAATCTCTATTGGTTGTTCTTCATAAGAAAGAACTTAATCCAGTGGTACTACTTCTGCGCATAGTACATGTGAATGATTGGGTATGTACTTTCTCAAGAGAGATAATGTAAAACATCATTAACTTGATATAAATTAACTAGAATTTTCAATCAGTAAGCTACCTTGCCAACACGATCCAGTATTGAAAAAGGACTGATACTTAGGGCTCAACTTTCCCTTCATTCAAAACAACATTACTCTATTACTGAGAGATATTCGTAAGAACACCTTATCACCCACTTCAAACTCTTGGTCATTTCTTCAGTGGTCAAAATTACTTTTTTTTTCAACTCTATGCTACTATTATTTGTTGTTGAATAGATCTTACTTTTAAACCATTATATCAACAAGATGAGGTCTTAATAGATTTATTTCTCCATCTTCATCCTTGCATGTTTGAGTTATGCACTTCTTTACATATGCGGCTTTATAAGGATCCATATGAATACTATAGTGAATGATATTATTGTATGAAAATTCGACCAATGGTAGGTGTTGATCCCAACCACCTTCGAAACCTATAGAGAAAGCTCTCAATAGGTCTTCTAGAGTTTGAACTTTCCTCATTGACCAAACATTTGTCTGAGGATGATATCCAGTGCAGAAACAAAACTCTGTATCCAAAGCATATTGAAGACTTCACCAGAACATTGGGGTAAACCTCGGATACCAATCCGATATAATGGAAATTGGTACTCCATGAAATCTTACCAATTCATTTACATATATCATGGAAAGATGATCAAGAGAGAAATCCTCTCTAATTGCAATGACTCATGCCAACTTTTTAAGAAGATCAAATATAACCCAGATAGTATTATTTCCATTGGATGTTTTGGGAAGTCCTATGCAAATGTCCATAGTATTTTTTTCGCACTTCAATTCTGTGTTGGATAATGGTTGTAACATCCCCTTGTTATTTTGTTTCTCCGCCTTAACGTACTGACAACACTACCATCCAGAGTCATATTTTCTGACATATCTTTTCATACCATCCCACCATATGAACTCTTTCTGGTCCATGTACATATATGTGCTTCAAGGGTGAATAGATAATGAATAACTATGAGCCTCATTCGATAGAGCCTTCTTTAGTTCTAGAATGATAGGAATACAAACCTGGTTCTTAAACTGTACTATTTCACCACCATTAAGGCTGAATTTTGAAAAATTTATCTTCTTTTGTAACTCTACATCTTCCTTCTGTGCCTCTTTAATCTTCACTTTTATAGATAGTTGAACATTCATTTGTTAAAGATTATATTTCTCCATTTCTATTAAAAATTCAAGATCTATACTTTGAAAATCCATTAATATTGGATCATTCATGATCCTCATCAAAGATAAGCTAGAAAGGTCTTTTCAACTCAAAGCATCTACCACCTTGTTTTCTTTTCCTAGAATGGTAATATATTTAGGACTCGTAATCAGTAATTAACTCCAACCATCTTCCTTAGTGCATATTCAGATCCTTTTGTTTGAAAATATACTTTAAACTTTTATGATCAGTATAAATATAACACCTTTCACCATAAATATAATTCCTATATATTTTTAATGAAAATATTACCACAGTTAACACCAAATCATGAGTTGGGTATTTTTACTTAGGGATTTTCAACTGTCGTGAGGCATAATCTTTCAACATATCATTTTTAATGAGAACACACACACCCCCCCCTTCTTGGATGGGTCATTGTATATCACAAACCCTTCTCCACTTCAAGGTAGTGTGAGAATAGGTGCACTATCTGACCTTCTTTTTAGATCTTTTAAATTATCTTCCCATTCCTCTGTCCAAACAAACTTAACTCCTTTCCAAGTCTACTTGGTGAGTGGGTTAGATAATCAAGAAAAATAATTCACAAAACGTTGATAATATCCAGCCAAACCAAGAAAAATTCAGATCTCAGTTATTGTTGTTGGTCTAGACCAGCTTTCAATAACCTATATTTTTGCTAGATCTATGAATATACCCTCTATTGTGATTATGTGACACAAAAATGAAACTTTTGAATCCAAAAGTCACACTTGGTAAATTTGTTATAAAGCTTTTCTTTATCAGGGTCTTCGGTAAAATTATAAAGCTATCTCCATGTTCTTATTTTCTCTTTGAATAGACATGAATATCATTTATAAATACTACCAAAAACTGATCAACATAGTCTATAAAGACTCTATTCATTAGATACATGAAGATAAAATGGGCATTAGTAAGACTAAAAGGCATCACTATAAATTCATTGTGTAGATACCTTGTACAGAATGTTGTCTTTGGTATATCCACTTTTTAACCCTTAATTGATGATATCCTGAATGAAGATTAATCTGGGAAAAATTATTGATCTCCACATAGTAGGCCATATAAGTCATAAATGTGTTGGAGAGGATATTTTTTCTTGATAGCGATCTCGTTAAGTTCAGGATAATCGATGCAGAGTCTCATTGATCCATCTTTCATTTTAAAAAAAAAATAGGTGCTCCCTAAGGTGACACACTAGGGTTTTTTGAATCCCTTATCAAGATTCTCTTGGAGTTTCTTCTTCAAATCCTGCAACTCAATTAGGTCCATTTATGAGGTGTCATTAAAATGGGCACAACACCTTATATAAGTTCTATTGAAGACTTAACTTCACAATTTGGGAGAAAGACCTAGAAATTCCTTTACATTACATCATCAAACTCCCATACAATGGGAATATTCTTAATCTTGAGTTCCACCACAACCATTTGAGATAAATAACCATCATTTATTAAAATCAAGACCCATAAGATGGAAGAAATTTATACTATAAGTTTATATTCATCCTTCCATCAATAGATGATCATAGTTTGATCTAAAATATGAAATGTGACTTATCTTCATTGGAAATTGATATGAGCTCCATATAAATAAATATATTGCATGGAATGAATCACATTAAAATATAGTATATGAAGGATCATAACATTTTTAGGAAGTACATTCCCACAAACATATATCAGGGCAGAATTATAAAATTTTGATGTGACCATTATGCCATTAAGAGTTGTTACATCAAACTCAATATCTAATTGTTGATGTAAAATGGATATACCCTTAGAAAATTTTTTAGAAATAAAAGAATTGGATGATCCATAATCAAATAAACTATTTGATACTGTAGAGTGGATGGTATGTGTGCCTTTCACCACTTCATTATCGTACTCTACGTCATCGATATTAATTTCATGTGACTTTCCTTTGTCATTTACCTTAATATTTTGTTGACGTAGATAACCATCGATAAACCTTGGATTAGGGCATTGAATTTCATAAATCACCATTTTCTTGCACTGGTGACATTGGAGTTTTGGAGTTTCATTCTTTGTAGCCTTTTCTTTGTTCGCATCATTAGACATATTTTTCCCATCACTTCAGTATTCAATTTGGTAGTGACCTTCATTTCCATACTTAAAACATTAACTAGTCACTTTATGAAAATTAAATCCATATTTCTTTCAACACTTTGAGCATAAGGGAAAACTCATATTCTTTACAGTTTAGTCTTTATATGTTCCCTTGAATTCCATTTTGTTCTTCTTATCAATACAAAATGAATGATGGGTTACTTTAATCTCCCTCTCAACCTTGAGAGCACATCATACAATTTACTCATAAATATTGAATTCCCTTATGGATAATTCCCTTCAGGGACTTGGTTTTAATCCACAAAAGAATTGATCAATCTTATTCTCAGGTTGGATAATAATTTCAGAAGCATACCTAGAAATTCTTGTAAAATTTTCTTTGTAGGTACCAACAGATTCGACATCTTTTTTCTTATTTTCAATGAACTCCTTATCTTTCTTTGTTCGAAGAATACGAGTAAAGTGATTATTGAAAAATAATTTTTTGAACTCATCCCATTCCATGGAATCAATTTAATCTCTTTGAATTTTAGTCTTGATAATATTCCTCCATTGATCAGCTTCACCTTTCAAACAATATACTACTAAGATGACTTTATCATGTTTAGAACATTGTAGAACTAAAAATATCTTTATAGTGGTACTGATCCATTGTTCAGCCACTAATGGATCAGAATACCTGCTAAATGAAGGTCAACGCTACCTTGTGAAGGATTCAATAGAATGTTGCTCCCTTCATGGCTCATTTGGAAGTCCTAAATGATTCATAGCATGAGAAATTATTGTGACCATGGATACAAGAGTTTTCATTACATCTCCCATAAAATTTGGTTGTTCAGGGTGGACAATCATTGTATTTCCCATCACACTTCGCATTAATGTGGTTTGTTTTGGTTCCACCCATTGACTAGAAAAAGAATCATAGTGTGAGAAACACAAATAATAATACGAAAACCACATAATCAAAAATATAATTTGAATTTAGGACCCTTTAGGTTTTATCCAGTGTTATTCATGCTCATTTCCAAAACACTAGGATTGTATCCTATACTTAGACACATCCTTAGGGATTTATCATCCTAAATTCCAAAGGTTAACTATACAATTCCTCTGATACCAACTATCGAGACCCATTGACTACATACATTGATATTACCTAAGAATTGAATTATAATTATTACAACATATAACAAAACCATGATTGGGCCGTTTAGGTATAGTTTCTTTAGAATATGGGAAATATAAACAACCGGTTCAGTATCCATCTACATTGTCTCATGTTTATTTCATCATAACTGGACTCCTTTTGGACATATCATACTTAATACCCATATTCATGACCCCGGGAAAAGAAACATATAAAAGGGTGAGCTAAAATTCTCAGTAAGTGTTAAAAAATTAAATATTAATCATATCATATTCATTAGTACATAAGATTTTAAAGTATTATTATTCATATAAAAGATCATAATATCGTGTAACGGGATAAGTCATAAAAGTGCAATGTAATTCCAATAGTCAAAACATAAGACATGAAACTTTATGGCATAAACACATAAACATATAAAATTATTTCATATTATTCTAGGCTCGTTTCCAAGACCATCATAGAGGACAAAGTCCATTACTGAACCGAGTTCACTCCTCGTTCCAACCCTATATCACTAAACCAGATTAACTTGAAATTCCAGCAATATCTATCTCATGAGATATAGATCTTTACCCAATGAATTGGAAGGATATATAGGTCACAACCATCTCATTATAAAACCATTATTATATGTTCTAATGAAATATAAAAAGATTTACCATAGCATAACCTATGCAATAAAATGGGTTTTGATAACATCTTTCCATAGTAATTGATATAAAACAAATCTATTACTTAAATAATATACCCTCATAAAGAAAATAAAATCATTGTAATAATAAGGATATAAATATAACCTTATTTAAAGAGTGATGTCTTATATGGAAAATAATTTAGAGAAAACACTTGAAATTAAATCCTGTGTAGAATATCCTTTCTTTTTTTTCAAAAAAAACATTTTCTTCCCTGAAAATGCCATCAAATTTCAAATAAAATAAATTATTTGAAAAAAAATCATGAAATCACATAGAGAAAGATTCATTGAAATAAGATTTCATGAAACCATAAAAATCCATTCCGGTCGTATAAGTCAAAAAAACATTATTCTCGCACTTTTTCCGGAAAGGTCAAAAAGAACCTCGTCTGAGAATGAAAAAAGATTCAATTAATCCATTTAGTAAAAACTCACAAATAAGTAAAATTGACATTAAAAATTATATAAGGATATAAAGAATATTTAGAAATATATATTTAGGAAACATTTATGTGGATGATAAATATACCACGGTAAATACTTACGAATAAACATTCTAAAAAACACGATTTGAAATGTTATCCATTACATTTGGTCCCATATGATTCGTATGTATCCAAAACACCTATATAATGATTTAAACAATGTAAATGATTTATTCTATAATCATAATAAAATTTATGATAACATTTATGATCATATTTTCATCCGTTTGTTAATAACATTTCATTGTTACTCGTTATTCGGGTATTAATTACTTTGTGTTATTATTTATGTTTTGTCGGATAATTTATTATTAATATTTTTAGGTTATAGTTATAGAATTTACAACATGGTATTAGTATAATATATATCATATTTACTCATTTATTCATTTATATAATCATGATTTAATAAAGACTATGTAGAACAAATCACATCGCACAGTGGAGACGGTAATCCGCACGTACGCACGAGCGAGGATATCATTCCCATAATTGTGGAATGGTATTGAAGTGGATGATGAATAGTATCTCAAAATTAGTATAATGTTACAATAATAATATAGAGTTATAATTTACACCACTATACCAATCCATGTAAGGTGGTGGTGAAAAACAGATTACACCGCGATGCGGAGATGGTAATACATACGGACACATGTGTGGTGATTTCATATTTTATAGGATGGACAGAAGGTAAAATAGGGTTGTATCATATTTATAATAACATATTAGTATATTATTGATACTGATGTTATTACTTTATGATGAAGTAACTAAATAAGAAGAAGTAGAAGAAGAATAAATAAATTTGATCTTGGTATCCCAACATTCGCTAGAAATCCCCATTTTACCATGGTTAGATAATTTAGGGATATTTTGAATCGAGTTTGTCTCGATAACATTTTCAGACATGGTTACCATAAATAAGTAAAAATTCATGCCTAATTTAGGGTAGCCAGTTTTTTAATTCAAAAGTTCATTTCATATTTTTTAATCAACATACATGATTAAAAAAAATTAATATCTTATAAATGTATATATAATTGTGGAAAACAAAATAAATGAATAAAATAAAATAATAAAATCTTATTCACCTCCCCCTCACCTATATTACCATAGAAAAGGCCTGAATTACCCCTTCTTATATTAATGAACGTTTATGAGGAAATGATAAATTATAATGAAATCGAACAAATAAAATGAAGTTGAATTGTGGTGGAAGACCCTGCATAACAAAACATCTATATCCAATCCTTTCTCTCTGGGGTTCCCATTAGTAGTAGTGCAACAATAACCCATTCAAAAAATCATGGGGATCAGGTTACAATTAATTCACCAAAAATATGTCCCATTATGAATGGTGGTTACACATTTGGTAATAAATGGTTGTTTAGGGAGTTAATTAAAATATGTTATTAAAAATTATCATCGGAGTTTCCAAATCATGGAATTTCTATAAACTTTCACGATGTGAAAGTTGGAATCAAACCATAAAATTACATACTATCCTATGATTTTGTTCATTCAAAATATTCACCTCACAACTTGTATGATTTCACATTTTGTAACTGATATATGTCATGAATCACTATTTTCTAGATCTAAATATATGTTGCACCTCATTTCTTCAGTTTTATCCCCAATAAGTGTTTTATATGCCTAAAATGTTATGAGAGGCCATCTTTATGTGGAAGTCATTTCATTTGTTTTATCCTTTTACAAATTTCTATAATTTATTCATATAATACCCAATATAAATAAATCACTAAGTTTAAGGGAAATAATTGATAATAACATTAAAAAATGAATTCATTTTAATTTGAAAAAATATATACCATAAATGAACATATAAATACCTCACATGTGAATTCAGAATTGTCTTTAAGGATGGAATATAAACATAATATATATGATAGTCACCCTACCATATATAAAATTTAATATTAATAATGGATTTTAATTAAATGGAAAATTAAATGTTCAATCATCACTCAGTCTAACGTAAAGTCAATTAGAATTACAATTATTATTAAAGGAAGGGGTTACAAATCAAGGCGGTCTAAAAAAACCCCTGAGTATTTTATTTATCTTTTCTAGAAATATTTGATGATTTTCTTTCAACCATTTTGAATTTTCAATTTATTATTAATTTGCTTGTCATTTTCAATTTACCTCACTTTATATTTCCAATTATCATTCGGTTACCAATATAAACAGAGTGATTGACATACCTCAAAAACATGTCACATAGAATATGATTATAAGCAATTTGACATCTTCACCCCCTATGGATATAATAAAAAATAATCATGAGGGACTAATCATTAGTTTCAAATGACTCGGATTCCTAGGATAGGTGGGTAATCATTTGAAATAAAATAAACCATAAAATAATGTTTTGAATCTAAACTATAAATCATGATATCATAATATAATCTCAATGACAATATCACTTACTGATGTCATCTCTCTTTCTCACCCTCCCAAACCTCATATTGGGATCATGATAAATGTATGAATTACGACTATGTGAAACTATAATTCTATATTTTTATCTCTATATTTTTGAAATATATTCTTAAAAAAATCTCACAACTACCAAAAAACTATATATGATAAAAATATCATAATTATATTAATGGTTTTTTTGATCCACCCAAGACACAACAAATTTTCCATTTTTTTATGTATGAGATGTGAAAATTGAGTATAATGAATATATAGAATCTTAAAAAACCTCCAGACACACAAATCATGTCTCATTAATGTAGTAAATTATCATATGTAATGGTTATGCTCTAAAAGAATCAAATTTTTGAAAATCATTAAAAATATTGTAGTTCAATGTATGAATATATAAAATAGTATTTCAATTCATCTCATTTCCTAAGAAAGTAGTTCATTAACTCTATGGTTCTAAAAAAGTTTTCATTAAATTTAGGTCCAAGGAAAAATATTTATACTAAAAGAGGTGTCAATATGATTAAAAGTAATTTTGTGTAGTCGTAGATTTTATAACATTGCACAATAGTTCTAAAACTTATTTTTTTTGTTCTACAAGAAATATAACCTAGAAAAATGTGAGAAATATTGGTATTAGTGGATGTCTCAAGAATGAGATGAATGGATAAGAAAATTGCATATGGTAATTTAAAATAATAATTTATTCATTTAATAAAAATATTCTAAATTCAATGCATTGATAAATATTAGAAAAACAATATTTAAAAAAATCAATTTGTTCGCATAAATAAATATTTCATAAATCCAAATCATCGTGTTTTCCATTTTTATTATTTTACACTTTTTTCTCATTGAAATTGATTGGAAAAAAGAATTAAAAGAACATATCATTTAATGTATCTTAACTATAATCTGTCTTCTAGTTTATTTTGTTATTTAAATAATCAATGAAGGTATTTCAATTGGAATTTAATTGTCCTAAAAATTAAACATAGGGAGTATAGTTTATATATTTAAAATTGTAAGATGTACTCCCCTATCGATGGCCTTTCAATATTGATAGTGTATTTCATTTATAAATAATATTAAATATTGTAATGGATTTTATGACATGTATTTTCTTCATTTTATGACATGACTGGGGATCATATCCTGAGTTTATTCTATAGTTTTTTCTCATGCTACCTACTTTATTTCATGTACCATGATAGTCTTGAAAAATTGAAATAACAGTGAAATTATATGTTATTAAAAATGGAATTTTAAATATTTTTGGTTGACTAATGTTTACAAATATAAAAATAAATTGATACCCTAAATACACATATTACCTTCTAGAAGCTCTTTTTTCAATGCTATTGGATAGAATTAACCACTTAATCATAAGATTCGGTGAAGTATCATTGATGTTTTTCTCCAATTTCTATTAAATGAATTTATTAATTTGTGAATTTTCAGCATAAATCTTCCTCATTGGATGAATATAAAAAATATGTTTTCATTTATACTCTTTGACTAAAATATCTATTGGATGATTATCAAAAATATTTTATTAAGTATATAACACATATATATCTCATTTATTTCATTACAAAAAGTAATTTACTCAAAAAAATAAAAATATCTAATTGATTTATATTTTTAATAAGTAATTAATAGCCGATGAATTCATAATGAATTTTCATAAGTTAATTATAATTAATCTTGCTAACGTAACCGCTAGGATATTATTTTAATTTTATATTAAAGGCATCTCTCGGTTTGTTTAGACTATGAATTGTGTGCAAAGAAAGATACTAATGAATAAAAATTATTTATATAATATATTTCCTAAAAACATCTAGGTGTTACACTCATTAAGTCAGTGCATAATGGAGAAATAAAAGTATCATGTAAAGATCATATCAAATTCTCAGAATTTTATCAAGGATCCCATGTAAGGGTAATATATATCTCACATAATGGAGAACCACATACAAAAGATTTTGGAGTGAGTTAATTCTTCATTCTTCATATGAGATTTTTGGACTAGAAAATGACTATGTGATGATTGAGTCATTTTATAGATTTTTATTCTAAAATTTCCTTTGAGAATGAGCACATTTTATTTCTATACCCAAATAAATAATTTTAATATTTTTTGGGGACACCCACTAAAAATCCTATTGATGAAACTATAGTTAGAGTTGTAATCTAGGATCATCAATTGCTTTTAGTTTCCCTACATATTGTTTTCAAATAGTGTTAAACATTTCATGTATTGTAGGAAACCATTCATGAGAGCCTAGAAAATCTATAATCTATAAAATTATATCCACTCACATGATATAAATTGTTATATATATATATATATATATATATATATTGTGACATTCAACTGTGATAAAATGCGATGATGAATTTTTTCATTATTTTAAAAAAATATCCTTCCTTTATAAAGTACTGAATAGTTCTAGAATAATTGATCCCATATTGGTGTTATAGTTCCTTACATTCTCTATTATATATTGGGATGTGGCTTTAGAGGTTAATGATGTATTTTTGGAATGTGTAGTCTCCTAAAACTTTTCATACCTGACCCCCATAGAAGAGGCTAATAACCCTAATCCTTTACATCTAGAACCACCCCTCTTCGTTTCCAAGCATCTTGTGACTATAGAACAAACCTATATCACTGTTCCATTACAACATGGTTTACGATTTTTTGGCCATATAGCTAGCCACATTTTTAATTAGATATAATAATTTATTTCACTAAAATAATCTTATGGAAAATATATGATTTAAATATAAATTTGATAATCAAATCAAATTTTGTAACTTTTATAACTTAGACCACATTCATGAAATCTAAAAATATATAATTTTATAACTTTTTTAATCCTTAAATTTCTTTTTATTATTAATAATTTATTATTTAATACTATCATTTATCGTTTGTTAGCTTATTTTCTATATTTTAAATAATCGTACATATATATAAATATAATACATTTCATAAAAAAATGTTCTATTTATGAAAAGACATTACATATTAAAATCCTGACTGTTACTTTCTCCCTTGTTATAGGAATTTTACTTTCACGGTTCTATTCACCACACATAGTGAAACCTTCCAACTCATTTTCCAATCATTAATGTCTTTATATTCTTTATTCTTGTTGGTAATGAAATTCTCAATAAGTTTTTATAATGTGTTATATTTAACTATCATAATATCAATAAGTGACTTATACAATCATAAATACGTTTAATTCTCATGGTTGTGTCATTAATAGTAAGAAATGTGCTATGAAGTGATAAAAACATTAAGGTAATTTTTAAAATATTTTAAAATATTATTAAAATGAATTTTATTTAATGTTTATTAAAGTAAGTAAAATAATGATAGAATTATGTAAATTTATTATATTCATTATATAATTGAAAAATGTATGCGTGAGCACAATTTTTTAAAATAAAAATATATAATTAAGTACCACATATATTGATAATCACATAAGGATACAATTCACCTATGAAAATCATATGAAATTATTTAGTGAATTGAAAAACATTACTCTTTAAATCAAAACCACTTCATGTTTGGAATAGATTGTACTAATATTTATCAATTAAATATTATTTATATCTATTTTTAAGAACCACAATCCAAGATCATAGATTATCTAAAACCAAATTTTTCGTTTATACTGTAACAGATGATCCTAAATAAAATAGTTCTATTTTTAAGGAAATTATTTCCACCATTATCATATATGACCTAGAATTTAACTGAATCTATATAATCATTACAATTATTCCTTACTATTTTATAAACCCAAAAAATTAATCAACATAAAACCATAAGGAAAAAATAAAAAAAATCCTAAATTTAATAAAATCACATCCTACATAATATATCATAATTAATAACTGTTACCAAAATATATTAAACTTCCATGAAGATAATTAAAATCACATGATGTATAAAAACCATCCATCCCCAAAATTATTTATTTTTTAAAATTTATTCCAAAAATAAAATAGTGTACATATCATTTATTTGTAATTAATTTAACACCAAATCACATACTTAAATTACAGGTTTTCTAGACCGTTTGGATTATTTTTCCAAAAATAAGTATCATTCATATTGAATAGCCTTCGCAAACTATCATATGTCAAAGATAGAGGTAATATTTACCTCAATAAAATATTATTAATAAATATCTCAAGAGATTTAATAATAACATCAACATTTACAATCAAATAAAAACATCAAAATAATTTATATAACTTTGAAATAGAGTTATGGTAGTAAGAACTCATAAAATATCTAAAACTGTAACATATAAACCTTTGAAGTCCTCTAAACCCTACTCTAGTACCAATATTGATTCCCTAATTCCACACTATCAAATATCACATTCAAAAAATCATTAAATACTATATTTGATACCATCTATATGTGACCTATTTATAATCATTACATTTACAACACCATAAATCAATATTGTGTCACTATTCACCCAAGGCCAATTTTGGACTACAGATTTAGAGAATTAAGTATACTATATGAAATAAAATCTATATTTTTTATAAATGTAATTTTTCATTAACTAAAACTCTAAAAATTATATATCTACATCACTCTATAAAAATACATCTAACTAGAACAATAAGATATTATCATTCCTACTCATCTCCATGCCCCATGAAAAAAGAATTGACAATTAACGGTGAGAAAAAAATCTATGTAAGTGTTTCTTAAAATCGAGACGATCTGTTAACCATTAGAAAACCATGAATAAAGAAACCGTTGAAAATTTTGATTCTTTAAAAAATAATTGATTATACTTTCGAATAGAAAAACTAAATTAAACATTAATTTATCATTATTTCCGTACTAAGGCTCATATTTTTGTTTTTATAAACTACCTTAACAGTGAAGAATGTTTCTAAAACATTATATGTGGAGACTTGAATAAGATGAAAATAAACCTCAAACTAAGAATATAAACCATTAAAATTTAATAACCCTATTAAATTTTATTTAAATATAGAATTTTATTTTTGGAAGGTGCAATACTCCCATTTTTCTCAAAATGAACTTCTTTTCACAAAGTAAAGAGAGTTGAAATAAAACTCACAACACCCATATTAAATAATTAAGTAAAAAATGGAACATTACAATCATCATCAATTATAAGACAATCACCTTACTAGATAATTAAAATAGTATATCACAATGTAATCAAATAACCAGGTAATTATAGCTTCATACATTAATGGAATCGCTTAACTATATAATTCCATCATTTAAACATAATTGAATCAACTAAATAGATATTTCTGAATCCATATAAGAGTATATTTTATCCAATTTAATCCAATTTCAAAACACAATGCATTGCAGGGGTATTACAGACCCACCCATCACATATTATAAAAATTCCCTATAGGGTTTGGGTTCACTCTGTAGGACCCCAGGACACCCTGAGAGGGGAGGGGTGAATCAGGGTGTCAAATTTTTCTCCTTAAAGTTGTGGATCTTGTTCCCACGTTGGTATGAACAACTTAAACCTGTATGATGGATATGATCAGCAATGAAACATTCACATGCAAAGAGATAACACAGCAATTTTACTTGGTTCACCACTAAGGGCTACGTCCAAGGAGCATATGCCGACAAGTTGTCGGTCGTACCAAATTCCACTAATCTTCACTAGTTGTGGATTACAATTGTTCGGGCACAGTCACTCTGTCACAGGCTCACTGCCTTTACAATGGTTCAGGGATAGCTCACTTCTTCCCTCGGGTCACTCCCGTTGACTCCCCCTGGCTCACTGCCGTTGGTTAAGTCCCACTCAGTTTATAGACGTGAAGGTATCTTAAATATATTTGCATTGAAGTATTTGTCTCACATTCAGCATGAGACTTTGCTTGCATCAGAGTCCTGAGTTGATGCTCTTTTGTATTCAACCTTCTACTTTAGTGCAATAACTGAATGCACTATATCTTCTTCTTCTCTTCCTTTGATTCTCATTACTAACACCTGAGTGTATTGATATATTCCCCTCTTTCTGTGCAGATCTGAGTTTAGTTGCATGAACAGTTCTCCTTCAATTTGCAAAGCACAATGAAGATGTTAAAGATCAGTCATGTGTGTGTGGTACCACTTCTCTTCATAAAACCAAATTGTTCACTGTTCTTCCGTCTTTGTAAATGAATAAATCATTTGTTTCACCGAAGGTATCAGGAAATCTCATGGCTTTTGTGCAACTCCACAAAGATGGGAAAGCTCCAACAACACTTGGCGCTCTTCTCCAATCCTGGCATGCAATTCCCAACATGGTGAGCAAGTCTCACTACGACACGCAAGTCTCCTGTGCGCAGGTCCAAACTGGCACACAAGTATCACCAAACCACCTGCGCGACATTGCCTTCCTCAACTTCTAACCTATGCGACTTACTTCCTTTCTCTCCCAAACTGCCTTGGGCACGCAGCCAACAACCGGCGCGCAGCTTCAGATAATGGCGCGGAAGTCCACCTGCGCGACCACACAATACATATGCAACTTCTACACCTTCACGATGGGAGATCTGATTTTTCTATGTGTTGAACTCCGTAGGAAATAAGGAGGGGTGTTCCAGTATTTATAGGCAATTTGACCACCCTGTGCGACGGTGCGCAAGTCAACCATCAGCGCGCAAGTCTCTTCCCCTGCTAGTCACTTGCACGACCAACTTCCAAACTTGCGTGAACCTCTTTCCTTTGACAAATTTTGATCTTATGATCTTGAAAAACCATAGGTGCGCCAGTTCTCAAGCTTCCAAGGCATTGGCATGCAAGTCTCTTTCACGGCGTGCAAGTCACCTACGCGACCTCACCACAACTTGCGTGACCCTTATCCCTTTGCCATATTTTGATGTTATGATCCTCAAAAACATATGGCGTGCAAGTTTCCTATCCTCCCAGACCTCAGAGTGCAAGTCCCTTTTCCAAAAACATTTTTCTTTATTTGTAGATTTTCAGGCCCAAAAATTTGAAAAACACTGGGAAACGGCGCCACCTTGTATCTGCTCTTTTTGTCCACCTCCAGATCATCCATTCCTTTGTCGATGTTCCTTGAATAAAACAAGGATATTTATCCACAGTCCTTGAAATCGACATGCCACCATGGAATCTCCTTTGTCAACAAATTTGTATGTCGTTTGTTTGCTTTGTGAACAAGCAAGATCACCTCAAAAGCACTTCTTCTTGGTGATCTATATCCTTCAGCAACTCTTCTACTTTTACCAAAAACTCCACTATTGTTATATGTATTATTTTAAGGAATAACTTTAGCATCATCATCTTCTATGACAATGTGATGTGCATGGCTATCTCAGAATTCCAATCCCCGCACAACCATCTTAGAATTCCAATCATTTGCACATTGTCTTCTCCATCAACCTTCATGATTGAATTCATGCAAACCATATGATTTAATTCGTCAAGAAGTATCTTGAATGGTTCTCATGCAATCATGAGTAATTGCATGGTCTTCATAAAAAACCCATGGGTCTCATGCAATAATGAGGAATTGCATGGTCTTCATCAAAACCCATGGTTCTCATGAAATAAGGAGGAATTGCATGGTCTTCATCCAAAAACCCCATTCTTCGTTAATCATCCTCAGATGGAGTACACCTCACATTCTTCATTGTTGTAAACTATGTATCACCTTTGACATATTTTCATTGAACTTATGATCAGTACAACAATCGTCTGAATTATCATTCCTCTACTTCATTGGAGTACTTCTTGATCTTCTTCATTTTGATGTTCATTGACAACTATTGACAATAAATAAAACCTTATACACAAAGTGGTTCCAACAATCTCCCCCTTTTTATTTTGTTTTCAATACCTTATACATCTTCTGAAATGAATTTGTCAATATCAAAATCAGAATCTTCTCTTCAATCATCTCCTCTTTCCAAACATTCATTTCACTTTCTCTCCCCCTTATTGACAATAAATACAAAGCGCATGGTAGGGAGGGTATCAATCCATACTTGAGAAATGTTTCATTAATCATTTCACTCTAAGTCTACTTGAGCAATGCTCGATGTAGAAAACAAGAGGATTTGACTAAGTCAACAAGGCTGACCATTATTCATAGATCATGTGTTGACGCTCCTTTCGTCACAGAATCTAAAGATCGGAAAAGGGAATATCTGAGCTCAAATGTGATTCATCCTTTGAAGAAACATCAAAAATCGACAAAGGGATGAACAAGGATAACATTGGCCATAGGTCGCGCAAGTTTCCTCTTGGTCGCGCAAGTACACTTGCGCGACGACTCAATACTTGCGCGACTCATCCTGACCGTGCAAGGGACTTGCGCGACATATATGGTAACCGCCTGGTAACTGCCCAGTAACCGCCCGGGGTCTTCTTTTGCCTATAAATAGACCCTGTGGGCCCCCCATTTGAGAGGATCTTTTTCCAGAAACTCGGATTGAAACTCCCGACGCCCAAGTCTCTTCTCAAAGCTTCCGGAACACTTCTAAGGTAATTTCTTACCTAGGACGGAAGATCTAAAGAGAAGAAGGAAGGCCTAAGTGTTGAAACTTATCAAACACTTGCGCGCCGACTTAATTCCTTCAATATAACTTGCGCGTCCCTTTTCTGGAAGAACCTCAAGGGGATTCTAAAGGGTTTTATCAAGAGTCGCTCAAGTATTTCAATTTTGATTGAAAATCGTGCAAGTATCCCTCCTGTCGCGCAAGTATACTTGCGCGACCCAAACTTGCGCGCCGCCGCTACACTTGCGCGCCTCTCAAGACTTGCGCGCCCCTACCTTTTTGGGGTGCCTTTCTTGCCTATTTCATCCCTCTTAAGCCATTTCACCTTTCCTATTCAAGATTCAGTCTTCAAGATACTCTTCAAAGCCATCTATGGCATGATTTCTTGATTTGACATCCTTGTCTGAAAGGAATTCTGTGAAATATCTCTCAAAACCTAGTGATTTAAACATCTTTATGTCACCAAAGATTGAGAGTTCATTCATTCAAACCTCATCCTTTGAGATGAGAGAATCCCCATTAACCTGGGTTTCCTTTTCAGGAATAATCCCCAGTTATAAATCCCTTCAATCTTGGGCATCCTCCTCAGGAGTAAGCCCCAAATTCTTAATCCATAACTTGGGTTTCTTGGGTTTCCTTTTCAGAAATAATGCCCAGTTATAAATCTTTTAACTTGGGCATCCTCCTCAGTAGTAAGCCCCAAATCCTTAAAGTTCCCAATCTTGGGCATCCTCCTCAGGAGTAAGCCCCAATCAAGTCCTTTAATCTTGGGCATCCTCCTCAGGAGTAAGCCCCAAACCATAATCCCTAACCTGGGTCTCCTTTTCAGGAATAAGACTCAGTCATAACCTTGGGTTTCCTTTTCAGGAGTAAGCCCCAAGTCTCCTAACCTGGGTCTCCTTTTCAGGAATAAGACTCAGTCATAACCTTGGGTTTCCTTTTCAGGAGTAAGCCCCAAGTCCCCTTAAAATTCTCTTAACCAGTCATAATTTACCTTTGATTTGGGTTTCCTTTTCAGGAGTAAAACCCAATCATAAATTCCCCTCCTAACTTAGGCATCCTCCTTAGGAGTAAGCCCGAAGATTAGAGTATTCAAATCTCCATAAAGCACACATAACTTTATGGACCCTGTTCATGGATTTTCTCCCTAAAAAGTAAAATCCTAAACCTTCATCTATCTGGGCAGTCATCCATACATAAGCCCCAAACAAATTCTTATGATTGCATCTTTTATGGCACAATTGTCTAAATTTTACCAATACCTCTTGTTTCTCACACCGAGCATGACTCACGTGAGCTTAGAGTGTAAAAGTAATTATGACATTCATCTTTGAGCCATCAATCATAAACATCATACCCCATTTCTCGAACTACGTGGGTTCTGATTCCTTTTCCAAAAGAAAGGATACGTAGGTAGCCCATTTATGGGTTCGATCCCAACTTTGAAATAATCTCTGTCCTTCTGAATGACATTAAACTTCAATTGCCCCGCTGAGTGGCTTTAAAACCAGCCTGGTCATCATAAATGACCAAGAGACTTTTATATAAATGTTTTGAAGGATACCATTGACCAAGAATCTCTAAACAAATATAGATGATTCTCTATTGATGAAGAACCTCGAATACATATAAAAGATTCTCTAAATTTCTTACATATTTAATCATTGATTGTTAAAACTAAAGGAAAACTCATTTTATACTTGGTAATGTAATAAGGATTCACGAACATAACTTAAATCTGTAAAGAGAGTCCCGGAGTAGACAATAATTCCCCCCAAAAAGGTGTGATGAGTCCGACCTCCCATCCTCTCGACCAATGAAAATTCTTAAGCCTCATTAGTCCACAAGATAATGGGCGCCTGCCTTTGGAAAGTAGGTCCAAACGGATGTGGAATCATTGGATGTTTCCGGTTCTACGAACAAACCCGTTAGAAACCGATCGGAACGTTTGAATCTCTCGTCCAGGAGGTCATCCCCGGATTCCGCGCGAAACAAAAATGGTGAACCCGACGTGAATCCTTAACCAAGTGAAAGTGATGTTCTTCTTATTTGTTAGGCCCCTTGGGCCAACAAAGCAATCATTGACATGTGCTCATCCAAAAGATGCAGTAGCCGGATTCATCTTGATTATGTCTGTTATATGGAACATGCACTCTTTTTTCAAAGATCTTCTGCAAAAATGGCTTTCCTTAAATTCAACCCTGTGAATACTGCTGCTGGAAACACCTCTACTGTGAGGTCTGCTGCTGTGAAAACCAATGCTACTACTCCTGCTGGAACGTCATCCGCTCTGAGGATGACATCACCAACTCAGCGTCTTCAACGCTGTATTTCTAATGCACTGGTTAAGGAGTACCGTCGCAACGGTACTATCCCAACTCTGGAGGCCGCTCGTCAAGCCCTCCAAGTTAACAATTCTACCTGGTCGTCCGGACAACGGCGACCAGCAATCAAGAAGCAGGCGGTGCTGACTACCGTCTCCAACCGTTTCGTGTCGTTATCCCCGGAACGCAATTTCCATTCACTCCCTTACTCCGAGGAAGTGAATGAGCAGGTCCCTCGGGGCCTTAATTCAAAAAGACAGGAGTCCTTCTCAAGGGCTCCCATCAACAATCGCCGCCAGACTCGTGCGGTAGTGCGCCCTCAACATGATGAGGGTACCGTCTCCAGGCATTCAGCTCAGGTTCCCCGAACCCGAGCAGGCAAGATGAATCACCAGAGACGGAATCCGGTTAATAATAGGCAGGTTGTCATCCCTGCCATCTCCGGAGAAGTCCACCAACCTAACTTGGTGGCAAACAACGAGCAGGCACACACACCTGCCCGTTTTAATTCAGCTGTCCAGCAGACTCGTCTGGCAGCATCAAGCCGATCCCGCCAGGCAATTCCGGCGGAGTACCATAGGCAGGAACATACACCTGCTTATACATCATCAGTTAGTCAGCAGGCTCGTCTGACTACATATGATGGATCTCGTCAACCACGTTTGGCGAAGTGTAAACAGCAGGCACATACACCTGCTAATACTAATCAAACCTACCAACAGTCTCGTTTGGTAGCGCATGGAGAAGTCAGTCGGAAAGTCCCGACGACAAACAGGAGGCAGACTAAACTCTCTGCCTCCACACTTGAGTACTGTCAGGATTCACTGACAGGAAAAGGAGGACAGGAGCAGGCACATACACCTACTCCAAGCCCGGAATGGACGTATATTCCTGTTCCGGCGGCTGAAGTCACCAAGCATATTTTGTCAATGGTGAAAGAGCAGAAGCAAATTCCTGCTCATATTCTGGATGCTTGCCAGGATATCATAACATCTTCAGCATCATTTCAGGGACAGACACATAAATCTATCCCTAGCAATGGAGTGACACATCAACAATTCACTCCGGAACAGACACACACATCTGTTCCAGTCCAAGAGGGTTGTGGGGCCTACTCCCCCATATCATACGGACAACCAAGTCAGGAACATACACCTGATTTGAGCGATGATCGTCAGCCTAACCTGACCATCTTTCCTGATCAGGCACATACACCTGCTCAGAGAAATCACTTTCGTCATCAAGTGGTTTCTAAAGCGAGTAAGAAGGCATCTAAGAAAAAGATCTGCCCAGCACAGTCAGGAGATCAAAGGCCAATCTGCAACCAAGCCTTGCTCGATGCTGGAGTTCTTGAAGCCCTCAGACATTTATCTGTCGGAGTTCAAGATTCTACTCCCTCAGTTTCCAATAACGGGAACATTAATTTTGAAGGTCTTCAACAGACACTTCCTCATGAAGACTTGCTTCATGAAAATTCGGTCAATCTCGAAGTTTCTTCTTCAGATGAGAGCCACAAGAACCCTCTGTGTGGTCAGAAGACCAAGGAGCAAGAGATTTCATCTTTTGCTGTAATCCATCATGAAGGTCCTCCTCATGGTGATGAACTTCGCTGCGAAAGTCCTCTCCGCAGTAGTGATTCACATTGCCTCGAAAATTCTTCAGAAGGCGATGTAGTGACGAGAAAGCCCTCCTATCTCGAGGCACTTTCAAACGTAAAACCAGTCATGTCTGAAGTTTTACTATCGGCAGGTGAAACTCTTTCTCCATCAGAAGATAGCTTGGGGTTCAGGTTTTTCTCCGAACCATCCATGGGTCATTCATCTTCCGGCATGAATAGTGATGTCTCTACCAATCTTGTTGAATCCGATGAAGCAACAAGGAAACACCAACTATGGTCCAAACAGGTAGAAGAATCTTCATTTAATGATAAAGAAGAAATGCTGAACATGAGGAAAAAACTGGCAAAAGGTGAAGTACCAGTCATGTTTTGGCTTTTGGCTGACTCCCAGTATGACATTCCAAAGATGTTGACAGATGATGGAATCCATGATATTCGTCTCAACATATGGAAAACTCTTTGTCAATTAAAGAAGAAGGTATTATCTTACGATGAATATGAAAATCATCTTAAGATAATAGAAGGGTTACAACGCCAGATTGATTTGGCATCTCTATCAGTCTCTCGGTATCCGAAGGCTGAAAAGCAACAGAGAACCCTTCAACGTTCATGCCTTGGCGCACTAAGAAGATTGCGTCAGTTAATTTCCAATACTCCATCTGATGTTCATATCAGAGGATGGGTTATTCACGGAGCACTACATTTCACAGTGCTTTCTGGTCAACAAAGCCCGCCGAAAATGGTCTCATGCAATGTTATTGCCCATGGCCGGCCACAGTCAATGGGCTTTGTTCATAATCAAAATCTTGCTCGAGATCAAGCTTCAACTAGTTCCTCTCAAAATCAAGTAAATAGAGAACAAGTTGTTGAATTTCTCCTACATCGAGCAGGCGAGAATATTGCACAAGCCTCTCGTCTGGAGCAAACACGTCATCAAATGACGGAAGTTTCGAAAATCATCCAACGGTCTGTTGAACCAGGTGATAAAAGTGGATACAGGTTAATGCATCCAGCTAATTTTCGAACTAAGATTCGCAAGATCAAGAGAGATTTCAAGAAGATCTCAGACATAGCATGTCAAGAGACACCCCAGCTTGCCAGACTGGGGACTTCTCTAACCCAACCCTCAGAGTCAACGAATGGGATTCGAGGAGTTGAGCGGAAGCAGCAGGAACATCCCCAGTCCACCGGACTGGGGACTTTTTCAAATCTTCAATCCCTCCCTCAGAGAAAGTCAGTATTCTCTCGATTAGGGAATAAGCCTCAAGAGGAATGAAGAGCCAAGATGTCAGGAGATTCTCTCCAAGTGACGGTTCTCCAAGAAATTCTTGAGGGATCAAGTCAACGGAATTCTATGTCTCATCATGGACATGGAAGAAGACAATATCACAGAAGTGCTGATAGAAAGGATTCCATGAAATATGCATCCATTAATGTCATCACTGCCGTTGCTGCTGATTCACCAGATGAGGCTCAATCAGAGGGATCAGACGAAGAGGTTCCTGCTCAAGAAGTCGCGCACTCAGACCTAAATGAAGAAGGTGTGCGCACACGTAATCAAAGGCTTACCCAAAATCTGGGTATTCCTTCAAGTAACCCACTTCCCCCTCTCCGAAAAGGATCCAATAAGGGGAAAGGAAAGAATCAGGTTACTTCTCACCCTTCCTCTGAAGGAGGTCAATTGCTCTCATTAGAGCAAAGGTTTGCACAACAGGAGGAAGAAATGAAAGAATTAAGAAGGTTGAATGCAGAACTACTTCAGAGTAGTCTTCTTCTTAAGAATGCTGAAGTCCGACAGCCGAAAGAATTTGTTGTAAATACTGAGATGGATCAGGAATATCCTCCTTTATCAGTACACCCACAGAGGTCTAATCCTACGGGTCAAACGCAACAACGGTTGGCAGCACTACCATCAGTTGCAGCACCAACCACTACGGCTGTCCAAGCTCCATTCATTGCACCTACCCAAAACCAAGTTCAACCTGACGTTTCTCAAAAGTTAATAACTACTATTGAGTCATTAACAGCTCGGTTAGAAACTATGGAAGGGAAACGGGCGCAAGTTCAACCTGAAAAGAAAGTTTACCCTGAATGGGTAGATTCAATTTCTCCTCCATCCAGTTTTGGAAATCCTATTTTCCCTACTTTCAATGGATCAGGCGACCCTGAACAACATTTGACGCATTACGTGTCTTGTTGTGATCCTATGATGGGAACTCCAGAGCAGCAAGAAGCAGTGAAACTCAGATGCTTCGTGCGAACCTTGCAAGGACCAGCTTTTGTCTGGTATACAAGCTTGCAATCCCGATCAATCATCGGGTGGGAGGATCTTCGTCAAAAGTTCCTTCTTCAGTTTAGCTCAACTTTGCCCAAAACGACAGTTTTTGATCTTACAAACTGCAAGCAAAGGGAGAATGAAAGAGTCTCTGATTTCATTGCTCGTTGGAAGGGATTAACATATTCCTTGAGTTTATCACTCCCTCAGGAGGAATTGTTGCCAATCTGTGTGGCAAATTTGCGTGACGAATTACGCACGCCATTGATCCCTGTGAAATACACAGGAGGGTTTCGAGACCTTACTTCAATCGCTCAACAGATTGAAGATTCCCTTATACAGGCTAAGGTTAAATCTCGTGTAATTCCATCAGCTCCAGGAAGAAGAATGGGTAAAGCAGAAACTGCTACAGTTATGCTTAAACAGGCACCTGTACCTATTTCTACTTCAAAACCTTCATCTTCTCGAAGAGCTCCACCTCCTGAACGCCAACAACAAAGGCTGTTTCGTCCAAATGATCAAAAAGATCAACGACGAAAACAATTTGAGGATATGAAGAGTAAAACATACTCTTTCCGAAGTGAGCAAGTTCCTGGTTACTTCATTTCAGCTCTGGAAAATAATTTGGTTCAATTACCAGTGCCGAAGAGACCAAACAAGGAAGGAGATGAAGACCGTCCCAATTATTGTCCCTTTCATCAAATGTTGGGACATCCCATCCAGGAGTGTTTTGTCTTTAAAGACCTCCTACAAAAGATGGTCGACTTGGGACAAGTCAAATTGAAGGGTTCTTCAGCTCATGTAGCGTGTATTACCGCTACAGATTCAGAGGAAGGAGGCGAGTGGCAGGAAGTCAAAAGCAAAACTGCGAAAAAATATGATGATTGGTTGGTCAGAAAGACAATCAATCGGACCCATTCCATTTTGCGAACACAATTGAAGAAGCCAATTGTGTCTCCTACAAAAGCTGCAGTAAAGCCTCCATCAAAAGACAAATCCTCAAAAGGACAGAGCAATTCAAAGAAGAAAGAGGAATCAGAAGAAGATGAGTATGTATCAAAGCCTAAATTGTCTTTGACTCTGGCAGATTTCATGCCATCTACTTCAAAGCCACGGGCACCGTCCCACCAAACGGCACAGCCTAAACAGGCTAACCAGGCAGAGTCTTTTTCAGACGAAGAGTTAATATTTGGTTCTGTTAATATGATTCAATTAACAGATCCATATTCCAGTCTTGATGAGCCTGAATTCTCTGTATCAAATAAGGGAATCCGAAGAGGTTCTAGAGGTTCAGGATATAGGGGAAGACGTGGATCTTTCCGAAGCCACTACTCTAATTCTACCCCTGCTAGCACTGTATACGCAGCAGAAACTCGTGGTAGAGCCCTTCAGCAAGCTCAAAAAGAACAAGCAAGTTCTTCTGCCGATGGTCAACTCAGTTTTGGCACAATTATTTTGGAAGACCGATTAAAGGTTCCATCTTATTTATCTCAGAAAGTAAATGGATCTAATCAGTCTAATCTTCCAAAACCTAGGATGTTGCCAACTTCAATACAAGATGCATCAGCTTCCAAAGCATCTGCTTCCAAGGTACCTGCTAAACCACATATTCCTATTGGGAAACGCAGGCCTCTAGATCAAAAGTATGATATATTGAAACACTTGGCCCAAGTACCAGCCAAATTATCAATTTTGGATGCTTTGAATCTATCAAGAGATCTTCGGGAAGCACTCATCGAAGCTTTGTCAAGTCCGCAGGAGTTTGAAGCTGAAATTGCTGCAGCTGAAATTTATCACATAGAGAATAATCCTGCAGAATGTCATGCAGTGATATCTTTTACTGATAAAGATGAAAATGATGTTGTGCATGGGCACATAAAACCTTTGTACCTATCTGGCAAAGTCAATGGTATAGATGTTCGAAGAGCTTTTATTGACAATGGTTCAGGAGTCAACCTCATGCCCATTCGCACACTTCGTCGATTGGGCCTCACGGAATCTGATTTATCTCCTTCTACCATGATGTTGCAAGGATATGATAAAAATGAACAAGAACCACTGGGAGAAGTTACACTCAGAACTCAGTTTGGAGATCTTGTTTCCAATTCAGATTTCATGATTGTTGATCAAGATTCAGCTTTCAATATCTTGCTTGGAAGACCCTGGCTACATCAGCATGCAGCTATTCCGTCATCATACCATCAATGTCTCAAATACTGTTTCGATGGTCAAGTTGGAACATTGTATGGTGATAAGGCCCCGTTCAAGACATGTGAGTCTCAATACATTGAGGCGGAATTTTATCACATGAAGGGAAGAGAAAAATCTACAATGAAGGAAATTACCAAAGTTAATGCTCCATATGGTTTGGAAAAAATTCCAATAAATCCATTTTCACATGTGAGTACAGATTATGTGTTACCTATCAGTCAAATTGACAAAATAGGCCCAAATCAAAATACTCTTATGGAAAGATCCATAATGTCAATTATGGCAGTCGAGCCAGACAACATGGGAGAAATTGGTAATTTACCAAGCAGTGATGAAAGCATAAGTGGTGACGTTTTCATTTCTTCTGCTGAAATCCAACAAGTCTATACTTCGCTAATCAGGCCAGAAGAAGTTATAGCAACACCAGAGGTGAATAATGATGTCGATTCTCGATCCATCATCTCCTCTTTGATTCCCAAAGAAGACCCTTTATCATCAATAGGGTCGGAAATGGAAGCTTCTTCTTCAAAATGTGAAAATTTTGACATTTCTTATGATCATGAGAATTTCGTTTTTTCATCTACTTTGCAAGTAGAAACGGAAGAAATAACACATGATGAAGAGGAAGAGGAAGATCTTAGAGATGCTCCTCCAGCATTTGAAGAGGGTATCTCTACCACTGTGGATGAACTTAGAGAAGTAAATCTGGGAACAGAGAAAGATCCACGCCCCACTTTAATTAGTGCGGCCATGACCCTTGAAGAACAAGAGATGTATATTTATTTTCTAAAGCAAAATAAAGATATTTTTTCTAGGAATTATACAGAGATGCCTGGCCTTGATCCTGATGTTGCCACCCATCATTTGGGTTTGCCAAAAGAACATCGAGGATTCAAGCAAGCCGCGAGAAGAACACACCCAACCTATGCTTCCAAAATCGAGGCTGAAGTGGATAAGCTTATCAAAGCTAACTTCGTCAGAGAAGTTCAATATCCCAAGTGGTTGGCTAATATTGTCCCAGTAAAGAAAAAGAACGGACAAATTAGGGTTTGCATCGATTTCAGAGATCTTAATCGGTATTGTCCCAAAGATGATTTTCCAGTTCCGATTACAGAACTCTTAATTGATGCGACAGCTGGCTATGAAGTACTTTCTTTCATGGATGGATATTCTGGATATAATCAGATCCGAATGGCCCCAGAAGATGAGGAATATACAGCCTTCAGAGCTCCTCAAGGTGTGTTTTGTTACCGGGTGATGCCCTTTGGTTTAAAGAATGCAGGTGCAACATATCAACGCGCCATGCATCGTATCTTCAAACCTTTTCTAGGGAAATTTGTTGAATGCTATGTAGATGATCTGGTGGTTAAATCCAAACAACGTTTTGATCACTTGGCTGATTTGGAAGTCGTATTCCACAAGCTTCGACAACATAATTTGAAGATGAACCCCTTAAAATGTGCTTTTGGGGTAACCTCAGGAAAATTCCTCGGCTTTGTTGTACGCCATCGTGGTATTGAAGTCGATCCTGAGAAGACCAAATCAATCCTTGGTATGTCACCTCCTCAGAATTTGAAAGAATTAAGAGGACTTCAAGGACACTTAGCCTATATTCGGCGTTTCATCGCCAATTTGGCAGGCAAAAGTTTACCCTTTACCAAATTATTGAAGAAAGGAGTCACTTTCCAGTGGACTGAAGAATGTCAAGAAGCATTTGATGTTCTCAAGAAATACCTCTTGAGTCCACCAGTACTCATGCCACCTGTTGAAGGTAGACCTCTTATCCTCTATGTGACAGCTTTAGAGCGATCATTAGGTGCCTTTCTCGCTCAAAAGAATGATGCTGGGAATGAAAATAGTCTCTACTATCTCAGTAGAACTATGCTTGAAGCAGAAACCCGATATTCGAGTATTGAAAAGTGCTGCCTAGCATTAATCTTTGCAGTTCAGAAACTGAGACACTACCTGCAACATCACGAGGTCCAATTGGTATCTCGTAATAATCCACTCAAATTCATCCTTAGTCGTCCAATGCTTACAGGACGTCTGGCAAGGTGGGCGGTTATTCTATAGCAGTTCGACATCCAGTATGTGTCTCAAAAGGCAATTAAGGGCCAAGCTCTGGCTGATTTCCTGGCTGAACACCCTTCAGTGGAAGACACGTATTCAGATATCGAACTCCCTGATGAGGAAGTTTTTTCTATTCAAGAGAGTCCTCAAACATGGGAAATGTATTTTGATGGTGCTTCTAGAAGTCCAACAGGAAAGAAAATGGAAAATCCTAAATTCAACAAAGTTGGTTTAGGAATTGTGCTCATTTCTCCAGATAAGGCAGTGTTACCTTATTCCTTTTTGTTGTGGGAAGGTGGTACCAATAATGAAGCTGAATACCAAGCTCTCATTACAGGTTTGGAGATAGCGCTTCAAGCACAAGTGAATCACTTAAAGGTGAAAGGTGATTCAGACCTGGTAATTAAACAAGTCAATGGGGATTATGCCATCAGAAAAGAAGAATTAATCCCTTTGTATGATTACGTCAGAGAGTTAATGTCGGAATTCCCTTCAGAACCGACATTTTCTTATGTCCCAAGATCACAAAATACTCAAGCTGATGCACTGGCTAATATAGCCACAGCTTTAGCAGATCCAAATCGGGATGAGACAACCATCTGTATTGCCCACCGTCGTGCAATTTCACCTTATGTTCAAGTCAGAACAGAGGAAATTAATGAAATTAGTCCCATTCCTGAACCGTATGGTCATACTACAGGATGGATGTCACCTATCAAGGAATACCTTCAAAATGGAACACTTCCACCTGATAGAGCCGAGAAAGAACAAATTCGGCGACGTGTGGTCAATTTTACTCTTTATGATGGTCCAAACCACCTCGAGAAAATTCTCTACAAACGTGGTTTTGATGGAGTTCTCTTCAGATGTATTGATGGTGAAGAGACAATGGCTGTCATAAAAGAAGTACATGCAGGAGTCTGTGGTGCCCACCAATGTGGACATAGATTGTCTGATCAAATTCGAAGGCTTGGATACTTTTGGCCTTCAATGATACAAGACTGTGTTAATTTCACAAAGAAGTGTCATTCATGCCAAGTATATGCCAACTTCATTCATCAACCTCCAGAGTTGCTTCATACAGCTAAATACTCATGGCCATTTGCCACATGGGGAATGGATGTGGTGGGACCTTACCCTTCAGCTACGGCCAAGCAGTTTAAGTACATTCTTACTGCTACTGATTTCTTTTCCAAATGGGCAGAGGCAGTACCTCTCAAAGAAGTCAGTTCTAAATGCATTGTTAGCTTCATCAAGTCTAACATCATTACTAGATTTGGTATCCCTCATACCATATTGACGGACAACGGCACCAACTTCTGTTCTTCTGAGGTAAAGAAATTGTATCAAGAATACAACATTAAGTCCAACCATTCATCTCGATATCATGCAGCGGCTAATGGCCAGATAGAGGCCTTCAACAAGACTCTTTCAAATATACAGCAAAAGATGGTGGATAAAGATAAGAGGTCATGGCCTGATAAACTCTATCATGCTTTATGGGCTTATCGGACTACCACTCGCAATGCAACGCGGTCTACTCCATATTCATTAGTATATGGAACAGAAGCAGTCTTGCCAATTGAAGTTCAATTGCCCTCACTCAGAATAGACATTTGTGATCAATTATCTACAGATGAGAAATCCCAAAAGGGGTTGAATGAATTGGAACAGTTAGATGAGAAAAGATTGTGCACTTTGCACCACTTGGAAATCTATCAGAATCGGATAGCTCGAGCTTTTAACAAAAAAGTTCGTCTTCGTTCATTCATTCAGGTAGAATTGGTATTGGTTCTTAGAACACCAATGATACCAGGAAAGAATCCTCCCAAGCTTGAACCAAAATGGGAAGGACCTTATTCAATACATAAGGTCTATTCCAATGGAGCGTATTCTCTGATCTCAATGGATGGAGAACTCATCACGACTCCAACCAATGCCAGATTTCTGAAGAAGTATTTTGTATAAGCATCAAATATGGTCCCCAGAACCAAGACTTACAATTGGTTCATACAGCATGACCTTAAACTGCATCAGCAATGGTCCAGTATGACCTTAAACTACAACTTCGTCCAACATGACATTAAACTGTGTCACACTTTTGTCCGAGATGACATTAAACTATAATACGTCCAGCATGACGATAAACTGTACGGTCCATGCATATGACCTTAAACTATTCGCACTTATGTCCCTGCAACATGACACTAAACTGTGCAGCACCAATAGTCCTAACTGCAAGACTTTAAACTGCATAGTCCCTGATTTTGTCCTACATGACAATAAACTGTATAGAGGTTCCCATATTTTGTCCGAGATGACATTAAACTATAATACGTCCAGCATGATGATAAACTGTACGATCCATGCATATGACCTTAAACTATTTGCACTTATGTCCCTGCAACATGACACTAAACTGTGCAGCACCAATAGTCCTAACTGCAAGACTTTAAACTGCATAGTCCCTGATTTTGTCCTACATGACAATAAACTGTATAGAAGTTCCCATATTTTGTCCGAGATGACATTAAACTATAATACGTCCAGCATGACGATAAACTGTACGGTCCATGCATATGACCTTAAACTATTCGCACTTATGTCCCTGCAACATGACACTAAACTGTGCAGCACCAATAGTCCTAACTGCAAGACTTTAAACCGCATAGTCCCTGATTTTGTCCTACATGACAATAAACTGTATAGAAGTTCCCATATTTTGTCCGAGATGACATTAAACTATATTGTGTCCTAGCAACATGACATTAAACTGTGTGGCACTTCCAACTTCCAGCATGACGATAAACTGTAAAAAGTCCCCAGAACTGATATCCTCATATTGGTTCACCTTAGTCCTAGCTACATGACTTTAAACTGTACAGCACCAATAGTCCTAGCTACATGACTTTAAACTGTACAGCAATGGTCCCGTATGACCTTAAACTACATCATCCCTGGTCCATGTATATGACCATAAACTATTTACCATATCCAGCAAGATTTTAAACTGTGACGTCCTAACTACATGACGCTAAACTGTATAGAAGTCCCTCACGTCCGGAAAGACGTTAAACTATATAATCATCAAAAGTCCAGCATGACATTTAAAACTGCACAATCCCCCTTTCGTCCAATATGACGTTAAACTATATTGTCCCCATCGTCTTAACTACATGACGCTAAACTGTACAGAAAGTCCCTTTTTTATGTCCTACATGACATTAAACTGTACATCGTTAAGGTTGTTATTACCTCTTGTTTCTCACACCGAGTATGACTCACGTGAGCTTAGAGCGAACATCAACCATAACACTCCCTTTGGGCCACTAACCATGTGTAAGTCCCAACAATATTTTTTATTAGATCATTGTCCATAAGAACAACTTGATCATTGATTCATTCTTTAATTGAACTACACAGACTTTGATCCTTGCCCTCCAGGCTGGGTATGTAGGCAACCTCCCAGGGTTCAAGCCCAAAAAAAATCTCTTCACATCAGTTCATCACCATCTCATATGATGATGATTTGTGAAACCGTCCCTGGAATCAATATCTTTACATTGATTCACTTTCGTCCTTGTTATATGACGTTAAACTATACAACACTTTTTGTCCGGTACGACAATAAACTACAATATTCTTTGATTTCCTCATTTGGAAAGGAACCATTATTAACATTGATTCTTTTTCAATCATGGTTTTCATTTTCAAAAGACTACGTACATACATGGTAATACCTAAACTTTTTATCTCAGGTTAAACCATCATTGCACTAAAGTCCCCTTTCACCCTTCACATGTACGAACCAAATTTGTACAAAGGGTAGTTCTAGAACTACGTGGACTTGATTACCATCCTTATGGGATACGTAGGAACATTCGAGTGTCCCTCGAATCCAGTCCCAAGTCTTTTGGGCCTAACCCCAAATTTCACTTTCAGTCCCTTGACTGAAAAGTCCTCATGAAAACACACACTGTGTATTTATTATTATGGTCCGAATTCTATGACCCTAAACTAAGATCATTCATACTTTTGTCCTGCACGACGTTAAACTGCATTTCAAGAACTACGTATGGCTTGATTCTCATTCTTATGAGATACGTAGTGAAGTCCAAAATTGCAATTTTAGGACCCAGCCACAACATGATTATGGTTTTTATTGACCTATGTATCTCTATATACATTGGACAATACCCATCTTTATGTCTTATAATCCTAACCTTAAAATATTTTCAGATCTTTATAACCCTTTTCATGACTTCTAGTCACAAAAATGTCAAACTTCTGAGAATTCTTTTGCCTGACTATGCAGCACGTTCCCATAGGTGGCCTTGCATAAACAGTCCACATAACAGACTTGTCAGCCAAAAGATGCTATTTTATTTGACTATGCAGCCAATGCCCATAGGTGGCCCTGCATATTTCAACCCCCTAACGGGTTCTGTTAAATAATAGTAACTTCATTCTTGGGAAGAATGCCTCTTTTGTCCTTATTTGTCTTAAAACGACAGTATGTAGGGATCCGCAAAAAATAGCCATCCTTAAACATATTTGTCCCATATCATTTTTCATGATCTGAAAGTATTCAAGTCTATGGGTTATTCTTCTTCCCTACGTTTGGGTCAGACCTTCGTAGGAGTGATATTCATCCAGTTCTTCGATATTCTTGTTTGGAAATATCTTCTCCATATTCAAGTACCTCTTTCCATACAACAAACTCTATGCTTTAGAAAATTTGAATCTCCATAAAACTTTCACTGGCTTTTTAGCACTAGGAAAGTAAATTTCTGGGAGTTCTTTTGCCTGACTATGCAGCACGTGCCCATAGGTGGCCTTGCATAAACAGTCCACATAACAGACTTGTCAGCCAAAAGATGCTATTTTATTTGACTATGCAGCCAATGCCCATAGGTGGCCCTGCATATTTCAACCCCCTAACGGGTTTTTGTTAAATAATAGTAACTTCATTCTTGGAAACTGCTTCATCTAATGCCTTTTTAGCTCTTTTTCATATCATTCCTCAGATTCAAATATTCTTAAGCCATAGTTTACATTTTTTCCCTCATGCTTGAGTATGGTAATATGTTTTCAGATAAATTGTCAAGGAATTGAATCCATTTTTTATCCATTTTCGGTCAAAGCTATTTCGACCTTAAACATTAGCCCCTTTATGTCCGGTGTGCATGACTTTAAACTGCCCACACAAAAGACAATGGAACTCTGAATAAAAGTCAAGTTCCAGCTCACTAAATATACATTTTTGTATGATTTAGGTAATATTGAGCAGTTAAAAGATTCAAAGTTTGTAGGGTTATTTGTAATAATCCTAGTAAAAATCAAACTATGATTACTAATCCCATTGGCTTAAGTAAATTTGAAGCAGGTAATGGAAGAATGCAGGTACAGATGATCGGAGACGAAAGTTGTTTTTCATTGAAACACAAGAGTTAGAAGGACATCCACAGATTGGAGTCTCTTCTCTTTTTCAAGAATTACAAGAGGCTTTCAACATAACACTTCATTTGATTTACGGCATCCTGAGCCTTATCAACAGTTACTTGAAGCTCGTGCACTTGACCAGCTTCACTCTTTTCAGCTTGCTGAAGTGCCTTCTTAGCATCTGTAATGGCTTTCATGCCATTTATATGAGTTTCATCCAATGATTTATTAAGCTGATCAAGTTCCCCAGTAACAGCATCTAACTGTTGCTGGAGTTGCACCTGCTGGACGACCTTTTCTTTGATTTTTTGCTTCAGATCCTTCATCTTGACAGCATAATCAGCTTCAGCCTGGGATATCGCAGCCTCAAATTCGCCTATGTTGACTGACAATTTCACTCTGGTCAAATCTTCGCGACTTATCTGCATTTGCTCCCTCCTGAAAATGATCTGTTTCACCGCAGCATGGATCTTTTCATAACCAAAACCACCAAGTCCCATTATAACAAATTGGGATGACAATCGGGAAATTTTTGATGGTAGCTCTTCTAAAGGCACCCCCGATATGATGTTCCATATGTTATTCCATGCCTTACGTCGTGAAAAGCTGAATGCTTTAAGCATATCTGGATCTGATTCAATATCATCATCAGAAGGGGGTATGTAATCTGGAATTAACATGCTTAAGGAAGTGCCTCATCCTGCTCTTTCCCCTCTGACTTGGGCTTCTTCACTTTCAATTCCCGTTGGGGCAGAGGCTGAAGCCTCATCTCCGGATCTAGCCATTACAGTTGATGGCCCTACATGATCAATTGAAAGATTTTAGTTGAATCTTAAAGGATAACAAAAGAATGGATTGTCTTGAAAATAAAGTACAATCACAAATATTGTTATCCCTTACCCAATGGTGGTTCAGCAACATGAGAAGACTTCTCCCCATCTTTCCCGGTTTCAACAGGATTTTCAAGATGGGTCTCAGGAGAGTTTATTGGATTTAGCTCTACTTGAGCTAATGTTTCTGCAATGATAGGGTTGACATCAGTGTCCACACCCTCTTCAGGCATTGGCAGTTCAACAGCTTCTACGGAAGAAACTGCATATTATTTTACATCATGATTAGAGATATGTTCTTTTTTAATAAAAATTTGGGCGAAGGGTAACACTCACGCCCAAGGTCTTCTAAATCACATGACATTCTAGCATGATCATAAAATTCTTCAAAAGTCATTCCTTGATTCATCATTTCATCCAATGATACTTCAGAATCTTGGTTATTCTCACTAGTGGGAGCATTTGCTACGTCTTCTTGCTGACTTATGTCCTGCAACCCCTGACTTTGGACAGCATCTTCAGTAGTGGGAGGGATACTGGGAATGGATGATAGCTCTTCTAATGGAGCAACTAAGTTAGCTTGAGTCTGTGGTTGTTCTACAGCACCCTCCACGGCCTTTGAAGAAGGATCAGTCCCTTCCCTCAAGGGGGAAATTGAAGAAGCCCCTGCAATCCTCAGAAATATGAGTAACCATATGATTATGGGTATAAACTCATGATTGTTCGAAGGACTTACCACTGCTAATGAAACGTTTAGCTAAGGATTTCCTCCTTCGTTGCCTTGGATTATTTTGTGTTTTTGGAGTTTCAGTTGTCTCCCTTATTGGCACTTGGATTGGCGAATGAAAGGCTATGTCCAGTGCCTCATTCATGGCCTGTTGGCCTGGAGATATCTCGCCTGGTTCGCGAGGAGAATCAGCAGCAGCCCCGATAGCGGTACCACCAGGGCTATATTGTGGCGAAAGAACCCCGGTTCCTTTCTTTGTAAGCTGCAAGATGAAGAAAAATAACTTCCTTAAGTAAACAAAGCTTCAACTAAAATCAAGTTGCAAAGAAAATAAGGAAGGAAAACTTACATCTTCAGGAGCCACGTACTCTTGCCATTCTTCATCTCCAGAACCACCACCCCCCTCAGTGGTGCCACGATCAATCATTTCCTTCACCCGCCTGGTGATAGGAACCGAATTATCGGTGACATATATGAGCATTTCCAGCTCTCTGATGTAAGCTCGCACTTCATTGGGGTTATCTCCGTATTGAAGGTCTTTAGAGGCTAGAAGATATCCTATCCCAGGAAGTTGTATGCCCTCACACAAATCCAGCCAGGCGGTCTCAGTATCACAGTATAAGCTCTGCCATAGCTGAACAGCCTCTGGTCTTAGATATAAAGGCTGTGAAGAAGGTCCTACAATTTTTGATTTTAATTTCTTCCCGACTCCTGCAACTACAGATAGAGAATAAGAAAGTAAGACTTATTACTTTATAAAATAGCAGTGATTGAAGTTATTACAATCAAATAACTCACCAGGAGCTGATGGAGTGGGTCTTTTAACTCTGGCCGGAGGATTATATCGGGCACGAAACCGCTTTGCTGCCGGTTGTGCCTCATCATCCCCATCATGATAATCCGAGGAATCAGTTCTAGAGGAGGAGTCTGTTGAACCTATTTCAGGAGGAGAAGCATCACCTTCATGAGGAAGAGTTTCTTTCTCTACAGTCCTCTTCCTCTTTCCCACTTGATATACAGGGTGATTCAATATCCCTTTAGGGTATGATGCTATCCAGTGTTCGGCATAAAATGTAGTCAGATAATGTGCCGCTTTTTCAACTGGTAGATCAAATACTGCCCCAGTCTTCTCTCTTGATGTCAGCAACCATAATTGTCGAGCAACCATCGGATGTTGCTCTAACCTGACATGTACTGGAGGGGATACAACAATCTGTTGCAAACATTTGAATTGGCGTGCAAATCTATATGGAGCATAGGCCTCGCATATGATTTCTCCATCAATCCTGGCTACTAACACGCCATCCCTGCAAGCTAGCATGTATGCCCTCAAATCCAAAGAGGCTTTCCCATCATCAACAAACCGCCCAGATGGCGGACTTCCATAAGGAAAGAAGTTGAATTCCTTATACATGCTTAGTCTTACTTTTATGTCATAACCATTGACATCTAATGGAGCAATTCCAGAGAATGCTTGCACTGACGGTCTGAAAGAGCTTCCAGGAATTTGTAATCCATTCTGTACATTGTAAGTCCTGAAGTGAGTGGCGATCCATCCCCACAAAACCTGGAATGGGCCCACTATTCTTAAAGGAGATTTACCCTGGAAGACGTGAAGTAAACTCCTGTGAATCTTTGCTAAAATGGGGGTGGCTAACCCAACCATTTTTCCCTCAGCCAACTTGGCCGCAATGACGAAGGTCCCTGGCCTAACGCCTCCCTTCGAATCCCTGACCGGCAAGAGATAAACACTAAGCCACATTGCCAAGAAACCCGCCAGACGAGTTTTCTTTGGAATTCTTTGATTCACTTCATAGCCCCATTTTTCAAACTCTCCTGCTTCTAGAGTTGGCCAGAATGTGCCAGGAGCTCCTCTCTTCTCAGGTTTTGGACAAGTGGTAGGACGTCTGGGCCGGGTATCCTTGGATTTCTTTTTCTTGGATCCTTTTTCCTTTGGCTCCATCCCTTTCTTCTCAGTAAGAAACACATTCATCCATTCTTCCGGATGGATATCTTTTCTGAAATGAGTTAATGAGGTCTCTGAACTCTTGAGCTTGTGAAAGATTTTGAATAATTCTCGTGCCAAAGCAGGGGTCTTCTCTGGATCATTCCAAGTCACCTTGGGAGGAATGAATTCATCATACATATCGCCCAAGATTGGAGCTCCTGAAATCTTGTGGACATCCCACAAACTGATACCCACTTCTCCATGAGTCAAGTGGAAAGAATTAGTCGCTGGACTCCAGTGGCTGAGTATCTCTGGTACGAAGATATCATGTCTGTAAATATATGTCTGCCCAACCCAAACAGCTTCATATATTGCAGCTCTCTTCAGATCCTCAGTAAACTCTGCGCAAGTCTGTCGCACCCAGTATGCCCACATCCAAGTTGGCTTCACACCCCCCCCCCCCCAGGGCGGAAATCCCAACTTTTCTTCCAGCCTTTGGATTGATCCATCTGAGCATTTCGGAAGATTGAAGGATGACAATGTGGTTGAAGCTCAGGTGTATGTTTTTTCAGATCTGGTGTGCAAGGGCTATGATGCATCACATAAGCCTTCTCCACTGTTCCAGCAGTTTGAAATGATCCCCCGCCTGAGATATTTACTGAAGCAAAATTGGTATAATTCTGAAACCAAGAAAATGGAAGATAATTCTTTACTTCTGGAATAATGACTTCTTGCAGATGACCATGACCATACAAAGGTAGATAAGTGCAGTGAGGAAAGTCGCGATGATATTTCTTCAGATACTTAGCCAAATCTAGAAGAGTGCTATTTTTGACAGTATAGTAATCAGGGCCAATGATATTCATCATATCATCTATCCGCTTGCTAGCCAGTTCATCAATTAATCCAGGTCTAAGAGCCATTTGAATCTGCACAGGAGTTGAATAAATTAAACTCTTAAGTGGGTTTTTATTTTTTCATAAAATTTGCGAAAGAATTTGGAAAAAATGGCCAAGGCATTAAGGCGCGCAAGTATGGAGAAATCGCGCAAGTGGTACATGTGCCGCGCAAGTTTATGTCGCGCAAGTATTACCGCGCAGGCCCTATTACCTTGAGAGTAGCGCGGCAGCGAGAAATCAGTAAAACACAAGAGACTTGCACGGCGACTAAGACTTGCGCGGCGAGAGCTCGAGAAATCCGGAAAATCCAGATGCATGTAACGGAGGCAAGGCCGGGTATTTATAGGCGCGGAAGCCTACCTGCGCGCCGTACCCAGAGCAACTCAGGCCTGCGCGACGCAGACTTGCGCGCCGCCCTCTGCGCAATGAACACTTGCGCGCCACCCTTTTTCCTTTGGAGGGATTCGATTTCCTCAGAGTCAAATCCTCATTTCTTTCCGGATCCAACTCTGAGGGGGGACTTTTGTTGACGCTCCTTTCGTCACAGAATCTAAAGATCGGAAAAGGGAATATCTGAGCTCAAATGTGATTCATCCTTTGAAGAAACATCAAAAATCGACAAAGGGATGAACAAGGATAACATTGGCCATAGGTCGCGCAAGTTTCCTCTTGGTCGCGCAAGTACACTTGCGCGACGACTCAATACTTGCGCGACTCATCATGACCGTGCAAGGGACTTGCGCGACATATATGGTAACCGCCTGGTAACTGCCCAGTAACCGCCCGGGGTCTTCTTTTGCCTATAAATAGACCCTGTGGGCCCCCCATTTGAGAGGATCTTTTTCCAGAAACTCGGATTGAAACTCCCGACGCCCAAGTCTCTTCTCAAAGCTTCCGGAACACTTCTAAGGTAATTTCTTACCTAGGACGAAAGATCTAAAGAGAAGAAGGAAGGCCTAAGTGTTGAAACTTATCAAACACTTGCGCGCCGACTTAATTCCTTCAATATAACTTGCGCGTCCCTTTTCTGGAAGAACCTCAAGGGGATTCTAAAGGGTTTTATCAAGAGTCGCTCAAGTATTTCAATTCTGATTGAAAATCGCGCAAGTATCCCTCATGTCGCGCAAGTATACTTGCGCGACCCAAACTTGCGCGCCGCCGCTACACTTGCGCGCCTCTCAAGACTTGCGCGCCCCTACCTTTTTGGGGTGCCTTTCTTGCCTATTTCATCCCTCTTAAGCCATTTCACCTTTCCTATTCAAGATTCAGTCTTCAAGATACTCTTCAAAGCCATCTATGGCATGATTTCTTGATTTGACATCCTTGTCTGAAAGGAATTCTGTGAAATATCTCTCAAAACCTAGTGATTTAAACATCTTTATGTCACCAAAGATTGAGAGTTCATTCATTCAAACCTCATCCTTTGAGATGAGAGAATCCCCCTTAACCTGGGTTTCCTTTTCAGGAATAATCCCCAGTTATAAATCCCTTCAATCTTGGGCATCCTCCTCAGGAGTAAGCCCCAAATTCTTAATCCATAACTTGGGTTTCTTGGGTTTCCTTTTCAGGAATAATGCCCAGTTATAAATCTTTTAACTTGGGCATCCTCCTCAGGAGTAAGCCCCAAATCCTTAAAGTTCCCAATCTTGGGCATCCTCCTTAGGAGTAAGCCCCAATCAAGTCCTTTAATCTTGGGCATCCTCCTCAGGAGTAAGCCCCAAACCATAATCCCTAACCTGGGTCTCCTTTTCAGGAATAAGACTCAGTCATAACCTTGGGTTTCCTTTTCAGGAGTAAGCCCCAAGTCTCCTAACCTGGGTCTCCTTTTCAGGAATAAGACTCAGTCATAACCTTGGGTTTCCTTTTCAGGAGTAAGCCCCAAGTCCCCTTAAAATTTTCTTAACCAGTCATAATTTACCTTTGATTTGGGTTTCCTTTTCAGGAGTAAAACCCAATCATAAATTCCCCTCCTAACTTAGGCATCCTCCTTAGGAGTAAGCCCGAAGATTAGAGTATTCAAATCTCCATAAAGCACACATAACTTTATGGACCCTGTTCATGGATTTTCTCCCTAAAAAGTAAAATCCTAAACCTTCATCTATCTGGGCAGTCATCCATACATAAGCCCCAAACAAATTCTTATGATTGCATCTTTTATGGCACAATTGTCTAAATTTTACCAATACCTCTTGTTTCTCACACCGAGCATGACTCACGTGAGCTTAGAGTGTAAAAGTAATTATGACATTCATCTTTGAGCCATCAATCATAAACATCATACCCCATTTCTCGAACTACGTGGGTTCTGATTCCTTTTCCAAAAGAAAGGATACGTAGGTAGCCCATTTATGGGTTCGATCCCAACTTTGAAATAATCTCTGTCCTTCTGAATGACATTAAACTTCAAGTGCCCCGCTGAGTGGCTTTAAAACCAGCCTGGTCATCATAAATGACCAAGAGACTTTTATATAAATGTTTTGAAGGATACCATTGACCAAGAATCTCTAAACAAATATAGATGATTCTCTATTGATGAAGAACCTCGAATACATATAAAAGATTCTCTAAATTTCTTACATATTTAATCATTGATTGTTAAAACTAAAGGAAAACTCATTTTATACTTGGTAATGTAATAAGGATTCACGAACATAACTTAAATCTGTAAAGAGAGTCCCGGAGTAGACAATAATTCCCCCCAAAAAGGTGTGATGAGTCCGACCTCCCATCCTCTCGACCAATGAAAATTCTTAAGCCTCATTAGTCCACAAGCTAATGGGCGCCTGCCTTTGGAAAGTAGGTCCAAACGGATGTGGAATCATTGGATGTTTCCGGTTCTACGAACAAACCCGTTAGAAACCGATCGGAACGTTTGAATCTCCCGTCCAGGAGGTCATCCCCGGATTCCGCGCGAAACATCATGATACCAACATGAGATGAGAACTCATGTATTTTTTTTCTTTAATGGTTTACTGCTTTTATTTCAGGTAGAAGGAAATCAAATGTGATAGGGAATAATCAACTTGAAACTCCTGCACTCACATCAGCAAACAGATTAAGAACATTCAAGTGCTATCGGCAGGATAAGTGAGCTTGGGGCACTTCCATTATTTTTATGCCACTGATCAATTCAGTTACTACCCCTTTGTAGAATGATCTGAGTAACCAAGGTTGAGAGATTGAGAAATGAAATACCTTCTCCAATGACATGTTCTTCAATAAATTTTCAAAGTAACTGCATTTGATACCAGCTGGAGTTGATATTGATTGAAATAGTGATTTTGGAAGCTTCTTCATTTTTCTCCCCCTCAAGGGAAACACTTCTCATCATCTTCATCAAGAGTGATCTTTCATAATATTAATCATTGAATATCAATTAAAGAGTCTACTAAGGATGGAAACTTCTTTAGCATGGCTATAAAGAGTTGTCAGCATTCACTACTTCTCAGGTTCCCCCCCCCCCCCTGAGAGCATGCTTCACCTTCAATTCCCGGCATTATTAGCACAAATACAATACACAAATGAATAAGGGAATAAGGTGGTTCTTCCTTGCTTCATCATCATGTTCTGTATGGTTGAGGTTCTTTTCTCAACCAAGTTCCTCTGTTCACTTCAGTCTTCATGCCTGTACATTTGAACATATGTTCTGTCATCTGTTGATGTGGCATGGCTCTTTTCACATTCTCTTCTGCTTTGTGTGGAGAATTTTTCTTCTTAATAGCCATTATGAATGATAAATTCTTACTCCACTTAAGGACTGCTTCTTGTTCTGGTATTAAGTTTAGACAACCTCTTGCAATGTGACCAGATTTCTTGCATCTCTCACATAGAACATCTTTGACACGTGTGTTTTTCTTGGTTTCCAATATCTCCTGCACTCTGTCTTTATTACGTGAATGTTTTCCTTTGCCTTTATCACCAGCCATTGACTTTTCATCTTCAAGATTCCTCATTCTTTTCAAATCTTTTGTCCAGATGACCAATATGTCATTTGGAACTGTTGCAGCAGGTGTGGATCTTCCACATGGGTTCATCCGTGTTTTTTCCCACATAATTCTTCTTTATGATGAATGGCCCCTCAATTTCATGAACCTAAAATCATGGGTCTCCTCAGTTTCCCTACTTGAGATCTTCTTGGGGAAATGTGGGTTCACAACATTGTTTTGATTTCATCCCAAGGTAGCTGCTTCATTCTTTGCCGGCATCGGAGGTATTCTTTTCCTATCAACAGTGAAAGCATATTGATGTGGGCATGTACATGCCACGTGACCTCTGCGATTGCATACATCACAGATGTTATCAAGAATTCCAAATCTGTTTGTGGTGAACAAATGCTTCTGGACCTGCAGATGTTTCTTCTTCTTCTCTGCCATCCTTCCCTTTGATATAGGCTTTCTCTGTGCTTTTCCATGTAAGGGATTACAAAAACATTCCAGTTCACATTGCCCAAATCTGATGCAGCACCAACATTGGTGCACAAATCTTTTCTTCTTTGTTTCTTCTGTATGAGGTTGTTGGGCCATCTTCTTAATCTTTTGTGCTCTGTTTGAGGAAACAAATTCCAATTTTTTCTTCATATCCATTCTAGCCATGGTGGTAGGTTTCTTCTCCTCAGCTTTCCTCATCTATACTTGTTTAGAATTTTTCTTCCAACCTGCACTTGATGAAGGAACATATTTAGAAATGATAGTACATGTTTGAATGGACGGTACCTTCACTTTCATAGCTTCTTGTGATAGATCAATGAGTGAAGTCATGATCTTTTTATCACTTGTTGGAGGTCTTTTGAAAATAGAATCCTCCAATGAGCATTGAGTTCCAGCAGTAACTGATTCTTGAGATGGACACTCAAGAGTTGTCATAATCTTCTTGTCACATGTTGGAGGAACTTCAGCTTTAGTAGCCTCCAATGAATATTGAGTACCAACATCTCTTATTTCATTCTTTTGTGGAGTCTCAATATGTTTATTCTCAAGATTTGTCAATTGTGCTTCCAATTTTTGACTTTCAATATTGAGGATGATCTTCTGATCTTCAATCATGATCATCTTCTCTTCACAAGTCCTCTTCAATCATTCAACCTCATATTCATGCATCTCAACATTGTTTTGTAACAAAGAGTCAAGTTCCCTGAATTTCATGGATGTTTCCTCCAAACAAAAACTCTTAACTTCATTGCTCTTCTTCAGCTCAGCTTCAAGTGCATGGATCTTTTCTTTTAGAGTCTTATTGAAATCCCCTTTTTCTTCAAAGACTTTCACCTGTTTGGTGAGATTCATAATTTCCATAACTTTTCATTTTAAACTCTTTTCCATACTGTCTTCATCCCTTTATGATCGAGTGATCTCAACCTGCATAGATTGGAATAGGCTACAAATAATAGCAACCCTTTCTTCAGGAATATCATGCAGATATGTTTTGATTTTTTCCTGAAATCTTGAATTAGGGATGTCATCCTTTCCTATGGAAGAATTCTGAGCTACCTGCTCGATACTTTCCAAGCCTGATATTTCTTCATTATTGGAATGGCATGGAGAACAAGAAACTGAGTCTTCTTTGGATATGTGGGACTTATTTATCTTCTTCTTCTCTTTCTTTTTCCTGTTTTCCATGGTCTTTCTAGATGTAGACTTCTACATAGAAATGAATGAATCTTCACCAAGACTGCTCTTCATTTCTAACTTTAGGAAAGAAACTCAAATCCTCTTTTGAATAGAGTTACTATAGAATATCCGACATACGTCAACCTTTTGCTCTGATGCCACTTGTAGGACCATGGGACAGCCTGAGAGGGGAGGGGCGAATCAGGATGTCAACTTTTTCTCCTTAAAGTTGTGGATCTTGTTCCCACGTTGGTAGGAACAACTTAAACCTATATGATGGATATGATCAGTAATGATACATTCACATGCAATGAGATAACAAATAAATTTTACTTGGTTCACAACTAAGGGCTACGTCCAAGGAGAATACGCCGACAAGTTGTTGGTCGTACCAAATTCCACTAATCTTCACTAGTTGTGGATTACAATGGTTCGGGCACAGTCACTCTATCCCAGGCTCACTGCCTTTACAAAGGTTCAGGGATAGCTCACTGCTTCCCTCAGGTCACTCCCGTTGACTCCCCCTGGCTCACTGCCGTTGGTGAAGTCCCACTCAGTTTATAGAAGTGATGGTCTCTTCAATAGATTTGTATTGAAGTATTTGTATCATGTTCAGCTTGAGACTTTGCTTACATCAGAGTCCTTAGTCGATGCTCTTTTGTATTCAACCTTCTACTTTAGTGCAATAACTGAATGCACTATATCTTCTTCTTCTCTTCCTTTGATTCTCAATACTAACACCTGAGTGTATTGATATATTCCCATGTTTCTATGCAGATCTGAGTTTAGTTGCACGAACCGTTCTTATTCTCTTCGCAAATCACAATAAGGATGTTAAACATCAGTCATGTGTGTGCGTTACCACTTTTCTTCATAAAACCAAATTGTTCATTGTTCTTCCATCTTTGTAAATGAATACATCATTTGTTGCACCGAAGGTATCGGGCAATCTCACGGATTTTTTGCAGCTTCACGAAGACGGGAAAGCTCTAACAACAACTGGCGCTCTTCTCCAATCCTGGCACGCAAGTCCCAACACGGCGCGGAAGTCTCACTATGGCACGCAAGTCTCTGGCGCGCAGGTCCAAACTGGCGCGCAAGTATCACCAAACCACCTGCACGACACTGCCTTCCTCAACTTCTAACCCGCGCGACTTACATCCCTTCTATCCCAAACCGCCTTGGGCGCGCATCAAACAACCGACGCACAGCTTCAGATAATGGCGCGCAAGTCCACATGCACGACCACACAATACCTGCGCGAATTCCACACCTGCATGATGGGAGCTCTGATTTTTCTAAGTGTTGAACTCCGTTGGAAATGAGGAGGGGTGTTCTAGTATTTATAGGCAATTTGACCACCCTGCGTGACGGCGGGAAAGTCAACCATTGGCGCGCAAGTCTCTTCCCCTACTAGTCACTTGCGCGACCAACTTCCAAACTTGCGCGAACCTCTCTTCTTTGCAAAATTTTGATCTTCTGATCTTGAAAAACCATAGGTGCACTAGTTCTCAAGCTTCCAAGGCATTGGCGCGCAAGTGTCTTTCACGGCGCACAAGTCACCTGCGCGACCTCACCAAAACTTGCGCGACCCTTATCCCTTTTCCATATTTTGATGTTCTGATCCTCAAAAACATATGGTGCGCATGTTGCCTATCCTCCAAGACCTCGGCATGCAAGTCCCTTTGCCAAAAACACATTTCTTTATTTTTAGATTTTCAGGGCCAAAAATTTGTCAAACACTGGAAAATGGCACCACCTCGTATCTGCTCTTTTTGTCCACCTCCAGATCATCCATTCCTTTGTCGATGTTCATTGAATGAAACATGGATATTTATCCACAGTCCTTGAACTCGACATTCCACCATGGAATCTCCATTGTCAACAAATTTGTATGTCGTTTGTTTGCTTTGTCAACAACCACGATCACCTCAAAGCACTTCTTCTTGGTGATCTGTATCCTTCAGCAACTCTTCTACATTTATCACAAACTCCACTATTGTGATATGTATTCTTTAAAGGAATAACTTTAGAATCATCATCTTCTATGACAATCTGATGTGCATGGATATCTCAGAATACCAATCCCCGCACAGCCATCTTAGAATTCCAATCATTTGCACATTGTCTTCTTCATCAACCGTCATGATTGACTTCATGCAAACCATATGATTTAATTCGTCAAGAAGTCTCTTGCATGGTTCTCATGCAATTAGGAGTAATTGCATGGTCTTCATAAAAAACCCATGGGTCTCATGCAATAATGAAGAATTGTATGGTCTTCATCAAAACCCATGGTTCTCATGCAATAAGGAGGAATTGCATGGTCTTCATCCAAAACCCCCATTCTTCGTTAATCATCCTCAGATGGAGTACAACTCACATTAATCATTGTTGTAAACAATGTATCACCTTTGACACATGTTCTTTGAACTTATGATCAGTACAACAATCGTCTGAATTATCATTCCTCCACTTCATTGGAGTACTTCTTCATCTCCTTCATTTTGATCTTCATTGACAACTATTGACCAAAAATACAACCTTATACACAAAGTGGTTCCATCAATCTCCCCATTTGTATTTTGTTTTCAATACCTTATATATCTGCTAAAATGAATTTGTCAATATCAAAATGATAATCTTCTCTTCAATCATCCTCTCTTTCCAAACATTCATTTCACTTTCTCTCCCCCTTATTGACAAGAAATACCAAGCGCATGGTAGGGAGGGTATCAATTCATACTTAATCAATGTTTCAAGGGTTTACTGCTTTTATTTCAGGTAGAAGAAAATCAAATGTGATAGGGAATAATCAGCCTAAAACTCATGCACTCACATCAGCAAACAGATTAAAAACATTCAAGTGTTATCTACAGGATAAGTGACCTTGGGGAACTTCCATTCTTTTTATGCCACTGATCAATTCAGTTACTCCCCCTTTATAGAATGATCTGACTAACCGAGGTTGAGAGATTGAGAAATGAAATACCTTCTCCAATGACATGTTCTTCAACAAATTTTCAAAGTAACTTCATTTGATACCAGCTGGAGTTGATATTGATTGAAACAGTGATTTTGGAAGCTTCTTCATTTTTCTCCCCCTCAAGGGAAACACATCTCATAATCTTCATCAAGAGTGATCCTTCATCATCATAATCATTAAATATCAATTGAAGAGTCTACTAAGGATGGAAAATTCTTTAGCTTGGCTATCAAGAGTTGTCAGCATTCACTACTTCTCAGGTTCTCCCCCTGAGAGCATGCTTCACCTTCAATTCCCTGCATTATTAGCACAAATACAATACACAAATGAATAAGGGAATAAGGTGGTTCCTCCTTGCTTCATCAACATGTTTTGTATGGTTGAGGTTATTTTCTCAACCAAGTTCCTCTGTTCACTCTAGTCTTCATGCCTATACATTTGAACATATGTTCTGTCATCGGTTGATGTGGCATGGCTCTTTTCACATTCTCTTCTGCTTTGTGTGGAGAATTTTTCTTCTTAACAGCCATTATGAATGATACATTCTTAATCCTCTTAAGGAATGCTTCTTGTTCTGGTATTAAGGTTAGACAACCTTTTGCAATGTGACCAGATTTCTTGAATCTATCACACAGAACATCTTTGACACGTGTGTTTTTCTTGGTTTGCAATATCTCCTGCACTCTGTATTTATTACATAAAAGTTTGTCTTTGCCTTTATCACTAGACTTGGCCTTTTGATCTTCAATATTCCTCATTCTTTTCAAATCTTCTGGCTAGATGACCAATATGTCATTTGGAACTATTTCAGCATGTGTAGATCTTCCACATGGGTTCATCCGTGTTTTATCCCACGTAGTTCTCATTTTTGATAAATGGCCCCTCAATTTCATGAATCTAAAATCCTGGGTCTCCTCAGATTCCCTACTTGAGATATTCTTGGGGAAATGTGGGTTCACAACATTCTTCTGATTTCTTCCCAAGGTAGCTGCTTCATTCATTTCCGGCATCAGAGGTAGTCTTTTCCTATCAACAGTGAAAGCATATTGATATGGGCATGTACTTGCCACGTGACCTCTGCCATTGCATACATCACAGATGTTATCAAGAATTCCAAATCTATTTGCAGTGAACAGATTCTTCTAGACCTGCAGATGTTTCTTCTTCTTCTCTGGCGTCCTTCCCTTTGATATAGGCTTTCTCTGTGCTTTTCCATGTAAGGAATTATAAAAACAATCCAGTGCACAGTGCCCAAATCTATTGCAGCACCAGTATTGGCTCACAAATCTTTTCTTCTTTGTTTCTTCTATATGAGGTTGTTGGGCCATCTTCTTAATCTTTTGTTCTCTGTTTAAGGAACCAAATTCCAATTTTTTCTTCATATCCACCCTAGCCATGGTGGTAGGATTCTTCTCCTCACCTTTCCCCATCCATACATGTTTAGAATTTTTCTTCCAACCTGTACTTCATGAAGGAACATATTTAGAAATGATAGTACATGTTTGTATGGATGGTACCTTCACTTTCATAGCTTCTTGTGATAGATCAATGAGTGAAGTCATGATCTTCTTATCTCATGTTGGAGGTCTTTTGACAATAGAATCCTCCAGTGAGCATTGAGTACCAGCAACAACTGATTCTTGAGATGGACACTCAAGAGTTGTCATAATCTTCTTGTCACATGTTGGAGGTACTTCAGCTTTAGTAGCCTCCAATGAACATTGGGTGCCAGCATCTCCTGTTTCATTCTTTTGTGGATTCTCAATATGTGTCTTCTCAAGATTTGTCAATTGTGCTTCCAATTATTGACTTTCAATTTTGAGGATGATCTTCTGATCTTCAATCATGATCATCTTCTCCTCACAAGTGTTCATCAATCTTTCAACCTCATCTTTATGCATCTTAACATTGTTTTGTAACAAAGATTCAAGTTCCCTGAATTTCAGGGAAGTTTCTTCCAAACAAAAACTCTTGACTTCATTGGTCTTCTTCAGCTCAGCTTCATATTCATGGATCATTTCTTTTAGAGTCTTATTGACTTCCTCTTTTTCTTCAATGACTTTCACCTGTTTGGTGAGCTTCATACTTTCCATAACTTTTCCTTCTAACCCCTTTTCCATATTGTCTGCTTCCCTTTCTAATCGAGTTATCTCAACCTACATAGATTGGAATAGGCTACAAATAATAGCAACCATTTCTTCCAGAATATCATGTAGATATGTTTTGAGTTTTTCCTGAAATCTTGAATTAGGGATGTCATCCTTTCCTCTAGAAGAATTCTGAGCCACCTGCTCGATACTTTCCAAGCCTGATATTTCTTCATTATTGGAATGGCATGGAGAACAAGACACTGAATCTTCTTCGGATATGTGGGACTTCTTTAGCTGCTTTTTCTCTTTCTTTTTCCGGTTTGTCATGGTCTTCCTAGATGTAGACTTCTACTTAGAAATGAAAGAATCTTCATCAAGACTGCTCTTTATTGTTGACTTTAGGAAAGAAACTCAAATCCTCTTTTGAATAGAATTACTGTAGAATATCCAACATACGTCATCCTTTCCCTCTGATACCACTTGTAGGACCCCGGGACACCCTGAGAGGGGAGGGGTGAATCAGGGTGTCAACTTTTTCTCCTTAAAGTTGTGGATCTTATTCCCACGTTGGTAGGAACTACTTAAACTTGTATGATGGATATGATAAGCAATAAAACATTCACATGCAAAGAGATAACACAAAAATTTTACTTGGTTCACCACTAAGAGCTACGTCTAAGGATCATACACCGACAAGTTGTCTTTTATACCAAATTCCACTAATCTTCACTAGTTGTGGATTACAATGGTTCGGGCACAGTCACTCTGTCCCAGGCTCACTACCTTTAAAATGGTTCAGGGATATCTCACTACTTCCCTCGGGTCACTCCTGTTGACTCCCCCTAGCTCACTACCATTGGTGAAGTCCCACTCAGTTTATAGACGTGAAGGTATCTTCAATAGATTTGCATTGAAGTATTTGTCTCCTGTTCAGCATGAGACTTTGCTTGCATCAGAGTCCTGAGTTGATGCTCTTTTGTATTCAACCTTCTAATTTAGTGCAATAACTACATGCACTATATCTTCTTCTTCTCTTTCTTTGATTCTCAATACTAACACCTGAGTGTATTGATATATTCCCCCATTTCTGTGCAGATCTGAGTTTAGCTGCATGAACCGTTCTTCTTCTCTTCGAAAATCACAATGAGGATGTTAAACATCAGTCATGTGTGTGTGGTACCAATTATCTTCATAAAACCAAATTTTTCACTGTTCTTCCATCTTTGTAAATCAATACATCATTTGTTGCACTGAAGGTATCGGGAAATATCACGGCTTTTGTGCAGCTCCACGAAGACGAGCAAGCTCCAGCAACACCTGGCGCTCTTCTCCAATCCTGGCATGCAAGTCCCAACACAACGCACAAGTCTCACTACGGCGCGCAAGTCTCTGGCGCGCAGGTCCAAAATAGCACGCAAGTATCACCAAACCACTTGCGCGACACTGCCTTCCTCAACTTCTAACCCGCGCGACTTACTTCCTTTATCTCCCAAACCGCCTTGGGCGCGCAGCCAACAACCGGCGCGCAGCTTCAGAGAATGGCATGCAAGTCCACCTGCGCGACCACACAATACCTGCGCAATTTCCACACCTGCGTGACGGGAGCTCTGATTTTTCAAGTGTTGAACTCCGTATGAAATGAGGAGGGGTGGTCCCGTATTTATAGACAATTTGACCACCCTGCGCGACAGCGCGCAAGTCAACCATCGATGTGCAAGTCTCTTCCCCTGCTAGTCACTTGCGTGGCCAACTTCCAAACTTGCGCGAACCTCTTTCCTTTTCCAAATTTTGATCTTCTGATCTTGAAAAACCATAGGCGTGCCATTTCTCAAACTTCCAAGGCATTAGCGCGCAAGTCTCTTTCACGGCGCGCTAGTCACCTGCGCGACCTCACCAAAACTTGCGCGACCCTTCTTCCTTTGCCATATTTTGATGTTCTGATCCTCAAAAACATATGGCGCGCAAGTTGCCTATCCTCCAAGACCTCGGCGCACAAGTCCCTTTTCCAAAAACAATTTTATTTATTTGTAGATTTTCAGGCCCAAAAATTTGGCAAACACTGGGAAACGATGCCACCTTGTATCTTCTATTTTTGTCCGCCTCTAGATCATCCATTCCTTTGTCGATGATCCTTGAATAAAACATAGATATTTATCCACAGTCCTTGAACTGAACATTCCACCATGGAATCTCCTTTGTCAATAAATTTGTATGTCGTTTCTTTGCTTTGTCAACAAGCAAGATCACCTCAAAAGCACTTCTTATTGGTGATCTGTATCCTTCAGCAAATATTCTACTTTTATCACAAAATCCACTATTGTGATATTTATTCTTTGAAGGAATAACTTTAGCATCATCATCTTCTATGACAATGTGATTTGCATGGCTATCTCAGAATTTCAATCCCCGCATAGCCATCTTAGAATTCCAATCATTTTCACATTGTCTTCTTCATCAACCGTCACGATTGACTTCATGCAAACCATATGATTTAATTCGTCAAGAATTCTCTTGCATGGTTCTCATGCAATCATGAGTAATTGCATGGTCTTCATCAAAAACTCATGGGTCTCATGCAATAATGAGGAATTCCATGGTCTTCATCAAAACCCATGGTTCTCATGTAATAAGGAGGAATTTCATGGTCTTCATCCAAAACCCCATTCTTCGTTAATCATCCTCAGATGGAGTACACCTCACATTCTTCATTGTTGTAAACAATGTATCACCTTTGACACATGTTCTTTGAACTTATGATCAGTACAAAAATTGTCTGAATTATCATTCCTCCACTTCATTGGAGTACTTCTTGATCTCCTTCATTTTGGTCATCATTGACATCTATTGACAACAAATACAACCTTATACACAAAGTGGTTCCAATACACTCATTGTTCCCAATAATAAATTAGAATTTTCAAGTTACATATTTTAAATGAAACAATTTTAAAACGTTTTTATAATAATAAAATCCATTTGGACGTTATCCTCATATCCATAAACATCAATGATGAAAATACATCTATAATAAGGGAAATTATTTCAATAAATTCATGTTTCCTTGATGATACTAAAGAAAATGAACCATTTGAGAGATACTAAGACATAAAATAATGGTTATGATTGAATGAAACCTTAAATACATAAAAAATTTTCTAAATAACCCAATGGTGTGGAATAATTTTCAAATAATCCATGGTTTTCTACTGAAAGTATTTTGAATTTGAATTTTTTTTAAAATAGGTCTCATTATAAAAATATATTTTTTTAAAAAATAACCAATAAATATATATTTGACCATTTCTAAAATAAAGATGATTCTCGATAAAACTCTAAACAAAAAACACTTAAAATATTATGAACTATAGTTATGAAATGAACATTCTTAAATAATGATGATTCATCAAAATAAAACCTCTTAGGAAAATAATTTTCATTAATGGATGCATGATACATTGTAAAACACTTGTAAAAAACATTTAAAGTAGTGGTTTACAATTATTTAAAATATATGGACCCTTTTCATTATTTTTATCATTATATTTAATTTACACATTATTTATCAATAATTTTAATTCCCTAGGAGATCTCACTATCTAATAATACAATAAATTATCAGTAAGTATCTCATAAAATAAACTGAAACCCGAAAAGGGGGAAGTATGCCACTTATATCAAACTTTATCAAAGATATCAATTTGGTAAATACCATGGAAAAATATACACAACTAAAAAACAAATTAAAAAAATCATTAAATAATTTCATTTATATATTTGATCATGTCCCACTAATGTTTTTGAATCATACATATATATTATTATATATATCTTATTAAATAAATTTAATTGCTTTAATAGATTGTGATACACACATCCCTGAGGCCATATGAACAAAAATATAGTATATCATTACTAAATAATTATTAAATTGATTGGGTGAACATTAATAACTAAATTCTGAAGGAAACTGTGATTTAAGGTTTTAGATAAGTAAAATTTATTAAAAATAAGATCTCATTTTTTTCGATAAGTCATTATATGTTTGAAAAATAATATTTTTCCAAAAATATGTTTATATATACTTTTGTGAGAAAATAATATAACTAATGTCTTAAAATTTTAAAGCATTTATTTTAAAAAATTATATTATTTTCTTGAATTAATATTTTCAAAATTATATATGATTGAATTTTTTATATGTTTATGAAATTATGTATTTTTTAACGAAGAATAAAAAATACTAATATTTATAGAAAAAAATAATTCCATTTTATGTATTCAAATAGAAATATTTTATTTCAAAATTATTTTAAAATTAAATATTATTTCATTATGTAACTAATAATCATATTATTCTCTTTATAATTAATTCTATGTTTTATTTAGGTATAATGAATTGAGTATACTTTAGGAAAAAAATTTATAGAAAATATATTTTCATTGTGGTTTGTGGGTTTAATTTTATATTAAATTATAAAATAACTTATATTAAATTTCATATGATAGATTATTTATTTGGAATTATCATAAAAAAATCAATGAGTGAACATGAATTTTTGGTCATAATAAATTGTAAAAGAAGAAAAAACATTAATGTAGTTAAAGTTAAAATTGGTTTACCCATAAGTCAAACCAAGATATAACAATATTTTTTCTAATTAAACATTTCTAAATACATTTATATGTCCATATGTATACATCATCCAATCATTAATTAAATTTTTGGTCACATGGAAGCTTTTTTTCTTGATTATTAAATTATAATATTTTATGCTTTTATGAATTCCTATGTGTGTCCTCTCCCCCACATATAAAAGGACAACCATCATTTTTCTTATTTACACCACTTTGAGACATATAGCTCAACCAAACCATGAACAATTCAATGATAAACTTACATATTTTTAATTATATGTTATGTTCTTCTTAAAACAATATTCCATTGTTCATTAAAAAAAGACCGAAATATTGCCAACTAAAAGAGAGGTAATCATCCACCAATGCATTATTAAAAATATTTATTTTTATACATACTAAAAATTGATAGTTTTTATCACTAAATAAAAAAATATGTATACTAAATAAAATAAAAGGTTATTATGATTATTTAATTTCCATTATTCACACATTCTCCATCAAATGGTATGTGAAATCCCCACACATGCATATGTGTGGACTTCCATCCCTACACAATGATACAATTCATTCTACATAACTATATTTCATAATTGAATATTATTAAGTATGTAAAGATTATATATTAATGTTATGAAATAATTATGATTATGGAATTATAATACTATATATACCTTCTTAACCTCCAATATTGTGTATATTGATAATTTCGCTCAGGCGTACATGTGGAATACCACCTCTACTAAGAGATGTGATTTTTTTACTCCTTACATAGATGGACATCATGATATATTTAATTAATATTTTGAAAAGCATTATATCATAAATAAGTATATTTAAAGAATATATTGAAGAAAAGTATATCATGATATAATTAATAAATATATTTAATAAATTGGTGTTAAATTAAAATATGTGGTTCATATATGATATTATAAGTATGTACATGATTCTATCATAGAATCATAAAATATTGAAAATTATTATATAGTTTTTTAGAGAACTTTTCAAACAATTTCTTCTTGAGGTAAAGTATTGTTTTTTCAATCTCATTTAAGAGGTTATTGTTTAAGCATTGATTCCCATTAAAATAAGTTATATATTAGTTTTCTTATAAAATACCTTTTTTACTCCGGCTATCGATGAATTTCCTATGTAATAACACCATTTTCATCTCTTTGATTTGTAAAAAAATTATGAAATTGTTTTTATGAAAAATAGACTTTACTTTATCTTTAGTTAGGAATATTTATCTTCAATGTTATTGTTTTATTTAAAGATTCTTAATAAAGTCCTTTTATATTATCCAAATATTTTTTAAAATTCATTTTTTCTAATGTTTCTATTTCATTTAAAATTGTACAGAGAAATATTGTTGTCACTTTTCAAAAAATGTACTAACTACATTTTACCAAAAAATTGATATTAATCATTATTTTAAAATACATTTCATGAAAAGGATTTCCCAATATCATGACTGCTCAATTATTTGAAGCTTAATTTACAAATTTCATAGGATATTTCCAAAGATACTATTTTCATTAATAATTTGGAATCTTTATATTATAAATAAGTTATTTGAGAATGAAAAGCGTATTTTCCTCAATATATGTTCTAGTGACCTTTTAATGAAATTTCATTATTTTAGAAAAAAATACTTTGATTCCACATATGATTTACTGGGTATATGGTCCAATGATACCATATTTATTCTTCCTTTGGATGTTTTATGTCCAAAATGATGAAATATCAATGAAACCCATTTTTCAATGAGTTATGTAATGATGAATGTTTTTATGATTCATTGAAATAAAAGGGACTGGATTTATGATTCTATTATGTGTGGGTTGGTAATTATATATCCCTCCAATGAATTTGGTAAATAATAAGGTTTTATGATCTCAAAGGGTTCATGAGAGTTTATCCTAATCACAAAATTCAGTACACAGGAGGTTATCCCAAGCCTGAAGAAGGTACATGGGTAGTTATCCCATGCCTAATATGTCATGAATTTATTGAGGGGTACCATTGATATAATATTTCTATGAATAAGAATATTCAACACCTTATTTCACAATTTTATGACATGATGTTACTCTAATGGTATGTTCTCTTGGATTGTGTTCATTGATTTCATTATGATTCAAGTCTTATGAATTGCTAGTCTTTATTCCGATTTTTTTAACATCTAAGGATTAAAAAGAATTTTTTTGAAGTGTTAAGCTCAGGTTATCATATGCTAATTATGTAGATAATTTTAAATGATACTTGATAACACAAATTTTTAATCATTGTATGCTTATGAGGTCACCCTTATGATGTTTTATTTTCCCTGGGATATGAAGTAGGGTTTTATGTATTATGTGCCAAAGAAGTAAAATTATGATGTATTAAGTGAGAGATGAAATAGATATCCTATGTATCATTTTATATGTATACAAATTTCAAATTACACTCGACAATTATAGTTCTAGAGTGGATGGTAATGTTACATATTGAATATTCATTTAATAAAATGAAATATTTTTGTACGAATGGTATGGGTGTCCATATATGTCTCCACCAATCTTATAGTGCATTTCACATTCAGTTGAGATTTATAAACTATCTATTCATCTACAACATATATTTTCGGTGTATAATACCTATAAGTACCTTCCCATTCTAGAATTATGATATTTTATAATACATTTGATGTGAAACAGTCATAGAGAAACCCACTCTCTTGCTATTGAAGATAGTTATTTGACAACTGCACTTCTATATGACTGTTAATGTGACTTGCACCACAGATTATATTATTACATTCCCTATCTATATTCTAAACTCATATTCAGGTCATAATATTTATATGTGGGTTCCTATGAAATTACATCCCTCCATATTATACAATACCCATATTTTTTCAAATGTTTTTGTAATAACATTTATTGAAGTCCTTTGAGATTTCCACAGGAATGTTGAGTCTATCTACATATAAATAATATGGACACAAGTAATGAATATCTTCACAACCAATTCACCCAACAATATGTGTCCATTTATAATCATATAACTTCATGTAACTCATTTGAATTTGATTCCCTTAATATAATTTAAAATCTATGTTTCTATACGAGTTATAAACCTGAATTGATGGGCCATTGTATTCATATCAATAGACTCAGTCATAAATATGATGGTCTATAAATCATATGATACAAGTATAACATAATGATTCATGACATCCACATGTTTTATCTATTGATTATTTGAAGATTATTATTAGCTATGTTTATTGGTTTCTAATGTAACGAGGTCTAATATTAAATTGATACCATGTAAGAATTACAGGCATTTGATATGTAAGGGTGAACTGAATTCCTCACATAATGATATGTTTCAACTCATATAAGGGGAAAATTATTCCCACATAAGGGTACAATGATTCAAACAATGGTAAAAATGGTTAACATGTATGAGTAAATTATTTCCCTTGAAATTGTAAATTATTAATGGATAAATTCATATTATTAAAAATGAAGATACATTATCCTATATGTTTGGATATGAAAATAATTTCCTAAACCATATATGATTTTCTATAGTTACCTAATCCAGTTTCATTTATGGGTGACAACATTTCATATTCTCATATAGATAAATAAAAAAAAGTTATTAGAACACCCTCAATGAAACTAATGGCTATTTATCTATGAATATATTTGTAAGCTCAAACCATGATCATCTTATGTAGTCCCAATATTATATCCACAAAATAATTATTTATTTTATATACAATATGAGACCATTCATGAATGGTTTGGATTTTCATAATGCATTCCTATTGTATCTACTCATATTATATATATCCCCCCATAGATATATTTATATAATCTAAGTTATAATGTTACATTCACATGCTAGATAAAGAGAAAAAACCATCAATGTCATTTTAAATGTATCACACACATTTTACAGGAACTAAATTGTGTCTATTGACCGATCTCACCTCATTTTTTACGGTTGATCTCATTATCCTTTATATATTTGGAAGTGAATAAGCATCTTATAAGTCCTAACTGTATTTAATGTTCTCTTATGGACCATTGTTACTTACACCCACATTGAAGGATATGATCTCTTTACCATTACACTTGGAAAACTTATATTCCACCTCTCTACTTCCCCTTGGACCTACCATCTTTAGAACTAACCTACGCCACTAACCCTATGAATTTTTAATATTATATATGACTAGCTAACTACCCTATGTTTTCTATTTTGCAATAAATTCCTAATCTAAAATAATGTTATTGAAAATATATCATTTGAATATAGATTTCATAACCAATATAAATATTAACATTTATAAATTTAATCTTGTTCAATACTTGTAATTCAATAATATATTAAAACACATATAATCATTTAATTTTTTATTGATAATTTATTCTTTACTACTATCACTTATTCTTTACTAAAAGATTTTATATGACAGAAATATCCATAAAAATATTTTTTTATTTTATAATTATAAAATATAATTAATAATTTATTAAAATATATGAAATATTCAGATAAAAGATATCACAAATATTTTACATCATTCTCGCAATTTATCTATTTCATTGTATAATACTGGTATAACCATATATCCATTACTATATATGAGTCCATTTGAGGGGTTCTTACATTGAATGTTACTCCATTTATCATATAGGGAAATATTGACATTTAATACTTTTAATTTCAATATAGATGATTATTATTTGCTATGTAATGTTGATAATATATTTTATTGTTTATTTATTTTTTTAATAGGATGAATAAATTGTATTTATTTAATGAAATGTGTGGCCCAAACTTATATAGCCACTTGATATAGTTATATGAATCATGAGGTAATCATTTTTTATTTTCTAGAAACTGTACCTATTTATCTATAATTTCATATTATGAGGCCTCAATGGTATGATTAATATAAACATAATATTATCTTAAATCAAAATGAATATAAAATGATTTCTCATCTGATTATTTGTATTTATAAGTTATACATGTATATATTCCACACTCATTTTAATATTTTTCTATAATATTTTATTATTATTTATTCATGTCGAATTTATTATTTAGTGTTTACTATATGAAATATTTGGTTATATTGTACACCTTACTAGTAGTCTAATCTTAGTAAAAATAAATTTCCTTTCCCTTGGGAAGCTAAATGATAACTTAGAATAATTTCATAGATATAAAATATTGAATAATTAATTTTCCTGCATGACTATATGTTTTCTTTATTATTCTTGAATTTAATTTATGACCCATGTATGTATATTGTATGCTAAGACTACTAAACTACTGAATCCTCTCTAATATGGCTTCTTGTATTCTACACCTATTCAATAATGTTACAACTAAATTCTGAAAAATAGATTTATTTTGTTTTTGTAGTTTGTATCTAAGAAGTATTAGTAGAAACCATTGGAACTAGATCTTGAATAAAATAGTTGGATAATACAAGAATTATGATTAACCATTAATACGTTTAAGATATTTTTCAAATAAAATTTTACTTATATATGATATTTCTATTATAATTCAGTATTCATAATGTTACAATCTAATTATCTGTATTCATTTTCATAGAAATAGAACATAGAGGATAGAATGGAAACCATATCATCTCCCATAATCCATATGTGAATATTAATCATAAGAGGGTCTGTGAGGGAGGAGTTGAAGTTAGATTGATTATAATTGTATTATGGATTTAGAATCAAGTGAAGACCAATAACATTTTTGTTTGGAGAATCATGTCATTCAAAGACATGGTTTGTAATTTATGGACCAGTTCATGAGAAAAAACCCCCATCATTCAACGGAAACAATAATCTGTTGGTAAATAAATAATAGATAAATCCCCTTTGGAAAATTTTTCTCCATTTGGTAAGTAGTCAAGGGTAATAATTTATCAAAGTGGTTTGAAATATAAAGGGAGTTGTTTAAATATTGTGGATATTGATTCAAAAAACCAAAGAGCTAAAAATGGATCAATATTAAGGAACTAAATGATTTTAAATTCATATAATATTCATATGTACATAACGTTTGAAAATCATACACTTTATATAAAATATCACAATATCATGTCATGGGATAAATCATAAAAGTGAAATGTAATTCCCATATTCAAAAAAATACATGAATCTTTTTCTCATACACACATAAGAATAGAAAATTATTTCATATTAGTCAAGGATAATTGCAAAGACCATCATAGTGTAAAACGTCTATTACTGAACCAAGTTCACTCCTTGTTCCAGCCCTGTATCACTGAACCATATTAATTTTCCATTCCAGCCATGTCTATCTCATGAGATATAAATATTTACCCAATCCATTGGATGGAGATATAGGTCTCACTCATCTCATAATGAATCCATTCTTATTTTTTCCACAAAAACATACTAACATTTATCATAACATAACCCATTAAATAAAAAGGGTTTCTTAAACATTTTTCCATCATAATTGATATAAACAATTGTATTTCCTAATTAAAATTTCATCATATACCAAATAAAATCATGGTAATAATAGGGTTAAAAATATTATCCTCTTTAAAGAGTTACATCATTTATTGAAAATATATTTTGGAAAACACTTGAAATCAATTTCTGTGGAAAATATACTTTCATTTTTTTCAAAAAAAACATTTTATTTTATCAAAATGCCATGAAATTTAGAGGAAAATAATTAAGTCGGAAATAATCTTGAAATCGTGTAGAGGAAGCTTCATGGAAATAATATTTTATGAAACTGTAAAAACCCATTCCTGTCGTATAAGTTAAAAAACATTCTTATTTTACTTTTTTCAGAAAGGTCAAAAAGTAAACCGTACTGAGAACGACCAAACATTCCATTCATACCATTTAGTAAATATTTACCAATGGGTAAAATTGAAATTAAAAAATTATATACGGATATAAAAAATATTTTTAAATATATATTTAGGAAACATGGATGCGGATGAAAAATATACCAAATTAAATACTTACAATTAATCAATCTAAAAAAAAATATGAAATGTTATACCTTACCTTAGGTGTGATATGCTTCATATGTATACAAACCTCTTATATAATTTTTTAAATAATTTTCCTTGTTTATTCCATAATTATAATCATTTTTATGATAACATTTATGATCATATATTCATCCGTTTTTTAGTAACATTTCATTGTTAATCAATATTCAGTTATTAACTACTTTATGTTATTATGTATGTTTTGTCAGATAATTTATTATTATTATTTTTAGGTTATAGTTATATAATTTACAACATGGTATTCGTATAATATATATCATATTTATTCATTAAATTCATTTATATAATCATGGTTTAGTAAACATAAATATAATGAATCACATCAAACTGTGGAGATGGTAAGCCGTACATAGGAACGAGTGACGATATATTTCCCATAATTGTGGAATGGTATTAAATTGGATGGTATATAGTATCTCAAAATAAGTATCAGGTTAAAATGATAATATATAGTTATTATTTCCACCATTATACCCATCCAAGTAAGGTGGTGGTGAAAAACATATTTCACCACAACATGTAGACGGTAAGCCGTACGTATGCACACGTGGTGATCTCGTTTTTCATAGGATGGATAGAAGGTGAAATGGTGTTACTTAAAATTTATAATAACATATCAGTATATTAGTGATATATATTTTATTACTTTATGATGAAACAACTACAGAAGATGATGTAGAAGAAGAAGGAAATTTGATCTTGGAATCCCATCATTTGTTGAGAAATCCCCATTTTACAAAGGATAGATAATTTAGGGAATTTTTGAATTGACATTGTCTCAATACTGTTTTTAGAAATGGTAACTATAAACCAGAAAAAGGCCATGCCTAATTTAGGGTACCCAGTTTTGTAATCTAAAAGATCATTTCATATTTGTTAATCAATATACATGAACAAACAAAAATAAATATTTTGTTAAGGGTAAAAAGTTTTGGAAAAAAATACTTGAATAAAAAAAAGAATAAAATCCAATGATCCTTCCCCCATCATCTATTTTACCCTTAAAAAGGCTCGAATTACACCTTATTTTAATACTGAAGGATTATGAGGGAAGGATAAATGAGAATGAAATCAAAAAAAAAAAAAAAAGTCAAATTGTGGTGGAAAACCCTACATAACACAATATCTATACCTAATCATTGGTCTATGGGTTTCCCTCTATTATTAGAGCAGCAATTTAACCTTTCGTGTTTTGAAAAGAACAAAAAATCACTGGAAATAAATTTTTTTTTTGTTAACTAGGTAGGACGATTTTAAAACCGAGTGTCAGAAGTTTTTATTTCTGAATGTTGACACTATGATGTGTCTTTTAAATAAACTTTGTTTAACTAATTAGAATAAAATTAAAATAGAATCAAATTAAAAGGAGGGAAAACCTATTAAATCATTGAAATATTTTATGAAATATATTCAGAGTTTGATGGTGTGTTAGTGCGGGATTCTGAGAGCCACAGACTGTCGATGTTGATAGAATAAAAATATTAAATTTATTTTATTCATACGCAAGTGTGTTCTTTTAAAATGAAATAAATCTCAAATGGTATGCCATATGAGAAATCTAATACCCCGGTCAGGTCTGGAACACCGGGTTTACCCTAGGAAGCATATAACACTGATTCACGTCGGGCATTTGGAAACCTCACATGTGATAATACCCTGGTTATTTTTAATTAATTAATTATTTCATTTTTTATATAATAAATAATTATTTTCTCACAAACAATGCATCGAATGAGAAATCAGAAACCACAGATAGTTCCTTGATGTGGGGTTTACCCTAGGCAAAGTATAACTTTTGTGATCATCAGATGTTTTGTCGGATCGCACTTGAAGATAATTTATTTTGGTTATAAATATTTTTCTTGGCCATTAGAAATAATAATAATATATTTAATATTAATATTATATTTTTCATTGAAGACAAAAAATAAAAATTTCACTTTAACGATTAAGAAATTATGTCACGGTGTAAATAACTACTGAGCAATGTAATAAATGTTATATTATTAATTGTTAAAATTAATTACAAATTTGCTGTCAATATTAATTTAATAACTGTTATCCTTTTTTATGGGTTATTGTTTTTAAAATATTAATGGTGTCATTGATGGGTTGAATTAAATAATAATTATTTTAATTATTTTTAATATTATTATATTAGGAAAAAAAGATTGATATGTACGTAAATAAAGTGTGTGTATATATATATGAAATTTAATATATATAGTTATATATAAATGTGTGGGGGTATATATATGAATATACAACTGGGTATATATATAACACGTATATATATATATATATGGGTGGATATTAATTTATTGTTGGGCTTGATAAAATATGATTAATTATCAACATAAATGCTTTTAGTGTCTCGACCTAAATCAAGGTGCGGAATGTTTATATTTTTTGTCCAAATCTTTAAAGCGACCCAGGGTGTATGTCTGCACACCCTGTTGCAAGTCCTAAACAACTATAAAAAATAATTAAATGATTTCATGAGATTTATGTAAAATATTACGTTGCACCCTATCACAACGTTCATGTTAAAATGAATTAAAAAGGATTAAGTTAATTTTAAAGGAACTAAAAGAGATGGAAAAAATTAAAATAAATAATAAAATTAAATTAGGGAATGGGAAAAATAGAAAAATAATTAAAAATGTGTCTTACCATTTTTATTATTTTTATTTATATTATCATTTTCTTCCCTTTTATTTTTTATTTTTATATTGATTTTATTTTCTTTTTCCCTTATTTTTTTCTTTATTTCCTTTCCTTTTCCTTTTTTATTTTCCCTCTCCTCCCATCCTCCTCCTCCCCTATGTGTGGTGCGCCCCCCTCCCTAGGTGGTGTGTACCACATTCATTAACCTTTGGAAGATCGACGCGCCTTCATTCATCATCTGTTTTCTTCATCGTCAGGTGCATTGTGAAACTCTCAATAAGACATATCCCACACATGAAGAATGGTATAGCCTCATTCTCTATCCTTCACATAGTTCACTATGGAAGTAATTTACCATATTTTTGGTTTTTTTAAAAAAAATTTATTTTCTTCCATTTAGGTCAAATAAAATCCTACCGCGGATCATAGGATCATCTGCGACCATAAGGTAGGGTGTCTAGTCTCTTTCCATATGTTTCATTGTGTATTATAAAAATGAACCTTTGTGCCATTATTCGGTGCCTACTACCTTTGTCCTAATTCAAAATATTTCTTTAATTTACTTGTTTCACCTAATTATTGCAGCCCTATTGATCGTGAATTGATTTCTTTGAATTTTTGAAATGTTGTCGGACTCCCCTTTGGGCGTGCCAACATGGGAGATAAAAAATTTTGTTAGTCGGGTTTTTAATTTAATTTATTGCATGTGTTGCGCAACCTATTATTGTTGTGTTTAATTTAAATAAATAATTTCAATTAATAATGAACATCGAATTGTTGTATCTTTGGTAGTTATTTGTACTAAATTATTTTTTATTAAAAATTGCATTTATCTTCTTAAAATGATGTGGTATCATTCCTTGTTAAGATTGTTATGCTGCAATATTTAATTTATACCTTGTGATTCATGAGTGTATTTGTTTAGTTTTCAAGCTACAATTTCATATGCATTTTTTGTCATATCTGCTTCAGAGAAAATATTAATTAAATTCAGGGCAGGGAAAGAAGGTTGGTCCCGTAATAAGGGACAGGCCTAGACCCTCTGTTCTTGACTTTTTCCCACTACGCGCTTCGGAAAGTGTATTTGGATTTTCCAGACAGAGACTTCCCCGGGCATTCCAATACTTTTGAGTGATACTAGTTACAAAAGTTCTCATCATTGATAGATAAGTTAGAAATGTGGCTAAGCCAGCCTCAGATGATACTCGTCCCCTTTTTACGGGATTGAGATGGACTGGGGGTAAATTCATGCCTTGAGCGATACATGGTCTTTCGAAATATTTCCTTCGATGATCTCAGTGGTATTGGATATCTTGAAGGATAATCCATAGTGGTACCTTCGGGATGGACTAAGAATCCAACACTTAAATTGAACCACAATAATGATGCACTGAAGGATTATATTAATGCTTCTTTGAGCCTCTTGAGATTTGTGATATTTTAATGTCATATTGAAGAACACCTGGTTGACACATGACAAATACCCCATGTTAAAGAAAAAGTTTGAGGGTATGATTTTTCCTTGTTGTACTAATATTTTTAATGATTTATATATATATATGTAAATTTTTATTCTTCTTACAGGTACTTCATTAAGACTTCTGGCTTAGGCCGAAGCAGGTGATTAGGGACTGTTGCCGTTGGGAACCCGAGCCGAGTTATTTATTTTATTATGCTTAGTTAATTATTTGAATTTAATATATATTAGAACATTGTATTTTATTATTGAACGAAATGGAAAGGATTAGACACCGTGGGTTTCGACCTACTAGGATTTTATCTCACACCCTGCTCGAGCATCGTTGACACCCGAGTAGATTACAAGCTTACCAGTATTGAAAAATGGAAGTAGTCTGCTTCAGATGCTTGACTATTTCATACTAGATAGAATGGAGACTAGGGCAGAGGACCGAGCTTTGATCGTAATATAATTTTTTCTTTTTTTCTTTTATTTTAGTTGAATGTATGATTGGGTTTCTATTTTTTCATGTTTTGAGTTTAGAAATGCATCATGACATGACATTATTTTGTGATCTTCTGCACTTCATTCTTATTCAGTTGGATTATTCATATTGCTTATACTGTAGTTTATTCATTTATAGGCCTATGATATTTATTATTTTATTAATGGTACTTCCACTGTGATATTACCTATTACCAATAAGGGCATAGTCTCCCCCACAAACACGAAAAAGGCCCTCACTGCTAGTCAGCGGCCTCTGGCATATGGGGAGATGTGTTTGAGGTCATGTAACCTACCGATCCCGCCACCATCTTAGAGGTGAGCCCGGTCGGGACATTACAAAGTGGTATCAGAGGTGGTTTTTTTCCTTATTCTTACTGTTTGGGGTTGGTATACAGGTCACTAGGAATGTGTCGGTGCTTGGTTAATAGTTGTTCCTATGATTGATCACGCCGCGTATGGGAAATGACCAAGTGGCCATGGTTGGGAATTGATGTCCATGCTTTTCGATATTACAATTGATATGATTTATCCTCGAGTGAATGGTTTAATTTATACTAATTATGATTGCTGAATCGTGTAGTATTTTACCCTTGTCCTGTTAAGGTAAGGATCAAGCATTTCATGCATCATAGTAGGCCCATAGGAATTCACATGCCTTGTATAGTACCATGCCAGGTAGTTGCATTTTAGGTTTCCCTTTGATTCAAATTGTGTGCCTTGAATGTATTCCATGTCTTGTAATTATTTAGTATTCCTTTTTAGATACCATGTTTTTGTGATATATTTTCCATGTTAGCTTGTTTCCATGTTGCCTATTTAATACTGTGTTTGCCATGTATCATGCATCTATTCATATTAGCATGTCTCTATAATTAAAATGTTATGATTCTATGATTACAGCATGTCTCCCATTGTTAGCTTCTTTTAGTGTTATGCTAGATTGTTCTTATGTAATTCGTTGACTTTAAAAAGTTTATTGGTTGCCTTTGAATGAGAGAAAAATTCTAAAAATTCTATAGTGTATAGTCACTTTATAGGTTTATAGCTGCCCATAAATATTGGTTGAAATGTATTTTAGAATTATATAATTTCAAATGAGTTGGTTAACTACCTAACAACTAGGACCAATTAGTCCAGCTAATTCATGTTTCTTATGAGATAACCCAAAATGGGTGTTGTGACTCTTAATAGTTAAATTTTTTTTTGGGTTTCATTATAATGAACTCAGGTAAGCTTAGTGGGACCCTTGCAGGTTTCCTTGTCCTTTTAAAAGAAATTTATGTTATATATTTCCCAATTAAGGATATGATGTCAATTAATTTAAAATATTTTGAAATGGAGTTTTATAAAACTTGTAGATTTTTTCTTTTAGGAATTGGTTAAGATCAAGTACCATATGTTTTTTTTGGAAAAAATGGTACTTGATGTTTTGATTAAATATTTTGATGATTATTGATTAAATGTGATAAAATATTAAGGGATTGAATATGCAACCTATAGTGATTTCCTATATTTAAGACCTTGGTATAAGGGTAGTTTGAGTTTCCCATTGAGTTTCTTTGCAATAGAACCATTTGCAAGCTGTTGTCCCTAGTCAGACTCCATCACTTTAAATAACACCCTTGTTAAAATGGGTGGTCAGGTTTTCATTCACTTTTGTTTTGGTCTTTATCATCAAGTAATGCTCATTTCCATCCTATTAGTAATGCCTTAAGAATGGTCAGTTGCTTCATAGGTCGTTCAACCCTCTCTTATCCACAACGATGGATGACTCTTTATTTCTTCATCTGAGTTAAACTCATCTTACATCTGTATTACCTTGAGGTAGTATGCATTCACGCACGTGGTATCATCGAGTGCTTAACATTTTGACCAACTGGTTGAGTTCTGTGTAATATTCATCTCACACGTGATTAAATAAGTTTTGTGTCATCTCTGTAGTATTGTGACTTCTATGTTAAAGGAATAAAGTTCGTCCCAATTCTCGGGATGACTTCTAGAGACTCGGGTGTTTTGACACACTAGCAAGTTTGGATGGGGTTTCATGTTAATTGTTTAAACATTTTCCTTCTGGAAATCTCCATATCCTCTTAGTGTACTATTCCATAACTGATGAGCATGTCCCTTGTCCTGCCTTCATCCTTGATGCACTAAGAGAGAATCAGTATTACACCATGCTAAAGTTTTAAAAGTATTTGGGCATGATTATAGGGGTTTTTTAGAGTTTCACGCTGACGTATTGTTCTTATCAGGGCTTGGTTAGTCTTGAGTGACCCTTGGATTCCCATGTTCAAATTCTTGACAAAAATATTGTACACCATGTGTTTCATCTAACTTGACTATCTGGCTGAGGCCGCTCTGGGCTAGGTCAGTGTTTTGATATGGGAATATTGTCCTTGTATCCGCATCTCACATATAACCATGGAGTATTGATTATCTTTCATTAGTTACTTTCACTCCATTCATGTTAATTCGAGGTTACCTCGGACTTGTTATCGGGCTCAGTGATTCCTAAATAATGGAACGTCACCAGAAGTCAGGTATTACATTTTGTGGATGTGTTTGTGTTAAATGTTAGATACATTTGAAGAAGACTTCATATTTTAGTTTTTTAAACACCGACCGTTTAAGCTGGGAACCTTCTGAAATGGTTGTTTGGAGTGTCTCGACTAGTTATCTCTCTTATTCAATGGAGCGGTTAGTAAAGGGCCATTTCTGGAATGTCATTAGATGTGACGAGTGTGGTTTGGGTCGGCTAGAGATTCTCATGAAAATAGATCTTTCCTTGGGATTCTAGGTCAATGAGAATTGACTATTTGATCTATTTTACAAATCACGAGAGAAGCATCACAATAATTCTTAAGGGGGTGCTTTGTAAGAAATTCTGATCTGGGAAGGTTTCACGACTCAGAATTTTCCCCTTTTAAACATTAAAACCAATGGTGGGAAGTAACTTTGTCTTGAAGTTAATGAAATGATGACATGGTCGTGCCTCTAAATGAACATGTTTTGATAGGTATTATCTCGATGTTTCAGTTAGAAAATGAGTGTCGGCTTAGATCTTAATGGCTTTTTTCCTCTTTATCGAACCAAATATTGAGCGTGAGTTGAACGTTTGGAAGTACAACACGAAATTTTGTACGAGACAGCATGACCCTATAGATTGGATGAAGGTTACGTTGTTCCCAAAGGCTCCTCTGGGACCAGATGTTCTAAGATGGGGAGGTTTTAACATTCTGTGTTATAAATTGAATGAAAAATCAAAGGAAATTTTTTTTTCCGTTAAATGGGTAGGCCGGTTTTAAAACAAAGTGTTATGATGTTTTATTTCTGATAGTTGACATTGTGATGTGTCTTTTAAATAAATTTTGTTAAATTTTTTAGATTAAAAAAATAGAAATAAATTAAATAAAGAGTAAAACCCTTATTAAAACATTGGAATATTTATGAAATATTTTCAGAGTTTTATGGTGTGTCAGTACCAGATTCTGAGACCCACATACTGCCAGCGTTGATAAAATTAAAATATTAAATTTATTGTCTTCATACACATTTGTGTTTTTTTAAATGATATAACTATAAAATGGTGTGTTGTATGAGAAATCTGAGAACACAGTTAGGTCTAGAACGCCGGGTTTACTATAAGAAAGGTATAACTTTGATTCACGTTGTATGTTTGGTTACTTGGCATGTGATAGTACCCTCATTATTTTTAATTAATAAATAATTCTTTTTTTATATAATATATAATTATTTTCTCATAGTTGGTGCATCGATTGAGAAATCCGAAACCACAGATAGTTTCTGGATGTGGTATTTACCCAAATTTGGGTATAACTTTTGAAAGCATTAGATGTTATGTCATATCACACTGGAAGATTATATATTTGGGTTATAAATATTTTTGTTGGCCGTTAGAAATAAAAAAAATTATTTTTTTATTAATAAAATTATTTTCATTGAAGACAAAAAATAAAAAATGCACTTCCACATTTAATAAATTGTGCCTTAGTGTAAATAATAACTGAGTAATTTAATAAATCTTATATTATTAATTGTTCGAATTAAAGACTAATGCACAATAAATATTAATTTAGTAATTATTATCCTTATTGTTTTAAAAATATTAATGGCCTCATTTATGGGTTAAATTAAATAATAATTATTTAAATTATTATTAATATTATTATATTACCCAACCAGCTTATACCCAAGTGGTACAAGCTCCTGCTTGGCATCTAAAAGACCCGAGATCAAATTTGGGTAGGGAAGAATTTTCGGGGTACTGTAGAAGTACTATAGCAATGACAGAACTGTAGCAGCAACAACACTGTAGCGACGGTGGGTACTGTAGCAGTACTGTTCACTAAGGAGTCCTTTAGGACAAAAAATGGGTTTTCAAGCCTTGTATTCAGGCCACTTTGCCTTGGGCCTTCGGACAATGTAATGGGTCTCCCTCTACCCACACTAAAGAGGTCTTTGCTTTAAATAATAAATTGAGGCTTCGACCCCAACCTTTTAAAAAATTAATATTTTTATATTAGGACAACAACATTGATATATACATATATTAAATATATATATATATACAGGATTAAATATATATAGTTATATATACATGTGTGGGGGTATATATATAAATATACATATGTGTATATATATATAACACACACATATATATATATGGGTGGATATTTATTTATTGGTGGATAGATAAAATATTATTAATTATCCACAGAAATTATTTTAGCCTCTTGACATAAATCAAGGTGTGGAATGTATATGTTTTTAGTTGAAATCTTTAAAGCAACCCAGGGAACTTGCCTGCGCACCCTGTTGTGGGTCCTGAATAGTTATTTAAATTAATTAAATGATTCCTCGGGCTTTATGTAAAATATTACATTTCACCCTAGTGAAACATTCGTGTTAAAAATATTTAAGAAGGATTAAAATAATTTTAAAAGAAATAAAATAGATTGAAGAGTAATGAAAATTAATAATATAATTAAAATCACGAATGAGAAGAATATAAAAATATTTAAAAATGGGTCCAACCATTTTTCTTATTTTTATTCTCTTTTCCTCCCCTTTTATTTTTATTTTTTATTTTATTTTTATTTTCCTTTTTCCCTTATTTTACTCCTTCTTTCCTTTCATTTCCATATTTTTCTTTCTCCTCTCCCCTCTCCTCCTCTTCTCCTATGTGTGGCGCACCCCCCTCCCTAGGTGGTGCGCACCACCTTCTTCGACCTTTAGAAGATCGCCACGCCTCCATTCGTTATCTGTTTTATTTGCAATCAGGTGTTATGTGAACCTCTCGGTAAGGATTATCCCACACAACAATAATCTTACGATATCATACAAAATGATTTGCGCAGTTATCCATAGAATGAATTTACCATATTTTGTGGTCTTTTTTAAAAGATCTGTTTTCTACAATTTTAGGTCAAATCAAATCCTACCGCAGATCAAAGGATCATCTAGGACCATAAGGTAGGGTGTATACTCTCTTTCCCTCTGTTTAATTGCGATTTATAAAAATGCACCATGGTGCCATTAGTCAATGCCTACCGGCTTTGTGAAAATTCACCTGATTTCATTATTTTACTTGTCTCTCCTAATTATTGCATCCCTATTGTTCATGAATTCATTTATTAGAACAGCTATAACATAGTCAGACACCCCTTTGGGAATGCCGATTTGGGTGGTATAATTTTTCATTTTCTGGGATTTTAATTTAATTAGCTGCATGTGTTACGCTGCCTATGATTGTTGTGTTTAATTTAAATAATTAATTTAAATTAGTTATGAACCGTGAATTGTTATATCATTGATAGTTGTTTGTACGGAATTATTTTTTTATGAAAAAGTTCATTTATCAGATTATTTTGATGTGGTATCTTGCCTTATTAAGATTGTTATGTTGAAATATTAAATTTATACCTTATGATGAATGAGTGTATCCGTTTAGTTTTCATGTTGTAATTTCATATGCTTATTTTGTTATATATGTTGATGTGAAAACATTAATTATATTCTTGGCGGGGAAAGAAGGTGGGTCCCTCATTAAGGGTCATGCTTAGACCCTTCGTTCTGGACTGGTTACCACTACGTGCCAGGGGGCGGTGTCATTGGATTTTCCAAACCGAGACTTACCTAGGATTTCTAATACTTATGAGTTATACTAGTTAAAAAAGGGATCATCAGGGATGGATACATTGGCAATGTTGCTATGCCAGTCTTAGATGAGGATCGACCCCTTTTTGCGAGATCCGGATAGACTCAGGGTAAAACCATGCTTTGAGAGATACTTGGTCTTTCGAAATATTTCCATGGACGGGCTCAGTGGTATTAGATAATTTGAAGGATTTTCTATACTAATACCATCCAGACGAGCTCTGAATTCGATTCTGAACTTCAACCTTAATAATGATTCACTATAGTTTTATATTAATGCTGCTTTGAGCATCTTTAAATTTGTGATATTTTTATGTCATATTGAAGCACACCTGGTTGACACACAACATAGACCCCAAGTTCAAACACAATCTGTAACACCCCAAGTTTCCATGGTACGTTTCCCTTTGAATAATGCAATGGCGTGCATTGTACGCAACTTCGAGATTCTAACACACCACAACCAATCGAACTAGCCGTTATGAATAGTAATACCTAATTTTTGAAATTTTATAAATTCAATCTCTCAAAATGGACTTCATTTTTGGATTCGGAATATCGAAATTAGACTAGGGTGAAATTTTTGTACTTTTCGGATAACATTCATATTTTGAAGAACAGTGAAAATTACTAAATTTTAATTAAAAACAACTTTTTTAATCGAAAAACTTAATATTGGTAAATTATGAATTGGAGTGGTTTTAAAATATATTTAGAATATATTTTTACCATTAAATTCAATGTTTTTTATTGGACATAATTTCACAATGAAACCAGACATAAACAAGTGTCAATCTTTTGATAGTTATTATCTCTTAAAAACACGTTTTTTGTTTTAACAACGGGAATTAATTTAAAATTAATTTCTGCCACTTCTGTATTTTGAATTTGGAAAAATAGATTCCATATTTGGAATCAGGATGTTCAAATTCTGTAAATAGGAACTTTTATTTTTAGAAATTTTGAATAATTACGTCGGTAAATATTTTATTTACCATGGTTAAAGGGTAAATCCGGTAAATAAGGGTTAAAAATAATATTATAATAATACTAAATTACCCTAAAACGTGTCTTAACCCTATTGGTTGATACATGTCTGACCATGGGAATCTTTGGGTGGATTTTGGGACCCCATGGATCCACTTGTAAGTTATAGGGACACTTTATTTTAATTAAGTTAAAATGAATACAAAAATGACACAAGCATATATCTTTTAGTAAAAAAATTGTTATATAGGGTTATATATGTTGGATTTTAGACTATAAATATTCATTAGAAATCTAAAAAAGATTTCCTACATAATGATATTTTATTTCTAATTTTTAGACATTAAATAATTAAATTTATTTATGACACAATGATGATGCAGTAATTACCATAATAGTGAACAATTAAACTAATTGATATTATAAATACCCAAATAAATATAATTTGAGACTTTTTCTGAATTAAACTAATTTTCTAGAATAATATGACATGTTATGAGTGCTTTAATTAATGTTTTTTGATGTAATAATTCTGTTATGTTTTTTACAAAAATCAATTATTGAATAGTGTCAAAATTGACATAAAAGAGTTTTTAAAACAAATATTATATTATTAATTGATATTAAATTCTTAAAAATCTAAGGTTTGGCCAAGAGACTTATATCATGATATGTGTATCATTAATTCACCACTTGGGGGTCTCTTGTATGTATATAGTGTGTTTATTAACAATATAATATAAAAATACAAAGTGGCATGGTAAGTGTCATGCTAATTAACTAATAGTTAAAAATAAAAGATAAGGTTAATATAATGACTCAAACCTGTCTAAATTCTTTTGGTTGAGTGGTTTTCGACCCATACCTACCTTAAACTTTATATAATCCACTTCGGAGCCATTAGAAACCGAATATTAATTTATTATAAAATAATATTTCTAGCTTTTCCGAAGGTGCTCCTCACCCCTCTCATAAAAGGGCACTCCCCCTTCTCATTACTTCACACCTTAAATGCCTTTTTGTTCAGAAAACCCCTACCCAAATACTCTCTAAACTTCCCTCACTACAACCTAGAGGCCTTATTTTGATCATAAATCCAACCTATGGATCCCTTTTGATCAAATCAAAAGGAAGAGCCCGAAGAAGAGGTAATGATTTCACCACCCTTTTTCAAGTTCATTTCTTCTTCCACTTCTTCTTTCTTTGTTATTTCTATTATAAAATAATAAATCTATTTTCTCATATATACGGTAATATTATTAAAAATATGGTACAACCATATTCAGTATTCTATCCACCCTTTGAATAACATGTCACCATACGTGCGTACGTACGACTTACCGTCTCCACGTCGTGGTGTAATTGTTATTCAATAAATTATTATTTGGATGGTTATAATAATGATGTGTAATTCATGTAAATAATAAATATAACATGATAATTATTCTGTATATATGATATACCATCCAATTATATATTATTTTAATATCAAAAGAATTATATTGTCGCTCGTGCGTACGTACGGACTACCATCTCCACGAACGCGATGACATTCATTCTCTATCGTATCCATTAAAGTATAATTATCATTTTATGATTTAAAAATAAGGTTTTTGGACTTGATAGCATTCTGTATATGAATATGATACAACCTATCCATGACAACCACAACTTATGTAACAAAACATATAAAATAAAACGAGTATGTTAACACCCGAAACGACGATAATTCTAAGATATTATTAACAAAGCAATGTTAAAAGATCATATATGATATCATATTAATGTATATGATTATTGAATAATTTAATAACAATTATTTCACCATTATACAGGAGGTTAACCTACCATCGACCAAGGAAAAAGTACAAAGTAAGTGATTTTCTTATCTCACTTTTAATTCCGTGAGAATTCCATTGTTCACCACTTATTTATTGCATGTGGTGTGTGTACTGGACATGATTGTATTCATTGTGTAATATAATTTAATTTATGGATATTTACATCATCATGGTATGATCCTTCTTTCATGGGTGTATGTTTCTTAAGTTACCTATTCGATAAGGGAATTTGAAATTTCAATTTCCACTCGTTTTTCTTTACGAATATTTCATTGATTATATTACTCCAAGATTATGTGTGGAATCACTATTCATTTGATTATGTCATAATTTCCACTCCCCTTTCTGTGGATATAATTTTTATACAAAAAATCACTCCATTGATAATTTCTCAAGTCATCGATATGAATTTGATAAGAGTAATTTTAACTCATTCTCCATTTGTTGAGATAAACATCCAATTCATTGGTGTTGTTTTTACAAGATTATGTGTGAATGTCATTTGATTGTTTTACACAGAATATCCAATCATATTTAGTGTATTTATAATTGTCACACATAACTATGTCATTGATTTATCCTTTACCTAAGGATACGGCCTTTATAAGATATTCCATCTCAATTTACATTCCATTGAGACTTCTTTGTTGTTATACACCAAATCACTTTTATGTGGTGTATATAATGTACTTTGACATAGTATATCATGAATCCCTTTATTCTCATTATATTAAAATGTTTTGATTACCTCAATTATTTGTATCAAGTGTCTCTATTTTGGTTAGAAACTCTAACTAAAATACCATTTTTAAATGTTTTAAAGACTTATTCTTCTGAATCTTTCTCATTAATGTCCATGTTTTAAAAAATGGTTTTAAGGATTTATTTATATGGACATTATGGTTTTAAAATTAAAATTAATTTTAAAAGTTTCAAATTGGTATGGGATACTTTGATTCAAAATGTAAAGACCCGTAAATTTGAAGGAAATTTTTTTTTTCTTAATTTTCTTTGGAATTTTACAAGAACGCAGTTTCGGACGGCGCCTGATTCCGAGGCCTAGTGTGGCCGGAATCATTTTCCGAATTTTGGCTCGGGTACGTTTAGTGAACGGACGAGCGGGTTTTTCTAACTTTTGAACCGGTGCCCGGAATCGAATTCTGAGGGCACCGATGAAATCGCAGCGCTGGTATTCGCTTAGAAACGCCTCTTCCGGAGTTGCGTTTGCTCGGGTGTGGTTTTTAATTTTCGGGCTTAAAGTTAAGAAATAAAATAATTTTGCGACAACTTTATTTTATTTCACTTAAGCCGCTTGGAAGCCACTTGAAGGCACTTAAAGGCGGCTTGAACTGAGTTGAACTGGATAGGGTGCTATCCAGGAATATCCTACCCCCTTGGTAGGATATTTGTGAGGTGGGGCCCGCACGAGCCCCACCGTTTCTTTTCTTCTTAAGTAACGCACCTGCACCCCCCTATTAAAAGAAGTCAACCGTGCGTTTTTCTGGTTAAGAAATGCCCCATTTAATTGGGCTGTTAATTTGTTACAATTAATTCTTTGAGATTAATTGATCGTTTCTTTTCTTTTGAAATTCAATTTCTTATCTTGTGTTAATAAAATAAGAATTGGGCTTATTATTTATTTTTTTTGAGTCTTGTATCGTTGGGAGCATTTGGGAGGCTTGAAGAACATCTTCTTCAACGATGAAGAATGTGAAGAACGAATCGGTCTCCGACGAAGAATGTCGTCACGTCCTTCTTCCGAAGAACGACGACGCGCCATCCCTCGTTCTTATTTCCACATCAAAGGAAGGGAGACGCCGTTCCACCTCGGACAACCTCCGTCTTCGTCTACGAATCCTCTTCCGCGACGACGCGACGCCTTTCCGCGACGACGCGACGATCCCCCTCTTCCGCGATGAGCCTTTCCGCGAAGAACGCCCGCGCGCGACGATCAACGAGGTAGGGATTTTATAATTTTGGAATAACCGTCTTTGTATTCCCGTGAACGTTCTTTAAAAACTTAAGAGCCGGTTTCAAATGAACAATTTTATTTTATTAAAATTGTCGGTTCATGTGTTGAACAATTTCTCCCGTGGGTTTTATCTAACGCGGAGGGTGCGGGTCAAACGAACACGGCCCGAAAACCCTCCGTCGTTCTTCGTGTTTTGCGGATTTGGCGGGCGATGACGTAACGTGCCGCAACGGGTGTTTGATGATCCCGCAGTAAAGAGCGGAACCCGGGAGGAACAACGGCGCAGACGGGAAGGAAAACGGGCCACCAGAGCGACTCCGGCGGCCCGCGGAAGCCGGTAGTGGCGCGGGGCGCCAGCGCGGCGGCGCCGGCGGCCGGAGGCGGCAGCACCCTGCGGGTGTCCAGCGCGACACCCCGCGGGTGCCGCGGGTGTCCAGCGCGACACCCCGCGGGTGCCGCGGGTGTCCAGCGTGACACCCCGCTGGTGCCCCGGGGTTGTCACGCGGCACCCCGCGGGTGTCTGGCCGACACCCCGCGGGTGCCGCGGGGGTGTCACGCGGGGCGGCGGCTTTCCCACGCGTCGGCCGCTCGACCGCTCAGCCGAGCCGAGCCGGACCGGCCTTGGCCGGGCCGGGCCGGGCCAACCGAGTCGGACCCGACCCGGTTCGGGCCAACCAGGGGGGGTCGGGCCGGGTCGGCCCGGGCCCGGACCCCCCCGTCTTCGAACGGACTTCGTTCAAATGGCCATATCTTGAGCTACGGGCCTCCAAACGACACTCCGTCAGTGGCAACGCAATCCTTGGAGCGAGTCGGTCGTTTCGGTTTATTGCACTCAAAGTTTCGAAATACTTTGGGTTCAGCCGGGTTGGTTCGTACACGAAACCAACCGGGCCCTCGGAGCAGAAACGCTCATATCTTGAGCTACGGACGTCCGATTGACGTGCCGTCAGCTTTGTTAGTTTCCTCTTAGTGAGACGGATCTTTTGGCTCACTCCGCCCGAGGTTTGGACGCAAGTGGAGTACGGTCGGGTTGGTTTTTCCTTAAAAACCAACCGGGCCCCTGGGACGAAAAAGCCAATAACTCTCAGACCGGGCGTCCGATTGACGTGCTGTCTGTTGCGTTGAGTTCCTCTTGATGAGACAGAACTTTTGGCATCCTCCGCCCGAGTTTTGCATGCAGATGGATAGTGACCGGGTTGGATCGTAATGAAATCCAACCGGACCCCTGGAACGGAAAAGCTGTTATCTTTCAGACCAGACATCCGTTTGACGAACCGTTAGCGGCATTGGTGATCACGTTGAAAAACGGTCCCTATGAGTATACCCTGTGAGTGTTCGGGGTATAGTTGAGTTACGGCCGGATTTGTTCGCTCACGAAACCAACCGGGCCCCTGGGACGAAAAAAAACCAATAACTCACAGACCGGGCGTCCGATTGACGCGCCGTCTGTTGCGTTGAGACCCCTATGACGAGGTGGTCCTTCGAGATACTTCCTTGCGGGACTTTGTGATACTTAGAGTATCGACCAGTAGCTCGTGGAGCGGATCCTCCCGGAGATGAGCGGGCGGAGCACAGAGACCGTATAGCTGACTGAGACCCGACGACTGCTGATCGAACGACTCGGTGTGTGAAAGAGGTGCGCTTGGTTGTAGCGGAACAAGGGAGCGCTTGATTGTAGAGGCACATGGGAGCGCTTGGTTGTAGCGGCAGACCCACGACAGAGGTGCGCTTGGTTGTAGCGGCACATGGGAGCGCTTGGTTGTAGCGGCAGACCCACGACAGAGGTGCGCTTGGTTGTAGCGGCACATGGGAGCACTTGGTTGTAGCGGCAGACCCACGACAGAGGTGCGCTTGGTTGTAGCGGCACAGGGGAGGGCTTGGTTGTAGCGGAAGACCCACGACAGAGGTGCGCTTGGTTGTAGCGGCACAGGGGAGCGCTTGGTTGTAGCGGCAGACCCACGACAGAGGTGCGCTTGGTTGTAGGGGCATAGGGGAGCGCTTGGTTGTAGCAGCAGACCCACGACAAAGGTGCGCTTGGTTGTAGCGGCACATGGGAGCGCTTGGTTGTAGCGACAGACCCACGACAGTGGTACGCTTTGTTGTAGCGGCACATGGGAGCGCTTGATTGTAGCGGCTGGCCCGCAATACTCGATAGGTGGAGTACTACAGCAGTCTTAAGTTAGTGAGAAGTACCTCGGAGTTGTGACAGGACCACTGTACACTCCAGAGACGGAGCTCTTCAGCAGTTACGGTTTCGATGATGAAAATCCTGGTTTGAGCTGAGACTTTTGACCTTGTGTTTGCCTCATGATTGAGATGGGTTACATGATAACTTAGGTATATGTATGGGCATATACCTAAGTAGAGGTTATCTGTTGAGATCTTCTATGTGGTTATCCTTGTTGGTTTTAGTGAGACCTTGAGGGTCTCGGGGTCCCTACTGAGTATCGTTATACTTACCCCTGCACGGGCTATGCCCGCACCTCATTGTGTTGGTTGCAGACGACGGGCAGTGCAGACAGAGGCCGAGTGTTCGAGGACTGGACGGTACCTAGAGGTGGACTATACGACGAGATGGTTCCCAGAGGAGGACCTCACGATGAGACGGTACCCAGAGGTGAACGTGACGACGAGGAGGTACCCGGAGGTGGACCACTGGGCGGGACATACTCGGTGCGGACGACGGGACCCGAGGAGCAGAGGAGCTATCTGTACCCACCCTTCAGGTGGGATTTCCAGTGGACAGCCCGACGTAGCAGCTTTACTTTTCAGTTGTTTTTTTCCCTTTCGAGTTGTACTTTACATTTGGGCTTGTATTTCCGGCCCCTTTATACTTTCCGCACTTACTTTTGTACTCAGTTTTTACTTAGTATTTACTTCTTCCGCTTGTACTCTGTGTGATTGTTTACTTTACAAAGGCAATGCCTTCCCTTTTTACCAGGATTTACGCCTTGGTGCTAGTCGCCAGCCCCTGGCCTATGGAAGGCGGGCTTGGGGTAGTCACGGCACGGGCCCCGAGGACGGGTCGTGACACAAAAATATGTTTTTAAATGACTTCTTGACAAATAGTGCGACTGTTAAATGATTTTAAGAAAAGGTGGGATATTTCACTCTAATAGTTTTGATGATTATTTTCATCTATCCTTCATCATTCTCTATTGAGGTTAATCGGATACAATACAATCTTCCATATTGTATTGAATGAGTTATGTTTGACAGTGGATGTGCTATTTTTATACCATTCATGGTTTGTGGATAAAGTATAGACATTTAGTATGCTAGTTTTAATACAAATGTTAATGTTGTGTTTCAAACTTTTCATATGTGGAATGAATTGGACTTAGTAAGTGACGGGTGGAGCCCGCTATAGCTCCTCGATGCATCAGTAGGTCTCATGAGACAAACTAGTTTCTTTGCACAAGGCCTTGAAAAAATCTTATTTGTAGTCTTGGCACGAGGCCTTGGCTATGTGGTTATGATAGTCTGGCATTATGAATTCCATCATTATGAAAGTGGTTATTGATATTGCATGTGATTATTCGATTAGTAGAATATCCATGTGAATAAGTAAATGGCATTATTTAATTTTATTTTTGCCATACTATGTTGATGTTCAAGTTTAAAAGGCTTTTGTTTTAGTTATACATTACCTTAAATGTTTATTCTTATTTATGAAAGCTTCTGTTATACTGTTATCCTTACTGAGCATCTGATCTCACCCCTTTCAATGTTTTATCTTTTCCCAGGATGTGAAGAGGTAATTTAGGAATGACCTACAGGGATAATATGAGGGGATATGAAGACAAGATGTTGTTGTAGTTTTTTTACCTTATGATGTTATGTAAGACTTATGAATATATCTAGTGTTTTCAAGACTACTAAACTAATCGGTATTTCGAGACATGATCCTTTGTGATCATGAAAATGTTATGTAATAATGCACCGACTCTGGGTATCTAGGGTCGGGGCGTTATAATTGGTATCAGAGGAAGTTTAGTACAAACCTTGGGAGCTAGATTTAGATAAACACTGATTAGATCACATAGACCTAAGATGAACATTGAGGATTAGTATAGAAGAACTTCCTAGAATTTTGGTATTGTAGAGTTTTTTTGAGTTTTCCAAGCAATACATCACTGTCTGGATACGAGCAGGTAGAGGCAGCTCTGGCACAGATGTACCTAGGGGTAAAACCCGAAAACACCGCTTTGAGCTAGACTCGAACGGGAACTGGTGCACGAAAATGGACCTTGATGCACTCTTGGTTACAACCCTCCTGGGGGATATGCTTATGATAATTTACATTCTCTTTACTAACTGATTTGAAGTATTAAATATATAAGATGGGAGTAAATGACCTTGGTTAATCCTAATGTTTTTCAAATTGAGAATATGGTGACATGTTAATCTCTAAATGATTTTATTACTATTGTTACTCACACAATTCTTTCTGGTTTTAGTCAATGGCTGGATTCCAAGGAAGTCATAGTGACTTTGAGAATGATGTACAAGGTGGGAACAGTGGTGGAAATGAGAAAAAAAAGAATGTTGATAGGCTTAAAAGATATCGTCTTTATGACAAATCAATTTTCCAAAAATATGATAAAAAATATATATATTAACCAATTACCGGACTCAACAATGAAGTGAAATGTGATGAATGATAAGATCTCCATCAGTGGAGACCATGGAGAAAGGAATCCTCAATTTCCATCATGCAGGAAATGTGGAAGGAGACACCCAGGAAAGTGTCTCAATGGGACAAAGAAATGCTTTACATGCGGGAAAGAAGGACATAAAGTGAAGAATTGCCGAAGAAAAATGAAGAGTACTATAGAAGAAGATAAAAATGGTCCCAAGAGTCCATTTACAGTCATTTGTCGTAAATGTAGGGGACCTGGCCATTACCCGAGTGAATTCCCTATTCTATAGGATATTTTATTGGTCAAAGAAGAAGCTATGTGGAAATAAATGGTTGGAGAAATGTTTAAAAAGTATTAGTTCTCCTTGTTGATGGGTTTACTTTGGAATAATTTTCTCTTTTATTTGTAACCCCGCAGTTTTCCATGTGAGAATGATATTTGAGGAAGAATTATCTCTTCTCTTGTGGATATAGGTATAAACAACCATTTGGTTTTATATGATCATTGGGGTTTGAGAGAATTATAAGTTATCATAATTTGGGATGAAAATTCAAGGTATGAGATAAGATTTGTGGTTAAATTATGTTATGGTTATTTTGAGCAATTTATTTCATTTTGGCAATATTATAAAATATAGTTTCTGAAAAAGGACAACACGCAGACCGTGTGACAACCCGTCGCGTCGGACAAAGCTGTGGGAATCAAACCCACAACCAATGTGCGATTGGGATTTATCGCCTACCACTGGACTACGTGAAGTCCCTGGATAGTGTGACTAATTATTTTTAGTTAAATGATTTTATTGATCAATAATAAGTTGATTTGGGTTCTTATGTCTTATTAAATGAATACCCTTGGTATAGGAAAATGATTTGGTGATTAAGTGATAGATGTTATTTTGGAAGTTGTTCGCTTTGTTGTGAACACTATATGACCAAGGAAAATAGAATAGTATGGGATTTCATTTGAAGATTAATGGTGGATTTTTATGTATGGTTTTATTATGGATTTATAGTGATTTGGGTTGTTTATAGAAATTATTAGGTAAATTACTTTTAAGTATGTGACTTTAAGAGTAATTAATGTCATTTGGAGATACAATTTAACATGTAAGACTACATTCTTATAAGTTTTGAGTTTCAATATTAGTTTGGATTATATTGAAGGATTTTAGGAACAATTGATTATTGAATTATATTTATTTAACTTTGGGGTATTGATGGTTTAATTTTAGAAATTAAGATTAGTTATTTTTTCTCTAATGGAATATCTATTTGGGGGGTCATCAGATATTATACTAACCATTTTGGTTTTGATTAATCTCTAAAGAGAAGTTAAATATATAGTTTATCCTACATGGATCATGTATTTCTATAGAAGTTTATTCTAGCTCTTTCATTATGACCAAGTCTTCTTGAATACTCATTGTTCTAAAAAATGAGTTAGTGGTAAAAAGATATTAAAATATACTTAATAAGTAAGTATATCTCTTTATATTATTAGTCAATATCATAAATGAATTCCTCTTCAATATGTAATGTAACTTAAAACAAAAAAATGTTGTCCGTTTACTTTTCCTACTGGGAGACTAAGGACCGTTTGTCGCAACACAAGTTTGTGATTTTCTTATTGTTAAATTTCTCCTGATCATGTTTTCTATCCCTCTCCATCAGAACTAAACACTTAGTTTATCGTCCATATCCATGTTTTCTTACGTGGAATCCTAGTATGAGTTATCTTTGGTGACCTTTATACCTCTCTTCCTTTCTTTTAAAGTGATAGTTTTATTGACTCTCTTTCCGATGTGAGAATTTCCATTATATTCTCAAGCCCAATTTTAAAAAATTGCAGGGATGCAATTTATTGAAGGAGGGGAGAATGTTACACCCAAAGATTCCATGCTACATTTCCCTTTGAATAATGAAATGGCGTGCATTGTACGCAACTTCGAGATTCTAACACACCACAACCAATCGAACAAGCCGTTATGAATAGTAATATCTACTTTTTGAAATTTTATAAATTTTATATCTCAAAATGGACTTCATTTTTGGATTCAGGATATCAAAATTATCCTAGGGTGAATTTTTTGTACTTTTCGGATAACTTTCATATTTTGATGAATAGTTAAAATTACTAAATTTTAATTAAAAACAACTTTTTTAATCAAAATAATTAATATTGGTAAATTATGAATTTGAGTGGTTTTAAAGTATATTTAGAATATATTTGTACCATTTAATTCAATTTGTGTCATTTTACATAATTTCACAATTAAACCAGACATAAACAAGTGTCAATCTTTTGATAGTTATTATCTCTTAAAAACACGCTTTTTATTTTAACAACGGGAATTAATTTTAAATTAATTTCTGCCACTTCTATATTTTGAATTTGTAAAAATGGATTCCATATTTGGAATCAGGATGTTCAAATTGTGTAAAAAGGTAACTTTTATTATTAGACATTTTGAAGAATTACTTCGGTAAATATTTTATTTACCATGGTTAAAGGGTAAATCCGGTATATAAGGGTTAAAAAAATAATATTATAATAATACTAAATTACCCTAAAACGTGTCTTAACCCTATTGGTTGATACATGGCCGACCATGGGTATCTTTGGGTCGATTTTGGGACCCCATGGATCCACTTGTAAGTGATAGGGACAGTTTATTTTAATTAAGTTAAAATGAATACAAAAATGACACAAGCATATATCTTTTAGCGAAACAATTTTTACATAGGGTTATATATGTTGTATTTTAGACTATAAATATTCATTATAAAGATAAAAATTATTTCCTACATAATGATATTTTATTTATAATTTTTAGACATTATATAATTAAATTTATTTATGACACAATGATGATGAAGTAATTACCATAATAGTGAAAAATTAAACTAATTGATATTATAAATACCCAAATAAATATAATTTGAGACTTTTTATGAATTAAACTAATTTTTAAGATACTATGACATGTTAGGATTGCTTTAATTCATGTTTTTCGAAGTAATAATTCCTTTATGATTTTTACAAAAATCAATTATTGAATAGTGTCAAAATTGACATAAAAGAGTTTTTAAAACAAATATTATATTATTAATTGATATTAAATTCCTAAAAATCTAAGGTTAGTCTAAGAGACTTATATCATGATAGGTGTATCATTAATGAACCACTTGGGGGTCTCTTGGATGTATATAGTATGTTTATTAAAAATATAATATAAAAAAACAAAGTGGCATGGTAAGTGTCAAACTAATTAACTAATAGTTAAAACTGAAAGATATGGTTAATATAATGACCCTAACCTGTCTAAATTCTATTTTTTGAGTAGTTTTCGACCCATACCCACCTTAAACTTTAAATAATTAACTTTGGATCCATTAGAAACCGAATATGAATTTATTATAAAATAATATTTCTAGCTTTTCCAAAGGTGCCCCTCTCCCCTCTTATAAAAGGGCACTCCCACTTCTCATTACTTTACACCTTCAAAGCCTTTTGGTTCGGCCAAAACCTGCCCAAATACTGTCCAAATGTCCCTCACTACAACCTAGAGGCCTTGGTTTGATCATAAATCCAACCTAAGGATCAATTTTGATCAAATCAGAAGGAAGAGGTCGAAGAAGAGGTAATGATTTCACCACCCTTTTTCAAGTTCCTTTCTTCTTCCAGTTCATCTTTCTTTGTTATTTCTATTCTAAAATAATAAATCTAGTATATATTATATACTTTAATATTATTATAAATATGGTACAACCATATTCAGTATTCTATCCACCCTTTGAATAACATGTCACCATACGTGCGTACGTACGACTTACCGTCTCCACATCATGGTGTAATTGTTATTCAATAAATTATCATTTGGATGGGTACAATAATGATGTGTAATTCATGTAAATAATTAATATAAGATGATAATTATTCTGTATATATGATATACCATCCAATTATATATTATTTTAATATCAAAAGAACGATATTGTCTCTCATGCATACGTACGGACTACTGTCTCCACGAACGCGATGAGATTCATTCTCTATCGTATCCATTCAAGTATAATTATCATTTTATGGTTTAAAAATAATTTTTAAGGACTTGATATCATTCTGGATATGAATAAGATACAACCTATCCATGACAACCACGACTTACGTAACAAAACATATAAAAGAAAACGAGTAAGTTAACACCTAAAACGATGATAATTCTAAGATATTATTAACAAAGCAATGTTAAAAGATCATATATGATATCATATTAATGTATATGATTATTGAATAATTTAATAAAAATTATTTCACAATTATACATGAGGTTAACCTACCATAGACCAAGGAAAAAAGTACAAAGTAAGGGATTTTTTTATCTCACTTTTAATTCCATGAGAATTCCATTGTTCACCACATATTTATTGCATGTGGTGTGTGTACTACCCATGATTGTATTCATTGTGTAATATACTTTAATTTATATATTTTTACATCATCATGGTATGATACTTCTTTCATGGGTTAAGGTTTCTTAAGTTACCTAATCGATAAGGGAATTTCACTCATTTGGTTTTACACATATTTCATTGATTATATTACTCCAAGATTATGCGTGGAATCACTATTCATTTGATTATGTCATAATTTCCACTCCCCTTTCCATGGATATAATTTTTATACACGTAATCACTCCATTTATAATTTCTCAAGTCATCGATACGAATTTGATAAGAGTAACTTTAACTCATTCTCCATTTGTTGAGTTAAACATCCAATTCATTGGTATTGTTTTTACAAGATTATGTGTGAATGTCCTTTGATTTTTTTACAATGAATATCCAATCATATTTAGTGTATTTATATTTTTCACACATAACTATGTCGTTGATTTATCCTTAACCTAAGGATACAACCTTTATGAGAGATTTCATCTCAATTTACATTCCATTGAGACTTCTTTGTTATTATACACCAAATCACTTTTATGTGGTGTATATAATGTACTTTGACATAGTATATCATGAATCCCTTTATTCTCATGATATTACAATGTTTTAATTACCTAAATTATTTGTATTCAAGTGTCTCTCTTTTGGTTAGAAACTCTAACTAAAACACCATTTTTAAATGTTTTAAAGACTTATTCTTCTAAATCGTGCTCATTAATGTCCATGTTTTAAAAAATGGTTTTAAGGATTTATTTATATGGACATTATGGTTGTAAAATTAAAATTATTTTAAAGGTTTAAAAGTGGTATGGGACACTTTGATTCATAAATATGTTTTTAAATGACTTCTTGACAAATAGTGCGACATTTAAATGATTTCAAGAAAAGGTGGGATATTTCTCTCTAATAGTTTTGATGATTATTTTCATCTATCCTTCATCATTCTCTATTGAGGTTAATCTGACACAATACAATCTTCCATATTGTATCTAATGAGTTATGTTTTACTGTGGATGTGCTATTTTTATAGCATTCATGGTTTGTGGATAAAGTATAGACATTTCGTATGCTAGTTTTAATACAAATGTTTATGTTATGTTTCAAACTTTTCATATAAGGAATGCATTGGACTTAGTAAGTGACGGGTGGAGCCCACTATAGCTCCTCGATGCATCGGTAGGTATCATGAGACAAACTAGTGTCTTGGCACAAGGCCTTGACAAAATCTTATTTGTAGTCTTGGCACGAGGCCTTGGCTATGTGGTTATGCTAGTATGGCATTATGAATTCCATCATTATGAAAGTGGTTATTGATAATTCATGTGATTATTCGATTAGTAGAATATCCAGGTGAATAAGTAAATAGAATTATTTCATTTTATTTTTTCCATACTATGTTGAAGTTCAAGTTTAAAAGGCTTTTGTATTAGTTATACATTGCTTTGAATGTTTATTCTTATTTATGAAAGCTTCTGCTATATTGTTATCCCTACTGAGCATCTGAGCTCACCCCTTTCAATGTTTTATATTTTCCCAAGATGTGAAAAAGTAATTTATGAATGACCTGCAGGGATAGTATGAGGGGATATGAAGACAAGATGTTGTTGTAGTTTTTTTAACTTATGATGTAATGTAAGACTTATGAATATATCTAGTGTTTCCAAGACTACTAAACTAATCGGTCTTTCAAGACTTGATCCTTTGTGATCATGCCAATGTTATTTAATAATGCACCGACTCTGGGTATCTTGGGTCGGGGCGTTACACAAGATTTGGGGTATGATTATTCCTTGTATTAACTTTATTTTCTAGGCTTTATATATAGGTATATGTGCATTCTGCTTATAGTTACTTCATTCAGACATCTAGCTTAGGCTGAAGTAGGAGATTAGCGATGGGTGTTGTTGGGAACCCGAGTCGAGTTATTTATTTTATTATGCTTAGATAATAATCTTCATTTCATATATATTGGAACACTACATTTTATTATTGCATGAAATAGAAAGGATTAGAAACTTTGGGTGCTGGCCTACAGAGATTTTATCACACACCCTGCCCGGGCGTCGTTGACACCCGAGTAGATTACATGCTTGTAGGTATTAACAAAGGGAAGCAAGATGCTTCTGATGCTTGATTGTTTCTTACTTCTTAGGATGGAAACTGGGGTAGAGTAAGAAGCCTTGCTCATGATGTAGTTTTTAGTTTATGCCTTTTCTTTTAGTTGACATTATGTTTGGGTTTCTATTTTTCATGTTTTCATTTTAGAAAAACATCATGGCATGATATTATTTTGTGAGCTTCCACAGTTGATTTTTATTCAGTTATATTATTCATATAGCTTCTATTGCAGTTTATTCATTTATATGCCTCCACTATTTATTATTTTATTATTTTTACTTCTACTATGATATAAACTATTACCTAGGAGGTTATAGTCTCCCCCATGGACACAAAATAGGCTATCACTGCTAGTCGGCAGCCTCGGGCATTCAGGGAGATTCACTTGAGGTCATGTTACCCACCGGTCCGGCCACCGTCTTAGAGGTGATCTGGGTCAAGAAGTTACAAAAAATAACCCATTTAAAAAATCATGGGGATCATGTTACAATTAATTTACCATGAATATGTCCCATTAGGACTGGTAGTTACACCTTGGGTAATAAATGGTTGTTTATGGAGTTAATTAAAATATTCTACTAAAAATTATCATCGAAGTTGCCAAATCATGGAATTTTTATAATCTTTGACGATGTGAAAGTTGGACTCACACCATTAAAGTTGCATAATTTTCTATTATTCGGTTCATGCACAATATTCACCACACACCTTGTATGATTTCACATTTTGTAACTAATATGAGTCATGAATCCTTATATTCTAGATCCAAATATTTATTCCACTTCGGTTCTTTATTTTTAGACCCAATAAGTGTTCCATATGTATGAAATGTTATAGAAGGCCATATATAAGTGTAAGTAATTTCATTTTTTGTATCCTTTTATTCAGTTCGTTAATTTTTTCATATCATACCCAATATTAACTAATTATTAAGTTTAAAAGTAAGAACTTATAATAAAATTAAAAAATTAATGCATTTTAATTTCCAAAAATTTATACAATAAATGAACTTATCAAATAACACACACATGACTTCAGAATTGTCCTCAAGGATGTAATATAAAAATCATATATATGATTGTCACCCAAACATATGTAAAATTTAATATTAATAATGGAATTTTATTAAATGAGAAATTAAATGTTCAATCATCACTCAGTATGACATAATTTTATTTAGAATTATTATTACTGTAAAGGGAAGGGGTTACAATTCTAGGCAGCCTAAAAAAATTCTCTGAGTATTTTACTTTTCATTTTTTGAAACATTTAAAACGTTTCTTTCAAACATTTTTATTTTTCAATTTATTATTAATATAAATTTCATTTTCAATTTACCACACATTATATTTTTAATTTTCATTCAGATACCAATATAAACAAAGTGATTCACATACCTTAAAAATATGTCACTTAGAATAGGATTATAAGAAATTTTACATTTTCATCACCTATGAATATAATCCAAAATAATTATAGGGGACCCAAAATTATGTTCAAATGACTCTGATTCTTAGGATAGGTGGTTAATGGTGTGACATAAAATAAACCATAAAATTATGTTTTGAATCTAAATTATAATTCATGATATGATAATATATTCTCAATGAAAATATCACTTAAGGATGTCATCTCTCTTTCTCCCCCTCCCAAATCTCAATTTGGGATCATGATAAAAGTATGCATTATGACTAAGTAAAACAAGATTTCTATCATTTTATCTCTATATTTCAAAAATATATTCATAAAAAATCACACATTTACCGAAAAACTATATATGATCAAAATATCATCATTCTATTAATGGTTTTATTTGATCCTCTCAAGACAAAACACATTTTTTCATTTTTTTTATGTATAAGATGTGAAAATAGAGTATAATGAATACATGGAATCTCAAAAAACCTCAAGACACCCCAATAAAGTCTTACTAATGTAGTACATCCCCATATGTAATGGTTAGACTATATAATAAACAAATATTTGACAATCATACAAAATATTTTAAGGCAATGTATGAATGGATAAAATAGTCTTTCAATGCCTCTCATTTCCTAAAAAAGTAGTTCATCGATTATATGGTCTTAAAAAAGTTTTAATTAATTTTTGGTCCAAGGAAAAATATCTGAACTCAATGTGGTCTCAATAATATTAAAAGTGATTTTTTACAATTGTAGATTTGATAAGATTACATAAATATTCTAAAACTGTTTTTTTTAGTTTGACAAGAAATATAATAGAGAAAAAGGTGGGAAATATTCGCATCAATGGATGTCTCAATAATGAGATGAATGGCTAAGAAAATTTCACAAGGAAATTTAATATAATAATTTAATAAATTAAAAAAATATTCTAAATTCAATGCATGGAAAAATATTGGAATAACATAATTAAAAAAACAATTGTTTCCCCTAAATCAAGATTTCTTAAATCCAAATCATCATGTTTTCCATTTGTATTATTTTACACTTTTTTCTCATAAAAATTAATTGAAAAAAAATCAAACAACATATCATTGAATGTATATTTACAATTTTGTGTCTTCTAGTTTATTTTATTATTGAAATAATCAATTAAGGTATTTAAATTTGAAATTAAATGTTCTAAAAAATTAAACATAGGGAGTATAGTTTATATTTTTTAAATTGTAACACTTACTCCCCTATCAATGGCCTTTCAATATTGATAGTGTATTTTATTTATAAATAATAATAATGATTGTAATGAATTTCATGATGAATATTTTCTTCCATTTATAAGATGAATGGGGTTCATATCCTGAGTTTATACTACAACTTTGTCTCATGTTACCTGCTTTATTTCCAATTCCATGATAGTTTTAAAAAATAGAAATAATAGTGAAATTATATGTTATTCAAAATGAAATTTGAAATATTTTTGGGTGAAAAATGTTTCCTAAAATATAAATAAATATATACCCTAACAACTCATATTACCTTCCATAAGATCTTTTTTCAATTTTATTAGATCAAATTAGCTACTTAATCCTAAGCTCAGGTGAAGTATCATTGATTTTTTTCCTAGTTCTAGTTGATAAATTTCTTAAGTTGTGACTTTACAATAGAATTTATCCCCATTTATTTATTTTTCAAAGAGCTTCACTCTTTTTACTATCATCACGTGCTGATTTTCCAGGAGTCTAATCCACCATTTCGGCTAGAATCCTAGAAAAATAAATGTAATGTAATGTATCATCCACGCAGGTTTCCTATTTAGAAAATTAATTAGTAATATTGTCGATGTCGGAGGTGTTGGTTATATATATCCTTTCCTAAATTCAGTACTTTTAAATTGAAAATCCTCTTTTATGAAAATAACTACCTCATTCACTTTTTAAAATTTTAAAATATTCTCAAAATTGGGTATTATGTCCTATACCATCACATCACCCTCTTTCACATCATAATTTTTCATCAACCAAGGAATTTTGAAACATCCTTGTTCACTCAGAACACTTATACCATGTTCTATACATTTTATTTTTATCAATATGTTCCTAGTATATAATAATGGTCTTCCAAAATTTAGGGGGTTTCTCCTCCTCCTCCATATTTTGAAAAGAAATACAATTAGAGTATGATTCATCAATTTCAATAAAAATTACTTTCATTTATATTCATTGGTATTTAATCATTGAATATTCTAATTATGGTGTAAATATTGGGGGGTTAAATCCCTTCGGTACTAATTTTTTGAGAGTGGGGTATTACATAATGTAGAAAATTGAACCTAAATCAAATAATTATTTTCCCAATTTATTATAACCAATGAGGATAGGTATGGAAAGACAACCCGGATCAGGTTTCTTCTTAGGTAGAAAATTTGATTACACTATAGAGTTATCTCATGTGAGTAGTACGTTTCAAATTTTCTCCAACATCTCCTTGTTGGTCACCAATTATTTCATTATTTTTTCATAGGTTATCATGTTTGTGAGAAACTACCAAAATAGAATGTTAATATTTAATTTTTTGAAGTGCATTTTATTTACAATTTTTATTCAAAAATATTTTTTCCCTAGACTCTCTAAAAATGATTGTCTCATTATAAATTATGATGGTTTTTATTCAATAACTAATTTTTCATTATTCTCATTCAGCACTTCGACATTATTTTCATATATTTTTCTAATTTCCTCTTACTTCATTATGTATGGTATCAGTAACATTTCCACTTCACATAATGATGAATTTTAAATTCACCCACTGATGTAATTCAGGGTATCCTTGTAGTACTTCTCTTAGAATCTCTTGAAGATACTCGTAGCACAAAATTCAAGGTTTTAATGTGCACTTTTTTTATCCTCTGAGTTGTTATTATTCACCTTTATTGACTCATTTTGGTCATTTTAGTAGTCTATTATTTATCAATGGTCGATTGTATGGTAGTCAGAGATGTAGTCAATGTCTCTTCTAGTGTGTGGAAATGGATCTGTAGTTATGGTCTTTGCTATGGTTGAAAACCTGATTCTCATTGTTGATATCATTTTTCTTATTTTTGTGAAGCCTACTAACCCTAAAAATTATTTTGATGGTTATTTTTATTATAATAAACTTCTTCCTAAAACACACATGGGGGGTTTTTTTATGCGACCATCATGTTGTCGAATTTTTTAGCAGGGCTTCCATTTATGCCACCATCTAGTCATTAATATTAATCATGTAGACGCATCTTTGTTGAATCCCTTAACCTTTAAGCTAAAAGTAGTTTCTTTTATTTATTTCCATTATATTATTTCTTTATTACAACAATTTATTCCTTAATATTCCCTTAACTGTAGTATCCAGAATGAATCTATTTCCCAGTGCATGTCAATTAAAAAATGTTTTTAGTTCTACTTATATTTCAATTTTTGATGAAGTAATTTTCTTATTATTTCTTTAATGTGATCCCGTGAACTGTATATATAATTATATTGAAATTTATATTAAATTTAAAATACTAATAGAGATATCTATTGATCTTTTTGGAGTGAATAAATGGGTAATAATTTACTTTCTAGCTCATCCCATGTAGAAATGAAATGTTCGCAAAATATTTATATTATTTATCAAGAACTCTCCTACAAAGAAAAATGAAATGGGGGAAGAAATAACACATAACATGAATCATTAGTGAATTGGATGTTACCAAATATCTCCAGTAATGTCTGATGATGTGAGTCCAGATATCTATGGGGGAGTCCAAAAAACCATTCCATTTTTTAAATAATTTGAATGATCATTAGTTTAATATATAAATGTGTAGCGGTTATTAGTTTAATAATAACGCTTGGTTGAGTGAAATTTTTTTAAGGTACACTATATTCATCCAATTCCAATATTCCTAATAACTCTTTGTGTTCATCCAGTAACATGATTTATCTATAAACCCTATATATCGATAGCTCATTTCATCCTCATAGATGTCTCAATATTGTTCTCAAAAACTGGGGGCCCAATTTCCATTTTAACATGTGTGTATGTGTGCATTAAAAATCTACATCCATGAAACACAACGACAAAATACCTCACATAAATAGTGATAATGAAATAATGATATAAATAAAAAATAAAAACCTTAAAAATAAAATGAAACCATTTGAGGAAATGGATCCAGTTTTCATAGCCTGATATGGAGTCTTTAATTACATACATGGTTAATAAAAATAAAAAAATTACTTAAACTCCTGCTAAGGTACGAATTAATTAATGTGAGTTTAGTGATGAGTCAAGGTTTAACCCATGAGATAATTTGATTATTTTTTTCTAAAATATTTTATTTACATTATTTGAAGAAAGATAGAAAAATCATATTTGATTTGTTTGAAATAATGAGATAGAATAATTTAGATTTGGGTTTCAAAAATAGATTTGAAAATTGTTTTGAGATTTTATTGATTTTGGATTCATGTGTAATTAGATTTAAGAATTAAATTATTCAATTCATGTATTCATTGGATTTGAGGAAATTCGGATCCCATGATCATTGTATTCTCTACTTAACAAGGTAATCCTCCTACTATTCTCATGTAAGTTAGGGAATTTTCAAATCGATATTGTCTTGATCCCCTTTTATAACATGTTTACCTGAAATGCGATAATGATCTCACCTAAATTTGGATCTCTAGGTGTGAAATTTAAAGTTCCATTTAAGATTATTAATCAATGGTAATAATTTAAAAAAATTAATTAGATTAAAAAATTACAAAAAAACATACATGAATAATATAATGAAAAAATACATCACACCTTCCCTCTTTGGATAAAGTTATCTAGTAAATTCCAGGAATTATACCCTCATTATAATAATGAATGATTAAGAAGGAAGGTTAAATAAGTAATAATGCAGGAAAATAAAATGTATATGAAGTGTATCGAACCCCGTATAATTCTACTTCCCTACATAAGATTTAGTCTCTGAGATACCCTCTCATATTAGCACACCAATCCTGTATTTATAAAACAACAATGGGATTAGGTTGATTTTAATTCTCCATTAATATGAAACATTATTAGTGGTGGGTCCTCCTTAGAAGATAAATTTCTATTCAAGGAATTAATTGAAATGATCCATTGAAGGAAACTGTCAAAAATGAGAAATATTGGACTATCCAAACACATTCTGAGTGAGAAAGTACTCTTCTTTCCATGAAGGTTTCGAGATTTCCTCTGAATTGGTTCACATCTTATATTCCCCTAACAACATGTGTGATTTCAATTTATATAACTGATAAACATCGTGAATCTCCATTTTCCATCATTAGTACCTCTGTTTCTCCAAATTTCATCAAATTTGTCCACTGGAAGTGTTCCATATTCATTCAACAATGTGGAACGCCATGTGTAAGTGAAACATAATTCATTTTGGATCATTTTTCTCATTTCCATAATTTATTCATATCCATCCAAATATGAACAAAGTATTAAGCGTAATGGAATGACGTGATAATGGAATTATCAAAATCATTTCATTATAATATAAAACATGTATGAAATAAATTCCAATATCATATTCATAACAAACATATTTTCTTATGAACATAGAATTGATATAGAAAGGTAGTACCATTATCTAAGACATATGTAGGAGAAATGTTGTGATGTATGTGTAAAAATTTGTAATGGTATCAAGACATGATAAAAACTACATTTTTTTGTTCATAAATCAATATTTATTAAATATATTAGTCTCAAATAAATTCATCATATGTCGATATAGTATAAATGAAGATAGTGAGTTAATTATCTAATCCAAATATCTTTATTGGAATGAAACTGGAGAATGGTATTGTTGAGCTCCATTTTTATAGGAATATATATATGGATAAAAAGGAGTGGATTAATTTATATCATGTAATAATTTTTGAAACAAACACCCTCGGACATGCATATAAGGAATGTAAATTTTATTCAAGAGTAGAGATAATAGTCATCTATCTCATGAATAAAAATAGTATTTGCCACTATTAAATGAATCATGGGTAAGTAAATATGGAACATTTCAAACAAATTCCCAATGATAAAAGCTATTTTACATTATAAGACACCAAGGGATAAAGGCCATGATTATTCCATTATTATAGCTAAATATTTTTTTGAAGTATTTAATAACTAGTACATTGATTATAAAATTAATTTTTGAAGATTACCTATTTTATTTATGATATATACACACATTTATAACCTGTATATTCTCTAATAACAACAAATTATTCTGAAACATACTGGGAAATTTGTTTTAAATCATAGAACATCATGGAAATATTTTTGTAATGAGGTTATATCAATTAGTCCCTATAAAGATGACTATAAATTCCCTAGATGAAACATTTATTAGTATTCGTATGTTATAATTGGATATAAAAATTTATGTTGATTAATTCATAATGTATAATGCAAAAATTTATTATAAAGATATGAAGATTCCAGTGTTCTAAGGGGGTATAGAATCCCCTGTTTTTAGTGTATAGACAAAATTATCAAATTTTTCTTCGATCTACATATCTTATTTCACATTAAGCATATTTTTTGAGAATATATGGATAAAACACTATATTAAAATGTGAAGAAAAACATAATAATAGAGAATATATATATATATATTAAAATAATACAAAGACATATTTTGAGATGAATTTCCCTAACATCTACCTAAGCATGATTTTGAGTTTTTCATTGAACTGAACCCTAATGAAATATCTATAACCAAGACTACCTATAGAATGTACCAATTGGAACAAACGAAGTTTAGGAAACATTTATATGAGTTAGGGGAAAAATTTATTTTTAGTCTCTAGTTTATCAACATGGGGATCATAAATTCTATTTCATGAGAATAATAGAGGGGTCTATAAGGTTGTGCAATGATTACATGGAAACTAAATTGATTACTATAAAAAATAACTATCCTTTTCCATGAAATAATTATATATTTTATCAACATAAAATATCATATAGAAATATTTATTTTTATCAATATTTATTTTTTCATAAATTAATAGTGAATAATGATGATATATAGAATATAAAATATTGTACGAGGCATGATCATAATGAGTCTGTGGTAATCCACTTGAATTAAGTAATTCCCCCTCTATGATCATAGATAAAATGAAAAAAGTGTTCACATATTATTTGGATAATGAAATTTTGGTATTTATTTATTATATATTGTTATAAAACAAAGGACGATGAGAATTGAAAATTGATCTTTGAATCATTATTTAGAAAATTAGAGAAAGGGATTATATGGGAAATTTAGTATGTTTGAAATTGGCTCCATAATGTTTTTTATTCAAAACATTATCTACATGTATGGAGTACCTATTGATCCTTAAAATAAAAAGGCAATCAAATAATGGAACATGATAATGAATATAAATAAGATACATAATTTCCTTAGATTAAAAGTTACTCTTAGTAGTTTCCTCACAACATTTTCTAATTGGACAACCCATTAACCATTCTGACATGTAAAGGGGTCAAATTCACATGTATATAGAAATTTTATTTTTGTGGAGAATTAAATATGGTATTACTTAATGTATATACATTATCTTTATCACTAGGAAATAATGGTTTTTTGATATATAGTGATACATAGAAGAGATGATTGGGATGTGTTCTCTTGGAAAAATATTTTGCAGATTCTTAAGCATCAAGGTAATTAATGAATATTGAACCAAACTATCCGACTCGTTTTCTTGAGTTGGAAGTAGTAATCATTTCATTCATGACATGGTGTCAACATCTCTATAATAATATGTGACATATATATATGGATAAAAAATATAAAAAGTACAAATTCTCTAATTTATATTGAAATATGAGATAAAGGAGATATATTTAAATATATAAAAACTATAAATGATCAATACACTACCATACTAGGATGGAAGGCAAGGTGGACGATTTATCGAGTAGGAAGGACAATGAATTTCAAATGATAAGGATGATAGATAATGATATTATATATAATTAATTAATAAATTAGGATATATAAGAAATTATATAAAGGGAAATATTGTTCATTTTCCATGGGATTGCAATATATATTTAATTATGAATATATAAAAAATCCAAACATGGTGATAATATTGTATAATAGAAAATTATATCCATTTAAGATAACATATTGACAAAAATCATATTTTAATATAGTGTAATGAATTTTTGAAATATACTATGTGTCATACACATAATTGAGGTAAATGGAGAATTAATAGATGTATCTTACAACATAATGTTCTCTATATACTCCGGTATAACCGATATATATAGGTATTTTGGGGAACATTTCTAGTGGGATTACAACAAGTGAGAAATTCTGGATAATGTGTTAAGATTTTCAATCTACCAATAAGTAAAGGTTGAGAGAAAATAACCTAATTGTATCATAAAACCTATCCATATACCAATTTTGAAGTAAAACAATGTTCAAATTCAATATTTTTAATAGAAATCCTAAGAAACATTGAAGTAATGGTTCTATATGGGTCAATGTTGATCACCATACTAGGGCCACATATTTCCTAGAAATATTGGAGGATTTATCCCTTGAGCACCTTGAAAAACACAATCTAAAATATTTATTGTGAATTTTTGGTAAACCTATAACAATTTTCTTCACATAGACCTCAATTCACATGAATTTTATGGGCAATATTTCTTATGTATACAAAAACTGAGATACATTTCAGCACTTCCTATCAAAATTAAAATGGTGTGAAAATTTAAGTATGTCAATATCATCCATTCAAGAATTATAATGTAAATGTTTGAAGAATGGTATGACATGAGATATTGTACCCCAACATGTTGGGATGAATCTTGAAAAAGGAAGATAGTAGGCCTAGAACATGTTAAAGAGAAAATTGTAATGGTGTGATATATACAATATAATGACAAGATAACTCAATGTAGATAAATTTTTTATGCTGATAATGATAAGAAGAATTTGAATGTTCAAGTTGGGGTTAATTGGTCTTAAAGTAATATTCATAGAAGAGAGTTACATGGTTAAAAAATAAGGAAAATAAAGTCCTAGATAAATTAGCCCTTTTGAAATCTTGTAGAGAATTTGAGTTTTTTCTTATCTTTTTGAAATTCTACAAACCCTCTCTAAAATGAATTGTGTCTTGCATGATTCATTGTGAAGGAAGTACATTCAAAACATAATAAATTTACTCAGAAATTATTAAAAATTGTATTAACCACACGTATCATATTATAAAGATCCTATCAATATTCACGACGGTATAGCGAATGTTTTGTGGAATAAGACTCCTTGGATACTGAGTATACATTAGTGAAATCACATGTTATAGGAGGAAACATGAGAACTCAAAGAATAAATGATGAATAATTACCCATATTTTTATGTCATGTGGTATAAAAAATTATGTGGATAGAATTATTAATGGTTTGGGAAATTTATGGCATGTGATTCTATAGTTGTAGGTAAACATTACATCTCAAAAACTATTTTACCCCAAACCTTCTATTATCTCATCATTATTATAAAATAGAATGAATTTTTATAAATATTTATGGAACATTAATTCATAAAAATTTATTATTTAAATCTGATAAAAGAGACCTCATTTTTGATATAGTATGGGAAAATTATCTTAGGATGATGTTTAGGTATTTTTCTAAAAAGTTGATTTTTTTGTGAATAGTGACAATAGGGTTTTTAAAAATACCATTACTTTTTGAAAATAATTAGGATATAAATATAGAATTTATTTTTTTGCAATATTTTTATTGATTATAAATCTATTTAGTGAGTTAAAACAATGAATTTCAGAATAATATTTTGATTTTATAAACTTTTTCTTAATATTTTGGATCCTCTGTTACATTTTATGCTAATAAAAACCATTTTTATCATTTTTATTTAATTATCTATTAATAACATTCCATTCAATTATATACTAGTTTTAAAATAAAATAGACCAAGTTTATTTTTTCTTAAAACAAATTACATAAAATTCGACACTATTTATAATAATTTCCCTAAATAATTATAACATCATTTTTATGCATTAAATACTTATTTTCAAAAATTATTTATTTTTTTATGTGTATATAAATTAGGATCAATTTTAATAATTTTTAGGAATTTAATCTAATAAAATGTATTTTAATTTTTATATTCCATTTTCAAATTTGTTTAATATGGATTATTGATCTTTTTTTCTATAAAATAGTTTACCATATGTAATGGTATTAATCAAGGTAAAGGAAAAAACAAGCTAAATGGGAAAAATTAAGTTATAAGCTCATAAAATATCGCTAACCATTTTTTTGAAATTATTAGTTGATTTATTTTTCTAGAAACCATACCTTTATCTCTCTAAAATGTTAATTTTGTATCCACCTAACTTGAATATGGAATTCTATTAATAATTAGAAATAAGTACTTAAAAAAATGTCATTCCTCTAACTTATAAATGGACCCATTAACTACCCCACATCCCCTTACAGATAAATCTAATTAGAATATATATGATATTAAAAAAGAATTACTAAAACTATTATCAATATCTTATATGTTATGCTATCCTCAAGAAGTACACCCCTTGAAGACGTAATCTTCTTAGTAATGTAACAATCACAAGTTGTTAAGTGAGAAATTATAATTACTCTTTTTATTTTATTTTTTTCTTCTAATTCTTTCAAATATATTCTACATTTATTAGTATAATTTCTTAATTATCATTAACATTTTAAATGTTTTATTTTTAAGGAATTATAATTATCTACTCTCTACATATGTATTCTGAACAAGGAATATGTTGCCTATGTTATGGTAGGTTCACTACCTCCATAGAAGGAATATTTAATTTTTCATCAGCATCATATTTGGAAGATATAATAAATATAGTTATTGAATAAATTAAATAATTATAACATTATCAATACTACATAATTATATTTTTGTAATTATATTTATAATACTAAAAGTAAATGAACATTAGAATTTTAAAATCCCAAAAATGTTTACACTAGGAAATCATCTATAATTTTAATTTTCTATCAATAATCTATGTAACATTATAACTAGTATATAAATGTAATAAAAAATAATTAAAATAATATAATTTTGTATATTATGTAACCATAAACATTGACCATGTTCAATATAGTAATGCATTTTTTTAGAAAATGACCAAACAACCCCAATTGGATAGTGTTTGCAAAAAAACCATAAAAAAATGACTAATAAAGGAAAATAAATTCACATTAATGAAATATATGTTAAATGGATATAAATAAACTATTTATAAAAATGGATTTGGTTATGAAAGATATTAGATCCAAGTATCAACCAACTCATGAATTTTGGTAAGGGGGTCATAACGAAAAATTCATTCATTGAATAATGATTATTTTAAAAGTTATCTACTTTGATGTCTTTTTCCACATCTACATCTAATATTACAAATGAAAAATTCATATTTAAATTTTAATCATTATTAAAATAAAAATATTTATCCGTTATTTTTTGGAATGTTTCTTATAAAAATATATAAATACACAGTTTTCTTTCCATATCTCCATTATTTTAATGTTATATATTTATATTTCCTATTTTACATCATATAACTAAAATTTATGTTCATTGGAGTTTACCATACTATTTCACATTAATTTATAAGAATGTAATGATCTTCTTTTCTGCCTTATGATTTTATAATTTATACATCACATTGTTCTTAAATTATATGTTTTCTATAGCTATTCATCTCTCTCTTAACTCAATTGTTTTCACGTCCATATTATTTTTATCATTAGAATAATATATATTATTTCAACTACATATATATATATTAAATTTTCTAAAAATGAAGTATCTATGTACCCATTATTATGTACGAGTCATTTTATAGGATGCTTCTAAAGAATATTATTCAATTTATTATATGGAAAAATAGGGTAATTTGGTATAGTAGTTATTTGAATACATATATTTATTCATCAATATTTAATGTTATTTATGTATTTTACGACCTAATCATTATTTTAATATGATTAATTCATTATACATATTTAATTATGGGAGGAATCTAAAATTGTTTAACCCCTTAATACAATAGGGCGTGTCATAAGATAAATAAACTATAGTATTTTGAATTTCTATTCATTATTTATGTATGATTACTTCATATAAAACTTAAATTGGTTGATTGAGATGTCTGATTCCATCAAAATATAATTAGTTATTATATTCTATGTAATTATCTGTATCTATATGTTATCCATGGATAGATTCCTCACACAAGATAATAGTTTTTAAGAATATTGTATTATTATTCATTAAAACATATTTATCACGCCTATTTATTCAAGGGTAGAATCCATTGAATGCTTCCCATTACTGATAATCCTAGATCCCCCATTTCTTTATTTTCCATTCATAATAGAACATAGAAGACAAATTTAAATAATTTCATGTGTATTCTTGAATTAATAACAATTTCAACACTATAGGTTTATGTATAATTTTTTTAACGTAATATAATATCCATGTATGTATAAAGTATCAAAAGGCAACTAAACTAGTGGATCTTATTTAATTTGATCTATTTTATTATATACCAACTTAGTAGTGGAACCACATACTCTATGATATAGGATTTTTAGTTATAACAGTTGGTATCAGAGAATGTTTTGTAAAAAGCATGATAACTAAATCTAAAATAACATATTTTGATAGAATAAAAATTATTATTGGCTATAAATATATTCAATAAATTTTCCAAATAGTTTTTTTCTTACATTGGAATTGTATATTATAAATCAATATCAAGAATGTTATAATCTAATTGTGTTTATTCGATTTTTAGATGTGGTTTATAGAGTAAGGAATTAAATCTATATGAACTCCCATAATCCATAGACGAATTTCCCTTCCATGATAGTCAATGATGTTGGAGTCATATTTGATTATATTATAACCATATTGGGGAAGCAGACTCAGGTTATGACTCATAACCTTTCCAATTTGGAGAAACCTATAAATATGAATCATGGTACACTAATGTTGGAAGACAACATGCGATAAATATATACATTTTATAAGGGAAAAATTAATCCAATAGTAGTTGAACAACTTACCAAGTCCCTCAATAAAATATTTATTTCTTTTAGAAGAACTAAAAATGGAAATCATTATAATAGAATTTTATCATCCAAAGGGTAATTTTGATCAATGGTTTTAATTGTTTCAAATAACTATAAAGGGAGAAGATATATAGGCCATGGAATGTAAGGACATTAACATGGTATTATTTGATAAATAGTTTCCTCATCAACTCTTAGAGTATGTGGAATGTTGATTCCATACTCATTTATAAACTATGAATAATATTTTTGATGATTACAGTGAAAAATTTACAAGGATATAAAGACATGTTTAAAAAGACACACATAATCCAAAAAGATATTTTGATCACTTATTTGATGGGACAAAATGAGTCCCTCAAAGGGACTTATTCACTAAAATATTTCATTACGTAAGGATATAGTATCATCTTCCATTTAAACTAAAAAATAGTTTCCTTAGTATTATATTTTAAAGGAAATTATGATAACAAGAGGAATGTTGAGATCCACATTAATAGGATTTTTCCAATGGAGAAAAATGGAAGGGATTAATTTTCAACATACATTAGTTTTGGAGTGTAACACCCTATGACTTTTTTGAATGTAACATCAGTTTTCCTCATGTGTGGGAATAATATACACTAAGAACATGAATTCAAAATTCAATCCATAAATTTTTATTCATCATTATTAAAGAGATTTTGAAATATTCGAACAAATACTACAAAATTCAAGGGAATTCACCTCAGAAGTGGCAAAAAATGAAATTTTGAGCATATTCTATTATTTCAACTGAAGATTATGTTTGAAAAAAATGATTTTTTGTACTTTTATCATAAACTAAATGTATGGTAATTCCTTATATAAATCTATATCTAATAACTCTTTTTTTTATTTTATGTTTTATAATAACATTAAATCGTCCCCTAGAAAACTAGTTAGTGATTATTCAATTAGAATTCTTTTGAAAATCTTATCGCAATGAGGATACATTGATTATTCTCTATTAAGATCCATAGATGATCCATAGAGTTAAATTTAGTTAATATGTATAATATAATATTTCCCATAATCATTAGTAAAAACTATCTCTCAATGTATAATGAAATATTTTACTTTTAGGATATTTTGATTAAAATTTTTAATGTAGTCGTAGATCCACAATTTCTTAGGTGTGAGATTTAATTTTCTATGTATTTTTCAGATCCACCACTATTATCTCAGTGGAATTATAATCTAGTAGAATTAGAAGAGAAAAAAATGTATAAATGTGATAAACATTATATGAATTTAGGTTGTGACTATTGTGAATGTAAATATTTATGTAATTCCAAAATAATTCCAGAGACATTTACCAAACCAAGAATTTTAATTTTCCATTAAACTAATCTTTAATAAAAGAAATATCTATGAATCCTAATAAAATGGAACCATTATAACTACTATAGTTGAATAGAAAAAAATAAGAGTTATGTCAAAATGGGATTTATATTTTTGGAACACTAAGAATGTTTCTATAAGGATCTGCATTGATTATAGTGAAATTAGTGTCATTCCTATAAATAATATATATCATTTTATATAAAATGAAGGTTTATGTTATTATCTTCATGTATCTTAATAGTTTCTAATGGTTGTTTGTTTTTTTGGTTAATATAAATTATAGTTAAATAAGGATGGTATTCTATAGAAAAAAATTTATTATGATGTATAGTCATTATGAGTATACAATAATTACCTTCAGATTGAATAATGATCCCTCAATGTTTATGGATCCAAAGAATCAAGTATTCAAGAAGTCTCTTGATAATTTCATTATGGATGTTATTGATGATATATTGGTATACTATAAAATTTTTGGAGATCATAAACAATATTTATGAATCATTCATCTTCATTAGAAAAAATTATTGAAATAATATTTCTAGTACGGGTGATCATTTTCTTCATGACTATTTGTTATTAGAATCCTTATCTACAATTATGAAGTGTATATTAATCCTTAATGGCAAATATAATTCAAATAATGGACCAAGTAGATGAATATAATAGAAATATGTTTTTTACCCGTATTAGCATGTTACTATCAGTGATTCATTCAACAGTTTACATCATTGGTGAAACTATTGACCAAGATGACACATAAAGGTGTCCTAGATAAAATGATAATGGTATTTCATAAATGAATATAAGATTTGATACAGATATTAATCAATGAACTAGAATTTAATTTAACTAGTTAAAAAATATTATTTTTTATATAGGGATGAATCAAATAATGTATTTAGTTGTTTACTTTTGAAAAATGATAAAGTGGACACTTATCAATCAAGGAAAGTAAATATCAATAAATTTACCTATCCAAATCATGGTCTTTAGTTGGCAGCTATAATCATTTACATAATAAAAATGATTTACCATCTCTATGGTAAATTATTTGATATATATATATATATATCATAAAATTCTATAGTAAAAATTCTCTACGAATGGGATCAGTATAAAAAAAAAGGAGATATGGCAGAGTTACAGAGGTATTATAACTACTCGATACACTACAACATGGGAAGGTACACAAGGTAGATGATGAATTGAGTACGAAGGACCATGTGTATAGAAAAGGATCATATATTCTTGTATATGTTAATTTTTGATAAAGAAAATTTTAGGGATGGGTATACATTTTTCCTTTTCATTGATATTTTCAAGCCAACATTACTGGAGAAGATAACTAGTTCTGAACTTGGGGAACGGGGTTTAAAAAAGAAAATTAACTCCATGAAATATGGGATGTTGAAACCCTTTTTCTATGATGATAGTATATTGAAATTTAAAAGGAGTCTATATGTTCCATCGATACCTGATCTTTTGGGAGAATAACAAGATTTATCTCACATCTAAAATTTATCTACACACCTATATAAAAACAAGAGGCATATGGTTTTAAAGGAACATTTCTAGTGGTAGAGAATGATGTAAGAAATTTTTTATTATATGTCATGACTCGTGTCGTGAAATGAGTAAATGCTAAGAGACAACATCATAAGGGTGTCATATAATCACTCTATATACCAATGATGATTCTGTAAAATTTTATTATAGATTTAGTTTTGGGACATACAAATACTCCTATCAATAAGGATATTATATGGGATAATGTGTATCAACTTACTAATTCATCCAATGTCCAATAAATGAGGGTGGATCAATCTATTGAGTTCATTTAAAATAAATATATCAATCATGTTATAAGACATAATGGTAATCCTCTATCTATTTATCTTATCAAGACCCTTGTTTCACATAAATGTTTTGGAGGAGTCTTCAGAAGTCCCTCAACACTGAGATATACATAGTCCCCACCCACCATACTCAAACTAATGGTTAGTCTAAAAGTACTATTAATACGTTAGAAGAGATAATGAGGTATTTACCACTTTATTTGAAACTAACATGTTATATATGTACACAATTCCATAAATTTTAGGAATGTAGTATATCCCATTTAAATTTTTAATTGGAACATTGTGAAGAAATGCACATAAAGATATGCCACAGTCTAGATTGTTGGGATGAAGATGTAGAATGGAAGCAAGTAGACCAAGAACATATTGAGGAGAAAAAAAGGTATGTACTATACAATATTAGATCGAGATAGCTCAATAAAAAAATATATTTATAATTGAAGGAAGGACATCCAATTTCAATTGGGGATCATTTTTTTAAAGGAATCTTCATTGATGGGAGTTATAATATAAGGAACCAATAAAAAGGTACATAATTATTACATGGTTTCGAACTATAATTTAGTAAGAATTTAATTTTTAGATATACATTTGATAATTACACCCTATTTCATTAGAGTGTGGGATGTACTCTAGGTTTCATTATTGGGGAAGTACATTCCAAACAAGATGCATGTACTCACCACTAAGTAAATAGAGTTGGAACTTGAATTGTCTTGTTATGAAGAGACTATGATAACTCTTGATAATAGAGAGAATTTATTTTACAATTTGAAAAATTGGTAGGTTAAATTAAATTGGAGGAATCACATGTTAGATCAAACATAGAAACCTAATGAGGAAACCATGGATAATTACACGTAAGTATTTTAGAAATAACTTATATAATATTTTACGAGTGTATTTATTATATTAGGAGAACGTAGGACTACAAACAATTATATATGGATTAAATAAATTTCCTAAATACTAGTTTACAATGCGCATTATATTTTGACATCATTATTGTAAAATGGGATTATTTTCTTGTAAATATAGATAAAACATATATTTCAATATATTATAATTTCAATATTAAAAAATGTAAATAGTTTTGGGATTCAACAAAACAAAATTATTAGGGTGAATTTTGTATATTGTTATCAAAGGCTAATTCATTATGTGAATAGTGAAAATGTAATCATCAATGATTCATTTTAATATTAATGATAGAAGAAAAAAACTCCCATAACTTGGGATGAAAAATGAGAGGCAAAAGGAACCAAGGCCTTGGGAGGTCTAAAATAATGAAGCGCAAGTTGATCTGGTCTGATCAGGTTAACCCCTGCGGGATTAAAATGAAGTATTCTAGAGAAACATGAGACATTAGAACCCTGAGTTGTCGTTGCCAAAAAATCAAGATGACATGACACCTTATTTCCCTTACACCACTTGTGAACCACTTGTACATTTTTATCTATTTATGGAGGCTTTACACATCCTGATGATATATGTTGTTGACCATGACATGGAGATTTTGATGTGCATGGCATCGTGAATGATCACAGAATAATTATCCACCTACTGAATGATGATGTTCTTATGAGTACACAAGCTTATCCCTGTGAACATAGACATGGACTCCACCTGAATAGATCTCTCTCTCCTATAATGGGCCATATATGCAAGGTGGAAACTACCCCTATAGTCTCTAAACACCCCCTCCCACCCGCATGAAGCCCGACTCCATGAAACATTAAAGTTAATTTAAAGACCCATGGCTGGTGGGAACTAGCGCACCCACTAGACCGTCATTTGAGAACTTGGTTGATAAACAATAGGTACAATCACATGTAATTTTCTCAGTGAAGGGGTGTCATGCTGGTTTCTAATATTATAAACCAGATCAAAAAGTAGGGACTACATTTTTATAAAAACAAGTTTTTCTATAGATCCAATGCCTTCAAACATTTCATAATTCCTAGAATTCAAAATACAATAACACCCAACACATAAAAATAACTGACCATTCTATTTTTTGGAATTTTCACCCATCGTCCCATGGAACCAGGATACTAGAAATGAGTCCTAGAAAAGATTTGGATAGAGGAGACCATTGAAACCACCAAAGTATTTCCAAATAGTGACGGACCACTCCCCCTCAAAGAAGATGTGGATGTAAGACTCCTCCCTATGTTCCTTACAAAAATCACTACTGGACACCATACTGACACCCAACTTCATCACATTATCATCAGTTGGAATATTGTAGGTCTGCATCATCCATATTAAAAATATGAACTTGGTAGGCACTCTTCCACACCAGATTATGTTGTTCCGGGTATTCTATTTATTCTGGGGAATCATATTCAACTGGTAGTCCTTAGATGAAAATTTCCATGAAGTAGAGGCATAGGACACACAAAAATATGGATCAGAATTTAATTAAATGAGATCAATCACCCACTATTGTTCCTCATTAAGAAAGTCATTGATGAAGTTTGGATATAATCTAGCCTCTTGAAAGGTAATCAGGAGTGCATGACAGCCCCGGAAGCCAATGTTCACACCTGACCAGTTGTGGTGCCAGAAACGAATTTCACCATTTCAAACAATAAATAGAGAGTGACCAAGGATGGTAGGAATAATCTCAGTAATTAAGGAGTATAAATTGGATATGTGGTATCCATGGCCCTCTGCATGCACACCACAACTAAGTAACATGATAATCCCCTAAATCATGCACCTTCCCACAACCCTCATGCAATCATTCCATGAATTCCCTACACAGTATCCACGAGACACCATATGTTGATCTTGCCTTCCTACACATGCCTTGCTAGAAAACCCTATGAATCTCATTTATACTTCCCCTCATCAAAATCCTCCAAGATGAAACAAGAAAAAATTATTTCAAAAGAATAGGTGACGCCCTTAGGAACACTGGTTGTTGAGAGAGCATGAAAAAGAATCACTGATAACACAGTGTTGACTATACTGATCCGATCTTCAAAGGAAATATATCACTTCTTCTAGTTGAGCACTCTATTCATGTTCTTGTTCATAATCTGATGAAATTCATGAATACGAATCCACTAGGGGTGATTAGAAATATGAGGTAATCCAATGTAAATAGACCTCTATTCATATCTGTCCTATTACACATGGAGGATTCTTTCGTACTGCCACATTTTTCTAAGATGAAAATGGTACTCCTGCCTCTGTTGATCACCTGTCCACTAAAGATATAGTTATCCTCTAGATTTTTTCTGATTCCCCTAAGAGATCTTTTGATAGAATTCATGAAGATCAGAGTATCGACTACAAACATCAGGTGAGAAATGGGGGATGGTTTGATCTTCTATTGTAAGGTGATAAGTTCCCTGTGAATACACTTCTATTAATAAGGTGACTAAGGGTGTCATGAATAAGGATAAAGAGAGATACAAACATGGGGTCCCCTTGCTGAAGACCACATGACTAATTGGAGTTACCATGAATCATTCCCATTAAGGAAACCGCCATCTAGGAAGAACTAACACATCTGAATAGGATTTATGTTGCCTAGGATGAGAGACCCATACCCGAGGGATCCCAGTTAATGAATCCCCATTCTATTTTTTCGTGGGCCTTATTCAGGTCTAGCTTCACCACCTTGTTAGATCCAAGGGTTTTGAAATTTATAATCCATATCATTTCATTAGCAAGAGGAACATCTCCCTTCATTGAACAACCCTTATCAAAGACATGTTATTATATGGTGACCCATCGAGGGATATGAATGGATAGCCTCAAGTAGATAATGCATGAACGAATCTTATAAGTGAAATTGGACATACTTACCAACATTTAATCATACATGTTTTCCAAAAATTGTTTCTCTTGGGTTATGTGTACTAATACGAATTTAATTTGGTATAAGTATTATGAATCTAATTTATTAAAATGGTTTTTATATTATAAATCATCTAATAAATATTAGACAATATGGTCAATTCATATGTCTCCCATAAAAATAAATTAACTAAGGTGAATATTTCTCACCATAAAAATGATATCATAAAGTTAATGGGTAAAATTTAGAGATATGATCCCAAAATATAAAAATAATTATATTTATATTGTCAAAAATGGTATTTATATATAAAACCTCATATTATCTCTCATAATTGTCAATTTCAGTTTTACTTAACATTAATATGAAATTCCATTTGTTACAATTATTTGGCATTTACAAAAATTCCACCCTATCACTTATAAAAGGCCCCCTTCACAACCCCAAACATCTTCGCATGTAAGTTATATTATGTAGAAAAATCACCCCACACCCCCTCCAAAACTCTCTTTTAAAAATGGAAATGTTTTTGGATTCATCAAAAGGCCACCCCTAGAGGACATAATTCTCTAAGTAAATGATTCGTTATAAGAAGTTAGGTGAGAAAATCTTATTATTATTTTTCAAACTCGTTTTATTCTTCTACCTTCCCAAATTATATTCTACCAATACTAAGAAATTACTTCAGTATCATTAATATAATTAAATTTAATTGTGTTAATGGAATGTACATTATCTTCCCACATATTTATTCAAAAAGAATAAAATTTCTCCCTTTTATGGTCAATCCACTACCTCAATGGATGACATATTTCATTTTTATCACCATATTTAAAGGAATCATTGATAAATGAATTTAATAAATAAATAAAATATTATGAACATGATTGAGTTTTTAATGAAATATTTATCATTATATTAATTATTTTACCAAAAAATGATCATAGTAATTCTACCACACAAAAAACAAGAATGTTGTGATATCTTTCATAATCTAAATCTACTATTGATAAGAAAATGTAAATCTATAAATATTGTATATCTAGAATGAAAAAGATATTATAAATCTATAATTATAGATATTATATAAGAATTCTATATCCACCTTTGTTGTGATCAATGTTCCAAAACGTTTTTATAGAAATTGAAAAAAATACCCGAAGGGGGCGATGAGATAAAAAACAATGTATTAATTGAATGATATATGAAAATAAATAGAATTTAGAAATGAAATATACATGAAAAGGGTTGTGAATAAGTATTTAAGGATCTTAATTTGGAAATTTATGAGATTATATGGACATAGTATGGAACTCAAGAATCAATGTGAGGGGATTATTAACATAATTAAATATCATTAGGTTATAAAATTATTAACATTTAATTCTTGAATAAGTTTTCCCAATTTTATATCCATTATTATAGATTATGATTAATATTAAGAATATTTATTATTTTACAATGTAAAAATGTTTCATAATGTTTTCTGGACTTTTGTTCCATAATAAAATAAAAGTAATGATTTTCCATTTAAGTCTCCATTCATTATAATAATTATTATTATATTTCATATTTGATCTTCTTAACATAAATTTTTTAATAATTTTACTAAGATATTTTACAAGAATTTATGATTAATTTAGGGTTATATTTTGTCCCTTATTAATTTATTGTTTATACCTCACCTTGTTTCTAGTGGATATGTTATCTACCACCCTTTATCACTGTCCTGAAATTATATGTATCCTTCATGGCCATATTTTTTCTCATGTATTTATTCTATATATTTTTTCACTATTTTTAAATTTTATTTTGTAATATTTAAATAAATATAAGCCCATTACAAAATACACTTTAGCTTGAAGGGTTATTACAAAGAAAGTTATTTCATTTTTAGAAGGTCAAATATTTACATTCCTAAAACATGTTATTTGAATATATATGATTATTATCATCAAAGAAATATTGACTATGTATGATATGATTTGATAAATAATTTTATATGAGGAATACATTTCTATTTTTTTGTGATGAGTGCGGGCTAAAATTATATAGCTGCTAGATATAGTAGTAGGTATCATGAGACTAAATATTTTTGGAATTTGATATATTCCTTATCTATATTTATATCATGTATTTTCATGAGTACTAGAAGGTAATGGTATGATGTCTGATATTAAGAATTCTAACACTATGAAATAAGTTATTACTTTCCAGGTTATTTTTTGTAATTTTATCCTACTATATATTCAATGATAATGTCAATATTTTACCATAATATTTAATTACAATTTATTCATTCTATATTTATCATTTGTTTTTTCATCCATTATAGATTAGATGTAATCTACCCATTACTGAGCTTCTAATATCAACTCATTGTTATTTTATTTGTTACACATGGAAATTAGAAGACAAATTTTAACATTTTCATTGATATTATTGAGGTAATAATAAAAATATCAAAAATATTTTATGTTTTTTATGTTTTTGAATGTTATATAATATACCTTTATATAAATTCTGTATCTAGGCCTTTTTTTAATCCTCGAAAGGTGAAATGGTGAAATCTTTGTTGAGCCTAAATACTCAATAATCAATTTTTCAAACATCTCGTCAATCATGTGTACTTCGATTAATGGATATTACACATGACATAAATTATTAGGATATACATTTTTCACCTAGATCACATGATAATATTTTTATTTCTTCTTAATTAATGATATAAAAATAATAAATAATATTTGCTTTCATTATATAAAAAATTATTTTAAATAATTCACATTTCACATATGATAAATTATTTTTACTCTCTTATTTCATTAATTATATCCATGTATCTTCATCTAAAAACAATATAGTTCATATATATTTTTAGTATTTATTTCAAAAAGTTAAACCTAAATTTTTTATTGAAATAATATCTTTATATATTTTTATAAAAATTTATTACAATTTCCTCTTAAAGTTTTAGTGTAAACGAAATAATTTGTAATTTAAAATAAAAAAAAGAATAAAACAAAATGTGTTGCCCTCGTAATTTTTTCATTTTAACTTTTTTAACCATTGGACACACTCTCGTATATCTGGATTCATCCTTTCTAGTGTATTTTACCTCTATAATTGGTGGGGATGTTGTTTTTGCCCTTTGATTAGACCTATAGGATATTTTGTGTGATCCTAATCCACATTAGGTCTTATTCCTCTAGAGGTTTTAGATCCTCTGATGTGTACATGGGGCTTTGATCCAAGGGAATCTTTTATCCATCACCTTTCCTTAACATAGGAACCTTTCATACCCCTATCCACTCATTTGGAGAGCCTTCCCCAATCATTCCTTTCATCTCAAGGTAATATTAAGATTCTATGAAGGATTCAATATTTCATCAGATTCCCTTATCAACAGATGTTTATATGTCTATTGGGGAATATAATTATTCATATTGGGTAACTATGTTTGAGAAATTCCACCTCGATCATTAATTATTTCTTCTATTTATTAGATTTTGGAAATTCTCTTCACCAACTATGGTCTCTATCCTCAATTGGATCCCTTAATCAATTAATTTTTTATCTTATGGGTACCTGGTTTATACATGCTCTGGGGAGGCTTTATCTTATGGAAAATAGAATTTATTTTATTTTTTATAGTGGATGGAGGTTCATTATGGTTGATATTCCATGATGGTAAGAGTCCAAATTAACATGCCAAGTCTACCTATTCCTTTCTATAACGATGTAGTGTTAAATGTTGTCAACGATTCCATGAAATAAATCCATTAAAAACATTAGAGTATGATTCAGATGAACGACATGATTCCTTCTCACATATGTGTGGATAGAGATCACTAATAAAATATTCCCCAGTGCATTCAGATTTTTTTGGATGACTCTGTTTCCTACAATAAGAAGCTGGTATCTAACTCCATCGGGGGATTTTTGTAGTGTAGTCATCATAGACAAATTTCCTCCTACAAATGATGTATCCATGGCTTCATGTTTGCGTTTCCATACTCTACACCTGAACCCATTCCTTTTCCTTCTATCTTTATCTAGAAGCGTTAGATCCACCTTTCTCACCTAGATTAAACCACTTATCTAGTGTCACATCATATATATTCCCTTCCTCTAGAGTCAGGTCTTTCTTCTTCAACTATATCCCAAGATCCTATTAGGTATAATAAACATCTTATACATTTGTTTTCTTATGTTGAGGTCTCATAATATCTTAAATTTGAACATCATAGTAGTTCCTCATCTGATTAGGTTGATGATGTTGTTTTTTAATGTGATATGGAGTCCTACTCAAAGATGGCTTTATATCCAGAAGATCACATACATGAGATTTCATCCAATATGGGTGGTGTTCCTACTAAGGCATTGTGTCCTCCCACTATTATGGTTCGCAGCCCACTGTATGTATTCCCTTCCTGAGTATCATGAATCCTTTTGTTGTAATGTCATCTCTACCCCATGCCCCCACATCTCTTATGGTTTCTCTAGTACAAGAAGATTATATTTAGGATCTCATTTTTATCAATTCATTTTCTCCTTTTGATAATTCTACTGAATATTTCCTTGGACCTCAGAATATATGGTACACATGATGATTAAGAATCATCTCGTTATTCATATTGATCAAGTGACTACAAGATCCATATCCATGGATCATTATAATGATTATTTTACTTCATCTTAGCTAAAATATGGTAATGATTCTTTATAAAATTCAATGTAATCCCATTAATCTCTTTAATCGTCTACAATACTGGTGAAATTTCCTCATTATACAAATGTGACATTATCTCCCTTGAATTATAGACTCATATTATCTCCTTGATCACAATTCTAGAGATAATGAATGAAGAATATGTTGTTCGTGAGTATGATTTTAATATTCCAAACAATAATATCTTTTATTATAGTCTTATAAAAAATAATATATTTATCTTTTAGAAGGTTCATCTACATGTAATGTTAACTGACTCAATTTCTTATCACCACATATTTAAGGTTCAATATATATATAAACATTTATTCTTATTATTTTTTATGACAACTGTGATCATTTTGATAATGAATATCATTAGAATTAACAATTTTCCTTTATTTCAAGTTCACATACATGGATCATTGAGGGATACATTTGAAACATAATAGAATAAGTTGATAAGATACATATAAATTCCTTCATAATAAAGGAAACACATGATGTAAGTGAATTTCTTGTTTTTAATATTCTCATAGATCACATATATTCTGGGTGTAAATTTGAAAGATGTAATAAAAATAAATTTAATATTTTCATTTTGATTATTATAGATATATGTGTTACTAATCTTCATGGAATTACTAACTTCCATTCTTGTAGTATCTTACAGATTTCCTGGGACCTTTCACACTGTTCTCCATTATTAATACAATATCAAATTGTGAGTGACTCTAAAAAATGTTACAATTATTTCATCTTTCGAATTCAATATCAAGATTACACATACAATTTATAGGTATCATGGTGATCTCACATTCATGTTATTTAAAGGGTTCATTTTCAAAACAAAACTAGATGATTCAAGTAAAATATTTCTTCTAGGAAAAGTATTATTTAAAACCATCACCATAAACTAAATGATATTTAAATTCATATATTGATATTAGATTCTATCCTCCAATAATAATTATCCTATGAGTTTTATGATCTTGAAAAATATAAAAGTAGAAAAACGCCTTGAGTATAGAAACTTTACAAGGATATGTATTGAATTCTAAGGATGAGGTATGGTGATTCGAAGAGCACATTTTATCATTCTTGTATTAAAGAAATAGAGTTTGTGGATAATTTGAACATGAATATTTTTAATGTAACTTATATTGGTGGTTTCCATGATGTGAGTCACCTTTATATTAAATATTTTGAATCTATGCTAATAAGATTGACATGTTGTCATATAGAGAGATATCCAAGGGAGGCATTGGTGTAGCCTCTCATAAAAAATAATCTATGATGAATCATTATGAATAATCATTGATGTCTTAGTAACATCCTTATATAGGTAGAAATAACGAGAGTCATTAGATGAATCAACCCAGATAGTTCCCCCATCCGGGATGGATTTTGAGGATTCTTTTATACCATAGTATATTATATTATTGAAAAGTACCACATATATATAATTCAATATTATATCAATGGATGTTTTATTCGTATTGTTACATGATCCATTACTATAGTTTAAATTCCATGATTAAGAAACAATAAAACTTTAATTACTACTTTTCCACTAGTATTTATAATTTCTCTAATAATGTGGTGGATACCATACCCAATAATATATTTTATCAGTTTCTTCCTATGCTTAAATCATATTTGTATCACATTTTTATTTAGGAAATGTCTATTTAATTATCCCTTCTCCATGTATAGGAAATAGTGGGTAAACTTATTGATAATGTGTCTCGTATGAACATTATTCTCAAAATTAATATGGAAAAGGATTATGAAATGATTTAAAGGAATTTTATCATAAATATCAAGAAATTATATGGATTATAAAATTTTTAATGCAATATTTTCATTTAGTTTTGTCCATCCATGTGGTTCTTGGTCTCTCTTATGGGTAAAGTATTTCTCTTCCTCAAATCTATGTGGGGGTTTTCATCAAAGAGATCTTCCTTCTTCGAAAATATTAATTTTTTCATAATGTTTTATTAGTAGGAACTGGAAAATTCATTTAAAATGAAAGGATCTACCCATTTAGGGGTTGATATAGGAATAAAGGTATATCTCACTTAATTCTCGTTGATCATCTAATTTTTTCATGAATAGAAGGAAAAAAACACTCAAACCTTCAATAATTTTTAAATTTGATATAAAAAATATTGTTATAAGGTTAATAATGTATGTATGAGTATGAATATATTTTCAAAAAAAATTCCCATTCTCATGAATATCAACTTGAACATTGGCTCGAAATAAGAGAGTCACCATCCCTAAGTAGTATATGGGTACATATCTCTCAGTGTGGTGAAATCAGTTTCATCACTTTGATTGGATGGTTAATAAGATTATTATTCACATGATGAACTTGAATTTTGTTTTTTTTCCTTTATATAAAGGGAAAATCTGGTTAATATATTTATTGTATCCATTCTTATTAATACCATATCTAATATTAATTTGAAAAATACTATGATATTGATTATTTAAGGTGTGATGAATTGATTTATTTTGGACACTCAATATGAAGGATGATGTCATAGGTACAGGTTGGAGAGTTTGGAAAATACCACTAAAGGGGTAGGGATTAACATGATTATGGGATAACTTCAATAATTTTAAAAATATATTTCATAACAATCGTCCAAACTATGAGTGTTACTTTGATACCCCTCTCTAGAGTTACCCATATAATAATTTAAATGTTCATGATGATCATTCTCTGTTGATCATGGGTAACTTTAGTATTATATTTGGGATTAGAAACAGGTTTGAGGTTTTCCCTACTCTACATAGGATGTCTATTTCCTAGCATCGTCATTCTATTGTCTATCAAGAACCCTGGATTTCATTAATTTAATGTTAGAAAACAAGAAGAACACAATCTCATAATAAATTTATAGAAGATTATTGTATCTTTGTACACTTTTTAATTATCAGGTGGCTTCAATGCATCGGTATTTAGAAAAATTATTAACCCATATAGAGAATAAAACCATATTCATGAATTCTATTTTGTAAACATATCTTAACCAAATTAATTTTCTTGAATTACAAAATTTATAATAAAACATTTTCAATCAATAATGTTGTTCAAATTATGTGAAATCACATGGAATAAAAATGCATCTATAGTGAAATTGGAAATGTGAAAACTATGTATCATATTTTTCTTGAAGTGTTAAAGGACCATTTCAGTTATATATTCCTAATGTTTTTTATTTTTAGATCACTCTAGTTGATCCCTATGATCTATTCTTATATACATATTATTTTGATGTAGTGTGATGGAATAGAGAAACTCAAATTTTTATCATGATTATTTTTGTTGGATATAATGTAATATAGGATTTTCATAATTTTTTTAGGAAACATAGTACTAAATTGTCCTTGGATAGACACAAGGCCAACATTATGTCTATAATTACCCTGACACCAATAGCTTAGAGCAGCTACCTTTCTTTATTACATTACCATAGATACAATATACAAATCCTAAATGGCCACATAGTTTAGTAGGTTTGGAAAATCAGATTAAACACATGATACATATATTATATTAGGAATAAAAAGGAAAACAAAATACATAAAAAATAATAATAAACGGCATCCTTGAAACTCATCTGATGAACTTGTATTCAAATCCTAAGGAATGTGAAAATAAGGGTGATCTCAAATGAGTTATAAGGGTTATAAAGAGTTGAATAAATAAATAATATATAATTATAATCAATATTTAAAGGTAAATAACTGAGAAAAATTCCATTTACATGTCTGGATACGGAATAATTAGTGTGGAAAGGTAAATAATTGAAACACAAGACATTTAATCAATACTCTGATTGTGAAATTAATCCAAATGAAATTACAATGATTAAATATGATAGATAAATATTAATAATAACAAAATTATAAATAAATCGAATGCATAAATATTGGATTTCATGTATCGGGAATCTAAAAACCTATACCACAAAAACCTTTCACAAGATGATTTAAAAAAATATGTGAAATTTAATTTGTGTCACTGATCTTTCTCATTATAATAAGTAATTTATTTGAGTTAATATATAAATTCCTGGCTCCACCCATCACTTCCATTCCATTTCATTCCTCGTATATATAATAATCAATTAGATTTATGACAAGTATACCTCATCAAATATCTGTATTGAGTAAAGGATACTGATTTCTCAAAATTTCACTAGTTAATCAAATAACATTCAAAGAAAACCCCACATGTAAAAATGGTATTAGGATAAGTAAATAATCATATCCATCACCCAATAATATTTGTATTTTATATAGACAGAAATTATAAAGAAAAACTATTACAATAAGGTGATCATTTCAAGAGAATTGTAATAATCAAAAATGAATTAGAGATTTCATAATAAATTTCACCACTTTATAATATTCATATAAAGACACCTTGTATTAAATAATTACAAATGAATACTAAAATAACCTAAAAATTTAATTTTATATGATATTATATATCAAGGAGTAGTATACACACCACACAATACTGAACTATTTTATAGTAACAAATAAGAGTAATGGAATATAAATTGAGATGAAATCATTTATCTTATGATCCCTTTTTAACTCCCATTAAACTCAAATATATCAGTTTTAAATATGTTATTAACTTATTCTAAAAAAATAAAATTTATGATATCCTATATGATCCTTTTATATCATTTTATCACCTGTTTGTTAATAATCTTACATTATTTCCATTGTTTTGGGTGATAATCGACTTGTTTTTCAAGTATTTATTTACTTATAATTTATTATTCCTTTTCATAGATAATGATTTCATTATCTATATAATGTAAACTATTATTAAAATATCATATATAGTTATTTTATTTTTATTTATATTAATCAATAAAAATTAGTTATAAGAAATGGGATACGCCGTTCATGGCGAAGGTATGCCATATGCAAACGTGAACGTTGTTTCCATTTCCTCATCATATTGAAAGAGTAAAAATTAAATGATATATATGTATATATTTTAAAATTAAATAATCACATTGTGCTATATATATCACATATTCTTATTAAAACCATCCTAAATATATTTCATGTAAAGTCTAAATGAATCACTTTACATTGAGGTGTCGAGAGTCCACATGTCCACAAAGGATGCTATCTTATTCAAAAAATTGGAAAACCTGATATTTTGATTTATATAAAAAATTAAGAACCATATAAAAACTATAAACACATTATATATAATATTAATTCATAATTACTCCCATCCTTTAATGGTGGTAATGGAAGGATTAATGACTTCGGTTTATTTGGTTGTAGTCTTACGTACACACAAATGGAGATTGTATATCCCATTTGATTGAATTGTGTGTGGGTGTAGATCACACCCTTAAGGTAAAGGAAAATATTTATATTTGGGATACTTATTTCATTATATAATAATTATATAATAATAATTTTATGGGTGCAAAAAATAAATAAAAAAATTGAATTTCAAAGAATGTTTCCTCTTATTTGGGGAACTTCTTTTTTTTACACAAAAAACATCATAGGTTGAATTTATACCAAACATTTATATTTTATGTTGGGTGTAGGGAATTTTTAAGAGGTTTTTATGGTATTTTTTGATCCAAATGGCTTGAGAGGTGTGAAGAAGTGATATGTGTGGGTGCCATTTTATAATGGAGGGTGAGTGGCATTATTTTAAATAACAAAATGTAAATACTGTTGGTAGGTCTCAATTATATAATTTTACTCAAATAAGTAAAAATTTAAGATAAAAGAGAGTATAAGGTTTAAATATGTTCATAAAATGGGATTTGGGCATGTTTCTAGTCATTTTGGCACCAAAATAATAATGTTTAACCACTAAGTAAATTCATTTTCATCTTAATCACTAAAATTAATTTAAATTACTTTCACTAATATTATTGTCCAAAAGAATTTTAAAATAATATATATTATAAATTATTTTTATTGTTTTTATGGAATTAATTTTTCAAAATTCAAATCAAAGTGGTGACAAAAAATAATTTAAATTTAATCCTGTAGACGGGACAAAAAAACAGTGTTTTAATGATAAAGTATCCAAAAGTTTTTGGGGGTCTTATGTCTAAATTTAATGTAAAATTGAATACAATGATAGAATTTTATGTAATTTATATTTATGAACAATGATAAGTATAATATAACATTATAAATTATTCAGATGATATGTATGTTTTCTATTAAAAACTAGTATCTTTTCACTATTTATAAATAATGAAACTTCTTACAAATAAAGAAAAACATCACGCTAGGGTAATTTTGACGTTCCAATTTAGAAAGATATTTTCATTTTATCAAATAATATTTATCAAATTTTCATATCATAGTTTCAAAATAATATTCATTCAAAAGGTAGTAACTCTGTATTTTCAAAAAATAAAAATTTTAATGCTTAAAAAAAATTTCTTTAGATTTTTTATTATAAAACATATCTCATGAATTGAAAAAATTGTTGAGTATGTAAAATATAAATTTCATTAATATCATAAAATAATTTTGTGTGATTTAATTAAATAAGAAAAAACTCTTTGTTGGTCATAAAAATAGTTTTTTTTATAAAAACACATCCTATATATTCAATTGAATTATATTTTAATTTATAATTAATTAGTCACCAAAATGATTTATTATATAAATATTTCTAAGCCATATTTCATAATTTAGTTTACCTTTTCATTTCCATCATTCAAGTGGCTAGGTTATGAATATAAAATATTATAAGTATAATAATATTATACAGTAAAACTCAGTCTTACAAGCAACATAAGATATCAAAGAATGTAACTATTATATGTAATGAAATATAATGAAGAAACTGATTGTTTCACATGATATAATAAAACTCATAATTTCAGGAATTTCCAGATATATAATAGATAAAATTTATTTAAAATATTAAATATATAGTAATGTATTGGGATGTAAAATTATCTTCTATGCTTGGTGTTGGGTTTTATACACGCTATGTAATATAACATTCATATTATAAAACTTTATAGTGTTACATTATACCCACCATAATTAAATCATGTGAAAAAATTATAACCATGATATTGTAAATAAATGGTTTGATATTTGAAAATTCCTTTTTTTTAAAACCCACATAATATATGGGTTAATAAAATATCATATTAATAAGATATAAAGGGAAGCAAAAAATTTCATATGGAGTAATCACATTATTAGGGTTCCAGTTATGATAACATAGGCGGGGAAGGAAAATAAGATAAGGAAGATAAAACTAAGAGTCAAATACAGAGGTAGAGTGATAGAGAACATGTTTAGCAGAAAATTAACAACCTAAAATCTATAAACCAAAGATATGTAAAATGTTATTGATATCATCCAAAATTATGTTTATAGTAAAATATTTTCTTCATGATCATTTTTCCCAAAGATGTGGAATTATTTCACTCTATAAGAATATCAGTAAATATATATACATGATACATTTATATTTCATAGACATAATCTTAACCATTATTTATTCCATGAACTATTTATAATTTTTATCTTATAATAGGTTTCTGAAAATGGTAAATTAATATATTAATCTATAAATCATAGTCCAATGATAAACATAAGCCATTTCATAAATAGTTACACATTCTAAAATATTATGATCCAAAAAATTAAAATATTTTCCATGGAAGTATATTGATTCCCATTTATATTATACAAGTCAACAATATCTTTATCCTAACATTATTGTATCAGTATCTGCAATATATTAAGGGCTAACTTTCCCTCAATCATGTTTTTTCCATATATTTCAATTGTCCACTATTGTTGATACCATTCAATACATTCACTATAATACATTATGAAATAGAACTATAGTAACATTATTATAAATTTAATAACTCTTATTATGGGAATATCATAAATATAATAAATATAAATAATATTCTAGTGGCCCAACTATAGGAAGAAACAACAAATATTGAGGATATAAAAAACAATGGGGGATAACTGATCAAATGAATGAAATTCATTCCGCTTATCAGAGTATAGTTGTCCAAATCAAATCACATAATTATTTTATTGACTATTATCACTAATATTTAACTAAACTATGAATTCAGGAATATCAGTTCACTTATTTATAAAAAATTAATTTTCAATATATTTTTACAATGAATAGAGACTCTAGTTTTTTAATGATACTCTTAGTTTTTGATCAATGAATTGAAAACATAGTAGTTTAGTTTTAAATTTTATCAATTTTATTATACATATATTTTCCTTTGTATGGAATACTTATGAGCAATAATAAATCTTTTGAATTTTTTTTTGAGATATAAATAATATTCTCAACAATTATCTTTGAATGACGGAGATTGATTACAGTTCTTGAATAAATAGTTTGACACAATCTCCTCTTATATGTAGAACTGGAATAAATACTGTCCTAGGTAAAATAATTATATAATAGTGTGGGTTCATTTGGCTAACTATTTAGTTGAATCATGGAAACAAGGATCATGAGGATGATCTTTTTTATAATGGAATCAAAATTCGAGGGGGTTCTGGTACTATAAATACATTCTAAAAAAATATAAGGATAAGAGATCTCATGAGAGTATATTGAATTTTTTGGGACTATATGGTGCATCCTATAAACACTGTGTGTTTTTTTTCTATTTCCCTATCTTTTACATAAGATTTATTTGTGGAAATATTTCTTTGAAGTATATGGATTTTACAGAGATGAAAATTAATGTGGTTTTGATGTAACAAGATTGATATCTATTTTTATTATGCTAATTTATTCCTAGATTGTTCAAGGTGCATATATATTGATCAAGGACTCTAATATTTGAAAGTCCTCCCTTTAAATATTTTTGGATTAGTGAGTATTATATCAGATTCTGTAGGGGGTTTAAGGTTTGGTGAGACTGAGAAATGTTTTTGATGTCTTTCTTTAAACTATATTAACCTGGATTTTTTTTATTTTGAGACAAAAAGATTTGATAATGTATAATATTGAGGGAATTTAGTTTAAATTCACAATTATCATTCCATAATAAAATATGTTTATGGTTAAATAACATTTACCAACATTACTATTTTTGTAGGTCAAGCATCTAATACAATGTAAAATTTCAAGGTAATTCTGCTTAAGGTCAGGATGCTCAAACCCATATTCTATGTTATTTAAATATAAAAAAAAGGAATTTCAGAAATATTAAGGATGATAATTTGGAATTTCACCACATAAAATGTGTTTCATGAAAAGAAATAAATATCTTCAAGGGTATGAAAGCCTCTTCAATAATTTAAATAAGGATTGTGTAATTCATAACCCAAGGAGCTTGAATCAAGTGTAATGAGATTATATATGTATGTGAGGGATGATTTTTTACCATGTTCTAAATGAATATTTCATTATAGTTTTCTTAGAGAATATAAAAATATTATGATTTTATTTTCAATGATGAAGATGTGTCCGATTAATACGATATATTTGGTGCACATATGTAGATCCATATTGGGGGATATTATTCTTATTTAGATGAATCTTCCATTAATGTCGAATTTATTAGTCATTGATAACTGATGAAGCATTGGCGAGGATTAAAATGATTTTGAGATAAAGTATATTTATTGAAATATGGAATCTCCAAGAAGAGAGGAGGAACTAATATCACTATTCCACTATAGGTACATAGCATAATCACACAAGGAGTGTAGATGGTTTATAGTCATAATTTGTTGACCATGAAAGGGGTTGAGGAACTTCATTTGGCAGTATATAGGGATTTTGACATTTTATGAATTGGGGATCAATTTTCCCTATAGTCTCTCAAAATGTAGGTTCACATAGATTTTGTTCATTATTGATAGAACAGATGAATTAGAATAGTAATCTATCATGGTCTAAATTTCATGGGATGTCCCCACCGATTTGAGTAGGTAATGGAGATGTTTTAAATAAAAACCTATGGATTTTGGGTTAAGATAGGTGTTGTGAGTAAGTAGTCAAGTGATGAAAATTGACCTTATTCGGAATATGGGTTATGTTGTGCTTTTACAAAGGCATACTAATATTAGTGGATTAAATTATTCTTTTCCAATATACCTCAGGTTGACATTCACTATCAAGATAGATTATGTAAATTAATATTAGTGTAATAGTATTCATAGTCATGAACACATATCCTTTGACATTGAATAAAATATTTGCTGATATATTGGTAAAGGTTTATAAAAATCTATTATTATCAAATAATGAACTGTGTTTTATTGAATTGAAGTGTTTCAAAGGCATGGAAGAAAAAAATTTGTCATGAATCTTTCATGATTGGGTTTCTATGATTCCCTTGATAAAAGTGGAAATTAATAAAGACTTATGGATGGGTTTTGATCATATGGTTTAGATATTCATCATGAGTCAAGATTCCTATAGCCCATATATTATAAGAGAGTCCCCTAATGTAAGGATATAATATAATATAAATTGTTACAATATTCAAGAGGTTTTTTCTAATGGGAATTAGTATTTATTTTTTAATGTCATAATCCCCATTGATTTTTTTGATTGCCAATTCTGATAGCCATTTACCTCCAAGTATCCCACTGGTACATAGAGTGCTAATTCCAGGCCTATAGTGAGAGCTTTATATTCTGCTTATTTTTTGTACCACATTCTAATAATAGAAACTAATATGGATATAGTTCCTTCTCAAAGGAGATAAGCACATTTTCTAACCCAACTTTATCATGTTTATGGGTTTCCATTCGCTTCCCCATTGGTCTTATAGACGCACCATCAATGTCGATTTCCCATATTCTGGGACTTTATTGAATATTTTAGATTTGTTCATCAGGAAATTCAATATTCAATGATGTCTCTTCTGCAGATGGGTGCATAAAAAAGAAATATACTAATGCTTGTCCTTTTACAGCTTTCATAGGTACAAACTATTTTCCAAACTGTTGCAAAATAACCCCCCACCATGTCAGTCATCCTATAAGCATAGGACGACTGAGGATACATTTCAGTGTGTTATTTCGAGATACCAAGTGGACTTCATGATGCTGAAAATAGCATCTCGATTTCGGAACTAAAAAGATTAATACTGGGTAGCATTTATCAATATCTGAATATTGAATTTCTGTATCAATAATGGTTCAACTGAGATAGTAAAGGTTGGTTTCCTTCTAAACATCATTCTTTTGTTCAAGGAAGACACCCACTGATCGCTTCAATGCTATTACGTAAATAATGAGCATATTTCCTTCAATAGGTTGCATCAATTCCAATAGGCTCAAGATGTATTTCTTAAGGATATTAAAAGATTCTTGGCATTAATTGGACCACTTATATGTGACCCATTTCATTATCAATTCGGTGAAGGGAAATCACTTTTATTTTAAATTGGTTATGAAGCACCAGATATAGGCCACGTTCCCTTGAATTCCTCTCAATTATGTCATGTTTTGAGGAGGTCACATGCTAAGGATAGACTTAGCCTTCTCTTTGTCAACTTCAATGTTGTGATGGAATACAAACAATCTAAGATATATCCCCAAGGTTACCCTGAATACACATTTCTAGGGGTTCATCTTCAAACCATGTTTTCAATGCTTTCTGAATATTGTCTCTATATTAACCAAGTGATCTAAATATTTTCTGGACTTAACCACTAGATCATCCACATAGAATTCAATGAATTTCCCTAATAAAGGATTGAAAATATGGTGCATTAGACATTGAAATATATTTCCAGTATTCATCAAGCCAAAGGGAATTACCTGATAGAAAAATATACCATGAGGAGATCTAAAAGCTACAGATTCCTTATATTCTAGAGTCATTCAAATTTGGTTATGCCCTGAATAGCCATCTATGAAGGAAATATCTTTATAGCTAGATGTTGAATCAATCAAAAGTTATGTGGTACGAACTAGAAAACTATCTAGGGGAAAATACAGGTTAAGATTTCTGAAATCAATTCAAGATCTGATTTTCTCATGATTCTCTTTCATTAGGATAATGTGGGACAAATATTTGGGATATTTCCCCTCCTGAATAAAGTTATCATTGATAAGATTTTTGTCTTCATCCTCAATTTTGGAGACATGGGTTGGGTACGTTATTCTTATCACTTACGTAAATCCATGATGCTATTCTAAAAAACCGAAATGATGAGTGGCCACGTCGGGGTCAAGGTCTAAAATTTCAATATGATTCCAAGAAAATACATCTCATGGTAGCTTTAGAAATGAAGTATACTTCTCTTTATCTTTATATTACATTTCAACACAAATTAGAGTGGGTGAGGATCTTCCTTTATAACCAAATATATTTCTATAAACTTGTCTATAGGGGTGGAGATTCATTCCTTGAATGCCAGAGGGGAACCCTAGAGATCATCATATTCTTCATCTTCCTCACATGTCACTTCTTCTATTTCTTCTTGAAGGGTAGGTGATATATAAAGACACTCTAAGCTAGGGGAAGAATTAGTATTTGTACATCCTGGAAATTAAGAAACCATAACTGACCATACTGATGATGAAGGGTCTTCTTAGTGTATTGAAGTTAAAATTATGGGTTGGGAATCAGAATACTTGTCATTCTATATTAATGAAATTACTTCTTCAAGCCCGATTGATGAAGAAAAGACATTCTGATGTTCGGTGGATGAAATGAAGACATCTCAATTTAGGTTTTCCCCAGTATTTTGTAAATCAACAATTTCTCTCATGTCGTTAGGTTCTATTTACACATCTGACATTATATAATTCACTAGATGAGTTCTTGGATTTGGATCTACCCATTTAATTTGATTGATAGGAAACATGTTATCTATACTGAGATGCGTGAATGGGTAATGTGGGATTTTTTTGACCATTCATAGTATTGATTCTTGTTTTTAATTTTTCCATAGACTATGTTCCCATTTTGTGATAAAACTCAGCCTCAATGTATTGAGATTCACATGTTTTTAATAGGGACTTGTCACCATGCAATGTCCCAATTTGACCATTTAATCAATACATGAGACATCGGTGGTATGATGACGGAATGGTCACATGTTGATGTTTCCATGAACTTCTATGAAGAATCTTGAAAGATGTGTCTTGTCAGAAAACCATGAAATATGAATTAGATACAAGATACCCAAATTGAATTATGAGTGTAATATCTCCTAGAGGTTCTTACTAATTCTTGTCATAATCTTTCAACATCGTTTTAGATGAAGATAAATTAGATTCTAGTCAACCCAACCGATGAAGTGTACGGATGGGAATAAGGTTGACTCTTGAGGCATTATCGACAAAGGCTTGTCATATGCCTGTATCATTAAACTTTCTAGATAAATACAAGGGTTTTATGTGACCACGTACAAAATCATACTCATATTGGTCCTTGAATGAAATATCTTAATGACATTCTAAAAAATTATTCTCTATATGGTAGGCCTCAACAGTAGTAACTTCAATTTCAAACTCTTGAGGACATGAAAAAGCCTCAATAAGTGCTTCTCTAAGGTCTTTTTAAAGATTCAAAGCATTCATGATTGTTAGGTTCCTCCGTACATGGGATTGTTGTTTCAAAAAATCATACTTCTGGTCCAAAGGCCATTATTTTCCATCATAAAGATGCACTTTTTCAGGTTCCATGGAAGTCGATGCTCTTGATGTAGATGGACCATGTGTCGGAGTAGATGCAGAAAATAATTCTTCTCATGGTGAATTAGGCTCACTTGGTCTATCTAACTCCTGAGAGAGTGGTGGTATAACATCTAATCCATCTTCCTAGAAGATCATTTCAGGGATGATCCTTTCATCTATGGGAGAGTTCCCTTGTTCTGGTCGAGCCCGGTGAAGGGCTCTCCCTTGATTTTCTACAACATAAATGGTTTGAGTAGGTGAATAATTAAAATAGAAGATTATAGAATTCCCACACCTTACCCTATATCCATGACCTAAACATCAACCCCTAATTCCCAATTAAATTATAGGGATTTCAGGTTCATATCCATATTTATCATTTTCATAGAGTTCCATTAAGTGAATAATGTTAATGTAACCAAAGGTCAACTATTCATCTAATGAATATTCTCCCTAATAGGTTGGTTCTTTTTTTTCTATTTGGTGGGGTGGTGCCCATGATTATTAGAAATTTGCATGAAATCTTCAAAATTCAAAGACAATATTGAGATTGACACATGGTAAACTTCTTCTGAATAATCTTATTCCTTCTGACCATGTCACTTCTATGAGGATTGGCCTTTGTAGGACTAATCCTTTAATGAAGATGGCTTGGTTGTAGTGAAATTGGCAGGAGTAATAGTATATTGTTTCAACTATGTTCATAGAATGTCATGATTTCGATTGATCATTTTCCTAACCATCCTATCATCAACTTATATACATTCTTTATTTTACCTTTCTACCATTCGCCTTCTTGCTCTGGATCGGTAACAGTAACACATGATACCTCAGTTGATAAACATTTTAGTTCCTCTTGTCCAGAGTCAACCATATGTTTCAAGAGATATTTGAAATCAAAACACACTTGAATTGGTTTCCCCAATAGTTTATGGAAGGTACAATAGTTTCAAAGGTCCTCGTATTCTTATTAGATTGGTTTCTTATGTCATGGAATCAGGAATAAGTTGTTTTCCAATGCTTAAATGAGGTAATCGGGAACCATTTCATTCCAAAAATAGTATACATTGTTCAATAACTCCTCAAACTATCTTTACCTCTTATCTTTTTTATCATCTTGAAGAGGCAGTCATTGTTGCTAACACTCAGTTGGGGGAATCCCTACAATATAATGATATCTTTGAAGTAAAAGAATATATAGGTTGTTTCTTGAGTGTAACCATGTAATCCTCTTGTTTTTCTATTCTCTTACCCATACATGATGGGATTACAAGAGACATAACTTGGGTTTCCATGATGGAATTCTATAATTTTGTGTGATTGAAGAAATGTATGGAAATTTTCATGTGTATTTAATAAGTATTAGTGGTGTAGGGATCTTATCACAGATATTTACCACAAAAATTGGTAACAGAAATTATTATAGGAGTGTTATGTTTAAGGGATACGTTTTCATTTCCCTAGTGAAATAAAATAGGAAATTGTTTCACTCTCCCTTTGTTTTTAGTTCAAATGATCAAATATTATTATCTTCTATTGCATTGCGCTAAATTGGGAAAGAAATTTCTACTGGATGTCTTCCCATCTAATAATTGATCGAGACTGCAACCATGTATACATGAAAAGGCTGACCACTATTGTGATTTCACAAAAAATCTGAGCTTTACTGGTTCTTATTGTTGAGGGGTCGCCATTATGGGATCACAATGAGAAAAGAAATTTATTAAGGCGTGATCCAGATCTATTGAAACAATTAATATTTGAAATGCACTATTCACAATGTTTTTGTGTGAGAGGGATTGGATATACCAATTCTGGGTAAGACTTCAGTTCTGGTTGTGTTTTTGTGTTCTTTTCTTCCATAGATTCTAATAGAGCCGTCAATGACTCAATGGTATTCATAAGAATTTTTGGAATATTTGTATAAGCTAAGACCTCTATAAGTACAACAATTGGATCCTGAACTGGTGCAGAAACTGATAAGACCCCTAATGGTGGTGCTTCTAGTATTTTTCATGGATTACCCATGAGGATAGTCCTATAAGGATTTTCATGACCAAGTTCTATATATCTACACAAAGAAGGGAATTCATTATCCACATTAGTTGTTGAAAAAATCTCTCTTTGTTGAGGACCTCCAATTAGAAGTGCATGTTGAGGATCTTCTTGTGGGGGGTGTCAGACATGAATACTGTTTTGGAGTAACTCTACATGGAGTATTCTCAACTCCTTAATCTCTTCTTCTTGTGGGGAAAATATTTATTCAAGTTAAAGAGATAGACCTTATCTAGTGGGAAATTGAGACATGATCTGACCTTTATCTTCATCATTATTAGGTTCCTTTCAAAGAGGTGGAAGTTGATTATTCGAGGGAATGCATAAATTTTTGATATTCTTATGATTTAGGGTACACACACCTCCTTCATTTTCATCTTTGCGTACTACAATACTAATAAGTTCATCATCTTATGACTCCCCTAAACCAGAATCATTTTCTATAGGATCTTACATAATGGGATTAATGACATTTACTAATTCATAACACATTAATGGCATTCTATCAGTATCTTTGTAATATTTACTTCTTCTTTATCCACCACAGGACTTTTTCCTTCTATTTTTCGACTTCCCAGAGACAGTTTTATGGATAGTAATCTTAAGGGAAACCTCGGATAAGTTAGTTTTTCATTCACTTTGTGGATTCTCTCCAAATCGGGAGAAAAATGACTTCTTCTAAAGAGTGGTTTTTAGATGTGAAAAATCCCCCAGCCCTATAGGTTGGGGCTATTCCAGTTCTTCTTCCTCAACCCTTTAGGCTCATATTTTTTACTCCACAGGTTGGTTAAAAAAATCCCCTAGTCCTGTGCGATGGGGTGGTTCCTGAACTACTATGACTGATTTCAGTGCAGCTACTCTTTTGATTTTATAAATTTTGGTCTGAACATTGGCTGGGTGCATTACCTAAAACCCACTTAAATAACCATTTTTGGAACATCATTTTACTATTTCAGACATTGGTGCAATCTAATAGTTGGCATCCTCTCTGCGGGGTTCCATAATGATGTTTTTAGACACTTGATGAAAAAGAGTCTCAATAGCTTTCTCTCTTTGGGCTTGATTTTGTTGAAAAAAATTTGAGGATTGTTCTTGCTGAGCATTTATTCGATCATGAGAAGAATTTTATTTTGTAGTTGGCCTGGGGAAATGAAATAGAATGACACAACATTTGGCGAGCTTTACTGATTTTGGAGCACTGTTAATTGTAATTCTCCATGTGAACCCAATCCTTTGATATGGACACTATATGGGGTTTCAGAAATCAATTGTCGCAACATCTTTAATTCATTGTAGCATTCACATTGAAGAGAATATTATTTATTATTGATCTATGGATGTCGAGAAACCAAGGGAGATGTATAGTAAATTTTCTTTGCAGCCCTTCAATTGTCATAGCATGACGTTGATATTTTTCATATGGTAATACTTTGATTTTTAAATTATAAATAGTCTTCATAGGTTGAGGTGAATACCAAGAATGCAATCTACTGCCATCATTTCTGGAATGTTGTATTGAGTCATTTTCAAAGGTTAAAACATGATTGATATTTCACCATTAGCAAGTTTGTTTCTCATATTCATCATATCCTCTTCATATTTTTTTAGAGGGTTCTCAACTTTATCCAAAAAAAGTGTACGCTTCTCGATTTCTTTATCACAAAAAGGGCAAGTTAATGTTTCCTCTACCATTTTAGAAGACAAATGACCCAAATGTGGTTTAGTGAATGACTGTTGCATTGGGTTGTCTTCTATATAATAATGTATTTCACCTTCCCGTAATAAGGCAACAGATATTACTAGACTTACGTTTTCAAGTGCCTCAAGATAAGAGGGATTTCTCATCAATACATTTTGAGTTGGAAAACATTCTTGAAAATGCGAAACACTTCTGTATAGAGGACTTTTCAGAAAATTCTATAATGGGGAGGACCACCATATAGGATTACAGGATGGGATAAATCCTCTTGGTCTACAGTATTCTAGCCACATGGAGGGTTACCATATCTCTCATCAAGAGAGAGGTTCTCTAAATTGACAAATTTCATGAAGAAGGCCTTCATGATGATGTATCTTATGATGAACTTCATAATTACTTCTACTGCTCCCATAATTTGGTAATGGGAGGCTAGGATCTTGATCTGTAACAAATAAATGAATAAGGGCTTCAAGAACTCCAGCATTAAGATCATCCAGATCAATAATTAACACTTCATTCTCCACATGTTCTCAGTTATATTTCATGTTAGACACACGCTTACACATAGTTAGGACCAAATGTAGGGAAAATTTGTTATCATGAGTTGTTATATGTGTCTACTTTGGAGTGGTATTCAGAACAGATCGATCATCTCAAATTGGAATAGGTGTATGTTACTGATCCAGTTTTCCATATGATATGGGGGAGTGTACCCCATAACCCTCCTAGACTAGAAAATATTTATATATATGATATATGATGGCATGATGATGATTCATACCAGTTGGGCGGCAGAATAATGTGTTCATCCCCCTAGTACCACCGATGTTGCTATTATGATATTCTGAAAATCATTCAAGATATGAGCTAGAAGTTTTCTATTCCCTTTCACCATTTCCAAGATGTGTCTGGTAACTTCAGTGGTCAGAATTGGAATATACATCCATTATGTTTTTGGAGTATGTGTATATACATGCTCATATACACCCTTTCCTATAACTAGATTCTAATAATACATGTGAATGGGTGTAGATATATGAGTATAACCCAAGTTTTCATTGGAACTTTCTGATTGACATATCCTACTACTTCCAAATGAGACTATTGGAAGGCTTGATGGATGATAGAAGGTGTATGTGCCTACTAGCTATTTGTCGCCAAGCATGATCGACAGACATCATTCAATGCTGATAGATGAGACTGCTAGCATGCATGGTGATATTAAACAGGTGTATGTTCTTTCTTATGGTACTCCATCAGATTTGAATGACAGGAGTGGTTGAGTGCCACTATAAAAGTTTGATAGTTGGAAAAATTAATGTGTATGGGTGTTTGTGCCCATTCTCTATTTGCTATAAAACTGAGCTTATGGACATCTCTGGAGGGGGGAAAGTTATTAACCTGCTCCTTGTTGGCCAGTTGCTACCCTTGAAGGTTCTTCTTGTGTTCCCAAGTCTGAGAAACCTGTTTTAGATAGGAAAAGATAACACCCTCATCATGTTGAATGGTTTCTACCACACTTCATTGGTGGTGGTAATTATTGGAAGGAGACCCCAGAAGGGACCTCTGTGTCTTTAGGATACAACCATGAATGTCCTCTTCATCAACCTACCTAGAATAGTGGAGGGACTGGATATTTCGTTCCTAGGATAAACTTTTGAAATCGTTGAAGAGGATGGTTGGCACCATATAGTTCTGAACCACTAGCTGTCATTTACTGGATGATCAGGGTTGATTATTGATTTTGAGGGCCTGTCGGGAACCCTCCAAGGTTTGGATAATATCATGTTTATGGTATTCTCATACCAATTCATTGGAGACCCAGAGTTGAAGATGGTGAGTTGGGGATGAAATCCTTTGAGCGAATGAAGATCCATTGTGAGCAGCATTTGGGCCATTCACAAGTGAAAAATTGAGGGAATCCATTTGGAATGAAGTGAGTTCCTAGAAATTATGTTTTTATATATATGAAATAAATCAAACAATGAACTCCAGTAAAGCGGAATCATTTAGTATGACCCATGCGTGATTGATTCCTTTGTCCAGACCTCATTTATCAATTGATATAGGATTAACAGATGGGTAACACTATCATCTTGGTTATGGATTCACGTCGAGTTTACCATTTATTGTTTTCTCCGTGGAACATGTGTTCAAATTACGAATCACTACTTCAAGATAGTTTTCATTAGATTTATTTATAGAACTTAGAACAACCAATAGTTAGGTATCCAAAGGAACCTCCTTTTGAATGGAAGGCATTCATTGGGTTTGTATGACCAAAGATACTTGATAACTCACATTAGTTGAGAGGATGGGAGGTCGGACTCAATACACCCTTTTAGGGGAAATTATTTCCTACTCTGGAACTCTCTTATACATCTATGATATATTCATGAATCCTTATTAATTTAAAAACTATAATTTATGTTTTCCATTGAGATTAAAATCAATTCTTTACCATTTATGAAACTTAGAATCATCTATATGTATCTGAGGTACTTTATCTAGGGTATCTGCTCATATACTACCTAGTGGTTCTTCAACCATTATTACATTGATGCAAGTTTCTAAGCCGCTCATTGGAGAAAACTAGAATTTATGGTCAACCAGGTAGACAAATTTTCTTTTGAAGTTAGGATCGTACCCATAAATGGGATATGTACATATCATTGTTAAAAGAATCATAATCCTCATAGTTCATTGCTGCTTAATGGGAAAAATCAAACCTTTTATTATCATGTGATAGGGACCTAACTATACAGTTTAATCTCACATGCAAGGACATATAAGGGGAATTTGTTTAGTAAAATATTGTTCTGGGACTTATGCCTATGAAGCCCAAGGAAACTGGAAATAATATGAGTTTCCATGTTGGATTAGAAATTGTTGGGAATATGGCCCACGAAAAACAAGGATGATTTTGATTGTTGGGTTTCAACCTCAGGGAGGCTTCTATCACATAAATCTTGTTAGGGAATCATATCCCATATAGTTCGGTATGTTTCACAAGGGAATATGGACCATTGAGTGAAATAGGTTGGGGCTTACTACTAAATAGGATGCCCTTGTAGTAGGGTCCGTGAAAGATATCCTAACTCATAGAGATTTATGGGGGATTAATTCGAGGTTTACTTCCAAGGAGGATTCCTGAATTAAGGGAGATATGGTTGGACTCATGAAGAGGATGTCTAGTGATATCAAGCCCTGGGTGATGGCTTCCTATGTATCCCAATTATGGTGGGAATCATTGTTCTCATAGTTCAATAAGAAAGGTGAATTGGGAGGATGTTATAATCATCACAAAAAGTTAATACCACATGAGTCATGATCGGTGAGACAAACAAGAGAATGTAAGAGATTCAATAAACCACACACTTTCTCCTCTATTGATGGAAGAGGTTGGGCCTATAGTGAATGAAGCTGAGGTGATGGTGGAAAAGGGTGAGGAGTAATGAAACCTTCAATGTGAAATAAATGTTAAGGTCATTGGGTATGTCTCAAAAGTATAGGGTCATACTCTAGGTGGTATTCCTTAAAAATGGTCTTGGTAGAGGAGGGAGACTATTCGTTTTTCAAAATGAAAAGTAGGTGTGAACCATACATTCCCAAACAAGGAACTATAGTTCTGAGTTTTAGAGACGAGAAGGTGAGGACGTGGCCCAAAACCGAATCCTATAAACTGGAAACTTCCCAACACTATCTCTAGGGTAAGGGTCTATGTAACAATAGATATAAAAACCTACAAAAACCCAGAGGATTCTAAATATCTTCTGTATGAAAAATATGGGAAACATATGACAATAGAAATACAAACCCAAATGGGAGACACAATGTTGTTTCTTTTCAAAAGGTTTCATAAATCAGGTGTTTTTATTGGAGGTCTCAACATGGTCCCTTTTAGACATGGGATCCATCGAAATAGAGGATCCTCCTCTATAGTTATATTAGAATAGTTCTTCAAAGATGGCTTGCATATGTGGTTTATGCAGGTCTTCCGCATAGGTATACCACATAGGTGTACCATATAGATGTACCGTGTAGGTCCTAGGAGGAACTAAAAAATTGTATCATAGTATGTATAAGTCTATGGGATCTTGATATGCCTTGGGAAATGGAATTGGGATAACAAAACAAAGGTTAGGTTTTAACATAAACACCCCAAGTGTCCCTTGACGTCCTTGGAAGCATCTCGTGAAGGTATTTTCTAATGGAAAGGACCTTACATAAATGACTAATTGTTATAGAAGGAGGGTCCTTAATCAGATTATTTATACTTAAAACTCTAAAATGACATTGTCCTTTCTTATCCCATTTAATTCCCCCATATCTCATGTTTTAGAGAGACACCTGAGAAAATTTGGGGGACCTAGGAGAAGGAGCTATGCAATGGGAGCTTCGAGAGTTCTTCCAGGTTTTTCAGTAAGAAAATGGGGAGTCAAAGGGTCTATTTATATTCCAGGAGGGGGATGTTTGAAAGGCGTTTGTTCTCATAATTCTTAATAGTAGTCTTAGAGCATAGGTCCATTACGAAGGGGTGAATGCATGGGTAAGACATGCAATTGATGATTAATGCATACGTGTGACTCGTATCTCCATTAAAATATATTTAGTTACATTATTTAACTCTCTTCAATACTTTCAAATATCCAAAGTACTTCCTTATAATCTTTTATACTTCCTAAGGAGTGTCAACGATCCATTACTATAAACATATTTCGAACATCTTTGAACGTTCAATATATGTCTCTGTGGTGTTTGAAATATCCCAGAATATAGAATTCAAATAGGATGTGTAAGTAAATATCCTTTAATGATGTATCCATCATCATTTTTTAGTGTAATCCCATACAGTAATGTGTAAACAACTATATGATAATAGTTTCTTGAAATCGTCACCTCTATTAACATAGGACACTCCAAAACATATTAAATAGTCGTGACATGGGTGATATGAGGTAGCTTGTAGCTACCCTTACATGAGAAGCAATCGATCATTTTATGGAACATATACCATCACACAACCTCATTAATTCCTTTAATTTTGTCCAAATACCCTTACATTGAAAATCCAAGGACCCTTACTCAAACAGATACCATTACATGATCCTTCATATTACCTTACACAACCTTGGCTACCCTTACATGAGAGGATACCCTTATTCCAGCCTTCAAACATGCTTGTTTACCCTTATATGAGACACCATATGTGGAATATACCCTTATATGAGCTACCTATACCCTTATATGAGGCAATATTCCCTTAGGTAATCTTTCATGTACCCTAACACGAGCTTAAATATCCTACCCGTACTAATACACATCCTTCTGTCACCTCCCTGAAATCTTACATGTACCTATATACATCCTCCAACATCCATTATGCAAGATCTGATGCTTTATATTCCCTTATATAATCTCCCATGTACTTTTAAAAAGCAATACGGGTTTTTTGGCAACACTTATATGATCTTCCAGGTGATTTTAGATTTAATCCTTATCATAAAATCCAAATATTATTTTCCAAAAAAAATACACTCCAAACACACATGGGTTCATCATTCCTTGAGGATTGCATGTGCATGGTTTGATATCTTTATAGTCATAAAATTATCATCAATATTTTCACCATTATTTGAGGTAAACAACTATTATTTTCCTTCATATGATATCAAGTCAGAAATACAAGACACTTATTGTAGTGGAATTCCAATTTTAACATTTCATGTTTCAATCATTTTATAAAGGATATACATAATGATAAGGGACTGATGAGTGGTGTGTCCCAATATTTTTGTCATATGGATCATAACTCAGGCATTCATTGAGGAAAAATAGATCAAGTTTCCAAGGTTCTAGATGATTTATAGAAAACATTTCCATGGCTATGATGAAATATCCATAGAATTTCCCATTTAAGAAACAGAAAAATTTATTATTTCATTGTTTATATATCGTGCGATTTTTTTATTTTCTATCATCCTTGAGAATGAACTGTCATTGTTTTCATTATTATTCAAGAGGGGGAACCACATGGTATTTTAAAGGATTAGGTGTGAGAGATGATTTCATAGTTTTTATGTGTAATATTTATTTTTTTTCATTTTTTGTATCACATTTTCTTGGAGATTCGTTCCATGGATAGAGCTTTGTATTGAACCATCTAATGGAATCTTCTAAAATATATGTGACATAAGATATCACATGGAATCCACATGGTTAAACTACCTAGATTATATGTTTTTTAAATTCATTATATAGATTTTCAATGAAAATCCCCAATAAATCATCTTATGGGATTTGTATATTTAATGAATAGGTCCTCCATTTCCAACTATATATAAAGTGAGAGGGTCTCTCATTTTCTCAATGTCTATAGTTTGAGACTATGAGGGATTTTATAATTATTAACATAGTGTTTAATTGAATAAATAATATCAACAGTGGTGTTCCAATCATAAGATTGACCTAGCTAGAAGGTTGATATAACAAAGAAATGTTGGTTAGTTTGGAGTCTCCATAGTGAACCTAATACTTCCTGTATCATTTAGATTGAGAGTCACCATAATGGGACTACATCAGGATATATAATGTTTCAATTGATGGAATGTGTCCCTAGTTCCATTAATGGATTATAAAGATGGATTTCAAAATTTAGGTAGAGGAAGGGTTTCATCCACCCATTTGTGGTATGGTTTCTTTTTTGTTTTAAATGGTGCATGCTACCCCTCTATGGAATCCATTATAGAATAAAATGACTCAATAGTGTTAATAATCATTAATGGGATGAAAGGATGGGTAGGAATTTATTTTAGGAACAATGAAGGGTGGAGCTTGACATTATAGGGTAGCCAACGTACATTGATAATAGCCATTATGGGCTAATCTAGGGTAGCATGACTCACATGGTCTTGGATACTTCTCTAATGGAAGTAATTATTCATAGTCATCCACCTCTATATCAAAATAAATTGGATGTATAAATTAAGAATTTGGTTATTGATTTACCTCTTCCCTTACAAGTATGATAGGTTCTTCTTATTGAATGATATATATTAAAAGTGAAAATATGAGGATATTATTGAAGGGTATACCCATTGGGGTTTTTTATTATGAGTAACTCAACATTGAGTATCTATAAATACTTTATGTATACTTCATACTGAGTGAATATATCCTCAATTTTAAGGGATTTTACTTCATTAGGTAATGGTTGGGAACTAGCCAAACCCATTCCCCTTTCTTTGATCGATGCATATTGGGGAGGATGTACCTATGAATTTGGGGGAGGTCCAAAATTAAGAGAATCCATTTGGTGTCATATGTGAACACCATCTGCCAATATTTGGATTGGTCAATATTATGAATAAAATCATCCTCATATTATTCTTCTACATAATCATTATGTTCCACATCACATGCATGGATATTACTAATGAAATTTACTTATGTCTAGTTCTATACATGTATTACATAGTCATTAGGTGGATAAGTAGATCGGTCATTATTGAAGGTTATATTGATAAATAATTTCTAATCATATTGTGTATATGTCCCCTTGAGGTGTTTCCTTGGCTTGTGGCCTATACAATACATGAAAGTTTATTTCCATGAATCCCATGGGATTTCTTTGTGAAGTGAAATTCATAGGGGTCCCCAAAAAAATTTATACATGTTCCAAAAAATAAGGATAGATCATGGGATGATAAAAATTATAAATTCTTTTACTCTAAAAAACCTCACAATCAAGAAATGATCAACTTCTTTAGGGGTGGCAGTTGAGTTAAAAATCACCCCATCCCTAAGGGATATTGTTATTTTTGTTCCATCTCTACATTATTTGTGGCCCTTTATATATTACACTACTTTTGTGTAAAAGTAATAGTAAAAATATACTGATCCCTAGAATATTGGATTTTTCCTAGATTAATATATCGATAGAAACTAAATTTACCCACTTCACCTTTAATGCCTTTTTCTGAGTATGAGTTGGATGTAGTGAGTAGTCTAGGTGTGATGTACATTATTTAAAATGATACATTATTTACGAATTTTTTTCCTTACTAAAATAATATTCTTATTTGAACATATAATAATCCCAATATATGATTATTTTAATAGATAACTCTCATTGGTTTTGAGATTTCTAATTATACTATGTAGAATGGGCATATACTAACCTTGGAATAATGATTTTCGATAAAATCATTATTTGTTAACATTGTTAACTTGGGGGAAGGGTGATCTATAAATATCATTTTTCTCTACATCATATTATAAACATGATGACCATAGTGTTAGGAATCACATGATTTAGATTATTCAAAACATCAAGGATAGTGAATTGGAGATTCTTACACTACATTTATTACATCAGTTGTCACACCAACGAATGTGAAACTAAATCAATATATTGGTTAAATTATTCAATTAAAATGATGTGCATCAAGAATTATATACAGGGAAAAAGTTACTAATTTAAATGAAAATGAGTTTTCATATGGTCAACCAAATATTGTGTATACATTCCACTATCATAGTTTATGAAATGTAATACTTGAGGTGGATATGGTAAAAATATGGTAGTTTTATAGTATTTAGTATGTAATTTCCTCATAACCAATCTATTCTATTATTCTTCACTGAGATATATTTTTACTTATCTATACCCAAGGAATCATTTCTCAACTTCAATGTGTTGATGACCATGGCTAATTAGAAACTTCTTTGATATAATGGATATTGAGTGATCCAAGGTTTTTTTAAATAATGATCATCACCTCAGGATATCATCTAGTATAGAATTAATATCACTCATTTTTGATAGGTTAGTTCATGTATTCAAACATAATCTATCGATTTCTTCATGATTAAAGGGCTTTTTAAAAGTTCATTTAATAGGGATATGACCTTAGTTTCTTGGAAAAAAGTCTATTCATGGAGGACCTTCATAATGTATCTTGCTATGGTGAGGACTACCATTATGGAATAATGTATGGCTGTCATGGGAATTATCATGATATATACCATGGGGAGGACCTTAAGTGTGGGAAGTGGTATTGGGAGGTATATATTATTGTTCCTTCTTATTATTAGGAGTATGATGTTTTGTAGCATTCCTTAGAGGATTAATGACCATGATTTATCTTGATACTAACATTGTGGAGACTTCACGGTGTGAATTCTAGGGAGGACCTCTAGAACTATTTCTAGTAATATTGCAGGGACGCCTTCCAAACTACTAATGATTTTCCAATCTGAAAATTTGTTAACATAATCTTGGGAAACAATTATCTAATGTTCAAGGGAATCCAGAATTAAATATCGAGAAGTGAAGGAAGATGGTCCTTCTTTAATGATTAAGGATACCCTAAAATGTTTCTATTTATGATTTCTCCAGGGTGATACATAATTCAGGTGTTTTCTATGAATATATTCATATGTGGTATCTACCTATGATAACCCCATTTGAAAAACAATTTGTTGACATTATTCTCTTGAATCAGTATGAATGTGTACTGGGTGATGTAACTCCATCAACATAAGGAGAAAAATTCCCTTCACTGAACGGGGATGGTATATGTGAGTTATCTTGGGTAACTACTGAAATATACCGTCATGATTTCATGAATTTGTCAAAAGCCTATCAATTAATTGAAGTGTCCATTGATGTGGGTCATTTATTGACTATTTCAATAGGAATATGTTCATAAAATGGTTTTTCTTTATTCATTGGGATATCCCAATGAAACTCTTGAATGAGAGAAGGAATTGTTTTTGATCCACAAAATCTCTTGAAATATGATGAGGAGGTACTTTGATTTTGGGATAAGGAGTGTGTTTCCACTACTAGTTAGGGATCAAGATATCGTGACATACATATTATGTTGTTACTGCCATGATATGTTGAGAGCTCTATAGTATGTGTGTTAGGATATAATTCATACTATCAATCACCACCAATATATTCAAATAAGAATCTGTTGTGGGAATGGGAACATATTGCCTTTAATTGGTTGGAGTGGGACTATCTTTCAACTACTAACCTCCTATTACCACTACGATATGGAATTATCCTTGATATGTAGGATTTGAAATGTGTTTCTTCCCATAGTTATCTTTGGGAAATGTCACTGAAAATCCTATAATATTTCTATTGTATACCGGTAGGTTTTATAAATACAAGAAGAAATGTGTGCTTGTTCACAATTTAACGTCGAGTTTTGATGGAGGGATTCATTAGTGGAAGTAAAGATATAGAACCACTACCTATAATTGAAGCTCATTGAATCAAGAAGACACTATTGGATTCTCAGTCATGAATGATCAGAGTGGGGGTTTCTATAATAATATCCTCAACTCTCTATAGAGGGGTGGGTATCATATAGTGTTGATAGTTGTTGATGAAACGATACCTACTAGGCAGATCCTAGGATAAGTTGAAGTCATAGTTCTCCTCTTGATCATTATATCCAAGATAAGGGTAGAATTTGTTTATATTTTGTAGGTAATAACTTCCAATAAAGTTTGAGGTGGGGGCATGTTCCATTTAGAGACCCGAAGCTTGACGTACATAGATATTACATTACTTTTGTGGAATACATAATCCTTAACAAAATCAGACACACAAGGACCGTAATAGTTTAGTGTCTTTGGAAACTTGGAACGTAATCTTTTAATCGTGGTGAAAGATCTTTAACATCTCCCATAAAGATCTTACACTTTGGTTTCCTTACATAATACCCTTTTCTTAATCCTGGGGGAAAATAAAACGTAAAAAGGGTGAGCTCAAATGCTCAGTAAGGGTAAACAAAAGAAATATCAGTCACATCATATTCATAAGAACATAACATTTTGGAAATCTTAACCTGAAAAAGAGATCATATTTTCTTAACATGGGATAAATCATAGTAGTGAAATGTAATCCCAATAATCATAACTTAAAACATGATACATTTTGGCATACACAGATAATCATAGAGAATCATTTCTTATTAATCAAGACTCATTTACAAGACTATCTTAGTGGACAAAGTCCATTTCCAAACCGAGTTCATTCCTCGTTTCAGTCTTGTTTCACTGAACTGATTTAACCTGCCGTTCCAGCCATGTCTATCTCCTGAGAAATAAAATCTTTACCCAATGCATTAGAGGAAGATATAGGTCCCACCCATCTCATAATGATACCATTCATATGTGTGCCACAAAATCATAAATCATACATCATTGCATAACCCATTTAATAAAAAATGGGATTCTTAGACAACATGACATCATAAAACAATTTATATAAGATTAAGGAATTCATAAAAATAATTCCATCACAACATAATCAAATCAATGTAATAATAGCGATAGAAACAGAACCCTATATTATCTTAGATAGAAAATAATTTTGATAAAACACTTGAACTCCATTCTTGAGGAAAATATCCTTTCTACTTCAAAAACATTTTCCTTTCTTAACATGTCATACAATTTTAAACTAAAAGAACTTGATTAAAAATAAACTTGAAAACTTGTAATGGAAGCTTCTTGGAAATAATGTTTTAAAAATCCATTCATGCCATATAAGTTAAAAAAACATTCTTCTCGTACTTTTGTCGGAAAAGTCAAAAAATACCTCGTATGGTTAACAAAAGAAAGATTCCTTCCATACGATGTGGTAAAAGTAAGAAAAGGGTAAAAATATCTTAAACATACATGGAAGGAAAGTAATCATTTTATGAAAACATTTTGAGAGAATATGGACATGGATAATAAACATAACACCCAGTAAATACTTACGAGTAAACCATCTCAGATAAGAGTGAGATTGGAATAATTATCCCTTACTTTAGGTCCGATATGCTTCGTACGTATCCAAACCTCCTGTATAATGATTTAAATAAAGTGATTGACTTATTACAGAATCTTATTCATTTTTATGATATCATATATGTTTCACTTATGACTTTATATTACCCGTTCTTTTGTAAATTCCATGTTAAAGCAGCGTTTTGGGTAAAATCATTTTATTTATTGTATGTGTTTCGACTTGTCGTTCTTGATATTATTACATATATCATGATTTACATAATTCCAGAATGTAAAACATGATTTATATATAATATATATACATCATATAAATATATATTATAGATCTATAAAAGGAATAAAATACACCGTTCATGGAGACGGTAGGCCGTACGTACACATGAACGCTATTTTAGTTTCCCTTTTGAATTGAATGGAATTAGGTAAATGACATATATATATATATACATAAATCCAGTATGATTATTATGTCATATATTTCATTATTATTCATTTTAAATAATTTATAATCATTTATGAATGGTTAACATGGAGAGTGAATCTAATCGCGTCGTGGAGACAGTAGTCCGTACGTACGCACGAGCGATGATATCATTCCCAAGAACGTGGAATTGTATTGGAGTGTATGTATACTATTTCAGAATGACTTTACAATAATCATATATAGTTATTTATTTGAACCATTATACCCATCCAAGTAAGGTGGTGATGGAAAATAGATTACACCACGGCGTGGAGACGGTATTCTGTACGTACGCACGCGTGGTGATATCATTTTCCACAGGATGGATAGATGGTGAAATAGGGTTGTTTCATACTTATAATTACATCAGTATATGAGTGATACTAATGTTATTACTTCATAATGAAACAACCTAAGAAGAAGAAGTGGAAGAAGAAATAAAGTTGAAAGAATCGGTAACGGACATTACCTCTTCTTGGAAGCACCTCTTTGAGTCCTTCTCTTAGGGCACTAAAATTGGTCTTTGAAGAAGACCAGGACCTCTAGGATGTTTCTAGGGAATGGGAGAAGAGAATTTGGAAGGGGTTGTCCGAGCTTGAAGGCTCAAATTGGTTTGAGGAAGAGTGGGAGGAGGTGCCCTTTTATAAGGGAGAAGAGGGGCACCTTTGGAAAAACTAAAAAGATTATTTTATTATAAAGACAAATTCGGTTTTAAATAGCTCAAAATTGATTTATTTTGAAGCTAAGGTGGGGATGGGTCTAAATACTATCATCCAATATAATTTGGACAAGTTTAGTTTATTATTTTAACCTTATCATTTAGATTTAACTTTAAGTTAGATAATTTTACTTTTACCATGTCTTTTTGTGTTCTTACACTATAAGGTTAATAAACTTACTATATCAAGCCAAAGGAACCCCAAGTTGTTTATTATTATTATATATAACCTTATCTAAGTCATTCGGTAGAACCTTAGACTTTTAGGAATATAATAACAATTAATAATATAATATTTGTTTTAAATACTATTTTATGTCAATTTTGACACTATTTGGTAATTGATATTTGTGTAAATCATAACAGAATGATTAGTTCGAACTAAATTAATTAAATCAATACTAACATGACATGTTAACATATAAAATTATTTTAATTCATAAAAAGTCTAAAATTACATTTATTTGGGTATTTATAACATCAATTATGTCAATATTTCATTAATAAGATAATTACTGCATCATCATTGTATCACAAACAAATAAAATTATATAAAGTCTAAAAATTACAAATAAAATATAATTATGTAGGAAATCGTTTTAGCTTTCTAATTAATATTTATAGTCTAATTTATCGTATTTATAACTCTATATTAAATTTTTTTTACTTATTAAACATTGATTTTAACTATTTTAACCCTTCTTTAAATAAATTAATATTAAATGTCCTAATATAATCCAAGTGGGCCTAAATGGTCATATTTTAATCCTATGGTTGTTTTTGGTCGAATTACACTTATCCAATAGAATTAGGACTTGTGTTAGGGTAATAATATTATTATTTTTACCCTTAATTACCCTATTTACTTTTAACCGTGGTAAAAAAGTAAAAAGTTACTATTCACCAAAAATTATTTTAATCTCATTGAACCACATTTTAGTCTTTGATATTAACTGTGTCTCTCGGATTTTCGAAATTCCACTCACAGAAGAGGTAAAATTAAGTTTTATAAAAAATTCATTTTTTAACTACCACTTAGTGGGTTCACTATTCATCAAAAAAATGAAAGTTTCCAGAAAAATACCAAAAATTAGGACTAAGTTGTATTTGATATTATGAACTCAAAAATGATGTCTATTTTACCAAATTAAAAACATATCAGTTATATTAACTAATTTAAAAATTAATTCCCATCGTCAAAACAAATAGCGTGTTCTTAAGAGATAATAACTATCAAAAGATTGACATTTGTTTATGTCTGGTTTAAATGTGAAATTACATCCAATGACCAAAATTGTATTAAATTGTAAAAGTATATTCTAAATATACTTTAAAACCACTCAAATTAATAATTTATCACTATTAATTATTTCGATTAAAAAGGTTGTTTTTAATTAAAATTTAGTAATTCTCATTATTCATCAGAAAATGAAAGTTATCTAAAAAGTACCAAAATTTCACCCTAATCTAATTTCGATATTCTGAATCCAAAAATGAAGTCCATTTTGAATGATAAAATTTATAAAATTTCAAAAAGTGGGTATTACTATTCATAAAGACTAGTTCATAATAATATTATAATAATATCTCGTTTAGTAAAACACGTTATTGCGTACTACACACACTATTGTGGAAGGTCACGATTGTGTTTAATGCAAGGAAATTCAGGGATGCGTGTTGTGAAAGATCCTTTTGGTGTAGTGTACAACACAAGACATTAATGAAATTAAAAAGAATATTTTTCATAAATTCTCAGGGTGTTACATTCTACCCCCCTTAAAATTAATTTCGCCCTCAAAATTCGTCGGGGTTATAAATGGTTTACTACTCAAAAGTTTCTTTAATAGAAACCCACATCATAAAAAGCAATACCACAACTTGGCTTTAAAAACTAAAGTATGAAACGTAACTGTTACCCAAATTATCTCATCACTGGGTTTCCATGTAGGAGAACATAGGTGAAAATACGGATATGAAAGAAAAATATAACCATCAAGTTATGATGGAGAGTGGTAGAAAACATGGCTATGAAAAAGCCAACAATCACAAAGCCATAAATTTGTGATGATCTAAGGTACCATCTGATTCATCGAATATAAGAGCACTAGGACAAAATTTTTGGTTTTCAAGATCATTTCCCCAAAGTTGATGAAATTGGAATTAAAAGAAATACTTTCGTGGTTTTGGTACGGTCTCACCGTTGGTTATTCTTTGAACAATTTCCACTTCATCTCTTAAAGAAATGAAGTTGAATTTGTCATTCGTGATGTGTTAGCAGATCATGTGATAGAATGATGGGTCATTCCATCTGTCTCAAACAAAAGGTTAGAAAAGTTATCAAAAAAAATACTTAAGTCCATCTATAGTGAGATTAATCATATATGGTTCCTAAAATGGGCTTCTACTTCATCTATCATACTGCTTAATATAGTAAAAATAGTTTCTACTAAATATGGACTTCCTGTAGGCCAGTGGTAGGCGATAAAGGCCAGTTGCACTTCGGTTGTGTGTTCGATTCCCACAGCCTTGTCCGACGCGATGGGTTGTCGCCCATCCTGCAGGTTGTCCTTTTTTTAAAACTACATTACTATAACATCCCATTAATAATATCAAAAAAAACTTCTATCCTTAAAAAATACTAACTTATATCCAACATAATCCATTCCAATCTTTAGGCTTATCCAAAATACTGCTGTCCAAACTCATATTATAGTGAAAATGATTACCAAAGAGTTCATACAACTAGCATGTTAATACCATCGTTGATCCCCATATATCATGAGATATGTCTTGTTGGTCACATTCCAAACATTCTAAGGCCTTAATCATGTATTCTCTTGAAAATAAATGAATACCCATTGAATCTTAGTGAAAACATGAGTTCTGTCAAAAGTTAACTCTTTTCACATACCAAAACCTCAAACCATGATATAACTATTTCCTTATATCATTCATGAGCTCATGAATACTGTCAAACATTACATTTTCTCGTTTTCCCTTAATTATGTGCAAATCACCTTTTTTCCCCAAAATATCTCAATCACTCTCCATGGTTACCGGTACCATTGAAAACCACAATAGACCAATACATAAATATTCCAATATTCCACAATACTATATACAACATTATTTTGGAATCCCATTACATAAACACTTAATCATTCCACCACATCGTGGTCATATTCAACATCGCCAATAGTGATTGCATGTGACTTACCTTTGTCCTTTTCCTTAAGTGCTTGCTCATGTCGATCATCACTAACCCTTGGATTAGGGAATTTATTATCATAATGCCCTATTTCCTTGCATTTGAAGCATTGAAGTGTTGGTGGTGCGTTCTCTGTAGTATATTATTTATTCACATCATTAGAAACCCTTTTTCTATTACTTCGACACTCAGCTGCTCAATGACCTTCTTTTCCACACTTAAAACATTTTCTAGTACCTTTAAGACAATCTCCACCATGCTTCTTTCCACACATTGAGCATAAGGAAACATTCATCTTCTTTTCACCATTATTCTGTGATTTCTCCTTGAACTCCATATTTTGTTTCTTGTCAAAACTATAAGATTGATAAGTAACACCAACTTACATTTCTACCTTGATAGAACAACGCACAATTTCTTCATAGCTACTGAATCTCTTATAGCTAATGCCCTTCGAAGATTTGGTTTTAATCCAATGAAGAATCGATCAACTTTACTTTCGGGTTGGATGATAAATCCAGATGCATACCTTGAAAGCCTTGTAAAATTCACTTCATATATACCAACAGATTCATCATCCTTTTGCTTTAGTTCAAGAAACTCCTTATCCCTCTTTGTTCGAAGAATACGAGGGATGTACTTATTGAAAAATAAGTTCTTCAACTCGTCCCATTCCATGGAATCAATTTCATCTCTTGGCCTCGTATTCTTGATAAGATTACACCATTGATCAGCATCACCTTCCAAACGATACACTGCTAAGATGAATTTATCATGTTCAGAACATTGAAGAACTGAAAATATCTTTTCAGTAGTACTGATCCATTGTTCAGCAACAATTGGATCAGAAGACCCACTGAAAGAAGGTGGACGTTGCCTCATGAAGGACTCAATAAAATATTGTTCCATTCTCTGCTCATTTGGTAGTCCAGAATGATTCATAGCTTGTGTAAGTATAGCAATAAGATTTCTCACTCCATCTCACATAACATTTGTTTTTTCAGGAGTAAAATCATTGCATTTTCCATTACATTGATCAACACGGTTCCTTCGGGTTCCAGCCATCATCTAAAACCCAAAAAGAATAGTGTGAGAGGAAAAAATCATGCTAGGGAAAACAACATAATAAAGGGGAGTACCTTAAATATCTAACATCTTAGGTTTAATTCTAAGATTGTTACCATAATTCTAGGACTATAACCTATACTTATACTTAACCTTAGGGACATCCCTATACATACCTTCTAAATATCTCTAGGGATCTCACTAAAGTTCTCGCATCCTAGTTTCCAAAGGTTGACTAAACGTTTCCTCTAATACCAAATGTAGAGACCCGAACCTTGACGTACATAGATATTACATTACTTTTGCAGAATACATAATACTTAACAATATCAGACACACATGGACTGTAATAGTTTAGTGCCTTTGGAAACTTGGAATGTAATCTTCTAATCGTGGTGAACGATCTTTAACATCTCCCATAAAGATCTTCCACTTTTGTTTCCTTATCTAAAACCATTCTCTTAATCATGGGGGAAAATAAAACATAAAAGGGTGAGCTCAAATGCTCATTAAGGGTAAACAAAAGAAATATCAATCACATCATATTCATAAGAACATAACATTTTGGAAATCATAACCTGCAAAAGAGATCATAGTTTCATAACATGGGATAATTCATAGTAGTGAAATGTAATCCCAATAATCATAACTTAAAACATGAAACATTGTGGCATACACACATAATCATATAGATTCATTTATTATTAGTCAAGACTCATTGGAAAGACTATCTTAGTGGAAAAAGTCCATTTCTGAACCGAGTTCATTCCTCGTTTCAGTCCTGTTTCACTGAACCGGTTTAACCTACCATTCCAGCCATGTCTATCTCATGAGATATAAAATCTTTACCTAATTCATAGGAGGGAGATATAGGTCCCACCCATCTCATAATGATACTATTCATATGTGTGCCACAAAATCATAAATCATACATCATTGCATAACCCATGTAATAAAAAATGGGATTCTTAAACAATATGACATCATAAAACAATTCATATAAGATAAAGAAATTCATAAAAATAATTCCATCACAACATAATCAAATCAACGTAATAATAGAGATAGAAACAGAACCCTATATTATCTTAGATGGAAAATAATTTTGGTAAAACACATGAACTCCATTCTTGAGGAAAATATCCTTTCTACTTCAAAAACATTTTCCTTTCTTAACATGTCATACAATTTTAAACTAAAATAACTTGATTAAAAATATACTTGAAAACATGTAAATTAAGCTTCTTGGAAATAATGTTTTAAAAATCCATTCATGCCGTATAAGTTAAAAAAACATTCTTCACGTACTTTTGTCGGAAAAGTCAAAAAATACCTCGTATGGTAAACAAAATAAAGATTCCTTCCATACGATGTGGTAAAAGTAAGAAAAGGGTAAAAATATATTAAACATACATGGAAGGAAAGTAAACATTTTATGAAAACATTTTGAGATAATATGGACATGGATAATAAACATATCCCCCAGTAAATACTTACGAGTAAAAAATCTCAGATAAGAGTGAGATTGGAATAATTATCCCTTACCTTAGGTCTGATATGCTTTGTACGTATCCGAACCTCCTGTATAATGATTTAAATAATGTCATTGACTTATTACAGAATCATATTTATTTTTATGATATCATATATGTTTCACTTATGACTTTATATTACCCGTTCTTTTGTAAATTCCATGTTAAAGCAGCGTTTTGGGTAAAATCATTTTATTTATCGTATGTTTTTCGACTTGTAGTTCTTGATATTATTACTTATATCCTGATTAACATAATTCCAGAATGTAAAACATGATTTATATATAATATATATTAATCATATACATATATATTATAGATTGATAAAAGGAATAAAATACACCGTTCATGGAGACGGTAGGCCATACATACGCATGAACGCTGTTTTCGTTTCCCTTTTGAATTGAATGGAATTAAGTAAATGACATACATATATATATATATATATATACATAAATCCAGTATCATTATTATGTCATATATTTCATTATTATTCATTATATATACTTTATAATCATTCATGAATGGTTAACATGGAGAGTGAATCTTATCGCGCCGTGGAGACGGTAGTCCGTACGTACGCACGAGCGATGATATCATTCCCATGATCGTGGAATTGTATTGGAGTGTATGTATACTATTTCATAATCACTTTACAATTATCATATATATTTATTTATTTGAACCATTATACCCATCCAGGTAAGGTGGTGATGGAAAATAGATTACACCACATCGTGGAGATGGTATTCCGTACGTCCGCATGCGTAGTGATTTCATTTTCTGTAGGATGGATAGATGGTGAAATAGGGTTGTTTTATACTTATAATAACATATCATTATATTAGTGATACTGATGTTATTACTTCATAATGAAACAACCTATGAAGAAGAAGTGGAAGAAGAAATAAAGTTGAAAGAATCAGTAACAGACATTACCTCTTCTTTGAAGCACCTCTTTGATTCCTTATCTTAGGGCACTAAAATTTGACTTTGAAGAATACCAGGTCCTCTAGGATGTTTCTAGGGAAGGGTAGAAGAGAATTTGGCAGGGGTTGGCCGATCCTGAAGGCTCAAATTGGTGTGAGGAAGAGAGGGAGGAGGTTCCCTTTTATAAGAGAGGAGAGGGGAACCTTTGGAAAAACTAAAAATATTATTTTATTATAAAGAAAAATTCGGTTTTAAATAGCTCCAAATTGATTTATTTTTAAGCTAAGGTGGGTATGGGTCGGAATCCTATCATACAATAGGATTTGGACTATTTTAGGTTACTATATTAACCTTATCATTTAGATTTAACTTTAAGTTAGATAATTTTACTTTTACCGTGTCTTTTTGTGTTCTTACACTATAAGGATAATAAACTTAATATAACAAGACAAACGAACCCCAAGTTGTTTATTATTAATATATATAACCTTATCTAAGTCATTTGGCCGAACCTTAGATTTTTAGGAATAAAATAACAATTATTTATATAATATTTGTTTTAAAAACTATTTTATGTCAATTTTGACACTATTTGGTAATTGATTTTTGTGTAAATCATAACAGAATTATTAGTTCGAACTAAATTAATTAAATCAATACTAACATATCCTATTAACATATAAAATTATTTTAATTCATAAAAAGTCTCAAATTACATTTATTTGGTTATTTATAACATCAATTATGTCAATATTTCATTCATAAGATAATTACTGCATCATCATTGTATCATAAATAAATTAGATTATATAATGTCTAAAAATTACAAATAAAATATAATTATGTAGGAAATCTATTTATCCTTCTAATTAATATTTATAGTCTAATTTATCTTATGTATAACCCTATATTAAAAATGGTTTACTTATTAAACTTTGATTTTAACTATTTTAACCCTTCTTTAAATAAATTAATATTGAATGTCCTAATATAATCCATGTGGGCCTAAATGGTCATATTTTATTCCTAAAGTTGTTTTTGGTCGAATTACACTTATCCAATAGAATTAGGACATGTTTTAGGGTAATAATAATATCATTTGTACCCTTAATTACCCTATTTACTTTTAACCGTGGTAAAAAAAGTAAAAAGTTACTATTCACTAAAAATTATTTTCATCTCATTGAACCACATTTTAGTCCTTGATATTAACCGTGTCTCTCGAATTTTCAAAATTCCACTCACAGAAGAGGTAAAATTAAGGTTTATGAAAAATTCATTTTTTTAACTACCACTTACTGAGTTCACTATTCATAAAAAAATGAAAGTTTCCAGAAAAATACCAAAAATTAGGCCTAAGCTATATTTAATATTATGAACTCAAAAATGATGTCTAGTTTACCAAATTCAAAACATATCAGTTACATTAACTAATTTAAAAATTAATTCTCGTCATCAAAACAAATAGCGTGTTTTTAAGAGATAATAACTATCAAAAGATTAACACTTGTTAATGTCTGGTTTAAATGTGAAATTACATCCAATGACCAACATTGTATTAAATTGTTAAAATATATTCTAAATATACATTAAAACCACTCAAATTAATAATTTATCACTATTAATTATTTTGATTATAAATTTTGTTTTTAATTAAAATTTAGTAATGTTCACTGTTCATCAGAAAATGAAAGTTATCCCAAAAGTACCAAAATTTCACCCTAATCTAATTTCGATATTTTGAATCCAAAAATGAAGTCCATTTTGAAAGATAAAATTTATATAATCTCAAAAAGTGGGTATTACTATTCATAACGGCTAGTTCATAATAATATTATAATAATATCTCGTTTAGTGAAACACGTTTTTGCGTACTACACATGCTATCGAGGAAGGTCACGATTGTGTGTAATGCAAGGCAAGTCAGGGATGCATGTTGTACAAGCTCCTTTTGGTGTAGCGTACAACACAAGACATTAATGAAATTAAAAAGAATATTTTTTATAAGATCGCGGGGTGTTACATTCCACATGGTTCATCATGACATATCATTGTGTAGAATGTCATTTAGAATTCATGTTGAGAAGTGGTTCTCATGAAACCTCTTGTGTGGAAATGTTATATTTTAGTTGATATGATCATACTAGATAATTTTTCACCTAACAATAATTGTTCTGGGTAGGTGATATTGTACACTGATTTAGTAAGACCCCATATTATGAAATTATTTTTGCATAGGTTTATCAGTGAATAGATTACATTTATTGTAAATGATTTACTAGTTATTGAGATAATTTGTGAACAAAAAATAGAAAAACAAAACATTTCAAGTTAGAATCAAATTTATGGAAAGATGTCTAACTAATTAGGTGTGGGAAACTCAATTATCATGATTATTAAAAGACATATAATCAAGATCAAAATTTATTGTTTAGACATTAAAATTGTGTCTATTCATCTATGTTCATATATCACTATAATTTAAAGAGGTTTCCAATGGGATTTATTAAGAAAACAAAATTTCCAATAGTTCCAACATTCATGATTGTGGTTTCACTAAGGATATTATTTCTAAGTCCAATTGGGGAATAAAGTTTTATACCAATGATGCTAATGAATTCATAGTAATTGAGAGTATGGGAGGTTGGTATCATTACACCCAATTGGTGGGAATTCATACAAAATTCCGGTGTCTTTATTGATTTCAGTAATTCTCTTGTCTCTTTCCCAAATCCAAGTACATGTCTGGTTGACAAAATACAAGCAATTAGTTTTTAGTTCATACAAAGGTGATATTATATAAATATGAAAAATATCATCAATGTTAACATCTTTATAAATCATTTTTTCTTCATTGATGGAAAAATATATATTTGTTATAGGTTCTCCGTATTTATTGCATTATTACATAGGGATTCTAGTTTAAAATCACATTGTTGGAAACTCTTTAGTTTATCTTCCTCTAGGTAAATGGTTATTGTTTAGATATTGGGTTCAAACCCATGATGGGGATTCCAAAATATCCTTGTGAAAGGAATATGCACCCATTTATTTTTGTTCCACTTAACTGTAAACACCATACCATTATTGAACATGTGAGGGGGAACAAACCATGTAGTTTTACATCCTGTGGGGAGAACATATATGTAAAATATTCATAGTAATGGTTGGTGTGGGAATTATTAAAAAGAATAAATTTTTAGTATAACATAAATATAATATTTCGTAATAAGGGTAAATTATTCTCATAAGTAATAATTTCTCATGAAGATAAATTTCTATCAAGATATGTCCTGGAAAATTTAATGTGATGTGATACTAGGGAAAATATTCCTCTGACTAATGGAGATGTTATTATGGATATCGTGTGATATAGGTATGATCAACAATAAACATGTCCATAGTGTATGAGGGAGTTCAGACACATGGGAATGAAGTTAAGAAAGGAGAGGCTATATGTGAAATTGTAAGGAATATGGCCGCAATAGGTTAAAGAGATGATGATATTGGGTTTCAATCCCTTATAATAATCCTATGTATCCAGTCAAAACTATAACAAAGTCCACATAGTTTTAATTATATAGTTTTAAATTCATGTGGATGCATTATACCAAGTATATTTATATAATATGATAAGTATGACTTCCACAAAGTTTAACATCAGGCTCTGAGGATGTTTATGTCATTAATGGGGTGAAAATGGAGAATGAAATGCTGATTTTTCTTGGAAGGATTCCATTTTTGGTAGGATGGGTCTAACACATAACAAGGAATCCAATAAGAGAGGTATTTTCATTGATGTCTTAATCAACTAAAATATCTAAACCCACATGAGTCATGATCAGTGTGATAAACAAGAGATCACGACGAATCTAACAAATTTTATAATAGTGTAGAATTAGATATTAATACATAATATGAATTTAGATTTCACCTAAAATTCATTATGTATTACACATACTAAGGGGATACCATTTTTGGTCGGTTAAGGATTACACAGAAGAAGATATCCCATATGAAAGGTATTTCCTATCATTGTAATGATCACCTTAATTCTAAAATCCCATGTGTGTCATGCTCAGTTTGATAAATGAGTGATTGAAGAAAAATGAACTTATCACATTGGAGTATAAAATTGCATATGGACAGGAATTATGCATTGAGTCTTCCGTTAAAATTTTTTAGAGATTACTCCCATGGAGAACCGTTGGTTGAACCCACTCCCGGTATGCTATTTTATGAGGGTGGGGATCTGAAATGATGAAGGGAATATGAAATCATGTATGAAAGGGTAAGGTCTAACTCTTGGAGTAATGCCCATAAGTACGGTGAGGATTAAAACTATGAATTAATCCTATACAAAATTAAGAGATGTGGCGATAATGATCCAAAACATACCATCTCAATAACACAATGATGTGGACATACACATATGATGATTAGAAAATATAATGTGTAAATGCAACCACCATTCTCCATGTTTTAGTCAGTATGTTGGAGTCAAATGTCACTAAATATCATCCATAACTCCCCACACTACTTCTAGTATTGTTGCAAAATTACCAAGGATATTCGTTATTGAAAAAAGGGAATAATTTGGTGCATGAAGTCCTTATATTATAGATATAATGTTTTTTAAGAAGTTCATCAGGGATATATTTCAAAATAAGATATTTGGGTAAAGGGATATTTTCATTAAAAATTGAAGAATATGTTCTGTCCTAATTTCAAAATCCAAAAATATCTTTCCAAAATAAATAGAGCCTTTAGTAATTTTGTCCCATTGTAGGATTAAGAAAAGTGGATTTCCAAAACACTAGTCCTCATGTGTGTTTTGAACTAGAGACAAACACTATGTGATGGGTTACCCAAGTTATGAGCCCTAGGAAATATATCAACCTAGTCAATTGTTATGGGTGATGATTAACTAATGTAAACCACCTTAGTTGATGGGTCACCTTGGTGAATAGCCTCAGATTATAGGTCTCCAAGGTGACTATTCTTTGACTATGGGTCACAAAGATGACCAACATCACCTTATGAGTCTATGAGGTAAGGAGTTTTAGTTGAAGGGTCACCCAAGTAAAGAGTTAGAGTAAATGGGTCACTCGAGTGAACATCATCAAGTGAAGGGTCACCATGGTGAAGAGTTTCAAGTTATGGGTTACCCAGGTGAACATCCCTAAGTGATGAGTCACCTAATTAAATTTCCCTGAGTGATGAGTCTACATGGTGTTGAGTCTCCCAGGTGATGAGCCTCATACAATGGGTATCCTAGGAAAAGGCTTCAGATAACCCCTAATTCTACTTGAATTAGTTTTCATATGAGTTAATGATCCATAGGATTATTATGGGATTTTCTAGTTGCCTTAGTTTAGTATTTTCAGTAGTATTTTTCTCTCTTTTATAAGTATTTAACTCATAATCTATTCATTAGACAATTTGGCTAATTTATATGAACATATGGAGGCTCTAGTGAAGTAGGCCTGGGTGAGTAATGCAATGCATGACAGTTACCTAAGTGAAGTAGACTCGGTGATACAATTTGAACTACCTGAGGTGTACAGTGTTACTAGAGATGACCTACACAAGCTATATTTGGCAATCACATTAGAGATCCTCAATGTTGACTTGGAAACAACAGTAAACTTTTCACAAATTAATTGGAATTTTATATTAGTTTCCCAGCATTCCCTTTCATAATTTTTTGTCTAAAAAATGTACATCAAAAAGTAACTAGTATCTATTGATAATATTTCCATGAATATATATATATCACATTAGTAATCATCATCCAAGAGTTTTTCATCACAAAAATATTGTTTTCCTTTTGAAAATGATATACCAATGATAATTTGATTGACCAAGAACACATACAATTTTATTTTTATGGGTTAAAAATATAAAATAGGTTATTTATTTAATTCCAATATATTCAGATCCACTAGTGTTCATACTAATTTATTATTTTTAACACTGTTATGATTGAAAACCCATTTAAACATGAACCTTATAAAATAAAATTTGATGAAATAAATTAAAAAAACTTCTTAAAAACCCTATAATAATAACTAAACATGAAGTTTGGATTTTTCACTCAAAAAAATTATTACTTCCGTGGGAACTAGTACAATTATATTTGGAGATATATTTTTTTTTCTTGGTCTTTGGTATAAAACAAATATTCACTAATTTCATACATATACAATGTTATCATATTTAATATTTTTTCACCCATTAACCATAAAAATGTATTTTAAAAATAAAATAAAATATTAATGGCATCTTTACACCATTGAGAAAAGTTTTTCTTAAGCTTATTCAAACCCCACATATCTTACTACTTTATATAATGTTGTTTTAATGTATAAATATGTGATGTTATATATTTCTAAGTATCATCTATGTTATTCAGGATGTATAATAATGATTGTATTATGTTCTCCACTATCGTTGAATTTATTTTTAGATAGTAGATCCCCAATATCAAAAAATATACTCAATCATGTAGAGATATAGGAAAACTAATGTATTCCACTATAGAAAATTAATCTATAAAAAACTCTTCCATATTAAAAAATATTCTTCTCAACAATGGAGGTTTTTGGTTGATGTGGATTATAAAAACACCCCTTAAGTATCACCATAGACATTTCAAAAATATACATCTAGAACAAGTATCTTATTCTATATAAATTAATTTTTCTCATCAAATAAATCATTAAATGTCAGATGATATTAGTAAATGATAGTGGAAGGTGCACTTATAGGTTAAATATTATATCAAAAACTCCATTCTAAAAAAATCAATGAGTTTAGATCCATAACTTAGTTAAAAATGTTATTGAAAAAATCAAACAACTTATTGATAATCATTCTAACATTTATCGGTAGTATTCAAGTAAATAAAATTGTTTGCAACTGTGGCATAATAACATGATAGTCTTGAGATTTTACACATATTAAAATCACATCTTGTATTGACACAATAATTTTTACATTTAAGAAATAACCATAATGAACCTTCAAGCCAAATAATCATAATCGAAAACAAATCTCCCTCACTTAGATAATGTATGATAAGATGGATATAGGTATGTTCATTTTCAATTAAATGTGTGTGGTAATTATAAACATAATATTAATTATAGTTTGTATATTATTACATTCCAGCCATATTTTTTCTTCCCTTGAATATCTAATAATGATACAATCATTGTATCATCGATATTATTCTCTACATCCTACACATTAATATCATTTTAGATATCATTATATAACTATTTTAAGAAGTATAAAATCATTGAATGTTTTTATAATATTTTTTTCATTACTAGATCGTTATGTATTTCCAAATGTGTGATCAATGTTTTTTACCCTGTAATAATACTGATTTTTTTCCAACGTATTTTGAAAATTTTAAAATTCTTATGATCTATTTAATTAAATTTCTCATCATTGAAGATATTTATCCATAGAAAAAACATTCGATGAATCATGTAAAGTATTTTTCTCTCAGTTTTTTGTTGATAACACAGAGTCTGTTTTTCAAAAATTCAATAATATTTATAAACCATTATCATTATATCTAATAAAATTTCAATATCTATGAATGTATCTTATAGTGAAAATAATACTTTCATAAAATTAAAAAAATTTATTTTGATGAGAAACATACACTCTAATTCATTCCTTCCATAAGATATTAAAGTCCTTAATTAATAGTAACAAGTAAGAATCAAAAATATTTCCATGTTGTTTTGGTATAGAAATCATTATCCACAACGTCAAATATTTACACTTTATAAAAAAAGTCAATACATGACTAGGAAATTATAAATAAAACATGTCAGGAAATATGCTTTCTATGGAGGCTCCAATATGGATTTATTAAATATATAAACATTAAATGGTTAAAATTTATATCTTCATATGAAAATATTGGAATTTTTTTTAAACAATTTCTTCTACTATTGATATTATTCCAGATAAATTAATTTTTTTTCTGATATTATTTCATCTATATTCCATCCCAACCTTTTTGAGTTATTTGAATTTTTTAAATCAATGTTTCAAATGAGGAATTATCGGATGATTTCAAATTTACTTTTTAAGAATCTTGCTACCAAGAATTTAAGATAAACCAATATGTAATATCTCTGTAACCATATTCAATTATTCACCACATTTTTTACACTCTCTCATACAATCATATTCCCTTCTATATTCCACATAGTAATTGGGGAATAAATTTATATTCTTTTACACCAATCCCAACTAGTATAATATTTATCAGAATTGTAATTTATATCACTAATATCATTGAATTCAATATGGGTTCCTTTTAATAGATTTATAAATTCAGTAAATCTGTTGTAACCTTAACCATTCCTATCTTTCATGTTAATTAATCTCTAAAATTTTGATAAAACCGTAAATTTCATATAAATAATGTATATTTTTTGAGCATCATAATATAATCCCTTAACAATTTGTATTTTCTCAATTTCATCTTCGGCAATAAAAAAATTAATTTTTAAATGTGATTTGAAATATAATCTTGAAAATATATATCTTGATAAGATGTTGAATTACTTTCAGTTTTACCATGGAAGTTCTAGGGACTTTAAAAAAACTAAACTATTGAAATTTAAATGCCCTTTTATTGCATCAATTTATATATTTATTATATTTGAAAATATTATGAATGCTTATAGAATCATGTCTATATTTAGAACATTTCATTTCGAAATGTCCAAAAAATCATCAACCCCTTTCTCATATTCATCATATGTTCATGGTGCAATTATCCAACTACAATTCATTATCACATACAATAAATTTTATATAATGTTTATAAGTTATTGTACTCCATATTTTTAATTCAAATTCATAATTATAAATAATGATACATTATAATAATTTTTTTTAAAAACAATAACTATACTTATAAAACTAATTACAAAAAAAATATTATAAAAATATTAATTAATTTTTTTAAAAAATAGAACAACTTTTTTCATGTTATTTGTCTCGTAATGATTTTCTAATAAAATATTTTATGATATGATATTGTTTCGCGAAAGAAATATATAGTATTTTCATCCTTTAAAATTATGCTATATATAAATATTTTTCATTATAATCTCCTCAATATATTCTGAATAACAAGATTATTTTCTTGTATAATTATTGGTTAAATAAAATATATAAAAACACGTTAAAATTATTTAATAGGAATGCTCAATTTCTTATAGTATTTTTCTAAAATTGGTATATCATTTAAATAGAAAAAAAATGATTTCTAAAATAAAATTGTTATATGAAAATTCCATTTTTGGTGAAACCAAAACAAATAAGAATATAAACATAATATATTAGATAACATTTTCTTAATAAGATAAATTATTTTTTATTTACATAATTGTACTATTACTAGGTCAATAATTATTAATAAAAAAATAAATTTCCAATGCATAATAAATATATTCGGTAGTATAAAAATTTTAGTTAGAAAATAGAAAAACCTCAATAAATAAATTTTTTATTCTGAAATAATAAAAATTATGAAATAAAAAAATAAAAAAATAATATGATATTTATTTTTACTTTATTAAATTAACACATTTATTTGTGAAAAAATTTATGAATAAATTAATTCTCACAAAAATTAAAACTATTAAAAAATATTCTAAAAATAAAAAATCATTAATAAATTTTAATAAAATTATCTAGAAAAAATGTGTCCATATTTTAGAAAATACAAATAAGGATAAAAAATAACGTGAAACCTAAAGTGATGATTTAGAATAATATTTTTCATAAATATTTTACTTTAATATTAATACAAAAACTAGATAATCACAATATATACCATTATTAATCCAAAAATTAACATATATAGAAAAAGAACATATTCCAAAATACAACCCCCAAAAAAAGGATAACGAAATTAATTTTATTTAATCAATTATGGAAGAAATAAATTATTTATTTGATTCATAAAATAATAATTAAAATATTAAAGAGAAAATCGATAGACATCTATCATTAAGAGATAATTTTGAGTGACTGGATGGTGAATTTTGATTGAGGAGGATAGCCAAAAGTGGTGGATAATAGTCATGGTTCACAACTGATGGATAGAAGAAAAAAAAGATCAATGGTGGTGAGGCTCCATAAACACAAGGGTTATTTTTGGTCAAGGTAAAAGGAATAAGCTGGAAATAGGTGTCATAAAACTAAAAATTACTAAATTTTTTGACATGGAATATAAAAGTTTTCAAGGACATTATACAATAGTTATTAATATTGATAACATTGAATATTGTTTTTAAATATTGGTTATCAAATAAATGATCTTTTAAACCTTGATAAAGGGTTTTATTATAATTATTATAAAATAATAACATAAAAAATACTTATAATATTGTTTATAAAAAACCTATCTTATAAACAAACAATTTAAAAAAATTAAAAATGAAAATAATATATATATACATACAAATAATATTTCTAATAATTTTTGTTAAATTTTTTAACATTATTTTATAAATATGAACTTCTCATATCATTGAATTATTTTTAAAAATCATAACTTTAATAAAAACCCCTAAAGATCTAATTTTTGTAGAAAAGTGAAAAGATCACTACATGGAATCTTTGATATTTACAAATTTTCATAAGTTGGTAACTAGTTCCAAGGGATAACACATTCATTGGGGAATGAATTTTCCTCCAATAATCAATCATATATATGATACTTGAAATAAATAAATTCATTTTAAATACAAAAATTAATTTAATATTATAAGAAAATTTAATTCAAAACAAAATTGACTATAGTAAAAATATAGCTGGACCCAATCTTTTTATGACATGAAAACCTAGAAAACAATGTAAATTTGATGTGAGAATCCCAACATCTCTACCAATATAGAACCAAACACAGAAATATCAAAAAAAGTCTTAACTCTTATGGTCCTTCACCCATGAACATCAAATCCTCTCCCTTGAATTATAAAAATATACATCTTTATGAAAACAAATATGGGTTGGTAAGGTGAGTATGACGAAATGGTATGATTTTCAAAATTAACTACCATGAAGTTCCATTTATGATATATTCCATTTTATATATCTAATTCTATTTAAAATAATGTAATACCACTAAAAAAATAGTTTCATAATATTATAAAATAACCAAAGTATTAAAAAATATTTTAGTACTTATTATTTCAAAAACTAGCTTACCCATATTTCTCCACCCCTAATAAGAAACCAATAAATTAACAATATTTCCAATTAGGCATGCAAAAATAACCAACCAAATAAAATAAGTTCTATATTTTGAGTGGGGAATAAAAATTATGTGAATCGTCACATGTAGGATATTAGTCAAGAATTTCCGGGAATTTCTCATATGTATCGAAAAATCATGATATTATAGTCCTTGCATCCAAAATATATGTCCCTTCACTCAGTATATGACATATACTAGTCATTGATAATACCCAACACATTCTATTATTAAAAATAGATTAACTTCTAAAAAATAGTTTACCCAGCCATTCTATCGAACCTAAGTCACAATTTAATCCCATTTAAGACACCCAAAACCCATCTTAAAAACATCATCCAAACCCGAATCTGATTTTTTGTTTCAAATAAAATTTCAATCCGACATCAATGATTTAATTATGAATTTGAAAACCCTGATTTATCAACCAAAGAAAACAAATTATGAAACTGATTGAGAATAATTATTAGATAATTATGACCATAACATAACAGAATAATCAAATCAATATCATAATGAATAAATAAAATCATATATCATGTGAATGTGAAATTCCTTCCTTATAAAAATATTACATGAGTATCATGGAACCATATATTTTATGTCTTTAATTTTTATATGATCCTGAAATATCTAAAAATGAGAACATGGGATCATGATTCTTATATTCATGATTCAAATCTATAATTCAAATACATAGATCAAATCTATATAGATAGATATTGTTTTCTAGTAAAAAAATATATTCTTAGAGATGAAAATAATATGTTACATGTGAGGTCATCATGATAAATCTGTAGATCACTTCTTGGTTTGATAAATCGTAGAGTTGAAGTCACTATTTATAAATAATAAAAATCCATTATTTCTCCAATTAATACCATGATTAATCTGTTTTATAGTTACTATATCTAATGAGGATTATTGGATGACAATCATGTTATTAAAAGAGAAATCATATAATTCATACTAAAATACATGGGTTGGAATTCAAATCAGTATAATTTCACATTTACCTACCATCATTGAGCAAAACAATTTCCTCCACAATCCCTTAGAACTATGTATTGAACATACACTCACATATTCCACAACCTAGAAGACTGACATGATCCTATTGAATGGTCTTAGAGATTTTTTAATAAATCATTCATTCTTAACATACCATCTAAGAAATTGTCAATTCATATGAAAATTTAATGAAAATCATATGGTCATTAACCAAAATACCCAAAACATCACAATTCCACAAACCAAGGTGAATTCAATCACTAAATATTCACTATAAATTTTTATCCATGAATAATTCGAGGTATTTCTAGAACATACAATTATATATCCATCACATATCCTTTTAAATCAGAGGAGTTTTTTTAAAAAAATTATTGAATTTATTTTTGGTGATAAAAAACATAATTTTCTTACATTGTGTTAAATATGTTTGTTTATGGAATATTTTTGGATTATATCATTCATTTCAAAATTAGATCAAAATTAAAAAAAATCATTTAAATTTTGACTATATTATTTTTCCCATAAATATTTTTATATCGATTATGTCAACATAAATTTTCGAAAGGGAATTCATCACTTGATGAGATATAAATTTAATTTTATTCATCTTAGATAGATCTTGAAATTTATTTTTGTAATTGAGCCAGGAAGTCAAACCTAAATTGGACTTCCAAAAATGGACCCCCTTCACTATTTAGGCTTATCATCTTTAGTATGTCTTATATTGGCCTCAAATTTGGAAACTATTTAGAAAATCCAGTTACACAGAAATTATTATTCTTGAAGGATTGTTTTTTCACACATCATTGAGGCCATTTTCATTCGGAAAACTGCATTAAATTATTTTCCGAAATTTCACATTCACACATGTATAGTCTTAGATCCCTAGCCTCCCATTTACTCCATTAATGTGGTTCATTTTCTTTTAAAGGGTGTTAGAGGTGTATTAGGATATTTTGGGAATATTGTAACTGTTTTCAATCCATTTTCATAATCATGTCAAGAGAGATATCTTTTGAAGTAGGTACCGCTTTCTTGAAGCCTTCTTCATCCTCTTTTATGCATTATAATGTCTTTCTGTTTGTAATAAAATCTCTATTTCTCTTCAATTTATCCTATTAATTTAAATTTAATTATAATTTTGTTTAATTATTTTGGATGTAAATTAGAAGTATAAATGAGATTATTGTATAACTCTTCTATACCGTTATACATGAAAAAATATTATACAATGTGTATAACAACACTTGAATATTACTGTTTAATTGTAATTTTTCAAATTATCACATTCATCAAATACATATTTTCAATGAATGAGATACTATAATTATCTTAAAATAATATAAAATTTTGGTTTTTAAATTGAAACAGAATAATCATCCAATCAAAAAAATATCACAAAGTACATGAGGTTATAAAATGAGTGAAATGTGAGAGTAAAATCCTAATTAAACAAAAAAACAACATTGGAATTATTTTTTGGGGTAAAAATACAATCCATAAACATAATTAATCCTCCCATATAGTATATATATGATATTTAAGTTTTCGCTGAATTGAAGATATCATTGTAATGATAATAAAATAATGGTGCTTTGATTTGATTGTCTAATGCTATAAAATAGATTAAATTATTTCATCTTTTTGGTTGAAGTAACATAGCATAGTATTTGGGGGTTATAAACAGGGTGATAATAATTAATTTGATTATTATTTTAATTATAATGATTAATAAGGAAGTGAATAGTATGAGTTATATTGATTATGCCTTTTAAAAATACTTTCTAAAAAATTATCTTGTTGTGTTTTATCAATGAAATGACAAAAATTACAAAAAAAATAGAAAATTAAATATTCAACACTAATTAATCTTTATCATCTTATAAGAAAAATCCATAATCATTAATAGTAGTAATTTTATTTATTTATTTTTTAAAATAAAATTAAATATTACCATTTGTATTTAATCTATAGAGAACTCTCTTGGTCAGACACCCAACTATACCTATGTACAAAAAATGTTAAACATAATTTTGGAGAAACCATGAAAAAAACATTCAAATTAGAACAAGTTCAAGATAAGAATATTTTTATTAAACTAATTATAGTTATGTGATTACTTTTATTTAATTATATTCTTATCATTCTATTATTCCTTCCATAACCATTATCAATGTTTATTTTTTTATTTTTTTTGGACCATCAATTCAAAATTATTATCTTTTTATTACAGACCATAATTCATCAAATAATTTTTCATTAATATTTTCCAAAAACCAACCATGAGGATATACTTTATCTTTACAATGAGATTGAACATATATTTATGGATCAAATCATACATTCCTAGTCTATGGGATGTCTCAACATTCATCTAGTTGTAAAATTACTCTATTTTGGGAACAATAAAATTAAAATCACTTATGAATAAAACATACAACCAAAACCAATAGAAAATAATATTAATAATAATACCAATATAACGATTTATTAATTATCTACACGATAAATTAATTATCATCCATCTATTATTGTATACCAAAACTAGGAAGAAAACATTATATTAAAATACAGATTGATAAACCTTCTCTTAAAATATTATGCCATCTTTGGAGAGGAACACATCAAACATATTAAATAATTTAATGTGGATTACTCAATCTTGATACCATGGATTGACTATGAAGACCAAATTAAAATAGGATAATTCCAATTCTTACTTGATGGAAATAAATAATATTGATGTATTATTTATAACCTCATGAAGTAAGATGTTCGAATGATTCAAAACATATTTTTTCCAAAAATGTTTTTTCCAGTATCAAATACCACTTTCATTAAAAAAAATAGATGACTAGGATCAAGAAATCATTAGGGTATTGAATGTATTAGTAGTAAGAGTGATTCAAGAAAATTTTTTCAGGCCTCCCACATCACCAATTTGTGATATACTCCCAATCAAATACATATATTAATGCCTCAAATATGTGAAGTGGATCATGGTATATTTATTTATAGAGGGTTGATGATTGAAAAACAACACCATTTTCACATTCTGTGATTGAAAATTTGGCACAACAATGCCAGCATTTTGGAAATCGAGGTAAAAAAACATGTTAGAGCATAGCATCAAGAACACCATTCTTCTATATAATGTAACTTAATTGATAATATGTTAGAAAAATTGACCACTGTGTTGAGAGATATTTCGTTGGATGAAAAGAACAACCAACTCACTCCTATATAGCTTTATGGCTATTCCAAAGAAATAAACAACCCTTTTAACACTTACTCCCAATTATAAAAATATAAAATTGTGTATTAGTATTCATTAATATAACATATAATCCGTAATAATAACAAAACCCCCATATGATTTATGTTTCATTTATAAAAATATAAAACCAATGGTCAAAATATCACTCAAACATGAAGTCTAGCTCTGGAAAATAATAAATAGACCACATTTTAATAAAACATTTAACATCCTCAATAGAAACAATATGGTTTCCAACAACCCTATAAGAATTTTTAAGCATGAGAATATAAATTTCAAAAATATAGAGGGTCAACCCAACTTATGGAAGACTCTAACTGTGATGATATATTGAAAACAAGTTCTTCCTAATCAATAAAATAACCTAAAAATTAGGATTTTTGGATGTGGGAACAATAAATCCTTCCACATCCCTATTTAAACTAGTACTTTATAACTCAATATATCTTTTATCCTAAAAAACACTAATTACCATGGGGAATAACAGTACCATCCAAATGAGAAGTAGGAATAAAATAGTTAATGAAAGTTCTCTAATCTGTCCACCATGATTCACATCAACCCCAAAAATTCTCCATGACTTACCTACTAATGAGTATCCGGTGGAGAAAGTTAATTTTAATATAAATATTATTGACGTTCCACATAAAACTAGTCATTTCCGAATATAGTTGTATAAATGATAATTTTTGATGAAGAGGTTTTAAAGAAGGTTTCTTGGACACATTAAATCGTGTGGAGTTTAAAGTCCATATAATTGGTAAAATCATACAAATTTTCATGTTATTCCATGTTTATTAAAACACTGTGTTCAAATAGAAGAGGTATAAAGGGAGATAATCGGATAAAACTTGGGAGGAGTGTATCTGAACCCATCACACCAAACTTGGTGATTCTTATAATGTAAAAGGACGCCCGAACATTCACCATTCCGTGAACCATATGTGAGTTTCATTTCATTAATGATTTATATGATTTTATTGCCTCTATAAATGTCATTTAACACTCTATTTTTTATTCATTGTACATTGGAGTGACGAAGATGATGAGGTTGGTGGTAAAATTGGAAAATTGTTCCATGACATACGTAGAATAAGTCATTGAGGATGTAGTACTTTGGCTGAGATATATGATATCACTTACTAATTGTTACATACTAAAAATAGTTGATAATCACGTATGTTATCATGATCACATAATTATTTGTACTAAACTCATAAAAAATATATAAGACAATCATAAATCTCAATGATGGTACACATTCTATGGATTTCAGAGATAATATAATATGATTTAGCAATTTAGACTCCATGAAGTACCCCTTAGAAGACCATTCTTCTCTTTTTATCTTTAATTCAGACCCTTCATGTGATGAATATTCAAATACTCATTTTCAATATTTTTCAAATTGGAATCATTCAACGATTAAGGATATTTTGAGTATTGATGAAAACATGAAGACTCAGAATAATTACATACATTTTTCATGATACTTATTCTCTTTTATCCAATTTTGATGTGGATTATGATCTTGGGAATATAAATTATTATAATAACATCATTATTGGTTTTTTATATAGATTTGATGAATTATTCACATTTTGTTATGATTTAGACTGAAATTTAAGTTTACGTTATGCACATATATCACTTCGAATATCATTTCCACTAATAAAACTCAAACCAAAACATGATTTGATGCCATTCCCCTAAAAGTTTAAATATTTGAACTTGTTTAACGATGAAACATTTAATATTAAAAAAATTATAATATTTTTCATAAGCATTAAAACGCATTAAACTCATTTAAGGTGGAATATAAAGGAAATTGGGTCGAATTTAGTAAACATACTAGGCATTATACCATTTTATTTTATAGCATAGGATTGATTTGGAGGATATGGCTAAACTGGTTGGATAACATCAAATTTTTCATTACCCTACATTATTAGTGTGAAAATCGGTTGAAAAACATTTCTTGAGGTGGGTATCATTTAAAAAATTCATGACTCATAGTGGGATATCTATATCAAGGTTAAACCGAAAAATATTGGCTTCACTGTTATAAAAAATTAAAGTGATGAGTTAGTTCATTTGAGAGTGAAAACCGGTTTTATGAGTGTCAATATATTATTCGATGTTGGACTAATCCATTCACAAATACCATTTACACTTCTATCAATTGATCATGAACATGGGTGATTTTTGTGGAGAACACACTATTATTTCTTGGACACTTTATATATCTATTTTAAGGTTCCCATTAGAGTATACGACTTGGAAAAGATGAAATTCACCTACATGTATAGTATATTTCCTTACAAAAGAATTCCTTTTTGAATTTCTAATTACCTAGGTAAATTACAGAGATAAATGGTGATTATCTTTTTATATTTACTTTATAATTTCATCGAGGTATCAACTGGTTAATTTAGTGTGTGTGGTTTCTCATATAAAGAGTGTATCTTATGTTTTGGTAATGAGTTGCATCACAAAATTGAGAAAAAAATGGATTTGTAAGGTAATAAATTTCTTTTAATTATAGACAGGGTAAATTTCAAATGTCATCTAGTTTTATAGCATTTTATTGAGGATGATAGATCTAATACAGATATTATTTAATCGATTTCATATACTTCTTGTGTGAAATATTTCTGATCACTCTATATACACACTAGTTTTTATCAACTATTCATAATTGATTTCAGTATGATCCCCATACCCTAATCTGAATTTCGTGAAAATGAAATTGATTTATTTTTTGATTCTTCATTATGGGTATCATTTGATGCATCAAAAGTGCATCTGACTACTCCAACCATCATACGTCCCCCATGGTCAGAAATACCATTAGATATTATGTGTGATGCTTCTAAATTCATAGTAGTAGAAGTCATATCATAAATGATAGAGGGTCATTCACATTTGTCTCCTCTATATCAAGGAAACTATTTTCTAAAAAATAAAAATTCACTACCACATAAAATGTGTTTCTAGAAATATTATTTTGTTTAAAAAAATTCCATTATAATATACAAGGCTCTAAGTTTTTTTTCATTACAAACAATGTGGTTTGGAGGTACCTATTGAAGAAGCTAGATAAAAATTCCTATCATTTATATTGGATTCTCATTATTAAAAATATCAATATTGTGATAATGGATATGAATGGGTCAATGAATATAGTGGAATACCAAAATATTCAAATAACTAACATACTTGATGATGACTCCTTAAGCTAGGTAACACATATGGACACATTTCCAAATGAAAATCTTAATGTTCTCTAATGAACACATCCTTGGTCTAAATTTTTATTTAACCCTCTCATTGAAAATTAAATTCCTACAAATATAACGAAATATCAAGTCCAAAAAATTGAAATGTGAGTTTCTATTTTTTTGTGGGATAATCTCTACCTATGCCACACATGTAGTGGCCAAGTTAGTATTATATTTTTATTTTCATCCTTATTTCATGTCTATTATACATTTAATATATGCACTTTCTATTATGGGACAACCCATACCCCCCAACCACTATCTATATGGTCTTGGACTCATGTTTATATTATTCTAGATTTTCCCATGATTCATATATTTTTGGGATGTTCTATTCACATTACCAAAACCCTGGTATCATTTATATGAGATACACAATACCTCAACAACCAATATTATTCTATGAGATCATTGATGTTTGAGGAATTGATTTAATTGTTTTTTATTATCATATTTCGTTTCTCCTACGTCCATATTATTCATGATTAATTTACAAAATGGGTGGAGTCATAGAACACTATGGAAAATAATTCTTTTATTGTAGTGGATATTTTTTGGGCATTGACATATTAGAAGGATTTGAATTATGGAAGCTATCATTAGTGCCCAGGGGTTAAAATTATGTAATAAGAAATTGGATTCCCCCACTGAAAGAAATGGTGTTACAAAAAAACCTATACTATTTAAAACCCCAAAGAAAATGCCTAGGATGATGTTTTAAATTAGTTATCGAAGCAAATATCTGAGAAAACCATGAAGTAGAATCAAAATGATAAGATAAAAAATATAAATGATTAACTTCTCCCTTATAGGATATCATAAAAAAATATAATTGGTATGCCTCCATTTTTTATTTTTTTCTAGAAATAATGTCATCTCACCATTGATGTAGAGCATCAGGAATTTGGGGCAATAAAAATGTGAATCATGTATTTAGTCCAAGAAGAATATCAAAGGAAGATACAGCTTCACGATCTTGAAGAGATCAGGTTATCATCATATAATAAATAAAGGATGTATAATGTGTGAGAAAAATAAATCAATATAATATTGATCTAGAAGATGGTGTTTTATGGGGGATACAATGTTCTTCGGTATAGTTTATGACTTGATCTAATTGATTGTAGGTTATGTACTATATAGTTAGGTCTTTATGTTATATCTAATTAATTTTTTATTTGAAGTAGTAGAGATCACACAAGAGGATGAAGGAATGATATTTATAGTCAGTGGTCAGCCATTGAAGCAATAAAATGTGGGACATCCCACACATGTAGTTGATTTCATCAAACTACATTACCCCATCATAACTCTTCAATAACAATTTCCCCCTAACCCTTTCACTTTTCTATTATTTAACCAATTTTAAATTATTATTTTTTAATATATCATCTAATATGTTAACATTCTCAATAATGTAATATCTTGTATCTTGTGAAGAGGAAAACATTATGGGGTATAATCAATAGTATTTTCATTTGTGTGTGTTTTGTGTTATTTTATTTTAAAAGATAAATATTAAATTTTTTTTGATCATTTACTTATGGAAATTTTTACAAAAAAAATTAACTATTTCAAAAGTTATGGATATAATTTTTATAATGAGAAATATTTCATTATTATGGCTTGAATTTTATTAAAATGAAATCAATCGATGATATGACTGGTTATGTCATTGTAAAAAAATTTAGATTTTGGGGTGATTATTTGGGATATTTGTTTGTGGTAAATTGTTTAATTGACTTTTTTGAATACATTTACACACTACTAGAACATGTAAATTTATACCTTCAAAATTGAATATATATACATGTTAATTAAACAAATTAATCTTAATCAATAGTTGATCAATACGTTTGTTTCTCTTATGGGAAGTTTCATTACCACACCGAATTGACGTTTGTGTTTATACCTAATATATTATAGTTGTACCCCATAAAAACAAACAAAATTATATGTTACCTTACTTGATAGTGAAGTTATTAAAAGTAAAAAATTCTGGGATATATCAACCATGTGATTATGGTTTAACATTCAGAAATACATATGTTACTGGGTATTGAAATTTGATTACAATATAATGTATAATAGGTTTAGTGGAACTAAACTATGTAATAATAAATGTTTTACTTGAGTAGAATATACTATATAAATTTTGGATATATAAGCATGGAAATGATTGGCACACATATGTTGGGAATTAATGGCATAGTATACCCATATCATTTTTTGCAATGATTAGTGTCCTTAATATCAATGTATTTTATTTTGATAAGATTTAAAGGAAATTAATTTTAAATTTATTCATATTGTATTATTGATGAGAATCTTACATATAATATATTACCATTATGGATTGGGAAATTTGAATATACATTTCATGCCACAATTCATTAGAATAAATGAAAATATAATTTTCCTATGAGTTTCAAAGGGAATGTGTGGGGGTTTGATAAATCACATGTTTATTGAATATTGTTTTTGATAATAAAAGAAATAATTTCTTTATATTTTCCAAAATAGGTTTATGTGTCAAATATTTCAGATTAGATCATTCATTTTCAAATTTGATGAAAATTATGTTTTTGGACATTGAATGCATGTAATATTATTTTAGTGATAAAAATATTCCTATGGATTATTTTTAGAAAAACATTCAAAAAAAATTATTCCCTAAATGTGATACAACATTAATTTATTCCATATCATACGAATCATTCATTTTATTAGATTAAATGAGACTTGAAGTCAAATCTATTCATGACTCATCAAAATTTGCACTACATCATAATTTTGGCCATATCATCCTCATTATTGGTTACATGGGGATCATATTTATATGGTATATAGAGTCCTCAATTATGTAAAAAAAATATTTAATTAAGAACCATTGGTTTTATGCTTTAGGTCAAAAAGTTATTTAAATTTGGATGAAAATATTATTCCCAAGTTCTAATTCACTCTATTAATGCCTTATAACCCTGTCATCCCCACCAATCTTTGAATGTGTGCCATTCAAATTTATATCAGTTTAGACCAAAATTTTGAGATTTAAGGGATTGGGAGGTTTTTAACTACATTTTTATAATAATTGTGAGAGATATATATCATAAAGAATTGATCCCTTCATCTAAGCCTTCTTTTAATTCATAACATTGTAATGTTTTTCTAATAAACTCTCAATTAATCTTCAATTTATTATGTTATTTTCAATTTAATTATTCAATAATTTAATTATGTGGGCTATAAATTCGAATAGTACGTGATATTGGGTCATATTGTTTCTACACTTTGGTACATGCAAAACCTTTCTTCACTGGCTACACCGCCCACAGAATAGTAGCTTTTCCATAGTATTCGGTCTAATTATCACCTTCTTCACTTATTTATTTTCAGTCAATTATATATTTTAAGTCACGCAATATTATTTTTTATTTTTTTTAAATAAATAAAAATAATTAAGAAATCAAACCATTAACACAATGCACTTAAGGATGAGTAATGTAGGAATTCTGAGAGCGCAATATTAATCATTATGTAAAAATTATATGGGATAAATTTATAGAGTTAAAGTATAATATTTAAACTAAATTAATCCCTAATGATAGTGTGGATATGAGACAGAATTCACCAATAATCATAATCTAGACTTGTAAATGTAATCAAATAAAAAAGATATGACAACATGTTCTGAATGTAGCTTAGGTTTTCATTCATTTCATCATTAAAGATGATTTTATTTACTGTAGGGTTCAGGTGTTAACAAATTATGTGATCATGATTAAGTGGATTTTAATTTAAATGTTTATTTTTAATAATTAAGTGAAGATGTGTATTTTTATTGATTATTTCTTTTGTTTTTTTAAATAATCCCTCTTTTGATTTATTAGAAAAAATTTTAAAAAATAAAAATAATATAAAATCTTCTTCTTACAGACATATTCTTATTATTTTTAAAATAAGAAAAATACCCCTTAATTTTTATTAGTGATTTTATTTTGTTCTTTTTTCATGAAAATTTTAATATATTTCTTAAAATTGTCAATCCTTGGGGAATGACCTTCTTCAGCCACTCTGTTGCACCTATGTAATAAAATAATAATGGTTTTTATAGGAATTCAACAAAAACAACCACCAAGGATGAAATGAAGGGAATATTCTATCGCTACTGATGAGGTGGATCCCAATAATGATCTTGTGACATGTACACTGGTTTTTCATTTTGGAATAGATAACATAATTTTTATTTTGGTTATAAACATTCTTTATTGTTCTTCATTTTTAGTAGATATATTAAAACACCACATCATAATATGAATGTTTAGTTATTTGTGAGAATAAAGAATTGGGAATTATAACATTCAATGTTTATAATTCCACCCTGATCAATGTTTCTATACTATACCTCCCATATAATCTCAAATTATTATTTTGGTGGAGTTTGATTTTATTTTGGGCATCAATTGGATAACTTTATATAAATCCAACATCATTTTTCAAGAAAGGGAGATCACACTATTCCACTAATTCTGTAGTGTGCCATCGTGCCGACCTTTTGTTCGGTAACACAATCCTCGTGCAGACCCTTTGTAATCTTCCAATTATTTCTCAATGCTATGCGGCCTCCCTGATTTCCCCTACCAGCTCCATCGTCAACCGTGCAGGTCTTCGTGCCACCATTGACGATGTTTCTAGTTTTCCCCATGCACCACAGCACTGGGTCGACCGTTTGCCTTTTTTGTGTGAACCCGTTGTTCGAGCATGCATGCTCACCAGGGCGAGGTTAGTGTTGTTTCTTCTCTTTGATAATTATTTTTCCACGTTTTTGATTAATGAGTTTGGTGCGATTTTTAGTTATTTTATAATGAACGTAGTTTGTATTTTATATCTTATATAATGTTTATGTGAATTAATATATTTTTTATGAAAAAAAATCTGGAGTTATTTAATTTCCATTAAAAATTGTGCAATTAATTTATTTAACCATGAAATAGGGGTGTATTATGTTTTAGTAGGACGTAGGTGTCAGTTTGATCAAAAAATGTGTTCATTGAATCAGTTTTGTTAAAATAATGATGTGAGATACTTTTTGAAAAATGTTTCATAATCATTGAAGTGTTTAGGAAATAATATAAATGGTGCGAAGTATGTTTTGAAAACACGTCGAGGTGGTGTTTATACTGTTTGTTTATTTGAATTGTTTTAAGCCTTTGTTTATGGGTTTTCAGTTTTTTTGGGTTTGTCGCATCACATTGGCGAGGAAAAAATGGAAAAATTGTGTTCATTAGTAGGTTGTGAGTACTTTAGCATGATTGTGAGACATGCTGCATCGTCATTGTAACCAAGCTACGAGTCGAGGTAGGTCCCCCACTACACTAGACTTTAAATTCAGAATTTATTAATTTCATGATATTTTATTAATTTTAATAAATGAGAAATAATATAATATAATTAATTTTATAATGATTATTTGGTGTAAAAAGAGTCGTAAATTTTATACATGACACTTGAAATAATTTCTTGGGAACAGATACCTGGTAGTGAAAGAATTCCCATTTGGCCTTTAAACAATATTTACAGAATTTCATATGTAGTTTTGGTTTATTGATAAATGATTTACTTTGAAGTGTGAACATATGTTTTGGTTCTCTTGAGAAATGAGGATTTTCTTTAAAATTGGTGAATGCCCGTTTGGCATTTTAATAAAATAAATTATTTTGGAAAACTCTCTTTGGGGTGACTCAGGGGTGATCTTTAGTGTATATTAACTGCATGATTAGTGTGTGATTTTTTTCCTACTTGATTAACTTTGTTGACTCACCCCTTTCCTTTTTTATTATACGTGTTGACATGGGAACCATACATAGTATGTGAATCTTCTGAGAATGATTACTACAATAGTTTAAATTATGTACTGGCTAATTGCCCTTAGTACATATTATACTATGATAAAGGATTGGACCCCTCGGTTAAGCCATGTAGGGAAACCCCATTCATTAAGGTGTTATGACATCATCGATTGTAGGCATGCCTTCAGAATGAGTGACATGTATAGTACGTTCTGTATTGTTCACTAAATCATAGGTTCGACCCATGTTTTCTGTAGTGTTTATTTTTATGTGGCTGACGAATGAGTGGTCAAGTTAGGTTGTTGGCCCCTATGTCCCACTTTTTTCATTTCCCATAGTGTGTGTTGTGTGTTGGGTGTGGTTTTCCTTTTGACTAACAACTAAAATTTGGATTTCAAAATTGTTCAGAGAAATGTTTTAAAAAGTAATGCACATGTTCCATTCAAACATTAAACTTGTTTTTGTAATTAAAAAGGGCATTGGATCGTTACTTGTTTTATAAATGAAAGTGTGGGTGTAGAAATCCATATTTTATATAATTTAGTTCAAAACTTGAATTAGTAAATTATTTATTTAAATGTAGTGCTTTGGGAATAGTTTGTTGGGCACACCTTCTGAGTTTTAATACTCACGCCTATAGTGTTTTCCTGTTTTTAGTTTCGGTGGAGGTTTGACTCGAGCTGGATCATCATGTGAGAGACATAGTTGTGGTTTGGAGAGTGACTTCTGAGGTCACTTGGAGTTTTGGTCGTGGCCAGGTTAGTTGTTTGTTGTTGATCATTATTTCATTTCTTCTTGTTTATTTAATTTATGTTGTTGAATGTTTTTTTCTCTTCTTTATTCATTTTTTTATTTGTAGAAATCATTCCTCTGTTGTTCTTTGTAGATTCGCTAGCACTTGTCGCCATCCCAGGAGGATCATAAAAACTTCTTGGGCCATGTCGGGGACCAGCATGGGTGACCGGTTCAGGGTCGACCCGGGTTGGTTCATGACAAAATGGAGGATTATAATTCTATTTCTTAATTATCATCTTAATTGTGGATATTATTTCCTTATGATAAATAATATCTAGCTCAAATGATTGGTATAATAGAGAGGATCTGGTTTAAAGACATTCCCATTGTGAGGGACAACACTGATGTTTTCTTTGATGAACTACACATTCTTCATCTTGAGAGAGTGGTTGAGTTTTCAATTGAAATTATTGAAGGATCTATATCTATATAAAAGCCTTATTATTGAATGGCCACTATTGAGTTTGAAACACTGAAGATGCAATTACAAGAGAATCCAATCAAGGGTTTCATATTCTCAAGTTCTTTCCTGCGGGGTGCACTAATCATCTTCATCAAGAAAAGTATTGATAAATGGACCTCTATATTGATAATATTGAGATACAAAACCATGGTAAAAAACAAGTATCCCCTACCATGGATATATGACATGTTAGATCAACTATATGGGCCATGTATTTCACTAAGGTTGATGTCCAGTCGAGATATCTCCAATTTATGGTAAGGAAGGAATATATTCCTGAGACATCCTTTCAAACAAAGTATAAGAACTATGAGTTCATAGAAATGAATTTAGAATGCACTATTTCTCCCGGAATATTAATAGAAATAATGAATTGTGTCTTTAGAGATTACACAAAAAAATTGTGGTGGTCTTTATCAATGGTATTCTGATATAATCTTAGAGAAAGGAGGAACATGAGGAGAAATAGAATACTATGACAAATAATTTTTGAATGCATAAACTATATGAAAAGTTTATAAAATTTGTGTTCTATATGGGAGAATTATCATTCATGGGGAATGTTATCATTATTAAAAGAATATATGTTAAACCTTGTAGGAAAAAGGAAATCGAGGTGTGTCTTATCCCAATATCTATAATATAGATATGTAGTTTCCTTGGTCAAGCTGGGTATTACCAAAGATGTGTGAAGAAATTATCGTGATTGTAAAACCCACTAACCAAGATGACTCAGAATAGAATTCATATTTACTAAACCAGTTAATGCGAAGACTACTTCAAAGAGTAAAAAAATAGGTTTATCACTACACTAGTACTCACACTATGGATAAGTGGGATATATTTCTAATATACAATGATGATTCAAGGATGTTCTAGGCTGTTTAACGACTCAAAATGATTAATTGATAGCCTTTGACTCAAGGTAGTTGAATCTTCATGTGAAATACAATCCCACTCATTATATTGAGTTGGCATCTATTATCTTTGCATTGAAAATCTGGTGGAACTATCACTATGGGGAGAAGTGTGAGATATATACTGATCCTAAGACACTCAAATATATATTCACATGGAAGTATATTAATATGCACTAGAGATGATAGATAAATCTCATCAAGGATTTTTATGGTGTAATTGAATATCATCATGGTGATCCAAATAATGTGGAAGATTCTCTAAGTAGAATGCATCCAGCAGCAATATCTATGATGATAATTGAGAAGGGACAAATAGTTGTATGTTTGTAAAGGATGGACATGGGACTCAATAAGAAAGGAACAAACTCAATAAATTCTTAAATCATTTCTCAACCATCTCTTTTTTTTTAAATAGTGGATTCTTAAAGTGATTATGTAAAAATTTATAAATAAGTCAAATATGTAATCATGTATAATACCATAGAGTTCAAATTTTACAAGTAATGATCCATAATAGTTGTTTCATGAATCTGTTTACCATCCAATTCATAGTCAATGAAATATAATCTAAATTATTTACATAGTGCAATCTTCTCTATTCACCTTGGGATCATAATGATGTATTGGGATCTCTAAGAGTACTATTTGTGGGACAATATAAAGAAAGAAATTACTAAATATACATAAAAGTGCCTCGTATTTTATATTGTGAAGGGTAAAGTACCAAATTTTATGGGGATGATCAAACCATTACCCATACCAATGTCAATGGGAAAACTCACCATTGAAATTTTTCACTGGACTTCGAAAGACTTCAGGAGTAAATAATTATATATGGGTCATTTTGGATTTTCTTATAATGAAATCTCACTTTACCGCAATCCAAAAGGACTTCTCACTAAGTCAACTTTCATGGATATACATCCATGAAGTCTGGAAACTGTATAGACTAATTTTATTGATATTATCCAATCCATATATGAGATATACCTCTATGTTCTTGAAAGTCTCCAACATGCTCTAAATAATTATTTGGTTTTAAGTATGACTTATCATCCTCAAATTTATGGATAATATAAAAACACTATTAAAAAACTAGAATACATGTTGAGATACTATTCTAGGGACTTCAATGTACTTTGGGACCGACATCTACCATTAGTTGAGTTCTCATACAAAAATAATATCCACCCAAGCATCCATATGGCCCCATATGAAGCCCTTTATGGGAAAATATAAACAACACTAGTATGTTGGGATGATATTAGTGATCTCAAGTTGATGTGACCTAAAATGGGTGATGAAATGGCAGAAATCATGAAAAACATTTAGCAACACATTAAGGTAGCCTAATGTTTATAGAATAGCTATACAGATGATCATCGACATGAAATAGAGTTTGATTTTGATGACAAATATTTCTTCATATATCCCCATAGAAGCGAACATGAGATTTGGGAATAATAGATAGATAACTCCCAGGTACATTGAACCCTTTGAGATTATTGATCACATTGAAGATGTGTTATATTGACTAGAACATCCACCAAACATATCTCTAGTATATGATATGTTTCACATATTCCTCTTGAAGATGTAAACATCAGATCCCTCACATGTACCAAATTCATAGGTGATATAGGCGCAGAAGGATATATGTTATGAGGGTCTTCCCATGAAGACCATGGACCCTAGATTTAATGTTATACCAAACAAATACAACCCACCTATTGAATATACTATGGAAGAACCATAAATATAAAGATGAAACATGGGATCCTGAGGTAGCATTGAAGGAGATGTATAATAACCTATTTTCACCTTAGAATGTAAAAATAAATTTTTATGGATAAATTCCATAAGGGGAAAAAATGTAATGACCTATAATTTTATTAATGAAATGTTCCCTTATTATAATTATGTCACACAATATAAATAACATACATCACATAGAGAAACCAATAAAAAGTATTCTCATAAATAAGAAATAATAATTTAGTTAGAAAACAAACCAATACTAATTAAAAATATTACAGTGGGGTAATAAATATCATCCATAAAATTTATATTTTATTAATTATATAAACGGTAATAAAATAGGAAATTGTAGGAATTATAAGAAACAATAGATAATGATGGTTGTAAATATTGTATACCCAAGTCGTCATTGATAAAAAAACGAATCCCATCAGCTAAAAAGGACCCAATATTAAATAAAAATAACATTATTCCACCAATAGATGATTTTGAATCTAGTAAATCAGCCACCATATTCCCTGCACGCCACGAGTGAGAAATATCCATGTGATTGATCATGTGGTCCTTGAATGCACTTATGATATAAGCGATTTCCCATGGAATGTTTCAATGACCATAATGACCATTGAAAATTGTTAAAGAATCAGTTTCCACCACCTCAATTGAAAAATAATTTTATTTTCAAAATCTCAATCTCATGATAAGGGCATGCGACTAATCCTGAAATGAGTCACCCCATTCAAAAAAAGGTTGAGAAATATTTTATAACCATTCCCCATAGGTCCCAGATCACTCATCTACCACTCATGATACCAATGGTGCATGACCCATCCTTATGGATCATAAGACTATGGTGTTGAGGATGCCACCAAACCCATCTTCCCTACCTCATCCTGACATCCATTTTAGAGATGAATCAAGATGTAATTAGAGGAATCACCAATGATACTGAGTGACAATCCTTGCCTAAACTGACTGGTTCCATAACGATGTTCCTTTTCATAAAAATAATACCTAGGTGAGTGCATGAATCATTATTGTAATAAATTTTTTCCCTTGCACTCTATATGCACCAATAACTTACAAGAAGAAGTATGGTTCTATATTTTCATTCCGAGTAATGTTTTCTAGCACCCTGGAACCACTGGTTTCAGGAATTATCAAAAAACCTATCTCAAATTGACCATTATATTTTTGCTGTGAAATCTTGTCCCACCAAAGATTCCCAATCACTTTAGAATAAAATATGTCCCATCGATTCTGTTTTTTCATCCATACAACATCGACACCTTGAAGCCATCCAAATAGCCACCCTTGGAATGTTCTCCTCAGTTAGTAAAGAATAGTTTTAATAATAAAATTTTCATTTGGAAAATGAATGTATATATAACATTTGGATAAAACTTAAGTGACAAATTAATATATTATTTTGTATTTATAGGACATATTATACCCTTTTGATCATAAGAAATATGACTGTTGGAATCGTAACATGATAGTTGGAATAGTGATGTGGCCATTATAAATAATAATTTGGCTATTAGAATAGTAACCTCACCTATTAAAGTAAAAAAAAATTGGTATCTTATAAGTAAAATAGTGATATATTTATATCATGACTATGTAAAAAAATGTTTTAAAATTGATAAATTAAGTGTTTTCATTCCGTCAAATGTTAATGTTTATTTTCAATTTTATATTAAATAGAATTATTTAAAAGAAAATATATTTTCATAAATTAGATTAATAAATTTAAATGTTGTATTATTATAATTATAATATTCTTTTATGAGACCTCAATTAACTTTTCAAAGTGTCATAAGATCGGTTGTAATATTAAAATTGGTATTTTTCGAATAATTGGTGATTTTAATAAAAATATAATTTCTCATATTTTTGGAAATTATTTTTATAAAAATGCTGTCCCTTTTTAAAATATTTACTTCTGAAAGGATATGGATACTTTTTTTGTTTCTTAAAAATAGTTGAATTTTTGGTGAGTAGTGAAATATAGTAATTTATGTTATTTAAAACATACATGAGTTATTATGTCATGGATGATTTATGGATGAGGTATAAACACATTAGTTAAAAATAAAATGCACTAGTTACTATAATTAGGCACAATAATCAAAACTATTAATAGTCTTGAACCAAAATAATAAACAAATAAATAAAACAATCAAAACACCCCATTATGACCCTTATAAATTCCACCACTAAACACCTCCTCTCCCCACACATACTAAGCCTTGGAACGTGATACCATTATAATCAATTACCATCCAAATAAAAATCCCTATATTCTGGCCTTTTCTATCTCAAAATTAGACCAAGTTCAAGTGCCATAAGGAGTTTCTCCAGGAGAGAGTATTCAAGGGTAAAATCATATGTCTTGGTCTTTTAAATTCTATTCTTTTCTTATCCTCCCCCCACCTCCACTATACAAAACTACATGATAAATCCATTATAATAAATATATAATATAGTTTTATTTTTTTTTAATGTATTATACATCATAAAAACCTTCCTCTTCCCCTTTTATCAGAGAAATAGAAACATTGTTTATGATATGTTGATTCACAGCCTGTAGAGATGACAATTTGTCATTTTCTATTACCAGCTACATGGATGGTCATAAAACTATTATATTTGTTAAAACATATTTTATATGTATATTATAACATATTTTATGTTCTATAACAAATATATGTACATAATATTATATAATAAAACAAAACTATGTCCTCATGATCGAAAAACTGCAAAAATAATCAAAACTTTTATCATTAAAAATTCATGAAATGAATCACCCTCATGTAAAAAATAATAGGATTTTTCAGACCATTTAAATTTATGGAATAAAATTAATACCATATAAATTCAATTATGTATAATTATTCCAATTTGACACAACTATTCACAATTATACACAAGTGAACCACCCATGAAACCATGAAACAAACACCCCTTGAATAAAGAAGTTAGACAATATAACTCATTGAAATAGCCTTAAATAATCTTAATAAGATTTTAAAAAACAAAGTTTTTGTATAATAGGTTCTGAACAAATTAATTAATGAATCTAATTTCACTTTCTAGGATATTTAGTGAAAGTGCAGAACACTTTCAGACATGAGGTAAGGGATCTCTTCGAACATCCAATTTTTTCATTCAAGATACGCTTTCACACTTTTTATCTCAATGGATTTAATAATCACTATTATATAATTCAAATATATTCTATTTATATGTTCTAAAAATATTTATCAATTTCAATAAATACTTATTTTATAGGTAAATACATGTTTTTGGATGTTCCCTTCTAAATTTCTCTTGATAAGAAAGCCCGCTAATATGAATTTCACTTTTTCTGACCCTTTTTCAAGATAAATTCATGTTATATTTTAATCCAACATTATTTATCTAAAATCCCAAATTTTATTATGATCAAATATTTTAGTTTATTTCTGCTTCCATACAAGACATTATTCCTTTTTCCACTTTAATAAATCATTAATAATTTCCTTAAACAACACTAAAGTGTCAAATTTATAATGTTTATTAAACACTCATTTTACATGATTTCACTTTAGTTAGACATAATGTTTCATGATTCATGCCTATGTTACCTTATATGTTTTAAAATTATGATTTAAATATTTTCTTTCAATGATTAATTTACGTTAAACACTTAGGTTATTAATTTTTTCATTATTTTGATACCCATTTCATTGCATGGGTAACTCTTATGATTTTTCCTTATGTTTGATTAATCATGGGAAAAACATATTCATGAAATATTACTGTGGTTGTTCCTAGATTTTTCTCCAATTCAATGTGTAATTTTTATTCTCATGGGACATCAAATATGAGATTAGAGATTAAACATACTTCTTTATGGGACTTTGCCTACCAAGTGATATAGTCTAGGATGTTATCTTGGACTCATTTTTATGTCATGTTTTATATTGCTTCTGAATTACCATGTTTACATGATCACATGATCCCGTGTTCTATATGTTATTCGCTCATTTTTTTGTTCTTGTTCGATGCCTTTTTATGTCATTATTTTATTCCTTCTAACCCTTCTGGTATGATTTATTCCTACGTTTATTCCCTTACTATGATTTTTATATAATGCATTATGTTTAAGTATTACCTAAATTATCCTATATAGATTTAGGATCTCAATTTTAGTTAGGATTTCATTATGAATTATTAATATAAATGTAACACCCCAAGCTTCCACGATACGTTTCCCTTTGAATAATGCAATGGCGTGCTTTGTACGCAACTTCGAGATTCTAACACACCACAACCAATCGAACTAGCCGTTATGAATAGTAATACCTACTTTTTGAAATTTTATAAATTCTATCACTCAAAATGGACTTCATTTTTGGATTCGGAATATCGAAATTAGCCCAGGGTGAAATTTTGGTACTTTTCGGATAACTTTCATATTTTGATGAATAGTGAAAATTACTAATTTAAAAAAAAAACATTTTTAATCGAAATAATTAATATTGGTAAATTATGAATTTTATTGGTTTTAAAGTATATTTAGAATATATTTTTACCATTTACTTCAATTTTTGACATTGGACATAATTTCAAAATTAAAGCAGACATAAACAAGTGTCAAACTTTTGATATTTATTATCTCTTAAAAACACGCTTTTTGTTTTAACAACGGGAATTAATTTTAAATTAATTTCTGCTACTTCTATGTTTTGAATTTGGATAAATGGATTCCATATTTGGAATCAGGATGTTTAAATTGGGTAAATAGGCAACTTTTATTTTTAGACATTCTGAATAATTACTTTGGTAAATATTTTATTTACCACGGTTAAAGGGTAAATCAGGTAAATAATGGTTAAACAAAATAATATTATAATAATACTAAATTACCCTAAAACTTGTCTTAACCCTAGTTTTTGATACATGGCCGACCATGGGATTATTTGGGTCGATTTTGGGACCCCATGGATCCACATGTAAGTGATAGGGACACTTTATTTTAATTAAGTTAAAATGAATACAAAAATGACACAAGCATATATCTTTTAGCAAAACAACTATTACATGTGGTTATTTATGTTGGATTTTAGACTATAAATATTCATTAGAAAGATAAAAAATATTTCCTACATAATTATATATTATTTATAATTTTTAGACATTAAATAATTAAATTTATTTATTACACAATGATGATGTAGTAATTACCATAATAGTGAAAAATTAAAATAATTGATATTATAAATACTCAAAGAAATATAATTTGAGACTTTTAATGAATTAAAATAATTATATAGGATAATATGACATGTTATGATTGATGTAATTAACGTTTTTCGAAGTAAACATTCTGTTATGATTTTTACAAAAATTAATTATTGAATAGTGTCAAAATTGACATAAAAGAGTTTTTAAAACAAATATTATATTATTAATTGATATTAAATTCCTAAAAAACTAAGGTTCGTCCAAGAGACTTATATCATGATAGGTGCATCCTTAATGGACCACTTGGGGTTCGGTTGGATGTATAGAGTAAGTTTATTAACAATATAATATAAAAATACAAAGTGGCATGGTAAGTGTCAAACTAATTAACTAATAGTTAAATCTAAAGGATATGTTTAATATAATGACCCAAACCTGTCTAAATTCTATTTGATGAGTGGTTTTCGACCCATAACCACATTAAAATTTAAATAATACTCTTTTGAGACATTATAAAACGAATATGAATTTATTATAAAATAATATTTCTAGCTTTTCCAAAGGTGCCCCTCACCCCTCTTATAAAAGGGCACTCCCCCTTCTCATTACTTGACACCTTCAAAGCCATTTGGTTCAGACAAACCCTACCCAAATACTCTCTAAAAGTCCCTCACTAAAACCTAGAGGCCTTAGTTGGATCAGAAATCCAACCTAAGGAGCCATTTTGATCAAATCAAAAGGAAGAGCCCGAAGAAGAGGTAATGATCTCACCACCCTTTTTCAAGTTCCTTTCTTCTTCCACTTATTCCTTCTTTGTTATTTCTATTCTAAAATAATAAATCCAGTATCTCCTATATACTGTAATATTATTATAAATATGGTACAACCATATTCAGTATTCTATCCACCCTTTGAATAACATCTCACCATACATGCATACGTACGGCTTACCGTCTCCACGTCGTGGTGTAATTGTTATTCAATAAATTATTATTTGGATGGTTATAATAATGATGTTTAATTCATGTAAATAATAAATATAACATGATAATTATTCTGTATATATGATATACCATCCAATTATAAATTATTTTAATATAAAAAGAATGATATTGTTTCTCATGCGTATGTACGGACTACCGTCTCCACGAACGCGATGAGAATCATTCTCTATCGTATCCATTCAAGTATAATTATCATATTATGATTTAAAAATAATGTTTATGGACTTGATATCATTCTGGATATGAATAAGATACAACCTATCCATGACAACCATGGCTTATGTAACAAAACATATAAAAGAAAAGGAGTAAGTTAACACCAAAAACGACGATAATTCTAAGATATTATTAACAAAGAAATGTTAAAAGAACATATATGATATCATATTAATGTATATGATTATTGAATAATTTAATAACAATTATTTCACCATTAAACAGGAGGTTAACCTACCGTAGACCAAGGAAAAAGTAAGGGATTTTCTTATCTCACTTTTAATTTCGTGAGAATTCCATCGTTCACCACTTATTTATTGCATGTGGTGTGTGTAATATCAATGATTGTATTCATTGTGTAATATAAATTAATTTATGGATATTTACATCATCATGGTATGATCCTTCTTTCATGGGTGTATGTTTCTTAAGTTACCTAATCGATAAGGGAATTTGAAATTTCAATTTCCACTCATTTGGATTTACGCATATTTCATTGATTATATTACTCCAAGATTATGTGTGGAATCACTATTCATTTGATTATGTCATAATTTCCACTCCCCTTTCTGTGGATATACTTTTTATACACATAATCACTCCATTTATCATTTCTCAAGTCATCGATATGAATTTGATAAGAGTAATTTTAACTCATTCTCCATTTGTTGAGTTAAACATCCAATTCATTGGTGTTGTTTTTACAAGATTATGTCTGAATGTCCTTTGATTGTTTTACACTAAATTTCTAATCATATTTAGTGTATTTATATTTTTCACAGATAACTATCTCTTTGATTTATCATTAACCTAATGATACGGCCTTTATGATAGATTTCATCTCAATTTACATTCCATTGAGACTTCTTTGTTGTTATACAAAAAATCACTTTAATGTGGTGTATATAATGTACTTTGACATAGTATATCATGAATACATTTATTCTCATGATATTATAATTTTTTGATTACGTCAATTATTTGTATTCAAGTGTCTCTCTTTTGGTTATAAACTCTAACTAAAATACCATTTTTAAATGTTTTAATGATTTATTCTTCTAAATCATGCTAATTAATGTCCATGTTTTAAAAAATGGTTTTAAGGATTTATCTATATGGACATTATGGTTTTAAAATTAAAATTACTTTTAAAAGTTTCAAAGTGGTATAGGACACTTTGATTCAAAAATATGTTTTTAAATGACTTCTTGACAAATAGTGGGACTTTAAAATGATTTCAAGAAAAGGTGGGATATTTTTCTCTAATAGTTTTGATGATTATTTTCATATAACCTTCATCATTCTCTATTGAGGTTAATCTGATACAATACAAACTTCCATATTGTATCGAATGAGTTATGTTTGACTGTGGATGTGCTATTTTTATACAATTAATGGTTTGTGGATAAAGTATAGACATTTCGTATGCTAGTTTTAATACAAATGTTTATGTTATGTTTCAAACTTTTAATATGAGGAATGCATTGGACTTTGTATGTGACGGGTGGATCCCGCTATAGCTCCTCGATGCATCGGTAGGTCTCATGAGACAAACTAGTGTCTTGGCACAAGGCCTTGACAAAATCTTATTTGTAGTCTTGGCACGAGGCCTTGGCTATGTGGTTATGATAGTCTGGCATTATGCATTCCATCATTATGAAAGTGGTTATTGATATTTCATGTGATTATTCAATTAGTTGAATATCCATGTGAATAAGTAAATGGCATTATTTCATTTTATTTTTTCCATACTATGTTGAATTTCAAGTTTAAAAGGCTTTTGTTTTAGTTATACATTTCCTTGAATGTTTATTCTTATTTATGAAAGCTTCTGCTATATTGTTATCCTTACTGAGCATCTGAGCTCACCCCTTTCAATGTTTTATCTTTTCCCAGGATGTGAAGAAGTAATTTATGAATGAAATGCAGGGATAGTATGAGGGGATATGAAGACAAGATGTTGTTGTAGTTTTTTTACCTTATGATGTAATGTAAGACTTATGAATATATCTAGTGTTTCCACAACTACTAAACTAATTGGTATTTCGAGACTTGATCCTTTGTGATCATGCCAATGTTATGTAATAATGCACCAACTCTGGGTATCTAGGGTCGGGGCGTTACAGTTGGTATCAGAGGAAGTTTATTACAAACCTTGGGAGCTAGATTTAGATAAACTCTGATTAGAGCACGTAGACCTAAGATGAACATTGAGGATTAGTTTAGAAGAACTTCCTAGAATTCTGGTATTGTAGATATTTTGTGAGTTTTCCAAGCAATACATCCCTGTCTGGATACGAGTAGGTAGAGGCAGTTCTGGCACAGATGTACCTAGGGGTAAAACTCGAAAACACCGCTTTGAGCTAGACTCGAACGGGAACGGGTGCACGACAACGGGCCTTGTTGCACTCTAGGTTACGACACTCCCAGGGGATATTCTTAGGATAATTTACATTTTCTTTAGTAACCGATTTGAAGTATTAAATATATAAGATGAGAGTAAATGACCTTGGTTAATCCTAATGTGTTTCAAATTGAGAATACGGTGACATGTTAATCTCTAAATGATTTTATGACTACTGTTACTCACACAATTCTTTCTGGTTTTAGTCAATGGCTGGATTCCAAGGAAGTCATAGTGACTTTGAGAATGATGTACAAGGTGGGAATAGTGGTGCCAATGAGCAACAAAATGGAAATTTGATAGGCGTAAAAGATATCATCTTTATTCAAAATCAATTTTCCAAAAATATTATCAACAATATATATATTAACCAATTCCCGGACTCAATAAAGAAGAGAAAGGTGATGAATGATAAGACCTCCAGTAGTGGAGACCATGGAGAAAGGAATCCTCAATTTCCATCATGCAGGAAATGTGGAAGGAGACACCCAGGAAAGTGTCTCAATGGGACAAAGAAATTCTTTATATGCAGGAAAGAAGGACATAAAGTGAAGAATTGCCGAAGAAAAATGAAGAGTACTATGGAAGAAGATAAAAATGGTCCCAAGAGTCCATTTACAGTCATTTTCTGTAAATGTAGGGGACCTGGCCATTACCCGAGTGAATACCCTATTCTATAAGATATTTTCTTGGTCAAAGTAGAAGCTATGTGTAAATAAATGGTTGGAGAAATGTTTAAGAAGTATTAGTTCTCCTTGTTTATGGGTTTACTTTGGAATAATTTTATCTTGTATTTGTAACCCCACAGTTTTCCATGTGGGAATGATATTTGAGGAAGAATTATCTCTTCTCTTGTGGATATAGGTATAAATAACCATTTGGTTTTATATGATCATTGGGGTTTGAGAGAATTATAAGTTATCATAATTTGGGATGAAAATTCAAGGTATGAGATAAGATTTGTTGTTAAATTATGTTATGGTTATTTTGAGGAATTTATTTCATTTTGGTAATATTATAAAATATAGTTTTTGAAAAAGGACTACACGTAGACCATGTGACAAACCGTCGCGTCGGACAAAGCTGTGGGAATCGAACCCACAACCAAAATGCGATTGGGATTTATCGCCTACCACTGGACTACGTGAAGTCCCTGGATAGTGTGACTAATTATTTTAAGTTAAATGATTTTATTGATCAATAATAGGTTGATTTGGGTTCTTATGTCTTATTAAATTAATACCCTTTGAATAGGAAGATGATTTGGTGGTTAAGTGATAGATGTTATTTTGGAAGTTGTTCGCTTTGTTGTGAACACTATAGGCCCTTGGAAAATAGAATAGTATGGGATTTCATTTGAAGAGTAATGGTGGATTTTTATCTATATTTTTATTATGGATTTATAGTGATTTGTGTTGTTTATGGAAATGATTAGGTTAATTACTTTTAAGTATGTGACTTTAAGAGTAATTAATGTCTTTTGGAGATAAAATTTAATGTGGAAGACTACATTCTTATAAGTTTTGAGTTTCAATATTAGTTTGGATTATATTGAAGGATTTTAAGGACAATTGATTATTGAATGATATTTATTTAACTTTGGGGTATTGATGGTTTAATTTTAGAAATGAAGATTAGTATTTTTTTCTCTAATGGAATATCCATTTGTGGGGTCATCAGATATTATAGTAACCATTTTGGTTTTGATTAAACTCTAAAGACAAGTTAAATATATAGTTTATCCTACATGGATCATGTATTTCTATAGAAGTTTATTCTATCTCTTTCATTATGACCAAGTCTTCTTGAATACTCATTGTTCAAAAAAATGAGTTAGTGGTAAAAAGTTATTAAAATCTACTTAAAAAGTAAGTATATCTCTTTATGTTCTTATTCAATATCATAAATGAATTCCTCATCCATATGTAATTAACTTAAAACAAAAAAATGTTGTCCATTTACTTTTCCTACTGGGAGACTAAGGACCGTTTGTCCCAACACAAGTTTGTGATTTTCATATTGTTAACTTTCTCCGGATCATGTTTTCTATCCCTCTCCATCAGAACTGAACACTTACTTTGTCGTCCATATCCATGTTTTCCTACGTGGAATCCTAGTATGGGTTATCCTGGCTGACCTTTATACCTCTATTCCTTTCTTTTAAAGTGATAGTTTTATTGACTCTCTTTCCGATGTGGGACTTTCCATTATATTCCCAAGCCCAATTTTAAAAAATTGCGAGGTCGCAATTTATTGAAGGAGGAGATAATGTAACACCCCAAGCTTCCACAGTACGTTTCCCTTTGAATAATTCAATGGCGTGCATTGTACGCAACTTCGAGATTCTAACACACCACAACCAATCGAACTAGCTGTTATGAATAGTAATACCTACATTTTGAAATTTTATAAATTCTATCTCTCAAAATGGACTTCATTTTTGAATTTGAAAAATTGAAATTAGCCTAGGGTGAAATTTTGGTACTTTTCGGATAACTTTCATATTTTGATGAATAGTGAAAATTAATAAATTTTAATTAAAAACAACTTTTTTAATTGAAATAATTAATATTGGTAAATTATGAATTTGAGTGGTTTTAAAGTATATTTAGAATATATTTTTACCATTTAATTCAATGTTTTTCATTGGATATAATTTCACAATTAAACCAGACATAAACAAGTGTCAATCTTTTGATAGTTATTATCTCTTAAAAACACGCTTTTTGTTTTAACAACGGTAATTAATTTTAAATTAATTTCTGCCACTTGTGTATTTTGAATTTGTAAAAATAGATTCCATATTTTGAATCAGGATGTTAAAATTGTGTAAATAGGTAACTATTATTTGTAAACATTTTGAATAATTACTTCGGTAAATATTTTATTTACCATGGTTAAACGGTAAATCCGGTAAATAAGGGTTAAAAAATAATATTATAATAATACTAAATTACCCTAAAACATGTCCTAACCCTATTTTTTGATACATGGCCGACCATAGGAATCTTTGGGTCGATTTTGGGACCCCATGGATCCACTTGTATGTGATAGAGACACTTTATTTTAATTAAGTTAAAATGAATACAAAAATGACACAAGCATATATCTTTTAGCAAAACAATTGTTACATAGGGTTATATATGTTAGATTTTAGACTATAAATATTCATTAGAAATATATAAAAGATTTACTACATAATTATATTTTATTTATAATTTTTAGACATTAAATAATTAAATTTATTTATGACACAATGATGATGCAGTAATTACCATTATAGTGAAAAATTAAAATAATTGATATTATAAATACACAAATAAATATAGTTTGAGACTTTTTATGAATTAAAATAATTTTATAGGATAATATTACATGTTATTATTGCTTTAATTAACGTTTTTTGAAGTAATAATTCTATTATGATTTTTACAAAAATCAATTAATGAATAGTGTCAAAATTGACATAAAAGAGTTTTTAAAACAAATATTATATTATTAATTGATATTAAATTACTAAAAATATAAGGTTCGGCCAAGAGACTTATATCATGATAGGTGTATCATTAATGTACCACTTGGGGGTCTCTAGGATGTATATAGTAAGTTTATTAACACTATAATATAAAAATACAAAGTGGCATGGTAAGTGTCAAACTAATTAACTAATAGTTAAAACTAAACGATAAGGTTAATATAATGACCCAAACCTGTTTAAATTCTATTGGTTGAGTGGTTTTCGAACCATCCCACCTTAACCTATAAATAATCCACTTTGAAGCCATTAGAAACCGAATATGAATTTACTATAAAATAATATTTCTAGCTTTTCCAAAGATTCCCCTCACCCCTCTTATAAAAGGGAACTCCCCCTTCTCATTACTTCACACCTTAAAATCATTTTGTTTCGGCAAAGCCCTTCCCAAATACTCTGTCAACTTCCCTCAATACAACCTAGAGGCCTTAGTTTGATCAGAAATCCAACCTACGGAGCCCTTTTGATCAAATCAAAAGGAAGAGCCCGAAGAAGAGGAAATGATTTCACCACCCTTTTTCAAGTTCCTTTCTTCTTCCACATCTTTTTTCTTTGTTATTTATATTCTAAAATAATAAATCCAGTATATCCTATATAATGTAATATTATTATAAATATGGTACAACCATATTCAGTATTCTATCCACCCTTTGAATAACAGGTCACTATACGTGCGTACGTACGACTTACCGTCTCCACGGCGTGGTGTAATTGTTATTCAATAAATTATTATTTGTATGGGTATAATAATGATGTGTAATTCATGTAAATAATAAATATAACATTGTAATTATTCTGTATATATGATATATCATCCAATTATATATTATTCTAATATCAAAAGAATGATATTGTCGCTCGTGCGTACGTACAGACTACTGTCTCCATGAACGCGATGAGATTCATTCTCTATCATATCCATTCAAGTATAATTATCATTTTATGATTTAAAAATAATGTTTAAGGACTTGATATAATTATGGATATTAATAAGATACAACATATCCATGACAACCACGACTTACGTAACAAAACATATAAAATAAAATGAGTAAGTTAACACCTGAAACGACGATAATCCTAAGATATTATTAACAAAGAAATGTTAAAAGATCATATATGATATCATATTAATGTATATGATTATTTTATAATTTAATAAAAATTATTTCACCATTATACAGGAGGTTAACCTACCATCGACCAAGGAAAAAGTACAAAGTAAGGGATTTTCTTATCTCACTTTTAATTCCGTGAGAATTCCATTGTTCACCACTAATTTATTGCATGCGGCGTGTGTAATGTCCATGATTGTATTCATTGTGTAATATAATATAATTTTTCGATATTTACATCATCATGGTATGATCCTTCTTTCATGGGTGTATGTTTCTTAAGTTACCTAATCGATAAGGGAATTTGAAATTTCAATTTCCACTCATTTGGCTTTACGCATATTTCATTGATTATATTACTCCAAGATTATGTGTGGAATCACTATTCATTTGATTATGTCATAATTTCCACTCCCCATTCTATGGATATACTTTTTATACACATAATCACTCCATTGATAATTTCTCAATTCATCGATATGAATTTGATAAGAGTAATTTTAACTCATTCCCCATTTGTTGAGTTAAAAATCCAATTCATTGGTGTTGTTTTTACAAGATTATGTGTGAATTTCCTATGATTGTTTTACACTGAATATCCAATCATATTTAGTGTATTTATATTTTTCACACATAACTATGTCATTGATTTGTCCTTAACCTAAGGATACGACCTTTATGAGATATTTCATCTCAATTTACATTCCATTGATACTTCTTTGTTCTTATACACCAAATCACATTAATGTGGTGTATATAATGTACTTTGACATAGTATATCATGAATCCCTTTATTCTCATTATATTAAAAAAATTTTATTACCTCAATTATTTGTATTCAAGTGTCTCTCTTTTGGTTAGAAACTCTAACTAAAATACCATTTTTAAATGTTTTAAATATTTATTCTTCTAAATCTTGCTCATTAATGTCCATGTTTTAAAAAATGGTTTTAAGGTTTTATTTATATGGACATTATGGTTTTAAAATTAAAATTAATTTTAAAAGTTTCAAAGTGGTATGGGACACTTTGATTCAAAAATATGTTTTTAAATGACTTCTTTACAAATAGTGCGACTTTTAAATGATTTCAAGAAAAGGTGGGATATTTATCTCTAATAGTTTTGATGATTATTTTAATCTATCCTTCATCATTCTCTATTGAGGTTAATCTGATACAATACAATCTTTCATATTGTATCGAATGAGTTATTTTTTACTGTGGATGTGCTATTTTTATACCATTCATGGTTTGTGGATAAAGTATAGACATTTCGTATGCTAGTTTTAATACATATGTTTATGTTATGTTTCAAACTTTTTATATAAGGAATGCATTGGACTTAATAAGTGACGGGTGGAGCCCGCTATAGCTCCTCGATGCATCGGTAGGTCTCATGAGACAAAGTAGTGTCTTGGAACAAGGCCTTGACAAAATCTTATTTGTAGTCTTGGTACGAGGCCGTGGCTATGTGGTTATGATTGTCTGGCATTATGAATTCCATCATTATGAAAGTGGTTATTGATATTGCATGTGATTATTCTATTAGTAGAATATCCATGTGAATAAGTAAATGGAATTATTTCATTTTATTTTTTCCATACTATGTTGAAGTTCAAGTTTAAAAGGCTTTTGTTTTAGTTATACATTGTCTTGAATGTTTGTTCTTATTTATGAAAGCTTATGCTATATTGTTATCCTTACTGAGCATCTGAGCTCACCCCTTTCAATGTTTTATCTTTTCCCAGGATGTGAAGAAGTAATTTATGAATGACCTACAGGGATAGTATGAGGGGATATTAATACAAGATGTTGATGTAGTTTTTTTACCTTATGATGTAATGTAAGACTTATGAATATATCTAGTGTTTCCAAGACTACTAAAATAATCGGTCTTTCGAGACTTGATCCTTTTTCATCATGCCAATATTATGTAATAATGCACCGAATCTGGGTATCTAGGGTCGCGGTGTTACAATAAATATGTTTTATTTTAATTGCATCTTTCAAATTTTATATACCTATTCATCCAGATACACTAGAAATTATAATCATTAGTTTGTAGTAGAAGGATAATTATGCTTAAAATCATGTAATAATATGTGTAAAATGATATGGTACCTATATATTAATATCAAAAAATATTACATAGCTCTACCTATTTTCATAATATACTTCAAATCAATTGTATAATTGGAAAACATGGGTTTATCAGATTTATTCCATCTCATAAAACCTACATTTAGATTGCATATGTATCATATCTCAGATTTCATGTCATCTTGATATATTTTGAAAATATAATCTGTGTATCCCTAGATTATTCTCTCCTTATCACCTCTATATTATAGAAAAATATCTTTAGGTTACCTCATATACATAATGAAAGCCTTAACTATTATCCAATTGTGGTCACCTGATTTAACTTGATATCTTCCTACAACACATAAAGTTTATGAGGAATCAAATCTAGTATATAGTATATAATACATCACAGAATCATTTTTAATTTCATACATTGTCCTTCACATCCTATGTTTCACCCAATGCAACTGAATACCCATTTTCATGGAATGATGAATTCCCTTTGACAATGAATATGATGAGATCTTATATTTTTTCATATTGAGTCACTTCATTGTCTTGTAAATATATGTACATTGACATACTGTATGAAGCATCATGGATCTATTCAAATGAATCTCAATTCTAAAAATATTTTTATTTCACTTAAACCATTTAGTGGAATTAAGTTTTTAATATTGTATTAATTTACTATAAGGTTAGTATATTTTATTCCTATATGTATTATGTCATCAACATAATGTATTAGGAAAATAACAACACTCCTACTAAACAACTTATAGAGAAAAATATCACATTAATTCTTTATGAATCCAAATTATATTATGTATTCTTAAAATAATGTGTCCCATGAACTAGATTTTCATTTAATTCCATTAATTTATCTCCAAAATATTCATACATGTTTTGGAATAATTTAGAGTGACAAACCATGTTTACTTGGTCATATAGACATCTTCCAAAAGGATCTCATTAAAGAAGATTGTTTTAAAATACATAATCCAAAACACATTATTGTAAGTGGTTTTTATAGAAAGTATAATTATAATTTATTTCATTATGGAAACTTGTGAAAATGATTATTTAATGATTATGTAACAAAACGTTTTAAAACATTTTTTACCATTTGTTTCTTATAAGTATTTCAATGTCCATACATGTCTTGTTTCTTATTATTTACCCATTTATGGAAAATATGATATATATCCCCCAATGGATAAACTAAAATCCTTATGTTTTTGGTGCATTAGACACATTTTTTAATTCATAAAATCTTCATATATTACAGCATCTATGATACATACTACTTCTTTATACATTTTAGGCTCCTTAATATCATAAAATAATGAGTCACCATCCTCAGTGACTAGAAATGATATAATTTTGGTTCTATAAATTCTCTTTTACTCCAATTTACTACTTGGGCCTCAGGAACATCCTCCCTCATGTGGTGGAATATATTCATTCTCAACCTCTTATATATCTTGAACCATGACTTCATCAATGTCCATCCCACTCCCACTATCTATTTTAATGATGTACTTCCATTAAAGGTATATGGAGTGTAATTTTTCTATTACATTCATTTATTAGTGTTTCTCCAGGTGATATACCCTCATTCCCATTTGGTATATAATAAATCTATAGATTCTCTATTGAGGTGAATGTTGTTTACATGAAGAGGCCTTTAAAAATGATTCACAACACCACACAAGTAAATTTAACAACATGAATTTCAATTGAAACCATATTTAAAAAAGGAGTGTTTTTTTATTTAATAAGAACTTAGTTTAGTATGTGTGTCATTTTCAATAATTTGTATCTTATAAAGGATATTGAAAGACTAGTATGAATCATCATAAATTTCACATCGTCATAAATGTTGTAGTTCCTCCTTTCAATTTTACTATTCCAATATAGTGTATAAGGATGATCAAATGGAGGTATAATCTCAATATCCTATAAATAATCAATGATTTTATTATTAATAAATTCTCTTCCGTGACCCTATTAGAGATTCTAAAAATTCTCCCCATGCTTTTTCTCAAATTAATTATTATATTATTGGAAATTTTCAATAGAATATAACTTTGACCTCATTATGCAGACATATCCATATCTATAAAAATAATTAGTAAATATGATGAAGTATCTATATACACCCCTTAATCCTGCATGAAATTGAACACACAAATCAATAGAAATAAGATAAAAATTATATATGGCCCTTTTATCTATAATAATAAATGGGATATTAGTCAGTATTCATTGCTAAAATCTGTAACATACACAAAGTGTTATGAATCCAAATATCAATCTATGTGTACTTTTTTCCAAATGATTTTCATTCACATGACCATATATGTTATTCCATACATGGGTGTGGTATAATTCATGTGATCATTTTTCATTACCAATTTCTATTACTCGGTTTATGTAATTAAATAAATAAATTCCATCATTTAAATATGTTATACCATAAACATGATTTACTTATAAATGAATAAACGTTTATTCCCAAATATAAAAATAAATCCATTTTTATCAAGTATAGCTACAAAAATAATTTTTTTGGTCACTGATGGCATGTAACAAAAATCTTTAAAAACATAGATCATTATAGTCAGTAACTTGAGGTTGTAGTGTTCAATAGCCAATGATGTAATCTTGTCCTTATTTCCTACTAATAGAAATTTATCACCTCATACAATCATGAAGATTATAATTTTTACCTATATTTTAATACATTTTTGAGAACTAAAATCTTATTTCTAATACCCAATTTGTAGATAAAGGTAGGTCTCACATGATAAAAATGTTCTAGAAGTTTCACCTTGTGTATTTTTCTTAGTGTAGGTTTTATTTCAGTGGTCCGTATTTCCACATGTGAGATAGATAGTGTCATGTTTCATGGCATGCTCCATGATCCTCCTTTTAATGGAAGGTCCCTATTAAGAAGATTAATACATAGAATTACTATTATATATCATCTTCTAGACTTTATTATTATAAACCATTATGACTATAGTTTTTTTATGCTTTGAGTCCTTTACATATTTGACATGTTAACTAGAGAGATATGGGTGATACATACCTATATTTTTCATATTACAATTTATGAAAGAGTTGAAGAAGGTATGCAGGAGTGATGATAGAATGAGTTACACACACATTTTTTCAAGTAAAGTAAACCTTATAATATCTATGAACTCAATGTTTCAAATTCCAATAACTATAGGAGGCCCAATTGGAGAATAATATATAAGCTTTATCATTAATATAATTTTTTGGATATCATATAATTCATATTTGGATCTCTATTGGTAAATATCATGGACATGTTTGAGCATAAAATATGTATCTTGTCCCTCAAAAAGCTACTTGAGTTCACAAGAAATGTATTTTAGAATCAATCAATGAAAATCTAGGGAATTGTTTGAATTTTGTTCATCAAAAAATGAACTCCTAATCACAAAACCCCTTAACAAGAGGATTTGTGATTGAGTATTACATCACATATGAATTCTATTCATGGAGGAGTACAATCCATAAGCATATTAACCATTCATGGAAGTTACTCCATGTTTGGAGATGTTCTTTCTAAACAATTTATCATAGGAATAATGTGTTTGAAAAAATTATATTTTACTAAAATAATGTGAAAGTATATTATTATAAATTTACATGATTACATTAATATTTGAAATTAAAAAAAATTAATTATATTGTGTCCTCCATTATTTTACCATGTATCGAAAATCCTCACCATTGAACTCAGAATTTCCCTTTATGTGGACATTCTAGTTGCTTGAATCCATATTACCCTTATCATAACACAAGTAATGGGTTGGTCAATTACTCAATTTTTTTAGGTATATATTCTTGTAAAATATGAGCATACATTTATTAGATGTGTTGATTAACTCTCCAATCCTGAAATCCTTACTTGTATTTCCTCAACGCATTCTCCCAAGGTAAATAAAATCTTGAATGGGCTAATCCTGTTGATTTCAGTATAGTTAATTCAACCGAAAACCATCATTAAAACCAATCGTCAAAAGAAAGTGTTCTAATATGGTCCAGTCAAACACATAGTTATATTGTTTAATTCAAAATAAAGTTATGGAATAAGTATTGATTTAATATTAAATTAAGGCATCTTTATTATTGTATTTAATCTAAAAAAATATAATATTGTATTTAACATTCCTTTAAATAAATACTATGTTTGATACCATGTACACCACAAAAAATCAATATTTAATGAACCATGATATACTATCTAAATATTTTTATTTAAATATGAACTTTATAACCAAATTATTTAATTCACATGCATGAATAAGAGAAATGACATTCTGAAATATATTTTGAAAATTGTTCATAATAAATATTTTGACTACTTACCTAGAAATATATACTTATTTTGAATGATAATTATGGAAAGTGCAAAATAGTGGATGTTTATTGCATCATTGTCTATAAAAGTATGATTTCATTATATTTTATTTTTATTTAGAGGATAAATTTATTTTAAAAAATATATAAATTACTAAAAATTACAGAATTTGTTTCATTATCATCTCAAAAAAATTAACATAATTCTATTGTATTTTTCTAAAATATTTTACTCTTGGATAAACAGAGAAAAATACCAATTTTTGGAGACATTGTAAATTTTATGATATTATCATGATCCAGGAATGAACAGAATGTATATGATAAATTTATTTTAGAAAATATATATATATAATGAGTAATATAAATCTTTTAAAATTATACTTTTAAACATAGAAATCTATTTTTGAGACTGTCGAAATCTATGTAATACTTGTATTCAAATAAAATAATTTATGCGGTGCTTATCTTTTACTTATGTTCTCAATTGGATACATTCAACATTGAAGTAATTTGAAATAAAAATACGTATAATTTCAAGTAACATAAGTGAGTTAATAAAATGGTAACGTAATAATAAAATATTTGGGTATAATATCGTTTTTAGGATTAAAACTAGTAATTTTCAAAAAACATATTTCTTATGTTATTCTTATTTGAAAATAATTTCAACCCAATAAACCAAATTAATCTTGAACTTTTTATAATATTTATAATATTTATGATAATATTTATTAATGATTTTGTTTTTGTTTTTTAATATGTAATAGTGATAGTGGTATATTGTTATAACGATTATAATGTTCAAAATATATTTTTTTGATAAAACTTTTGTGATATGGTAAACAAATATCATATTAAATATTATTAGATGAGGTAATGTTTACACCTATTAAATTATATTCTAAATTTTATTTATTTGGTTCTAATTTAGAATTATTAATAATTAATATTATAGGAAAACTACGAGGATTGGAAAGAGTTTCAATCCGCTCACTTATAAAAGGGAACCTACTATCGCATTCTATTAAAAACATTGAGAACTCAAGATCATCCATTATATTCCCAAATAACATGCTTACTTCCTTCCACCTATCCTAGAAGTCCATTTATACCCAAAAATACTAACCAATAAAGTCATAGGTTGCACATGTAAGGAGGATTTTCAATGAAAATGTTTAGCTCTTAACTGAGTTCTTTCATGGTTTGTTATTTTTCAATATCCTCAAAACCAATCACAACCATTATTCTATAATATCATAAGTATATAAAATGTTTTAAATTTTAATTATATTTATGTTAGAACAATCTCTTTTTAAATCCAATGAGAAAAGAAAGCATCGCCCATGCGTATGAATGAACTACTATCTCCATGAAGTGATGTATATATTTTTTATCACCACTATCATGAATGGTGAAAATGATTAAAAAGTTGAAAATATAAAATATTTATAGAATATTTATTATTCTTAAATTTTTAAATATTACACACCTTATTACCCTCTAATAGGTTGGATGATGATTAGGTTGTAAGTGTGTACGTGTGGATTACCATCATCATGAAGCAATGTGATTCATTTTTCATTACGGCTAATATGGTTGGTTATAGGGATGTAACTAATATGTGAATATTTAAACTATAAAATATTTAATTATAAGGAAAATTAAAATATTATTTACATTATTTATTTTCCATAAAGTAGAAAATTATAAAATATTTTTATGGGTATGTATGGACTATTGTCACCATAAAACGTTGTGCATCATTTTTCAAGAATGTCACAGATGGATGGTGATAAAAGATTTTGGGATGTATAAAAATGATAATTAGTTTTTTCTGATTCCATATATTTTAGAAACATAACTCTTTGGACAGTGGTTAATGAACTGTTGTTATTTTGTGGTTATAAACTGACCAATCCTAAAATGACCAACTCCAACATAACTATTTTTATAACTGAATAAAAAATTGTAATAATTATAATACAATGTTGTTGACACTCCTTTCCGTCAAAGATTCTAAACAAATAAAAAGGGGGGATACTTTGAACCTAAAGTGATTCATCCTTTGAAGAAACATCAAAAATTGACAAAATCATGAATAGAGATACATTTGCACTTGGGTCGCGCAAGTTCCACCAAGGTCGCGCAAGTATACTTGTGCGCCACCCAATGGTTGCCCAGGTAACTTGCGTTCCCTCTATGATTTTCGCCCAGGGTCTTCACCAGCCTATAAATACCCCCAGTGGGCCCCCCATTTCATGGACAAAAAATTCCAGAAACTCAGATTTGAGCTCCCGGCCCCCTAGTCTCTTCTCGAAGCTTCGGAACACTTCTAAGGTAATTTCATACCTAGAACGGAAGATCTAAAGAGGGGGAGTAAGGCCTAAGTTTTGAAACTCATCGACACTTGTGTGCCTAAGTGGCCAGCCCTTTAGGGAAATAGCCACACTTGCACGCCGCCTTACCCCTTCAACAGAACTTGCATGCCACTCTTCTAGAATCCCCTAGGGATAATACTAAGGGCTTGAGCCAAGTCTCGCCCAAGTATTACCATAAGGGTTGACCATCGCGCAAGTACCGTTGTGTCGCGTAAGTATACTTGTTTGACCAAAACATACGTGCCAACGAAGGTCTTGTGCGCCTCTCTCTTTTTGGGTGCCCCTCCTGCCTATTTACCTCTCTTATGGAAATTCACCTCTCCTCTTCAATTATTTAGACTTCAAAACCCTCTCCAAATCCATTTATGGCATGGTTCCTTTGTTGGCTTCCTTATCTGAAAGGAATTATATGAAAAATATCTCAAAACCTAGTGATTTACATATATTTATGTCACTAAGGTTAGAGATTTGTTTCATTAAACATCATCCTTTAAGATGAGAGAATCCTTAATTTGGGCATCCTTTTCAGGAGTAATTCCCAGTCCAAGTTCTCTTAATTTGGGCATCCTCCTCAGGAGTAAGCACCAGGTCCCCTAACCTGGGGATCCTCCTTAGGAGTAAGTCTCAGTCATAATTTCCCAAATTTGGAAAACCTCCTCAAGAGTAAGCCCCAGCCATAATTTTTTTAACCTATGCCTCCTTTTCAGGAGTAAGCCTTAATCTTCAAAGTTCCCAAATCTGGGCATCCTCCACAGGAGTAAGCCCAAAGTTCCAAAATTCCCTTAACAATTGACAACCTCCTTAGGAGTAAGCCCCAGTCATAATTTCTCAAATTCGGGCATCCTCCTCAAGAGTAAGCCCAAAATTCCAAATTCCTTTAACCTGGGCCTCCTCTTTAAGAGTAAGCCCCAGTCATAATTCCTCTTATCCTGGGCTTCCTTCTCAAGAATATGTCCTATGTTATGTATACAAATATCTATAAAGCACATATACCTTTATGGAACTTGTTCTGGGGTTTCTTCCCTGAAGTAAAACCCAATATTCATCTATTTTTGGAAGTCATCCATACATAAGCCCCACATCATTTCTTATTATTGCATCTTTCGTGGAATAATTTTCTGGTTTCACTAATAACTCTTGTTTCTCACACCGAGCACGACTCACGTGGTCTTAGAGTGTAAAAGTAATCATGACATCTTTATTTGATCCATCAATCATGCATAAATATCATACTCCCTTACTCGAATTACGTGGATTTTGATTCCTTTTCTAAATAAGGATACATAGGTAGCCCATCTGTAGGTACAATCCCAACTCTAAAATAATCTATGTCCTTCTGAATGACAAATAAACTTCAAGTTCTCCTCTTAGTGGCTTTAAAACCAGTATGGTTATCATAATGACCAAGAGATATCTATATAATGTGTCGAAGGATACCATTGACTAAGAATCTCTAAAAAATACAGATTATTCTCTATCGATGAATAACCTTGAATACATATAAAAGATTCTCTAAATCTTATACATTCTAATCATTGATTGTTATATCTAAAGGAAAGCTCATTTTCATACTTAGTAATGTAATAAGGATTCACGAACATAACTTAAATATATAAAGAGAGTCCCATAGTAGACAATAATTCCCCTAAAAAAGGTGTGATGAGTCCGACCTCCCATCCTCTCCACCAACACAAATTCTTAAGCCACATCAGTTCACAAATAATGAGCACCTACCTTTGGAAAGTGGGTCCAAATCAATATGGAATCATTAGATGTTTCTGGTTCTATGAAAAAACCCGTTAGAAACCCTTGGGAATGTTTGAACCTTAAATCAATGAGGTCATCACCATTTCCAGATGAAACAAAAAATGGTGAACCCGCCGTGAATCCTTAACCAAGTTAAAATGATGTTTTACCTATTTGTTAGGCCCCTATTTTAACTCAATGAGAGGGCCAACAAAACAATCAATAACTTATGTGATCATCCAAAAGATGTAGTGGTTGAAACTATCTTTATTATGACTGTTATATCAATCAAGAACTATTTTCTAAGATCTTCTGTGTTATAGAAATGGCTTCTCTTAAGTTCACGCATGTGAATACTTCTGCTGTGAATACTTCTGTTGTGAATGCCTCTGCTGCTACTCCTACTGGATCGTCGTATACTCTGAGTACGACATCACCCACTCAGCATCTTCAATGATGGGTATCAAAGGCGCTGCTTAAGGAGTAACGTAAAAATGGTACTATTCCGACTCTAGATGCCGCTAGACAAGCCCTCCAAGTCAATAATTCACCCTGGTCATCCGGACAGCGACGACCAGCGATCAAGAAGCAGGTGGTTCCAACCACCATCTCCAACTGTTTCGGGTTGTTATCCCTGGAACGCAATCACCATTCACTCCCATATTCTAGGGAGGTAAATGATCAGGTCCCTCAAGGCCTTAATTCAAGGAGACAGGAGTCCTTCCCGAGGGCTTGCATTAAAAATCACCGCCATACACGTGCGGCAGTGCACCCTCAACATGATGAGGGTATCATCTCTAGGAATTTGGCTCAGGTTCCTCGAAGCCAAGCATGAAAGATGAACTCCCATAGGCGAAATCCGGTCAAGAGTGAGAAGGTTCTCATCTCTGACATCTCTGGAGAAGTCCACCAACCTAACTTGGTGGCAAGCAATGAGCGAGTACACACACCCGTCCATTTTAATTCTGTTGTCCGGCAGACTCATCTGGAATAAGCACGCTAATCCTTCCTAGAATTCTAATGGAGTACTATAGATAGGAACATACACCTGTTTATAAATCATCTGCTAGTCAGCAGGCTTGTCTGACTACATACGATGGAGACCACCAACCCAATGTGTTGACAACTGGTAAACATGAACTTACACCTTCTTACATTCATCAATCCTTCCAGGAGCCTCGTCTGTCAATATTGAAGGAAGCTCATCAACTATGTTTGGAGGAGTGCAATTAGCAGGCACATACACCGGCTAGTATTGATCAAGCCTACCAACAACCTCGTTTGGTAGCATTCAGAGAAGTCAGTCAGAAAGCTCCGGCAACAAACAAAAGACAGACTCATCTCTCTCCCCCCACACATGAGTACTGTTAGAATTTAATGTCAAGAAAAGGAGGATAGGAGAAGGAATACACACCTACTCCAAGCACGGAATGGACGTATATCCATGTTCTGGTAGCTGAAGTCACCAACCATATTCTGTCTATGGTGAAAGTGCCGAAGCAAATCCCTACTCATATTCTGGATGCCTGTTAGGATATTATAACATCTTCAGCAGCATCTCAGCGAAAGAAATGCAAATATATCTCTACCAGTGGAGTGACACATCAACATTTCACTCTAGAACAGACACACACCTCGGTTCCAATCCAAGAGGGTTGGGGGGGCATACTCCCCCATATCATACGGACAACCAAGTCAGGCACATACACCTGAATTGAGTGGAGATAATCAGCCTAACCTGATCATTTCTCCTGATCAGGCATATACACCTGCCCATAATAACCACTTTCATCAACACGTGGTTCCTAAAGTGAGTAAGAAGGCTTATAAGAATATGACCCTCCCAGCACAGTCAAAAAATCAAGAGCCAATCTGTAATAAGGCCTTGCTCGATGCTGGAGTTCCCGAAGCCCTCAGACAATTATCTATTGGAATTCAAGATTCTACTCCCTCATTTCCTAATAGTGGGAACTTTACTTCCAAAGGTCTTCATCAGATTCTTCCTTATGAAGGCTTACTTCTTGAAAATTCGGTCGTTCTTGAAGTTTCATCGTCAGATTAGAGCCACAAGAACCCTCTGTGTGGCCAAAAGACCAAGGAGCAAAATGTTTCATCTTTTGATGTAACCCACCATGGTGCTCCTCCCCATGATGATGAATTTATCTACGAAAGTCCACTCCATAGTAGTAATTCACATTGCCTGGAAAATGCTCTAATGGACAATGTAATGACGAGAAATCCCTCTTATCTTGAGGCATTTACAAATGTGATGCTAGTCATGTCTGATGCTTTAACACTAGCAGGTAAAATACTTTCCAAATCAGAAGATGTACTAGGGTGTAGGTAATTCTCTGAACCACCCCTGGGTCATTCATCTTCTAGTTTGATCAGTGAATTCTTTACCAATCTTGTTGAATCTGAGGAAGCAACAAGGAAGCACCAACTTTGATCTAATCAGGTAGAAAATTCTTCATCAAATGATAATGAGGAAGTGATGAATATGAGAAAACAACTAGAAAAAGGTGAAGTGCCAGTCATGTTTTGGCCTCTGGCTGACTCTCAGTATGACATTCCAGAGATGTTGACAGAAGATGGAATTCATGATATTCATCTAAACTTATGGAAAACTCTTTGTCAGTTTAAAAAGAAAATATTATCTTATGATGAATAAGAAAATCATGTCAATATAATAGAAGGGTTACAATTCCAAATTGACTTGGCATCTCTCTCAGTTTCTCGATATCTGAAGGCTGAAAAGCAGTAGAGATCCCTTCATCGTTCATGCCTTGGAGCACTAGAAAATTGCGCCAGTTAATTTTCAATGCCTCATCTGGTATTCATATCATAGGATGGGGTGTTCATGGGGCACTACATTTCACTGTACTCTCTAGTTAGAAAATCCCGTCTAAAATGGTCTCATGCAAAGTTATTTCCCATGGCCAGCCATAGCCAATTGGATTTGTTTATTATCAAAAGCTCGCTCAAGAATAGGCCTCAACTAGTTCCTCTCAAAATCAAGCATACATAGAACAAGTTTTTGAATTACACATGAATCAAGCGAACGAGAATATTGAACAGGCTTCTCGTCTAAAGCATGCACATCATCAAGTGACAGAAGTGTCGGAAATCATCCAATGGTCTTTTGAGCTGGGTGATAAGAGTGGATATAGGTTGATGCATCCAACCAATTTTCGTACTAATGTCCGCAAGATCAGGATAGCTTTCAAGAAAGTCTAAGATGTAGCATCACAAGAGCCACCCCAGTTTGGCAGACCGGGGACTCTTTTAACCCAACCCTTAGAATCAACACATAGGATTCGAGGAGTTGAGAAGAAATAGCAGGAACAGCCCCAGTCCACAGGACTGGGGACTTTTTCAAATCCTCAATCTCTACCTCAGAGAAAGTCAGTCTTCTCTCGATTAGGGAATAAACTACAAAAGGAATGAAGAGCCGTGTTATTAGGAGATTCCCTCCAAATAACGGTTCTTCAAGAAGTTCCTGAGGGATCCAATCAACAAAAGGCAATATATCATCAAGGACATGGAAGAAGACAATATCGCAGAAATGTTGGTAGAAGGGATGCAATGTGTTATGCATCAATCAATGTCATCAATTTTGTTGTTGCTGATCCCCTAGATGAGGCTCACTCAGAGGGATCAGATGAGGAAACTCTTGCTCAAGAGGTTGTACGTACAGACACAAATGAAGAAGGTGTGCAATCACGAAATCAAAGGATTACCTAGAATCTAGGTAATATTTCAAGTAACCCACTTCCCCCTCTCCGAAAGGTGTCCAATAAGGTGAAAGGAAAGAATTAGGTTACATACCCTTTTTCTGGAGAAGGACAATCAATCTCACTGTAGCAATGATTCGCACAACAAGAGGAAGAAATAAAGGAATTGAGGAGGTTGAACACATAACTACTTCAAGGTAGTCTTCCTCATAAACGTGATGGAGTCTTCCAACCAAGGGAATTTGTTGCGGAAATTGAGATGGATCAATAATATCCTCTTTTATTAGTACACCCTCATAGGTCTAATCCTATGGGTCAGGTGCAACAATAACCGGTGGTGTTATCATCAGTTTCAGTACCAACCACCACATTTGTCCATGCTCTAGTTATTGCACCTTCTCAGGTCCAAGCTCAACCAGATGTTTCTCAAAACTTAATGACCACTATTGAATCATTAATATCTTGGTTGGAATCTATGGAGGGAAAGAGTGCTCAAATTCAACCAGAAATGAGAGCTTACCTTGAATGGGTTGATGCAATTCCTCCCCCATCAAATTTTTCAAGTACCACATTCCCAATCTTTAATGGTTCGGGAGACCCAGAGCAACACTTAACATATTATGTTTCACATTCTGATCCTATGATGGGAACCCATTAGCAATAGGAAGCAGGTAAGATCAGGTGTTTTGTAAAGTCATTACAAGGACCTGCTTTTGTTTGGTACACAAGCTTACAATCCCGGTCAATTACCAGATGGGAGGATCTCCACCAAATATTCCTTCTTCAATGTAGCTCAATGCTTCCAAAGACAATAGTTTTCGATCTTACAAACTGTAATCAAAGGGATAATGAAAGGGTTTCAAAATTCAATGCTCACTGGAAGGGGTTAACATATTCCCTGAGCTTAGCACTCCCTCAAGAAGAATTGTTTCCAATCTGTGTGGAAAATTTTCAATATGAGTTGCATACACCGTTTATCCCTATGAAATACACATGTGGGTTTCGAGACCTTACTTCAATCATTCAACAGATTGAAGATTCTTTTATGAAGACTAAGGATAAAACTCGTGTAATTCGATCTTCTCCAAGAAGGAGAATGGGTAAAGTAAAGACTGCTACAGTTATACTTAAACAAGCATATGTACCTACTTCAACATTAAAACCTTCATCTTCCCGAAGGGCCCCACATCCTGATCATCAACAACAGAGGTCATTTCATTAATATGATCAAATAGATCAAAGATGAAAAAAATTTGAGGATTTGAAGAGCAAAGTTTACTCTTTCTGAAATGAACAAGTTCATGGCTACTTCATTTCGGCTTTGGAAAATAATTTTGTTCAATTTCCAAGGACCAAGAGGCCAAACAAGGAAGGAGATGAAAACCATCCCAACTATTTCCCACTTCATCAGATGTTGGGGCATCCCATTCAGCAGTGTTTTGTCTTCACAGACCTCCTGCAGAAAATGGTGGACTCGGGACAAGTCAAGTTGAAAGGTTCTTAAGCTCAGGTAGCAAGTGTTACTACTACAAATCCAGAGTAAGAAGGCGAGTGGAAAGAAGTAAAGAAAAACAATGCACAAAAATATGATGATTGGATGGTCAGAAAAATGATCAACTGAACTCATGACATTTTTTGAACACAATTGAAGAAACCAATTGTGTCTTCCGCCATGAATTCCATAGACAAACCCTCTTCATCAGAGGGAAATACTCAAAAAACTGCATAATTTAATGAAGGAAGAGCAGTCAAAAGAAGATGAGATTGTGTCAAAGCCTAAGTTTTCTTTGACTTTGGCATATTTTATGCCATCTACTTTGAAGCCACAGGCACCACCCCATCAAACGGCATAGCTTAAATTTTCTAATCAGGAAGATTCTTCATCAGATGAAGAGTTAATCTTTGTTTCTATTAATATGATTAACTTAACAGGTCCTTATGCCAATCACAGTTTCGAGCTCGATGAGCCTGGGTTCCTTGTATCAAACCGAGGAATCAGAGGAAGTTCCAGAGGCTCGAGGTATAGGGGAAGACATGGATATTTCAGAGGCCACTATTCCAATTCTACCATTTTTAGAACTGTATATGCGGTAGAAACTCGTAGCAGAGCCCTTCAACAAGCTCAAAAAGAACAAGAAAATTCTTCCACACAAGGAAGATTCAGTCCTGGAACAGTTATTCTAGAGAATCGGTTAGAGATTCCACCTTCCTTATCTCCGCATGTAAATAGACCTATTCAGTCTAATTTCCCAAAGCCAGGAGTATTGCCAACTCCTACCCCAATACAAGATGCATCTACTTTCAAAGCATCAACTTCTAAGGTACCTGCAAAACCACATGTTCCTATTGGGAAACACAGACCTTTGGATCAAAAGTATGATGTATTGAAACACTTGGCCCAAGTACCGACCATGTTATCAATTCTAGATGACTTTAATTTATCAAAGGATCTTCGGGAGGCACTCATTGAGGCTTTGTCAGGTCCTCATGAGTTTGAAACTGAAATTGATGCGGCTGAAGCATACCATGTTGAGAATAATCTTGCAGAATTCCATGCAGTGATATCTTTCACAGATGAAGATGAAGATGATGTCATGCATGGACATATTAGACCTTTGTATTTATCTGGAAAGTTCAATGGTATAGACGTCTGAAGAGCATTCATTGATAATGGTTCAAGAGTCAACCTCATCCTCATTCGTACACTTCGTCGATTGGGCCTCACGGAATCTGATTTATCTCCTTCTACTATAATGTTACAAGGATATGATAAAAATGAACAAGAACCACTGGGTGAGATTACACTCAGAACTCCGTTTGGAGATCATGTATCCAATTCATATTTCATGGTTGTTGATCCAGACCCAGCCTTCAACATCTTTCTTGGAAGACCCTAGCTACATCAACATGTGGCTATCCCTTCATCATATCATCAATGTCTGAAATATAGTTTTGATGGTCAAATTGGGACATTTTATGGTGATAAGGCCACGTTCAAGACATGTGAATCTCGATACATTGAGGTGGAATTCTATCACAAGAAGGGAAAGGAGAAATCCACAACAAGGGAGATTACCAACGTAAATTCTCCATATGTTTGGAAAAGATTCCATTAAACCCATTTACACATGTGAGTACAGATTATGTGTTTCCTATCAGTCAAATTGATAGGACATACCCAAATCAAAATTCTCTTATGGAAACTTCCATAATTTCAATTACGAAAATCAAGCCCAACAGAATGGGAGAAATTGGTGATTCACCAAGAAATGATGAAAGCTCAAATGGGGATGTCTTCATTTCATCTGCTAAAATCGAGCAAGTATATACTTCACCAACCAGGCCAGAAGAAGTTATAACAATTTCATAGGTGAACGATGATGTCGATTCTCAATCCACCATCTCCTCTTTATTACCCAAGGAAGACCCTTCATCATCAATCGGGTCGGAAATGGAAGCTTCTTCTTCAAGATGTTCAAATTTTAACATCTCTTCTAATCATGCAAATTATACTTCATCATCTACTATTCAAGTAGAAACAGAAGAAATAACACATGTTGAAGAAGAAGAGGAAGATCTTAGAGATGCTCCTCCAGAATTTGAGGAGGGTATCTCCACCACTGTGGATGAACTCAGAGAAATAAATCTGGGTACAAAAGAAAATCCACACACTACTTTAATTAGTGCGGCCATGAATCTTGAAGAACAAGATATGTATGTTTCATTTTTAAAGAAAAATAGAGATATATTTTCTTGGAACTATACAGAGATTCTAGGGGTTGATCTTGATGTTGCTACTCATCATTTGGGTTTGCCAGAAGAACATCGAGGATTTAAGCAAGCCATGAGAAGAACACACCCATCCTATGCCTCCAAAATTGAAGCTAAAGTGGATAATATTATCAAATCTAACTTCGTTATAGAAGTTCAAAATCCCAATTTGTTGGGTAATATTGTCCCTGTGAAAAATAAGAATGAAAAAATTAGAGTTTGCATTTATTTCAGATATCTTAATCGGCATTGTCCTAAGGATGATTTTCTAGTTACGATTACAGAAATCTTAATAGATGAAAAAGCAGGCTATAAATCACTTTCCTTCATGGATGGATATTCAGGATATAATCAAATCTGAATGGCTCCAGAAGATGATGAATCTATAGCCTTCAGATCCCCTCAGGGAGTGTTTTTCTATCGAGTAATGTCCTTTGGCATGAAGAATGCAGGCACAACATATCAGTGTGCCATGCATCTTATCTTCAAACCCTTTTTAGGGAAGATTTTTGAATGTTATGTGGACGATTTGGTGGTTAAATACAGGAAATGTTCTAATCACTTGGCTGATTTGGAAATCATTTTCCACAAACTTCGGCAACATACTTTGAAGATGAACCCCTTAAAATGTACTTTTGGGGTAACCTCAGGAAAATTTCTCGAATTTTTTGTACGCCATCATGGTATCGAAGTCGATCCTGAGAAGACAAAGTCAATCCTTGGTATTTAACCTCCTCAGAATTTGAATGAATTGAGAGGACTTCAAGGACACTTAGCCTATATTTGGCGTTTCATCGCCAATTTGGTAGGCAAAAGTTTACCCTTCACCAAATTGATGAAAAATAGAGTCACTTACAAGTGGACTGAAAATTTTCAAGAAGCATTTGATATTCTCAAGAAATATCTCTTGAGTCCACCGGTGTTAATGTAACCTATTTAAGGCAGACCACTTATCCTCTATGTGACAGCTTTAGAGCGATCATTGGGTGCTTTTCTTGCTCAGAAGAATGATGTTGGGAATGTAAACAACCTCTACTATCTCAGTGGGGCTATGCATGAAGAAGAAACCCAATATTCAAATATTGAGAAGTGCTACCTATCATTAATCATTGCAGTTCAAGAAGTTGAGACACTACCTGCAACATCACGAGGTCTAATTGGTATCTCGCAATAACCCGCTAAAATTTATCCTTAGTCATCCAATGATTACAGGACGTCTGTCAAGGAGGATATTTATTTTGCAGAAATTTGGTATTCAGTATGTATCTCAAAAGGAAATAAAGGGTCAAGCTCTGGCTGATTTCCTTGCTGAACATCCTTCAGTAGAAGATACATATTCAGATATTGAACTTCCTGATGAGGAATTATTCTTTATTCAAGATAGTATTCAAACATGGGAAATGTAATTTGATGGTGCTTCCAGATGTCCAATAGGGAGGAAAATGGAAAATCCTAAATTCAATAAAGTTGGGTTAGGAATTGTGCTCATTTCTCCAGAAAAGGCAGTGTTACCCTATTCCTTCTCATTGTTGGGAGGCGGTACAAATAATAAAGCAGAATACCAAGCTCTTATCGTAGGATTGGAGTTGGCACTTCCAGCACAAGTGAATCACTTAAAGGTGAAATGTGCTTTAGACCTTGTAATCAAAGAAGTCAATGGGGATTATGCAATCCAAAAATAAGAACTAATCCCTTTGTATGATTATGTCAGAGTGTTAGTGGCGGAATTTCCTTCGGATCCGACATTTTCTTATGTATCGAGATCACAAAATGCCCATGCTTATGCACTGGCTAATATAGCCACAGCCCTGGCAGATCCAAATCAAGACGAGACAAGCATTAGTATTTCCCATTGTCGTACAATTTCACCTTATGTTCAAATCATAATAGAGGAAATCAATAAAATTAGTCCCATTACTGAACCATATGGTCATACTATAGGATGGATGACACCTATCAGTGAATACCTTCAAAATGGAACACTTCCACCTAATAGAGCTGGGAAAGAACAAATCCAGCGATATGTGGTCAATTTTACTCTTTATGATAGCCCAGATCACCTAAATAAAATTATCTACAAAAGTGGTTTTGATGGAGTTCTCTTCAGATGCATTGATGGTGAAGAGAAAATGGCTGTCATGAAAGAAGTGCATGCAGGAGTCTATAGTGCCCATCAGTCTTGACATAGACTATCTGATCAATTTTGAAGGATTGGATACTTTTAGCCTTCGATGATACAAGATTGTGTTGATTTCAAAGAATTGTCATTCTTTCCAAGTACTTTCTAACCTCATTCATTAACCCCTAGAGTTTCTTCATATAGCTAAATACTCATGGCCATTTTCCACATGGGGAATGGATGTAGTGGGACCTTATCCTTCGGCTACAACCAAGCAGTTGAAGTATATTCTTACTGCTACTGACTTCTTTTCCAAATGGGAAGAGGCAATACCCCTCAAAGAAGTTAGTTCTAAATGAATTGTTAGCTTCATCAAGTCTAACATCATTACCAGATTTGGGGTCCCTAATACCATATTGAGGGACAATGGCACCAAATTCTGTTCATCCGAGGTGAGGAAGTTGTATCAAGAATACAACATCAAATCCAATCATTCATCTCGGTGTCATGTAGTGGCCAATGGACAGATAGAATCTTTCAAAAATAATCTTTAAAACATACTACAAAAGATAGTGTATAAAGATAAGAAGTCATGGTCTGACAAACTCTTTCATGCTTTATGGGCTTATCGGACCACCACCCGCACTGCAACGCGGTCAACTCCATATTCATTGGTATATAGAACAGAAGTAGTCTTTCCCATTGAGGTTAAATTAACCTCGCTCAGAGTATCCATTTGTGATCAATCATCTACAGATGAACAATCTCAAAAGTGATTGGATGAATTTGAATGGTTAGATGAGAAAATATTATGCACCCTGCACTACATGGAAGTCTATCAGAATTGAATAGCATGAACTTTCAACAAAAAAGTTCATCTTAGTTCATTCGTTTAGGGAGAATTGGTATTAGTTCTCATAACTCCAATGATACCAAGAAATAAACCTCCAAATCTTGAACCAAAATGGGAAGGACCTTATTCAATACATAAGGTCTACTTCAATGGACCTTATTCTTTAATCTCAATAGATGGAGAACTGATCACTACTCCAACAAATGCATGATTTTTGAAGAATTATTTTGTGTAACACAAATACTTTATCATCCAACAAGATGTTAAACTGCATCATCCACGATCCATGCATATGACCTTAAATTATTTTCACCCTTATAGTCCAATATGACTTTAAACTATGTTGTCCTTGCTGCAAGACTTTAAACTGCATAGTCCCTTACGTCCAGCAAGATGTTAAACTACACCATCCTCAGATCATGCATATGACCTTAAACTATTTGCACTATATGTCCAACATGACATTAAACTGTGGAAAAGTCCCTAGTACATCTAACATGACGTTAACCTATGTCCTCTTTTGTCCTTACTGCATGACATTAAACTACATAGTCCCCCTTTCTTCCAACATGATGTTAAACTTTATTTTCCCCATCATCCTAAGCTACATTAGGCTAAAGTGTACAGAAGTCCCTTAATATGTCCTAAATGACATTAAACTATATTTTTTCCCTGTTACATGACATTAAACTATACAGCACCAATAGTCCTCACTGCATGACTTTAAACCTCATAGTCCCTTCATATGTCCTACATGACATTAAACTGTGCATCGTTAAGGTTGTGGCTACCTCTTGTTTATCTCACCGAGTATGACTCACGTGAGCTTAGATTATACTTCAACTATAACACCCTCTTTAGGCCGATAACCATGCGTAAGTCCCAACACCATTTTTAGGTCGTTGTTCTCAAAAAACAACTTGATCACCAATTCATTATTTAATTGAACTACGCGGACTTTTATCCTTTCCTTCTAGGCTCGGTACGTAGGCATCCTCCCATGGTTCATGCCCAAAACAAATATCTTCACATCGGTTCACCTCTATCTCATATGATGTTGATTTGTGAATCCATCCCCAGAATCAATATATTTACATTGGTTCACCTTTTTCCTTGTTATATGACGTTAAACTGTACATCACTACTGTCCAGTATGATAATAAACTACATCATTATTTGATATCCTCACCTGAGAGGGAATCATTATTTACATTGATTTACAATCATGTTATATTCCAAATACTACGAGCATACATGGAAATGACTGATCCTTTTATCTTGGGTTAAACCATCATTGCACTAAAGTCCCCTTTTCACCCTTAATATGTACGAACCAAATCTGTACAAAGGGTATTTCAAGAACTATGTGCATCTTGATTCCCATCCTTATGGGATACGTAGGAATGTTCGAGAATCCCTTGAATCCAGCCCCAAGTCTTTTTCCCTAACCCCAAATTCCACTTTCAGTATCCTGGCTGAAAAGTCCCTGTGAAAACACACACTGTGTATTCATTATAATGGTCCAAGTTCTATGACCCTAAACTAAGATTTCCCATACTTTCGTCCCACACGACGTAAAACTGTATTTCAAGAACTATGTATGTCTTGATTCCCATCCTAATGGGATACGTAGTGAAGTCCGACATTTCAATTCAGGACCCAGCGACAACATGATTATGGTCAGTATTGGTCTATGTATCTCCTTCATACATTGGACAATGCCAATTTTTAGGTGTCATACTCCTAACCTTAAATATTTTCTGATCTTCATAAACCTTTTCTTGACATCTAGTCACAAAATGTCCAATTTTTTGGAGTTCTTTTGCATGACTATGCAGCACGTGCCCTTAGGCGTCCTTGCATAAGTAGTCTACATAACAGACCTGTCAGCAAAAAGATGTTATTATTTGATTGTGCAGCCAATGCCCTTTGGCGGACCTGCATAATTCAACCCCCTAATGGGTTTGTTAAATAATGGTAACTTCATTCATGGGAAGAAAACCACTTTTTTTCTTATTAGTATTATCGACAATATGTAAGGATCCGCAGAAAATATCCATCCTTAACATATTTTCCTCATGTTATTTTTCATGATCTAAAAGTATTCAAGTCTATGGTTTATATTTCCCTTCCCTACATTTGGGTCAGACCTTCGTAGGAGTGACATTCATCCAGTTCTTAGATGATCTTGTTTGAAGATATATTCTCCATATTCAAGTACCTATCTCCATACAGAAAACTCTATGCTTTGGAAAATTTGAATCCGCATAAACTTCCACTGGTCTTTTAGCAGTATAAAAGTAAATTTCTGAGAGTTCTTTTGCCTGACTATGCAGCATGTGCCCTTAGGCGGCCTTGCATAATTAGTCTACATAACGGACCTGTCGGCAAAAAGATGCTATTATTTGACTATGCAGTCAATGCCCTTAGGTGGCCCTGCATAATTCAACCCCTTAATGGGTTTGTTAAATAGTGGTAACTTCATTCATGGGAACTACTTCTTCTAATGCCTTTTAGCCCTTTTTCATGCCATCCCTCAGATTCAAAATTTCTTATGTCATTGTTTAAATATTTTCCCTCATACTTGAGTGTGGTAATATGTTTTCAGATAAATTTTCAAGGAATTGAGTAAAATTTAATCTATTCAGTCAAAGCTATTTCGACCTTAAACATTATATTTTTTATGTCTGGCGTGCATGACTTTAAACTGCCCAAAATAGACAAGGGAACTCTGAAGAAAAGTCAAGTCCCAGCTCACTAAACAGACATTTTTTATGATTTTAGTTAATATCGAGCGATATAACAGATTCAAATTTTGTAGGGTTATTTATAATAATCCTAGAAAAAATAAAATTATGCTTACTAGGCCCATTGGCTTCGGTAAAATTTAACGCAAGTAGATAAAGAAGGTTTGAACAAATGATTGAGGATGAAAGTGTTTTTCACTTGATGCACAAAAGATAGAAGGACATTCACAAACTGGAGTCTCTTCTCTTTTCTAAGAATTACAAAAGGCATTCAATAAAAGTCTTCATTTGTTTTACATCATCTTGAGCTTCATCAGCAGCCACTTGAAGTTAATGCACTCGACCAACTTCATTTTTTTCATCCAGATGGAGTGATTTATTGGCATCTGCAATGGATTTCATACCATTCGTTTGAGCTCCCTCTAGTGAATTGTTAAGTTGGTCAAGTTCCCCGGTAACAGCATCTAACTGTTTCTGAAGTTTCATTTGCTGGAAAACCTTCTCCTTGATCTTATGCTTCATCTCCTTTAACTTGGCAGCATAATCAGCCTCATCTCGGGATACCGCAACCTCAAATTCACTGATATTGGCTGACAGCCTCACCCTGGTCAAATCATGATGGCACTTTTGCTTCTACTCCCTCCTTAAGATGACTTTCTTCACTGCGGCATGGATCTTTTGATATCCAAAACCGCCAAGTCCCAACATGACGAACAGGGATGACAGTGAGGGAATCTCTGATGACATCTCTTCTAGAGGCACTTCAGATATAATTTTCTATATGTTCTACCATGCCTTGAATTGTGAAAACTAGAGTGCCTTTTGTACCTCCGGATCTGAATTAGCATCACTGTCATAGGGGGGAATGTAATCTAGGATTAATGCACTTAGGTAATTTCCATGTTCTGCTCCTTCCCCCTAACCCGTGTTTCATCACTTTCTATTCCTGTTGGGGAAGAAGCTGAGGCTTCACCTCCAAATCTTGCCACTAAAATTGATGGCCCTGCAGAATCAATTAAAAGTTTGGTTGGTTTTAAAGGATAACAAAAGTTGATTGGTTGTCTTGTAAATTAAGTACAGTTGCAAAAATTGTTATCTCTTACCCAACGGTAGATCGGTAACTTGAGAAGGCTCCTCCCTATCTTTCCAAGCTTCAAAAGGGTTTTCAAGATGAGTTTCAGGAAGCTCTTCCAGGTTATGCTCCACTTGATCTAATTTCTTTGCAATAGTAGGGTTTTCTTTACCCCCTTCAGGCATTAGCAGTTCAGCAGCCTGCTTAGATAGAACTGATCATGATTAGAGATGTAATAAGAAGTTATTTTTAATAGGACGAAGGATAACACTCATATCCATAATCTTCTAAATTATATGTTAATTTAACATTATCTAAAAAATCATCAAAAGATGCACCAAGTTCCATCATTTCATCCAATTTAATGTTAGAATCCTGGTTAATCTCATCAGTGGGAGAATTTGATATGTCTTCTTGGCGGCCTTCATTCTGTGGCCTCTGGCCCTGGATAGCTTCTTCAGATAAAGTAGTGGCGTCAGTTGCAATAGCCGCCCAATGCTCTAGTGTAGGGGTTGAACCTAAAGTATCACATAATTGAAGTCAGTTGATGTTTCATTCAACATTTTATGAAACATTGTTAACTTACCAGAAGCAGGTTATTCCCTCCTTGCAACAGCAGTAGGAAGGATACTGGGAAGAGACATTGTCACTTCTCCAGGAGCAGCTATGTCAGACTGAACTTGTAATTGTTCACCAGTACCCTCTGTGGTCCTCAAAAGAGGGTCAGTCCTCTCCCTCAGAGGGGAAATTGAAGAATCCCCTGAAATCCAAATATATATGAGCAACATTTTCATGGGTTAAGAATCATGATTATCCGAAGGACTTACCACTACTGATGAAGCATTTAGTTTTGGACTTCTTCCTTCGATGCCTTTGTCTCTTTGGTTTATTGGGAGTTTCGACAGTCTCCTTTATAGGTACATGAATTGGAGAATGGAAATCCATGTCCAACTCTTCATCCATGGCTTGCTGACCTGGAGATATTTCACCCTGCTCATGAGGAGATTCATTAGCCCTGATGGTAGTACCACCAGGGCTATACTGTGGTAAAGGAACCTCAGCAGTTCCTTTATTTGAAAGCTTCAGTATGAAGAGAATAATTTCCTTGAGTAACAATGATTTAACTGGAATAAAGTTACAAAGAAAATAAAGAAAGAGACTTACATCTTCAGGAGCCACATAATCGTGCCACTCCTCATCTCTGGAACCACCATTCTCCTCAGTGGTGCCATGATATATCATTTCCTTCACCCGCTTGGTGACAAGAATGGAATAATCGATGGAATATATGAGCATTTCCAGCTCTCTAATGTAAGCTCGCACTTCATCAGGGTTATCAATGTAAAAGATATTTGTAGATGCCAGAAGATTCCCTATTCCAGGGAGGTGTAGCCCCTTGATCAAATCCAGCCATGTTGTTTCAGCACCGCAGTATAAAATCTGCCATGTCTGGACAACCTCTAGTCATAGATATTCAGTATGTGTACCAAAAGGCTGTAAACAAGGTCCTACAATCTTGAATTTCAGCTTTTTCCCAGCTCCTGCATCCACAGATAAAGTATAAGTGAATAAGACTTGTTGCTGTATCAATTAATGGTGATTAAGTTTCCCCAAATGAAGTAACTCACTAGGAATCAATGGAGTTGGTCTCTTGATTCTGACAGGGGGATTATATATGGAGTGATGTCACTTTTCCACATGTTGTTCCTCTTTATCCCCATCTTGGGAATCCGACGATTCGACCCTAGGTGAAGAACCCGGTCAATCATCTCTAGGCGGTGTAGAAGAATCACCTTCCAGATGACGGTTTTATTTCTCTACAGTCCTTTTCCTTTTTTCCACCTTATAAACCGGGTGATTCAACACCCCTCCAGGTGATGATGCTATCCAGTTTTCGGCATACCATGTAGTCAAATTACTTGCCGCATTATCAACTGGTATATCAAACACTGCCCCAGTCTTCTCCCTAGATGACAGCAACCAGAGTTGTCGGGAAACCATTGGATGTTTTTCTGACCTGACATGCATAGGGGGAGATACAACAGTCTGCTACAAACACCTGAATTGATGTGAATATCTTTATTGGGCATTGGCCTCGCATATAATCTCTTCGTCGATCCTGGTGACCAGTACAGCATCTCTGCAGGCCAGCATGTATGCCCTTAATTCCAAACTGACTATTATATCATCATAAAATCGCCCGATTGGTGGATTTCCATATGGAAAGAAATTGAATTCCTTATACATTCTCAACTTCACCTTCATGTCATAGGAATTGAGAGCTAGTGGAGCAATTCTATAGAATTCCTTCATTGAAGGCCTGAAAGAACCTCCAGGAACCTGTACTCTGTTCTATACATTATACATCCTGAAGTGAGTGGCGATCCATCCCCATAAAACATGTAATGGTCCCACTATTCTCAAATGAGAATTACCCATGAAAACATGGAATAATCTCTTGAGAATCTTTGCTAAAATGGTGGTAGCCAACCCAACCATTTTTTCCTCAGGCAACTTGGCTGCAACAACGAAGGTCCCTGGCCTGACGCCTCTCTTCGAGTCCCTGATTGGAAAAAGATTAACACTGAGCCAGAAGGCCAAGAATCCCACTAGACATGTCTTCTTTGGGATTATTTGATTCACTTCGTATCCCCACTTCTCAAATTAACCTGCTTCTAGAGTCGTCCAGAATGTTCCAGGAGCACCCCTCTTCTCTGCTTTGGGGTATGTGGTAGGACGAGTACAGGTGGGCCCCTTCTCCATGGGCCCCTTCCCCTTCGATCCCTTCTCCTTCGGCTCCTTCTCCTGCTTCTTGGTTCTAGAATGATTTAAGGACGTCGCTGAACTCTTGAGATTGTGAAATATTCTCAATAATTCCCGAGCCAAAGCCGTGGTATTCTCCGAATCATTCCAATTCACCTTGGGGGGATGATTTCATCATACATATCACCCAAAATTGGAGCCCCTGAGATCTTGTGGACGTCCCACAGACTGATGCCTACTTCTCAATGAGTCAGATGGAAATAATTGGTTTTTGGACTCCAATGGATAAGTATCTCTGGCACAACGTCATCATTCCTTTAAACATATGTTTTCCCCGCCCAGACAGCTTCATATATTGAAGCTCCTTTTAAATCCTCGACAAACTCTGCCCAGGTTTGTTGTACCCAGTATGCCCACATCCATGTTGGCTTCACACCTCCTCCAAGACGGAAGTCCCAACTCTTCTTCTAGCCTTTGTATTGATCCATCTGAGAATTTCAAAAGATTGAAGGATAACAACGTGGTTGCAGTTCTAGCTTGTGAGGTTTCAGATCTAGCACACAAGGACTATGATTCATTATGTAGGCCTTCTCCACTGTTCCATCATTTGTCAATGCTCCTCCACTTGAGATATTTTCTGAATCAAAATTGGTGTAATTCTGAAACCAAGACATTGAATGAAAATTCTTTTCCGCTGGAATGGTGAATTCTCGCAGATGACCATAGCCATACAAAGGAAGAAAAATACTTTGTGGGAAGTCAAGATGATAATTCTTCGGGTAGTTGGCCAAATCTGGAAGAGTGCTATTGCAAATAGTATAATAATCATGGCCAATGATGCTAATCATATCATCAATTCGCTAGCTAACCAGTTCATCAGCCATTCTAATTCTCTTGGGAGCCATTTAATCTGCACAAAAGTTGAATAATTAACTCTTAAGTAAGTTGATTTTTCATAGAATTTGTGAAGAAAAGTGAAAAATTGAAAAGGCATTAAGGCGCGCAAGTCCCAAAATTGGCGTGCAAGTATCAGTGTGTCGTGCAAGTTTTGGCGCGCAGGTATCACCGCGCAAGTCCAAATACCTCTATAGCAGCACGATAGCAAAGAAACAGCTGAAAACAGATCAACTTGCACGATGAAGGGAAATTTTGCGGAAAGAGCAAGAATTTTGAAATTCGGTGCTTTGCGCGAGGAATGGACGCATATATACAGTCCAGGCCTCAACCCTGCGCGCCTAAATCCAGCACGTGCAACCCTGCGTGACTCTCACTTGCGCACCGCCATCTGCGCGCTCAACACTTGCGCACCACATGTTCCTTGGTTTTCTTCTCTACCTCAAAGTCACATCCTTCTTTCTTTCGGATCCAACTCTGAGGAGGGACTTTTGATGACGCTTCTTTCCATCACAGAGTCTAAATGAATAAAAAGGGGAAATACTTTGAACCCAAAGTGATTCATCCTTTGAAGAAACATCAAAAATTGACGAAGGCATGAACAATGATTCATTTGAACTCGGGTCGCGCAAGTTCAACCAAGGTCACACAAGTATACTCGCGCGCCGCCCAATGGTCGCGCAGGTGACTTGCGCGCCCTTTACAATTTTCACCCAGGGACTTTACCAGCCTAAAAATACCCCTGGTGGGCCCCCCATTTCAGGGATGAAAATTTTCAAAAACACAGATTTGAGCTCCTGGTGCCATAGTCTCTTCTTGAAGCTTCTGAACACTTCTAAGGTAATTTCATACATAGAACAAAAGATCTAAAGAGGGAGAGTAAGGCCTAAGTGTTAAAACTCATCAACACTTGCGCGCCTAAGTGTCCAGCCCTTAAGGTAAATGGCCACACTTACATGTCACCTTACCCCTTCAACAGAACTTGTGTTCCACTCTTCTGGAAGCCCATAGGGATAATACTAAGGGCTTGAGCCAAGTCTCACCCAAGTATTTCCATAAGGGTTGACCGTCATGCAAGTACCCCTGTGTCGCGCAAGTATACTTGCACGACCAGAACTTGTGTGCCTAGACAGGACATGCACGCCTCTCTTTTTTTGGGTGCCCCTCCTGCCTATTTACCTATCTTATTCAAATTCACCTCTCTTATTCAATTATTTAGCGTTTATAACCCTCTTCAAAGCCATTTATGGAATGGTTCCTTCGTTGGATTCCTTATCTGAAAGGAATTCTGTGGAACAACTCTAAAAACCTAGTGATTTAGATATCTTTATGTCACTATGGTTAGAGATTTCATTCATTAAAGTTCATAATTTTAGATGAGAGAATCTTTATTTTGGGCCTCCTTTTCAAGAGTAAGTCCCAGTCCAAGTTCTCTTAATTTGGGAATCCTCCTCAAGATTAAGCCCCAAGTCCCCTAACCTGGGCATCCTCTTTAGGAGTAAGTCTCAATCATAATTTCCCAAATCTGGGCATCCTCCTAAGGAGTAATCCCCAACCATAATTTCCTTAACATGTGCCTTCTTTTCAGGAGTAAGCCCCAGTCTTCAATGTTCCTAAATCTGGGCATCCTCCTCAGGAGTAAGCCCCATGTTTCAAAATTTCCTTAACAATGGGCATCCTCCTTAGGAGTAAGCCCCGATCATAATTTCTCAAATATGGGCATTCTCCTCAGGATTAAGCCCCAAATTCCAAATTCCTTTAACCTAGGCCTCCTCCTTAGGAGTAATCCCCAGTCATAATTCCCCTCAACATGGGCTTACTTCTCTGGAATAAGTCCTATGTTAAGTATCCAAATCTCCATGAAAACACATATACCTTTATGGACATTGTTCATGGGTTTCATCCCTCAAGTAAAACCCAATATTCATCTATTTTGGGAAGTCATCCATAAATAATCCCCATATCATTTTTTATGATTTCATATTTCATGGCACAATTGTCTGGTTTTACCAATACCTCTTGTTTCTCACATCGAGCATGACTCACGTGAGCTTAGAGTGTAAATGTAATCATGAAATATTTCTTTGAGCCATAAACCATGCATAAATATCATACTCCCTTACTCAAACTACATGGGTTCTGATTCCTTATCTAAATAATGATACATAGGTTGCCCATCTTCGGGTACGATCCCAACTCTAAAATAATATATGTCTTTCTGAAAGACAAATAAACTTCATGTGCCCCATTGAGTGGCTTTAAAACCATTATGGTTATCATTATGACAAAGAGATTTCTATATAATGTGTCGAAGGATACCATTGACTAAGAATCTATAACAAATACCGATGATTCTCTATCGATGAAGAACCTCGAATACATATAAAAGATTCTCTAAATCTCATACATACTAATCATTGATTGTTAGATCTAAAGGAAAGATCATTTTCATACTTGGTAATGTAATAAGGATTCACGAACATAACTTAAATCTATAAAGAGATCCCGAAGTAGACAGTAATTCCCCTAAAAAAGGTGTGATGAGTCAGACCCCCCATCCTCTCAACCAATGCAAATTATTAAGCCTCATCAGTTCACAACTAATGAACAACTTCCATTGGAATGTAGGTCCAAATTGATATAGAATCATTGGATGTTTCCAGTTCTATGAACAAACCCGTCAGAACCCGCTTGGAATGTTTGAACATTAAATCAACGGGGTCATCCCCATTTCCAGAGGAAACAAATGTATAATAATAATGGAGTTAAAATGATATTTTTTCATAAGAAATAAAATAACTAAAATATTTTTATTTTTCATGAGATAATGAATGTATTAAATAACTCTAGACTCACGATATATTATTAATTGTCACTGTTCCCTATCTTGGAAACTTATTCTATTTTAAGAACTTTTTTGTGGTTATTAAACTATCACATAAATGTATTTTGTCATCCATTTCCTAAAATTACACTGTTCTATAGATCTCATTCATGTTCTCTTATTAAATGTTTTTTATTTAATAATTACAAAATTTTAATGGATTTTTCTTGAAGATTTTTTTTTCATAATTAGTTTAAAAAAATTCTTCCATTTTCTTGTTATTTTAAATTGATCATAAATGTTATTGTATATGCATAAAAGGTTATACAAGTTCATTCTGAATTTGTTTTTACATTATTTATAACATCCTATAAATTTATTTTATCATATGTTTATGAATGGGTCCCTTTTGAATCTATTTACCAATGTGAAAGAGGTGGGTTTTTAAAATATATAGAATGAACACATTTTTTCATCATCATGTCCAATATTATATTTTAAACATAATAATCAAATTTTAATGGGTTTCAAATTAAATCAAATCCCTATTTTTTGGGTAATGTTTCATTTTAATTATTTTTAAATGAATATTATATTTCACTATATGTTTATTAAAAAATTAAATGTTCTTTTGATTGTGGGATCAAATGTTGTTTTTGAGGGTTCTATGATGAAAAAGTGATTTTTTTAGTTTTGAAAATGATATAGTTACTTTCCATTATATATGAGAATTGGTGAATATGGGATGAATCTCTAATTCATTGTATAATTATTTTCTCTTTGATGGGGAAAATTAGGCATAAAACATGGTATATTGCTCCTATGGAATTAATAGGGCATCAAGTATTCTAACATGGGTATGAGTGAACATGGGTAGTGAATGTAATTATAAAATATACATATTTTATATTTTAAGTATTTATTTAGGATAATATATTTCTTTAATGAGGTAATGAAATTTTATGAACATTTAATGGTGAATCATTTTTTTTTCAAAAGAAATTTTTAAAGAGTTCTCATGTTCCTCATTATGCAAACATTTTTTTATTGTTGGGACTAATTCCACTTTTTATTATGATATCAAAGTCCCATTTCAATGAATCCATCATGATGAAAAAATTATTTTAAAATTATTTATTATAGGATTCAATGTTATTATTTCTTAATGGAGATCTTCTCATACATATTTTATTTATTCTATAAAAAAGAATTTATTCAGAAAAAGGTAAAACTTTTCATAGGTTTTCATAAAAAATATTGGGATACAAGGTTTCCATTATTTTTTATCAATTACTATGATTTTTCCACTAGTAACAAAACTAAAAAATTCTTTCACAATATCAAATGGATTTTTGGAACAATATAAAGGTTATTCTATTCACTATGGTGAATCAAATTAAATAAAGAAAAGGTATCATGATTGAAACAAGGGGTGTAAGTTAAAGAACATGTTTTCACGTAACAAATATACACTTTGTTGAAGTATAAACATTCTTATGTAATGGTTTTCCTAATTCTCAAAAACAAAATAACCTATAAGATAATATAAACTCAAATTTATAGAGTTTAAGGTTACCAGTTGATATATAATAATTCTTATTTTATCTGTCAAATTCCTTGTTATTATTATGTGGATTTTGCATAAGTGATTAACTGTGTTATAGTAAAATAATTATTCTCAATCCTTTAATTTTAATTCCATTTTCTTATATTATTCTATTTATTTCAGTAATCGTGGTCTGGAATCCATATATTTAATCATTGATTTTACAGATATAAAACAAATGGCATGATTTTGATATTCAAAGACCAGTATATTAGTTGGGAGGAAAAAAAATAGTGAACCTATTGGAAAAAAGTCCTTTGGAAATTCTAGGATCAAATTTTTGTATTCCAGCTATGTCTTATCAATCACATGAGTTTGGCTTCTTCGTGGCTCTATCATGAACCAACTCCATTCACATAAGATATCCATCCTTACAATTAATTACTTTACTAATTGGTAATGTGGACAAAAAGGGGTTTCTACATAATAGAAACCATGGTCATATACGTAATAAGAAATATGGAATGACTTATATGTGATAAATTTTAATTTAATTATAACATGTAAAATCCTCATCTAATAATTAAATAAAAAGATATAAAAAGACAAAAGTATCTCAAAAAACATGATCATCCAACTGAATGATTAATACATAACTAAAATAAAATGTTAGTATTCATTTCAATTAATTATTTTATTATAATAAAACATGCAAGAATTAATATGTTTAATTTTTTAATTAATCAATTAATTTATTTTATCATATTTTATATCAATTTATTATTAAGATAATAGTCCTCAATGATTAAAACAATGAATGAAATAATTTTATTGGAAATTTACTTAAAATAAGTACACAACTTATACATGGAATAAACTCAATGAGTACCTATTTTAACTAATTAACTAGGACTTTACTTTATATAATACACCCACATGACATATCACATTCAATACTTGTGTCATAATTTCACAGGGTGTACATTCAATAAATTAAATGTTGTGACATGAAAATTACATTTTGTATACATATCTAATAAATGTGGAGTATTTAGTATGAAACAATAATACATGAATTATAGTTTTGTATATTTTATGGAATGAAATTAAACATATAGTTGTATATAAAATGTATAATATAGATTTTACTATTTTTTAAATTACATGTAGACATATAATGATTAGGTTTAATAGAGTAAAAATTAATTTATAATTTTCCACATAAATAGGATGAACTCAAGAGAGGTATATGTTTTTCTCATGAACCCTCAATATCAAAAATGCATTCCTGGAAAATTTCATCTAATACATGAATGGTACACTCATACTTCCCATCAGTCTATGGATGACAAGATAAACTTAGGAGAACTTGGGTACCAGTTATTTCTATATCATCTTCATTAATTGTGATAAAAAGAGAGAATATTGGTATATTACAATTTAAAATTTTACACCATGAAGGTGCACAATCAGCAGGATATATAGCCTCTGAATCCCATAAACTGAGATGGTCTCTCATATTGGTATGGATTTTGAAACCATGGTCAAACTTTAGATGATCACCCATATCATATTTCAGTCTCATCGGGATCTCGAAAACACCATCATGAAATTCATGGGGACATTATTCTACTTCCACTGAAGAAGATATATATGATATAGAATTTTGGTTGGTAACGGGTACTATGTCTTCACCTTGTGAAAATTTGAACACCTCATTACGAATCGTGAAATCTTTCCCCTCATACTTAACCACCAATACTGGCATCGCATGTCCTGTTATGTCTTGGTAAGCTGATTATGATCTTCATACATAGAGGCTTGAGATTATCACATCAAATCTTCATGTATATCTTTAGGAAACTAAATATATATGTAATAGAAGGATTTAACTCTCATTAATAAGAAAAAAATAAAGTGGTTTCTCACCTAAAACACGCTCCCACTAGACAAGGCCCTCGGAATATGAAATATGACTATTCCGCACCAACTCCTAAAGAGAGGATACCATTTCTAGATCTCCTGAAACATTGTGTATATGTTGTTTTTGATCTGTTATTTTTATATTAGAAAACATATCTGTCAACTCAAACTCACTACTAGCCTCCTAGATGTCATGTTCTTGATTCTTCCATCTCAGGGTGCCATCCATTCCATTACCCTTCTCAATTTTGTAGGCATGGTCAAAATCAAAAAATACTAAAAATATTCAGCCAAACTACACATCCTTATATTCAATTCATATTGTATGAAGAAGTATTTGAGAATTTTCTAGTCCTTGTAAATGGAAAACTACTCACCCAAAAGTAGTGCCTTCAGTAGCATAAGGCTTAATCAACAACAACTAGCTCGAGGTCCTGGGTTGGGTAATTCCACTCATGAGGTCTCATCTGGAGAGACCCATAATCTACTACTTGATCTTTCTAGATCAAATATACTCCAAGCATGATCCCAAAAGCATCATAGTACAAAATATAGCTTCTTATTAAATCATAATGAACTAGGATCAAAAATGAATTCATTCTCCCATTCAACTCATGAGAGGCTATCTCACAAGCTTTAGACTAGATTAATTTAACACACTTCTTATTTAGAACCATAAGATACACATATTGTAATGATAAGTCTTTGATGAATCACCTATAACTCCATCCATCCCTATGAAAATTCATATATGTAATGCATTCTAGGGTTTATCCTAGGAAATCATAACATTAAACTTTTATGGGTCAATAGAAACACATTAATATGAAATTATATGTTATACTAAGTGAACCACAAAGATCCAAATGTACAATATACTTATCCTCACATATAGGTGATTCTCTCCCATTATTTTCATAATGTTCTGAATATGGTTGGGATTGTCTTCTCTAGTGCGAGAATTCACAAAGATTTCATCTCAAAGAATACCAAAAATGAATCCTAGTACTGGTGGAAAGACTTATTCATCAGATCTATAAATAATATTTAAACATTAATAAGGGAAAATGGTATCACCATATACTATTATAATCTATACATACATAAGAATAGTATATGTGCTATGTATGACTGTCTCACACACACCTAATGATATCCTAACCAGAAATTGTCCTTACAGAAAACATTCACACCTCAGAGCAGGTTGAACATGACATCTATAAGAGGCAATGAATACTGGTTATTCATTTTAGTTTGGATCAACCATCTATTATCTATAAATAAACTGAGGGTACCAACTTCATTCCTGGATGATGGGAAAGCCGAACCCCATATAAAAGTCCTTGGTCCAATAAAACCATTTTTCTCTTGATTATCCATCTTCCTCTTATGTTCTTCATGCTTTAAAGGATCCATCTTATAGGGAGGTATGAACACTGGTGTCACACCTGGAACTTCCTCAATGGTTAACTCCACCTCAATCACAAGATATAATCTAGAGAAATCATCCAGGAATGTAACACCCCAACCCCAGAAGCCAAGAGTCGGTTCATTATTACATATCATTGGCATGATCATAGAAGAACATGTCTCGAAATATCGATCTTTTTAGTATCCTTGGAAGTACTAGATACATTAATATGGTTTACATTAGATCATAAAATAGAAAACTACAAAAAAAAATTTCTATTGACAACACTGAGATCCCATAGACTATCCATGCAGGTCATTCATAATATACTTCTTCGCATCCTGGGAAAAATAAAACATAGAAAGGGGTGATCTCATATTCTCATTATGGATAACAATATAGCTGAAGCTTTCATAAATGAGCATAAACTTTTAAGGAAATGTATAAAACTAAAACAAAAGACTTTTCAACATAAACTTCATCATAATATGGAAAATATAAATCAAAATAATTCCATTTAATTACTCACATGGATATTCTACTAGTCGAATAACAACATGAAATATCAATATCCATTTTCATAATGATGGAATGCATAATGCCATACTTTCATAACCCCATAGTCAAGGCCTTGTGCCAAGAATACAAATAAGATTTTTTCAGGGCCTTGTGATAAGACATTAGTTTGTCTCATGAGACCTACCAATGCATTGAGGAACTATAGTAGGATCCACCCGTCACTTACTAAGTCCAATGCATTCCTCATATGAAAAGGTTTAAACATAACATAAACATTGGTATTGAAACTAGCATAAACAATGTCAATACATTATCCATAAACCATGAATGGTATGATATAACACATCCACAGTCAAAAAATATCAAAACAAATTCAATACAATATGGATGTTTTTATCATAATAGATCAACTTCAAATAAGCTTAAAATCTATCAATTGATGTTGACATAGATGAAATCAAAACCATTTTTAGAGAAATATCTATTTCTATTTTGAAATAATTTAAGAGTCAAATAATTATAAAGACAACATTTATTTTGAAAATATTATTATAATCTCGTAATGAAAGCTATGATGATGTTATAATGGCGGAAAATATCCACACCCGACGTATAAGTTAAAAAAACATTATTACATTGAATTTGTCGAAAATGTCAAAAAGTACCTTGTTTGGAAAATGACAGAAAGATTCTTTTAAAAGCATATAAGGTCAAATAAGGGTATAAATTACTTTAACCTGTTGTCTAGTGAAACAAAATTTGAAATACATTTTTAAGAAACTTGAATGAGGATGATAAAGAGATCCCAGTAGATAATTATGTATAAAGAACCTCAGATAATGAAGTGATTGTGAAATTAACCCTTACCTTGTAATTTTCCTGGGTTGAGGGTAGGTTAAACTCCTGTATAATTGTGAACTAATTGTTATTAAATTATAAAATAATCATATACATTAATATAAGGTCAAATAAGGGTATAAATTACTTTAACCTGTTGTCTAGTGAAACAAAATTTGAAATACATTTTTAAGAAACTTGAATGAGGATGATAAAGAGATCCCAGTAGATAATTATGTATAAAGAACCTCAGATAATGAAGTGATTGTGAAATTAACCCTTACCTTGTAATTTTCCTTGGTTGAGGGTAGGTTAAACTCCTGTATAATTGTGAACTAATTGTTATTAAATTATAAAATAATCATATACATTAATATGATATCATATATGATCTTTTAACATTTCTATGTTAATAATATCTTAGTATTATCGTCATTTTGGGTGTTAATTGATTCATTTTCCTTTATATGATTTGTTACGTATGTAATGTTTTTTATGGATATGATTTATCTTATTAATATTCAGTATGATATTAATTATTTAAAAATTATTTTTAATCATAAAATGAAAATTATTTTTGAATGGATACGATGGGAAATGAATCTCATCATGTTCGTGGAGACAGTAATCTGTATGTACGCACAAGCGACAATATCATTCTTTTGATATTAAAATAATATATAAATGGATGTTATATCATATATATAGAATCATTATCATGTTATATTTATTATTTACATCAATTACACGTCATTATTATACCCATCCAAATAATAATGCAATGAATAACAATTAAACCATGACATGGAGACGGTAAGTCGTATTTATGCCGGTATGGTGACATGTAATTCAAAGGATGGATAGAATAATGAATATGGTTGTACCATATTTATAATAACATCACAGTATATAGATTAAACTGGATTTATTATTTTAGAAATGAAACAATAATGAAATAGGAAGTGGAAGAAGAAATGAACTTGAAAGAGGTGATGAAATATTTACCTCTTCTTCGGGTTCATTCTTTTGATTTGATCGAAAGGTCTTATTAGGTTGACTTTATGACTAAATGAAAGCCTCTAAAAATAATTTAGGATATTTGAGAGTTTATTTGGTCAGGTTTTGGCCGATCCAAATGGATTTGAAGGTATGAATTAGAGAGAAGGGGGATTGCCCTTTTATAAGAGGGGTGAGGGGCACCTTAGGAAAAGATTGAAATATTATTTTATAATAAAATAATTTTAGTTTATAATGGCTCCAAAAAAGATTATTTAAAGGATAATGTTGGTATGGGTCTAAAAACACTCAACCAATAGGTTTTAGACAGTTTTGGGTCACTATATTAACTTTATCTATTAGATTTAACTCATAGTTAAATTGTTTGACATTTATCATGTCTCTTTGTATTTTTATATTATATGGTTAATAAACATACTATATACTTTCAAGAGAACCCTAAGTGGTTCATTAATGATACACTTATCATTATATAATAATTTTTGCAGAACCGTAGATTTTTTGGAATATAATATCAATTAATAATAAAATATTTGTTTTAAAAACTCTTTTATGTCAATTTTGATACTATTTGGTATTTTGTTTTTTCTAAATTCATAAAAGCATTATTACTTTGAAAACAATTCATCTAACCAACTCTAACATGTCATATTAACCTATAAAATTATTTTAATTCATAAAAAGTCTCAAATTACATTTATTTGGGTATTTATATTATCAATTATTTTAATATTTTATTAAATAGGCAATTACTGAATAATCATTATGTAATAAATAAATTAAATTATTTAATGTCTAAAAAATATAAATAAACTAACACTATGTATGAATTTTTTTTAATTTATAATGAATATTTATATCTAATTTATCTTATGTGTATCCCAATATTAAAAATTTTTAGTTATTAAACATTGATTTTAACTCGTTTAACTCTTCTTTGAATTAAATAATAATAAATTTCCTAATCAAATCCAAGTAGATGAAAGAGGTTCATATTTTATTCCTATAGTTTTATGGTCGAATTATACTTATCCAATAGAATTAGGACATGTGTTATGGTAATAATAATATCATTTTTAGACATAATTACCCTATTTACTTTTACCGGGGTAAATAAAATTAAAGAGTTACTATTCACCAAAAATTATTTTCATCTTATTGAACCACATTTTACTTACTGATATCAATCATATGTCTTGTATTTTTGAAATTAAACTCATAGAAGAGGTAAAATTAAGATTTATGTAAATTTGCAAATGCTCCTATGAGGTGGGTAAAAGACGGTAAAAAGTTCAATAACTTTTTTATATATCTAAAATTATTATAAAATAACTCCAGTGAATTAAATTGAACATTTATATGTATTATGTATCTATTTTTACCTAAAATAAATTTAAATAAAATAAATAATTATTTAAATAAAAATTCTGTTTTAAACTATAACTAAGTGTTTTTCACTATTCATCAAAAAATTGAAAGTTTTCAGAAAAATACCAAAAAATTACCCTAAGCTAATTTAAATATTAAGAATCCAAAAATGACATCCATTTTGAAGGATAAAATTTATTAAATTTCAAGAAGTGGGTATTACTCTTCATAAAGGCTAGTTTGATTGGTTGTGTTGTGTTAGAACTCGAAGATGCATACAACACCCGCTACTGTATTATTCAAAGAAAAGCATACCATGGATGCATGGGGTGTTACATTCTCCCCTCCTTAAAATAATTTCGCCCTCGATATTTCTAGATTATTACTATGTAAAAAGACTCGGGTAGTTCTTCATCATAAGTTTCTTAGGTTCACACGTTGCCTCTTCTATCTTATGGTTTCTCCATAGAACTTTTACCTGGCGAGTCGTCCGGTTTCTCCGAACTCATTCCCCTGTATCAAGAACCTTGACAGGCTCTTCACAATAAGATAGATTAGTTTCTAATTATAATTCCTCATAGGTGAGTACATGCATTGTGTCACGCATGTATTTTCTCAACAGTGATACGTGGAACACATCGTGGACTTTGGAGAGAATTGGCAGCATTGCCAAACGATAATCTACTGCCCCAATTCGTTCTATAATTTCAAAAGTTCTGATGTACATGGGAGTCAATTTACCCTTATTACTGAATTTTATAACACCCTTCCATGGAGATTCCTTCAAGAAATAGTTATCTCCTACATAAAATTCTAAATATTTCCTTTGGTTGTCTGCATAGCTCTTCTACCTACATTGTGATGCCTTGATGTGGTTTTGGATTACCATCACCTTTTCCATTATTTCCTCCACATGTTCTGGGCCTATGAGTTTTCTATCACCAACATCATCACAATAGGTTGGTGTTTGACATCTCTTTCTGTATAATGCTTTAGATAGTGCCTTTTGAATACTTGAATGTAAGCTATCATTATAGGAAAATTATACCAGAGGAAAATATTGATCCCACATACCTTGAAGGTCAAGTGTCCAAGATCTCTACATGTATTCTAAGATTTGAATTGTCCGTTCGATTTTCCATCAATTTGAGGGTGGTAGGAAATGATCAAATGATGTTCAGTATCCAGGGCTTTCTGAAGGCTTTTTCAGAATCTTGATGTAAAACGGTGATCACGACCAGAAACAGTCGATAGTGGTACTCCATGAAGTCTCAAAACTTCATTTATATATTGTCTTGCTAGACGTTCATGTGGTAAATCTTCTCTTATATCAAGAAAATGTGATGACGTGGTAAGACGATCAACAATGACCCATATTGAATTATTCCTTCTAGGAGTCTTTGTTAGTCCCATGACAAATTCCATCGTAATATTATAACATTTCCACTCAGTTATGGGAAGAGGTTGCTTGACTCCTCCTGGTTGTTGCCTTCTAGCTTTCACTTATTGACAAACCATGCATCTTAACACAAAATCAGCAATCTCTCTCTCTTTTTTGTCCCCCAAAAATTGTTTCTTCAAATCTCTATACATCTTAGTGCTACCAGTGTGTATAGAGAAATTGGAACTATGAGCATCATCCAACAATTCCCTTTTTAGATCAAGTATATTGGGAACACAAAGTCTCTTCCCAAATTTGAAACTTTACTCTTCATACACAAATTCACACAATCTCCCATCATTTATAGCTTTAATCTTATTTTGAAACTCTTCATCAATGGTCTAAGAACTCTTTATCCTTTCTAGTAAAGATGGTTTGGAAACTATTTGAAAAGGTGTTGATGTTTCACCTTCCATGGTTATTCCCATATCCATCTTTACTATATCAATGTATATAGGATCCTTTTCAAATCTCATCTTGTTCAAAACTTCACGATCCTTTATACTCAAATAATATTCCACCTTATTTTCCTTCACCAGGTGGTAGTGTATAGTGCAATAATAATCCATGAGTAGTTCAAGCCATCACCTTTTCCACTTATTGAGGTCTTTTTGTGAGAAAATATTCTTCAAACTCCTGTGATCAGTATAAATCTCACATTTTCTACAATACAGATAGTGTCTCCATATCTTCAAAGAAAATATTACAGCTGGTAACTCAAGATCATGAGTAGGATAGTTTTGATCAATAATTTTTAGATTTCATGATGCATAGGTAGTAACCCTATCATTCTGCATAAGGACACAACCAAGTCCTTTCTTTGAATCATCACTATAAATTAAAAACCCATCATTCCCTGATGGCAGAGTCAATATGGGATCATTGACTAATCTTCTATTAAATTATTAAAAACATTTTTCACACTCTTTTTTCCAAACGAATTTAACCCCGTTTTGTGTCAACTTTGTTAATGGGTTAGCCAACTGGGAAAAATTTGGAACAAAACGTCGATAATAACCTGCTAAACCAATAAAATTGTGTACCTCAGTTATACTCATCGGTGATGGACATTCTTGGATTGCCTTGGTCTCAGAAGTATCAACAGAGATTCCATACTTGGAGATAATATGGCCATGAAAAGAAATATCTTGAATCCATAATTCACACTTGATAACCTTCCCATATAATTCATGTCTTTTAAGAGTCTTCAGGATAATGCGCAAGTGATTTTCATGATCTTCATATCTTCTGGATTATACTAAGATATCTCCAATAAATACCACTAAAAAGACATCAAGACATTCCTTGAAAACTCTATTCAATAGATCCATGAAGATAGAGGGTGAATTGGTCAATCCAAAAGGCATTACTGTAAACTCGTAATGCCAGTACCTGGTTCAAAATGCTATTTTCGGAATGTCTTCCTTCTTCACACACAACTGATGATATCAAGATCGAAGGTCAATATTTGAAAAATATTGAGCTCCATGAAGTTGGTCGAATAAATCATCAATGCAAGGTAGGGGATACTTGTTCTTTATTGTTATAGCATTGATCTCCCTATAGTCAATGCACAACCTCATAAATCAATCTTTCTTCTTAACAAAAAGGACAGGGGGCACCCCATGGAGAAACACTAGGGAGAATAAATCCCTTATTACTCAATTCATATAGTTATTTCTTTAGTTCCACAAATTCTATAGTGGTCATTCTATAAGGGGTATTTGATATGGGCCTTGGACTAGGAATTAAATCAACAGAAAACTCAATTTCTCGTTCTATAGGATGTCCAGGTAAATCTTCTTGAAACACATCAACATATTCTTTCACAATAGGTACATCCTCTATTTTAACATTCCTTTCCTCACCCTTAGTTATTTCATTCCCTTAATCCCCAATAATTGAATTTAGTTAAGCTACTGGGGTGAATCTAGATAAGAATTAGGTGGTGACGTTTCTGCTCTAAAGATAATGTACTCCTTATCATCATCCAAAATTGTAACCTCCTTCTTCCTACAATAATTTTTCACATCATGGTCTGAAATCCAATCCATACCGAGTATTATATCAAATTTAATCATTCTCATAATTCCCTTTTCTCTACAATTGTAGCATTCAACATCGACATCCTCTTTCTTCCCCTCGCAATCACGAGCTTGGTGGCCTTTTTCACCACACTTGTAACAGATTCCCATTCCCTTCAGGAAAGTACTAGGTTTTTTCTTCCTACATTTACTATAGAATAGATATTCAACTTTTCCCTTCTTCCCCTTATTTCCATTTCCATAGTTTTTAGTAGATATCTTCTTCTCTTTCTTTACTTTAAATTCATAATACTTAGAGAAGTCATTTTTTATCTTGATAGCGCATAAGACAATGTATTCGTATGATGAGAAGGATTGTGAGACAATTGTTCGATGGAGAATTGGTTTTATCCCATCAAAGAAATGATTAATATTACTTATTGGGTTACATATATAATCTATTGTATGCCTTGCTAACCATGTAATTTTAGCTTCGTACATGGCTGCATTCACATCCTCCTTTTTCCTCAGACTCAAAAATTGTCTTTCCATATCTGCTCGATGGGCATGAGGAAATTATTTTTTTAATAAAAGAACTTTAAACTCTCTCCATTCCATATTTCATACTTTATGATCTTATTTTGTGTTTTGAATCATGGACCACCACTGATCAGCATCTCCAGTGAGGTATTAAACTGCCTTGAAAACTTTTTCCCTTTCGCTACTACCCAAATCATGAAATATTTTCTCTAAGGAACTTATCCATTGCTCAGCTACCAATGGATTTTTACTCCCATTAAATGTTTGTGGTTGTTACCTCATGAAGAGATCAAACATTGATCCTCCATGCTATGGATCATGGTGCTCTATAAGGGTAAGGTTACTATTCATAACCTGAGTGAGTTGTCCCAGTATGGTGATAAGTTGATCATCACTAGTTGTATCACCAGCTCCGCTATAATTAACTTGAGTATGAGGGAAATCACTAAATGGAGTGCATGAATTGATACGGTTTCCATTCCTTCCACTAGGCACCATTTCTAAACAACGTCATAAACTAGATTAATTTATAAATCGAAATACATAATTCCAAACATGAAAAACACTTAACATAAATTGAACAGTTTATGGATATAATCCATAATCATAAAAAAAATGATTTTTAGGATGTATATACTCATAAACCCTTCATTATGGTTAGTAAAGAAAATGAGAATTATCCTAAGCATATCGCCCAGGAGTGTCGTAAACAAGAGTGCAGTAAGGCCCATTGTCGTGCACTAGTTCCCGTTCGAATCTAGCTCAAAGCGGTGTTTTTGGGTTTTACACCTAGGTACATCTGTGTTAGAGTTGCCTCTACCTAGTCGTATCCAAACAGGGATGTATTGCTTGAAAAATTCAAAAAATCTCTATAATACCAAAATTCTAGGAAGTTCTTCTATACTAATCTTCAAACTCTATCTTAGGGATATGTAATTTAATTAGAGTTTATCTAAATCTAGTTTCCAAGTTTTGTACTAAACTTCACCTAATACCAATTGTAACACCCTGACCCCAGAATCCCAGAGTCGGTGCATTATTACGTATCATTGGAATGATCACAGAAGATCAAGTCTCAAAAGACCGATTAGTTTAGTAGCATTGGAAATACTAGATACATTCATCAGGTTTACATTACATCATAAAATGGAAAACTATAACAAAAATGTTTCCAAATACAGCAGTGAGATCCCAAATACTATCTCTACAGGTTAGTCAAAATATACTTCTTCACATCCTAGGAAAAATAAAACATATAAATGGGTGAGTTCTGATGCTCAGTAAGAATAAAAATATAGCGGAAGCTTTCATATATAAGAATAAACATTTAAGGCAATGTATAAAAATAAAAAAAATCCATTTCAACATAAACTTCATCATAACATGGAAAATATAAATCAAAATAATTACATTTACTTACTCACATGGATATTCTACTAGTCGAATAATCACATTCAATATCAATATCCACTTTCATAATGATGGAATGCATAATACCATACTTTCATAACCATATAGTCAAGGACTTGTGCCAAGAATACATATAAGATTTTCTCAAGGCCTTTTTCCAAGACACTAGTTTTTCTCATTAGACCTACCAATGCATCGAGGAGCTATTGAGGGCTCCAGCTGTCACTTACTAAGTCCAATGTATTCCTAAAATGAAAATGTTTAAACATAACAAAAACATTCATATTGAAACTAGTATAAGTAATGTCAATACTTTATCTATAAACCATGAATGGTATAAAATAAAACATCCACAGTCAAACATATCCCAAAACCTTCAATACAATATGGATGTTTTGTATCATAATAGATCTAATTCAAATAATCTTAAAATCCAACAAAGGATGTGGACATAGATGAAATAAAAACCCTTTTTAGAGAAATATCTCATACTATTTTGAAATCATTTAAGAGTCACATAATTATAAATAAAAAATTTATTTTGAAAATATTCTCATAACATTGTAAGGGAATCTTAGACAAAGTTATAACAGCGGAAAATAGCTGCACCTGTCGTATAAGTTAAAAAAACATGCTTACCTTAAATTTGTCAAAAAGGTCAAAAAGTACCTTGTTTGGAAAATGACAAAAATATTACTTTAAAAACATATAAGGTCAAATAAGGGTATAAATTAATTTACCCCATTTTTTAGTAAACAATGTTTTGAGATACATTTTTATGAAACATGGATGTGTATGATAAAGAGATCCCAGTAAATAATTATGTTTAAACAACCTCGGATAATGAAGAGGTTGTGAAATTAACCCTTACCTTATATATTTTCTTGGTTAAGGGTAGGTTAACCTTATTTATAATGGTGATATAATTGTTATTAAATTAAAAAAGAATCATATACATTAATATGATATCATATATGATCTTTTAACATTTCTTTATTAATAATATCTTAGTATTATCGTCGTTTTGGGTGTTAACTGATTCGTTTTCCTTTCTATGATTTATTATGTAACTAATGATTGTTATCAATAGGATGTATCTTATTAATATTCAGAACTATATTAAGTCTTTAAACATTATTTTTAATCATCAAAAGAAAATTAGTCTTGAATGGATTCGACGGGGAATGAATCTCATCACGTTCGTGGAGACGGTAATCCGTACGTACGCACGAGTGAAAATATCATTCTTTTGAAATTGAAATAATATATAATTGGATGTTATATCATATATACAGAATAAATATCATTTTATATTTATTATTTACATCAATTACACATCATTATTATAACAATCCAAATAATTATATATTGATTAAAAATTACACCACGACGTGGAGATGGTAAGCCTTACGTACGCACGTATGGTGAAATTTAATTTAAAGGATAGATAGAATAATTAATATGGATTTACTATATTTATAATAACATCATAGTATATATACGATACTGGAGTTAATATTTTAGAATGGAAACAACAAATAAAGAGGAAGTGGAAGAAGAAAGGAACTTGAAAGAGGTGATGAAATATTTACCTCTTCTTCAGGTTCTTCCTTTTGATTTGATCAAAATGCATTCTTAGGTTGGCTTTATGACTAAAGGAAGTCCTCTAAAATTAAGGTAGGATAGTTGAGAGGGTATTTAGGTAGGGTTTTTCTGATCCAAATGACTTTGAAGGTGTGAATTATAGAGAAAGGGGAGTGCCATTTTATAAGAGGGGTGAGGGGAACATTAGGAAAAGCTAGAAATATTATTTTATAATAAAATAATTTTTGGTTTCTAATGGCTCAAAAATGGATTATTTGAAGGAAATTGTGGTTATGGGTCTAAAACCACTAAACAAAATTGGTTTTAGATAGGTTTGGATCACTATATTAACTTTATCTTTTGGATTTAACTCTTAGTTAAATAGTTTGACATTTATCATGTCTCTTTCTATTTTTATATTATATGGTTAATAAACTCACTATATACTTCCAAAATAACCCCAAGTTGTTAATTAATTATACACCTATCATTATATAAGTCTTTTGTACAATAATTATATTTTTAGGAATATAATATCAATTAATAATATAATATTTGTTTTAAAAACTCTTTTATGTCAATTTTGACACTATTTGGTATTTTGTTTTTTCAAAATTCATAAAAGCATTATTACTTCACAAAAAAATTCATATAACAAACACTAACATGTCATATAAACCTATAAAATTAGTTGAAGTCATAAAAAGTCGCAAATTACATTTATTTGGGTATTTATAATATGAATTATTTTAATATTTTATTAATTGGTTAATTATTACATCATCATTGTGCCATAAATACGTTATATTATTTAATGTCTAAAAAATATAAATAAAATACCATTATATTATAAATATTGTTTTCATTCTAATGAATATTTATAGCTGAATTTATCTTATGTGTAACCCTATATTAAGAATTTTTTAGTTATTAAATATTGATTTTAACTCTTTTAACTCTTCTTTGATTTTAAATAATAATAAATGAACTAATCTAATCCAAGTGGACCAAAAAAGAAATTATTTTATTCCTAAGTTTGTTTGTGGTCGAATTATACTTATCCAAAGAATTATGACATGTGTTTGGGTAATAATAATATCATTTTTACCCTTCATTTCCATATTTACTTTTAACCGTGGTAAATAAAAGTAAAAGGTTACTATTCATCAAAACTTATTTTCATCTTATTAAACCAAATTTTACATTATAATATCAACTGAATCTCTCAGATTTTTGAAATTAAACTCACAGAAGCAGTAATATTATGTTTTATGTAAATTTGCAAATGTTCCTAAAAGGTGGGTAAAAGACGGTAAAAAGTTCAATAAATTTTTTATATATCTAAAATTATTATAAACTGACTCCAATGAATTAAATCGAAGTTATATAGGTATTATGTATATATTTTGACCTAAAATAAATTTAAATAAAATAAATAATTATTTAAATAAAAATTCAATTTCAAACTATAACTCTGTGTTTTTCACTATTCATCAAGAATTGAAAGTTGTCAGAAAAATACCAAAAATTCACCCTAAGATAATTTAGATATTCTGAATCAAAAAATGAGGTCCATTTTGAAAGGTTAAATTTATCATATTTCAAAAAGTGGGTATTACTATTCATAAAGGCTAGTTTGATCGGTTGTGGTGTGTTAGAACTCGAAGTTGCGTAGAACACATGCTACTGTATTATTCAAAGAGAAGCGTACAATGGAAGCTTGGGGTGTTACAAGGAATATGTTCAAAAAATGATCCACCACATGAGGGAATTAAAAAGGACACATTCCCTTACAACTCATGAAGAGAAAAAAAAATCTAGGTGGTCACTACGCCCAGACCATGATGCTCAGGTATTGATCATCTTTCTTCGATACCTTATTCTCTTTTATGAATCAAAACACTGCTTTAAAGTGATGTGAATGACTCCCTATGTCGATATAAATCAACACGGACATGATAAGGCATAACTCAGTCTACACCACGAATGATATTAAAGATGATCACTTCAAGGTAAATTAAATTCTATAAGAAATAGTACCTAATTATCTCATGTATTACTCTTTTCACTGGCATATACCCTATGATCAAAACCCTAATTGTGTCTTGAAAGTCATAATGACAAATAAGTACTCTAATTTTTGGCCTAGACATTCTATAATAGAAACAAATATAAAGGACTATGATGCACCTCAAAAAATAGGGTATAATCTAAATTATATGGTACAAGAACAGTACCTCAAACAGTATAAGGGCTTGGAATCTTCTCCTAAATCACATGATTCACTTCATAGATATGGCCTGAAGTGTGACCCTGAGATGAATCTTGAGTGACCAAGGAATGTCCACTCAACATGTTCTATATATTAGAGGTCTAACTACCTTTTCCATTGCCACCTCCTAGTCCTAATCATCTACTGTTATACCAACTCCTAGCCAGGCATGGGGCTATTTATGATGTACATAAAAGCGATGTCAAAACTGATCCTTTCATAGAAAACACGAGAGGGAAATTTCAGCATAAAATATCTAGGTGACCAATCATGTTGCATGGTCGCCACTTGATTTATTTACTCATTAAATGGGGATTCCTATAGCTCGTCCTTCCACATAGGTTACACACTCCATAAATGATAGTGTGTTTAATTTAGTTCTAACTTTCCCTATGTGCACATACGAAACATCAGTTCCTATCACTAAACATACCATATCCCTTATTAGAAGACGAACCACACTGTCTATCATTTCCACATTCCATCAAGTTATACATAGTGATAAGGGACTAGTTAACTATATTTCTAATGATAGCCATCTCAGAAATGTTCACCTGTGATCGGATGGAATATGTGAGCTCACCCTAGAAAACATCTCTCTGTGGTCATCTCATCACTGGTAAGAGATTGTGTGAAATGTTGGATCCTGGTTAAATGAACTGATAACTTCATCACTGACCTAGAACCATACTATATGTGAATAAACTCTCATGTGCGGTCTACTCGTAATTTCTGGGAGAAAAGTAAGCGTATAAGGTTATCTGGAAGCCTACACAGGACATACCCTTATAACTTATGTTGTGGGTAATAACATCCCATTATGTTTTAGAATATTCCTGGAGCATATATTTTGGGATGATAACCCTCCACTATATAGGTGTCTCAATATAGTCTAATATCAAAATCATAGCTTCCAACAAAGACTTAGCAACATGAGGACCTCCATCCCCGGAGAAGGTGTGAGGATTATCCAACTAGAATCCCCTCGTGAGCTATACCATGTTAGAGGAAGGTAATGGATCACACTTTACAAAATTTAGGAAGAAGAAGAAACTTTCTTGGTACTAATCATTGATTCCCAGTGGAAGATTAACCGGAGTTGCCCCAAGTATAATTATCGGAGATAATGATGGTGCCACAAGGCCCACCACCTATGTAGCATGTTCATTACCACCTTCCTTGTGTATGTCCCAATGTATATGATCTTACATATGTCTATAATTTATAATTTCATGCATCAAATATGATTTACAACAAATGATAATTATAAACGAATATATGAAAGGATAAGTCCAAAACCCTTCTATAACAAGTCACAACTCTATACCTACTTTTAAAGCATGGTATTGGTTATAGAAGAGATCATAACATGCAAAAATATATATATCCTTGTTCCCACTACTAACATGAGTTCAGCATAATGGTCCCTTATTAAAAATTTGACATTCCGACATATGGTGTGTTAATTTCACGTTTTATAAGGAAACACCCTTTATTTCAAAATTTCCAACCCATTTAAGGGTAAAAATGTCAGTCCAAAAAATTAATTTATTGAGATTAATTATTATATTGTTGAGTAAATATATTTTAATCTGGTTAATTATGTCAACAATTCCAAATTTATATAGATCCATAATTTTTATAAACCACAAATTTAATGTCATATAGCTGAGACCAAACCTATACATCCTGTATCAAGATGTAATTGGTAATTTATGGTGATTTTATTGAATAAACCACTGCTCTAAATTTATAAAAGTGCTTTCTTCTTATATTTCTATTGTAATATGAAATTAAAATCAACTAAGGTCTGAGACACTAGAACCAATGATTCATGTCTCAAATGTGACATAATTGGATAATTAAGGTGTTATGCTCAATATTTGTAGGAAAAACCCATTTAGATTGATTTGTGAACAATAATTAATCAAAGTATGTTATTATTACTTAAATATTATAAAATTTCAATATATAACAAACATAAAACATGAAATGAACACTGGAAACAAAGGCAACACACATAATAATATAGTTGTTAATTATCATAACACATGCAATTTAGGCCATATGGTTCCCCTTATGTTGCATGAATTGATATTCCATCATATCAATAGGACATAATAGAATAAATCCAATTATAATTACATCAATAATAATAACGACACAAAACAAGTGTATTACCCAATAGTTATGTCTATAAAATTGTATCAAACGTAACCAATAATAGCATTATCCCATCCTAGGAGATTTGGGATTCTCCTATATATGGGATAACTACTCCCAGGCACATGATCATTGCAAAATTCCCTTTCATCATAGCTCTGTTAGAAGATGAAAATAGTAACACAAAAGAATAAATAAGGCTCTAGTGCTAATTTGAAACATCCCTCCACATAATCCACTTAGCAGTGCCCAGAGTGGGTCGACCACATCACCTCAAGCACACCTCCATGTATGCCAGAGGCTACTAACTAGAAATGAGGGACTTGGGGTGATTTACATGTTGTTATTATTCCATTATGTGTCATATTTCATCACAAATATAATCAAATTTGAAAATTAGATGAAATATAATAAATAAGTTGCAATAGAAATTGAATAATATGTCATTCAAGATAAATTAACATGGCGAAGATGAATCAAGACTAGATACAAAATTATTATGATTTCATGTACATCTAATAAATAGATACATGATATGTAGAGGATTAGGAATATACCACGTTATATAGAAAACACACAAAAATGAAAAAATCATTAATTACTAGTACCACGAATATAGCCTATTTCCTCTGCTCACATATTTCATCTTACAATTCAGGGTCAAACATAAGAATCTTGCTGATTCTATTAATCTACACATGAAGACATGATGTATTTATGGATACCAATTATCAGTCAAGAAGGGTGTAAGATAAAATTAGTAGACCACAACCAATATTTTCTAGATCCAGCTAGATTCTATATATAAAATGAGTAGTGTAAAAATAATAATAAATTCAAGGAAATAAATAAATAAATATACATCATCTTAGGTTCCTCAAGTGATAAGATTCTGAATCTATCTTCATCATCCTCTGTGAAATGTACCTAAACAAAGGTATCCTACACAAGTATTCTCTATGGTAAAGAGGAACTTCACAAATAGGCATCAAGAAAAATATCATCCCCAAGAATATGATTTGGCTAGGAAGATGCATCCCTGGAAATTTAGTTACGACTTCACATTATTTAATTTATATGATATCATTAGAATTGATAATAGGTTCCCTGAGCCAATCCATGGAGATCCATAAGGAATCTTATGTATCTATATAAGGGGATTATAAATTCCAAATACCATAATAAATGGTCTAATGTTTTCCATAAATAGAATAGTATTTATCACTCTTGTTATGGCGTGATTGTTAACCTCTCAGCTGATATCTGGTATGTAATGTAGGGGATCTAGTATCACTCATGAGCTAGTTTAACAATCTATCCAAAATCCTATCCAAAGTGTCTCCCTTATGGAACTTGTTTCCCTCACATCGATGCATGTAAACGTATGGTGATCACATCTCACCCATAACTGCTATCACTCCCGAAATATATATGATCCAAATGATAAACTAAATAAAAGTCAAAATGATCCTGTCTAATCAATCTCATAAATATCCTTGTATATCTCAAGGTGTGGGTATGTTATAAAGGATAATTATTTTAATTAATTTCATTTAAAAAGGCATAGAATTTATAAATATTAATCAAGATTCACATGAAATTTAAATAATAAATTAAACAATTGAAAGGGGAGTAGGGTACTAAGTCATGGACTTCCATTTCTCTTGATTTAAATCAAACTTCAAACCCATTATTAGTTTGTAATTCCCCCCTTAAGGGTGATTTATGAAAAAATAAGGGAGTTTAATATATGGATATCTAGAATGTCACAACCATAGTGGCATCCCTTGACATATAGAATCACCAAGGAGGTTATTGACCTCTATTTATGATCACATTAAGCATGATTAACCATTAAAATTAATTTACTGAGAATTTTAGGAGGTGTCACATAAAGGTTCAAATGAGAAGAACATTTTACATGATATAAAAGCACTAAACATAAGGGAATGAGGATACACAAAAAATGATAGGTTTATAGAAATCTCATCATCTAGTGCAGACCTTTCAATTGAGCTCAAACATATGAGATCAGAAGTTTCACCAAATGATCTAAAAGGTGTTCAAATGATATTGATTTAAAAAAAGAAAAATAAGAGGGGAAAATTAAGAATATAAGGGAGTGGATTTATATGTTTACTCATATCATTCAAATCCATCCAATATCAAAATAAATATTGATCACATGAGGGATATATCAGAATTTTGAATGGAAGAGGAGGGGTGAGATTTGGGTGTGAGGGAGAGGGGTGGTCCACTAGAAAAAATGAAGGATAAAGGAGGATACATGTTTAAAAACATTTCTCATGAAGAATCATATATTCACACTACAACAAGGGGTCACACAGTTTAGCCACATGGTTGGCCAAACCATGTGCCCACTGAGCATGGGTCCATGTCTATGAACACCATTCTCATTGGTTGTTCACACGGTTTGAAAAATAGTGCACAATCAGTGTGAAATGGATCTTTTTCTTGGATGATACAAGTCTAATTATCATGATCATCGAACTGAATAGTTTTAGAGTAACTGTGTGGACTCCTCATGTACAATGAGTACTCATGCAGTGAAGTCACATAGTTTTACTTAACCTTGTTCTAACCATGAGATTCACCTTATCCTTTAAATTTCCCAATCTCTTAAGTCTTTACAATCCCTAGGCTCTCTTGGACCACTCCTCATCTGTTACAGTTCATTGCATGTATAAAACATGGGGTTTTAGAGATTAACTTAAGGATCTATACCTCTTTGATGATTTCAGACATAACACATTGAATAATTTCTTCATAGCTACTAAAGTACCTTATGTATAATTTCCTTTGGTAAATTGGTTTTAATCCACTAATTTATTGAATGGAATTAATTTATGGTTAGATGATAATTCCATAATTGTTTCTAACAATTCGTGTAAGATTTTCCTAAAATGTTCCAAAATATTCATCATCCATCTGATTTTGATCGTGGAATTCATTGACAATTTTATTACAAAGAATAAAAATGAATTACTTATTAATAAATAATCTCTTCCATTTATTGCACTACTTAAATTATTTCCTTGAATTATTTATGAGATTCCACCATTAATCTGGTTCACCTTTCAAATGATATAAATCAAAAATTACTTTTCATGTTCTAAAAACTATAAAATGGAAAATGTGTTATTTGTATAATCAATAAACTCCATAAAAAACTAGTGTATTTGCCAAATTACTAAAAGAAGGTGGGTAAATCCTTGTGATGGAATCAATAGAACATTATCCCCCTTTTCTCATTTGAATGCTCATTGACATTCATTTCTTTAGAATGTTGTGTGATCATTGAAATGAGATTTAGTATTTTAACACTGATAAAATTTAGATTATCATAATTAAAATCATTTCATTGTCGATAATATTCAAAATTAAAATGATTTATTTGGGTTACATCCCTAGAAGACATCCAAAAATCATAGTGTGAGAAACTATTATCGTAGTGGGGACCTACATAATGATCAAAAATCATTTGTAGGATATCTAAATCATGTCACCATCTTTTCAATCTATGAAACCTTAGGTTTCTCCATGATTATTCATGGTAATAATCCTCTCAAATTCTTTTTGATAGTTCATAAGTTTTTTATGAATTTCTAATGAATATCACCTTTGAGTATCAGACAAGGTGTGCAGCAAGGCTCATTGTCATGCACTAAGTAACGATTGAGTCTATCTCAATGCACACTATTTTTATATATTACTAATCGTTATAACTTTTATAAGACCATATCCACTATTAGTATCTCAATATGGATGTAATTTCTTATAATCCAATCACTCAATCCTTAAAGTAAATTACAAGACATTTTCTATACGTATACTTGTTATTAGGTTTATCTAAATGGTTCCCACAAAATATTTATCATCATGGTTTCCAAAGGTTAAACAATCCTTGATCTAATACAAAATATTGAGACCCAAAATATTAATACATAGATAATGTATCTTAATATATGAATACTCAATACAAAACAAAAGGATCCACAACAAAATTTAATAGGTTTATTACCATTTGAAACCTCCAATCAAAAAAAACATGCACACAAGAGGCCTAAATCATCTCCCCATAAGCTCTTCATAATTGTAACCCTTCATAGGCAATTCATGCATAATAACATTCTTTATAACCTAGTGAAAGGAAGCATATAAAAGGGTGATATCATATTATTAGTAAGGGTATGAAGGGAAAATATATATAAATCTAGATAATAAGGTTATCAGATCATGAGAATAAATTTCACAACCATACCATTTATATGATGGATCAACATTGAGTCATTTCATAAATCATGGAAGTTTATAATACATGAATCGTAATGGAATTAATAAATATAATCATTGAGATCATAATATAGACATGGGATTTTGAAAAAACAAAAGTTTATAACAATGTAAATGTATATAAATAGAAACAAGATCACTCATTCTGTTAAGGGCACAAAGTCTGGCCCTCACATTAACATATGGACATGAAACCATGTCCAATAATAACCTTATGTAGATCAAGACAGGTCCATTCATAACCATATGGAAATTAAATGGCATCCAATCGTAACATTTTGGACATGAATGTTGATCTATGAATAAATTTATGGACATGAAAGAAGATACATACATAACCTTATGCACATGAAAGTAGGTAAACATATAACATTTTAAAAATAAAATAAGGTTCAAGAATAACATATTTAACTCATGATTTATCCAAATTTACCTATTTCATTTGAAGTAGATATTGGTCTTACCCATCATATAATCATTACATTTGTGTTCCATAGGTTCATAAAACATTCATTATATTATAAATGACAAAATGAAAATGGGTATTTATAAATATTTGATCAACATAATAATAAACCATCCAGATAAATAATAATAATTGTATCATTGAATCATATACCCATTAATTATAATGTAACATCAAAGGATTTCATCTTAAAAGAAAAATTATTTTGAAATTTCAATTAGACATTTATTTAGGAAAATATCCTTTCCACTTTGAAAAAAAAAACTAATGTATCAAAACATCCCAAACATTAAGGGAAAAATTTTATTTTAATATTTCCTTAGAAACTCATAATGTAATTTCATATAATTGAGTTGTTATGATGGTGTGAAATATAAATTATTTCAAACATGTTAAAATGAATATTCATTTCCCATTATTTATAAAATCTAAACGGGGTTTTTTATAAATGAAAAGAAGATTCATTTTCAACCATTTTTTAAAACTCATAAATCATTAAAAATGTCTTTAAAAAATAATTGGATAATTTTAAAAATTTACTTTAAAACATTTTTTGAAATCATGTATAAGGAAGAAAATGTTTTATTCACAGAAGAGAGAAATTAAGGCAATTATTCATAGAAATATTAATTCCTTATCTTGTGAAACATGTGAGAGGAAAATCTAATGGAATCATCTATTACCAATAAAAACACATATTATAAGAAAATTCATAATTTTATTGATAGTTTTATCATAATATTTCTTCATCATATTCCGAATCATAATCAATCTCAATAAAGAAATAGATTGTACATAATGCCTTTACAATAGTGGAAATTTTTGAATCATAATACACAAGAAATAAAAAACATAAATGTGAATTTATATATCATAATTATAATTATAATAATAAAAAATACTTCTAGGGGTAGTATATACACCACAAAAAATAAATAGGTGGTTAATATGGCATGTGTCCCACAAAATTAAAAGTGAAACTAATATTTCTTACCTTAAGTATCGACTTAATTTTTACACCTTATAACCTCTTGTATAATATAAATTTGTTTATTATAAATAAGTTATATAAAAAATACCATATATATAACACCAAATAAGATTTACTTATAACAATTTATCATCTGTTATTTAAAAAGACAAGTTGAAATCATGGTTTATGGTGATAACCACTTCTTCTATCATGTTTTTTTGGTTCATGAATTTCGTTCCCTTTTCATTAATCATGGTTCCATTATCTACATAATTTAATCCATAATATAAATAACATATATATTTAATATATACATATTTTTATTCATATAAAATATGTATAGACAGAAACATTTATTACACCATTTTTGATGACGATAGAGTATGTATGCATGATCATTGTTTCCATTTTCATGATAAATGGAATGAAAAAAGTTAAATATTTTCACATTACAAGGGTTATTTTTATATAATTGATAGAATATATATTAATTTAATCTATCAATATTTACATCAATATTTATTTAAAAAGAATAACATTTTCTATCACTTCGTGGAGGCAGTAGTCCAAATGTACACACGAGGATGTTATCATTTCCAATGGGTTGGAAGGTAATAAAATATATATAATATTATAATTCATTAGAGATAATAATGTTGTTAATATTATATCTAAACATTAAATAAATATTTATATCCAACTGTTATAGGTTGTGATTGAAAATAAATTGCATCAGTTCGCAAGATGATAGTCTGCAAAACACAGGATCGATGGTTTAATTTTCAATTTAAAATAAAGGGATATAGAAATATTTTATCAGAATAAGATAAAAAATAGTTATTTCTTGATAATGATGTTTTTATATTAGTTTATTTGAATAATATAATAAAGAGGTGGAAGAAAACAAATACAAAAAACACAAGGACACTAATTTTACCTCTTCTTCGGAAAACCCTTTATGTCTATAGCTAAAGAAATCATAAGAGTTTTTCTAAATCTAAATAAAAATTATAGGAAACTTGGATGGAATTAATGAATGAATTTGGTATTTTAATGGATAAAATATAAGGTTTTGGAATTGTGTATAGGAGAGTAGAGGGGTTTTCTTTTGTAAGTGGGGGAGAGGACATTCTTGGAATATTAAAAAAAGGTAAAGTTATACCCACCATTTTAAAATACCAAAATACTAAAAATGGATCATTATTAAACCATATAATTTATGTGGTTGAAATATATACAACTCTAAGCCTTTCAAACATACCATTACAGGATTTTATTCATAATTAAATATCATATACAAGCCAAGGATTGTAAAGTCTAGTGTCTTGGTGGTTTATGTACATAATTAAACATAAAAACATCTTTTATTTAATCTTTACATTCAAATCCTAACATACATTATGCTCAAAAACTACAAAGGATAACCTGGGGATAACATGGAAAAAGGGATGATTTAAAAACCCAGTATGGGAATAATGATAAGAATAAATCTTAGCATATGGGTTAGAAGGCATGACATAATGATATAAAAATGAATAGAATGTGATATAAGGAATCATAACATATAAAACATTTGATAATATATCCATGGAATAATAGTGATTTAGAAGTAATATAAAACATTACTTTATTATTATTAACGGCTCTTTGCATATATAGGATAATTATTCTAGGCTGACCACCAACACCATTGCACATGGAGCAAGAGTTAAGGATAATCACCAAGACCGTAGCTCATAATGTCTCATGAGAATAAACACCACTCAATGCATTAGATATCTATCTGGGAGAACCCATAATAACATATTCATTAATATTCTTTCTACATAAATAATCATAAATATGTAATCAAACATAACATAAAGGTTTCCCATAGAAATAAATTGGTATCACAATCATGTCATAAGGCATTAAAAATGGGAATATCATAAAATTATTCATTAAAAATGGATTTAGAACTTATAAAGACATTAACAAGGTTAAATATAAATATACTAGGATAATTAATTCCATAGTTAATTAATAGCATGTAAAATACTCTATAAGAATCTTTAGAATAAAAACATTTTAGTGTGGTTTAAGGAAAATATTAAGGATCCTTTAAAACAGAATGTGGAATAATATATTATATAAAACCAGAAGTGAACAAAAGATGTTTTAATAATAAATATAGTTACATTAAAAAAGATATGCTTGCTCAATTTTTTTTAAAGTGTCAACTTAAAAATGGGTATGAATTCATGAAGTTCCTTTAAATTTGTCTAGCTTATCAGGAATAAATGTGCAATTAACCTTTTAAAAACATGTTATGCTTATAAAATATGGATTAATGGATCTCAATAAAAGATATTTAAACATATACAAATAATATTTCGGATGAAACTAAAAATAACAGAGAATTTCATTAGGATAATGAGAGATAAAGAATAACCCGAAGGAATAATGGATGTTTGGTTAGAATCCCTTACCATAAGCCTGAAGGTGTTTTTCACATTAACTAAATGTCATAAATAATTAAATTAGTTTCATTAATTAATAATTAAAAAACCTTTGCAACATTATTTTTATTTATTTTAACATAATTTAGTTCATTTATGTCTCTTTATATGGGTTAAGATACTCCATTTAATTTCATTGGAGCATTTTTTCTCGCGGTTTTCTTGATCGGTTTACTTATATACATGTATGAAGAGTTGTGTAAAGTGGGGTTAATTATAAATAATAGAACCATTATGTTATTAATGATCTTACCATGGTTAAATTGATATTATATCATTTTGTTTTTTACATGAGGATGAATCATTGGGCAAATAGTGAATTATAATCATTAGGGTTTATTTTTATCACAACGAACTCATTTTGAGTTATAAATTAATATCGTGAGTACATGATAATTCCATAACCTTATATAAGATATAATAAATATATTATATTCTGGTAAAACAATGAAATTTTTTTCATAATAAGATCTTGAAAAAGGTAAAGGAAATTGAAAACATTATTGCCCTTGAATGTGATAAATTAATACATCTTGGATGGTGTTTTCATTTTTAGTATAAAAGGAGGTAGAAAAAGAGTTGATGATGAATTATTCCATCAAAAAAAAAAATTATACATACGTTACAATTTTTATCATACTATTTGGATGAGGGGAGTTGATTATAGATAAAAAATTAACCATAAAAGAAAATAAAAGAATAAGAAAGAGGAATTTACATCTTGAATTTATCCTCCATGAGAGCCTCCATAGGGAAGAGGTTTTCATCTTTTTAAAGAAACAAAATTTCTCTGATTTTAGGTATAGGGTTGGGAAGATTATTTGGTTAAATATAAACATGGATCAAGGCTTGATAGGTGCGAGGAGAAGAGGTGGTGAGGGGGGGTGGTATTTATAGTGGAGGAGGGGGTGTTTTCTCATTATTTAATTCATTAGTTTATTAGTATTCCAAAGAAAATAAATATTGTTGATTATTGAGAATAAATACATTATAGTGTGCATTTTAATTTGAACAAATGTTCACTTACATCTGGAATGACTCGAAAATTCTTTTATTGACTTTTACTGTAATTTATTGTATTTCATTATTCACCAAAAATCAAGTATTTAAAAAATGTACCAAAAATTCACCCTAAAAATTTTTCTTCAAGTTGAATTAAAATATGGAATCCATTTTTTAAATATAATTTTCTAAAAATGAAAAATTAAATTTTTATATAAATTCATAATTTAATTGAAAAATTGAAATTTTTAAAATTTAAAATGTGGTTCTAGCACATAGTAAAATTAAATAAGGTGACATTAAATTATCTTATAGTCATAATGAATCAAAATATTATTTTATGAAAAAATATTTATTTTAATTTTTTAAATCAATAATAAAATCTTAATTAAATATATAAGACTTTCAAAAATACCAACACATAATTAATAAATTTAAAATATTTATTTACTTATACTATGATATAATTATATAATATTGCCACTTATAAGATGGATAAATATTATTTAAACATTCATTGGTGAGTTTACTTTTATATTTCCTAGTTTAATATTCATAAGGGTTACATTACTATTTCAAAGGACATGTTACTATTTCATCAGTAAGGGTTTCTTATCTTCTATAGATACCTTTTATTTTACTCATTATTCATTTATAATGTTTCTATTATATTCTATATGTAATATTATGGGATTATACTATAAGACATAATTATAATAAGTTAATTCCATTAGTAAAACATTGGGTCATTAGAATCATCCCCCCTTATGAAATTTTTCCATTGAATTATTTTTTGATTCTTGGATGAAAACATGTGTGGGTACTTCTCCTTCATCACTTCTTTCGGTTCCCATGTTTCTTATTAATACATATGGTTCATCTTTAATACATGAACTATGTGAGTAGTCTTCTTGTGTTAAACTTTATCTCTATAACCCATGATCTTCACTGGATGTTCCTCATAAGAAATATCAATGTCCTGTAATACCATCTCTAAAGATAGTTCATGTGGAGGATCGGGTACAAAATTTCTTTAATATGGATATGTAGAAAACATTATATACATTAGACATTGTAAGAGGAAGCGTTATTTGATAAGCCATAACTCCAATGCAATAAAGAATTTATAAGGGGTTGATATACCTGGGACATAGAATTCATTTCCTTCCAAATACCACAACTTTATTTCATGGAGATATTCAATGGGATACCATGTCTCCATCCTTAAAGTCAAGGTCTCGTCAACTATTGTCTACATAACTCTTTTTTTGGATTTTAGGATTCCTTGATGTGCAACTGAATGGTTTTCACCCTCTCCACCATTTCTTTGACACTTTCAGTTCCTATAAACTTACGTTCACCATCCTCAGCCTAACATGCTATTATACTACATCTTTTCTTATAAAGGACTTTATATAGAGACATTTTGATGTTAGAGTGAAAACTATTATTATAAAAGAAATCAACTAGAGGCAGATGTTGGTCGCTTCCACCTTTGAAGTCCATATAACCTGACCTCAACATATATTCTAGTTTCTGAATAATTTTCCCAGATGGGCCATCAGTTTGAGGGTGATAGTCCATACTGAAGATCAGATTAGTTCTTATATAATATTAGAGTCTTTTCTCGAACATCAAGTTGAATATCAGATCTTGATTGAAGACAATAGATATTGGTGCTGCATGATTCCTTACATCTACTTTTATATTTATCTATGCTATTTGATCCAATGAGAAGTCCAATTGAATTTTGATAAAGGTACATATCTTTGTAAGAAGATCCACAGTGACTCATATAGCATTATTTATTCAGGATTTCCCAGGATTTCTAGTGAAAATGCCCATGGTAATGTTCTACCACATCCATTTTGGTATGGGTAATGGTCTCATCATCCTCTTATACTTTTTTCTATCAGCCTTCAATTATTGACATACCAGGAAATTTGATGAATATTCATAGATCTCTTTCTTCATATCATCCCACCGATAATTAAATTAGAGATCTCGATACATATTTGTGATCCTTAGGTGAATAGAGAATGTTGAGCTATGTGATCAATTCAGAATCTCCTTCCTTATCTTTAGATTAAATAGTATACATAATCCTGACCCAAATCTTACAACCCCGTCCTCATCAATCTTGAACTCTGAGTATTTATCATTTATAATAGCTTACAACTTTTTCATAATTCTCAAATCTTTTCTTTGAGCATCCTTTATTTTCTCCTAGTGGGATAGTTGAGTAATCATTTGAGAAAGGATGTATTATGTCCCTACAAGAATGATTCACATGTCCATCCTTTTTAATTATAGGAATATTGGGTCTCTCTCAATTATAATCAATGATAATTATATAGGTTCTTCTCTGCTTAGAGAAATAGCCACATTATATTCCTTGCCAAGATGGCAGTGGATTGAGTAGTCATAATATTTTATGATCTCTAACCATTATTAATTGTACATGTTAAGCTTTGTCTGGGTGAATATATATATTTAACACTCTTGTGAACAATATATATCTCACAAATCTCCCCAAAGAGATAGTCCCGCCCGATTTTTAATGAAAACATCACAACTCCCAACTCTATATCATGTGTGGGATAGTTTTTCATGTGTATTTTCAAATTCATTGAGGAGTAGGATATCACTTTATCATTTCTCATTTTCACACAACCTATGACTTTATTTTAAACATCATTGTAAAACATAAAGAGTTATCAACTTGTTAGGAGTGTGAGTACTAGAAAAGTGAAAATCCTTTTTTTGAGCACCTTAAATCTTTCATCAGATTCTTGAGTCCAGAAAAACATCACTCCCTTCTGTTTCAACTTGGAAATTAGGTTTTAAAATCATGATATGTTCTTCAAAAATCATTGGCAATACCCAGCTATGCCTTTGAAACTATGGATATTTATTATACATGTAGTCCTAGGACACTCTTATAATGCCTTTGTCTTAGAGGGGACCAAAGATATCCCTTTGTAGTTGATAAAATGTCACAAGAATTTTACTTCCTCTATCCATAACTCACATTTATTGTACTTTGAATATATTTTCTCTCTTCAAAATGTCTTCAACACAATATTCAAAATTTCAACTTGTTCCTCCCTTCTCATAGAGTATATCGTAATATCATTGGTAATGACTACCAAAAATTTTCAGAGGTAATCCCTAAAGTATATATTCATTAAATCTATAAAAATTACTACAACATTAGTCAGTCCAAAGATAATAACTATGAACTCATATTGTCCATACCTCATTCAAAATAATTTATTGGGAATATCTTCCATCCTCATCTTTAATTGGTGATATCCCGACTCAAGGACCATCATAGAGAAATAATTTTCCCCATGTGACCGATTGAACCATTCATCTATCCGTGGAAAGGGATACTTATTATTTATCATGATTTTATTGAGATCACGATAATCAATATAGGGAAACATTGATCGATCCTTCTTCTTGACAAATAAGATTAGTGACCCCAATTATGAAGAACTTGGGCGTAAAAAAACCTTTTCCAAATTCTCCTATAACTTATTATTAGACTCTACCATCTCTATAGTGGCTAATCTCTAAGGTTTATTTGATATATATAGAGATCTAGGAATATACTAAAGTGAGAACTCAACCTCTTGATTATGATAAAGACTGAATAGTTGTTCTAGGAATACATTACTGTAATCCTTCACAATGGTCATGTCATCGAGTATGATTATCTATTTTTTCTCAATCATTTGAGAAAGTTATTCTTTATCACAAGGATACAATATTCACACATGAGATGACAATTATGAAGGATATTCTTCTTCCTATTTATACTTTTATGATGTTGGAGGTTTCTCTGGGATGTGAAAAGTTATATCCCTTTCTCGATAGTTGAAATTAGATTTATATAAATATTGCCAATCCATGAAAAAATATCATCAAACTCTACCTAAGGATGTATGAAAATATTTTATGGGAGGTTTAATCTAGATACATTTACCAGGAAAGAGTAATAAACCTTGGACACAATAATTTCCATATTCACTATTCTCATAGATAACTCATCCTCAATATTTTGAGGGGTTGTTTAAATTTTTCTACTAAACTTGAAAGATATGAAATAATTCAAAAAACCAGAATGAAATAGTCTATTTTATATTCTATAATGAATAACCAGTGGACCTATCACCACTTCATTGTCTAGTTCCACCTCAACCATCTGGATGGGAAAAGCCTTTCCTTGTTTCCTTAGAGGTTGTTGTTGATTTCCTTCAACAACCCTTGTCTTAGGGAAATGGTTTGCATAATTATCTTATTTATTGAATTTTAAACACTAAACTACTATATGATCATTGATATGAACCTTCCTTCCAAAATTAGTGGGATTCTTGATACCCTTTTGGTATTTTTTTATCCAGATGTCCCATTCTTCCACAATTGCAGCAATTTCTAATTCCTATTGGATATTTCCTAGGATGCTTCATCCCACAATTTTGACACATGTGTTGTTTAATAATATTTACATCATGGGATTTATTTTCTAAAGAATCCATATTATACTCAATTTTCTAATTTTTATCACTAGGCCCATGAGACCACTGAGAGTCTCTGGTCTCCATTTCAACCTTGAGGGAAATATGGACAATTTCCTCATAACTGCTGAAGTCACAAATCACCAAAATATTTCATAGACTTTAATTTAGTATACTAAATAAGTGATCCACCTTGATTTCAGTGTTCATGAAAAATTCATATGAACATCCTATAAGACTTTTTTTGTTTTCTTTATATGCCCTGATAGATTCATCTATCTTCTACTTATTTCCGAAGAACTCTATTTCCATGTTGAGATGGATGGTTCAAGGGAAATATTTATTGAAATTTATTATTTTTGAATTACTCCCAATCCATGAAATATATTTCCTCCTTGGACAATGTATTTTTTATCAGTGTCCACCACTTTTCATCTTCCCCTTAAAAATGATAAACAACCATCACAAGTTTCTCTTCTTCTAAACAGTAGAATAAAGATAATATCTTTTCAATAGAGTTAATTAACTATTTCAAGAGGAGGGGATCAAAAGATACACTAAAAATGGGAGGCCTTTTCCACATGATGGATTTCATGGAGTCTTTCTATTCCCATAGAGAAGGTGGGCACTCCAAGTGATTCAAGTTAATATTTGTAACTTGATCTAGCTAAGCAAGTACTATTATAATGTTTTGAGCGCCCATTCCAATTATATTTGGAATTTCATTAATGAAATAATCAAATTACCTATTAAATTTATTGTTGACATATGTTCTTCTATTTCCATCCATTAACTATGAGATATAATTTTCAATTAGGGGGATTGAATACATAACTAATAACCATAAAAATGAAGAATTAAACATATAAAGATAAACTCTTAAATGAAATGTATATCTTAACATATGATTCCCTATGATTCGATCTATGTTATCCATGATCTGTTTCCTGAAATATATTCTGATGTGATTTTTTCCCTTACTAATGGTTAATAATGATATTAAGAATTTACCAAAGCATATCCCCCCAGAGTGTCAAACTAGGTGCACCATAAGGCCTATTATTATTTACTAGGTTACCCTTAGTCAGGATCAGAAAACCTTTTCGGAGTTTTTAATCCTAATTACATTTGTTCTAGAACCACTCTCACTTGTAGTATCCATTCATGGATTTATTTTCTCCATAAACCACTTACTCTATACTTACCAAAATTTATGGATGATTTATTATACTTATTTTTATCCCTAAGGTTCTTAGTAAAGTGCACTATTCTTAATCTACATAAACAACTATACCTATCTCTAATAACAACTATAGTTCCCCTATCCTTTGACAAATATCATTATGTGTTTCTATGCATAATAAATCCTCATATTTTAAGGCAAGGATTGTAATTCTAGTGTCTTAGAGGATTAGGTACATAATTAAACACCATAAAAACATCTTTTATTAAATATTCACATTGAGATCATAACATCCATTTTGCTCAAACATATTCATAGGATAACCTAGGGATAACATATAAAATAGGATGAGCTAAAAATACCTATAAGGGAATAATCATAAAACAAATCTTAGCACATGGGTTAGAAGTATAAAAATAATGATATAAAAATGCATGGAACATGGTAAAAGGAATCATAACATATAAAACATGAAATCATATAGTCATGGAATCATCATGATGTGGTAGAAACATAAAACATTAATATAGAAGGAGTCAGTGCTCATTGCACATAGAGGATCATGAGTCAAAGCAAAAAACAAAAAACCTTTTCATGTGGTGCATGATTCATGGAAAACCACCAAGATCATTCCACATAACATCTCAAGAGACTAAAAATTATGTAATGAATTAGAGTTATATTTGGGTGGACCAATCATAACATGTTAATGAATATTAATTTCACAAAAATAATCATACTTAGGTAATCAAAAATAACATAAAGGTTACCCATGGAGAGAAATGGTTATCATAATCATGCCATAAGTCATTACAAATGGGAATATCATAAAAGTTTCTATAAAAGAATAGACTTAGAACATACATGGACATTAATAAGGTAAAATAGGAATATATAATGATAATTTAATGTCAATATTAAGTGATAACATTTAATAAAGACTAATTAAGAATCTTTATAATTTAAACATTTTATTTTGGTTTAGGAAAATATTAATGATCCTTTGAAACAGAATACAGAATAATATTTTATATAAAAGAATAAGTGAACCCATATGGATTTAATAATAAATAATGTGATTTTAGAAAAGATATGGTGGCTCAATATATTTTATAGATTGCTCTTAATAATGGGTAAGAATTTGGGAATTTTCATTAAATCGGGTTTGCTTATCAGGATGAATTGAGTAGGGAACCTTTTAAAAACAAGTATATCCACATAAAAGAGGGCTTAATGGATCATGATAAATTATATTTGAACATATAAACAAAATTTATAATATGAACATAAAAAAGAACATATAATTTCATTTGAAAAAAGAGATAGAATGAATAACCCGTAGGAATAATGGATGCTCAAGTTGAATCCCTTCCCTTAAGTCTGACAATGTCCTTCACTTGAACTTAATGTCCTGGATAATGAAATTTGATTCATTAATTAAAAATTAAATAACCTCCTATACATGATTTTGTCTTATTATAAATTAACGAAGTTCAGTTATGGTCTTTTTTATGGGTTAATATATTCAATTTAATTTCTTGGGAGCATTAGTTTTCCTTGGTGTTAATGATCAGTTTACATATATACATGTACGAAGGGTTATGTGAAGAGGGTTTAATTATAAAAAATTGAAAATTAGAGTTATTAGTGATCTTAAATTGGTTAAATTGATATTATAGCATTTGGTATTATGAAATTAGGATGAATCATTAGATAAATAGTTAATTATAATCATTTGGGTTAAATTTATCACAATGAACTCATTTTGTATTGTAAAATAATATTGTGAGTAAAAAAATGATTCGATAACATTAAATAAGATATAATACATATATTATATACTTTTAAAAATATTAAAATAGTTTTATGGTGATACCTTGAAGAATGTAATGGAAATTGAAAACTCAATCTCCCTTGAATGTGATAAATTAACACATCTCGGGCGATGTCTTCATTTTTATTATAAACAGGGGGAGAGATGATAATGAATTATTTAATTAGAATATAACAATTAAATTATATTTAACAAACTAGAGTCATCATTCCATTATTTATTATAGTATTTTAGGATATAAAAATAAATGAAAGTGACTTCAAAATAAAAGAAAACAATTGGAAAGCGGAATTTATGTCTAGAATGTATCCTCTTTGAGAGCCTCCATAGGGAATATTTTTTTCATTTTTGTGGTGAAAACATGATTTTGGATGTGGAGGAGAGTTGTGGGAAGAGTATTGGGTAGAATATAGATAGGGCTCAAGAATTGAGAGGTGTGAGGAGAAGAGGTTGTGAGGTGTGGTATTTATAGTGGATAATGGGGTGGTTTTCTCATTATTTAATTCATTAGTTTAATATTTTCCTCAATAAAAGCAATAGATTTGATTATTGAGACAAAAGAAATTAATATTTTCATGATAATTCCATAAAATGGTTACATGCATCTTCCATGACTCAAGAATGAATCAAAAATTCATTTATTTTCATATACTATAAATTACTATATTTCCTTATTCACAAAAAATCAAGTATTTCAGAAAAATCCAAAACCCTTAACCACAACCATTTTTCAATGGGTAAAATTAAAAAATGGACTTCACCTTTTAAATATAATTTTATAAATATAATAAATATAATTTTTTATTGAAATCATAATTTATTTGAAAAATAAAAATTTTTAAATTAAAACTACTATTTTAATACTTTGAAAAATTAATTAAGGTCTCATAAAATTATATTATAATCATAACACATCAAAATATTATTTTTTGAATATATTTTATGAAATTATATTTTATTTTAATTTGTTAAATTAATCAGAATATTTTAGGTAAATATACATGACATATAAGAATACAAACACTTAATTAATAACTTTTTAAATATTTATTCACTTATACTCTGATATAATTATATAATATTGACATTTATAATATAGTTAATTTTTAGTTATACTTTCATTTTTAAGGTTAATGTTACATTTTTCTAATTTAATATTTACTAGAGCCACATTTTTATTCCAAAGGTAATGTTACTATTTTCACTGGTATGTGTTCTTTAACTTTTAGATATTCCTTTTATTTCACTCATTCTTCATTAATAATATTTGTATTTTGTTATATATGTAATATTATGTGATTATACTATAAGAAATAATTATAAGAATGGTATTCCATTGATAAAATATGGGTTCATTACAAAATAACTCTAGAAATCAGAAATTGGAATAGATTTTAGTTTAACCATGGTAAACTGATTTCAAACATAACTACCACAATTAGTTTTTACTATTTTTTCTATAAATTATGATAAAAAAATATTTTCAACATAATATATAATATTAACTATGATGATTAAAATTAGGAATCATTTTTTAAAAATTCATATCATATAAGTGGTATAATTATAATTTAAAATTAATCCCACACACATGATGAAAATACACTTTTCCAAAATTATCATAAATATACAACGTTTAAATATAAAAATTATATTTGAAATTTTTTACAATGTAATAAATTAAATTACTAAATTTAAAATTAAACTAATTTTACTTTTATAATAATTTTAAATTAAACTTCATCTTGTGAATGTGTAAATGATAATGTATAATATAAATAAGTATTTTTTATTATTCATTGAAAAATTAATTTTTGCAGAATTTTTTCAAATATTCAATGAAATATAATTTTGAATTATATATTTCTAAAATGAATTCTATTTCCTAAAATACATTTAAATAAATAGGAAACAAATATTTATATTACTTTTAAAAAAGTGTAATAAAAGTAATTTTAAAAAAAAATATATTTTGAGGCTTATAAAATATTTAATAAAAATTATGCACTTATTTATCTATATATTTTCAATATCTAAAACCATTATACTTAATTTTAAAAATATTATTATTAATATTCATACTAAAATGTTTAATAACATGGTCATGTTTCTCATAATTAAATAATAATATATATAATATATATTGGTCTATTAAACCTTTGTGTTGTGTGTATCATTAGATATTGAAGAAATTAAAATTATTTGAAAAATATATATAGCATTAACAATTATGATGTTACAGAAACCCAAGGGTTTTATACTAGGGTAGTGATAAAAAAACATAACAATCACATCACAACCATTGCTACATCTAAAAACTTCATCCATTTATATAATGTAACCAAACCCACTATATGACATCAAAACCATAAAAACACAACATCATATTATTATTTAATCACATCATTTCTCCATTAACAAATTTACCATATTTCGAACCACATTTCCATAATTATGTTTTTCATTCACCTATATTAATCCAAATATAATCATTAACAATCACCCTCATTGATCATTGTTGTTATCCATTCAAACCAATTGTTTATAGTTAATTAATCGCCCATTTAGTATTAATAATACCCTTAGTACTAGTATGTTTCATGCATCTAGGAATCTATACCACAACCCCATAACACATAACTGATTACTGCCGAAACCAAACCCAAACACATGTCAATACCCACCATAACAGTCACAAAACCGTCACCCCTCTCCACACTACCATTCATTCCATTTTTACTAATCCACTTTATGGCCCATCCACCATATGAACATGAATATACATGTCTGATAGTTCTAAACAAATAAAACTATAACTCCCACCATGTATCTTCTTCCAGTGTCCAAAAACTAGACAAACAAACATCAATGAATATTATTTAACTACATGAAAGAAACAAAAACAAAAAAAACAAACAACTAAAAAATAGTGGTGAACCAGATAGAGGATTTCTGATTTCAATCATTCTTTAAATGTGAATTGTTTTTTGAGTGAAAAAAAATAACTATTAATTTATTTATTTCCATGAAAATGGTGCATTACCATCAATAAATTATTATCAATTAATAAAATTGTTTAAAAGAAATTAAACTTATAAAATAATTCATGTATCAAACTAACAATTATAACATCTCAATAGAAATAACAAAAAATTCATCAATCAAGAGAAGTAATATAGAATCTTATATTAAAATCTATGTGTAATCTCATCCCATTAACTTAATTTATAACGATTCATTATATTCAGTGTGTTAATCTCGAACATCACCCCAATGAATTGATATATATGAATCCTACATAATTATAAAAAAATAAATTCTCAAGTCCTGAATTCGTAATCGAAATCATAGACTTAAAAATTGGCATACTAGAAAGAGGTGATCTAGTGGATCATAGAAACAATATCACATTAGGGGAACCTGGAAATCCTAAAACACAAGAACCCTCATTAAAACCAAAACCCCATGTTTAAAACATTGACATGGAAATGTGGTTACAATTCCTTTAAGATGGGGGATGTGAAGAAAACACAATTACATGGGAGACAAACTCACCTTCAATTAGAAATGGTTGATCTCTTGAATCTAAGAGACAAAGATAATAAATGGATGATCAAATGTATCCAATGATACACCTATAACCACATATGGTTTACAAAAAAGGAATTAATTTAGAGTAAATTTGATTGTGTTTTTAATTTATATTAGTTTTAAAACACATATATAATCATGGAATGAAAATTATTTTTCATATGGTTGTGGGGATAAATCGAATGAAACTAAAAATGTAACATTGTGATTTAACATATCTACCCCATTTAATCATTCCACCCTATAAATTATAATATTACTAATAGTGTTCATATCTCAACTAAATTGGTAAAACTGCATGCATATTGTTATGAAATTCATTAAATGACACTGAAATGTATCATAGTAAAACATAAGAACTATGAAGTTGCAATGCCTAAAATTACTGAACCATAAAATCATCCACCAGTGGTGTCACACCACAGTTATTCTGGCCATTACATGATGAAAAAGAAATAAAATTTGTACAAAACCTAAAATAACCATTACAAAGAGAAAAAATATTATATATAAGTTAGAGTAAAATAATTGCATATATAAGATTTTATTAAAAAATGTTCTGTTTTTTACTTCTTTGAAATTCTCTTCGAGAACATTCAAAATATGACCTAATATGGTCATTAGATTCTAATAAATCTTCCTAAAAACAACATGGTTCATAACCCTTAACAATTATACAATATTCCACTATGTAATAAGCACACCATGTCTTAACCCTTCACTATGTGGAACACTCTTCTGAAAATTCGCCATTTATTTTAGACAACACTCATGGAATAACACCCATGTCCATGATGTAGAAATTCCTTCTATTATTTAATGTCATGCTAAAAAATGCATCACTTCCATTATACTTCTCTCAACACCTTCAATACCCATAAATCAAAATATTACCATTTCATAAGGTACAAGATGTTATATATGGTACCTCTCAAATGAATCTCCTCTTTAAGAATCAAAACCCAAAAGATGAACAAAATAACCCCAACCAAGACACTCATAATTAGATACCTATTATATAGAGAAAACACCAATATGTAAAAAAAATATAACACATGTGATAAATACTACAATCATAAAAGTATATAAGTGATCCTTTCAACTTAAAAAACTATGGGGTAGCATCCTACTAAAGCACTTATGCTCTAAGAGAGACCTCTCCAACAAGGTTGGTCATTAAAAAAGAAACTAATCCATAAAATTTTGAATGATAATATAGTACAAGGAACCACCTTCTAATTACCATGGATTATTACACTTAAGTGAAACAATATACTACACACTCACAACACTTTAATAATGAAATATACTATACCTCTATCATTAATTTAAAAGGGAAAACCCTTAAAACATAACAACCATGAGAGATATCACTCAAATAGTAATTAAACAATGAGAAGAGGATTGCCATGAAATATAATACTGAAATGAAACATTAGACACTCAAGCATAAAAATCAACCTATCTCCTAATAACATTAAATACTTTCATAACGGTGACACCATTTTTTAAAGTCTTGTTTCTAAAAGAATCATTTTAATACAAATGGAACTATAATTTTTCATATTATTTATACATTTATACAAGACATTGAATTTAATATAGTAAATCAAAAAACCTATTATACTTCTTTATTAAATTATAAAATATTATGTCATATCTCAGTTGAAGAAATATTAAATATTTAGAAGCACAGTTTGAGAAATAGCTTGAAGATATGAAAACAATAATGAAAATTTGATAAAGACAATTGAAAATTACTTATGATGATAAGAACAATGTCAATGACTCAAAAAAGACCCACTCTTAAATTATAAAACCAAAATAACTTCATCCTAACCAACTACCCACTGAAACCTGGCCACATCATCGAATAAAGCAATGACCATATCTAAAACAAGCGATACAAAGAATCATATGGAACACAAAATATTGGTTCTCCATAGTTTCAAAATAAAAACATGTATGTTTACCTAATACAATGAACTTTGCGAAACTAAAATTCAATGATCAATGTTATGCTCTAACCATAGAAAAAACCCTCACTTCACTCCACGTATACTGAAGTCTCTACAACTAGATGTGTTATCTTCTTCTATCTTGGTTGTCCAAATCAAGCACCTAGCATCACCTGAGAAAGATATTTCATGTAAAAAAAATTATTAAATCCTAAACTATACACACTCAATTATATTTCTATCATTAAAAAAACTCAAAATTTCATGTTCATATGTCCTCATCATCTAAGTGTTTTGGAATCTGGACCATTAATCTGAAATTTTAAATCCCTATACCATTGCAACTACACACTACTTTATAGAACTCAGAGAATTCATCCATAAGTTCAACCCTAAAAACCAATGAAATAATCCCTTCTCATATAAGATATATAAGTCATCCCAGGAAACCACATCATCTTTCTAGGATCCATCATCCACTACACTAAATCCACCCCTTAGAGCGATCCCACAACTAAAAAAGATATAATTGTTTTGGGGTTTGTAAAAATTTGAATTAAACCTCAAACTCTTATAACCACTCGTAAACCTCAACACCTGAAAATACTCTATGGAACTTTGGAACTTCTTATAACTAACATAAAGATAATAATATATCCAATGACTTATTCCTATACTTCCCAAAAATAATAAACTCTTGATTCTATAATGAAATTTATTTATTAAAATAATATAAATTGATAACATTTATTCAAATAGTACAATCATATAGTAAAAAAATAGGGAACTTATACACATTTCAATAATGAAATTCACCCATAATCATCCAAATAAAGTTGTCAAATTCATCATTTATTACAAAATTATATGATCTTTCCAATCAAAACATCTATTCATAAAACAATAATAAATTCACATCACTAACATGTCATTATCAATTTAATAATTCTATAGTTAAACAACCCCCTTCTTCTCCCCACCAATAATTTCTACCATATAACTTTGATAGTGATCCTAGTTAGAGTAATGACCACAAAATATGATCTATTGAAAACAAAATCTCTCTAATAAAATTTAAACATGTGAATCATGATTTGATATATCTTAATACAAAAAAAAATGTTTAGAACTATGATTTATTCAATGAAACATTGAAATTAAATAAATTTAAAATCTACTTTTTCTGGGAAAACATCAATTTTAAAAAAAACACGTTTTCATCTTAAACTTTTAATAATTATTTGAAAAACTTAAAAAACAAATTTATAAAACAACATTAAATTTGTTTAGAAAGAACACTTTTAAAGTCAATAAAACCCCAATAAAGTAAATTTATTAAAAAAATTTAAGAAATTATATTAATAACAATACACAAAAATTTTTTGGCAACCAACTTTATATTACTAAATATCAAAGGACACATTATAAAAATTTATGGAGAGATTTCGTAAAATCACATTTTTAAAATCCCAAAAAAATTACATACATATTTATTTAAAAATTAATATACTTAATTATTCAATAAATTATCCGACTTAAAATATATTTCATAATAGGATATCAACACTTTAAACCACTAAAACATTAAATGTTTAACATAATTTCTATAAATCTGATAAACAACCCTTTTAAATTTAATATATAATAAACTCGATCAATAACATATAATAGTAAAAATTATTCCCTTATTAATTGAAATATATAATTGAAAAAAATACTAATTTATTTTTTCATATTTCTAATTCCACATAAAAATTATATGATTCTAATTTTCTAATAATTATCAACTTGTTTAACATTAAAATTTAGAAAACCAACAACAATTCAGCATATTTTATTTAAAATATTGGGTAAAAAGTCAATTATCCAATTAAAATGTAATTTTGGTCAATAAAATATCATAAATCAGTAATAATACTCCATATTAGGTAATAATATTATGTTTTTTTATTAAAAAAATATATTAAAAAAACTAATGTTCTTCCAATATTTTTGAGGGCTTACATAAACCATATAATTATTGAGAAATTCATCACATAATATTATTTAAATTTGATTATATATTTAAAAACCTTTTTAATAACACAAAGAGATGATATCAAAATCATTTCATCATAAAAAATGTTTCCAAATTTAAAAATCAATGTAGATAGGAATCCACTAACAACTCATTACATATACTAAACTATAAAAATCATGAGATACGAAATAAAATAGAAATTTAAACACTAAAAGTCTACCATTCATCCCCTCAAAACAAACAAATATGCCACTATCATGAAAATAATCAATAAGCCCAAAATATGAAATTTCAAAGGAAATTTTAATTTGTATCATTTTGAAACATGCACTTAAATAACCATAATTTTAACACATTCATAATCAAGAATGATGCATGTAACTCTCAAAGTAATCATCCACATAACTACTACTACCTCTCCTAGAGTGTTTTGAATGATTTAGTTCCATGAATATAATCATTGATGTACCAAATCAACTATTACCTAGCAGGTCTCCCATGATAAATCACGCACCATGTTTGACTCACACTAATTCCATAGAAAACATTTTCCATCCTGAGTAGTGAAAAACTCCAAAATCTATCTTAACTATCATAAACTGTAACATCCCGAAAAAATTAACTTCTTTTATTATGGATCTATTTACTAAAAATAACTATTTATTATGGATTAAAATATAAGATCACATAATTGATTCTTATATCATGATAACATTATACAACATTCATAAATTTTGATCTGTACAACTATAAACAATAATGAGATATTCACATTTAAGAATATTTCTTCTTAATAAAATATATGTTTAATTGTGAAAAATTTGATAAATTGTCTTTTGGGACACAAATTTTACATTTTAGAAAAATGATATAATTATAATAACAAATTAAGGTATTTTGAATGTTCATTATTTTAATTAAATATTATGAATAAAACACTCTTTTTTAAATGTAAATGTTAAAATACTTCTTTTAATTGTCAAAAATTTTACTTTGTAATTTCGCTATTCATTTTCCATCCTATATTATTTTTAATAATTAAACTTTTTATGTCTATAAGTTAAATTTCTCATATGTGGAAAAATATTATGGTAAAATAATCATAATTTTTGAATTTCAAATGTCAAAAGTAATCTAGGGTGATTTTTTAGTATTTTTAAATGACGTTTCAATTTATTTATGAATATAATATTTTTGATATATATTATTTTTTTAATTAATAGTATTTGATGTATATTATTATTATTTATGAATAGTAAAATACTATTTTTAATGTTTTTTTAATTAATTGATTCTATGAAATGATTTCCAAAAAATAGACACACACAATTGATAAGAGTAAGATGTTTAAATTCTAATAGGATCAACATAATTTTTTAGTGAATTGTAACATGACTCTCTAAAATAGTATTATTACCCTTATGAGTAGTAATTTTACCAATGGAATAGTAACCTCCCCTAATTAATCGTATATATATTTTAGTCATCATAAATGGTAATGAGATACAACTATATCATAGTATAAGTGAATAGATTTTTTAGAAAATATTATTTAAGTATTAGTATTTTATTTATTTAATTTTATTTAAAATAAAATTAATTTTTGAAAAATAGAGTTCATTTTTAAATTCTACACATCAAAAAATGATTAAGGTGAATTGATTGGATTTTAATAAAATAATTGAATTTATGATGAATAGTAAAAATAAAGTTGTGAGTTTTTTATATGTTCAATAACATCATAACTGTTTCATAATGATATAATGAGTAAGATAAGATTTTGGTAGAATATTTTGGATTAAAATATGATATTAGTTTCCCCATGTGGAAAATACCATGGGAAAATACCATGAGAAACCCATGGTTTTGCAAATACCACTAATGAATTGTCCTTTAAAATTAATAAAAAAACTCTCGTTTACTATAAATAACTACCCACTACATCATTTCCTTTTATTCCAATATAATTTCCCTTGAAGATCTAATATTATTACCTCTAAAGGATCCCCCATTGGTGTCCTCGTGCCCTTATGGTCAAGATCTTCGTGTTTTAGGAGTCACTCTTTAAGGTAAGGGAATCTACCACCCTTCTCTTTTCAAGAACTCTATTATGTTATTCATTTTTAATTTATATTTTATTGTGTTGGGATATGTCATTCCATATCCCCCATAAATTAAATATTATTTAAAAATGGTTAAAGACCCTTTATTCTCATATCTACTCATTTTATGAATTATTATATGACGTCGTTAGGGTGTCGAAATTTGAGAAGGTAATTTGCCAACTTCAATTTTCCTTTCATGTTCTCTTCTATGTGGTATGCCTTTAAAATTTCTATACCATGTGATTATTTCAATTTTATTATTTACCTATAATGTATTATGAGTCTTTAATGTATGTTTTTCCCTTATAACCATGCTTTTTAATGTTTTTATAAAACTATATTTCATACATGTTATGTTGTAGAGTTTTCGTATCAAAATCTCACTCTTTTTATCAAAAAATTATTTTATTTTATTTATGTGAATAGACAAACCACTTTCCTTTATATATATATTCACCATGACATAAAAGTTTTCTATTTTATTCTAGAATTTAGATAAATAAAAACCACATTCCATTTCTATGGGTTATTAATGACCTAATGACCATATTTTTAAGAACTTTATAAAACACCGTGATTTTAATATGAAACCCATTTCTTTCATGCTCTTTTGGTTATTTATGAATTTTTTTATTATGATATATTTGGATCATATGAAAATAAATACACGTTATTTTCTCTCCCTTATAATTGTCCAATTCATTGGGTAAAGAATTTAATTTCTAAAGATGACATGTTTTACGATACCTAGGTGAATAACCTTTGTAATTTCTATCATACCTCGGTGATAAACATTTGTGATTTTCTTTCACGGTTACTTTATAAAAACCCATGGTAATATTTTTAGGACACCTTGGGGATTGACCTTTGTGATATAATTATGAATGTCTTATTTAAATTATTTAACCACATTTTCATGTTATGATTTATGTTTCAATTATTATGAAATTCCTCTTTATCATGCCTTTATTGTTTTCCTCATGTTGCTATTGATATTGCACATGTTCACTTGTAAACTATTTCACTTATTTTCTATTACTGGTCATTATGCTTACCCTTTCATTTTATGTATGTCCCCAGGGTATGTAATGAATTAAATTTAATTAGCATGAACCTCAAATAATCCTTCTATGTGGATTAAAAGAATGTGTTTTAAGTTTTCATATATTCTGTTCTTTAGTTTCAAGATACTAAACCCAAAATTTCGTCTTTTTGAAAAAATTCATGTAATTATATGTAATAAAAAGGCGGGATTCCATTTTTGGTAATAGATGATGGTTTAGTTATTTGTGGAAATTATGATTTGAAAACATTAAAAAACCTTAGGGAAATTTTAAATATAGGCAAACTTCTTGGTATTTTTGTGAAGGATTAAGTAACTGGCTTATAAAAAAAATAATTCCCTATCTAGATAATAATAAGTTGATGTAGATCTTCCATAGATGTATCTAGGGGTAAACCCTGAAAACACCATTTCAATCTAGACTCGAAGGAGAACTTGTGCACAACAATGCGCCTTATTACACTCTTGGTTCGACACACACTAGGGATATGTTTGGTTAATCACCATCTTTTTATGATTCATTATCAAGGATTTATAAAAAATGTAATTTTTGTTAACGATTAATTTTTTTAGAATTATTTTTTAAGGCCTAAAATTACTTTATAATTATAATTTTATTTATAGTAAAAAATTTCTAATAAGAGAATATTATGAGGATGTGATTTCTTTAAGTGGGGAAGAATATAACAACCCAAAAAATGTACCTCTTTTATTATCGATCACCATCGTCAAAATAAGTTTTTATTATATTTCCAAATAGGATCACATAAAATGACTTTTTATTTCATGAGAACATTATACATCATGCATAAATTTTTAGGAGTACGACCATAAACAATAATGGGATATGCCCATTTAGGAATAGTTTTTTCTTAATCAAAAATATTTCTAATTGATAAAAATTAGGTAAATTGTCTTTTTGGACCAAAATTGTACTTTTCAGAAATGATTTAATTTTTAAACAAGTTAATGTATGTTGAATAATGATTATTTTAATTAAATAGTATGATTGAAACATACTTTTTTAAAAGTTAATGTTAAAATATTTTTTATGTGTTAGAGATTTTACTATGTAATATCATTATTCATTTTATATATGGTATTATTTTTAATAAATAATTATTTATAAATTTAAAAGTTTTATTTATCAAAATTTGAGTAGTATTTTGGTAGAATAAACATCATTTTATAATTTAAAATGTAAAAATTAATCTTGGTTGATTTTTTAGTATTTTTCTATGAAGTTTCAATTTTTTGATTAATAGATTTTTTTGATGTACATTTTTTTGATGAAAATTATATTTTGTGGAATACTATTTTATGAATAGTAATAGTTTTTGATGAATAGGAAAAAATTTAAATAAATTATTAATTATTTGATTTTGTGAAATGATTTTCATAAAAGGAACATACTCGGTTGTGATCAATAAGATGATAAGAGTCTAATTGGATCAATATAATTTTTTGGTGAATAGTAACATGACCCTATGGAATAGTAATATTACTATAATGAATAGTAATTTGGCCAATGTAATATTAACCTCACCAATGTATGTATAAATATATTTTACTCATCTTAAATTGTAATGTGATGTAATTATATCACTGTATAATTAAATAAATGTTTTAAAAAATATTTGTTAAGTTTTAGTATTTTATTTTTTTAATTTAATTTAAAATCAATTTTTATAAATGGTGTTCTAGTTTTAATTATACATGTGAAAAAATGGTTAGGGTGAATTTTCGGGATCTTTTTTAAATCGTTGAATTTTGGATGAATAGTAAAAATACAGTTTTGAGTTTTCTGTATGTTTAATGACATCAAAACAATGTCATAATGATTTCATTAGTAAGATAAGACTATGGTAGAGTATTGTGGATTAATATATTATATTAGGTGTCCCATGTGGCCAATACAATGGGAGAAAACCAAGGGAAAGCTGATGGTTTTGCAAAAATACCACTAAGGATGTGTCCTTTCAAATTAATAAAAAACTCTCTCTATTTTACTATAAAAACACTCATTACTTCGTTTCCATTCATTCCAAAATCATTACACTAAATGTTATGATATTTTAACCTCCCAAGGTTTCCTCCCAAGGTGCCCAAAATCCCTTAAGGTCCCAATATTCATGTTTTAGGAGTCACTCTTCATGGTAAGGGAATCTACCACCCTTCTCTTCTCAAGCTCTCCTTTTATGTTCTACCATTTTATGTTTCATTTTACTATGTAGGGATATGTCATTCCATATCCCCCATACTATCCATATTATATAAAAATGGTGAGATAACCCTTTTTCCCTCATAAACTCATTTTATTAATTTTTGTGAGGTCGTTTGGCTACCGAGATTTTGTATGAGAATTCCCAACTTCTCTTTTCCTTTCAAGTTCTCTTTTATGAGGTATGTATCTCAAATTTCTATACCATGTTCTTATTTATATTTTATTATTTCCCTATACTATATTATGAGTCTTTTATTATTGGTTTTCCCATGTACCCTCTTTTTTTAATGTTTTATAAAACTATGCTTCATACCCATTATACTATAGAATTTTCTTCTCAAAATCTCAGTTTTTTCTCAAATATTCTTTTATTTTCCTTATGTGAAAACCCAGACCTATATCATTTTTAGAGTTATTCTTCAAGACATAAAAATTATTTATTTTACGATGGAATTTACATACATAAAACCCTAATTCCCTAACCATGGGTTATAAATGACATAATAACCATGACTTTAAGCACATTTTAAAAAGCCATGATTTTGTAATGAAATACATTTATTTTATTCTCTTAGGGTTATTTATGAACTGTTTCATTATGATCTATGTGTATCACAGGAATATAAATACATATTAAGGGTGAGCTTCGATAGTTCTTGAATTCATTGGGTAAAGAATTTAATCCCAAGAGATGACCTGTTTTAGGATACATTGGTGAATAAACATTATAATTTCTATAAAACCTCGATGATAAACCTTATTGATATTCATTTATGATACCTTGGTGAATAACCTTGGGAATTTTTTTATGATACCTTGGGGATTTAGCATGGTGATATTCTTATTAATTCCAAAATTAAAAAATATCCACATTTATATGTTATGATTCAAGTTATTATTATAATGATATTCCTCTTTATCATACCTTTTATGATATTCCTCATGTTCTTATTGATATTTCTCAAGTTCACGTGTAAATTGTTTCACAAATTTTCCCTTACAGGTACTTCAAATCACCCTTTTATTTGATGTATGTCCCCAAGTTATGAGATGCAATAAATGTAATTAGGATGATCCTTGATGAAGCATTTCAAGTGGATTAAATAAATATGTTTTATGCTTTCATGTATTATGTTACTAATTTCAATTACACTAAACCCCAAATATCTTTTGTTTGTAAAATTTCATGTATGGTTTTGTACTAAAAATGTGGGATTCCATATCCAGGGATTCTATACCACTTTTCCATGACACACCCTCATTAAAACCTCATATTAGACATATATTGAATATGATAGAGTGTAGTAGAGATTTACTATAATGGGGCATGGTTTGGAGACTATCATTGAGGGTGTAAAAAATATAAATGAGAGTGATTTCCCTCATAATTCTAATAACATACAAATGAAATAATAAATGACATGATAATTTAAATGAATAATTTTATCATAGAGTTCATGTAAATTCTTTATTGAAAATGAGACTCTAAAATAAAACATACAAATGAAGATCATGTAGAATAAAATATGACACCATCTATAAAAAACGAGCTAGAAATTCCCACATCAAATCCCAAATTCCTTATGGATACAAGGAAATAGGATATATATATCTATGTTTGATCATACATTTATACTCATTAGTGTCATCATCATGACCTCTTTTGTAACTATGTATGAACTATACTAATTCCTTAGTGGACAGTGAATATAACCAATATGCACCAAAAGAAGTAATTTATCACCCAAAATTACCTAGGCTCACTCAATTTGAAACACATAAAAATATAATAACATAGTATTTAAAGAATATAATAAGAAGTAACACCAAAAAAATCCCACTTATTGTCTACATTCAATCACCAATAGAAAACATCTTTTTATTCTATCCATTCCATTTAACCAAAAAATAACACCTAGAATAAGATCAATAACCACATTATCATTATTATATACCATATACCATATCATATCACATACCACATACCACCTCATCACCACATTATAAATATTCATTATATCTACATCATAGTAGGGTATCAGAACATTAATGACTTGAACCATATTCAATTATTATACCATAAGTGAACCCCTTTATATATCACACACTTCATCACATCACCATCACATCAAATCATTTCATTCTAACTTTTATCCAATATAACATTTGTATCATAAATTAAAGACATCTCTACTGATACTATGACATACAAGAGAGAGTGGGAGAGGGATTAGTCATCCATTGATTCCATCTCTGACCTAGATGTAAGGTAAAATAAATGAAAACTAAAACCATCGGGAATCATTAAGGTTATCTGACTATGTTGGGTTGTATAAGAAATCACATTGAAAATAAAAAAAATATATTGGAAAACACAAGCATAAACCTAGGTTTTAATACTTTTTTAATGTTACTAAACTAATATATATCGTTGCATGGTCACAACAAAAATTATTAACTACTTCCATCTTCACAACATAACCAGCCAAAATTTCTCACAAAATAACAGACACAATATTACAACATCATCTTTCAATTTAATCACATCATTTTCCATTTTCAAATACATCATTTTACCAGCCACATTATAGTTAATATTCCTTTTATTCATCCAACATAATTCCATTCTATTTATTATCCATCGCCTACATCTCTATTATCCATTTCCGATTAACCATAATGATTAATTGTTAAATAATATCCCATGTACCATCACTATCACCCTTATTACCAACCAAATTTCAAGTCATCGGGCATCAAGAAAATAGTCCCACAAAGCATAACCAATCACCTCATGAACTATACCACAAAGAATACAAACTGCCACCAAAATAGCCACAAAACCACCACTCTATTCCTAAAAAATGTCCATTATCCCATTTACATACCACGAAATAGAACATCCAAAACCTCTAAATTAACAACTACATCTCCTTATGCCATTTATGGTAAATTATTGGTATCTCCCATTATGAATCTAATTTCAACACTTCACAAATTAAACATAAAAACTCTAACTAAGAACATTTCAATCAAAATAATATAATAACAACCAAGAAACTAAAATAATAGAAATAATAGAAATAAAAGCATCAAACTATCATTTGTTTAATCATTATTTCCTTATAAATTATTTTTTTCCAATATAAATATCATTACCTATATCCGGATTTCAATAAACTCATGTTATTAACATCTTTATATGGATAGATTTTTGTAAAATGTTATTCTAGTAACATTATTCAGTAAAATAAATAAATTTCATATGAGTAAGTAGGATCCCTTAGAAGAATTGACAAACAATCCACCAATTATGAGCAAATAAAAATCATAAGAAAATTTATCCTATACTAATATTTCCATGACCTAACATTATCCTTAGATATAATAAAATCCTAAACATCATGGCCTATTCCACATGATAATATAAAATAATCAATCTATAATATATCCCTTAATATCATGAAACACCAGACAAAAAAACCACCATCTCATCCATATGACAAATAACAATGTAAATCCCATGTCCATGCATCTACACCTCCTTACTAGCTATAATACTAGCTCAAACAACACATTCATTCATATAAATTTCACTTGATACCTCCAACACCCATAAAACCGATCGTAATAGTATATAAGGTCTAGGACATTTTAAATTGGGAAAAGAAATTTCCACTCATCTATTTAAGAGTCTCATATGATATGATTATAATAATTTCCATCCTGAATAACTATGTGGAAAGATAAATGTTGAAGTGAACAAAATCATAGTGAAATATTGATCTTAAACCACTAATTTATTGTATTGTTTTAAATTTTTTATAATTTTAGTAGGTGAAAATTTAAAAAATACCTCATCAAATTAATATAAAAACATTTCTATCATATGATAAATTCTTATTTTGGAGATAAATTTGATCATCATCATCAATATTTTCATTAGGATCATTAAATTAAAATAGAATATTATAGGAATAAAACTCTATAATTTTATTGCAACATAGGATTAATTATTATATAATAGATAAAATTTGATTTGTTAAATCAACGCCCAACTAAGTAATTGATTTTTAATGTTGTTCAAGAAATGAATCTACATTCAAATGAGAAGTATTGAATGATTCACATAATTGTTCAATGTAATTATATAGAATATAAAAAAAACATTGTCACTTCCCAGGTACTTCATATGACTGGCTATGTTATTGAATAAGAAAGACTATCAATTTCATTATGTATTTTTAATGAAATAAAATTAATTCTATTTTCATCAATGGAAATTGTCAAGAATTATAATTTATTTGAATAATTTTTTTTAATTTTTCCACATTTTTTTGTGGGATGATAAACTATGGAATTGTTTTTCTAGGTTTCGGGACTCAAATGATTGTACATGTGCGTAAATGATCAAACCTAGAGAAGAAACTTTTGATAGTTCAATAACATTTCATTACATAGTGAGTAAAGGTTATTGATACATAATAATAAAATAAGGTAGGGAATAATTTCTATATGATAATGTTTTTCATTTTACCTAGTGGAGTATGGGAAACTCTATATAATTTCTATATATGGTATTGAAATCTTAGAAATCTGTTACTTAAATTTTAGTTGTATGATATTATAAATGTATTCGTTGAAATAATACAAGAGTTAAAAATAGAGGAATAAAATTAGGGATCATTTAGTTTTCATTAAAATATAAAAACAATGTTTTTCTGAATCATGGATTTTAATACAAAGGAAATATCAATCTTATAAGGATTTAATTAAATCTTGTTTATAGTCATCTCATTATTCATATATGATAACAGAAATTATTTGTTAAGAAAGATTTTTTATGAACACTATTTTATGAATGATTCTATAAACTTAGCTTATGATTCTTTAAATTAAATAACATTTTTTGAGTCAAAAATAATGACAATATAAATTTATATTTGAAAAAAAAATTATGCAGTTGTTTTTTAAAATATATGGTAATTGATCCTACCACAATCAGTGGAATTTTTTAATTAGTAAAGTATTATTTTTAGTATAACTGTCTAAACACATAGAATACCATATAACATATGTTGTTAAATATATCATTTGTTATATATTCAAAAAATACAAAAAACTCATTATTTACATACATAAAATATTTTGGGTTGGTGTGATCTTTTTAATGGAATGTAGAGTCTAAGATGCCAATTAGAGTATTTTTATAATTGTTGCTCTATTGAGAGTATAAAACATAAAATATTTTCCAGTGAAATTTCAATGTTAATGTCATCTGAAATACCAAAATTTTATTGGTATGTGTGTAAGAGATTAATTTTAATAGTTACATAAAATTATAAAACTATTTGAAGGAAATATTTTGGTGTAAATATTCAAAGGTTAGTGATGATGATGAACTTTTAATGTGTTCTAAATAGACAATATAAGTTATGTACATCATAAAATTTGTTTTCCTTATGTTTAGGTGTTGGAATACAATTTTTACAGAGATTAATCCTTGGAATTTGATTCCAATGTCTCTCCATTATTCAAAATAGACATTCTCATAGATGTTTCTCAATAAAGGTGTTTTACTGGGGGTTATCTGATGGTCACATAGGGACATAGAAATAATGACATAGGGTTATAGTGACTTAAAAAACCAAAAATTATAGAAACAATAAGGTTGATATAATTTTCTATCATAAGTCATATGTTGATAGTATTATATCTATACTATTTTATTAAAATTCATAAATTTAATTTAGGAAAATAAAATATATTATGTTATACAAAAGTAAATTTTAAATTTATCATGTTTTGGTGTTGGATATATATATTAAATAATGTGTAATGATAATTGAACCCAAAAAGTATGAAATTGTGGTATCTATAACTGATGTTAATTATAGATTATTATAGGTTATGAGTTATGTTTAAGGTTAATTCCAAAAGTATTCATGTATTGGGTTGAAGAAAAATACCATAAGGCACAGAATGAGTTTCTTATTCTAAATAAACCACTAAGATTATGACATATTGTATCATATATTATATATTTGGTATAAAATGGGTTCATGGTTCATAATTTTATTTCCCCATAACCAATGATGTGAATTAACGTTCATGTGAAACTGTATACTTTGATACCACTCTAATGAAATATATGAGGACTAGATAATTATGGGAGGTTGTTATAATGTTATTCACGTCATCAGTTAGAGATTAACCAAGATCATTTTCCTCCCATATGAAGAGAATTAAATCTTGTCCCTTGACTAGGATATACTAAGGAACTGCATGGATATAACTATATAAGATATAAAATGTAATTATCTATTCGAATATGGGTATATTATTTTCTCAATTATATAGAAAAATGACATGTGATTTATTCATTGAAATGCACATTACAAACTTCAAGAATCTATAAGGTATGAATTTTTCTAAAGTATTTTCCCATTGAATGTCCTGTAATTTCTCAATGTCTTCAAAAAGGCTACATATGAAAATTCATATTGTTATTTGATGTTGCTAGAGGATATTGTGAAGGTTCTAGGCACACTATAATCCTATGATGGGTCATACCCATCTTTTTTCCATTATAGATGGTTAATCCAAGATATACCCAATGATAAATGTAATTCTCTATGAAATTGAATAATTTAATTTATGTATTAGATAATACACCAGAATTGGATGGACGATCTTCACAAATTATTTATAATTAATTTAATTGACTTTAAGAATTACCCTATTGGAATTCATTCTTCATTAATGGATATGAAAAAAGATATATTTCGTACCATTGTTTCATTATAGGAATCAAATAAGAACCCATATATAGGTGATCCACATGTGTTCCAATAATCTATGAAGATCGTCTTAGGAATATCTGGGTGCAATCATGACATATATTATAATGTGTGTCGTCCACCTTTGATCTCCATGAGAATCACTTTCAAAGTGATCTACTTTATCTCTATGAACTTAATAGTGGGTGGTGGAGGAAGATCTCCCTCTATTCTTGGGAGCATTCCGGAGGAAAGGATATCTCTAGGGCTTGAGAGGATTCTATGAATCCATTGTGCAAAACCAAACTAAGTAATTGGCTCTTAGAGAAAATAATATAATTGTGTTTATATACTACTATGGTTAAAATAAAATAATTGAAAAAGTTCACATTATTATTTATTTAATCTCTGCAAAATCCATGTCAAATAATAATAATATTATTATTATTATTTCTCAATATGTGTTTAACTTGTGATTCAAATGTCAAATTACAAAATAAAATAATATTCAATATTTATTATTTCTCACGGGACTAATAAACATGGTCCACCATTCCTCAAAAATAGTCATCGGGGATGGAATAATGACTACCTATATATTAAATAAATATCACCTCATTACTCACCAATAAATAAATAAACATTATATTCACTAAATAAATAATTATTATTTATTAAATATTCTTCTCACATTATATTCTCTCAAATAACTCGTGAATGCATATATACGACCAAGAATATGTGAAATTATTATTAGACAATGTAAGGGAATAATATTTTTCCAACATGTTAAATAATAAATAATAATATATTATTTGAATGAGATTTTGGATACCATTGAACTAGAGGAAACTTCTAAAAAACTTTACTCCACTAGCTCTCACGTGATACTCATGCGTCTTCATAGATGGGTATTCAATTAAGGGGTCTATCACGTTCTCTTCAATTTTTACACTTCTTAATACAACTACACACATTTCATAAAAACACTTCAAGAGGTGATACTTGTAGATTATATGCTTTGTCCATTGGGGTGACCTTGGATCTTCTTCATGATCCACCACTACAGTATATTCATAAAAAAAGTGATAGGGTATTTACTTCAAGGTATCACATAAATCCCCTAGTCAAATTTTCATATCCAAATTGCTACTATTTTTGCACCAAAAGCTGATATATACTCAGACTCCACTGTAGAATCAGTGAAAAGTATCTATTTTTAACTATTACTTCTCATAGGTCCTCCACTACGACATAAAACATATCTTGACTATGACTTCAGATCATTCTAATAAGTCTAAAAAACATGCTTCAGTATAACCTCTAATGACTAAATCCTCAGCTCCTCCATACACTAGGAACATATCCTCCATTCTTCTCAGATATTTTAGGATATCATTAATAGCATAACAATTATGTTCTCATGGATCTTATTGATATATTTATTCCATGATAAATGTATAGGAAATATCATGTATTGTACATATCATGGCATACATGATTGATCTTATCACTGAATAATATGGGATCTTACTCATTTTCCCATTCTCATGTGGTGTATGAGGACATGTTTTCACAGAATGATGTAAACCACGTGACACTATAACCAATCACCACCTAGATTGATCCATACTAAATAAATTAAGTATATATTCAACAAATTTACTTTTAATTAGTCCAATAATCCTCTTGGATACATCAAAAATGATTTTGATCATGAGAATATAGTCTTCTTCACCTAAGTCCTTCATGAAGAAACACTTGTTTAACCAATCCTTAACAAATAGTAAAACTAGTTTTTAATTACCACAAAATAATATGTAATCACCATAAAATACTAAGATAACTACTTAATTTAAAATAATCCTCTCTTAAACACATGTCACGCATTCATTATTAAATGTACCATATTATTTTATAGCTTCATCAAATTTAATTTTCTCTGACCTGGATTCTTTCTTAAATCCATAAATAAATCTATATTGCTTGAAAATACATTGGACATAACCATGAGTCACAAAACCCTCTAAGTGAGTCATATAGACATCATTTTGAATGTTACCATTATGGAATATAGTTTTGACATCCATCTATCAAATATCATAGTCATGGTAAGATTCTATTGCAAGTATAATTCTGATGGATTCAAAAAATGATACTAGTGAAAATGGTTTCATTATAGTCAATTTCATGATGATGTTTAAACCTATTTCTCGCTATCCTTCAATTATAATAAATTAAATTACCATCCTTGTATTGTTTCCTCTTCAATAATAATTTTTATCCAATAGAATTAATATTGTCTAGATCATTGACTAGAACCCAAACATAGTTCTGATACATGGAATCCATTTCAAAATTCATCGATTCATTCCATCTTGGTGCTTCTGAGATCTCTACTACTTGTTGGTAGAAGATAGTTTTTTCATTGTTAACCAATAATATTTCCCCATAATTGGTGAATCAAAAACCATATCTCTCTAGTTATCTTAACACTAATATTCTCTAACGCTGTACTTCTATCTCGGGAACTACTTCTTACACATGGATATGTGGAACCTATTCTTATACCAACTCTTTTTTATCTTAATCATAAACTTCATCAATGTAAATCTTTCTCCTAATATCATTTTTATGACATTCTCCCTATTCATGAAATATGGGTTGTCTAGAAATAATGAATTCATTATATGAGGGGTTTAAAAGGCAGTATACCTTTTTTCCTTGGGATACCCTATAAAGATACAATGTGTACCCTTGTGTTCTAGTTTGTTTCATTATAAGGATGTAACAAATACATCGCAACCCCGTACATGAGTATGAAATAAAATGAGTTTCCTTGCACTCTATTACTTGAAGGGAATTGAATTTTACGCTTTAGTTGGTACCCATTTCAATTTGAATTCTATAGTTTAAAATGAATATACCTAATAAGATAATAGAATATATACATGAATCATTATTTACCTTACCATGTATAACAATGTATGGTTCCTCCTTTTACTAACACTATTGTACTATGTTATATAATGTGGAGTGATTTGGGATACAATCCAAAAATCCCATAAGAAGTTGATAAACTCTTATTTAAGATATTCACCACCTCATTCTGATCTATGTTTCTTTACATTATTTCCAATAATATTATCTAATTAATTCATTAATTCCTCTATTTTTTCCAAGTAATCTGACTTATACCTAATCAAGTATATATATTCATGTTTACTCAATTTATCTGTAAAAGTTATGAATTATAAATATCCACATCTAAATTCAACTAGAAATGGTCCACATGGATCACTGAGTACTAATCCTATAATCTCTGTGGACCTTTCACCATGTCCACCAAATGGAAATTTGGTCATTTTTTCATTTAATCAATCTTAACACATTTAAAGTGGTATTAACTTAGAGGAGTCCAAATAACTTTCTATATAGATCATTTTCAAATGCATCTCATTTACATCACTGAGATGGTGATGATAAGTGTGGGTGTTAAGGAGTCATGTGAACATTATTATTTATCAATTTACAATACTTGGTTTTGGTAATTAAATTCAGGAAGACCATTATTTTTATGTGACTTACCAAATAATATATGGTATTTATGAATGAATAAATGTTTATTTCCAAATTTGAAAATTAAACCATCTATATTGAGCCATGATACTGAAATTATGTTCCTGGTAACTATAGGTATATAATAAAAATATTTTAAAACAAAAATCATACATGTTGTAAATGAAAGGTGGTAGTTAATAAATTGTTAGAGTGTCTAACCTGACTCCATTTCCAGCTCATAGATCCACCTCTCCTTGATAAATATTTTAGAAGCTACATGGTTTCTGTATTTGTATATAGATGTGATCACTACAAGATTAATCTAAACCCAATGTGTAGATACTAAAATATTAAACATGATAATGAATGAACCTTTATCTTCCCCTTACTTCTTGGTGTAGTTCTTCTTCTAGTATTTTGACTTGCCACACATAAAACATAATGCCTCTATTTCCTTTCCCTTCCTCTAGATCATCTTTTTATTGGATGTATTGTGCTCAAGATATTTAAACATTCTATGAGACTTTGGACCCTTTTCCTTTACTTCCCTTTCTTAATCACCATAATGACACTGAGTTTATCATGTCTCATTCCCTTATCCATTTGAAAAATAAAATTAATAATTTCTGAATGAATTTTATCATTATTTATCATTTAATTAATAATAAAATTAGATAAGGTATATATAAGTGATAAAAGTATGATATCTATACAAGAATCATTTGGTAAAGTAATCCCCAATATTTTTATGCATTAAATGTAGCCAATAAACTTGACTACATGAGGACAAGCTGGAAAAAACTCCCTATGTTTAGTTTTTAAAAAAACCATTTGAGATCTCATACCTCCCTTATATCACCTTCTCTTGATAGATATGCCAATGGTGATACATGTTATTATACACATGCATGTCCTCATATTTCTTTTGAAGATCATTGTACATGTATGATAGCCTGAAACACTGAAAAACTATGGAATTTTTCAAATATTTTTTATAGGATGATAACTCTTCATCAGATGAGTCCTCTACAGGAGCAATAGAAAATTTTTCTTCTAGGACGTTAATTATTTTTTCATGGTTAAGGATAACATGTAAGAGACTTTTCCACTAATGAAAAATTGTATTGGTGAAAAGGTTATCAATTTCTAATTTGGATTACAGTGATATATTTGAATTCATATAAATGTTTTATATATAGAAGAATAAATGTATGAATCTCGTACTTTATCTGATAAAATTTAGAAAATATATATATATTATATTTATTAATCTTGCACTATTTTACTAAAACCAAAATAACCATCACCATTGGCTTCAGAATATCTTATTTCATGGGAATTCTAGTGGAAAGGGTCCATATTTCCCTTCTCATCACCCGAAATTTGGTTAGTCATGCAACATGAATGGTTTTAGGTAGGCACTCGAAAAGCCAATTGTATTAACTCACAGTTCCATGATCTGTAGAGTGGACTCCCCCCAATACTGAAATCCTTAAATTGTATTTCCCTAACCCTCGTCTCTTAGTTATATGAATTCCTTTTTTGGTACTAAACCCTTGATGTGGACTATGTTATGTCATCTCATAGCATCACATTAGAATTTCATAATAATTGAAAGTAAACCTACATTGGTTGCTGAAGAACCATGAACTATTGATTGATTTTAACTTATGTAGTGGAATTATATACCAACATAATATAAATAAATGATGTATTTTTTCATTTTTTGGGTTAATTACCAATTTTTTTTTTTATTACGTGCATGCTAATATTATGTGGATCTACATAACTAATTAATCATGTCTTTGACAACATTTATTCATAATCCAATTTATTTTAGTTATATCTTTCTTGCTCCTTAATTTCATTAATTAATGTTATTATAATAAAATATCCATAATTAAATAACCATGCCACAGAGAATAAATAAAATAATAAAGCGGTATGATTATGAGACTTTAATAATAGTTAGTTTATCTAGAAGTTGATTAAATAACTATTGACCGAGGGGAAAACAACTTGAACCATTTAATGTTCACATTAAACCTTTCCACCTGTCTTACTATTTATCTCTCTTGGATTGGTTTTTCCTTAGCCTCAAACACTACTGGAAAACTGCCCTATACCCACGGTTCAAAACCGTGGGTATAGCCCCCAAAACCGTGGGTATAGGCTATACCCACGGTTTTGGGAACCGTGGGATGCAATGGCGTCGGGATAGGGGGGTCACCCTATACCCACGGTTTGGAGAAACCGTGGGCATAAGTTTGACACAGCGTGGCAAGTGCGCGGCCACGCTGTCAAAGGATTTACCCCATGGTTTGAGAACCGTGGGGACTTAATCATCCAAAAAATCCACGGCGGTGGGTTTCGAACCCAGATCCCGCACCCCACCGCGCGAATTTGCCTATCTGTGAGACCAACCGAGCCAATAATTCATTATGCTATATATATATATATCATGGTATATATATTAATAAAGGGTGTTTAATTTTTAAAAAAATCCCGCGGGTTTCGAACCCGCGACTCTACTGACAAATCGTGAAAGAACCGCGTTTCGTACCAACTGAGCCGTTATTGGAAACTGTTATATAATTATATATTTGCCTATTTATATTAATATTATCAACGCGGTGCATATTAAAATTATACGCCCGTGGAGGTTTGAACCGGCGATCTGGGGCATACGAACCTAAGTACTTAACCAACCAAGCTGTCAATATAATTTGTTAACTAAAATATATCAGTTTATAAATAATAATTCAAATTGTGGGAATAAATTTTCCCGCCAAATTGTTTCTATTTTCCCGCGTCTATTTTTTTTTGCCGCCATAGGCTATCCCCAGGGGTTTTTAAAACCGTGGGGATAGCCCTTCTAATTTTTTTATCCCCACGGTTTTTGAAAAACCGTGGGGATAGGCCTTGAAAAAAATACCTATACCCACGGTTTTACCAAACCGTGGGTATAGGCCTTCGAAAAAAACTCTATCCCCACGGTTTTTTTAAACCGTTGGTATAGGGTACCCCTATACCCACGGTTTTTCCCAAAACCATGGGTATAGCTCTATTTTCCAGTAGTGAAACTTGAATCGCATCCACTAGTTTGGTAGCTCCATCCATTACATATGATTTTACTCACATGTTGGTGAGGGGAAAAGGGTTTACATAAATGAAACCATTAACATGAAATCCCTTTCATATTAAATAGAGGCAAGGATAACAAGCCAACAATTTAATTTAATAATAAATTAAAAGAAGGCCAATCTCATAAAATGGTTTGGTCAATTCTCATGGTCATCCATATTCATGGATAAGATTAAACATTTAATAAAACTATATCTAATTTCTTATTAACTCTTTTTAAGGATAAACAATGCCTGAATATATTAATTATCGTCGTTATTTTATCAATTCATTTATAATAATCCAAATCCAAATTTACTTGAGACTCTCATCCATATTAATTTTAAAAAAATTAAACAATTTTTTTAAACATGACTTTTTACATAAATATACCATGGAGGAAACATTGCGAAAACCTATATGAATATACCCAAAATGTATTATACTCTTATAATGTTTTACATTTCATAAAATATAGAATATATGAATTATCATGTAATTTCATGAAGTGTAGTATCAACTTAATGATTACATGAATTACATGATTGTTTTGTCACGTTTTATGCTTCAATGTATTTAGAGTAACATCTATAATATAACTCATATAGGAAACGTAGATCAAAACATTACGTAGATATTAATTATACACACACACACACACACACACATATATATATATATATATATTAAAACCCATTAAATGGCATAACCTATCAATTTAATGAACACAAACAAGCATGAATCGTTATGGTTTACATAGTATAATAAATAAATTTTAAATATGTGTAATTTGGTATTAATACATAGTGTGTACAAGACAGATATATAGTACGTAAATCTCTCACTATCAATCCAAGGCACACTACTAGGGAATCAGCATGTAAACTATGCCTTGAGAGAATTGGAGTACACAATATGTATAAGATAATACATGGCATGTGGTCTCTGAGTTAGACTATCACTAGTGAGGTAGGTTGTTCATGTTAATATACAGCATGTCTATGACTCAGTTGGACTAAACATTATATAAGTGGGATACACGGCATATACTATGGTTGGCCATGTGCCAAACTGGCCCATTCAACACGTGGTGTAAGAAACGAAGACACCATGTGTCATCAATGCCCACAGCTTGAATAAATTTCTGAATTAAGTCATGATACACTGAACACAAGTACATAATGTGTAACTATGATTACACGACATGTACTCCTATTTTTTACCAGAATCCTCAGCACCTAAAATGAGTTTTTTGATTTTATTTCATTTATAAAATTTATCATTTTTCATATATCTATAAGAAACAATGGAAGAAGGTTATCTGTAAAGTAGGATTAAAATAAATACTAAATTTGAATTGAAAATTAAATGAATAATGAATTTACCAATACACAATCCTTAAATATTTATAAATAATTATGTGAATGCTTTGATACAACATGATGGTTCTAGGAAGAGTGGAAGTATGTGATGGTCAATTCACGACATTTATTTGTTTCTTGATCTTTGAAAAATCTGAGGTTTATACAACAATAAAAATCATGATCTATGGAATTGGATCAATTAAAATAGATAATGTATAATACATTAGAACTAAACGGAGGATCATCACATAATATTTATAATTAATTTAAGGGTTTAAAAAAATTCCCATTTTTGTAATTCTTTGTTCATAGATGTATCTAACAATATATATTTGTGGTTCCATCATTATGTTGTAGGAAATAAATCAGATTACCTATAAGGGTTATCCACATGTGGTCCATAAATCTCTGAACATCATAATAGGAATATCTATGTATGTGCATAGTTGAAAATATTGCTTGTTCCATCTTCCATTGATCACCATGAGGATCACAACCAAATAATTCATTGTGATCTCTCTTGACTTGAGTGTGGGAGGAGGTGGTAGATTGATCTCTGTTATAGGGAGATTTCTTAGAGAAGGGATACTTCTAGGGATTGAGAGGATTTTCCCAATCTATTTTGAGTAACCAAAAAAATGAATTGGCTCTGAGAGAAAATAATATAATTCAGTTTATATAACACTAGGGTTAACATAAAATAATTGCCCAAGTGCCATTCATTATTTATATAGTCCCTACATAACCCCTTGTAAAATAATTATAATATTATTATTACTCTATGATATAATCTTAACATGAAAATTTAATTAAATATTATTTAATAAAATAATATTCAATATTTATTATTTGTCACCAGACCATTAAACTTAGTTCTCCCTTCATCCAAAATATTTATTGATCCTTGAATATGAAATACTTATTTAATAAATAAATATTAATGAATTATTGAACAATAAATAAATAAATATGATATTCACTAAATAGAAAATAATTATTTACTATATATTCTTCTCATAATATATTTTCTCGAATAACTATTTATAGAATATATGCAATCAAGAAAACAAGAATAATTTTTAAAACGCATGTGGGAATAATATTTATTCAACTTGATAAAAAATAAATTATAATATATTATATAAATGAGTATTTAGATTCAATTAGTGTGTGAACCTCTAGTTCTCTTTCTCAGTGGCATTTTGCGAAGTTGCCTAAATTCTAAGGTTATGGTCTATCAACACACCAATGAACCCATAAATTAAGAATTTGATTTCACAAATGAAATAATCCTCATATAAATACTTACTATATAATATAATCTATTTATCATGATATCTCCGATCAAGCAAGTTGTATGATGGTTCCATCAACCTATGTGCCCGACGTCTCTTTCATTGGCTTCCTATAATTTGATCTTCTTATAAAACACAATGTCCATGGATTTAATTAGCTATATAATTTCCAAAAAATGGTATGAGTTATGATATTCTTTTAAATAGAAGAAGGAAATAATCATGTCTTGGATTATACATTAATTCAATATTACTCATAATTCACCCAACATATCTTACCTCACTGTGAAGATATGTCATCATGGATTTCTCCAATACATCAAATTACTCGACTCAAAGTACTAGCTGATAAAAATCTTAATTTTTAATGAATAAAACACATTTCTGCATGTAGGAACATCCAATGACAAATATAAATGAGGATTTCCTAGTATCGGTTCTCGTTCTCATAATATCTATACTTGATATTACCTAGGGAAAACATCATGAGATGGTTCCTCAAAGACCAACGAGTCTCCACCCCTAATGGAATTTATCATTTGGGTCCCTAAAATGATATCATCTAGATAGATAAAGTATGTTTAAGAATAGTTTCATAGAACATCAGGGTTCCCATCATAGTTGGGAAAATCAATGACCTTTTAGTGAGATAGAAACTTTTAAGACATTATCACAAACTATTTCATGCGTTAAAATAAACCTGTTGTGATAAGATGTTTTTTATTTTTAAAAACTATAAATATAGATTATCATAAAGTACATAGAAGTCAGTTTTGGAGAAACAACTACAACACATTGTTCTTGATTTACATGTTTTATAGTAATCACTCCAAATACATTTCTATATTTAATAGCATCAATGATTTTCTATTGGAAACCCTTTTCAGATATTTATATATTTTATAATTTGTATTTTTTGTTAATTTCATAATGTAAAATGGTTTATACATTGTGTTTCAGGGAATGTGGGTGGATTTTAACATAGGTAGATTCTCTAAAAATATATTAGAGTTGATCCAAAATAGTTTTTAGAGGATTTTTCAAAATGTAATTAATATGAAGTGACACAATAAAAAATTATTTATTTACTTATAAAATTGATTCCAAATAAATTTAAATGTTCAACTGGATACAATTTCATAGTTTACATTATATAACACAATATAATGTTGAAATGACCAAAAGGATGGAAATATTTAATGGAAGTACGAGAATAAAGTACATATTCCTAAAATCCATTTTCATATTTTATGATATGTTCAAGTCATATTGTATGACATGATGTAAATTATGGTATATCATATGCCTTGATTATTTTTTTGGTTTAAGATAAAATATATTAAAACACTACTACCTACTTCATTTTTTCACAATGAAATTTTTATACCAAAATTCATTTATTGTCATGAATTATTCAGTGATATTAAAATGAAACTAGTTAACTTTAACAATCACATATATTTCTGGTTGTCACTATACATTTCATAAGATGCAATGTAAGGGATTTTGGTCATAAGAATGTTTAAAAACATATAAATAGATGTAATTAACAAAATTTTTTTAAATGTTTCATTGAATTCCATAGATGGATAAAGAATATCTAGAGGTTTTTTTAATAAGTCTAAGAGATTTTAAGTGTATGTGAAATTATATAAATTATGCCTAAAGGATGTTTTCATTCCATCCTCATTACTACTTGAAATACTAACATATTGTGGGATCGAGGGGGACATTCCCAAATGATGGGTAATTGATGCCTCGCCTTGGATACACCATAGAAGAAGGAATCATTCTGATTCTATTACAGAATATTTATAAAGCACTTTATTAAAGACAAAATTATTTTCCATCAGCATTAAAAGGTACATGGTGTTCATCAGTTTATATATACATGGTTTTGGCCTTTTAAAATTTGATATTTGGAGATGTGTTTAAAAATTACTTCTAATTCCCTAAAAATGTGGAAGTAGCCGCTAGAGGAATAATTAAGAAAATAGAACAAGTTGTGTACTTGAAATTACATGCCATGTAGTTATGTTTTCTCATTAAAAATAGGCAGTAGCCTCCTCATTTGGTAGAGGAGGTAGAGGGCTCACCCTTAGCAGTGGAAGAGGAGGCTGAGACTTGGATGAACTCCTGATCATGCACCGGGACTCTGATTGTTCCGCCATCGATCTTATTTGAACCATGTGGGTAAGGTCTTCCCTCTTCTGGAATCTTTCTGTCCAATTATTTCTATCAGGGAAGTTATTTAGGTGTGAATGGGTAATCGTTTATCTCAAATCTACACTGTTCATGGTTGTTTCAGGAGGCACCTTTCACGTATATCGATCATAGGATATCAAGGTAGGTGGTCTTATGTTTAATTCAAACTGTAGAGTTTTATTGTGTACCGTTGTGCAACACGCCCATGTTAGGGGTGTCGTATGGATGAGACTTTTACAGTTGAGATACCTAGAATTTCATAGGTAATCTAATGAATAAGTATAAACTAATTTTTGGGATCATTGATTTGACCCAGGGCCACCCCGAGGGTGTAGTTCCCTTTTTTAGCTATTTGGAAAGGATACCTGTGGGTATGCCGTGATTATAGCATGTTTTGAGTTTTATTGAGATGAAACATATACAAATTTCTTGCTTATGCATTGGGATCATCCTGGTTACTTTATTTTCCTATGGAATGCCTGAGGACAGTGTTCTGTTTAACCAGAGGGCAAGGTTTTGTTTAGCCTGAGGGAAAGGTTTTGTTTAGCCTGAGGTCAAGGTTCTATTTAGCCTGAGGGAAAGGTTTTGTTTAGCCTAAGGGAAAAGGTTCTTACGCCTGAGGGTAATATTCATTATGCCTGAGGGAAGTCACCTGTGGGTTTCGTTTTTGTTTGCATGAGGGTAAGGACTTACATGCCTAAGGACAATGTTTACTTTGAATATTCACTGTGGTGATTTCTTATGTCATACCTGCCAAGCTAAAGCACAGGCTTGGTATTATTATTGTCTTTTACTTGTTAGATAGAATGTTTTGTTTTCCATTGTGGCACTTGTATAGGAGATTATCAGTCAAGGTTGAGTCTCGGAAAAACAAAAAATTCAATTATATTGAATTGTTAAATAATTATTAAAATGACAAAGTAACTGGTATGAATAGTTACTTTTTATTGCTTCCTAGTTTACTGCATTTCATTACTTCACGCTACTGTAACACATTTTCACTGACAGTTGGACATGGGCCTTTTGGTGGTTGTCTACTAGGATTTTTTTCTCACACCCTGTTTGGGTCATGTCTTGGGCCCAAATAAGTTATATTACTACAGGGGTTGATAAGGGAAAGGGTCCCCACACAGGTACATGGTTGTTGTAGAGGAGTAGGAGAGCATGGGACAAAGCTTAGGCTTGCGATGCTGTTGCGTTCCTGTTGCACTGCTTTGGTTTTGTTTTACCTGACTTTGTACCCCGTGCTATATTGTATCAGATTGTAGTAAATCCTGTTTTGGATGCTTTCATAGAATTATAGACCTGTTTCATCATCATTTATATGACTGTTGTTAATCTTTTACTTCCGTTCCTTTGTCCATTTCAGGCCTATATTATTTATTATTTCTTCTTTTGTATGTTTATATTTTGTTTCGCTGGGCTACACTTTGATAAATGAGGGCATAATTTCTCCACTATCTGTATTAGGCCCTTTCTACAAGTTTCTAGCCTCTGGAAATTGGGGAAATGTGCTTGAGGCCATCTGACCAACCAGGTTCGGGGAACCCATTTTGTGGCACCCGGATTCGGGACGTTACAAAGTGTTATCAGAGGTGTTTATTTTTGTTGAATTACTGTTTGGATCATGTAGCCAGGGATAGGACAGAATAGGTACTTGGTAATAAGTTGTGCCCGGGAGTAGCTAACCCATGTATAGGGAAAATCTAAATTACATCCTGTTGCAATTTTTCTAATTCTGCAATTATTACAGTGGATTTAATTTCACCGTTGGTTGACGCACTTTTGGTGAGATTTTTATATTTTTATACATGGGTTCTATTTAGTTGCAACCCAATGAGATGAGGGTATGCCATCTCATGCATCATTTAGGAAAATGTTAGAATCACTTGTCAAGCATAATTTCCATGCCTTGTAGGTGCATTATAAATTTCATGTGGTTGTGATAGATGTTGTGCTAGAAAATGCATTATGTTTTGATAGGTACCTTGATAGATACACATACTATTGATAGGGTATTGTTTGAATGAGGTTTTGTTTGAATGAATTCCAAACATTGGTTCTTGAGGTGTTATGGCCCCTCATTAACTGGAATTTGGTGGATCATTGACTTGTTTACCTTGTTTATAACATATATAATATTCCAAGCTTTGATTCCCAGGGAGTATGGGCCCTCGCAGATCAGAATTTGTAACTTTGGTGTTCGTTTCAGTGTTTTCTGGGCTCTGGAGTAGTTTCTAAGGCTTATTGTTCGAAAAAACCCAGAATACACGCCATGTACTTTTTACTACATGCCATGTGTTCTTCTATTTCGGAAGAAACTATTTTTATTAAGTACAGACCATGTACCTTATGTACACGTTGGGTAGTCTCTAACCGTGTCATATGCCATGTGGTCAGAGACATGGGATAGAAAAGTTTTTGTGGAAACACATCTTGTACCGGTTGTACACGACGTGTCGTATTGACCCTGTGTCTGCCTGTGTAACTAACAACACCGATGGAGAAATCAAAGGTGATATAGGCCGTGTGAGTTATAAAGATGCCGTGTAGTGCAGTCTTGGAATCCAGCCATGTAACTAACAACACAGATCAGTTTTTCCTTTCTAGTACACACAGTGTACCTGTAGGACACGCCGTGTAGTCTTGACCGGCGAGGGACCGTGTGGACTTGGCTGTGTGGCTGGGGAAATGGGGTGGTGTTAATTCCATGTGCAGGTGTAACATGCTGTGTACCTAGGGTTGAGACACACCCATTCCAGCATCAGAACACGACCATGTAAGGGATTAAGGGTTTATGCCTTGTAGACCTTATACACGCCGTGTAGTCTCTTTTTTCCAGTTCTTGTGGACCTTTCCCCTTTTCATTGGCACTCTTTACCAGACAAAAGAAACCTCGACAGTAAATTCAACTAAGGCATGTGTTTGACCTTGTAGAGTCATTTCACTGAGACGACCACGAGTTGTTCGCCAATGGAGTGGCAACGATTATACTCCAGATATGATAGGTCATGGGCTACCGATGGATCTTGTAGTAGTGTAAGATGTGGTGTTAGCCATTATACCAGACATAGGCGCGGATGCACAGTTCTATGATGGCTTCATGCAGACCTTCTGGGGAGCATCTCCAATTGCCACAACTATGGTAGTGCTGACACGTATATTCTTGTAGCAGCATCCGCCAACATTTTTAGGGGATGGAGGACCACAGGATGCAGAGTCATGGATGGATTCTATGAAGACGATCTTTGAGCATCTGGAGACGCCTCATGGGAGGAGGGTCAAATCGCTACTTACATGCTGCATGATTCCTCCAAGAGATGGTGGGATGTGACCACCCAGACTAAGCATCACCGAGATATGGCGTGGGAAGATTTTCAGGCAGTCTTCTGTGACTTTTTCGTTCCAGAGACGTTAAGGGAAGATCGTGATCGAGAGTTCATGAATCTGCAGCAGAGCGAAATTTTAGTGATGGACTATTTTGCCTGCTTCACGAAGCTACAACGTTTTGCACCTATCTTGGTGGGTGATGAGACATTGAGGGCTAGACGCTTTGAGGAAGGACTTCGATATGACATCTGAGCACTGGTGAATGTTTTCAGGTTCCCTACAATGCATGCTATTATCAACTATGTGTTGATTACTGAGCAGAACCTACGGGAAGCTAGTTGCGCGGACTAGGGAGGTTTGGCACCGGTCTCCGGTACACGTTCTACTGTCAAGAAGAAGAGGCAGATGGATTTCTCTCACGGTGGAAATACTAGCCAAAATAATTCATCAGGTGGCCAGATAATGTGCTATCAGTGTGGTAAAGAGGGGCACAAGAGACCTTAGCGTCCATGTGACCCAATGGAGTTCCAAGCTCGTGGAAAGATGGGTTATCTTCAGTGTTTTTTTAGGGCATTTTCACCAGTGACTAGTGACAGGGGTTCAGTACAGACTCCTCATGCAGGATAAGGCCTAGAAGCTTCTTACCCATCAGGAAATTGGAATACGTCCAGATGCTTAGGCCAAGGTGGTGGTCGTGGACATGGTAGCCAGACAGCAGGGTCTCGAAGACAGTAGGGCAGGTCAGCTCAGGGTATCCAGGTAGTGTCGCAAGGCCACGACACTGAGCAGATATATGCAGTGCAACAGAGCCAATAAGAGTAGGATCCCAGACCTTCCACTACCAGAGGTATAATTCTAGTTGCATCTGTTTTATCTTCTACACTTTTTGATATTGTTGCTACATGTAGCTTTATATATATGCATGTTTTGGAGATCCTTGGGCTCTGTGTTTCTTCTTCTTCTGATATCATGACACTAGACACTCTGTTGGGAATTAGAACGGTAGGTGTGCGTCAGTGCAAGAAGTTCCCCCTAGAGGTTGGTGGGTGTCCCTTTTTATGGGACCTCTATGTCTTAGAGATGATAGCCAATGATGTAATTCTCATTATGGACTAGTTGGTACCGTTTTGAGCCTTTGTATATTTCTATCATGACAGGGTGAGTTTCACGTCACCAGAGGGCGGAGAGTTTCTATAAAAGGGCAAATAGGATGTCCAGGAGATCCGAGATGGACCCCAGCATCATGGAAAAGGTGGAGTGACATACAAAATTGCAAGTTTAAATCTGGATGACCGGGAAAATTTTCAGAAGGATTTCCCACCAGTGGTTGATCATTTCAGGGATGTCTTCCCAGATGACTTTTCAGGTCTACCTCGAGATCGAGAGGTGGACTTCTTTATTTCGAATCTGCAAGGAGCGGCATTGATGTCCATTCCTCCTTATTGGATGGAAATTCTAGAATTATTGGATCTCAAGAGGCATTTAGATGAGTTGGAAGCCAAGGGTTTTATCTGACCCAGTATTTCTCCATTGGGTTCGCCTGTCCTTTTCACTAAGAAGGCAGATGGTACCCTCAGACTATGCGTGGATTATTGGAAACTGAACAACTTGACTGTTAAGAACCGATATCTCTTACCGATAATTGATGATCTTTTTGATCAACTTCTAGGAACACAAGTGTTCTCGAATATTGACTTGAGATCCGTATATCATCAATTGCGCATTAGACCATCAGACATACCACTTACATCCTTTCAGAGCAGATATGGTCTATACGAGTACTTGGTCATTCTGTTCGGACACACAAACGTGCCATTAGTTTTCATGACTCTGATGAATCATGTGTTCTACCCATATTTGGATTCTTTTGTTGTAGTCTTCGTGGATAATATCTTGGTGTACTCTCACACTCGGTACAACCATTCCATCCATCTCTAAATCGTATTGATTACACTAAAAGAGCATTGATTATATGCTAAACTCTCAGAGTGCCACTTTTGGATGGACCAGATTCACTTCCTAGGTCATATCATCTCAGAGGTAGGAGATGCAGTAGACCTAGATAAATTGAGAGCAGTAGTTTCCTGGGAGAAGCCTAAGAACGTTTTTGAAACACAGAGTTTCATGGGGTTGGCTTGTTACTACAGTCTCTTTATACAGGACATCTCCTGCTTAACAGCCACGTTGATGGGTTTGACTAAGAAGGATATGAAATTCGTTTGATTAGAAGATTCTGAGATAGCCTTTCAAGAGCTTACGGGAAGGTTGACATTAGCCCCAGTCCAGATACTTTTCGATCATGGGAAGAGCTATACAGTTTACTTTGACGCATCAGGTATTGGTCTAGGAGTATTTTTGATGAAGGTCGATCGAGTAGTTGCGTACTTGTATCAGCATTTGATGCCACATGAGAGGAATTAACCAACACATGATCTCGATTTGGCTACAGCTGTTCATGCGTTACGCAGTTGGAGGCATTACTTATTGGGAGAACATTTTGTGGTCTTTAAAGACCACAAAAGTCTTAAATACATATTTACCCGGCATGACTTTAATTTGAGATAGCCAAGGTGGGTTTAATACCTTCAGTCCTTCGACATTGAGCTTGCCTATACACCTAGAAAGGGTAACGTAGTAGCTGATGCACTGAGATGGTGGACTTAGATACAGCTAGTGCAAGAGGCAAGTGGTGAGTGGAAGATTCTGGCTTTGTTCTCAAAGATACATTTGTAGGTGCATGATAGTCAAGGGAGAACATATTTTTCATCCTTAGCTATGACTTCTACCCTCCTAGATGGAGTTAGGATGAGGCAACTATAAGATTCAGAAGGCCTAGATCTACGGGAGTCGGTGGAAAGTGAGGACCCTTTTTCTGGTTGGACGATAGGCGATGACGAGGTACTGTGTATCCATGGATGAGTGTGGATTCTAGGGGATATAAGTGAGAATTTGATGCAGGAATTACATCCTTCAACCAGGGCAGTGCATCCTGGAGTTACCAAAATGTATGATGACTTGAGACATCAGTATTGGTGGCCGGGTATGAAAAGGGAGGTAGCTGGTTTTTTTATGAGATGTTCCATCTATCAACAGGTGAAGGAGGAGCATCAGAGGCCAACAAGACTGTTACAACAGTTACCCATTATAGAGTGGAAATGGGATGATGTCATGATGGACTTCGTGACTGGGTTTCTGAGGTCACCTCGAGGAAATGATGTCGTATGGGTTGTTGTGGATAGACTTATGAACGTAGCTCAATTTTTACCGATCAAGGAGACCTTCAGTGTTCACGAGCTTGGGATGTTATATATCGGAGAGGTAGTATGTCTTTATGGGTTCCCTCATTCTATCGTTTCAGATATGGACTCCGATTTTATGTCTCGTTTCTTGCATAGTTTTCAGAGGGAACTGGTACAGAGGGTTTTTTGAGCACAACATACCACCCTCGGTCTAATGGCCAGTTAGAGCGTACATTACAGGTGCTAGAGGTCATGTTGCATGCATGCATCCTGGACTTTGGGCACTCTTGGGAGAACCACATACCCCTGGTTGAGTTTGCCTACAATAATAGTTTTCAGGAAACTATTGTGATGGCACCTTACGATGCTCTATATTGTAGGCCATGCTGATCACTCTTGTGCTAGTTGAAGGCAGGCGAGGCAGCTTTACTGGGACCATGTTTTGTGCAAGATTCTTCAGAGCAGTTCCAGTTGATTCCGAAGCAGATGGTTGTTGCACAGTCTCATCAGAAATCTTATGTTGATTATCACAGATGACCCGTGGAGTTCATGGTCAGCGATCTGGTTTTCTTGCATGCTTCACCGAGGTTGGGAGACAGGCAGATCAAGATATATGGTAAACTTTCCCCGAGGTATGTAGGGTCATTTGAGATTCTGGAGAGAGTCTGGCTAGTTGCCTATCGGTTGAAGTTACCATAGAGGTACCAGGCCACGCATGACGTCTTCCATGTATCTCAGTTGCAATGTTATCACTCAGACCCATCTCCCGTTTTTCAGCCTGAGGATGTTGGACTTTAGGTTGATTCATCCTTTGAGAAGAATCTGATTTGTATTATTGATAGGGGCACGAATCTTCTCTGAGGCTAGTCAGTTCTACTCATTCGGGTGTTATGGCAGCATGGCCAAGTGCACGATGAAACCTAGGAGCGGGAGACCGAAGTACATACTCAGTGTCCAAAATTGTTATTGACTATATCTTCACCACCCTTGGAAGGGAAATTCGGGGACGAATTGCTTTAAGGGGGGAATTTTGTAATAACCCGGTTCTTATTTTTAAGGTATAGGTTTCTTCTTTTCCTTTTCCTTATGTGTTTTTGATGAAAAATGGGAAATGTGGGAAAAATCCCAAAATTTATGGGTACATGTCATGTACATTGGTACACATGTCGTGTACTTTGGCTATGTGGGATGAGAGTATAGGGCGTGTAGGTTGGGGTTTAAAATTAAACTACATGTCGTGTACTTTGGCCGGGTGGGATGAGAATACAGGGCATGTGGGTTTGTCGGTGATTAAGGGTGTAAAATCTAACTACATGCCATGTACTTTAATATACACGTCGTGTAATCAATCGGCATATGAACAGTGACGTGGTTGGAAGTAGTCGCCAAAGGAACAATTAAAAAAATAGTACATGCCGTGTACTTGAGAGTACAAGCCGTGTATTTATGTTTTTTCGTTAAAAATAGGCAGTAGCCTCATCATTCGACAGAGGAGGTAGACGGCTCACTAGGAGCAGCATAAAAGGAGGTCGAGACTTGGAGGAACTTACGATCGGGAATTGGGATACTGATTTTTTTGCCTTCGATCTCGTTTGAACTGTGTGGTTAAGTTCTTCCCTCTTCTTGAATCTTTCTTACCAATTATTTCCCAAAGGGAAGTTATTTAGGTTTGAAAAGGTAATAGTTTATCCCAGATCTATGACGTTCTTGGTTGTTTCGGGAGCTACCTTTCACGTATATCTATCAAAGGAGATCGAGGTAGGTGGTCTTGTGTTTAATTCCACCTATCGAGTTGTTTTTGTTTACCAGTGAGCCACGCGCCCATTTATGGGGTGTCGTATGGCTAAGACGTTGACTGTTGAGATACCTAGAATTGCATAGGTAATCTAATGAATATGTATAAACTGTTGTTTGGGATTGTTGCTTTGATCCAGGGCCACCCCGAGGGTGAGGTTCCCTTGTTTAGCCGATTGGCCAGGATACCCGTGGGTATACTGTGATTATAGCATGTTTTCAGCTTTCTTGAGAGGAAATATATATAAATTTCTTTCTTATGTATTGGTCTCGGCCTAGTTACTTGATTTTCCTATAGAATTCTTGAGGGCAGTGTTCTGTTTAGCCTGAGGGCAAGGTTTTGTCTTGCCTGAGGGAAAGGTTTTGTTTAGCCTGAGGGCAAGGTTATGTTTAGCATGAGGTCAAGGTTTTGTTTAGCCCAAGCGAAAGGTTTTGTTTAGCATGAGGGCAAGGTTTTTTTTAGCCTAAGGGAAACAGGTCTTACACTATAGGGAAATATTCATTATGCCTAAGCGCAGTCACCTATGGGTTTTGTTTTTGTTTTCTTGAGGATAAGGACTTACATGTCTGAGGACAATGTTTACTTTTAATATTCATTGTGGAGATTTCTTATGTGGTACCTGCCAAGCTAAAGCATAGGCATAGTATTATTATTGTATTTTACTTGTTAGATAGCCTGTTGTGGTTTCTTCTGTGGCACTGGTATAGGAGTTTGTCGGTCGAGGCCGAGTCTCGAAAAAACTCAGAAATCAATTATATTGAATTGTTAAATAATTATTAAAATGAAAATTTAACTGGTAGGAATAGTTACTTTTGAGTACTTCTTAGTTTACTTCATTTCATTACTGCACACTGATGTTTCACATGTTCACTGATGGTTTGGCACGATCCTTTTGATGGTTCTCTTCTGGGATTTATTTCTCATACTCTGTTTGGGTAATGTCTTGAGCCCAAACAGATTATATTACTGCAGGGGTCAATAAGGGTAATGGTCCCTACACCGTTACCTGATTGTTGTAGAGGAGTAGTAGAGCATGAAACCGAGCTTAGGCTTGCGATGCTGATGTGTTCCTATTGTACTGCTTTGGTTTTGTTTTGCTGTACTTTGTACCTTGTGTTGTATTGTATTAGATTGCAGTATATCATGTTTTGGCTGCTTTCCTAGAATTAGAGACTTGTTGCATCATCATATATATGAATGTTTGTTATTTTTACTCCAGTTTCGTTGTCCATTTCACGTCTATATTGTTTACTGCTTCCGTTTTTGTATGTTTATATTTTTTTCCGCTCCTCTGCACTTTGACAAATGAGAGCATAGTTTGCCCACTATTAGTCCTTAGCCCTCACTGCTAGTCGGTAGCCTCTGGCATTTGGGGAAATGCGCATGAGGTCGTGGGACCAACCGGGTTCGGGGGACCCATTGTGTGGCCCCTGGATCCGGGACGTTATAAAATGTTTATTCATTCCTTTAACACCTTTAATAAGACAAATAATATCTTGTTGGAGTAGTTGTGAGGGTTTGGAAGCTCATGTATCATCAAATTAAAATGTATTAGTATAAAAATATATAATAAAATTACATTATATGTAATATTTCATAGGTATACACTTAATAAAATTGGGGATTAATATTAAAATAAATAACCTTGAATTGTTTTTGACTATTCTAATGTAAAATTATTAGAACACACAATTAATTGGTGTGGATAATAAAGACAATATTTGGAATATGAGGGACATAATTAATATTTTTTTATATCTGTCATAATTTCTGGGAATATTTAAAACATAATTGATGGGTTATAAAAATGATGATTCAACCAAATAGTGTGGTGTAGAAAAGAAATTAGTTTCTTGATGCTTATCAAAGTAGGTGTAGATCTAAAAAATTATTGGTTACCATGGAAAATAAATTCCATAAATGTGATATTTAAGGTAGAATTCACACACCATAGTAATTTCTTATGTGGTATTGAATACATTTAATTGAATATTGAATGAATCCTTAATATTTATGTACAAATGATAATTTTATCAAATAGAAAATAAATATATCTTTTTCCTTGGAAAATTTAATATTATTAGAATAAGGTCAATGTTCACTAACATGTTGAGTGAGAATGGAGAAACAATGATTAACAATACAATTACCATATATAAAGGTTGTTCTAAATTCTAATGTATCGAAATTGTGTTTTCATTGATTTCTAAACATCAAACCATAATGATATTTATTATTAACAATTTATAAAAAATATAAATGATTTTATAAATGGACTTCACAACAACATTCCTCAATTGTGAATAAGAAGGGTAATTTCATATTAAGAATCCCAAAAGATGACTCCTCAGATATTATGGATGAAATGTTTAAAGGATGATTTAATTAACTTAGTGGATAAAAAATATGTAAATAAATTGTATTAGTAGCTTGAATCTTGTTTATTATGTCGCCAAATTTTAAAAAAAACATAGTATATAAAAACATCAACATCACATAAGGGAATAAGGAATATCTCAATATTATAACATATTTTGATGCTATTATGTATTCAATAAATTAATTTGATCATGTACATTATATTAGAACAAAAAGGAAGAGTTTTTTTATATCGTTATTATGAGATATGAATTGTTATATAGGTATATATGTTAGCGTAGTCAACTATTTTTTTTGACCTCTGAATTAGTATGTTGGGAAATTTTGGAGACCATATAATAAAATATTATAAGGATTGTTAAACACTAATTATAACCAAAACTAAAATTTCTAATGACAATGACTATAAAGATATAAATCAAAACAAATCATTATAGTTTTCTCTAATAGACTATTTTATGAAATTATATAATTAATGTTATAAAATTATATAATCATCCTCAAAGTGCACTAAACAAGTACGAAGTCATTAATGATAAGAGTATTCTATGGTACTTAAAATGGAATATATTTTTAATCATATCATTACAATGTTAATTTATATTTATATATATATATGGACATTTTATTATAATTTGGATTGTTGGGGTTGATGAAATGATGACCACCTCAGTATTTTTACTCATGGTGTATAAATGTACATTTTCACAAATATATATATATATTACTATGAGTATATAATCTGGTAAATCTGTTTTTAATACTCAAGAAACAATGTAATTTAAGAGAATGATATCTAAACCTGAATATCTCTAGGGTGGTGTTTCCTTTTGAGATGCCCTTTGAGGCGCTGAACAACCATCTCCATTTTTTCCAGTGATCTATGTGGTGTCATCGTAGTGGTCGCGTGATGGAAATCTGGTTGGGTTTTTAGTGTGGTGAGCACTTTTTAGGAGGCCAAATCCTCTCTAAGGTGGACCCTGGTGGCTCGGTTTGGGGCCGCCAAACCGCCTCTCACTGTCTTCCAGCGCTGGGTTTTTTCCAGGGGTCTCAAGAAACTAGCACAAGTTTCGATCCTCCACAGGTGTTTGTTCTGTATCATCCTTGCCTCAGAGGGGGATTTCCTTCATGCCTAGTTCTCGGTTCCTCAATCCATGGTTCAGTGGGGCTTCAGCCAATCTAGATGGTCCTCGGATGCCCACAGAGGTAAGGAATGTTCGAAGGCGGCGGTCGGGATCTACCTCCCGGGGATGTCGTTACCCTTGCAGAATGAAAGCTTCCTCAAGTTGATTGGGGCCTCTATTGGGAGCTATTTGTGCTCATATGATGGCACAAGGAGGGCTCTGTCATCCTCAGAGGCACGCATTTGTGTTGAGTTTGACATTTCCCCTCCTCTGTGGGAGAAGCTAGATCTTCAGGTCGAGGGACACTTTACATGGTCCCTAGATCTGGTCTACCCATTTTTTTCCGATGTTTCATCTGCATTGCATCCTCTGGGGTCACTCCTTTCAATCCTTCCATCGACGTCACCTAAATGGTAGCTGTAGGCTAGTTGGGGCAGCGGATGGTGTTGGCGGTAGGGACAATGCTTCTACGTCATCTCCAATTAAAGAAGTTTTGGGGGTGGCTGTAGAGGCCCCGATCAATGATTTTAATACCTCTGAGGCCTCCAAAAAGGCCATCTCGGTTTGTGAGGTGTCAGATAGAGCTTGTTGGCTATACAAGCTGAGAAATATGAGAAGAAAAAATTGATGAGGAAGAAAAATTGGCACACAGCACAAAGAAGCTTTCAAGCTTTTCACAATTTCACACAACTTCACAATTTTTCACAATTGAAATTTCATACTACAATTACATCAATTTATAGACCCACAACATTAAATGCCTAGAATTTATGTTGGTACAAAGAAAGACCAAAACATAAAATATAGAGAATCTATGACGGTACAAGGAAAGACCAAAATATTAAATGCTTAGCATTTATGACAGTACAAAGATATTCCTAATCTTTAAATGTAGAGCATTTAAATTCATTCAAAGAAAATAAATGGAGGTGGACCCATGGAAAAAATATGTGCAAGTAATAAATGACACCGCATGCAGCTTTGACTCATATTTTTGGTTTGCAATTCCAACACTCCCCTTCAAACCAAAGCCGGCTTCATTCCGAGCATCATTCTGAGTCTTTTGAATGCATCTGATGGTAATGCCTTTGTGAAAATATCAGCCACCTGCTCCGTAGTATGACAATATTCTAATTTTTTCATTCTATGCTTCACATGATCTCGAAACAATGGAATCGGGTATCAATATTTTTTCGTCTTCCATGCTGCAACGGATTTTTGGCAAGCTCAATTGCCGACTTGTTATCCACATATATCACTGTGGATCCATCCTGCAGATGCTGAAACTCCATTAGCAGATTTCTCAAACAGATTCCTTCACAAACAGTGGATGATGCCTCCACGTACTCTGCTTCACATGTATACAAGGCGACCACACTTTGCTTCCTTGAATTCCACGTGAAAGCAGTCGATCCAAAAAAAATACATACCTAGTGGTGCTTTTTCTTTTATCTTGGTCGCCTCCCCAGTCACTGTCTGAGTATCCATGCAGATTTGCTTCTTCATTGTATGGATAAAAAAGACCAAAATCCAATGTTCCCTTAACGTACCTGGGGATGCGTTTTCTGCTAACCAGTGTGACTCTTTTGGTGCTTCCATGAACCTGCTTAGAAGCCCAACACTATGGACAATATCAAGCCTTGTGATTGTGAGATACCTCAGGCTTCCAATTAGACTCTTGAACAAAGTCGAGTCAACACTTCTTCCTTCCACATATTTTGTCAGTTTTAAGCTCATTGCCACAGGTGTGTTTACAGCATTACAATTAGCAATCTTGAATTTTTCAAGAAACTCCTTAGCATACCTCTTCTGAGAAATATAGATGCCTCCATGTTGTTGCTTTACTTCTATGCCCAGAAAGAAGGACATGAGACCTTCGTCAGTCATCTCGAACTCCTTGAACATAGACTTCTTGAAATCATCGATCATCTGTCGACTATTCCCTGTAAACAGAAAATCATCAACATACAAGCATGCAATGATTATATCGCCACGATCATTCTTCTTGATGTAAACTGCATGCTTATATGGACATTTGGTGAAGCCGTTCTCTTTAAGATAGCTGTCAATGCGTGCATTCCAAGCACGAGGAGCCTGCTTCAACCCATAAAGAGCTTTCTTCAGTTGATACACTTTGTCTTCCTCTCCTTGCATAAAAAAGCCTTCAGGCTGGTCTACATAGACCTCTTCCCCTAGAATTCCATTCAGGAATACAGACTTCACATCCAATTGGTAGATCATCCAACTGTGATGAACATCAAGGGAGATAATCATTCTCACAGTGTCAAGGCGAGCAACCAGAGTGAAGACTTCTTTATAGTCCACCCCATACTTCTGTTTGTACCCCTTTGCTATGAGACTTTCCTTGTAGCAATCTATTTCACCATCAGTATTTCGCTTGATCTTGTACACCCATTTGACACCAATGGATTTCTGGCTATTAGGAAGTGTGGTCAGCTCCCATGTGTCATTTTTCTCTATGGCGCAAATTTCTTCTCCCATAGCCATTCTCCCGCATTCTTCCCTTACGGCTTACTGAAAGGTCAGAGGCTCATGATCTGCATACAGGAAAAAAAAGATTTACCTCTTCAGTTTGTTCATAAATGTCGCTTAAGCTTTTCATCTTTATGGGTGCCATGGGTGAGGATGAGCTCACCAAATTTTGACTTGATGGAGTCGTTTTAGGAGTGATGGAATGTCCTCCTGGACTCCTGTGTACTGATGATGTGCCTGGGGAAGGTGTTGCTGGCGTTTTCTCCTGATGATCACGCCTTTCTTCAGGATCTTCTATTTTGACTGGAATCTCTTTGTTTGGTTCTTCATCATTCCATTTCCAAGCTTCTTCCTCGCTAAAGACCACATCTATACTCACCACTAATTTATTGGTTAGTGGATTGTAGAGGTTATAGGCTTTAGACTCTTCACTGTAGCCGATGAAGACGCACTTTTCACCACGATCATCAAGCTTCCTTCTTCTCGCTTCTGGAACTTGAGCGTAGGAAACACTCCCGAAGATTCTTAGGTGTGCTACGCTCGGTTTGTAGCCACTCCATGCCTCTTGTGGTGTCATGTTTCTGATGCTCTTTGTTGGACACCGATTGAGAAGATAGGTAGTACCTGCCACTGCTTCCACCCAAAAGTTCTTTGGCAAGCCTTTCTCCTTCAGCATGGTCCTCATCATGTCAATGATGGTGCGGTTCTTCCTTCCTGCAATTCCATTCTGCTGTGGCGTGTAGGCTGCATTGTATTGCTGTTTGATGCCATGTTCCCTACAGAAATCTTGAAATTCATTTGAGGTGTATTCTCCACCTCTGTCAGATCTGAGTACTTTGATTCTGTGGCCACTTCCAGTTTCAACATGAGCTTTAAAAGTTTAAAGACAGTGAAAGTAGAAGATTTTTCTTTGATGCAATACACCCAGAACTTTCTACTGAAATCATCAATAAGGGTAATAAAATATCTATTACCTCCAAGTGGAAGTGTTTCAAGTGGTCCGCAGATATCAGTGTGAACCAACTGAAGTGGTTTTGTTTCTCTTCTAGACACTCCACTTGGAAATGTGTTCCTTTGTTGCTTTCCGAGTGTACACGCCTCACACACATGATTTGGAGCTTCAATCATTGGAAAGCCATGCACCATGTTTGATGAGGATAGAAGTTTATGCCCGCTAAAATGATGATGTCCAAATCACAGATTCCATCTCCATGAGTCATTCTTCAGGAGTCCCAAGAGACGCTCCTCGGCCTTCGTGTTGATATGCAGCGGAAACATGTGATTCTTCACCATTTAGACTTGAGCGACAAGTCTCCTGTGAGCATCTCTTATAGACAAAAGAGAATTTTCCAAGTGTATGACATACCCCTTCTCAAGAAGTTGGTCGAGACTAATGATATTATTTTTCATACTTGGTACGTAATATACATTAGAAATTTAATTCGACTCTCCATTCTTCAGATAGATTTTGATCTTACCTTTGCCTTTCACGGGTACCTTGGATGAGTCACCAAAACTCACGTCGCCACGAACTTGTTCGGTGAGTTCCTCGAACAGTTGTTTGTTACCACTCATGTGGTTGCTTGCACCCGTATCGAGATACCACACATCGCGGCGTTCACATGCCTTTTCTTGTGCGAGGAGGAGTGTGGTACCTTCTTCTTCATGATGAGATGCTTCGGCATAGTTGGATATTTCATCATGATCCACTTTTCTCCAACAATCAGACTCATAATGGCCAAATTTCTTACAGTTGTGGCATTGAATGTTCTTTGTGTTTCCACGACCATGCGTGAATCACCCTCCACCATTCCCTCTTCCACGAAAGCTGGTAGGATTTTGTTGCTTTTGTTGATGGCTTGGATAATATCCACACCCTCTTCCTCTTCCACGATAACTACCTCGTTGCATGTGGCCATTCTTTTGTTCTTGAATAGTCAACTTGGACTCCAAGGCATGCTCTATTGTTGAACCAGTATTCTTTTGCATCCGTTGCTCATGCACTTGCAACAACCCCATCAGTTCTTCAATGGATAGTTTCTCCAAATCCTTTGATTCTTCGATTGCCACAACCACATGCTCAAACTTGGTTGTGAGAGATCGAAGTGATTTTCCAATAACTCGAATTTCCTCCACTTTTTCACCATTCCTTTTCAAATTGTTAAAAATAACAATTAATCTTGAGAAATAATCGGAGATGATCTCACCTTCTTTCATGTGCACCGATTCAAATTACGCTCTTAATGTTTGAAGACCTACCCGCTTCACTCGATTAACACCTTTGAAGACGGTGGCAAGGGTATCCCAAGCTTGCTTTCCTGATGTTTCTTCGGCAATCTTTTTGAACGTTGATTCATCCAACCCTTGATAGAGGAGGAACAACGACTTGTTGTCTTTCTTTCTTTGATTTTTGAGGGTCGCCTTTTCTTCATTCGTGAAGGCAACTTCTTCCTCCATAGTGGGTACCACATACTCGTAGGTAACTATCTTCCATAATTCATGTGACCCAAATAATGCCTTCATTTGGATGCACCACCTTTCGTAGTTGTCCTTAGACAGCTTTAGAACTTGCGGCTGGATTGCGGCCATATTAAAAAAATTGGAGGATCTTGGTAACTTGCCTTTGATACCAGTTTGTTGGCTATACAAGCGAAGAAATATGATAAGAAAAAATTGAAGAGGAAGAAAAATTGGCACACAACACAAAGAAGCTTTTAAGCTTTTCACAATTTCACACAACTTCACAATTTTTCACAATTGAAATTTCATACTACAATTACATCAATTTATAGACCCACAACATTAAATGCCTAGCATTTATGTTGGTACAAATAAAGACCAAAACATAAAATACATAGAATCTATGACGGTACAAGGAAAGACCAAAATATTAAATGTTGAGCATTTATGACAGTACAAAGATATACCAAATCTTTAAATGAAGAGCATTTAAATTCATTCAAAGAAAATAAATGGAGGTGGACCCATGGAAAAAAGATGTGCAAGTAATAAATAACGCCGCAGGCAGCTTTGACTCATATTTTTGGTTTGCAATTCCAACAGAGATGAGGTCAAGTCAGATACCATTTCTTTTATTCTGAGGAGTCCTCCTTCTGTCCTGGTATCGTCGTCTGCCCTGATCCTTGGTATCTTTTTTTAGTTTTCTCAAGTAGGAAATCTACCTCGGGGGAAGGTCTCAGTGTCCCTTCCCCTTGTGGTTTTTGATCCAGTCTCTCATGTGGAGGACTTCTCCATCAGACCAGAGACCAATGAGTAAGCCTTGGTGGTGTTTTATCAGGCTTCAGGAGAGGTGACGGGTGGTTCTCCCTCTTCTATGGACGCTTTTCCTCTTTCTTCATCAGATCCTTCTTCCCCATGCCTAGTGGGTACTAGGGATGGTGGGTTCTATTCCATTCCTAGATACAGGAGGAAGTGTGGCTTGGGATTTAAGGTAGTTCATCTTCTCCTTGTCGGGTGGTGCATCAGGAGTCGGGTGTGTGTACAAGATCAAATGTCAGGACGTAGCAATGGAGGCAATCCTCTTTTTTACGAAAGGCTAGAAGCTCTGAAGCCAGTCCTAGGGCGATCTGTTTCAAATGACTCCCTTGATCATCAGAAATGCCTAGGGGATTGGAGCCCGGGGAAACTTTTACTTCTTGGCCTTATAAATAGCCAGGCACATAGATTTGGTGGTGGTTGTTCTTGAGTATAAACAACAACCCTTTAGAATTGGGGAGTTCTTCAGGAATCTGAAAATTCATGGTTACATGCAGACTAAGTTGGTTAATAAGTATATTTGGATTTTATTTGAATAGGCGGTGCTCGGTGGCTTTGACTCAAGCAGGGGACCAGTTTATCAATTTCAAAGTAACCCAAGGGATCACTTCCTTCTACGCTTCTTTTGTGTATGGGAGTTGTGAATTTCAAACTCACAAGACCTTATAGAGGGATCTCAGTTCCTTCGACCCCAACCATGGCCTGTGGCTTGTTGGGGGGGATTTTAACATGGTGGATAACCTAGTCGAAAGGAAGTGTAGGGGTGGTTCCCAAGGAATGCTATCCTTTCCTTTGCTCAATTCATGACTACTATGGGTCTCTCAAATCTTGTTTTTGTGGGTGATAATTTTACATGTTAAAATAATTAGCGGGGCCACTATCGGTCGTGGGGTCAGATATATCGCTGCTTGGCTAACATACATGCCATCTCAGCCTTTTCCAATTCTAAGGTGGAGCATCTGGTTAGGGGAATCCCAGATCACTCCCCCATCCTTATCACGGTGAAGTCTTCACAAGGTACATATGAGCGGTACAGGTACAGCCGGTACTAGGTGGATATATTAAGCTTCATGAATCGGTTAGCTCTGCATGGGCCATTCCCACCCAAGAATACAAGTTGGTTGTTTTGCACTGAAAATTATGGAGACTGAAAATCAAACTTAGTAGAGGGGATAAGGGCCTTGTCTCTCTAGATATGAAACATTATTACTTCATGAATGAGGTTGAATGCCTAGGGGATAGCTTAGAAGTGGATGGGAGGATTGGGTTTATGAGGATCTATCAAAGAAGAGAAGAATTATGAAGGATTTGATCCTTAAGAAATAGAATCTTGCAAGAGAGGGGGCTTAGATCAAATGGATTTGAGTAGGAGATAGAAAATCATCTTTCTTTCATGCTTGCATTTAAGAGATGTCTAGACCGGTGAAGCCGAATATTCTATTAGAAAAAGGATCTTACACGGACGACAGGGATATCGTGGGATGCTTGGCCAACTCGTTCTTATAGATTTATTGGCCGATCCTTCAGAGGGTTTTCTCAATGGTTATCCATTGAATTTCTCAGACGTCTTTCAAGGTGGTTCCTATGGTGGTGACAGAATAGATTAATGCTAGCATGGGATATGTTCATGAAGAGCTTGAGATTAAGAAAAACCTCATGCATTTGAACCCGGATAGTAGTGCAGGGAATTATGGGTTCCCTACCCCCTTTTATATGTACACATGGGATGTAGTGCAGGAAGACATGATAGCAGCCGTCCATGATTTATTTGAGGGGGGGGCAGCCTACCACTGGTTGCTTGTTCCACCACCATTGTTCTTCTTCCAAAGACCAAGAGTCCTTCTTCAATATCAAATTACCACCCAGGGAGCATGTGCAACGTCTGTTACAAAGTCTCGGATAGCATCATTGAATCCAGGCTCACCATGCATATCCCTAGGTGGGATTCCCGAAAACAACATGTATTAGTTAAGGGTCGTTTTATACTGAAACCAATTTCTCTGGCACATGAGATGATCAGGGATATCATCTTCAATGCTCGAGGGTCTAATTTTTCCATTAAGTTAGATATGAACAAGGAATATGATAGGGTCGAATGGACATTCATCAATAGTGTTTTGTCATGTATTGGGTTCTCTTCCTAGAACATTGATTTAATATTTTTCTTCTTTAGATCCTCGTGGCTGTCAGTCACAATCATGGGCAAACCTTATGGTTTCTTCAAGTCATCCCGTGTCCTAAGGCATGGGGACCCCATATCGCCATCCCTTTTCATTCTTATTCAGCACGTCTTGAGTCAGCTAATTCAGAAGAGCATCAACAAAGGGGGGTTCCTTCAGCATTGTCACCGATTGAAGGCTCCGGCTATATCTCACCTCATGTTCTCCGATGACTCCATTCTATTACTTAATGCCAAAAGCAGATCAATTTGTATCCTTAATAGTGTATTGGTCGAGTACTCTCGATTGAGTGACCAAATTATCAACAAGTGCAAGAGTAAATTCATTATTTCTAACAGGTGCTCCTCAGAGAGGGTTCAGACTATCAGTAGGCTTCTAGTCATGATGAGGGGAGAGTTCCCAATGTCCTATATTGGTGCCCGCATCTCACCAAAGAGGCTTCGGGTTAGAAACTTTGATGTGCTTCCCTCCAAGATCACTGATAGGGTGGTAAACTAGAAGAAAAAATTTCTATCTTTTTTTCTGAAGGATAACTCTCATTAATAGTTTCTATGTGGAATCTTTTATTCACAATCTTTCATCCATCAATGTTCCTCAAGGTGTGATTAAATCTATTGAAATGATACTCTCTAAATTTAAGTGGGATCCCTGTGGGGAGTTCAGGAGGCATTGGGAAACTTGATAAAAAATGATGAAGCCTATGAGAGAGGGTGGAATTAATGTGAGAAAACTAAAAGATACAGTCTATATCATGCATGCGAGGTTGGCATTGAGTGTTTTGGACCATCATACTCTTTGGGGGATTACTATGCATAGGTACGCGTATTGTCTTCGGGATCCTGAGTAGGGGCATTTTTCCTTACTTTGGTCGATGATTTATTCTATTAAATCCATTCTCCGGCCTTTTCCCCAATGGATTGTTGGGGAATGTGATGTCTCCATCTGGAACTAAAACTGTTGCATAATTGTTCTTGGGTCCCCTGGGTTTCCGGTCCTAGATATCACCTTCAAGGGAGATATATGTTGTCCCTATTATATTGATACAATGTTGGATAAGGAGAATCTTTATTGTTTTCGTATCACCAAAGTGAATGTTGAGGTTGATAAGTGAATGTTTTCATATCATCAAAGATAGTGGAGGTGGAGTTGTGCATGATAGTAATGGCTCGGTCTACTTGGAGTTCTCACCCAGATTTGGTATGAGGACATACCTTCAAGCAGAGGATATGGAAATGCCTACTGGTCAGGAGTTATGTAGGAAAAAGGGTTTATAACATTCTAAAGTGGAGAAATACTCTATGATTTTCCACAATTCCTTGAGAGGGTATCAAGAATCGCCTTGGTCAATCTGTTAGAACATCAGAAAATGCAGAAGGTTCCTCAATTTCAATGCTTATGCGCTACATGCCTAGAGGGAGGGGACCAAGGTAGTAGACTACCTAGCTTCGGTGGATTTTCTTAGAACGGTGGAGGTGTTTATTCACACTACATGAAGCATCTGAGAAGAGGGGATCGAATGAATTAAGGGGTATGTGCTCAGGCTGTATTATTTTAGGCCTCCGTAGTCAGGGCAGGTGACCAATGGGGGTGAGGTGTTAGGGTTTTCTTTCTTCTTCTGTGTTTGTTTTCCTTTTTTTCTTTTCTCTATATTAATAAAATAAATGATGATGATGATGATGATGGTATAGTAATTCATCCCATTTTCTATTAAATTTGTATTAATATCATCAATGTTATAGATAATTAAATTAATATTATGTAAAAGTATTCCCTTGAAATATTATTGCTCATATTTACGGGTAGAATGAATTTTTCATATATAACAATGAGAAGAAAAAATGGTGAGATAATATAGGTACAGTTTAAATATTTTTGATTTTCTTAGTATATGTGGATTATCTGTTATCATATATACAATGGGGATACTCAAGAAATTAGAAGTGCATATAAGTGTTCATGTGTTCCCATGGAAGTGAAATTAAGTGCACACATCATTTTAAATTTTATATTGACATCATTGGTTTTATTATTAATCATTTTTATGTCTTACCTCGAGTGTGATCATATAAGTATAGAATTTATATAATAATATATCTTTTAAAATAAAAATAGAGCTACAAATTAAGGAAATTTGTGATAAAATATTAATCAAAATATAGTGGTGGATATTGTTGAATTTGGGTTTAGATATCTAAATATTATAAAACATACAGTTGTAAAAATGTGTTCATCCTAATAAATGTATATTCCTGGAGAGGGGAGTGATTTATGGTATGATTTTTTTTACTAAACCATAGAAAATAATAATTTTTCATGGTTTGTATGAAAAACATTATATTATCACACTAAAAATAGTCTGACAAGTCACAGAAAATATATACATTGTAATTTTAATAGGCTCACCTCGGATAGGTTATTCCCAAAAAAAAACAGAGTTAATGTGTCAATGTACCAAACCAAAATTGTACTTATTGTTGATTTTTTAGTGGACAGACTAACAATATAGGTTTACAAGTTTCACAAGGATAAGGGTCCCATTTATGTCAAACACTCTTCAAATAAACTACTCATCTTAGTGTTGTCATATTTTATCTTATTAAACAATAAATAAAATGACACCTTCCATGGTGTACCACTCTACATTAACTTTTTCCGCATGAAGAACTACACAATATTTATAGTGAGATAATATCTTGTAACTCCTTCTCAATTATTTCACGTGATATACTTGTAATTCCACTTCTTGAATATACAGTTGTGATTACTTACTATTATTCACATTCCTATATTGAAGTCATACATATTTTTTCTATTAACTAATTTATATAGTATAAATTACAAATTCTCCTTCCATTCAAGTGGATGTGGACCATGAAACACTATTTTTCTCACATGTTCAAATCCCTCATTTTTCACATCTATCTTTATATTCTTTAAATTTTTTATTACATATATATTTCTTAAAAATTTCAATCCAATTGACAAACCTATGGAATCATCATGATTTTTGGGAAGGGGTAATTAAATGATCTTAATTCTTTTCATTTATCTATAATAAACTATAATCACTATTTAGGATAAGTTATGTTTTGTTACAACATATTTTTAAGAACAATAAAACACAAAGAGAATAAAAATTTACCAGTTTCACACCTTAATGTATGAATAATATTCCTTTGGGTGATTTAGAACTCATCAAAACCATATTACCCATAGTGTTATACTAATACTAAAAATGTGTAGGGTAGAGCCATGAAATTCATGATTTTACATATCCCAAAAATATTTAAGAGCATCCAATACATAAGTGTTTACCAAAAATCGGACCGATATATTGGGTAAACAATTGAAGAGAATTTATGCAATGAATATAGTCATCTTTTTCTCTTACTAAGACCTTTTTCATTTTCAATTATTTCACATTAGCAAGATGCCTCTTCAATTTTATTACCTTGTAGTATATGAAAAGCTTTACTACATGGATTAGTCTCAATCAGGAAATAGAACCTCAAGATATATATATATGGTAGTATCACCTTAAATTCTCTCTCCCATAATCTCTCTCTTTTCTGTGAAATTCATAGACAATCACACGATCTTCATTATTATATGCTTTTTTTGACACATTCATCTTCATTGGTGAACATATATTCACAAAATACTCAAAGAATTGTATTACAATAAATAATCCCCATTTTTTGCATCACTTATATAATAGTACAATTATTTAATGTTTGAATTTGAATTTAAAATTCCCTAAAGACTTGACACTCAAAAAGATCACCTAGATCCATTTTTATAACAACCTGTAGCTATAAGAAGACATGATGTAATTTTTTAGTCTTCGATTATGATATATCTAACTTCATAATACTTTTAAAAAATCTACTTAAACTATGAAAATACGTATAAGAATGATATTAACTCGTTTTATGATGTGGAATAATCTCCTCTTATAGCATGATATCCTTGAGTTACATCCTAAATCACAATTTTGTATTTTGATTTTATGTCAATGAAGAAAAAATTATTTTCATCTGAAGATTTTAAAATTCTTTAAGAAAATTAATTTTGTAATCTTTGAGAAATAATAGCCACCTAATTAGACTCTAAAGACTCATAAGAATTCCATCTTCAAATTATTAAGATTATAAAGTCTTATGTTGATAATAAAAGGCTTACAGAAGTCCAACCGAAGTCATAATATTTAGTTTTAATAATTAAAATCACTCTAATGTTCAAGTATTAATTTAAAAGTAACATGAGAACTAATGAAATATTATAATGTCCTAAAAATTATAAAAAATCATATGATGAATCCTTATAGAAAAATAGAAGTCATATGAAAAAAGTCAATTTGAAAAGGACCTTGATAAAATTATAAATACACCATTAAGATTCAGATATCCAGATTGGATCCAAATGATACTATACCAGATCCACGCTTTCACAAACTAATTCTAAAAAAAATAAAACACACAAAAATAATGGAATGTACTTCACCTTCAATGAATCGTCAATCACCACTTGAGATTTTACAAGATTTATGAATTAATAATCAAATGCAATAAAACCATCATATTAAATCAAATTTTTCACAGTATTTATTCTCTAGATGAATATAAAAATCTAGATGCACTATTATAATCTCATTATAGATTTATTTATAAACATAAATAAACAACTCCAAAAACCTAATTGTATCAAAAACAATTAATCATAATACTTGGTATCAACAATCCCTAGTCTGGATTCTTTTTCAACCTGGGAAATTAAATAACCATCAAAATCTCAATTCTTAGAAATGATATATCACTCAATAATTCATAGACAATGGGATCAAGCACTATGTAGTAAACAAGAATATTTAATAATAATGCAATATTGTACATATACATAGTGGTAAATGATCAGCCACTTTAAACTAGATTCACCTAATTCTATTGGTTTAGAATCATTATCCTTGATTATAAATCTAATATGAAACCCTTATTTAATAAGTACCACATTTTTTAATTTTATAATGAATAATTAATCAACTAATACATCATTTGTAACACCATAATCATCCAATATATTCTCAAAATTGATAATTGTTTCCACAGAATCTACTAACAAACAAATTCATGCCTGAACTTCATAAAATAATTTAAAATTGAACACTCATGCACCATACTACACTTTTAATAATTCTATATAAATAAATTATCTCTATAAATAGACACCAATATCAATGAATAATCCTTATATTTATATTATCAACCATTAAAATAAAATCTTGGAAAATACATAAAAAGGAAATATATATGCTGCCAATTTTTCTCCCATTTTGAAACTAAAATCCATGAATACAATGGGAGTGGGTATTGATAATATATAACTTTTACTAGAGATAGATTATGATGAACTCTAAATATCAAACTAGGATTTGGAAATACATATTATTACAATGTTATGGTGAACACATTAGATATACAATATTTTGTAAGAAAAAAAATTCAATACCAATTCATTTCATTCCACATCTATAAGATGAATTAAAAATTTATATCAATTTCTTGGGATCTTCAGTTTAAAATTAAATTATTTGATAAATTTACAGCACAATGATTATCATAACCCAAGATGATTGATAAATATCTCTTCGACCTTGATACATTCTAACTATAACACCATCCAACAATGTTGCGTTGTGCCATATGTTATAATAACATATTTTTCCTTGATAATTATGAAGAATACAGAATTATGATTCATGGTGGGATAAAAAAACATTCCCACAAGGAAGGAAAGATACACAAATTCATGATCTTTTTCCTTCAACATAGGATTCCCAATCAATATTTTTATAACCCAACAAATTCAACCTTCATTTCTTCATATATAATTCCATGGTATATTTTTACTTTATGTATTTTAGAGTAATTTTTATATCAGTGATGTGAGGCTATTTTTGTATACATAGATACCTGGAACAATGTACAACAACATACACTAAATCCTCCTTTGATGTAGTTAGATATAAAATAATTCAATTCAGATTTATAAAATATCTAGGATCCACACCATTTTCATTCACATCTTTGGAAATCTTGGTTCCCATTGAGGTTTTAGTGGAAACTATATTTGAATCCTCAGTGCCAAATGTTTTATATCTTCCCTGAATACTTATCATGATAAATAAAAATGAGATATCTCACTTTAGAAATTTGTATTCAAATAAATTACCTCATATCCCAAAATACTAAAATTTGAAAAAATATTCATCATCTCTTCAGAAAATCCATCACAAACATCTTCAACACTTTTAAGGAAACTAATATCATCTATATACATTTCAATAATGATAAATATCTAATTTTCATCCACTAATATTTGATAATCATGAACTATTCACTTATAAAATTTAATTTATTGATGAATGTGTCCAGATTAGAATAAAAATAATTGGTGGCTTTTATCAACACCTGTAAAGCCTTATTTTATGTGGAAACATCATTCTCTTATTCAAAAATAATAACCCATATAGTTTCTTAATATATACCATATATTAGAAATAACCATCGAGGAACGTGTACTTAACAACCTTTTGAAAAAAATTCATTACCTTTGGGATTTAATAGAATTAAATATTAAAATGGTTTGAAGTCCTTAATGTGGTGAAAGTTTCTCGTCAAATTCATCTCCTTTAACCATTGAATATACTTTACACACCCATCTTGTAATATTTCTCAAAAATTCTCCCTTTTATTTCAATTTTTTTATTACAGTTGTACAATTCAAATCATATTCTTGTCTATAAGTTTGGAAACAAACATTCAATTATATATTTATCAATTTGGTATCAATTTAATAAACCCACTCTTAATTGTTCAAAGATTATTCAATATTTATATTTCTACCTTTAGAGAAAAATTATTTCTAAGGTACAAACCTCATTATTATCCTAGATTAAACTTGATAATTTCAATATAGTATAATATTTTAGACTTTCACTTTCCTACTTAATTTTATGTGGGATGAATTATATTTTTCCTCACAACCTTAAATGGTTGAATATTCTTCTCCAAAATATATATTTAAAACGATTTCATCTTTGTCTAAATCATCATTATGTTTTTCAAAAAAACAACATCATTGTGACTTATATAATATATTTGTTCATGTATAATATCTTTGTTTTAATGTTATGATATATTCACACAGAAATTATCAATAATTATTATAGTCTCACTGATATAGTATTACTAACATCTTCCATTAATTATATTTCAAAAAATATTCTAATTACACCTCTTGGATTTAACAAACCAAACTTTCCACCTTTTACTTTGATAATACAAGGGATACCATAAACATCATGATAATTCAATCTTGGAGTACTCATATAGTATGCCTCGTAAAAAATGTTAACAGAATGTGGTCTTTATAAATATTTATTTTTTATATGAATTGATGCATTAATTTTTTGCCTCTAAAAATAAAGATAGGTTTCATGCTCAATAAGCATGATTACATCCATCTCCATAATGTTTCTATTAGTTATTTCTAAAACACCTTATTTATGGTGTATATAGTGCATTCAGTTCATGGTGAATAAAATGACTATCTGGATAAGATTTAAATATATCATTATTTTACTCTGAACTATTATTTTTCCATATTTTTTTCAAGTACAAATCAAACTCTCTATATGAACTTCTTATAAAACATTAAACCTAATAAGATCCTCTGATTGGTATCTCATGTGAATAATTCTTTTAATATAAGAAAATTCATAAACAAAAGAACTTATATAATTTCTTTCATTTGTTTTTTTTTCTCATGGGCCCGTAAATTCCTAAATGGATCAGTTCCAATGGATAGGTCGACATAATTTCCTGCTTCTTATTTGGTAAATAATCAATCGTCCAATTTTTACATGATAATATCATACAATCACTCTCTCTTTTCATCATTGAAACATCAAAAAATTGTACATTATTGATATTATTAATATACCATTATAAAATATGACCATTCCATTAGTACGATAATATATTTTCTCTTTCCTGATAAATGAAGATAAATTTTCAACATCACAAAAAAGAAATAAATTACCACTAGTATGTTTTCCTCTTATCAACACTCCACCATATTAATGGTTCCTAACCCAGAACATATCCTTCCTAAAACAACTTTGTTTGCCTCATCATGAAGCTAATGAAAACTTAAAAGATTTTAATTCAATCGATAAACCAAAATATAGTGATTTTATTTCATCTTTCTATTCCCAATAATAGTAGATCTAACTCCTCTAACATTTAGTAACCCATTATTTCAAATGGTCATTGAACCTCCCCTACACGTTTCCATAGCTTTCTACAGTTTTAAATCTATTATCACGTGAGAAGAAAATTCACTATCCAATAACAATAGAATCTCCCTTTTTGTTTATTTGAGTGTAAATTAAATTACAGTGAAATAATCATTAATATTAATTTCTTTATCCTTAGGATTATTCATATCATTTACAGAGTCCCCATTTTTTGTAGATTTAGACTCAATGTTGGTGTTCCCAAAATTTCTGTATTTTTAATTATCACTAAATTATTCCAAACCATAGACTTTATGAAAATATTCTTCTCTAAAAATTATTATAAAAAATATTTTGCACCAGTTTCGTCATTATAGGGTTGTATCTGTAAGACCTCTTGATCCTCAATCAACTTTTAATATTCTCAAACATCTAAAATATAACTTTGAAAACTAGATCTACACTACATAGATTTCTTTCCTGCTTTGATTAAATTATATGGAGTATGACACAACTATATCCTTTATATTTCACATTACATCATTATGTTATGGTCCTTTACATCCTAAATAGTTTTCTTCTTTATATAATCCTACATTGATAGTGTGGTTATTTCTTGTAAGATAATTATATTTTATGTTATTGTATGATAGGTTTTCCATTTTCAATTTTCTGATTACTCGCTCTAGTTTAGAGAACATTGACAGATATACATTGAACTATTTAATCTAAAAAAATAAATATTTGATAATTCTTCTTCACTTTTAGAACTTCTATCTTCACTCATAAATCATCCATCAGTTACTTTTTCAATGATTAGTTTTCACCATATTCATAAAAAAATGTCTTAACATCAAATTCATCTTCACTACCTTCACTTATTCCTAAAAAAATTTCCTCTTCTATAGTCATAAAACATTATTCCCTTGTATTTATAATAAAATTTTGAATTATTGGATTTATTATAAGAGAATATTCAAGGATTATCCTCATCCGCATCATTATCTTCTCATACTTTTTATTTTAGAAAATTTATAGTAAAATGCCCAATAGAACCACACAAGAAACGTTTTACTAGTTCTTTACATTATAATTTCCTTTCCTTATTTAATTTTCTTATAGAAATAATGAAAATAACATTAACAAACTTCTCATAGACATATCCACCCCTGTCTGAACTACATGATTCTAATTTAATAAAATAATTTTCTATTAATTCTTAGGATTTGTTGTTTTGAAGGAAATATCATGATAATACTTTACATTTCTTCTTGAAAACATTAAATATACTCCTTTTATATGATATTAGAATAATTTTTAATTCATTTTGAGGGATATCATCAAGATATGTTTCTTCCAAAATAGTTACTTTTTTTCATCAAATTTATTAGGTATGATATGAAAGATCGTTTGTACATTAGTTCTCTTCCATATTCACACCATAACCTCAGATAACTATCCCAAATAAATAAACCTCATGAAGAATTGTTCTTGTAATATCTCAAAAATTTAAAATAATATCATTCTATTTTATACTACATGTTACACAGAACACTGATCATAATAAAACAAATGAAATATATTTCTTTAAACTCAATCTCTTTGATAGCTTGTAGACTAGTCAAATCATTGTCTAAATGAACCATGAAATACAATAGCATTATAACATAGCCATTAAATTAGAATTTATGAATAGTTCTAACCTAATCATTAAAATTATGAATATCTGTTGATTATAAATAATATAAGATTCAATTTAATGAAAAATAAATGTTTTTAAAAAACTTGTATTTTTTTCTAAAAGAATATTGAGTTTCGTGTTGCGCACATAATTTAAAATTAATTTTCACCAAATTTTGTAAAAATAATTGAAAAACATAAAAAAAAATTTTGAATCATAATATTGAAATTATCTTAAGGTAAATTTCGTTATATTTTCCCAAAATGTTTCAATTTTTAATGATTAGTCTAAAAGACTGAATTTGAATCGAAAACTAACATTTAGTTCAAATTTTTTATAATGAGAAATTATATTTTAAATTTGAATTAAATTAATATATCGTACATTTTCTCACTGAATTAAATTTAGGTAATTTTAATAATTCTTATGTTAAAATTTTATGTTAAAAATTCATAAACTTTTGAACATTTTCTCATTGAAATTACACTTTCTCTCTGTGTCTATGGGATTAAATTTAAGTTAAAATTTTTCTAATAATGTGAATATAAATTATAAAAAAAATTATTTTTTAACTATAATCAGAATAATTTATATTATCTAAAATGTTAAAATTAGTTTTTTAAAGAAATTAATAGCGAAATTAATAAAACAAATTACCATGGTAAAACTAATAATGGATTCACATGGGGGTTAAAATAAAAACAATATTTGTTAAAATGAATTAAAAACTATTATAAAATATATTTTATGTCTATATTTATAACCTAAGCTATATAATTTTCTAGTATACTACATTTTTTTACCTTTGTAAGTGTGAAAACTTTTGTTACACCTATTTATTTCAAAATACTACAAATGGTCCACTCACCTCACATGGAAAAGGAACCCCCATCTCTAATACAATTTAAACCATCACCACATTTTGTTCCAGAAAATTTATAACAAAATCCCATAAAATATTCTCTCCCTCCATCTTAAATAGTTTATTTTTGTTGAAATCCAACCTAGAAAGGATTTTGGTGAAAACCTATGGAGGTTACCCGAAAGCGAGGTAATGTTTTTCAACGATCACTTTTACTTTGTTTCTTTAACCACATCCTTAAATTATTGTTAAATCATGATTATATAATAAAATTTATATATTAAATATACTAATATTTTTTATGTAATGTTAATTAGCTAAAAATAAACTCACTTTTATAAAATTGGTTACTAAATCATCTTTCTTGTGTGCATCAGACTACCGACTAGTGAACAAACGTCATTTATTTTTCCATTAACTCATCACATGGTTGGGTATAATTGTTGAGTCAATAAGGTTTCCATATGAATTTTTTATTCCTTCATGTTTGGGGAGATTATTGAGCCAATAAGGTGTACTTATGACTTTAACATTTCTTCTTGTTTTGAAAATCACCAACACCTTATCTTAAGGAAAATTTCATTTTACCCTATGCTTTGCTTTCATAAGTAAAATTTCCTTCTCCAAGGAAATTTAACCTTACCATGTTTTTCATTGATCATTTTATCCCTAAGTATAAAATTCGGTTTCATATTCAAAACCTCGGAATCATATATATACATAGATATAACAAATTCTGTTTTTAGGATCAGAATTCAGACTCCGAACATTCTGAATTCAGACCCAAAACACTTCTAAGTTATGGCTCCGAGTTCTCTGAATTTAGACTCCGAACATTTCTGTGTTCTGACTATGAGTTCTCTAAATTCAGACTCCGAACTCTTATGAGTTTTGACTCTGAGTACTCTGAATTTAGACTCTGAATTCTTACGAGTTCTGACTCTTAGTTCTCTCAATTCAAACTCCTAACTTTGTGAGTTCAGACTCTGAACTCTTATGAATTCAGACGCCAAACTTTTTTAATTTCAGACTCCAAACACTTATGAATTCAGACTCCGAACATTTTTAAGTTCAGACTCCAAACTGTTATGAATCCAGACACAAAATTCTACAGAATAAAAACTCTGAATTTCCTTGAAATTCATACTCTATAAATCTATAGAATTCTAACTCCAAATTATTCTGACAAATAGAATCCAAATATTCATGTTTTATAGACTCTGAATAGTGTTTGGTTAAACTCCGAACTTTCATTTTTTCCTTAGACTCCAAACAAAGATTTTTTTTAGGTAACCATATTTTTTTGATTACTCATTTTTTGGTTATAAAATGATGTTGTGTATTTATTTACCTACTAACCATTGTTTGAGTGACACATGAATAGGTCCCTCCAAAATTGAGCAAAAAATATGACCGTTTGAGGAGGGAGCTGACCGTTTAAGATGTTCCTATAAATAAGAGCTCATTTGAAAGAGATCAGAACTTTTGATGAAAGGTTTTATGACTATAGAGCTTACATGCAGTTGAAGTGATTTCTAGAGAGAGAGGATCTTATAAACTCTCAAGCTTCATGCAGAAAGTTTGAACAGCTTGTTCAAACTTTTCTTCATGAAAAATTACTTTGTTCAGTGGTGAAATTTCTTTAAAATTAGAGACATTGGGTTGTGAAGTCAGAGGTGCCAATTTCCTTACAAATCGAGGGATTATGAGGATAGCAAGATAGATACTGATGATCACATTGAGGGATTACCAGGGTTTGGGTAAGATAGTATTTCTTGAAAGTATAAATCAAGGTACCTTTATCCATGTTTGTTGGATACCCTTATCTTTGGTTTAATGTATTTACTACTTGTTACTTGTAGTGTTTCAATTGTGTTTTCCACTGTAATTTTGGTTGTTGAGAAAGTATAACTATCTTATACTTCCTTAGACTTGTACTCTGATTAAATAGGATTCTATATGATTTAAGGTAGAATCTTTGTTGTTATAAACTTTTGTTATGTTTCATTTCTGGAATCACTTTTCCGAAACCAATAAAATTCGTAGAACATAGAGGTTTTGTGAATTTTATTTATACAAAATTTCCTTATAGAATTTTTAAAGTATACAATCCCCCCCCCCCTCTTGTATATTGAGTATCTACACCATAGTTTGATACTACAATCTGTATCATATATATCTTACAATCTATCCATCAATAGGTATCAGAGGAGGTTACCTTGTACCCTGAACCAATTCTGCAATTGGCTTCAAAGGGTTGGTTAAATATGAATTAGTCTCACGATTAGATTCAGAAGAGAAACCTTCTTCTTCACTTTTTTGGAATCAAACTTTCAAACTCATAATGTTCAGATTCATATTTTTCTTAGAGATACTCTAGTTCTATTTTCCTTGCTTATCATATTTACAAACTTTTATTACTAACATGTTTGTATGCCCAGATTTTCCTTATGATGGCTGGTTTAAATGTTGGTTTTATCGACAATCTAAATCCTACCAGACCTCCTATTTTTGATGGAAATGATTATGAGTACTAGAGAGATAGGATGAAGAATTTATTTATTAACACTGTATTTGATAACTACCTAATTCTGATAGGATACTCTAAGATTCTTGATAAGGAATTGAGAACTTTTACTAATCATGAGAAATTTGAATATCAAGAAAATTTCAGAGTCAGAAACACATTGCTATGTTCTATGACTAGGAACTGCTGTAGTCAAATATCTTCATGTGAAGCTGCAAAAATTATCTGGAAGAAACTTGAAGTTACACATTTTGGTACTTCTAAAGTTATAGAAATAATAAGATCTATGTTGAGAGATGAATACCATGTCTTTAACTTTAATTACAGAGAACCCATAAGCAAAGTTTAGCAAAGGTTCATGAATATTGTGAATAGATTACAGTCTGTGGGAGAAAAAGGTTTGGATGATGAGGCCCTTGTAGATAAGATCATAGACATCATGCCAAATTAGTGGGATTCCAAGAGGACAACAATTGATGAGAACATGAAAGTCACACAGATTTTCCTAGATGAGTTGTTCGGAACACTTCTTTAGTATGAGACTAGAATAAAGAGATATACTAATAATGTTAAAAATAATAATGGAAATGGAGGATTTTATTTTACAAATACTTCAAAACATATTAAATCCAAGACTTCAGAAAGAGTAACTATATCAAATTCAATGAAATTCACTATTTAGTCAGAATCTAGTGACATAGAAAAGTCTAAGAATGAAATAGCTAATCTTTATCGAAGAATGAACAAGATAGTATCTCAGAAGGACTATAAAAATGAATTCAAAAGAACGATGGGAAAGTTACTTGTTATGAACGTATAAGAACAGGTCATATCAGACCTGATTGCCCTCTATTGAAAAAGAAGGAAGAGAAGGAATGAAATTCAAAGAGAAATAAGAAGAAGTTATATCGTTTGAAGCACAAGAAAAGTCTTAAAAACGACACTTGGAGTGCTAGATGTGGAGACTCATCAGGAAGAGAATCTTCTGAATATGAATCATCAGCATAGAGAAATATTGGATTCATTGCTACTACTTCTATCCCAAATACATGTCTTATGGACAAGGTACGCTCTGCCAAGGCTTTAACAAATTTATCTCTTGATAATAATAACTATTCTGAAGATATTACTTCTAATAAAGATACTTCATCTTCAGATAATGAAGAAATACATTCATATGAGGAAGTATCTAGATTTTACAAGTTGATAGAAGTAAGAAATTGTAAAATTTATAAGAAACCAGACAAGAAAAGTACTAGGGAATAAGTTCTTACAAAAGAGGTTTCAGACCTCTCTGGAGATCTTGATGATAATGGTGACCTTGTAGAAAAACTTTCTAAAGACCTTAAGGAAGTAAATTCTGAAAATGAAAAACTTTATAAAGATCTTAAGAATTCTATTTTAAAAATAAATGTTTTGATGATAAATCTATCTCTAAGGAAATAATTCTCAAGGATTGGAATTTAGTTATAAGACTAAAATCGGAAATATATTCTCTTAAGAAACTTCTTGAAAACATTACTTCTGGTAAAGAAAATTTTGACAATATGTATTCTCAAATAATACCTCAAGGAAATACTACTGGATTAGGTTATATTCACAGAAAACCTGTTTTAAAACGCATCTATTTTATTCCATCCAGAGCCCCTTTTTATACTAAATGTCAAAGTTGTGGGAATTAAAAGAAAAATTGTTATTTGAATACAGTTCAATATATTGGTTCACATAAAGCGTAATTTTCAAAAAAAATGTGGATACCCAAAATTTTATTGTCTAACAATTCTGGATCCTAGAATATGTGGATTCCTAAAATGTAACATTCTTATTTTTAGTAAAATAAAGAAATTGCCAACAAAAATACATGGTACATGGATAGTGGATGTTCCCGGGATATGTTTGGTAACAAAAACTTATTTGAAAATATCATCAAGATGAAAGGAGGTGATGTAACTTTCGGAGATAATTCTAAGGGAGAAATTATTGGAATAGGTAACATCATTATTCTTGGAAGAACATCGATTTCAAATTTTTTAATTGTCAAGGGTCTTAATCACAACCTCATTAGCATAAGTCAATTATGTGATGAAGGTTACCTTGTGAAGTGTATGAATGATAGGTGATTAGTTAAAAATTCCAAGGAAGAGTTTATTCTTTCTGCCAATAGGTAAGATAACGTTTACACACAAAACATAGAAGTAAATAGGAGCCAAGACCTACCTTTCCCTAGTGCAATGGATTATCATTATAGGTTATGGAATAGATGGTTAAGTCATTGTAACCCTAGGAACCTATGATAACTTTCTAAGAAAAAACTAGTTAAGGATCTTCCGGAGCATAGATTTGATTCTCCAAAAGTTTGTGATCCTAGTCAATATGGAAAGCAACATAAATCAAGTTTTAAATCATTCAGTAGAGTCTCAACCCCTGATTCATTATAGTTGGTGCATATGGATCTTTTTGATCCAACACAAACTAGAAGCATTGGAAGAAAATATTATGTATTTGTCTTGGTTGATGATTATACTAGATTTACATGGGACTATTTTCTAGCAAATAAATCTGAAGCTTTTTCTTATTTAAAAAGTTTTAAATCCCAAGTTAAAAATGAGAAAAACCTTCCTTTGATAACTATTCATAGTCATCATGGATGAGAATTTCAAAAAATTGATTTTGAGAATTTTTGTAGTAGAAAGGGAATTACTCATAACTTCTCAGCACCTTGACCACCTCAACAAAATGGTGTTGTTGAAAGAAGAAATAGAATTCTCCAAGGGATAACAAGAACCATGTTGAGTGAATATTCTAAAGCCAAACATTTTTTGGCTGAGGCTGTAAGTACTGCTTTTTAGAATACAAATCGTGTTTTGATTAGACATTTTCTTAATAAAACTCCTTACAAGTTATGGAATGGTAGAAATCATATATTTTCCTAATTCAAGGTTTTTTATTTCAAGGTATTCATTTTGAATACTAATGATAATTTACAAAAATTCACACCAAAATCTGATGAAGGAATTTTATTAGGCTACTGTACAACTTCTAAGGCTTAAATATTTTTAAATAAAAACACCTATACTATTGAAGATACAGTACATTTCAAATTTGATGAAATTGCTCCCTTTGTTTTTAAACAACCCCAACCTACATATTCAGATGTGTTTTCCAAAATTTATTATCAATCTTTGTTAGAGAATCCTTATGATAAGGAAAATATCCAAGAAGATACTTCTGAATCATTTACCTTAGAATATTTCCTACCCTATGTTGATGAACAGGTTTTACAAAACCCAAATCAGTTGTTACTTAAGAATCATCCCAGTGATAGTATCATTGGTGATGTAAATAAACCAATAAGGACTAGAGGTTACTTAAGAAATGAATTAGAACATCTTGCATTCCTTTCCAAATTGGAACAAAAAAGCACTGATGAAGCTTTAGGTGATGATGATTGGATAAAATCTATTCAAGATGAGCTAAATGAATTCGAAAGGAATAAAGTCTGGACCTTGGTTGAAAGACCTAAGGAAACTTCTGTTATTGGAGTTAAATGGGTCCTCAAAAATAAGTTTGATGAAAATGGAATCATAGTAATAAATAAAGCTACATTGGTTGCTAAAGCCTATAATCAACAAGAAGGAATAGAATATAAATAACTCTATGCTCTATTAGAGAGACATGAATCTACTCGTATTCTAGTTTCCTTTGCATCATTCTTCAACTTAAAATTTTTTCAAATGGATGTGAAATGTGATTTCCTTAATGGTTTTGTTCAAGATGATGTTTTTTTGATCTACCTCCTGGTTGTTAAGATACAAAACATCCTGAACATGTTTATAAACTTACCAAAGCTGTGTATGGACTCAAGAAAGCCCCTTGAGCTTGGTATGATAGGCTAACATGATTTTTGCTTCAAAATAATTAAGTTAAGGGAAATGATGATCCTACCATTTTTATAAAGAAATATTAGAAAAATGTTTTGATTGTTCAAATTTATGTTGTTGACATTATATTTGGTTCAACTAAGAAATTTTTAACTGATTTCTTTGTGGATCTAATGAAATCTGAGTTTGAAATCAGTGTGATGGGTGAGTTAAAAATTTTCCTTGGTTTTTAAATTTCTCAAAAACCAGAAGGAATCTATATATCCCAACATATGTATACTAAATATCTTCTTTCAAAGTATGGATATAACAACACTAAGAGAATTAGTACTCCCATTGGTACCTTAAACACACTTGATCTTGTTGAGATAGGGAAACTAGTAGATCAGACATATTTTAGAGGTATGATAGGAAGTTTACTTTACTTGACAGGTATTCATCCAGGAATAATGTTTTCAGTATTCTTATGTAAACAATTTCAATCCAATCCTAAGGAATCTCATTTAAAGGCAGTGAAAAGTATTTTTCTCTACTTAAAGGGAACCATGAATTTGGGAATCCTTTATTCTTCGGGAAATGATTTTATATTAAAGAGTTTTTTGGATGCTGAATTTAGTTTATGTAGAATGGATATAAAAAGTACATTTGAAAGTGTCATTTCTTAGGAGATTCATTAGTTTCTTGGTCATGCAAGAAGCAACACTCAGTATAACCATCCACTGCTAAAGCTTAATATGTAGTAGCTAGAAGTTGTTGTGCTCAAGTGTTATGGAAGAAACACACACTCACAGATTATGGCATGAGTTTTACCAAAACACTAATTTTGTGTGATAACACTAGTGCCATTGCCTTAAGTAAAAATCAGCACATCACTCTCATAAAAAAACACATAGATATTAGGCATCAATTTCTTAGGGATCATACACAAAAATGAGATAACATTCTTCAATTTATCAGAATGCAAGATCAACTTGATGATATATTCACAAAATCTTTACCATCTGATAGATGTGAATATATTAAATAGAAGTTAGGAATGATAAACGTAATGTAATATTCCTTGATTAACTTCTTGTTCAAACCGATCTCTTTACAGTAATAAACTTCTTTTCATAGGGTAAGTACATTGGATTTTTATATTTTAAAAAATTATCATAGTTAAATTTTTTTTCTGGTAGTCTAAAATTTTATCATAGTCTAAAAATTATTCATAGTCTAATTTCTTTTCGTAGTTTAAATTTTTTTCGTAGTCTAAAAATTTTACATAGTCTAAAATTTTTTCATAGTCTAAAATTTTTTCTTAATCACTTTTTTAAAAATTTTCAGAATGAAAATTTTTATAATCAATTTTTCTAAATTTTTCGTAATTAAAATTTTCATAGCCATATTTTTCAAATTTTTCAAAATGAAAATTTTTGTAGTTATATTATTAAAATCTTTCGTAATGGAAATTTTCATAGTCATATTTTTCAAAATATTTTGTAATGAAATTTTTCATAGTCAAATATTTCAAATCTTTGGTAATGAAACTTTTCATAGTCCAAAATATTTTCGTACTTAAAATTTTTGTAATAAAGATTTTCGTACTAAAAATATTCCTAATAGAGATTTTTGTTTTCAAATTTGTTTCGTAATCAAGTTTTTTCATAATCTAAAGTTCATCAAGGAAACATTTTCCTCAATACGAAAAAATATTCCTATCAATCAGAAACGTATGTTTTCTTTCCTAATTTTTCGTAATCATCCTTTACTTACTGATAGTTTCATTTGTTTTTAAATTTTTGGGATTCTATTTTACTTAAATCCTAATGTTTTTATTAAAAAGACATCAAAAGATTAGATCCAAGATTTCCTTACGGCTATCATATCAACTGTCAGATCTGATCAGAATGATTTTCAACCATTGGATTGAGTTTGAAAGATAAACTATCACGTCAAACGACTATATAATGGACCCCCTAATGTTTGCCCCACATCGATTCTCAAGCTCTTGCGTGCTGAAGTTCTTCCCTTCTACATAAGATCATTCCAGAATTTCAAGGGTTTCTCAATTACGAATGTTTGTCGAAGAATCTTCTCTGAAAGGTATGTCTACTGTCAAACCAATCTCAGAGTGGCATGTCTATAGACAAAGTTTGGTGAATCAAAACTTCATCAAGAAGTATGATTTGATTATCTCGAAAAATATTAAGCTGAATGGATGGGAGAGAATTTGAATATCAAAGGTAGGTGCTCAAGATTTGGTGTATCCAGATATGCTAATTGAGTTTTATGAATCAATCAGTTTTTTGATGGAAGAAGGAAGAGAGAAGTTCTCGTTCAAAAGTTATGTAAAGACGTATGCTCTTTAATATACTAAGGTAGCTAGTTTGGTTGGAATTTCATATTATGGGGAAGATGAGTTCTGTTCCAATAATTTTCCATATTTCAAATAAAGCTTTGTTAAGGTGTATTATAGAGAGTGCCTCGGTCTTACAGATGTCAAGACTCCGAAGATTGCCCACTTGTCAACAAATTATCAGATTCTCAAATTATGGGTTGAAGGTTTTATAATTACGAGAGAAGGGGAAAAAGATACATTGAAGAAGAGTGACATGTATATTTTGGATTTCTTGATGAATCTAAGGAAGATCAATTTGGTTAAGCATATTCTCATTACGATTGAGAATATTAAGAATGGAAACTTGAAGGCTCAGATAATCATGTATCCAGCAATTCTTTCCAAGTTAATTGTTCGGTGCTTATAAACTTTTAAAATTCCTTGCAGCTCGAAGCCAAGGAATTTAAAAGTCATGCTAGTCAGTGATGATACTCGGAAGAGGTTGAAAATTTGTTTTTCTACAGATTCAGGACAATTTTATGACATACTATAGGAACAAGCTGAAGTTGTTATGAAAAAACAAGAAGTGTCTGAACCATCCAAAAAGACAGGAACAAAGAGGAAAATGAATGATGTAGAAGAGAAAGGAAAACCCCCAAATGCTATGGAAGCCCAATAAACACCTCCAAATCCTAAAATGAAAAAAGCCTATCCAGATGAGGTAGTAGCTATGTGGAGGGAAGACAAGGAAAAAAGAAAACCAGGGGAGCCTAGTTTTGGTTTGGATCCTACTGAAGCAAAAGCCTTAAAATAGAAGAGAGATGATGAGCTTGAAGAGCAAGCTAAAGAAAATAAGTTAAAGAAGAAGATGGATGAAGCAGAGATTGGGCAATCCCTTCTGAGGGATACTGAAAAAGATTCCGAACAAATTCCGGTACCAGAATCATTCTTGGTAGAAGCATTACTCGAGACTTCGGGAAATAATTATGAGACTCTAGAAAAGTTCAAAGAAAAAGAAGTGGAAGGAGTTGAATAAGAACAAAGTAGTGGTGATACCAAAGATTTGATTAAGAAAGTCGAAGACTCTCATGAGAAGGAAATCCCATCCGAGAAATTGCCAATCCGAGCCTCTCAAGATGAATCTTCAAAGCTTTCTACTCCTGGGTTAGATGACAAGGATAAAGATGAAGTGAATAATCTCTCTGAGGAAGAAAGTTCTAATCATGATTTCATTCACCCTGAGGATGCTGAGGTAAGAGCTGAGAAAGAAGATATAGATGAAGATACGATTGTTCAACTATTTGACAGTGAATATAAATCTATGAATGAGGAAGCCATTCTGAAAACTGATAAGGGTAAATAGGTGGTTGTTGATACACCTACTAACACTGTTGAATGAATATTCTAAAGCCAAACATTTTTTGGCTGAGGCTATAAGTACAGCTTGTTAGAATACAAATCGTGTTTTGATTAGACATTTTCTTAATAAAACTCCTTACAAGTTATGGAATGGTAGAAAACATAGATTTTCCTACTTCAAGGTTTTTTGTTTCAAGGTATTCTTTTTTAATACTAATGATAATTTTCAAAAATTCACACCAAAATCTGATGAAGGAATTTTATTAGGCTACTCTACAACTTCTAAGGCTAAAAGATTTTTAAATAAAAACACATGTACTATTGAAGATACAGTACATTTCAAATTTGATGAAACTGCTCCCTTTGTTTTTAAACAACCCCAACCTACATATTCGGATGTGTTTTCCAAAATTTATTATCAAACTTTGTTAGAGAATCCTTATGATAAGGAAAATATCCAATAAAATACTTCTGAATCATTTACCTTAGAAGATATCCTACCCTATGTTGATGAACTGGTTTTATAAAACCCAAATAAGTTGTTACATAAGAATCATCCCAGTGATAGTATCAGTGGTGATGTAAATCAACCAATAAGGACTAGAGGTTACTTAAGAAATGAATTAGAACATCTTGCATTCCTTTCCAAATTAAAACAAAAAAGCACTGATGAAGCTTTAGGTGATGATAATTGGATAAAATCTATTCAAGATGAGCTATATGAATTCGAAAGGAATAAAGTCTGGACCATGGTTGAAATACCTAAGGAAAATTCTGTTATTGGAGTAAAATGGTCCTCAAAAATAAGTTTGATTAAAATGGAATCATATTAAGAAATATAGCTACATTGGTTGCTAAAGACTATAATCAACAAGAAGGAATAGACTATAAAGAACTCTATTATCTATTAGAGAGACTTGAATCTACTCATATTCTAGTTGCCTTTGCAGCATTCTTCAACTTCAAACTTTTTCAAATGGATGTGAAATGTGATTTCCTTAATGGTTTTGTTCAAGATGATGTTTTTTTAATCTACCTCCTGGTTTTGAAGATACAAAACATCCTGAACATGTTTATAAACTTACCAAAGCTGTGTATGGACTCAAGAAAGCCCCTTGAGCTTGGTATGATATGCTTATAAGATTTTTACTTCAAAATAATTAAGTTAAGGGAAATGATGATCCTACCATTTTTATAATGAAATATTAGAAAAATGTTTTGATTGTTAAAATTTATGTTGTTGACATTATATTTGGTTCAACTAAGAAATTTTTAACTGATTCATTTGCGGATCTAATGAAATCTGAGTTTGAAATGAGTGTGATGGGTGAGTTAAAAAATTTTCTTGGTTTTTAAATTTCTCAAAAACCAGAAGGAATCTATATATCGCAACATATTTATACTAAATATCTTCTTTCAAAGTATGGATATAACAACACTAAGAGTATTAGTACTCCCATTGGTACCTCAAACACACTTGATCTTGTTGAGGCTGGGAAACTAGTAGATCAAACATATTTTATAGGTATGATAGGAAGTTTACTTTACATGACAGGTACTCATCCAGACATAATGTTTTTAGTATTCTTATGTAAACAATTTCAATCCAATCATAAGGAATCTCATTTAAAGGCAGTGAAAAGTATTTTTCTCTACTTAAAGGGAACCATGAATTTGGGAATCCTTTATTCTTCTGGAAATGATTTTATTTTAAATAGTTTTTTGGATGCTGAATTTGGTTTATGTAGAATGGATATAAAAAGTACATTTGGAACGTGTCATTTATTAGGAGATTCATTAGTTTCGTGGTCATGCAAGAAGAAACACTCAGTATAACCATCCACTGCTAAAGCTTAATATGTAGCAGCTAGAAGTTGTTGTGCTCAAGTGTTGTAGAAGAAACACACACTCACAGATTAATGCATGAGTTTTACCAAAACACTAATTTTGTGTAATAACACTAGAGCCATTGCCTTAAGTAAAAACTAAGCACATCACTCTCGTACAAAACACATAGATATTACGCATCAATTTCTTAGGGATCATACACAAAAATGAGATAACACTCTTCAATTTATCAGAATGCAAGATCAACTTGTTGATATATTCACAAAATCTTTACCATCTGATAGATTTGAATATATTAAATAGAAGTTAGGAATGATAACCGTAATGTAATCTTCTTTGATTAACTTCTTGTTCAAACCAATCTCTTTACAGTAATAAACTTCTTTTCATAGGGTAAGTACATTGGTTTTTTATATTTTAAAAAATTATCATAGTTAAATTTTTTTTCGGGTAGTCTAAAATTTTATCATAGTCTAAAAATTATTCATAGTCTAATTTATTTTCATAGTCTAAATTTTTTTCATAGTCTAAAATTTTTTCATAATCACTTTTTTTAAATTTTTCGTAATGAAAATTTTTATAATCAGTTTTTCTAAATTTTTTGTAATTAAAATTTTCATATCCATATTTTTCAATTTTTTCGAAATGAAAATTTTTGTAGTTATATTTTTAAAATCTTTCGTAATGGAAATTTACATAGTCATATTTTTCAAAATCTTTTATAATGAAAATTTTCATAGTCAGATATTTCAAATCTTTTGTAATGAAACTTTTTATAGTCTAAAATATTTTCGTACTCAAAATTTTTGTAATAAAGATTTTCGTACTAAATATTTTTCCAATAGAGATTTTTGTTTTCAAATTTGTTTCGTAATCAATTTTTTTCTTAATCTAATGTTAATCAAGGAAAAAATTTCCTCAATACGAATAAATATTCCAATCAATCGGAATCATATGTTTCCTTTCCTAATTTTTCGTAATCATCCTTTACTTACTGATAGTTTCATTTGTTTTTAAAATTTTTGGATTCTATTTTCCTGAAATCCAAATGTTTTTATTAAAAAGACATCAAAAGATAAGATCCACGATTTCCTTACGGCTATCATATCAACCGTCAGATCTGATCAGAATGATTTTCAACCATTGGATTGAGTTTGAAAGATGAACTGTCGTGTCAAACTCCTATATAAAGGACCCCCTGATGTTTGTACCACATCGATTGTCAAGATCTTACATGCTGAAGTTCTTCCCTTCTACATAAGATCATTCCATAATTTCAAGGGTTTCTCAATTCCGAATGTTTGTCGAAGAATATTCTCTCAAATGTATGTCTACTGTCAAACCAATCTCAGAGTGGCTTGTCTATAGACAATGGTTGGTGCATCAAAACTTCATCAAGAAGTATGATTCGATTGTCTCGAAAAACATTAAGCTGAATGGATGGGAGAGAATTTGAATATCAAAGGTAGGTGCTCAAGATTTGGTGAATCCGGATATGCTAATTGAGTTTTATGAATCAATCAGTTTTTTTATGGAAGAAAGAAGAGAGAAGTTCTCATTCAAAAGTTATGGAAAGACTTATGCTCTTTCATATACTAAGGTAGCTAGTTTGGATGGAATTTCATATGATGGGGAAGATGAGTTCTATTCCCATAAGTATCCATATTTCAAATAAATCTTTGTTAAGGTGTATTCTAGGGAGTGCATCAGTCTTACAGATGTCAAGACTCCGAAGATTTCCCACTTGTCTACAAATTATCAGATTCTCAAATTATGGGTTCAAAGTTTCATAATTACGAGAGAAGGGGAAAAAGATACATTGAAGAAGAGTGACTTGTATATTTTGGATTTCTTGGTGAATCTATGGAAGATCAATTTGGTTAAGCATATTCACATTACGATTGAGAATATTAAGATGGAAACTTGAAGGCTCAGATAATCATGTATCCATCCATTCATTCCAAGTTAATTGTTCGGTTCTTATAAACTTTTAAAATTCCTTGCAGCTTGAATCCGAGGAATTTTAAAGTCATGCTAGTCAGTGATGATACTCGGAAGAGGATGAAAATTGGTTTTTCTACAGATTCAGGAAAATTTTATGACTTACTATAGGAAGAAGCTGAAATTGTTTTGAAAAAACAAGAAGTGGTTAAACCATCCAAAAAGACAGGAACAAAGAGTAAAATGAATGATGTAGAAGAGAAAGGAAAACCCCCAAACGCTAAGGAATCCCAATCAACACCTCCAAAACCTAAAAATAAAAAAGCCTATATAGATGAGGTAGTAACTATGTGGAGGGAAGACAAGGAAAAAAGGAAACCAGGGGAGCCTAGTTTTGGTTTCGATCCTACTGAAGCAAAACCCTTAAAATAGAAGACAGATGATGAGCTTGAAGAGCAAGCTAAAGAAAATAAGTTAACGAATAAGATGAATGAAGCAGAGATTGGGAAATCCCTTCTGAGGGATACTGAAAAAGCTTCTGAACAAATTCCGGTACCAGAATCATTCTTGGTAGGAGCTTTACCCGAGACTTCAGGAAAGAAGTATGAGACTCTATAAAAGTTCAAAGAAAAAGAAGTGGAAGGAGTTGAAGAAGAACAAAGTAGTGGTGATACCAAATATTTGATTAAGAAAGTCGAATACTTTAATGAGAAGGAAAGCCCATCCGAGAAATTGTCAATCTGAGCCTCTCAAGATGAATCTTGAAAGCTTTCTACTCCTGGGTTATATGAAAAGGCTAAAGATGAAGTGAATATGCTCTCTGAGGAAGAAAGTTCTAATCATGATTTCATTCACCCTGAGGATACTGAGGTAAGAGCTGAGAAAGAAGATATAGATGAAGATAAGATTGTTTAACTATCTGACAGTGAATATAAATCTCTGAATGAGGAAGCCATTCTGAAAACCGATAAGGGTAAATACGTGGTTGATGATACACCTACTAAAACTGTTGTAAAGAGGAAGGAAGCTGGTGAATCTTCAAAGAGGAAAATTGCTAGAAAAATATTTTCTAAGTCATTATATTATTTTTCGTAAGGATGTTTGTGCTTTCCAAAAAGGGGGATATTATTTATTCAATAACTTTTCCTTATGAATTTTACATTACTTCATGTTTGAGGAGATTGTTGAGTCAATAAGGTTTCCTTGTGACTTTAACATTTCTTATTGTTTTGAAAATCACTAACACATTTACTTAAAGAAATTTTTATTTTACCATATGCTTTTCTTTCATAAGGAAAATTTATTTCTCCATGGAAATTTATCCTTAACATCTTTTTCATTGATCATTTTATCCATATGTATAAAATTATTTTTCGTATCCAAAACCTCAGAATCATATATATACTTAGATATAATGAATTTATTTTTCTAGATCTGAATTTAGACTCTGAACTTTCTGAATTCAGACTCCGAACACTTCTGAGTTCTGACTACGAGTTCTCTCTGTTCAGACTCCGAAATTTTCTTAGTTCTGACTCCTAGTTCTCTGCATTCAGACTCTGAACTCTTATGAATTCTCAATCCGAGTTCTCTGAATTCAAACTCTGAATTCTTCTAAGTTCTGACTCCGAGTTCTATGAATTCAGACTCAAAACATTGTATGTTCAGACTCCGAACTCTTATGAATTTATAATTTCATCTTTTTTAAGTTTAGACTCCAAACTCTTATGAATTAAGACTCTGAAATTTTTTAAGTTCAGACTCCAAACTCCTATGAATTTAGACTCCGAATTCTACTGAATTCAAGACTCTGGATTTCTTTGAAATTCAGACTCTGGAATTCTTTAGAATTCTAACTCCGAATTCTTCTGATAAACAGAATCTGAATATTCATGTATTATAGACTCTGAATAGTTTTTGGTTGTACTCCGAACATTTATTTTTCCATAGAATCTGATAAATTAATTTGGTTAAGTAACCATATTATTTTTTGCTTACTCATGTTTTGGTTATAAAACGATTTCATGCATTCAATTACTAATTAACCATTTTTTGAGTAACACGAGTACAGGTCCCTCCAAAATTCAAGGAAAAATATGACTGTTGGAGGAGGGAGTCGACTGTTGAAGATGTTCCTATAAATAGGATCTCATTTGAAAGAGATTAGTACTTTTGATGAACGGTTCTATGACTCTTGAGATTATATGTTGTTGAAGTGATTTCTAGGGAGAGAGGATATTATAAACTCTCAGGCTTCATGCAAAAAGTTTGAACAGCTTGTTCAAAATTTGCTTCATGTGGAATTGCATTGTACAGAGGTGAAATTTCATTAAAATTAGAGACTTCGGGTTGTGAAGTCAGAGGTGCCAATTTCCTTAACAATCGAGGGCTTGCGAGCATATCAATATAGATACCGATCTTCGGATTGAGGGCTTACCTAGGTTTGGGTACGACGGACTTTCTTGAAAGTATAAATCAAGGGACCTTTATCCTAGGTTGTTGGATACCCTTCTCTTTGGGTTCATATATTTACTACTTGTTTCTTGTAGTGTTTCAATTTTGTTTTCCGCTATAATTTTGGTTGTTGAGGAAAGTATAACTATCTTATAATTCCTTATAATTGTACTCTGATTAAATAGAATTCTATAGTCTTTAAGGTTGAATTGTTGTTCTTATAAAGTTTTGTTAAGTTTCATTTCCGGAATCACTTTTCTGGAATCAATAAAATTAGTAGATCTTAGAGGTGTTGTGAATTTTGTTTTTACAAAATATACATAAGGAATTTTTAAAGTATACAATTCACCCCCTCTTGTATATTGAGTATCTACACCGTAGTTTGATACTAAAATCAGTATCATATCTATCTTACAATCGATACAACAATAATGATGGATATAAATTATATATATGATATTTTTATCATAATTATACCTACTCAGTAATTTTATTGTTTAAAACATTTTACATTCCATTCCTTAGGGGACATGATAACCTCGCTTGTGTGGCAGACTACCGCCTCATGAAGTGATGTGACTCATCATTCATTAACACATAACATGGAAGGTGATAAAGATATTTTTCATTAATATATGTAATATAAATTAAATTATTATGATAATTATAACATATTTATTATTCTAAATAGATCATATATTATTTTTTCTTATACTGAAAATGATGACATCATTTGTGTATGTCTGTACTATCACCCTTACATGGTGATGTGTCTCTCTTTTTATCACCAAACCACATGGATGAAATATATAAGTATATATAGAGAAATGATATGGTATTTGTGATATTATAATAATTATATAAATATAAATTATTTCATAAATAATTTAAATAATGATCGTTGAAAAATAGAAGTGTTGCTCATGTGTATGCACTTCCTACTCTCTCCATGATCGTAACATTATTAATTTTTCAAAACTATCTTTCATGATAAGTTTTAAAAATATAATTGACATATAAATGTGATAATTATTTTATTATTGTAATTATTAACTTGATGGAACAAAATAATATTAACAAGTACCAAAACATTAAAAGCAAACCATGAACTAGAAAACATAGCTCTTAACACTTGAAATTTTGAAAATAATGAAATATTACTAACAAATAGGGGTAAAACTTTATAATCGGACCATATATGATATTCCAAAAATGATTAAGATTTTTGTATAAATTAATTTCAACCTAAAACCATTATAGACGAGGTTAAATCATGTTTAACTAATGGAAATCATAGGGGAAGAGACTTTATCTCAATTTCCCTTCATTAAAGAATACTACAATGTTTTGCTCATAATAACTTTTAAATGATGTATATACAAACCCTTTAAAATATAATATCTTAATTCATTCATTCCATATGGTATGTTAAGTTTCAATTTGAATTATTTCATCCAAGTCTATTTGATTTGAAAATTACCAAGGGGTAAATGTTATTGAATAATATCATTCTTTTTTATGTTTGTTAACCTTCTCTCGAAACAATAACTTTATTATAGTCATTTCTCATTATACACTAAATTTATCATAAATACTAATATTATTTAATGATTGATATGATTATTTCCAAAACAGTATACCATTATTTGATATATGATGAATACTTTTAAATTATAGTGGTAGGTGGGTCCTGTCATTATATAAACCCTGATGCATCAGTGGGTCTTAAGAGACAAATGAATTTCCCAAAATAAAGGATTTTTTACATATAGTTTAAACTATATTTTGAATTTTCTTAATAGTAGAGTCATAAAGATGCCTAATATCATGGAATCAAATAATTATTAACTTTTTTCTTCAAAAGATATATTATTTTAACAATATTATTATCTTTGGATGCATTTAATTCTTATATTATTGATTAAATGAAATGTTTGATCAGTTATGTACCATTCCATATTTATTATACATTATATATTCATGTGTAAAATATATTTAATTGGAATGTAGGTTCAATTATATTGAATTAAATGAATAACACATATTTGATTGAATTTTCATGGATTTAGTTAATTTAATTTTGTTGTGTTTTATGTTGAATTTGTTAATCCCAATGTAAAATGGTTATCATGTACGTATATGGTACACCAAAACTACTAAATTAATCCTTCCTTCGGGATTTGTATTTGTTGTATCTATTCTAATGAAATAATGTAGGCATTAGATCTCGGTTATTAGAGTTAGGATCATCAAAGTTTGTATAAATTGATGTTTATTAGAATCTTTTAGGGGTATATTTCTAAAAATATAGTCAATAGAATATAAAACTATGATAAAAATTGAGGAAAATTTTGGAAAAATATCCTAATTTATATGTAATAAATAGATTAGGTGGTTTTTGTTTCAAATAAATCATTGTATAGATACTATATATAGACATGGTTCTAGAACAAAGGTACCTTGTGGTAATAACTCTAACAAAGGTGAATTTTTCTTGATCTTATCATCACCTAGTGCAAGAAAATGGTATTTGTTGTGCACTAGGTTTGACACTCCCATGGTATATTCTTAAGATAATTCACATTTTCATTAAAAACTATTATAAAGGATTTGAAAATAATGATACCGCCAAATAAAACATGTTTATGGTGCCTAGTGTTTGTTTTATGCTATGTGTTACACTATATTTTGTATTATAATTTTTTTATTTTAAATTAATAATTCAATAAGCTAATGCAGTATTTACCATTGTTTAGATATGGCACATGGAAAGAATAAGGTTATTAATACTCATGGTAAATATTGAGATTTCCCTACAGATGAATCCAATACAGGTGATATTATAAATGATAAAATTAAGTCGATATTGTGGATTCAAAATCTTGTTATAAATAAACTTTTCTTAGATGGAGAAACCTTTTCCATAGAGAGATTATCATATGTTGGACTGCATTATGTGATAGAAGCCGGAATCATTTTGTGGGGCTAAGAATCCAATGGTAGTTGAAAAATATATTATGTCTCTATAAAATATATTATGGCCTTGGGTTGTGGTGATAATGAATGTCTTACTCTTGCAATGTATTTTCTCGAAGGTGATTTTAATCAGTGGTGGTCATTGGTCTAGAACACTAAAGATGAATATGAAATATAACTCAATGATTGGAAATATTTTATTGAGTCATTCTTCCAAAACTATTTCCCTCTTTATATACTAACTATGATGAAGATAATGTTTTATAACACAGATAAAAAGGAATAATCAAGTGTGGTGGTGTATGAATCATCCTTTAATATGTATTCTTTGTATACTATGGATTACATACACAACAAGGAGTGAAAAATATATCATTTATTTGATGGTCTTAATCGATGTCTTTTAAGGGTGTTGTTCTCTCAAATATTTTATTCATATGATGAAATAGTTTTAAATACTATGAATATAGAGAAATAATTCTATAATTTTATGAGTTCTAAAACAAGCAAGGGAAGAAGAGGATGACAATGAAAAAATGGATTATAGGAAGAATGGAATAAAGGATCTTGACACATGTGATAATTGTTATATGAAAACATGGTACTTTAATGAAGGTAATTTGAATTTTCTATATGTGTGTAAAGATTGTGTAACAACATGAGATTTTGTGAGTGACTTTTTTAAAATTAATTTAATCTTATGATATTTTTTCATTTCTCCAAACACTAAAAATAGAATTTTTATATTAAATAACTATGTTTGTGATAATTTATATGCATCACCAAGTTATCATGAACTAAATATAACATTATTTTTAACATTCTCCACAAGGAACACTGATGCTATCATACATTACACAAAATATTGACTTTCCACGATGTCTTGTGTAACACGCAAGACCGAGTGTTAAAAATAATAATATATAGTTAGAAAAATTATTAATTCATAACATATGATATTACCTAGTTGTTAAGTTGACTGTTATGAAAAGTATTAACTAACCAATGTTTGAATTCATTATTCAATAATTAATTATAAATAAATATAATTACCAATTGAATATAAAGGTAATGTTTTTATAGAAAACAATCTTTATACTCATAATGATTTTTTGTCCTAATAAATTAAAACAATTATAATTAGTGAGTGATAATAGTTATATATATATATATATATTATAAATCCAATAAAATATTTTTGATAGTGATCTTATATATTTGATAAACATAATATAGGAGGAAACCCAATTTCATACATAAAAACCTATATTTTTATTAAGACACTTTTGAAACCTTTTAATTGTAAACATATTTTAAATACAATTTTTTAAAAATTTATAAAGTTTATATTTAAAAATAAGCCTATTAACTTAAATATGAACATTAAAAATATGTTAGGGTGAATTTTTGGTATTTTTCATAAAATTTTAATATTTTGAAGAACACTGAAAATAAGGAATTTTATTTCAGAACTATTTTTTCATCTAAATTTTTTATATGATTAAGAAATATATTAAATTTTTAATAAATTATAGTTAGATTAATTTTTTATCATATAATACAATTTAGTTTATTATAATAAATTTCACATTGAAATTTATTTTAAAAACATAAAAAACATTTGCACATTTTTACTTTAAAAACCTACATTGTCATCCCATCTATGTGATTAAATTTAAATTAATTTATGAAAATTTTATAATTTAAATTTAGAAAAATGGATTAAATATTTTTAATCATCCTATGTTATATTTTATAATAATTTCATTTTAATTTTTTACTAAAAATAATAGTGAATGTAATTAAAATTAACTAAGACGATTAAAGAGAAATTTTGCTTAACAAGGGAACAAACCATAATATTAAGGGTCCCAAGGACCTAGAAACTTTTAAAAAACCCATTTTATGGAAATTATTCGGTAATTAACTTTACATTTATGATTTTTTATTGGTTTTGGATGATTTTTTTAGTTAAAAAATGGGTAATCATTTTAAAAAAATCAATGTGGGTCCTTTTTCTCCCCTATAATGGCTGCCAACTCTCCCACATCCACAATCCTCTCAAAAAAATAGGATTTTCTAGTATCACCTCTATAAAAATCCAAAAAACCATACCTTACTCCTTGATTCCTACCTTTGGTAAGAAATCTATCCAAGGAAGACCTTTGGTGAAAACAAAAAAGAGTTACCCAAATAAGAGGTAACATACTCCCCTAAGCTACATTATGTTTTTTCATTCTCCTCCCCATACTCTATACTTATTCTAGTATTGTACAAATAAAAAGTATCCCAATTATACTAATATGTTTTTATGATAAGGTTTTTACCTAAACATACACATACTTCCATCTAATGGGTAACAAACATACTATTTATTTGTACGATGAACTACTTCCTCACAAAACGATGATTGTCCTTTTTTCTTTTATCGTCTATCATGGTTGGTAATTAGGATGGAAAAGATAATTATATATGATATATATGATACATATTATTTCTTTAATAATTTTTAATTATATTAAAACACATATCTTTACAATTTTAATTTTCTTCAAATATGATAAATTTGTTTGAGAAAGTGTGGTCAACCGCCCCCTCAAAGCTATGTGATTCATTCACACAATACATGGAATGGAGTAATATTGAATTAATTAAAATTGTATGATATATATTATATAATAATTATAATATATCTATATTATATATATATATATCATTTTATTTCTTTCTTTCAATATGAAAATAAAACAGAAATAATGTACATGCACACATACGGCCTACCGTCCCCATTAACGGGGCATTCCATTTCATACTTATATATTCTATATATTATTATAATACACATATAATAAATATAAATTATTTTATATCATGTTTTACATTATGGAAATCGAAATATAAATATGAGGACCAAAGATATAACAAACTAAGAATCATGCAAAAAACAAAGCGAATATTACCCGAATTGAAATTGTAAAAAACAATTATTAACAAAAAGCTAATATAAAGTCATAAGAAAACAAAATATGGTGTTATATATTATAATATGGTTCTGTTATGATTTATAATAAACTTATATTTATTATACATGAATTTTTTATGAGTATAATTGGAGTAATGACACATGGTTAGGGAATTTCATCTCACTTTTATTTATTTGAGATACATGTCTTATACACCACTCAATTATTTTTTGTTGAATATAGACTAACCATGAATGTATTATATGAATCTTATAATTGAATTTAATTGTGTTTACACACCAATTTTATGATCTTACTTTAAGGGGTTTATTGTTCCAAGAGTTAGAAAATTGGTAAAGTAATTGTATTTTAATTTTGTTTCTTTGAGAAAAATGACATGTTATGTAGCTATATTTTTATATTATGTGTATATGATTCCTTTAACATGGTAAATAATGAATATCATTCAGTTTATTGTATTTTAATATTTATGTAATTTAATTTTCTTACATGGTTAATATAATTTAATGATACCATGTGGTAAGAGTTTATTGAGACGATCTCTTTGTTTATTGAGATTGTTTATAATTATGATTCCATTTATAAAATATTACGATCAATATCTCAAGAGAAATCACTAATTTAATTATACTCTATATATTCATGATATCGTAATGTATTGGTACCATTTTTCCATTCTTTGTTACATATAATTATTAAGGATGTATTTTAGGAATGTTCGACTTTACCTCTCTCTTCGGACATAAACCCATGTTTCTTCAAAACCATGTTTAATTAAAGGTCTCAAATAATATTATAAAATTCTCATATTATATTTAAAAGAAATTATTTCCAATTTTTTACTATTAAACCAAATTTGCTTCAAAAAGTAACATTCTTTCTGTTTTCATATTGAGGAACTTTTATAAACTTTTTACAGTGAAAAATAAATGTTTGTCATGCAATGATTTACCCATTTTCATGATAGACATTCTCTTGAATCTTCATTTACATGAATAAAAATATTTTATTTTTTCATATAAAATGATTTCATATTTTTCTGGAAATGCATTATTTAATTTGTTTTACAAATAAACTGGTTTTAAAAATGTTTTTTATCTTCTTTTATAGGTTTTCATAGAAAAATATGTTTTCAAACTAGTTTCAAGATTTCTTTATAAGTTTAAAATATACCTTCAATGAAATGGTTTTCAAAATATTTTGAATATTTATATTTAAGTGTTATCTGTATTTTCAATGATATAAATTTCAAAATGTGTTCAATATTTATTTATATGTTTTCATATTAGGTTCAAATAAATGGTTTTAAAAATTATTCCATGCCTTCCTTCTACAATTCAATGTATTTTCAAAGATGGTGGTTTTAAAAATGTCTTATGTTTTAAAAATCCCTTTTCAAATAATGAAGGATAATTTCTTTATGAAACGTTTTTAAGGATCTTTCCAAATTATTTATCATCTAATATGACATCTGTTGGTGTTACTCAAACCTTTTTGGTTAAATTATTCATTGTTTACAATCATATTCAATATTGAATAGATATTTTTTTTGTGAAATGATGTGTGTGACACCATTTACTCTTCCATAGGTCATATGCTTTGGAATCATTATTCTTTTCATGTGTTATTATTTAATTATATGATTAGGAAACCTATCTATTTTGTATAGTTTATCATGTGATGAAATATTAATGACACCCAATTCATTTCATAGGTCATGATTTGATATTTATAAAACCCATCTATTTTCATGGGTTTTGATTTGATAAATTTTTTGTTATCTTGTGGCTTTTGTATATATGATTTTATTATGTGTTGGGTGGGATTTATATCTCCCTACAATTCATTGGGAAATGATATGTTTTATATGAGTTCAAAGGGTATAGGAGTTGAAGCCCAATCCCTAAAAAAATATGGTCCATGGGTTGTAGATGAAGAGGGTACAAGGTTAGTAGCCCATTCCCAAAAATAAGAAGGTACATGAGTTGTATACCAAGACTGATAGTTAGAGGGTACAATGGTCAAAGCCCAATCTAAAAAACAAGAAGGTACATGGGTTATATCCCAATACTAAATGAAATAGGTCATATAGGTTGTATCCCAAGTGTAAAATTATTATGATACATTGGTTTTTAGACCAAACCTGAAGTAGGTACACTGGTCATAGTCCAATTCTAACCTTTTTTGGTGGTCTTTGTTTATATTCTTGACATATTATTTTCTATGTTTATGTGTATTACAAAAGGAAAATGTCTTCTTCTGATGTTATTATTTCATGGATTATGTACTTCATTCCCTTATGATTAATGTTTTATGAACTACCCAGATTTGTTCCTTGATTCTTTCTTATGAACATTGATATGAAGGTTATGATCTAAAAATATTATGACCATGTTCTAATAACCTTATTCTTATGTCTATGTATACATGTATCCCTTCTTTAATCTTACTGAGCATCAGAGCTCACCCCATTTTATGTTTCCTTTCCAAGGATAGGTATATATGTATTAATTTATATTTTTCTAAGAATGGTGGTAGTCATTATGAATGTAGTGAGAGATAATGTATCTCACTTAGGTACCAGTGTTTATGTTTCCATGTTTCCAAAGGTTCTATACTAATACAGTCTTTGGGAATCTATTTTTTTTATTGTAATAATTATTAGAAAAAAGTGATGTAATATCTATATACGTTAATACTGGGTCATTATAGTTGGTATTAGTGAAAAGATTTAGTTAAGCATTGGAAATTAGGATGAGAATACCTTTAAGAGAACCCTAAGGACATGTCTGCAGATAATTATAAGGATAAGGAAAAGTATAAACGATGACCTAGAATTTTGGTAAAGGGTAGAGAGTTGTTTCATATAAATACATCACTATCTAGATACTACAAGTATATGTGTCTCCGGCATATATGTACTTAGAAGTAACAACTCTGAAATGGTGTGTCAGACCTAACTCAGTGTAACCTATTACACAACAACAGGACTAGCTGAACACCTGGTTTGACACTCCCAAGTGATATTCTTTGGAAATTCAAAAACTATTCATGAACCATCATGTAGGATTTAAAATTATTTTTTCTATTAATATCCCATTGTTAAACTAGGGTTTCATATATTAATGAAGGTGTTATAATTTAGATATGATATACGTAAGTTTTCATGATTATGTTGTTCATCAATATGAAAAATGTCTCTTACTCAATTTTTTCTTTTTAGTCAATGGATGGAACCTAGAGGAACTGAATTAATGGTGACTATGATGGAAAATTCAATGATTTTTATATTTAGAAACCGAATTCTATGGTAGATGGAATGAAAAACAACATTTCAATGCTCACATGGGTTTTTCAAGCTATGAATCTTGATGAGATTCCAAATGATTAAAGGAGGAAAAAATGTCTTATTGAGTCCTTCATTAGGTAACTTCCAACTTTTATCCAGGGTTCATCTGATCCACATGTAACTAATCACTATATCAGTACCACATGAGATATATTATCCATTCTCCAGTTTTCAGAAGATGAGAAACCATTTCTGGCTGTATATCGGTAGAAAGCTAAAATAGGCCAGTGGTGGACTTAAATAAAAAATATGAGGAATCAGGATGAAATTAAATCCCGAGATTGGGAATAGTTCTAGAACTTATTCTTAAATAAGTATTTTCCTCATGTACTTTATATGAATATGGGACAAGAGTTCCTTGGGATGAAGCAAAATAATGATTAATCCATCAATACATATGATGATAATTGCACAAGGATTGAATGTTACACTTTTGAAATTGTCATCCAATGAGAAATTAAGGTTGATAGGTTCTTTAGTGGATTAAATCTGAGTCTCATAAGGGAATTGGCCATAAGAGACCTTATTTTCTATGATTATATTTTGTGTTCTACACTCAAATTTTTAAAGGAGATTGTATTTATATATGAATCGCATGGTTTTAATAAAAAGAGTAATATATAGTTCCAAGGATAATCTAAAAACCACAGAGATAAGAATTTGAGCCTTCCTTTATTCTCTAAGTGTAGAAACAAGCCTAGTGGTAATTGAGTTAATGGAATTAGTAAATGTTTTATGTGTGTAAATGAATAAAATCGAGTAGTTCAATGATAAATTAATTGGAAAAAGATGTATAATGAGGAAAATAATGAGAACACTCTATATAATTCGTCTCCCACACTTCAATGATTCAATAGTAGGGAGTATGACAACCAAGACCCGAATTCTACTTAACGGGTGCCCTGAGCCCGGTGGGTCACATGGCCTCAGGCGCATCTTCCTAAATTCTAGAGGCTATCGACTAGAAGTGATGACCTAGAGTGTGTCTATGGGAAAATGATGCCCTCTTTAGTAGAGTGTGTCACAACAAAGGGAATATAAAGGGATAATAAACAATGAAAGTAATATAAATAAATAGTAGAAGAAAATTGATGCAATAGATAAATGAGAACAAACATAATTGTACCAAATGAACAATGATGATGAAATTTCATGTCACTAGAATACTAGAAAGCATAGATACAAGACAATAAACATTAAATTTTCTATAAAGTAAATGGAAACAAATACTACACCAAGAATCCACAGATCCAACTCGGTCATCTTCTATAATGCTCTATCCTATCAGTACAAAATCAAGTGTTGGAAGATATATGATTCCCTTTTTCTACACATATAGTCATATAATCTACTCAAGGTACCAAACAACACTAGGAGAGGGTGTGAGATTCATCATAGTGGGCTACCATCAAAGATGCCTATAACTTCCAGCCCGTGAAATAGAATATAGTAGTGTGCAAGAAAGTATTTATTAGTAAAGAAAGCAGTACAAAAAAACTAAATACCCTTGTACTTTTTTCATCCCTTGGCTAGTGTCTGAACATGTAACCACTTCATTGATTATTTAATTACCATTTAATGTTAACAAGTTATTTGAGGCATAACTTGCACGGACATCACCTCACGATAGTATAATTAGTGAAGGTCTCAAGGCGTAACAAGGTAACTTGAAAATGATATCCAGTGAGGGAGTTCTAGGGTAATAACCAAGGTAACATAAATCTAACGGAAAGATAACTCAGTAGTATATGAGTCTAGCTATTATTTAAGAGTGTAATCCAATGAGATTAATCCAAGGCATTCTACAATAAGGTGCCTACAGAGTCCAAGGAGTGCATCCAAGGTAAAATGGGGCAAAGAAAGGATTGGGTCCAAGGAGTGTATCCATGGAACCTACATGTTAATGATGGATCCAAGGAGTGTATCCGAGGTATCCTAGAATAATGAACGGGGACCCTACATTAGTATACCATGCATGAAAGGAATAGACAAGAACTGAAATCTAGGTGGGTATCAACCTAAGAAAACTACATCCTTGAATAGGAATGTGGTTCTCGAGACACATTGATAAAACACTATTTTTTTTTGAATATTATATTTATAATAAATGAAATAATTTCCTCACATTGTGTTAAATATGTTTATTTATAAAATATTTGGGATTTGATCATTCATTTGAAAATTTGGTGAAAATTCCAGTTTTACCCTTAATAGTGCACTGTAGTATTTCGAAGATATATATTTTTATATTTATTATTTGAATTTGAAATCTTGTAAAAGTGTTCCTAACTTATTGTTCTACAACGTTCATTCAGGACACTATAGCTAAAGAGTGTATTTGGATGGAGTAAATGGGTCATTAATCCAATGGTGGGCTGGACTCGGCAAAATGGACATGGGTTCTGTATTGGGGACATATATTCTTCATCAGGGCTTGGATTGAGCCCACATTTTGAGGAAATCTCGGGGAAATTATTTTTCACAAATCAACCTTCTGGAAGGCCGGTCAATTCATGCGTTCTTGAGGTCAAATGGGCGGTGCAATTTGGAATAAAATATTTAGCCGAATTTCCACATTCACACATGAAACCACTTGTAACCTATCCTCCACTCCCCTCTATAAATTGGAGTTTTTCTCATTTGGAGGGTTTGGGATGCGCATTAGATATTGGAGGCAGAGGATAATTTGTTTCACCCAAATTCTCCAACCATTGTAAGAGGGGTAGCTCTTGAAGCAAGGATCCCCTCATCAAAGCCTTCTTCTTCTCCTTCACGTTGTAATGATATTGTTTGTGTAATAAACTTCTTTGTTATTATTTTATTTCTTCTATTTTCTTCTGTTTTGTTTAAATTTATTCTTCTATTAATATTCCTTTTTGTGCTGGAATTCTTGAGTAGAAGCGTTATTGGGTTATACCCATTATAAACCTTTGCACATGCAAAATGCTTCTATGATGATTACGCCACCCATGAAAGAGTAGTTCTTTTTAGTAATCGATCGACCTCTAGCCATCTTCATTCATTAATTTTGATAAAATGAGCAACTGTAATTCACATATTTTGATCTATTAATTGAGTTTTTAATTTAAATAAAACTAAGCAAGCAATTTAATAGTTAACACAAAATACGTGAGGTCGGGAATTGTGTGAACTGTGAGAGCGCAACCTTAACCGGTAATTCAAAACCACACGAGATCAATTTTTAGAGTTAAAATAAAATCCCTAAACTCAATTAATCCTCATTTATAGAGTGTTTATGTGCCTTAATTTACCACTAACCATAAGCTAATCTTATAACATCAATCAAATCCGGGTGTTGCGATTGCATGTTCTGAAGTTAGCCTAAGGTTAAATTCACTTCATCTTCGTGGTAAAGTTAATTCTCGTAGGGTTCGGGATTTAACAAATTAAGGGATCATAATTACATTAATATTAATTTAAATGATAATTATTAATAAATGATTGAATAGGTAGAGTTAGATCGATTACGCCTTTTAAATATTGTCTAAAAAACATCTTTTTGTTGGGTCATTTTAATCGAACTTCATTTCAAAACTAAAAACAAAAAAAAAATACAATCTTCTTCCAGAAAACATCTTCTAGATTCATAAACTATAACCAACCCCCATCCTTTCAAGTAGTGTTTTTATTCTCTTTTATTTTATTTTTATAATACCTTTAAAAAGTTGTTTTAAATATATTTCCTCCTTTGAGAGACGACCTTAGTCAGCCACTCTATTGCACCTAAGTACCCCAAAATCGCATTAATCATTTGAGGGCGCCCACGACAGCACTCTATCAAATTGGCGCCATTGTCATGGAGGCAAGTAATTATTTCAACCAATTAGAGGTATTTATTTTATTTTACATTTTAATTATCTTCCTCTCTTCTTTCATCTGTCTTTACCCAATCTGATTTTTTTCCTTCTTCTTCTATTTCCTTCTACTTCTTTTTGGACCATCAACTCAAACTTCTAAATTTTATTTTACTATGGTCCACTTTCTTTCTTTTCATTTTTATTTTATTTATGACACGAAATAATACCGAATATCTCTTAGATCTTGAACCTAAGATTGAACGCATCCTTAGGGAATGAATCAGACACTCTCAGTCTACAGGAAGTTTCAATATTCAAACAGTTGGTGAATTCCTCTCTTCTGGAAACATTGGAATTGGAAGTTATTCAAATTCAAACATAAAATAAGATCCAATGGCTGAAAATAATCTAAATGAACTTAATAGAACCATTCGATAATTGGCTGCACCTGATATTAACTATCAACCAAATTGTATTGCATACCCATATCTCGAATCGGACTTTGAACTGAAATTCGGGTTAATTCACTAACTTCCAAAGTTTCATGGCCTCTCTGGTGAGGATCCCAATAAACATTTGAAATAATTTAATGTGGTTTGCTCAACCTTGAAACCAAGAAATGTATCTGAAGAAAAAATCAAATTAAGAGCATTCCCATTCTCACTTGATGGAGCTGCGAAAGATTGGATGTATTATTTACATCCCGAAGATGTAACTTGTTGGAACGATTTGAAATGTCTTTTATTGCAGAGATTTGTTCCAGCATCAAGGACCACTTCCATTCGTAAGGAGATCTCGAGGATCAAGCAAGCACAAGGGGAGTCATTGTATTAGTATTGGGAGAGATTCAAGAAGTTGTGTGCAAGCTATCCGCATCACCAAATCAGTGAGCAACTCCTCATCCAATACTTCTACGAAGGACTCACACCCATGGAGAGGAGCATGGTGGATGCTGCAGCTAGAGGAGCATTCGTGGACAAGACACCAGCATCCTCACGTGCATTGATCAACAAGATGGCCCAAAACTCCCAACAATTTGGTGATCGAGGTACACCACATATCAGGGGAGTACATCAGGTAAGTCCTTCTTCTCTTGAGAGACATTTGATTGATACCAAGTTAGAATAATTGAAAACTATGGTGAGGAAAATTGATTTGGCAAAAAAGACATCTCTATCCCCTCCTTCAAGGCCTTGTGGCATTTGCACTGAGACAAGCCACCCAACTGACTGTTGCCCACAACTACAAGAAATAGAGGATTGGGCAGCAGTATTCCTAGGGAGACCATTTCAGCAGCAACATCAACCATATCCCCAAAAGAAGTTTGATTCATTTTTTCCAACATACAACCAAGGGTAGAAAGATCAACCAGACGTGAGGTATGGATCTGGACAACAACAATGGCCCCCTTTTCAACCAAACTTCTAGCAGCCTCGACCTTACCAACAGAGATTCCAATAACCCCAAAGGAGATTTGAAGCTCAAACATCAACAAGTTAGCAACAAGGGAATCCTCCACCAAATGTAGATTCTAATATTGATGATCTTTTGAAGCAAATTTTTCTTAATCAACAGAATGATCTGAAGAGTCAATGTTTGGAGCTGAGGGAGTTGAAGACTCAAATGAGCCAGATTTCCACCGCCCTCCATGAACATGTGAGTAAGAATTCTGGAAATCTACCTTCCCAACCCACTCCAAATCCAAAGGTGAATGTCAGTGCCATCACATTGAGAAGTGGGAAGAAAATGAACAATACATCTGTACCTACCATTCCACTGGGATTCACCTCAACTCCGGAGAAGCCGCATTCCAAACCAACTGAAGAGAAATCCAAGGAGAAAGATAAAGGTAAGAAAAAGATTGATTATGTTCCTTCTAAACCCCTTCTTTTTCCCAACAGGGTTGTTCAAACCAAGAAGATGGCTGAAGAAGCAATGAAAAAGGAGGTCTTGGATACATTCAAGCGTGTGGAGATCAACATTCCTCTACTTGAAGCCATTAAGAAAATTCCAAGGTATGCAAAATTCTTAAAAGAACTTTGTACGAATCGAAGAGGGCTCAAGGGAAATGAGAGGATCAACCTTGGAAGAAATGTCTCAACACTCATTACACCAACTCTAGCAATGCCAACAAAGTGCAAGGATCCTGGGACATTCACCATCTCATGTAACATAGGGGAGTTTCACTTCTCTGACACTCTTTGTGATTTAGGAGCTTCAATAAATGTGATGATTCACAATGTATTCTCTTCTTTACAAGTTAGTGAGTTGAAGCCAACAAGAGTAGTGGTGCAGTTGGCAAATAGAGCTACAGCATATCCAGTGGGAGTTCTTGAGGATGTACTTATCCGGGTAAGATACATGATATTTCCAGCAGATTTCTACGTTCTTAACATGGAGGATGATCAGGTATGTTCTCATGCCCCCATTATCTTAGGTAGGCCCTTCCACAAAACTACAAAAACTATCATAAATGTCAATGAGGGTACACTTTCCATGGATTTTGGAGATGAAGTTGTGGTATTTAATTTCATGGAATCCATGAAGTACCCCTCAGAGGACCATTATGCTTTTGTTATCTCTCATTTTTAACCACCAAGTAAAAACACCAGGGAATTGTATTGTCCTATGCTTAGGGATGTTTTGAGTATTGATTCTAGTTTGATGTATAAGAGTACTTCCACACCCATTTCTAAGGAACAAGACTCTCTAAGATTTGATTTTGAAATGGAATCATATTCTGATTTTGATCATGTGAACTCTAATTATGACATGGCTGTTCAGTACGCTGATGGATTTGATGCATTATTTTCTAATTGTGATGATTTTTATTCTGATACTGATGTTCATTTTGCAGATATGTCCATTATATCAATATCTCCATCTATACATCACCCCCCTAGATTGGAACTCAAGCCATTTCCCCCAAATCATAAATATTCATACCTGCAGAGTGGTGATAGATTACCTATTATCATTGCTAACAATCTCTCTTTTGAACATGAAGAAAAACTTGTGAATATTTTGAGAGATAACATTAGGGAAATTGGTTGGAAATTGGTAGACATATCAGGTATTAGCCCATCCATTTGCATGCATAGGATTCTCTTGGAGGATGGGGCTAAACCGGTGAGGCAACCACAAAGGAGACTCAATCCAACCCTTCTAGAGGTTGTTAAAAAAGAGGTTGAAAAATTGCTCACGGTAGGTATAATTTACCCTATTTCTAACTCACAATGGGTTAGACCTATCCAGGTTGTACCTTAGAAAACTGGTGTTACTGTTGTTAAAAATGAGAAAGATGAATTAGTTCCAATGAGGGTACAAAACAGTTGGCGTGTGTGTATTGATTATAGGAAACTAAATCATTCTACTCGCAAAGACTATTTCCCCCTCCCATTTATTGATCAGATGATTGAGAGACTAGCTGGGAAGACACACTATTGTTTCTTGGATGGATTTTCTGGCTATTTTCAGGTTCCCATTGCAGCAGAGGACCAGGAGAAGACGACATTCACCTGCCCATTCGGTACCTTTGCTTACCGAAGGATGCCATTTAGACTTTGCAATGCCCCAGGTACCTTCCTGAGATGCATGGTGAGTATTTTCTCATATTTCATTGAGACCTGCATAGAGGTATTTATGGATGATTTTACAGTTTATGGGTCCTCATTGGATGAATTTATCTCTAGTTTGGGTGATGTGTTGCATCGTTGTATTGAGAAGAATCTGGTCTTAAATTTTGAAAAATGACATTTCATGGTCGAAAAGAGAATTGTCTTAGGTCATATAGTCTCACAACATGGCATTGAAGTTGATAAATCTAAGGTAGACATTATTTCATCCCTCCCATATCCTACATGTGTGTGTTATGTTCGATCATTCCTTGGACATGATGGATTTTATCGACGCTTCATCAGAGATTTTAGTAAGATCACTCTACCCTTATCTCGATTGCTTCAAAAAGATATTGACTTCAATTTTGATGATTCATGCAGGGTAGCATTTGATGAGATGAAGAAGTGTCTGAGCACTCCACCAATCATACAGCCCCCGCGGTGGGACCTTCCATTTGAGCTTATGTGTGACGCCTCCAACTTCGCGGTTGGAGCTGTCTTATCTCAGAGGGTGGAAGGGCGTTCACATGTGATCGCCTATGCATCAAGGACACTAGATTCAGCCCAATCAAACTACACAACCTGGGAAAAGGAGTTTTTTGCTGTCATATTTGCTTTAGATAAATTCTGTTCATATTTATTGGGCTCTAAAGTAGTAGTTTTTTCTGACCACGCAACTTTGAGGTACCTCTTGAAGAAGCCAGATGCAAAGCCACGACTTATCCGTTGGATGTTCCTTCTTCAAGAGTTTGAACTTGAGATAAAGGACAAGAAGGGGTCAGAGAATTTGGTGGTGGACCACATGAGTAGGCATACTCACACACTAGAGGATGACACCTTGGATCAGGTACCACTTCGAGACACTTTTTCCGATGAGCATCTTTATTCCATCTCAGGTACACATCCTTGGTATGCTGATTTAGTGAACTACATTGTTGCCTATGAAATCCCTGAAAATTTAAAGAAACATCAAGTCCAAAAATTAAAAATTGAGTCTAGGTTTTATGTGTGGGATGATCCTTACCTTTGGCGCATGTGTAGTGACCAAGTCATTAGGAGGTGTGTTCCTGATCATGAGTTTGAGTTTGTTTTTCATTTCTGTCATACACTTTCTTGTGGTGGAAACTTTGGACCCCAACGGACAGCTAGAGAGGTTTTGGACTCTGGATTATATTGGCCTGGATTATTCCATGATGCCCATGTGTTTTGTAAGTCATGCTCTCATTTCCAACACACTGGGAACAGTTCTAAGAGACATGAGATGTCCCAACAACCAATATTATTCTGTGAGATTTTTGATTTATGTGGCATTGATTTTATGGGTCCTTATCCTAGATCATTTGGATTTTTTTATATTTTGGTTGTTGTTGATTATGTGAGTAAATGGGTGGAGGCCAAGGCCACCAGGACTGACGATTCTCATGTTGTAGTGGATTTTGTCAAGGCTCAAATTTTCTGCAGGTTTGGAGTACCAAAGGCTATCATCAGTGACCAAGGGACACACTTTTTTCAATAGGAATTTTTATTCCCTCCTTCGAAAGTATGGGGTGACACACAAAACATCAACACCATACCAACCCCAAATAAATGTCCATGATGAGGTTTCAAATCGTGAGTTGAAACAAATCTTGGAGAAAATCGTGCAACCAAAAAGGAAAGATTGGAGAAAGCACTTGGATGATGCATTGTGGTATTATAGGATAGCATACAAGACCCCCATTGGTATGTCCCCATTTCGGATTGTTTTTTGTAAAGCATGTCATCTCCCATTAGAAGTTGAACATCGGGCATATTGGGCTATAAAGAAATGCAACATGGATTTGGCCCAAGCTGGAATCCAATAGAAGTTTCAAATTCAAGAGCTTGAGGAGATTCGACTATCATAATATGAGAACTCAAGGCTCTACAAGGAAAGATCAAAAGCATCTCAAAACAAAATGATCCAACAAACAGAGTTTCATGTTGGAGAGAAAGTCCTTCTCTATAGTTCACGACTAAAGCTGATACCTGGTAAGTTGTGTTCCAGATGGTTAGGTCCTTATGTTGTGACTAATGTTTTTCCTTATGGTGCAGTGGATATCACACAAGAGGACACTGGAAGGATCTTTATAGTCAATGCGCAACGTTTTAAGAGATTCATTGAGGGACTTCCTACTGATGTAGTGGATTTTATCACACTGCATGACCACATCATCACTTGAGCACATTAAGATGTTCCTAACCCTTTCACTTTTATATTATTTGTCCTATTTAAAAATTCTGCATTTCATGTGCATATATCATCTCATGGTTTCACATTGAGGAAAATATAATATTTTAAGTGTGGGGGAGGGAACCTTTTAGGTTAGTAATTTCAATTGCTTTCCTGTTAAAAAAAACCAAAAAAATTGTGTGTTTTTCAAATTTTGTGTGTTTTTTTTACAAATTTTTGTGTGTTTTTGAAACTTTTGAGCTGAAATGATTCTCATCACCATTTTTCAATCCATATCAATAAGTTAAAAAATTTTCCCCTTGAAACTAAGATTAAATGAATGTTGAAATGAGTTTGTTTCAAGTTCAAATATTTAGTAATTTCATGGAAACTACACCGAATTTTGAATCCCATGCTACATCTCACTATCTTTATATTTGTAATCACTTTCCTTTGAGGCTTCTGAACCATTATTTTCATATTCTTTACATTCACCTCACTTCTTGAGAGAACCAAACCGTGCTTGATTTAACCAGAATTTGATCTATTCCTGTCAAAACTTGAGGGTTTGAGGTACTTATGTTTAAATGATTGAGGCATTTGTTTAGTATTAAAGTCCCTATATTAAAGAATCCTTTTTTATAATGGCCTACCTTGAATATTTAATCCTTGTAGCCCTTAGAAGCCATGCACTGCCTATTAGGTTAGCCACATTACAAGCCAATTTTCCCTATCCAACCAACTCTTGAAGTGAAATTGCATAATCTAGTTGAGCTAAAGTGTGGGGGAATCTATCTTGTGTTTTTCCACCACATTCTGTGATACTTTGGGTGGAAAATTAAATTCTGAAGAGATGTGTTTGCTGCTGAAGAAATTCATTATATTGAAAGATGTGCCTTTTCTGGAGCATTCATGATAAGTGAAGCTGTGCCTTTTCTGGAGCTTCTAATTGAGGTGAAAAGTTGTTCCCATATGGAGCTTTCAAGAAAATCATGTTTGAGAAGATTGAAATTTTTGATGCTAAAATGATGAATGGTGTAAACCTTTCATGACTTTTCATGATGATGGAGCTGAATTGATACTATGGGGATTGAGGAGAAGACTATATTTATGTGAAAATTAGATTAATGCAATTTTGCTTCAAAAAGAGTCAAGCCCTCCTCATTCAGCCTCAGAATTTTTCACATATAAATCCTACCAACCGAAAGCCACAGAACAACCCTGAAAAGCCCTCATGATAAACATATGTCCTTGACTCACATCGGGTCGCAATTCATGAATTTATCAAGCCTATGGTGACCCTTGTATGATTTTGGATGAGAAAGACATTGCAAAAAAAATGGCATTTGTGTGATAAGAGAAAATTCAAGTGAGGTAAGTGTTTTGTGCATGTGTGGATAAATAAAGTGGAAATATATTGAATGATATAAATGAAGAACATAAAATAATGGTTTTTTATGAGGCATGATATCTTTTGTTTCTTGTTGTGTAATTGTTTGATCTCAAAGATATGTGTTTTAAAATTGGGTTTGATTTGATATTGATGTTTACTTGATATTAGATTTTGCTCAGGAGTGCAAAAGGGTAAGTGTGGGGGAGTTGATAAAACACTATTTTGTTGAATATTTTATTGATAATAAATTAAATAATTTCCTCACATTGTGTTAAATATGTTTATTTATAAAATATTTGGGATTTGATCATTCAATTGAAAATTTGGTGAAAATTCCAGTTCTACCCTTAATAGTGCACTGTAGTATTGCTAAGATAAATATTTTTATTATTTTAATATGAAATTTTGTAACCGTGTTCCTAACGTAATGTTATACAACTTTCATTCAGGACACGAGAGCTAAAGAGTGTATTTGGATGGATTAAATGGGTAATTAATCCAATGGTGGGCTGGACTCAGCAGAATGGACATGGGTTCTGTATTTGGGCCATATATTCTTCATCAAGGCTTGGATGGACCCCAAATTTTGAGGAACTATCGGAGAAATGATTGGAAAAAAATCAGCCTTATGGAAGGCCGGTCAAGTCATGCGTGTTGGAGGTCAAATGGGCAGTAAAATTTGAAATAAAATATTTGGCCGAATTTCCACATTCACACTTGAAACCACTTGTAACCTCTCCACCCCTACCCTCAATAAATTGAAGTTTTTCTCATTTGGAGGGGTTGGGACGTGCATTAGGATATTGGAGGCAGAGGAGAATTTGTTTCACCCAAAATTCTCCAACCATTGTAAGAGGGGTAGCTCTTGAAGCAAGGATCCCCTCATCGAAACATTCTTCTTCTCCTTCACGTTGTAATGATTTTGTTTGTGTAATAAAATTCTTTGTTCTTCTTTTATTTCTTCTATTTTATTATGTTTTGTTTAAATTTATTCTTCTATTAATATTCCTATTTGGTATGGAATTCTTGAGTAGAAGCGTTATTGGGTTATACTGATTATAAACCTTTGCACATGCAAAACGCTTCTACGATGATTACGCCACCCATGGAAGAGTAGTTCTTTTTAGTAATCGATCGACCTCTATCCTTCTTCATTAATTTATTTTGAATAAATGAACTAATGTAATTCACATATTATGATCTATTAATTGAGTTTTTAATTTAAATGAAACTAAGCAAGTAATTGAATAGTTAACACAAAACACGCGAGGTCGGGAATTGTGTGAACTGTGAGAGCGCAACCTTAACCGGTAATTCAAAAACACACGGGATCAATTTGTAGAGTTCAAATACAATACCTAAACTCAATTAATCCTCATTTACACAGTGGTTATGTGCCTTAATTTACCACTGACCATAAGCTAATCTTATAACATCAATCAAAGTAGGGTATTGCGATTGCATGTTCCGAAGTTAGCCTAAGGTTAAGTTCACTTCATCTTCGTGGTAAAGTTAATTCTGGTAGGGTTAGGGATTTAACAAATTAAGGGATCATAATTAAGTGAATATTAATTTAAATTATAATGATTAATAAATGATTTAATAGGTAGAGTTAGATCGATTACGCCTTTTAAATATTGTCTAAAAAAACATCTTTTTGTTGTGTCATTTTAATAGAACTTCATTTCAAAACTAAAAACAAAAAAAAACACAATCTTCTTCTAGAAAACTTCTTCTAGATTCATAAACTATAACCAACCCCCATACTTTCAAGCAGTGTTTTTATTATCTTTTATTTTATTTTTATAATACCTTTAAAAGGATGTTTTAAATCTAATTCCTCCTTTGAGAGACGACCTTGGTCAGCCACTCTGCTGCACCTAAGTACCCCAAAATCGCATAAATCATTTGAGGGCACCCACGACAATGCTCTATCACCCATGGTATTATCCTAGGAGAATAAATGGAGAGCTCATGTTAGTCAATTCATATTTGATATTGTAATCATGTGATAATTTAGTTGGTTCATGTATTTCATTCCATTAGTTTGGATATGTCAACTAGATTTGAAGCCATTTATTTTTTTGTCCAAGCCTTGTATTCCATTAGTGAGGATAGTAGAAGTAGCATTGAAACCATTTTATTTTCAATTCGTTAACCATTAAGGAATATTCAATTATTTATGTTCACTCAACTACCTTCCATCAACATGGAAGGGGTGCTACGAACATATAACCTTTATTTAATCTCTTTTAATAAGGACAAGTGATATACAGAGTATACTTTCCATTCCACATTTCGAATTTAATGGTCATTCGAATCACTTACCTTAGGCGGGTAAAGTGGTGAGAATACATGGTGTATGCCATTATGAAATCCTCATTTTACAAAAAACCATTTATTCTAGGAAGGCTCACCATTAGGAAGGTTTAGAAATGGAACACCCAAACGGTGGCTCCAACATTTCAAAACACTAAAAACCCAATTATGGAATAACCTTGGACATGAGGTGAATTGAGTTGCGGGTGTAACCACTGACAACTGATCACATATTGGGAAATATCATAACCATAAAATTATAACAAGTATAAGCATGGCATGTAAATTTAAGAGACGGTCCCCTACAGGAATGATGGGCCCCACAAAAACATTACAAAAAAAATATTAGGGATGAGTTATAGACCACCCACCTTATGGTTATAGAATACTCATCTTATGGTATTGACCCTTGATTTTCTTAGGATCGAAGTAGATTGTTTCACATCCAAATTATTGAACAGAATCTCGGTCGGATGTTGGATGATGGAGATCTCATGATTCCATGTTTTGGATCTTGAAAACCCCCCTAATTGAGCAAGAAATGAGTCATTCATTCATAATATTAGATTAGAGAGGAAGGGGTGACATAATTGGTTCATTAAGGGAAAACTGGAATATTACCCAGAGAAATAGCTTGGGCATGGTTTGTCTGCACAGTTTGGAAAACCGTCTACAAACTATGAAAGACAGTTCTACACAAAAATTCCTCCCCATATAGTTTGATAAAACCATGTGTCAGCCATGCATGGTTACCTGGGAAAAAGGGGTGATTTGCACGGTTAGACCACATGGTTGTGTGCTAACCGTGCGAGGTGGATATCTCCAACAAAATTCATCCTCACGGTTTTCCAAACTATATGGAATTCCGAATGGTTTTCTCTAAACTATCTACCATGTCAGTTTTCTCCAAAAAGATGGGTTCCAGGCTCCAAAAAAGCCCTGTACACCCTTGGAACCTTTACTAAATGATTAGGAATCCATATTAGTTCCAGAGTATACATTTAGACTGAAAATTAAAGGATCCATACTTAAGTGAGAAATTGTGTTCCTATAGTCTTCCCCCTTAAAAGAAATCTCACTCGAGCTATCCTTACAAAGGTAAATAAACATTATCTGAGAACAACTCTATCCACTTAGTGTGTACATCAGCTTCTCTCTCCCAAGCCTCATCCTATACTCGGTTGTGCTGCCATATCACACATACGAGATGGGCAGACTTGCCTTAGAGAACATTCATGCTTTAGTTAATGATGCGCAGATAATACTCCCCAAAGGTAGCATCGATATATTACAAAACTTCCTCAGGATTAAAGGTATGAGATGAGTCATCATGATATTGGAAAAGTTATGAGACATGAATTAAATCGTTCATGGTGAAGGACCCCGGGACACCCTGAGAGGGGAGGGGTGAATCAGGGTGACCACTTTTTCTTCTAAAGTGTTGGATCTTGTTCCCACGTTGGTAGGAACTTGTTGAACCTGTATGATGATTATGATCAAAATGAAAACATTCACATGCACAGAGAAGACACAGCCATTTTTACTTGGTTCACCACTAAGGGCTACGTCCAAGGAGCATACGCCGACAGGTTGCCGGTCGTACCTAAATCCACTATGCTTTACTAGATGCGGATACAAAAGTTCGGGTACAGACACTTTGTCCCAGGCTCACTGCCTTTACAATAGTTTAGGGATTGCTCACTGCATCCCTCGGGTCACTCCCGTTGACTCCCCCTGGCTCACTGCCGTTGGTGAAGTCCCACTCAGTTTATAGACGTGAAGGTCTCTTCTTCATTTGCATAGGAGTGCATCCTTTGTTGTATGTAGATGCTCTATTGAAGTCCGATTCTCACCAGAAGAAGAATATCACTTTTCCTCGAATGTATCGAGTAGTCTCTCGGCTTTCGTGCAGCTCCAAACACGCCGGTGGGCTTCAGAAAAACCAGGCGCGCTTCTAAAAAACAGTCGCGCAAGTCCCACTACGGCACGCAAGTCCACACTGGCGCGCAAGTGTCATCAACACAGTTGCGCGACTCTTCCTTCCCCAACTACAAACTTGCGCGGTCCACTTCCTTTCTCTTCCAAACCACCTTGGGCGCACAGCCAAACACCGGCGCGCAAGCTCTACTTGCGCGACAAAACAACCACCTGCGCGACTCAACCACCTGCGCGACGAGAGCTCGAACAATCTCTCGGCCTTGAACTCCGTTCGAAATGAGGAGGGGTGGTCCAGTATTTATAGGCAAACTGGACCCCCTGCGCGGCGGCGCGCAAGTCCATCAACGGCGCGCAAGTCCCTCGACGGCGCGCAAGTCTTGTCTTCAATAAACTCTGTCGCGCAACTCACTTGCGCGACCCAACCAACACTTGCGCGACATTCTTTCCTTAGCCAAATTTTGATGTTTTGATCCTCAAAAACATATGGTGCGCAAGTCTTTTATCCTCCAAGAGCACGGCGCGCAAGTACCTTTGCCAAAAACACTTTACTTTATTGGCCGATTTTTAGGCCCAAAAATTTGGCAAACACTGGGAAACAGCGCCACCTTCACTACTGTTTTCTGCTTGAACGGTATGATCGCTTTGTTGGTACACACCCTGAACTTCCACTGAGGATTGACAACAAACACAAACCATAAACCAAATCATGCTTTGAAGAACCTGGTTCCAACAATCTCCCCCTTTGGGTTTGTTGGCAATCAGAATAAATTCAATAGATCTCCAACCATGAGCAAATCCAAAACGCAAGAATCAACTCAGCCAACACTCTAAGTCTACGTGAGCAATGCTCGGTGTAGAAAACAAGAGAGAAAGCTTGAATTGGGTCTTAGTGTTTTGAAATTCTCCATGACGCCCGATGTTATCCTTATTAAACTTCTCATCACAATCTTACACTTCTCATCACAGAAGAATTTCTTGCCTTTCTTGCCTTGAATTTATTCCTTTCTCCCCCATTGAAAATAAAACCAAAGACCGAAAAGTTTGACCAACGTTCAGCTCAAGCCATACACCCCCTAGATAGTATCTCCCCCATAAACCTGCATCACAGCCATAAGCAGAAAAAAACAGTTAAAACAAACGGGGAGAGGGGACTTCCGGAGCCTCCTTATGCAGTAGGAGGTGGTCGAACACCGAGGTTCAACCGATGCTTCTCGAACACAGCCGAAGACAATGGCTTGGTTAGGATATCAGCCACTTGTTCATTAGTTCCAACATGATCCATTTTAATCACGCCTTGTTCAACCTTTTCTTTGATAAAATGATACCGTATTTAAATATGTTTTGTACAAGAATGCTGAACCGGATTCTTCGTAAGATCAATTGCACTTTTGTTATCACAATAAATCACCATTGGTTGCTGCACCTTATCACCAATATTTGTTAGCTGCTGCTTCATCCAAAGAAGTTGAGTGCATGCTTTTGTGGCGGAGATATATTCAGCTTCAGCAGTACTAAGAGAAGTACTTTCTTGTTTCTTGCTCAACCAGCCAACACATTTCTGCCAAATATAGAAAGCTCCACCACTAGTGGACTTTCTATCTACGACATCACCAGCCCAGTCAGCATCAGAAAATGCTGATAATTCACTGTCCCTGCCTGCAGCAAAAAATAGCCCGAAGTTATGTGTACCTTGAATGTACCTCATGATTCTTTTTACTGCTGCCATATGTTCCTCCTTTGGATTACTCTGAAAGCGGGCCGCAAGGCATGTTGCAAAGACAATATCTGGCCTTGTCGCTGTCAGGTATAGTAGGCTACCAATGATCCTCCTGTACATGGTGGGATCAATAGAGTTCCCATCCTCATGCTTTCCAAGTTTAGTTCCAACTGCAATCGGAGTTGACATTGGTTTGGAGTCTTGCATATTGAACTTCTTCAGCAGCTCTCTTGCATATTTTTCCTGAGAGATGAATGTGTATTCCTTCTTTTGAATCACTTGCAGCCCCAAGAAATATGTGAGCTCCCCAATCATAGACATTTCAAATTCTGATTTCATGTGGTTGGCAAATTCATCCACTGATTTCTTCCTACTGCCACCAAATATGATATCATCAACGTAGACAAGAACCATGAATTGATCTTTTGGAGAATTCTTCACATAGAGATTGTGATCAACTCCTCCTCTTTTGAATTCCAACTTCTTGAGATATGAATCTAGCCGTGAGTACCACGCTCGTGGTGCCTGCTTCAAACCATATAGAGCTTTCTTTAGTTTGCAGACCTTTGTTTCATCGGTACCCAAGACAAAGCCCACTGGTTGTTCAATGTAGACTTCTTCTTCGAGTACACCATTCAAGAATGTTGTCTTGACATCCATTTGATATACTTTATATCCTCTTTGGAGTGCCATGGCAAGGAAAAGCCTGATTGACTCCAGTCTAGCCACCGGAGCAAAGGTTTCTTCAACATCAATGCCTTCAATCTGAGAGTATCCCTTACATACCAGTCGTGCCTTGTTTCTGATGACACTTCCATTCTCATCAAACTTATTTTTAAAGATCCATTTGGTACCAATCACATTGTGACCTTCGGGTCTCTGGACAAGATCCCATGTCTGATTCTTATCAATCTGATCTAATTCATCATTCATGGCTTTCACCCAAGATTCATCTTTTGCAGCTTCTTCGAATGAGGATGGCTCTAAAACTGATAGAAATGCAGATTGCGTGGTATTCTTCATCCTTCTGGTTTGAGTGGGTGCACTCCTATCCCCAATTATGTTGGATGGATCAATCTCATCTCTTCGATTTCTCCTGCGAGGTTCAGTAGTATTCTCTTCAGCCATTGTTTCTTCTTCAGATTCTTCTTCTGAGTCAACATCTTGATGTGACTGCTGAGTGTTTTGAACAGCTTCCTCTATTTCTGCATTTGTATTTTCTTCACGTTCACATTCTTCCTGACTTTCTATCACATCAGCATATGGCGTCCTTGAAGCATTTATGGTTTTCTCTTCAATTATCTTAACATCACTACTTTCCACAATTCTTCCCAAACGCTTGTTGAAACATTTGTAGGCTTTGCTGTTCATTGAGTAACCAAGGAAAATTCCTTCATCTGCATTGTCACCATATTTCCCTTGATTTCCTTCTTTGTTCCTGATGTAGCATTTACTTCCAAAGACACGAAAGTATTTTAGAGACGGCTTCCGTCCATGCCACAATTCATATGGTGTCTTCGTCTCACCCATATAAAGTCCTGTTCGATTCTGAATGTACACTGCAGCTTGAACAGCCTCTTTCCAGTAATGTCGTGGAATACGACTCTCAATCAGCATAGTTCGTGCCATGTTGTTCACCTGTCGATTCCTTCGTTCAACAACTCCATTTTGTTGTGGAGTTCTCACAGCAGCTACCTCATGTTGTATCCCATGCTTCTCCAGATAATTTTCAAATTCAATGGACGTGTATTCTCCTCCATTGTCAGATCGCAACACTTTGATTGTTCGCCCAGTATCATTCTCGGCGATTCGCCGATATGTTTTCATGCAGTCAAGGACCTGTCGTTTCCGATGAATGACCATCACACATGCCATTCGACTGTAATCATCTATGAAAAGGACAGAGTACCTTTCTCCATGAGTTCCGGAAACATTTATTGGACCACAAACATCTGTATGAATCAGATCAAGAAGGTGAGATGCCTTTTTCTTCTTTGGCCGATATGAACTGCAGACCAGCTTCCCACGAATACAAGCATCACAGGATTTTTCACGCTCACGCTTCAAGTTGGGGATGTCCATGACAATTCTCAATTTTGATATTTTCTCCATGTCTTGTTGATTGATGTGTCCCAATCTCCGATGCCACAAATTGTTTTCTTCTTCAACAGTCATGTAACATACATTTTCTTCACTATCAACCTGATACAAGTTGCCTTCTGTTCTGCATCCTTTCATAAGTGAATTGCCGGTTTTTCCCTTGATGGTGCAGCCTTTCTGATTAAAAGTAACTATAAGTCCTGAGTCACAGAGTTGACTCACGCTAAGGAGATTATGGCGAAGGCCATCTACGTAAAGGACTTCAGTCTTCTTTAGTTCTCCATTAGCTAATTGGGTACTTCCACTTCCTTTGATTTTCAGAGCCCCATCATTACCAAATCTTACTGTACCATCAACATTCTTTATGATATTTGTTAGTAGGCCGGCATTACCCGTCATATGAGATGAACAACTGTTATCCCGAATCCAAGTACTGTTGTTCTTTGTAGCTTTGAGGGCTACCTCTGCAAGGTTCGATTTCTCAATCTTCTTTCTTTCCTTCCATGAGACATTAGATTGAGTATATAGGACTGATGGCCTTTCAACTATCTCTTCTGCATACCCAGGTTCTTCATAGTCAAAGTCTTCTGTGAGAGGTGAGATCCTGTTTAAAAGAGCAACACTGTCTTGCTGACGGGACTTGACTTGTCTTGAACTTCGGTATGAGGTGTCTATGTCTCTTCTCTGCCTGCAATTAACGGCCTTATGACCAAAGTTAGAACAACAAAAACAATATCCATAGAAATTATTTCTTCTATGAGAATTAGGATATGAGATTGTTCTCTTTTGTTGAGCATCTATATCTTCTCCATTCAGATAGCTTCTTGCCTCTTCACAATAAGACATGGTATGGCCCAGATAGCCACAGAACTGACACTTCATGAGAGGAAATGTCTTCTCACTTGAATTTCTCCTTATACCTTCTTCGTTGGGAGAATAGTAAGACTGTCGGTCATTTTTGAATGTTTGAGGATAATTTTCAGGTCTCCTTTTAGTTTGGATTGAGGGTTCCTTTTTCAGCACTCTAGATAACATTTCATCATGTTCAACTTTCATCTTGTCTTTCTTTTGAATCTTTTCACTTCCAGCAGTTGATGACTCAGCCTCACAGCCAATTCCACTCTTTCCCATGCAAGCAGGTCTTTGATCACTCAAGACTTTTCCAACCCCATCTGAACCACACTTGGCTCTTGCAAGTAATTCTGCATCTGAGAATCTTCCGAACTGTATTTTCTTCCTCGATTCTTTTGGAACTGATTCTGTCTCCATTTTACTCCTTAGAGTAACTACTTCCTCCTCAAGACCCTCAACAGTCTTGGATTTTTCATCCAGTCTGGATGTGAGGTCATTGATGACCTTTGCCTGCTCTTCAATTCTCAGATTCAGATCAACTGCATCATCATTGCTTTCAATTATTTTAGATTGTACCTTCACAAATTCTTCCAGTCGTTCAATTTCAGCTTCAAGTTGATCAACATATTCAGTTGATTCTTCTACAATTGATTTCCACTTATTGCAGCGCTTACATTTAATCTTAAGCTTACTAACTGCATCCTTAAGTTTCACATCAGGATCTACACAAGTTCTCAGTTGTTTTTCACCATCAGTATCTTCTGACTTTTCAACAGTGGCCATCATAGACGCATGGTTCCCAGTTTTGAATTCTGGTTCTTCTTCATCACAGAATTCATTGTCATCTTCTTCCTCTTCACAGACAAAACTCTTCCTTTGCATTTGCTTACCAGATTTGAAGTCTCCATTTTTGAAGAACCTTCTTTGAGGCTTCTTGAAGTTTTCATCTTCACTGTCATCATCATTGATATTCTTCAAGCACTGAGAGGCAATATGCCCAACTTTTCCACAACAGAAACACGCGAGAGGTAACTTCCCTTTGAATTTCCCTTTCCCCTTCTGGAACTTCTTTGCAATGAGAGAAAGAATTTCTTTCTCTTCGTCATCATCACCGCTAATATCCTTTGAGATTTTCAACTTATCCATGGCCTTGAATGCCATTTCCTTGCTCACCTGAGTCGTAGCATCTTCTAGTTTGACTCTCATTTCATATGCTACCAAACTGCTCAGTAAGTCATCTAGAGAAAGTTTGGAAAGATCTCTTTCCTCAAGAGCTGACACCTTCGCATTATACAGAGGTGGAAGTCTTCTTAATATTTTCTTTACAATATCAATGTCTTTGATTTCTTCGCCTAGACCCCGAATTGCTCCAACCACTTCAGTAATTCGATTGAAGAAAGAGTCTGCATTCTCGTCTGGATGCATCTTCAGATCATCAAACCGATTGTGTAGCACTTGTAGTTTCGCCTCCTTCACTTTGCTATCACCTTCATAAATATTCTCAAGTTTATCCCACATAGATTTTGCTGAGGTGCAATTCATTACCTTCAGGTAAATCTGATCAGAAAGGGCTGCAGTGAGAGCATTCTGTGCTTTAGCATCTGCATCAAGAAGTTTCTTTTCTGTTTCAGTCATAGCCAGACCTGTTGGATCAGTGACATGTATTCCTTGCATAGTAGAAAAAAGAACTTCCATTCCAAGCGATCTTAGATGAGATCTCATTCTGTTCTTCCAGATCTGGAAATTGCTTCCATCAAAGTGAGGGACTCCCCTGACATTGACGGCGTTTTCCATGATGAAGAAGGTCAGATTCAACTCCAGCAACCTCCCTCTGATACCACTTGAAGGACCCCGGGACACCCTGAGAGGGGAGGGGTGAATCAGGGTGACCACTTTTTCTTATAAAGTGTTGGATCTTGTTCCCACGTTGGTAGGAACTTGTTGAACCTGTATGATGATTATGATCAAAATGAAAACATTCACATGCACAGAGAAGACACAGCCATTTTTACTTGGTTCACCACTAAGGGCTACGTCCAAGGAGCATACGCCGACAGGTTGCCGGTCGTACCTAAATCCACTATGCTTTACTAGATGCGGATATAAAAGTTCGGGTACAGACACTCTGTCCCAGGCTCACTGCCTTTACAATAGTTCAGGGATAGCTCACTGCATCCCTCGGGTCACTCCCGTTGACTCCCCCTGGCTCACTGCCGTTGGTGAAGTCCCACTCAGTTTATAGACGTGAAGGTCTCTTCTTCATTTGCATAGGAGTGCATCCTTTGTTGTATGTAGATGCTCTATTGAAGTCCGATTCTCACCAGAAGAAGAATATCACTTTTCCTCGAATGTATCGAGTAGTCTCTCGGCTTTTGTGCAGCTCCAAACACGCCGGTGGGATTCAGCAAAACCAGGCGCGCTTCTAAAAAACAGTCGCGCAAGTCCCACTACGACGCGCAAGTCCACACTGGCGCGCAAGTGTCATCAACACAGTTGCGCGACTCTTCCTTCCCCAACTACAAACTTGCGCAGTCCACTTCCTTTCTCTTCCAAACCACCTTGGGCGCACAGCCAAACACCGGCGCGCAAGCTCTACTTGCGCGACAAAACAACCACCTGCGCGACTCAACCACCTACGCGACGAGAGCTCGAACAATCTCTCGGCCTTGAACTCCGTTCGAAATGAGGAGGGGTGGTCCAGTATTTATAGGCAAACTGGACCCCCTGCGCGGCGGCGCGCAAGTCCATCAACGGCGCGCAAGTCCCTCGACGGCGCGCAAGTCTTGTCTTCAATAAACTCTGTCGCGCAACTCACTTGCGCGACCCAACCAACACTTGCGCGACATTCTTTCCTTAGCCAAATTTTGATGTTTTGATCCTCAAAAACATATGGTGCGCAAGTCTTTTATCCTCCAAGAGCACGGCGCGCAAGTACCTTTGCCAAAAACACTTTACTTTATTGGCCGATTTTTAGGCCCAAAAATTTGGCAAACACTGGGAAACAGCGCCACCTTCACTACTGTTTTCTGCTTGAACGGTATGATCGCTTTGTTGGTACACACCCTGAACTTCCACTGAGGATTGACAACAAACACAAACCATACACCAAATCATGCTTTGAAGAACCTGGTTCCAACACATGGAACGATACCTCTGAGGTAGTAACAACTGATAAGCTACCGAGCCAACTCTCTCTAGAATCTCGAACGTACCGACTAACAATGTGATAAATTTACCTGCTTTCGTAACCATCGATGACCTAGCCTAGGTGATACTCGATGAAAAACATGATCCCCAATCTCGAATTCAAGAGGTATTCAGTGGCGATCATCATAAGATTTTTGTCTATGTAGAGCAGTAGTCATACACTTTCTGATCAGCCGAACATGTTCTAAAGTCTCCTGAACAAGATGAGGACCTAGTAGGGCTTCCTCCCCTATCTCTATCCATCAAAATGGAGAAGGGCATGAAATCCCATATAAGGCCTCAGAGGGATCCATCTTAATTTTTACCTGAAAACTATTATTATATGAGAGATCGACGAGAGGAATATACTTCTCCCAAGAACTGCCGAAATTAAGGACACATGCTGAGAGAATATCATCTAGAACCTGTATCATCTATTCTGATTTACCATCGGAATGGGGGTAAAAATATATGATTAAAATAACATGAGTCCCCATAGAATTCTCCAAACCCTTCCATAACCGTGAATTGAAATGATCATCCCTAACTAAAATGATAGTACATGGAACCACATGTAGTCGTATAATCTCACGGACATACAATCCTCCCAATTCATCAACTGAGAATTCCTCCCGAATAGAAATTAAGTGGGATGACTTTGTTAGTTGTTCAATGACTACCCATATCGCATCGCTAACCCTCACTGACCTAAGTAATCCAACTACAAAATACATAGCAATATCTTCTCATTTTCATTTCAGGACTGAAAGCAACTGTAACAAGCCTGTAGGTATTTGGTGCTCCGCCTTAACCTGATAACATGTGGAACATCTAGTAATAAATCCTAAAATCTAACATTTCATTCTAGGAAACCAATATTGGAATCACATATATCGATACTTATTTGAGATGCTAGGATGAACTACCCACTGAGAATCATGGGACTCGTTCATCAACTCCCCTCTCATACTTGAAGGAACCCAGATACGTCCAAAAGGATACAGGATGTCGTCTCTATCTTCAAACCAATCCTTAGGTGGGTTATCTTCTGATATACTCCCATGGATAACCAAACCTTCAGAATTTGAAAACTAAATAATCATCCCTTTTCAAGTAGGGATGAGGTAACTATTAAGGCTGAGGGGTATGACTTCTCGTGAATGTCATGAAAATCGAGATGATGTTTAGAAAATAGGGTCATTAACTTCCATTCATCACAGGATTCCTGCATGACTTGTGTTTGAGTTTTCTGACTCATTGCATTATCAACCACATTTCCCTTCCCAAGAATATAGGCAAGCTCAAAATAAAAGGATTGTAGTTATTCGACCGATCTCCACTGTCTGATGTTCAAGTCACACTGAGAAAAGATATAATTGAGGCTTTGGTGATCTTTATACCCCACAAAGAGCTCACCCAATAGATAATGTCTCCAACAACGTATGGCTTGGACAACTAATTCTAGATCGAGGTCGTGTGTTGGTTACTTTCTCTTGTGACGCCTCAACTACTAAGATCCGTATGTAATGACTTTGTCTTCCTGCATCAACATTGCTCCTAGGCCAATTCCTGATGCATCGCAGAAGATGATATAACCTTTACCAGGTTTTGGAAGAATCAGAATCGGTGTCGAGACAAGCATCCCATTCAGCTCCTAAAATGTTTTCTCTCATGTTTTATACCGTAATAACTTAACACCCTTATTTTTAAGTTCAGTACGTGGAGAATAAAGGCATTATAAGTATTTTATGAAATTCGTGTAATATCCATCCAACCACAAGAAACTCCTGATATCAAATTCATTCTTGGGCTACTCCTAGGAAACTATAGCACTATCATCTTTAGGGTCAATGTATAATTCTAATTATGAAATAATATGACCCAATAAGTGGACTCTGTTGATCTGGAAGTCATATTTAGCAATCATTGAATAATGTTGGTTCTCTCTTTGTTTACGTAGAATGATCTCCAGATATATTTCAAGGTTGTTTAGAGTGCGAGAATACACCAAGATGTCATGCAAAAAGTGTAAGAGTTTGTGTCCTAGAACCAACTGGTTGTACTTTTATTACAAGGATATTTAATGTATTAAAATTTTAAACATCTTATTACATATTTTTCGATGTTCTTTATGACTATAATTTAATAATTTCATAGAGTATTTGTTGCATTGATAAGATCATGGAAGTTCCCCGCTATGATGATAACATTGAAATGCTATAACAATATTCTTTAATATAGTTCTAAGGTTAGATGATATACTATAATGGGACACATGGCATGAAGATCGTCAGGTTTGAATACTCATATGCAGATGAGACTTCCTCTCATGAAGTTCTCACTTAGTAATCTCCATGATAGGATATTTTGAGAACAGACCAACCAGTAGGAATTCCGCGTGTTTTGGTCTCATCATATATTTCTATTTGAGAGCTTTTGTAATGATTCTTATACATTAAGATTATAATTAATATGTGTCATGACTCATTAAATTTGCTTTACTGATGAAGAGAATCATGCAGACAGTTGGTGGGAAGAAGGGTGCGTTTGTTGAATCACAAGTGGCATGTTCTTAATGGATAAGTCATGGAAGGATTTCTAACTTCCATTTATGGAAGTTGATATCTCAGACCTTTGGTTGAAATAGAAATATCACATAAAATTTCATGTCCATGGTGTAACAATGAATTTAATTTTGGTAGTTATAGAACAACATATCAAGTATAAAGGCTGATGACACTATCATAAGACCTGCTTGATGATATATTGTGATAAAGTGTTTATATTACATAGTAAGCCCTCGTATGTGGATGTATTTGTTGTGAATTTAAGTTCTTTCTCTTGGGTGGCTTGACCCATTCCAATACAATACTCTTGGACTTCATGCAAGCCTGCATAATTCAAATTAGAACTAATCCTAAAGGGTCACACACTTTGTGTTTCCAATGGTCTCGGTTAAATTCTATTTGAATTTAATTAATAAATATTATTATCAAGAAAATGATATAATTTTATTCAAGTTAAAATGATCGCATAAATTAAATAAATATTTATTCACCAGATTTTGGGTAAAATATATTTATTTATTTTATTGAACATTTAATAAATATTTATTTACTAGTTTGTAAATAAAATATTTATTTTAGAGAATATTTTATTTATTAATTTATTCAACTGTTCAATAAATGGAAGTGGAGTTGGAGAGGACCAAGGATATTCTAGTAGTAAAATGATTATTTGCAAGATGATAAACACTTATTTAACTAGTTGGCACAAATTAAAATAACACTTATATTATTTTGTGACGTATAATTTTATTAATAATTCCATTTTGTGAATATTGGAACACCATAAATAATGTTGGGGTATTATTATTAATAGCATGGGTTTTAGCTAAGGTTATGAATGTATTTAATTTCTGTTACACAGTTAAATATTGTAATTGAATCCCCATGTCAATAAATAGACACATATGTCTATTGTTCCATGTACCAAACTGCACACCAGGTGAATTAAGAATTGTTGAGCTAAAACATTTCTCTCTCAAATCCTCTTCCCACCCCTCTCAAGGATGAGAGACATTCTTCAAGGCCAAAGAAAAAAACGATTAAGAAAGCCCAATACAAGACACTCACTTCGTTGTGCTCTCACTCGGAGAATGAGCGGTGTCAATCCGAGGCCATCAAAGAACTTGTGGATCACCACTAGAGGGATTATAGTTTAGATACTTGCAAGCGCAACAAGATAATCTTTAAGGGACATTATGGATGATCAATATCAACAAACAATAAAATCACGAATATCTTTGTATTATTTTTATTATGAAATTAATTAAATTAATTATAATCATAATGTGAAAGATCCTCTCTAAATGTTTAGGGACTCTTCCTTATTTATCTAAATCTATGATTCTATTTTGTAGAGATTGGTGTTCATCATCGTACTGATCCCAGAATAATCCTTGATCATGGTAAAAATCATAGTTGGGTTCCATCCCAACAACGTTTCCACTACACTCGGAACCTACATGTTGTATCGAAGGGGTTACATCATATTTTATAATTATTAAAATATTTCGTTGATGATTTAGGCATTTAATAGTTTAATTGTTTCAATTCAAGTTAATCATTCTGTAAATCCGAATCTCGAGATCTATTCCTCCTCTTTTTTTTTCTCGTTCACCATACTAAAATGATCTGTTATTATAATTTTTATTAAAATAAAACAGAGGATCGAATCGGTTACTTCCAAAGGTTCTAAAGACATATAACACTAGAGAACAAAATGTGTATTCTAAAGTACATTCCATGTAGTCATCGTTCGATGCACCGGGCCTGGTCTACAAAACAAAGTTGTGTAATTGTAGTTTTTTGGTGTCTAAATGACTTTGTGTGTTGACAAAGAACTGGTGGAACATGGTTTCTAGATTACACGCCATGTGGCCTACTGGACACAAGGTGTAGTCTTTTTGGGTTAGGGTTGGACCGTGTACCCCATAGATGGCCTGCCTATTTGGTGATCGTGTAACGAGGAACTACACGTCGTGTGTAAAACGGGAAATGCCGTGTACTTTGAAGAATTCTGAAGTATACACACATGTTGTTTCCCCATGAGTGTACTTCGGATGGATGGTGAAAAATAGTACATTCCATGTAGTTGGAACTACACATTGTGTACTCATCCAAATTACATAGATTTATTAAAAAAATATTTTATTGTACAAAAACATGATATGTGTACCATCATGCAGGTGTTAAGATGAGGCATGACACGTGATAGGTGTTTTATATATGTGTGTTTAATTTAACATCTGTGAAATGTTCATTTATACTTATTGGGTAGTTATGAATAGGAATTCACTGGATTGCCTCCAAGGTACAAGTTACGTATAAAGATAATTTTAAATGAATTTATTTGTTTAAAATTATGATCTATGAGAATCTCAATGAAATTCTGTAAAGGGTTTAAGATAAAAGTATTGATTAATTAATGATGATAAATAATAGATTTGAGCATGTTTTATCTTAAACAAGAACTATTAAATAATTTAATGCTAGTTTTATTTGTGCGTAAATATCATTTCATGTATGGATTATCATGAGCTAGACCAATACCTTTGTATGTGGATGATTTCTTTTTATTTATTTATTTAAATAAATTTTTTATCCTAAGATCCTTCTCCTCATTAATATTAGGGCATACATTCCCAGGGATTCTTTTATGTAATCCCACTTTTTACCCCGCACCTGCATGTGAGTTAAAAAAATATATGTAATCGATGTAACTCCCAAGCTATTGGAGGCGGTTCTAGCTGGAGCCAAAACAAAACCAATCCTAGGAGATACAAAGGCCGACTAGTGGAAAGTTGTACACACACAAAAAAATTAAAGATGTTTCTTCCCTTTGTTAGGGTTATTTTAACAAATTATAGATAAACTAACCATTAGAAAATATCTTTCCCATGACCTTTACATTATTTAATTTCTTCCAGTTGCATGGTTTATCATTATGGATGTGTTTTCATGATCACATAATTAATGAATTATACAAGTATGCAAGACATAATTTAAATAAACTAGACTTATGCGTAAATATTATCAAGACATGGTTAATCACTTTAGTAAGTTAAAAATAATATTAACAAGCATGTGATAATGAAAATAATCAATTCACGCATAAGAGATCAAAATCCCTCAAATAAAATATTAATTCATACGAAGAATTCCATTACTTGATTAAGGAAAAAACTCAATAAAACTATGTGTTTGACCAACCCTTGTTAGGACACTTACTTTTATACAAGAATCCCTTATGAAAGGTTTTGGGTGGACATAAACATATTACATCCAGAGGGGTAGATCTTGCTAGACATGGTGTAATATTAGAGGCAAGTGTTGAAGAAATACGAAGTCTGGATTCCAGGATTGGGGAATACACTGAATAGATCAAGGAGTTTCAAGCCCACAGTTGGCACATACCTTCCTACCTAAATACCTTCTAATAGCTTGACCCACCCTTGTTGGAGTTATGTGAAGGAGAATATGGATTCTTTCAACTATAATTTCATGGAAACTGGACATTTTGAGTATAATAGTGAGGGCCCTTAGGACATGGTAAAATAGTGTGCGACATAATTGAATTCATTATTTCTCATTAAATGTACTCAAGGATGTACTAATGATATTATCTTTTAATTGTATAATAAAAATGACCATCTCTTCGACCACACTATCCCAATGATGAATTCTGGATAAATACAACATCCTCACTAGTAGTAACATCTAGGAATGGTTTAGATGCCTTCAAGTTATCATACACCAAGAATGAAAGTCTTATGTAATGGAGTCAAAATTACCTGATCCACCTACCAATGTGGGGAGTGATGAGGATTTCCTGGTCTATGAGAAACATATAAATGATGTGGTTGACATTCAATTTTTGTTGCTATCATCAATTTCTAGTGAGCTCACGATGTCTCATGAGAACTTGGATGCTTATCGCCTGCTCGAGCACCTACAAGGAATTTACTAGGAGGGATCAAGGTAGGAACAATTTAATATCTCTAAGGCACTCTTTCAAAGTAATCTTGGAGATGGTTCCCCACCTGGGACTCATATAGTGAATCTCAATTGCTAAATTGAGGGCCTAGAGGTTCTAGGGTTTAAACTCCCCAGATAATTGGGCATCTATCCCATTCTCGCATCACTTCCTCAGAGCTTCTCTAACATTATTATCAATTTAAATATGAACAACATTGAGAAGTATCTATCTGATATTCTTTATCCTCATTCTCCAAGTGGACAAAAATATGAAGCATGAAAATCCTTCTGTCCATATGGCGAATAAGAGGAAAGCGAAGGCGGAGAGATTTAAGACCAAAGCTTATTCACGACCTTCCAATATTAGAAAGATCAAAGGGTATGAAAGGGAACATGGGGCTATATGTTTCTCATTTGGCAAGATGGTCCAATGGAAGAAGAATTGCACCCAGTCTAAGAAGAAAGGGGAAGCTTCATGTGTATTTTTATTGAATGCAATATATATTTTTATACAAATTGAATATTTGACAAAGCTTGTGATTCTCACATATGTATCCAAATATAGGAACCAAGTATATTCAAGAAGATTTACTGAGGGGAGGTAGATTTACGAGTAGCCAACAGAGGCAGACTTACTGCTGTAACTGTCGGGGACTACCACTTCATGTTGCCAACTGGGATAATCTTGGTGTTAAAGGGTTGTTATTATCTTCCATCTAAACTAAAAACATTACTTCTATATCCAGATTATATACATATGGATTTGTTTTTGAGTTTGTAAATTAATGTTACTTCATTTACAAAGATTTCATTTTTTTGGTAAGGAACATTAATACAATGGTATTTACGTGTTGGATTACACAATCCATGTAATGGAAATTGATAACAAAGATAATTCACATGACGCATACCAGACCTAACTTTGGCATCACCGGTTAGGTCATTTAAATGATAAATGCTTGACAAAGTTACATAAAGATTGATATTTAGATTCTTTCAATCTAAAACCACTTGGGGTATGTCATGCATGTTTATAAGGAAAAATAGCCAAAGCCCCATTTAGTGGGAATGTTGAAAGAGATAAATAACTTCATGAATTGGTTCATACAGATGTTTGTGGACCATTTATAGTTGAATCAAGGGGAAATGACTCATTATTCATAACATTTATTAATTATTATAGTAGATATGGATATATCTTATTAATGAGGTATAAGTCAGATTCCTTCGATAAGTACAAAGAATACAATAATGATGTAGAGAAACAGATTGGTAAGAAGATTAAGAAACTCAACTTAGACTGATGTGGATATTATTTTAATCAATATTTCATTGATTACTTATGTGAGTTTGGGTACTTATCCCAACTCACACCTCTATACATGCCACAGTGGAATGGTGTGAGCAAGAGGAGGAACCACACCCTGTTGGACATGCTGAGATCAACAATGAGTCATGTGAGTCTTCCATTATCCTTTTATAGATAGTCGATACAAACAATGGTACACATACTAAACCAAGTACCAACAAAATAAATAAATGGTATTCCATACGAGTTCTAGAGTGGAAATAAAGTCATATAATCAAATTTAAATGTTTAAGGAAGCGACGTGTTTGTTAAGTCCTCTTCAGGTAACAAACTTGCTCCATGAGGCGTAAATTGTACCTTTATAGGATACCCCAAGGAAACAAAGAGATATTACCTATACAATCCCTCAGACAAAAATTATATTGTGGAAAGACACACCATATTCTTTGAGAGGGAGAACATCTCCAAAAGAGATAGTGGGAGAGAGATAGACTTTGATGATGTTGAGGCTCAAGGTATACAATGGTTGTTATAGGAACAGATTCCACAAAGCCTTGTGGAAGAAAGAATTGTTCCAGAGACACAAGAGCTATGTAGGAGTATAAGAGAGGTTAGATAACAGAAATGGTATGATTTTATAGTTTCTGAGGATAAAGACTCATTATTAGTAGATAATAATGATCATGTAACTTACAATGAAGTAGTAAGTGGCACAGATGTTGCCAATTGAAAGGAAGCCATGAATTCTGAAATGGAGTCCATGTACCAAAACCATGTCTAGATTTTGGTAGATCCTCTAGTTTATGTAAAAAATGTTGGTTGAAAATGGGTATTCAAGACGAAACAAGAAATGTAAGGACAAGTTAGTACCTATAAGGCATGACTGGTTGCAGGAGAGTACTAACAACATCAAGGCATTGACTACGATAAATCATTTTCACAATTTTCAATGCTGAAATCCATCAGAATTTTATTGGTCATTGCTGGTTAACATGACTATGAGATTTGGAAAATGGATGTCAAAATGGCCTTCCCTAACAGGAACCTTCAGGAAGATGTCTACATGACACAACCTGAAAGGTTTATGACTCCAATGAATTCCAATAAGGTATGAATTTTTAGAAATCTATTTATCGATTAAAGAAAGAATCTTGGTCATGGAACATTCATTTTGATGAATCCATAACGAAATTTGATTTTATTAATAATGAATGTGATCCTTGTGTCTAAAAATAGTTTAGTGGGAGTGGAGTGGTTTTCCTAATAGTCTATGTTGATGACATATTACTTATTGGAAATGAGATACCAGTCTTTACAGTCTACTAAGGCATGGTTGAATCAATGATTCTCCAGGAAGGACTTGGGAGAGGAAGAATATATTCATGGGAACAAGATCCATCGTGATAGATCCAAGAGATTGTATGGCCCATGTCAAAGTACATACATTGATAAGATACTAAAGATATTCAGTATGGAACAATACAATAGGGTACTGTTGCCAAAATCTCATGTCATTCAGATTTTTAAGATAATTTATCCGTAGACACATGAGGAAAGAAAGATAATGGCAAGGAATCTATACACATCAACGATTGGGTCAATCATGTATTCCATGCCTTGTAATAGGATGGATGTCGCTAACACTTTGAGTGCAGTAGATAGATATCAAGCTGACCCAGATGAACACAATTGGATGGCAGTCAAGACTATCATAAAGTATCTGAGGCGTACTAAGGATATGTTCCTAGTTTATGGAGGAGATAAAGAACTAGTCATCAGAGGATAAGCAGATGCTAGTTTCCAGACTGACCAAGATGACAATAATTCCCAAACAGGATACATATTAACTTTTAATGAAGGTAGAGTGAGCTGGAAGAGCTCAAAGAATAGTGTGGTTGCAGATTTTATAGTAGAGTCTCAGTACATTATAGCTTCTGAGGTTGGTAAAGAAGTAGTACGAATGTGAAGATTCATCTAGGAGATAGATGTGATACATATCAGTAAAGATCAATTCACACTATATTGTGAAAATACTACATCGGTGGCTCTCGTAAAAGAGACAAGGTACCATTAGTAGAAGAAACACATAATTTATAAGTATCATCTATTGAGGGGTTTTTATTAGATAGTTGAAGTTTCATTGAGAAGTATTTCCACGGAAGACAATGTGGGAGACCCCTGGACTAAAGTCGTGACTCAACAGAAAAATGATCACCATGTGAGGCATAAAAGACCGAAAGTCGTAGCCAGTTGGCTCTTGTCCAAGTGGAAGTTTGTAAGAGTTGGTGTCTTAGAAATAACTAGTTGTACTTTGATTACATGGATACTTAATGTATTTAAATATTAAATATCTTATTACATATTGTTCATTGTTCTTTATGACTATGAAGTAATAATTTCCTAGAGTATTTGTCGCATTGATAAGGTCATGGCAGTTCCCCGCTATGATGATAACCTTGAAATTATAAAAAAATATTCTTAAATATAGTTCTATGGTTCGATGACATACTGTTATGGGACACATATTAGGAAGACCGTTAGGTGTTAGTATTCGTAAGCATATGAGACTTCCTATCATGAAGTTGTCACTTGGTAATCTCCAAGATAGGAGATTATGGGAACATACCTGCCAGTAGGAAGTCCACGTGTTTTGGTGTCATCAGATATTTCTATCTGCGAGAATGTGTAATGATTATTAGACTTTACAATTATCATTAACATGTGTCATGACTCACGCACTTTGATTTACTGATGAAAATTGTCACATAGATAGTTGACGGGAATTATGGTACGTTGGATGCATCACAAGTGGCATGTTATTACTGGATAAGTCGTGGAAGTATTTTTACCTACCATTTATGGATGTTGATATCTCAACTGTTTGATTGAAATAGAACTTCCATGTGAAATTACATGGCCATAGTGTAATGAAGAGTTTATTTCATGTAGACAAAGAACGACGTATCAAGCATAAAAGTTCAGGACACTATTATGAAACTATCTTTATGAGATATTGTTATAAAGGGAGTATATTACACTGTGAGCATTCGTATGTGGATGATGTTATTATGAATTTATGTTCTTTATCTTGGGTTCCTTGATCCGTTCCTAGATATTACTCTTGGATTTTGGGACAGCCCACCTAATTCCAACGAGAAAGAATCCTAGAGAGTCACACACTCTATGTTTCTGGTGGTCCCAGATAAATTTTATTTGAATTTAATTAATAAATATTATTATCAATACAATAGAATAATTGAATTCATGTTAAAATTATTGCAGAAATTAAATAAATATTTATTCACTGGATTAATGGTAAAATATATATATATTTATTTTATTTAATATTTATTAAATATTAATTTACTAGTTTGTAAGTAAAAAATTTATTTAAGAGAATAATTTGTTTATTTATTCTGGAGTTTTATAAATTAAAGTGGAGTTTGAGATTTCAAAGGCCGGTCGATTAGTAAAATAATTATTTACAAGATTGTAAATAATAATTTGACTAGTTGGAAAAAATTTAAATAACACTTCTATTATTTTGTGATGCGGAATTTTATTTATAAATCTGTTTTTCTCATGTTGGTTCATTATAAATACTGACATGGTATTATTTTTAATAGCATGGGTTTTATATAAGGTTATGAAGGTATTAAATTTATATTACACAATTAAATATTGTAACATAATCCACAGGTCAATAAATTGACACATATGTCTACTATTCCATGTACCAAACCATACAACCGGTGAATTGATAATTGTTGAGCTAAACAATTTCTATATTGAATACTCTTATCACCCCTCTCAATAAAGAGAGATATTATTCTAGGATGAAGAACAAGCGATCACGAACAAATGACACAAGACACTCGCTTCGTAATTCTAGCACCCGGAGAACGAGCTGTATCGATTGGAGGTCATCGGGGAACGTGTGGATCACCTCTAGAGGGTCTCTAGTTTGGATCCTTGCAAGCGCGTCAAGATAATCTAGAAGGGTCATTCTAGATGATAACATCATCAACAAAGAAAATACCAAAGATCCATGTAGTATTTTTGTTTATGAAATTAATTAAATTAATAACAAACATGATGTGCAAGATCATCTCTAAAGGTTTCGGGCCTCTTCCTTTTTTATCTAAATCATTGATTATATTCTATGGAGACTGGTGTTCATCGTCGTATTGATCTCATAATAATCATTGATGAAGGTAAAAATTAGTGTTGGGTGTCATCCCAATCGTGCTTCTGCTACACTCGGAACCAGCACAATGGCCACAACAAAAGAATCCAAATAGGGGTGACAAACCCTATTCCTCAAAGCCATGAAAATGGTAGGAGCGTTCATAAAACATAATTGCATAATAATTTACTCATATAGAACATATCTTCTACAGAAAGTTGAAATAGGTATGTCTTATTTTCTGACTCTCACCCGATGACAACCCGATCTCAGGTCAATCTTAGAGAACACCTTTTTTCCTCAGAGCTGGTAGAAGATATCATATATTAGAGGAAGTGGATACTGGTTCTTGATCATAATCTGGTTCAAACTTTCATAATCCACGCACAGATGTAGAGTTCCATCTGCCTTCTTATCAAAAATCACAAGTGAACACCATGGTGGTATACTAGGACGCATAAAGCCTTTGGCCTCTAGGTCCTCTATCTTCCACTTGAGCTCTTGAAGCTCAGTAGGTGCCATCATGTATGGAGGAATGGACAATGGAGTTTATGTCAAAATAATCTCTATTGTAAAATCTACCTCTCTCTTAGTAGGTAAAATAAACTAGTCATCAAGGAAGACTTCTTTGAAATGATCAACTACTAGAGGTAAATTAATGTTAAGAAAACCCATATCCTCCATGAAAGGATTTGAAATCAGAGCGGTCGCTTCACCTAGCCTATGACGCTTCGTTCTAGCTCTCTCAGCCTTGACATCCCACTCACCATTAAAAATATAATTGATGCCTTATGGAGATGTAAAACAAACCATATGAAGATATAAGTATAAAAAGGCCTGATAGTGGACTAACCAATCCATACCAATAATGAATTCGAATCCCATCATCTTGAGAATAAAGAGATTCCACAAGAAAGGGTAACTGTCTACCTCAAGGGGTCGTCCATGCCTTGTAATATTCCCTCCGTATGTATTCCCAATGGTGTATCAAGGGTAATTACACCATAGTGATATTGTATCTCTAGTTCAAGAAATTCCACGATAGATACAAGAATTGAAAGTGTTTGAATCTCATGTGGAAAACAATGTAGAGACAATAGTAGAGACTATTAGAATAGTACCACATACTGTAGATGGTCTTGCAGCCTGATCCTCAGGTATCAGCTGTAAGGTATACAACTGACCTGATCTATGGCCTTATGAAATAGATGGATTACTCTGATGGCATTGCTGGTGATCAGGTTTCAGACTACCTTAGCAATGACCTCCTTCTTAGCCAGACCTACCGGTGCTATTCCAACTCCCTACTTGACATGGTGTAAAATAACTCTCTACTGAAATTGGAGCTGGCACAAACACTTTTCCAATCAAGGCTGGTGGAAAGGTCCTGCTGAAACCCTGAAAATGACCCATACGACCGCAAGATCGGAACAATATATGGACTCTAACACATTGGGGCTTCTTATTCCCTGGTTTTCCACATTGATGACACACCACATAGCTATCAAACTGGATACTCTGGTTTCCACTTCCCTAATGAAAAACCTTGAGGGAACATTTCCTACCACAAAAAGAACTACTAGCCTGATGTGGCACTGATCCTTTAAATCTATAACTTTCACCATCCCTTATGTTAAAATCAGTGATAAAGGTATGATTAAGTATTAAAAAAAGGGAGGAAGGAAAAATACATTCACCTGAGTTCGGATGGCGTAATGAATCCCACCCTCAAAACGTCTAGTATGTGAAATCTCATCACCAGCTAGAAGTGGTGTAAAGTGCTGTAAAGCAGTGAAACATGCTGAATATTCCATGGTTGAACTAAAACCCTTCTTGAGATGAATGAACTCTATAGATATGTAAGTTCTCAATGCATGAGGATATAAATGATCATATAAGACAATCTGGAAATTAACCAATAACATGCCATGATGACGACCAGTCTAGGTAAACCCATACCACTAATGCCTAGAAGAATCCTAAAGCATGTATCTATCAATATTGAATCTATGATTTGGAGGCGTTTCTAGACACTCAAAGATTGATAGTGTGGCCTCTAGCCCAGACTCAGCAACCTGATAACTGCCATCCCCTGAAAAAGTAGGTGGATGCTGCTATTGGAACTCGTAGGTCAGATCATCCATCGTAGGTGCAACTCGTGGAGGACCTTTCATGGACTGCATTAGATGTAGGAAACAATCACATACTTGGGAATTAGTGCATGTATCAGATACAATAGGTAGTGCCTCAAGTGGAACTCCTAGATGTAAGACTGGAAGCTTAGGGCCCACAATGTCTTGAGCATGGTCGTTACCACCCTCTGGGCGAACAACATAAGGCTGACATGACGACATTGGTCTATAAATTCCTATCACACATCTTAGAAAAAGCTTAGGAGAATAAGATAACATCACTAGTGGAAACTGAACTTAAAATAAACTCACTATCCAAGTCATACTACACAATCCACCATCTTATATGTCCATACATCTGTAAGTGTTCAAATATAAGTTTCATATCATTTTGGAGTGAATTTCTAGGTTCACTCCATTACCTTTAATATCATGACAACGCGGGATAAGGATGTGCAACCAATTTATTTTATATTATAGGATTCACTTTATAATTGGTATCCATTTTTGATGAATCTGTTAGCATGCACCTATCACCAAAAACAACACCCATTTCTTTATAATATAATGGATTGACTCAGTAAATTACTCTTCCCAGCCCATGAGGGCCAATATAACTCATTAATTGAGACTTAAAATCTCTCAATATCAAAAAAAGTAATAAAATTACAATCAACCTATAACAAACTCACTCAACAATCACAGGAATATCAAGCACTGAAAAGCATTGGGATGCACCTATATTGAATAGAAATATGCATAACATGTGAATTCTAGGTGCCTATAATGATTAATGTAGAAATTATACTTACCCTCATATCATTGGGCTATGGATGAAATAAATTATCAACTATTTAATAATCAAGAACACCATATAGTATGTGTGTCACCCAATAGTGAAATAATATCAACTTTTATAGGAAAAATAGAACAATAATTGTATAATGGGTAACTTGGATTTTACCCCGAACTTGGGGTTGCGACACCCAATCACGGCTTATGACCAAGTCTTAAGCATTCCTATTCTACAATATATTGTCTCAAAATAGTACAACATGAAAAGAAACCACCTATAAACCACTTTGTGATAACCCAGACCCAAATGCCACTTAATGGGTGCCCTGAGCCCAGTGGGTCACATGGCCTCAAGCGTGTCTTCCCGAATGCCAGAGGATGCCGACTTGCAGCGAGGGAAAAGGGTGTGCCTGTGGGGATACTATGTACTAATTATTAGAGTGTATCACAATGGAAGGAATATAATGGAATAGTAATTACTGTAAGAAATATAAATAAATAGTGGAAGAAAATTGATGCAATTGCTAAACAAGAACAAACATAATTGCACCACTAAACAATGATGTTGAAATTTCCTGTCCCTAAGAAACATGAAAGAATATATCCAAGATAATATACATATTATGTTCTACAATGTAAAGGAAAACAAATACTGCTCAAAGCGTCCTGAGATCCAATGCGGTCATATGCTATCAAGATCTTTCCTATCAGCACACAATCAAGTGTTGGAAGCTGTATGCTTCCCTTTATCAACACTTTCAGTCATATAATCTACTTTGGGTACCAAAGAACGCCTGGAGAGAGTGTGAGATACATCTTAGTAGGCCACTACCCATGGTTTCTATAATATCCATCCCATGTAATATAATATAGCAGTGTCCAGGAATGCATATATTACTAAATAAAGTTGTACAAAATAACTAAATACCCAAATACCTCCTTCATCCCTCGGATGGTGTCTGAACATGTAACTAGTTCATTGACTGTGTAATTACGATTTAATGTTAATAGGACACATGAGGCATATCCAGCACTGACATCACCATGTGATAGTATAAGTAGTGAAGGTATCAAGATGTAACAAGGCAACCTAAAAATGTTATCCAGTGAGGGAGTTCTATGGTAATAACCAAGGTAACATAAATCTCATAGAAATATAACTTAGTAGTATCTAAGTCTATATAGGGGGTAATATTGTAATAAATATACAGTAATCTAAGGAATTCCACAATAAGGAACCTATCGAGTCCAAGGAGTGCATCTAGGGTAATATTTTGCTAGGCAAGGACTGGGTCCAAAGAGTGTATCCAAGGCACCTACTTATTAATGCTGGATCCATGGAGTGTATATGAGGTATTCTAGAATAATGAATGGGGGCCCAACAGTAGTATACTAGGCAACTAAATAATATAAATGAACCAGAATCTAGGTGGGTATCAACTTAATAAAACCAAATTCTTGAATCAGAATGGGGTTCTTGAGACCCAAGGTATTCTCCCCTCATAATCTAAGGAGAGATCGAGTCAGTCCATTCTTATTCGATATTGTAATCATGAGATAATTTATTTGGTTCATGTATTATCTCCCATTAGTGTGTATAGGTCAATTAGAGATGAAAAAATTTATTTATTGGTGTAAGAATTGTCTTCCATTAGTTTGGATTGGCCATATAGCGTGGAATCCATTTTATTTTGTATTAGTTAACCATTAAGGCATATTCAATTATTGAGGTTCACTATGCTATCATCCATTAACATGGAAGGGGTGTTATGGACAAGTAACCTTTATTAAATATCTTTTAATAAGGCCAAGTTATATACTTATTATACTTTTCATTCCATATTTCACACTTAATAATCATTTAGAGAACTTACATTATGCTGTTAAAGTAGTGAGCATACATGGAACATGCAATTATGCAATCCTCATTTAACAGAAAACCATTTATTATAGGAAAGCTCACCTTTAGGAATGTCAAGCCAGGGAACACCCGAACGGTGGCTCCAACATGTAAGAACACTAAAAACTTAATTATGTCATAACCATTGACATGAAATGGATTTTCATGTGGGTGTAACCATTAACAACTAATACCATATTTAGAAATAGAATAACCATATGATTCTAACAGGTATATTCATGGAAATTTAATTTAAGATATGGACCCTGATGGGATCGGTGGGCCACACACGAACATTCAAAAATCAATGAATGTTAGGTATGATTAATAGACCTCCCATTATATTATTGTGTGATAATCCTCCTCCGGTATCGTCCCGTGATTTTCCTCATATTAGAGTAGATCTTTGTTTATCCAACGTGACAAACAGATGCCCGAACAGATGTTAGATGATGGAGATCTCTTGATTCCATGTTTTAATCTTCAAAAAGCCTAAAATTGAGAGAGAGAAATTGGTAAATACCACATAATCTTGGATTAGAGAGGAAGGGATGGATTAATTATATTAATAAGGGAAAAACTATAAAATTACCTAGAGAAATAGCATGCACACAGTTTGTCTGCAGGATTTGGAAAACCGTGCGCAAACCATGAGAAATGGTTCTTCCTGAAATGTCATACCCCACATGGTTTGATCAAACCATGAGATAGCCATGCATGGTTACTTGGGAAAAATTGGTTCTAAAATTATTATACCACATGACCTTGCACCAACCATGTGAGGTGGATTTGTCTAAAAAAACAACTTCTGCACGGTTTTCTATAAATCGTGGGCTAATGCTTTTTTCTCCAAAAAGATGGGTTCTAGGCTCTGAACAGGCCCCATACACCCTCGAAACCTTTACTAAATCATTAGGAATCAATATTAGGTAAAAATTATAGATTTAGACAAAAAATTAAAGATTCCATACCTGAGTGAGAAACCAGGTTCTTACAGGGAGTCTAAGATCTTCGTGAAAAGGTGACCAAATCCAACGGATAATAATAGTGATCAGTGACTAAAACATCTGAAGTGAAATGAAAATGGGAAATAATATGCAATAAAAATGGATTAAGTGAAACATGATAAATGGGGAACTGCATAATGGGAGATTTACAATGGGATTTTGTAAAAATAAAACCTATTATAATCTTATCATTCATCCTTTAGTGATGTTTCATGTGATCATATCCCTTTATATGGAGTTTGGAATAATAAAGTCACATTTAGTGTTCCATATATGAAATTATGAACCTAGGTATAAAATAAAAATGGGTTCGATATAAGATAAAAGAATATTTAAGGAACAGAGGGTGAATTATATTTTTTGTGGGATAAAAGTTTATAAATTTATGGAATGTCTACATTAAAAATCAAATAATTATTCGGAGATTAAAATATTGTCTCACCAAATGAGTATATATTAATATTAGATATCCTATTCTAACCAATTTATGTTGTTATTAAATAAAGTCAGATGGGATGAATTATCATGGACCTCATGATCTATTAGTACTTCAGAAATGATACATTCTCCTTGACTTCATAGAGTAAGAGATAATTTAAAAATATACCAAGGAAAAAACCAAAGGGTTATATTGTTCATATTAAATGATATATAATCATTTAATTTTTCTTTTTAATGTTCATTAAACAAAGTAAAATGGATCTTGAAATGAAAAATATTATCCAAAAAACATTGTTTTTAATTAATAAAATAGTCAATTAGATGATTGTACATTTATGGATTTGGGACTATTTACTTTATCCAAACTATGTTATCTATCACACTCCTCTAGAACTCAATTGTTTGATTTCACTTCCATATGCATGATATCACATTCCAGATATGATCTCCTATATGGAAACCCAACTATGTGTTACACCTACTAATCATTATGGTTCCAACATTCATTTTTAAATTTTTTACTGTTCATTTTTTCTAGGTGGGATTATATTAAAGTAACATAAAATTTGTAATAATTTTACAAACTAGATGAATTTTTAGGGATAAATTAATTTTAATTGGGTAAGAATGTAACTCACCAATATTTGTTTGATTTTTTTTTAATTAATTTAATACTATGATATTTTGTATTTCACATAACACAAAAAATAGTTTTTTATATTAAAGAACTATTTTTTGGATTCAGTTATATTTACCAATCAATTATCATGCACAACATGGAACATAAATGTTAACATGATATTGATGGAACACCGAGGTTAGCATACATTACATGTATCATTGACTTTCCTCAATGGCTTGCATAACACACCAGACTGAGTGTCACTAAACTATAATTTATTATAAAACATTTTATTATTTAATAAAATAATACATATCCTTTCGGTTAAGATGAGTGTTATAAATAGTATTAACTATCCTATAAAAATGCATGGTTATATTAAATACTTACAAATGAATTAGAAATAAATATAAGGACCAATTGAATATAAATGTAATTTTTTTATAAAAAAACAATTTTATGATCACAAAGCTATTATAATCTAATAAATTAAATTAATTAAAACTATTAAGTGATATTACTATAAAAAAAATATTATATACCCAATAAAATAATTTTAATATCATTGCTATGGATTTTATAATCTAATTAACACTATTTATGATGTGGGTATTTTAATAATGGTTTATTTTAAAATATCAAACTCTCAATTATTGAGACCATGTATAAATTGAAGAGATGAAATTTATTTATGGTGGGGGAGAATGTCATATTCCAAGATATTATAATATTTTTATTTGTGAATAAAAATATTTTTCAATCTTTCTTTATACACAACCCCATTTAAGCATACAATACACAAAAAACTGAGTTGGCATGCGTTATACGCAATAACGAGTTTTACTTCCATTTAACAGAACAAAAAATTTAAAAATACATTTTGAAACTTTTATAAATATTATTATTAAAAATTAAATTTATTGTTTAGTACACCATTTAAAAATTTCTTCTGGGTGAATTTATGATATTTTTCTGACAAGTTTCATTTTTTATGAATAGAGAATAATACTGCATTTTAATTGGAAACTATATTTATGTTTAAATAATTATTAATATTAATTTATACATTAAATTGGATTCAAAGTCATAATAGATCAATTATACATTTATTAATCCAATTTGGTTCATTTGGATAATTTTTATACTTAATTTATATTTAAAAACATAATGAACATTTAAAAGCATTCTTTTTTGAACCCTCTTTTCTCACCCCACCAACATGATTAGCTTTAAATTAAATTTTACCTATTTTTGAATTGAATTTTGAAAAATGGATATAAAAAATTATAATAAGTATAATATTTGAATTATAATAATATCAACTTCTTTTTTGACCAAAAATATTAGTGAAAGTAATTAATATTAATTATAGTGATCATGGTAAAAGTAAGCATAAAAAGAGACTAAAACATAAATTTAAGGAAACAAATAATTTGAAAAATGACCAAAATTTATTTTATAACAATGGTTACACCATATCACCTTGGTTAATGAATATTATTAGCTCTAAGGACACATGTTCATGAATATGAACCATATAATAAGTATAAAAAAATATGAAAAAATGAATTGTTCATGCTTTTAATTCATATACACCTTTTATAAGGGCCGACCTTATTACATTACATAATCATTAATTTAGTCAATAATTAAATTCCTTTCACATTTATTATATTTTCATGTTTAGAGATTTTGTGAGTTGGGACATAAAACAATCATAAAAATACGCATTATTACAGAGTGGATACCATAAAAACAGTATGCCTTTCTTGAAAAATATAAAACTTTTTACATAAAACATGATTACTTTGACTAATATTAGAACATTTTACATGAATCTATTCTTTTTATTAAACATCATTATAACCTATTAAAATTATTTAAAAAGTTTGGATGAGAACAAAATTTCTGTAAGGGATAAAAAATAATAAGGAAAGAACACATTAGTCCATGAATACTAGTAACGTATGAAATAATTTTCAAAAGACATACTTATCACATTTATATATATACTTAATTTGTGAAACATGATATTTACTCAAGATTATCACAATTTAAAGAACATAAGTAGAACCTTAATGGTATTTTGGGGAATTACTTACATAATCCTGTAACCCACTCGGCTACCTTATCATTTGTATCCCTTACGGCTACCTTACTACTTGTATAACCATCACAGTTACACATGGAGTAACCATATGACCAACATCCAAATAACACATGCCCAATGAATTGGAGGGAGATATAGGTCCCACCCTTCATCATAAACAATTCCCATGAACCAGAACTAAATCACACAACATGAAAAATTTCATAAAAACATTATGTTTTAATTTTATAAAACAGAATTTTGAAAGTGAATTTTAAAAGGAAATCCCCTTACTAAAATAATATAATTGAAGTGAATATTAATAGAGTGGATGGAATATGTATATAAACTTTAAATAAACATAAATCACCAAAATATAAATAGAAACCATCACTCAAAAAACTTTTATATCACATAAATAACGAAGTAGAAGGTTAACCCAAATAATGTAAATCAGTTAAAGAATCCCCATACCTCGGGTTTTTATTACATAAAACTTTTTTTAACCTCTTATACAATGGTTAAAATAATGTTATTTTTATTTTAAAGAAACATTTCCATGTTTATAATATCTTATATAATCATTTCATAACCTCATTTCACCCTTTAACTTTTAGTATTTTTTCCATTGCATTGTTTAGAGATCGTTCATTACATGATTTCTATGATTGGTTCATGATGGATGTTATTGTTGATTGGAAGTGAAAATAAAGAATTGAAATGGAATGGTATTTATATATTTCTAGTACCATAAATTATACCATTTAGCATTTTGAATTCTTACACGAGGATGATTCATAAGTTAAAACCATAATGATGTTCGTTTAGAACATTTTAGTGGTTCTTTGATAATAACGACCTCATTTTGTTTTATAATTAATCACCATGTATAAAAAATAATTCTAGATCCATGGATGATAAATTATACATATATTAAAACTATGTTCATCCATAAATTTTTTTTCATGACTAGACTTGATGTAATTAAAGCAAATTGAAATAACATCTTCCACGATGTCGGTAATTCGACACATCATGAACAATGTTTTTAGTTCCATGAATATGTTGGGGCGGAGAAGAATATTGATGATGAATTTTACATGAACATGAGAAAATCCAGAATATACAATATTCTGGAGCTTTCATGCCTCTTGGAAAAGGGGAGGTGAGTAAAGAAGAAGAAAAGAATGGAACTCCAAATAAATGAAATGTTGAGAAATTCCTTACAAAAATTCGTCAGCCTAACGACGTTGTTTAAATTTTCATAAAATAATTTGATGGGAGAAAAATGGGTCTCTCATCATTATTACAGAATATGGGCAGTAAGTGGACTATTGAATGACGTATACCAATATAATCCAAAGATAATATATTAACACAAAATGAAAGGAAAGAATGAAAATAAAAGAGGATGTTTATCTCTTGATCTCTTCTCCTTGAGATCTCTCTTAAGGCCTTTGGTTTTGGCCTTTTGGGGAGACCTGAAGATATAGAACGTGGGGAAGAGCCTTGGAAGGATTATTGGGTAGAATATATGTAAGGATCAAGACATGAGAGGTGTGGGAGGAAGAGGGAAATGAGGGTGGTATTTATAGTGGAGGAGAGGGGATATTTTTCATTATTTTAATCATTATTATAATATGTTTGCTCAATACTATGAATTAGCTTAATTCATGTGACCCAAAATAGTAATAATAGAATGCGAGTTCTAACCATGTGGGATTACATCACTTATGATTTCATAAATAGTGTATTTTACTGATAATTTGAATATATGGTATTTTACTGTATTTCATTATTCATAAAAAATTTAAGAATTTCTGAAAAATCCCAAAAATTCAACCATACAATTTATCAACATGTAGAATTAAAAAAAGAAGTCCATTTTTTGAAAATAATTTTCTAAATATTATAAATTTAATTTTTAAATAAAATTATACTAAATTCAACTGTTAACAATTTTAAAACTATAACTTCTTTTATATGGCATTTAAAAATTAACCCAAATATAAATATCATCAAACCTTAAGAAAATAAAATAATAAAACAATTTACTATTCATTAGGGTCATATTACTATTCATATTACTATTTATAAGGGTATGTTACTATTCCCTAAGAAATATGTTGGTTCTATTAGGCTCCAAATAACTTACTAAACACAATTGTAGATGACTGTTTTCAGAAAATAAAAACATAGAAGTAGCAACATTATTTTAAAAGGACAGTTATAAATATATACTTAAAACAATGTTCCATGCATTTCCATTTATTTTTAGAAAACCATTGGGTGTTACATTATCCACTCTTTCTGAAAATTGTGTCATTGCAATTTTATTTAATTATTAATCAATTGAGGGTACCTTTATCTCATCATATTCTTACACTCCCATGTTTCCTCTTATACCATAATGTTTCCACAAAAAATCATTACCTAGTGGATTACCTTATTCCACAATACATGTTCCCTTTGATCAAGAATCTGAACAGATTTCTCTTCATAAGAAATGTTCTCTTCTAGATGAACTACTTTTGGGCTCAAGACATGTGATGAATATGACACATACTACCTCAACATCGAAACATGAAAAAAATTATGTACTTGAGGAAAACATAGAGGCAAAGCTACTCGGTATGAAACTGATCCAACTTTCTCCAGGATTTAAAAAGGACTGATGAACCATAGATTTAGATTCCCTTTCTTACCGAAACACATCACACCTTTTCAAGGAGATATTTTAAGGAAAACATGGTCACCAACCTCGAATGAGAATTCTTTCCTTCTGCTATCTGCATAACTTTTCTTCCTGTTCTGAGATCTCTTCATGTGCTGCTAGATCATCTGCACTTTCTCAGCCACTTACTCTACTAATTCTAGTCCCATAAAAGTTCTTTCACTGACTTCATCCCAAAACACTGGAGTCCGACACTATTTCTCATACAAAGCATCAAAAGGTGCCACCTTTATACTGGAATGGAAACTATATTTATATGAAAACTCAACTAAAGAAAGATGATAATCTCAACTTTCCTGGTAGTCCATTTAACAAGCTCAAAGAATATCCTCCAAAGTCTGAACCGTTCATTCTGATTGCACATCTGATTGGGGATGAAATGTTTTACTGAAATTTAATTTTGTGTCCAAAAACTTTTGAAGTCCCTTTCAATGGATAGAATTGAACCTTGGATCCTGGTCAGATACAATAGAAAGAGGAACTCCATGTATCCTTAGAATATATTGTGTTATGGTCGATAAAACTGATCAAAGACATAGTTTCTTGAATAGAAATAAAATGTGATGATTTTGTCCATTTATCAACAACAACTCAAATCACATTGTTACCTCGAGAAGTCTTTGGTAGTCCAACCATGAAGTCCATGTATATATTCTCACATTTACACTATGGCACTAGAAAAGGCTGAAGCATCCACATCAGTAACTGTCACCCTCCTTTAACCTATTGACATGTCATGAATTTCATAGTGAAATCAGCAATATCTCTTTTCATTATGTCCCACCAATAATACTCTTGGAGTTCTCTGTACATATTAGTACTTCCAAGATGAACTGAAAATGGAGAATTTTGAGCTTCCCACAACAATTCATTCTTCAACTGGGAATCACAAGGATGGTCTCACTCGTCATTGATTGAAGTTATATGCGTCCCAAATTAATTACCCGTTCTTAGAACTTTAGTATAGCATAAGTTCGAGGTCAATCCACAAGGAATCATGGCATGCAGGGATTCAATTGAGTTAATACTTAATTAGGTAAAGTATGCATAATTTAGAATCGATTGGGTTGATTTTGGGTTTTGATTGAAACTAAATTGATTTACTTTGAAGAAATGGATACAGTTTGAAAGAAAACAACGGATAAATTTTAAGAGTTTTTAAAATGGGAAGAAAAGACGTGTCAGGGCTATGGTGATTAAGGAGTTCTTATGCAGATTGTTTAAATGGTTGTGTTGTTCATAATAATTCAATCATTCTGGATTTCTTTTAGTTACAAGATTTCCTTGGTCCGGTTCCTCTTGTTTGGAATTAGATCAGCTGACTCCTTGGTCCGATAGTCAGTGTTATTAATTCTTTATTATGTTCAGTCCATTATCTGAATTGGTGAAATCATTCCAATGGTCATGGATGTTTTCACCGTTTCATTTCTTTTGTATCGTTGAGAATTCTTCCCTTGGTCCGGCTCATAATTCTCAGTTATATAAAACAGTTGTTTAAGAAGAGTAAGATGAATTACAATGAGAAAAACACAACTATATAAAACAACACATAAATTATGATCCCTTCATCCACATCCCCAACACGAGGGGTTTAGTTACACATAGAAAGTGTAGGAGAAACGACACACGTGATACCTGACAGATTCATCGTGTAAGCATTGATGTAGGGTGTCGGAAGGTGGAAAAGTGGAACTATGGCACCACGGTGGCTCGGGAATGGTAGCAACAGAGCTTCTTCTCACCTCCAATGGTTTATAACTTTCAAATCTGTAGGCCAAGAACTCTTTTTATAGAAAAATAAAGTACACGGTGTGTATAGAAAGTACACGCCCTGTACTTTTCGTCAAAGCACTTTGGCGCCAATTTCTCCGCAGGCAGGTGGCCTAACACGCCGTCTTTGACTTTTGAACACAGTGCCGCTTGAAAGTTGAGTACACACAGTGTGTAACGCCACTATACACGGCGTGTAGTATCATCAGTTTGGCCGCCAACCCCTTCTAGAATAGCATACATGACATGTATAAATTCAAACACGCCGTGTCTCCTTCAACGACCACATGGGCGTGTGGACTTTTCTCAGCAATCACCACTTCTAGAAAAGTAGTACATGGCGTGCAACGCTGCCTCACACGGCGTGTATCTCTTGCCTAGTGAAATGGGCATGTACTCCCTCCTTCGGTCTGTGTCCCTGTCTGGATGTACACGGTGTGTATAAAAGTACACGCCGTGTAGTTTCAAAATTTTTACATGCTTCCCTTGATTCGTGTATTTATCCACAAAGCTCTTGAAAGTAAACAGAATCACCAAAATCAAAGAAAATGTTCATAAAACAACATATATTTGTTGAAAACACGTTTTTATCTTAAATTATATATAAGGAAATGTATACACAAATTGGGTGCATCAAATTCCCCAACACTTAGTCTTTTTCTTGCCCTCAAGAAAAATCACAACATCTAATTAAGAGAGCCTATACTTTAAAAGGAAGGCATTTAATTAGTCAAACGTATAACTGATAAAGTTATTGAGGAAAAATTCTAAAAGGCACAAACAAATTCAATTCATAAGATATTAAGATCATGCCTCATATATAATGCAATTAACTACTCTCATCCTCTTCCAACACATTTTTCAACCATTCAAAAATAGGCATGCCACTTGATGATTTACCTTACCAGTTAAAATCACACTCCACACTCAAGATGTTTTTAATCAAAGTTATGATCAATCTAAGGTATATACAATCTATCCATAGCTTTTCAAGATATATTTTTCTCTACTTCAGAAAAATTGAATTTAAAAAAATCTTGAGGACTTTATCAATAAGGTTCAGATGTCTCTGTGGCTATGGGTTGGTAGGTTTAGATGTGAAAATAAATTATGAGGCTTGAAAAAGGAAGGCTAATTCCTTTAAACAACATTGCATGATATTCAAATTAAAACTCACTGAAAATGCATCCATCACAAGCTCAGTCAAATGCTTTTGTAATCGTCACCATCTTCCTTAGGCAAGTAGGGTTCATGGACAAATAAGCATAAGGTCCCCTTGTTGTTTGTCTGTTGTTTTTGTTTTTCCTCTCTTTTTTTTATATATATAACAAAACACAAGGGAAACACTTATGAAAACAATGAGTAGATATTTGGAACCCATTTTTCCCCAAATAATCAAGAGGCACTCCCCCACACTTTATTTCATGGATGTACACAAAAATATGCCATGTATTGCCAACTCCCTCTTTAAAGCTGAAATGAATAATCATGCAATGTTTAAAAAGAAGTATGGTAGGAAGGGAAATAGGTTTGTAATGTCGCTTCCTATAAAGGTTGTTCATGGCTTCTATGGGCTTAACGAAGATTAAATGTAGGGTAGGTATCAAGATAAAGGGGTGAAAACAATCTAGTTCCTCAATCATGTTAAAGTAATTCAAAAATTTCTTCATGTTTCGAAAATAAAATCTTTCAAATTCTAGTAGTGATTCATATCCTAAGAATATCCCAAGAAAGAGGGTATTAGAAAAGAAATATGAAAAATGGTTTAGAATACCTCTCAGGAGTGGACAACTAATAAAGGGACAATCAGGCCATGACATGCATATAAATGATTAGCCTAATAAATGTAATTTAATCAAGGACGAAAAGTTGCAATTGAAACTATATCAGCAATAATTTTAAAATAATTAAAAACTAAAATAAGCATGTAACCTTTCCATAAGTTCCTATTGATAACTCTAGCATTTATAATAATGACTAACCAAAATTGCTTTAAATTTTCAAATATAGAATCTAATAATGATGTCTCATAGATTAGTTTAAGGGCAAAGACTAAGGTGAAAGAGATAGATGCTCCCCCACACTGAAAAAGGCACATGGCCCACCGTGTTCAATACTAAGGTAAAGGGTGGGCAAGGGGGTGATATGGGGGAAAACGAGGGAATGCAGTGGAAGAAGTAAATCAAAAAGAATGAAAATAAAAATGGAAAAATACTCCCCTCGTGAAAAGTGATGCCCAAGGCGCTCCATGCCCGTACCTGTGACTATCGAGAAAAAGGAAAACTACAAAAATGCATAAAATCACAACACAGAAAATGAAAAAAGTGATATATAAGATAATAAAAAATGTCACTATCATGGGGTCGCCTCAGGGGAGGCATCATCCAGTACAGAATCGTACGGTAGAGACAGCACAGGAGGTGTAGAAGGGGGAGGGTCTAACTCTGCATCGGGAAGGTAAGCTGAAGAAGTAGGAGATGCAGGTGCTAGACTCGAGATCGGAAGCACAGAAGCTGGCCCTGGCCCGATGGAAGTGGCAGCAACAGAGCTCACCGTAGTCATCAAAACGGAATCTGTGGCCTGTACAGGAGATGGTGGTGGAGCAGTAGCAGAAGGGCCAGGAACGGAGGCAGAGGCCGGTGGCTGAGGCAGTGGAACACCAAGATGCTAATAAATATGCACCAACAGATGCTCCATCTGGTCCTGGCGGCCGTCCAGATGAATCAAATGGCGTGCAATGGTGTCCTGGCGGCAGATGATACGAAATAACTTCTGCTCCATCATGGCTAGGGGGAGGGGAAGAGTCAGATCAAACGAGGGTGTGGTGGTAGGTGAGATGGGGGATGGTACAGAAGAAGGAAGCGCAGAAGAAGTGGGGTCAGTAGGAGGTGGGTGAGGTGGAGAAGCTGGAGGGGATGGGGAAGAAGGAGCAGGGTCAGCAGCTAGGGCAGGGGGAGTCAACATGTGGTGGGGCTCGATCCTAAGCAAGGATGTAGGCACCCACTCCTTCCGGACCAATCCCATGCGATTGAGCATCAGAATGTCCATCCACTTGGTTGAACCTAACAAGTCATGAGGTAAAGGGGGATCGAATACCCCCAAGTGGTGGGCAAGACGGGTGGTGTAAAACCCACCGTTCAGGTTGCCCTGACGGCCTGTAAATATGGAGTGGAAATAGGAGGCGGCAAGATAGGGGAGGTCCGGGTAGTCGTGTCAGATGACACAAGTAAGAAGCTTCATGTCACGGCCGGTCACGACCCTCATATCCTCATTATGGGGAAAAAGGATGGCGTTGAAGCACCGGTGGGTGAAGCAAAGGACAAGGTCAGCTATAAGAGTGCTCTTCTGGGAAGTGGGGGAGCACCGGTTGTCAGGCCCAACGATCTCCCTCCACATGGCAATAAGGCCAGAGAGGTCGGGCCGGGTCAAGTCAGAAACGGGGGGTGGTGTGATAGGATGGGGGTAGAAGCCGCACCCTAGGCCAAACTAAGTCATGGTAAGAGAGAAACGTCGACCGCCTAGCCGGAATCGGACTACGGGTACCACATCGCCAGATGTCTCCCGGTAATCCTCTCCATTGAACTCAAATGAGGCCGCAAACTCCAAAAATAAATCACGGAACATAGGAGTGCTGACCTGGAAAATCTCGAGGAGTGTGGTGTGCCTGAGAAGCACCTCCAACTCCTCCCAAATACCGAGCCGCTGCGGAATGCTTCTGTCATGGTACCGTCCACTCAATGGTATCGGCTGACGAGAGAAGCATCGGAACCTGTCTTATGCGAGGTTGGTGACCGGGAAGACTATGGAGGGATAGAGAGCACCTTCAGGTCCCGGCCCAGGTGCTGGTGCAGCAGCAACGTCTGGATCTGGAGGTGGATCTTCCAAAGACGAAGGTGGCTCAGTGGAAGGTGTGCTCGAAGAGGGACAAGCTACTGAGGATGATATTATAGGGAAAGTGGCAGCTGGTGCCGCAGAAGTATTCCCGGCCTCATCTGTGGGAGTGAGTGGCGGCAGAATGGCCAATAGAGGGAGCTCAAAGACCGGAGCATCGGGGTTTGGCTGCATAGGTGGTCGGAGTCGGATCCGACGATAGCTGGGCCTATCACCCTCGGTGGCGGAGGCTGGCAGCTTCCCACGGGAAGGATCATGATCTGCCATATCCTGAAATAGAAAGAAAAAGAAAAGAAAATAAAAGAAAAAGGAAGAAAATAAAACAAATAAAATGTGAGAAAACTGGAAAATAAAAGTACACAGCATGTACTCCAGAGTACACGGTGTGTAGTCAGAATATAGATATCCCGTGTTCTCTGGATAGACACGCCGAGGGTGGAAATAGACCATGTAACAGTAAAAAGCATGTATCGAACATACACGCTGTGTTCAACCAAAGGGCAGTTGGTCGTGTAATATAAATGACACAGCCATGTTGTCATCAGTTCAATGAAAAAAATACACACCGTGTAGGTACAGGGCACGATGTGTACTGCACATGAAGAACATGGCCGTGTTGAGGGTGAGACACGACGGCTAAAATTCTAATAGACACGGCGTGTACCAAACACACACGCCATTTATAGGAACATGGGGTGAGAGGCCGTGTAGAGGGGAGACACGGAGGGGCTAAGGAAAATGGTCTACACGGTGTGCACCGAACATACACACCGTGTGTATGCAAAGTTTCAAAATATTTTGGGTGTGGCCATGTACAGACATACACGGAGTGTGTTCTTTATTTTGTGGTCGTGTACTGTCGGAAGTCGAACGGTCAGCCGATCCGATAAACACCCTAAAAAAGTTTAAAAATTCGAAATAGAGGGTGAAGAACGGCGTACCTTGACCGAGGATCAAAATGTGAGAATAATCAGAACTTGAAATGCCCTAGATCGACGGATCTGGTAAAAGGGGGTTTGGATGGCGTCTGGGAGAAGAAAAGGGAAGAAAGGAGAAAGTATGGGGCAACCGTGCGACACGGCCTCAAGCCGGGTAGCCCGTGGCTTATATAACCGAGGTACATGACGTGTATGTTTGGTACACGCCGTGTACCCCGATTTTTTTTGATTTCGAATTATATAAATAAATATAATTATTATAGTAAACTATATAATAATTATATTAATAAAAATAGAAATATCTACAAATTCTATTATACATAAACCTATACACGACGTATATCGGGAAATACATGCCATGTATTTTAAAATGAGAAAAAGAGTAGTACAACCATTGGTCCGGTGCTTGGGGCGGGATTCGAACCGGTGATCGACCGTTTCGAACGGACGCCCTCAACCATTGGAGAAAAGGTTGTTCTGATGTCCATATTTATTTTATATATATATATTTATTTTATACGGCCTATACACACGGAAAGAAAGAAAATAACGTTGTGTGGTTTTTATTTAGGAAAGGATAGGGGTGAAGCGGGGAGATTAGCGCGATTCGAAACAGGGTATTTTGAACCTGGTGCCAAGACTTTGTCAATCCGCCAACTTCACCCGCATGTAATTTCTTACTTTTAAACCATTTTTAATTTATATTTAAAAAATCATGGCACACATGGCGTCTATCAGAGTACATGTTGTGTGGTTTTATTAAAAGAACCAATGATGGAAATGGGACGGTTGTCTGGATTCGAACCCGGGTCTTTTGAAACCAGATTACGATTCTAGCCAACTGGTCCATCCCCACCATGGGTTTTATTAAACCCACACACACACACAGATATATATATATATATATATATATATATATATATATATATGGAAAATACCACATACATCGTGTAATTAGAAGGAGGAACCCTGTGTCGAAGGTAGGTCAGGAGGATTCGAACCGAGGACGACTCGAATAAACTCCAGTGACTTTTCCATCGGCACCGGCATCATCCCTAGTTATTTATTTGTTATTCTAGAGATTTATAATTTTAAGATTATAAATTAAAAAGATAAGTGCACGGCGTGTAACCTCTGGGTTGCCTCCAAGGAAGCACCTTTGTTTTAGGTCGTTGGCTCGACCTACTTACCTTTCTTACCTAAGGTGTATGGTGGACAACATTCCCACCATGTTGTCTGTAGGATGGTATGCTTTCAACCGCTGCCAGTTTACCTAGAATGGTTGACCATCTTCTCCAGAAATTTCTACCGCTCCATGATGGAATACGTGGACAACGTGGAATGTTCCCGAACAGCATGACTTTAACTTCCCCAGAAATAAGCGAAGATGAGAATTAAAGAGAATTACCTGATCACCGGGTTGGAATGATTTTCGTGATATCATCCGGTCGTGAATGGCTCTTGTCTTCTCCTTGTAAAACTTGGCGTTCTCGTATGCCTCTAATCGGATCTCATCTAGTTCCGATAGTTGGAACTTCCATTTCTCTTCAACAGCCTTTAGATCAAAATTTAGGGCTTTGACGGCCCAGTAGGCTTTGTGTTCCAATTCTACTGGAAAATGGAGGGTGTTCCATAGACGAGGTGGAACAGGGACATTCCCAGTGGTGTTTTGAAAGTAGTCTGATATGCCCACAAGGCATCATCTAACTTCTTGGAAGAGTCCTTCCATGAATTGTTCATTATTTTATCCAGGATCTGCTTGAGCTCACGATTGGAGAGATCTACCTGTCCACTGGACTGGGGATGATATGGTGTCCCCATCTGATTCTTTACTCCATACTTCAACAGTATGCCTCTCATCAGTGTGTTGTCGAAGTGGGTCCCTTGATCTCTGGTCAGTACTCGTGGAACTCCAAACCTGCTAAAAATATTTTTCTTTAAGAAATTTATGACTACCTTGGCTGTGTCATGAGCTGTAGGAGTAGCTTCCACCCATTTGGAGACATAGTTGACGCAGACCAGGATGTATGTGTTCCCAAAAGATGGGGGAAAGGGACCCATGAAATCTATGCCCCAGACGTTGAAAATATCGACCTCTAGGATAGGGTGCTAAGGAATCTCGGCTCTACGTCCCATATTACCTATCCTCTGGCACCGATCGCAATAGGAAAAAAGGCCCAACCATCTCTATGCATGGTGGGCCAGAAAAATCCATATTGCATGATCTTAGCTATGGTACGATCCGTCCCATGAGGTCCTCCTACTGGTGAGGCGTGACAGAACTCCAGGACACCGTGAACTTCATTCTCTGAGATGCAATGGTGGATCACTCCATCTGCACAGGATTAGAATAAGAGAGGATCCTCCCAGAAGTACCTTTTCACATCAGAGAAATTTTTTTCCTTTGATGGAAGGAGAGGTCAGGGTGAAAATAACCTGTAACAAGAAAATTAGCGATATCAGCATACCATGGTTTAATTTTTCACTGATCAAAAAAAGGTTCTCATCAGGAAAATCCTCCCTGATCTCCCGATATTCTTCTTTCTCCAAGTGAGGCAGCTCGAGGCAGGAGAGATGGTCAGCAATGAAGTACTCACTCCCTTTCTTATCTTGGCTCTCAATATCGAATTCTTGTAGGAGGAGTACCCAGTGGATCAATCGGGGCTTCGCGTCTTTCTTGTTGAGTAGGTAATTTAGTGCTGCATGGTCAGTGTAAACAGTAACTTTAGACAACACTAAGTAAGAACGAAACCCGTCAAATGCGAAAACCACTGCAAGAATCTCCTTTTCTGTGGTGGTGTAGTTGATTTGTGCCTCATTGAGCGTTCTTATGGCATAATAGATAGGTCTGAAAATCCGGTCAAGTCGCTGGCCCAAGACTACTCCCACTACATAGTCGCTCGCATCACACATCACCACAAATTGTTCCTCCCAGTTGGGAGAAATCATAACTGGAGCTTCCACCAGCAACTACTTTAGATGCTCAAAAGATCTGACACATGTCTAATCGAACTCAAATATGGAATCCTTGGTTAGAAGATTGGTGAGGGGATGGGCTATTTTGGATGAAGTCGCAGACAAAACGCCTGTAAAAACATTCATGCCCCAGGATGCTACGGATGGCGCGAACGGAAGTCGGTATAGGTAGTCGTGAAATGACTTCAATCTTCATCGGGTCCACCTCTATCCCCTTCGCTGAAATTATGTATCCAAGGACTATGCCACTTTGCACCATGAAATGACACTTTCCCAGTTCAAGACTTGGTTAGTGTGCTCACATCGTTCCAAAACTAGTTCTAGGTGCCGTAAACAAATGGTGAATGATTGCCCGTAAACGGAAAAAACATCCATGAATACCTCCAGGATTCGTTCCGCCATGTCATGGAAGATGGCCATCATATAGCGCTGGAAGGTGGCGGGGTCATTGCACATGCCGAAAGACATCCTTCGATAAGAAAATGTGTCTTAAGGGAAAGTGAATGTGCTCTTTTCCTGATCCTCTGGAGCAATGGATATTTGCTTGTAACAGCAAAAACCATCGAGGAAGCAATAGAAGTTGTGCTCTGCTAGCCTCTCTAGCATTTGATCCATGAATGGCAAGGGGAAGTGATCCTTTCTTGTGGCATCGTTTAACTTTCGGTAATCCACATAAACTCGCCAGCCCGTGATAGTGCGTGTAGGGATGAGCTCATTCTTTTCATTTGAAATCACATTGATACCCCCCTTTTTGGGTACCACTTAGAGAGGACTCACCCACGGACTATTCGAGATGGGATAGATGATGCCTGCATCCAATAATTTGATCACCTCTTTTTTTAAAACTTTCATCATGGGAGGATTCAAGTGCCGTTGTGGTTGCCGAGATTCCTTGGAACCTTCTTCAAGTAGCACCTTGTGAGTGCAAATGGTAGGGATGATGCCCTTTAGATCAGTGATTATCCACCCAATAGCATTCTTCTTCTATCTGAGAACCTGCAGAAGTGCATCTTCTAGCTCCTGTGATAGTTTTGCATTAAGTATAACATGCAAAGTTTGATTGGGTCCTAAATCGCCATACTTGAGAGAAGATGGAAGAGGCTTCAATTCGAGTTTAGGCACCTTTAAAATCGAAGGCACAAGTGGATGTACCTTGTCCCATTCTAAACTATCAGGAACAACTGCACGCAGCCAATAGTGGCCGCCCTGGCCTTTTATGAATTGCAAGTCTTCTAGAGCTTCTTCTAATAGAATATCCAGAATAATTAAATTATTTGAAGTAAAAGAACATTCCAGATCGTCCACTTTTTCTCTAAAATGATTAACCATGGTGGAAACTGCATAAAAGTTCTCATGATCTAACAAGGAAACATTTTTTATGGCATTGAGGACATTGTAGGAAACTCTTTCTTCACCTACTCGAAAAATAAGCTCCCCTTGGGGCACATCAATCAATACCTTCCCAGTTGCCAAGAAAGGTCTTCCAAGTATAAGAGGTGCTTCCTGGTCATCCCCCATGTCGAGGATGATGAAATCAGCAGGAAGGATAAGCCTAACCACCTTGACCAGTACGTCCTCCAGTAGTCCTTTCAGGTGTTTGATAGATAGATCAGCAAGTTGAAGGGCTACGCGGGTAGGCTTGAGCTCGTTGAGTCCCAGCTTCTTGAAAACTCTGAGGGTCATGAGGTTCACGTTGGCCCCTAAGTCGTAGAGGGCCTTCCCAAACTCGCAAGATCCAATAGTCCAATGAATGGTGAAACTACCTAGATATTAGAGTTTGGGAGGAATAGAATGTTGAACCACCATGGAGCACTCCTTCGTTAGTGCAATAACGCCGAAATCCTCCATCATCCTCTTATTCGAGAGGATTTCCTTCATGAATTTGGCATAGGTGGGCATCTGAGTTAGGGCCTCTACAAATGGGATGTTGATATGTAGCTTCTTGAACACATCCATGAATTTGATGAACTGGTGGTCCAGCTTCCTCTTCATCAATCTTTCCGGAAAGGGTAAGGCAGGCTTGAATGGTTTGATTAATTCCTTTTCATTATTTCGTAAATCCTCCTTCTGCAGGCTTTTGGATGAGGTGGGTCGATATTGGTACCTTTTTCATCAAAAGTGGGTGTGGATGCACCTTGCTATGCTGATTGGTTCTGTTGGAGCTCTTTTCCACTCCGGAGCATGATAGCATTGGCCTCCTCCCATGGGTTCTTTTTGGTGTTCCCCGGTAGTGTACCGGGCTGTCTCCCTGAAATTTGATTTTCTAGCTAGCCAATCTGATTCTCCAAGCCTCAAATTGAAGATTCCTAATTCTGGAACCGAGTCTTAGCAGTAGATATTAATTTAGTCATCAGATCCTCTAACCTTGAAGTGTTCTCCTGCTGAGGTGGTTGTTGAGCTGGTGGATGAGGTGGCTGTCGAGGCTGCTGTGGACGAGGGTTTTGTTACCCTTGTTGCTGATAAGGACCCTATTAGGGTTGTTGCGGCCTTTGGTATTGGTTCTGGTATGAAGGCTGGTTGTAGATGGGCAGTTGCTGGGGCGGAGGATTCTGCTCTTGTTGGCCCCAGCCGGTGTTCTGTTGATCTCGCCATGCCGGGTTCTGGTACTACTGGTACTAGTTGGGCCCTCGATTTTGGGCAACATAACTCACCTCACTCGTCGAAGGGCCTCCAGTCGAACCCGGACATTCTCCCATGATGTGGTTATCACCACAGCCGCCATATGCTAGATGGTTCACCACATGAACATGAGATGCTCCTTTGAGGTTCAATGGGTCGATTTTCTTGGACACAACGTCCAACTGAGCAGCTAACATAGTGGTAGTGTAAATGTTGTGCATACCTCACTTTTGAGTCCCCCCCTCAGAGTGCCACTAGAAGCTGTTGGATGACATGTCTTCCAGTAGTTCGAATAGTTCTTCAGGGGATTTCTGCATCACCGTACCTACAGTAGCAGCGTCCACCACGGACATGGTATTCGTGGTAAGTCCTCCATAGAAGGTCTGGACTTGCATCCAGAGTGGGAGTCCGTGATGGGGTCATTTTCATAACATTTCCTTGAAGCATTCCCAGGACTCGTACAATGACTCGGAGTCGTGCTGTTGGAAGATATGGATCTCATTCCGGAGTGTCACCGTCTTGGATGGTGGAAAGTACTTGGACAGGAACGCCTGGGCTAGCTCCTCCCAGGTGAGGATAGATCGTTGTGGCAGCCCCTTGATCCAGTCCTTCACCTTGTCCTGTAGAGAAAAGGGGAATAGGCGAAGATGGATGGCATCCTCGGACACGCCATGGTACCTAAAGGTGTCACAGATCTACAGAAAGTTGGAGAGATAGGTGTTCAGGTCCTCGCTGGCCAGGCCTCCAAATTGGACTGTGTTCTGGATCAGCTGCATGATAGAAATCTTGATCTCAAAGTGATGGGCCTGGACTAGAGGACGAACGACGCCCGTATCAGCTCCATAAATCGATGGAAGTCTATACTCCATAAGGGTACGTCTTGGAGGTTGTTGCTGAAGGGATGGAGCTTGCATAAACTGCTCCTGAGGGGCAAAGTATGGCCGTGGGAAGAGTTGTTGCAGCGGCCGTTGGTAATCCCTTGGGAGGAATTCAATGAAGGCTCCTGGAGGTTGCTTCGGTAGACCAGCAGCGGGAGACTTCTGATCCTGGTACTGATGCTCAGCCGTTGCATCTATGGCTAGTGCTCCCTCTTCCTTGTTCACCATGGGTTGTGGTTGATGGTTGTGGGTTTCTGTCCGTGTACGCCGACGATGAAGCAAGGTCCGTTCGATTTTCGGGTCAAGCGGAACTAATTCTGAAGACTCGGCACTTCTGGTTCATGTAAGACATCTAAACATACACTTTATGCTCTATACAACACAAAAACAAAAACCCGTCATAAAAGGGAAAAACAAAATAGAAAATTTGAAATGGGATTAGAAAAGAGATTTTTTATGATTTTTTTATTTTTATTTTCACTTAAATAAATTATTAACAAAATTTAAAACTTTGCACTAAAAAAAATGTATTCCCCAAAAACGGCGCCAAAATTTGGTCTCGCTCGTCATTGATTGAAGTTATATGCGTCCCAAATTAGTTACCCGTTCTTAGAACATTAGTATAACATATGTTTGGGGTCAATCTACAGGGAACCTTCGCATGCGGGGATTCAATTGAGTTAATACTTAATTAGGTGAAGTATGTAGAATTTAGAATAGATTGGTTTGATTTTGGGTTTTGATTGAAACTAAATTGATTTAATTTCAAGAAATGGATACAGTTTTATAGAAAACAACAGATAAATTTTAAGTGGTTTTAAAATGGGAAAAAAAGACGTGTCGGAGCTCTGGTGATTAAGGAGTTCTTATGTAGACTTTTTAAATGGTTGTGTTCTTCATAATAATTAAATCATTCTATATTTCTTTTAGTTACAAGATTTCCTTTGTCTGGTTCCGCTTGTTTGAAATTAGAGCAGTTGACTCTTTGGTCTGGTAGTCAGTGTTCTTAATTCTTTATTAAGTTAAGTCCTTTATTTTAATCGGTGAAATCCTTCCAATGGTCATGGATGTTTTCACCGTTACTTTTCTTTTGTATCACTGAGAATTCTTCCCTTGGTTCGGCTCAGAATTCTCAGTTATATAAAACAGTGGTTTAAGAAGAGTAAGATGAATTACAATGAGAAAAACGTAACTATATAAAACAACACACAAATTATTATCCCTTCATCCACATCCCCAACACGAGGAGTTTAGTTACACATAGAACGTGGAGGAGAAACGACACACGTGATACCTGACAGATTCATCGTGTAAGCGTTGAGGTAGGGTGTCGGAAGGTGGAAAAGTGGAACTATGGAACCACGGTGGCTCGGGAATGGTAGAAACAGAGCTTCTTCTATCCTCCAATGGTTTTGAACTCTCAAATCCATAGGCCAAGGCCTCTTTTTATAGAAAACTAAAGTACACGGCGTGTATAGAAAGTACAAGCCGTGTACTTTTCGTCAACGTGCTTTGGCTCCAATTTCTCTGCGGGCAGGAGGCCTAACACGCTGTCTTTGACTTTTGAACACGGTGCCGCCTGAAATTTGTCTACACACGGCGTGTAGCGCCGCCATACACAGAGTATCATCAGTTTGGCCACCATCCCCTTCTAGAATAGCAGACACGACGTATAGAAATTCAAACACATAGTGTCTCCTTCAACGGCCACACGGGCGTGTGGACTTTTCTCAGCAATCACCGCTTCTAGAAATGCAGTACACGACGTGTAACGCCGCCTCTAATGGCGTGTATCTTCTACCTAGTGGCATGGGCATGTACTCCCTCATTCAGTCCATTTCCCTGTCTGGATGTACACAGTGTGTATAAAAGTACACACCGTGTAGTTTCAAAATTTTCACATGCTTCCCTTGATTCATGTATTTAGCCAGAAAGCTCTTGAAAGTAAACTGAATCACCAAAATCAAAGAATATGTTCATAAAACAACAGATATTTGTTGAAAAAATGTTTTTATCTTCAATTAGATATATGGAAATGTATACACAAAATGGGTGCATCAAAGGCACATAAAACCTTTTACCGAATCTTAAAACACAATCCTTATCAAGGTTAAATTCTCACAAGTTACACATTTTATCCAATTCTACCTTTTTTATAGCTCATGGTATTCCTTATGTGATTTCTTAATTTTTTCTAGTAATGATGACTGCCCTGAAACCTCAGGAAAAATAGAGGAATTTCTTACCCCAACAACTTCTAATCAAATATTCATCAAATCATTAATCAAGGGATCAAGTTCCAAACGTAACATTGTTAATGATGCATGTTGTTTTTGAATTAAGGAATCCACCACTTTGTTTACTTTTCTAGGATGGTAATTTATCATGCAATAATAATTCTTTATAAGTTCAATCCATCTTCTATGTCTCATGTTTAATTCCTTATTAGTGAATCTATACTTCAAACATTTACGGTCAGTATATATTTGACATTTGACTCTGTAAAAATGATACCTCTAAATTTTGAAAGAAAAAACCATAGCTTCCAATTCCAAATCATGTGTGGGATAATTTAACTCATATAGTTTATGTTTCATTATAGCATAAGAAATTACCAGATCATTCTACAGAAAAACACAACCAAGTCCCTTCAAAGAAGCATCATTGTATATTAAAACCTCACCATTTAGGGAAGGCAAGGAAAAAACTAGAGAATTCACAAATCTATTCTTCAGTTCCTAAAAACAAACATCACATCGTTATTCCCAAAATAATTTAACACCTTTTTGTGTTAACATAGTTATTGGGATAGATAACCATGAAATGTTCTTAACAAAACGTCGATAATAATCCGCTAATCCAGGAAAACTACGAATCTCTGTAACATTTTTGGGTCTCATCCATTCATCAACCACTCTTGTTTTGGTTGGACCAACTATTATACCATCCTTATTTACAACGTTTCCATGAAGACAAATCTGTTGTAACCAAAAATCACACTTGCTGAATATTCCACATAGTTTCATTTCTTTTAAGGTTTGTAGAACAACCCTTAGATGTTTTTCATGCTCTTTATATTTAGAAAATACCAGAATGTCGTCAATAAATACATCCACAATCTTATCCAAGAACTCATGAAATATTATATTCATAAGATTCATGAATACAGTAGGTGCATTAGTTAACCCAAACGGCATAACAAAAAATTTAAAATGCCCATATGTAGTATGAAAAGCTATTTTCAGGATATCATCCCCCTTTACCATTAGTTAATTGTATCTGTATCTCAATTCAATCATGTAATAGTACTCATCTCCCTAGAGCTGATCAATCAAGTCATCGATATGAGGAAAAAGATGATTGTTTTTAACAGTGATGTTATTCAATGCACCATAATCAATGCAATGTCTCATGGAACCGTATTTCTTTTTAACTAACAAAATAGAAGCACCCCATGATGAAGTTCGAGGATGAATTAAGCCTTTATCAAGCAAATCATGCAACTGATTTTTCAATTCAAGAAGTTCTTTTTGAGCCATATGATATGGGGGTTTTGGAATTGGCATAACATCAGGATCTATGTCAATTGTTAATTTGACTTTTCAATCAGGTATGACACTGGGTAACGCATTAGGGAAAACCTCAGCATATTCCTTTACCACCATCCCTTCATTAATGTGAATGGTTCTCTTGTTTTTAACAATATGATCATGATAACTTTCATTTACATCTTTCAACAGTTTCTCGGCTTTTTAATAGGTTATCAATTGTATGGTTTCATTCTTGTATACCAACTAAGACTCTTTCTGAAAAACAACTTCATTAGATATAAAATCAATCTTACCATGATAAAGAGAAAGACAATCCATTCCTAGAATAACATCAAACATGACCAATGGAAAAACAATACGGTTCACAGGTAAATTCTTTCCATATTCCACAATGAAATGATTCTTATAATTTTATTTTTTTATAATATTTACCCTGATATTTTAACAACGTGGTTTGGTTTCATTTCTTGAGGTTTTATTTCAAATTTACTAGAAAATTTATCAGATATGAAGGAATGTGTAGATCCCATATCAAACAAAACTTAAGGAAAATCTATGTTAAAAAAAGTATCTGATATAACTTCATTAGAAGGCTTGATATATGCTGACATAGTCGCAAATGATTTCACTACACCTTTATGTTTATAGTCTGGCTTTATTGAATCATTTGGATAAATCTTTGGGTAGGAATTTTCATAATGAACCATCTCACCACAGTTAAAATACTTTACAGATTGCTTATTAAGATTAGTCTTAGGATCATTTTCATTAAAGTTTCGGGCCAAATGTCCAAACTTTCTAAATTTAAAACACTTCCCAATTTTGGTAAGTCATTCCTCAGGGTGCTTCTTGACACACTTTTCAAAAATTAGAAACTGAATTTTCTTACCATTAGATTTATTTTTTGATTATTACCCATCGTTTTCCATATGGACCTCTTCTTCTCCTTGTTTATGAAATTGATGTGATCATAATCAAACTCATTCTCTACCATCTCAGCACATTTGAAAACTTTACCATAACTTTTGAATTCATGGGAGGCCAATTCCCTTCGATACCTTGGCTTCAGTCCTGAGTAAAAGCAGTTTATTTTGATATCAAATTACAAAATATTATTTGGAACATACCTCTCCATTCAGGTGGTGTTCGCTTCATACCGGGACACTGAATCATCCTCATTCTATTTCAAATCAATTAATTTCTTCTCCATCCAATGTCGCACCACCTAAGGAAAATATTTTTCAAGGAAAAAAAATTTAAATTCATCCCACATTAAGTTATAAATATCCACTCTATCCAAGATATTCTTAGCCATTGAACACCACTAATCAGCTTCACCTTCAAAACGATAAATCGAAAGACTTATGTTTCTATTATCTTAATATCTCATAACATTGAATATATTTTAAAGGGCTTTAATCCATCCTTCATCTGCTACTAGGTCAAAAGATCCATAGGAATCAATAAGGTGTTGTCTCATAAAAAGTTCCACTATTGTCATATTTTTTTGTGGTACCTCTGGTTTTCCTCTTGCATGGATGTTTCCAACATTTATTTCCTGTGTCAGCTGAGCCATTTCTACCACAAGCTGCTCGGTTCCAATCCCTACCATTTTGTGCTGCATATTCTGAAAGATGTCGTTCTTTCAGTGCCACTCATCTTCATCTTACCTATTTTTTTGTGGACAACCATTCTGAACAAACATATCTTAGATATAGAAACATGGTATTCTTTAAATGGTATATCATTTCAAATTTATCCTAGAGTAAAAAAAACATTTATGGTAATATATTAACATCATTATAACCCCTAAAGTAATCTAAACAATCCTCTGATACCAACTATAAGGACCTGACCATATTAAAATAAAAAACCTTGAATTTAGTCAAGAATTAAATTCCATTCACATTGAGGATCATTTAATTTTTACAGCTTTATAGAATTGGGATATAAAACATTCAATAAATTACAAATTATTACATAGTGGATACCATAAAAACATTATGCCTTTCTTGTAAAATACAAATCTTTTCACATAAAACATGATTTATTTGACTTATATAAAAACATGTATGTTGGCTCCCTTATTTGTCTTACACATCCTTATATCCTGTGAAAATTATTTAAAAACTTGTGATGAGCACAAAACCTCAGTAAGAGATAAAAAAAGAAGGAAAGAACACATTAGTCCATGAATATTTGTAACGTATTAAATCATTTTCTAAAGACATACTTTTCACCAATAAATATATATACTTACTTTGTGTAACTTTAGATTTACCAAATATTCCCACAATACAATGAAAATATGTATAACCATAAATTTATCTTGGGGAATTACTTATGTAATCTTGTAACCCACTCAGCTACATTATCATTTGTAACCCTCACAGCTACCTTAAAATTTGTGTAACTATCAGTGTTACACTTGGAGTAACCATAAGACTTCCCACTAACATACACATAAAAAATTAATTGGAGGGAGATATAGGTCACACCCTTCATCATAAACAATTCCCAAGTACTATAACATAATAATACAATTTTAATAATTTTATAAAAAAATTTCTTTTGAATTTTATAAAATAGAATTTTAAAAGATGATTTTAAAAGGAAATCCTCTTATTAAAATAATATAAACAATAATTATCAAACAAAGAATTTTAATACAACATAAATAACGAAGTAGGAGGTTAACCCAAAGAATGGAAATCAGGTTAAGAATTCCCATACCTCAGGTTTTTTTACTTGAAACATGTTTAAACCTCCAATATAATTGTTAACATAGTGTTATTAGTGTTTTAAAGAATCCTTTTCATGTTTATAACATCTTATATGATCATTTAATAACTTTTTTTCACCCTTTAATTATTAGTATTTTGTTCCTTGCATTGTTTATGGATCGTTCATTACATGATTTCCATGATTGGTTCATGATGTATGTTCTTGTTGATTGGATGTAAAACTCTAGAATTGTAATTTAATGGTATTTATATATTTCTAGTACCATAAATTATACCATTTATCATTTTGAATTATTATATTAGGATGATTCACAAGTTAAAACATTATTGATGTTCATTTAGATAATTTTAGTGGTTCTTTGATAATAACATCCTCATTTTGTTTTATAATTTTAAAAAAATGTATAAGAAATAAATAAAGAACCATTAATGAGACATAATAAATATATTATAACATGTTTCCACCCTAAAAATGGTTTCATGACCATACTTGAAGGAATTAAAGAAAATTGAAATCATATCGTCCACGATTTCGGCAATTCAACACATCACAGACAATGTTTTTAATTTCCTGAATAAGTGGGGGTGGAGAAGAGTATTGGTGATGAATTTTCCATGAAAATGAGAAAATCTATAATATAAAAGATTATGGAACTTTCATTCATCTTGGATAAGTGGTGGTGAGGAAGGAATAAAAAATTAAAGGAACTCAAAATAAAAGAAAATTTGGGAAATTCCTTATGAAAATTCAGCAGCCTAACGACGTCGTTTAAATTTTCATAAAATAATATAATGAGATAAAAGGGGTCTCTCATCATTATTACATAATTTGGTTTGTATGAGGAATATTTAAGGAAATGTCCCAACATAATACAAAGGGAAAATAATAACATAAAATGAAAGGAATGAAAGAAAATAAAAGATGATGTTTGTCTCTTGATCTCTTCTCCTTGAGATCTGTCTTTAGGCCTTTGGTTTTGGCCTTTTGGTGAGATCAGGAGCTGTAGGACGTGGGGAAGAGCCTTTTAAGGGGTATTGAGAAGAACATAGGTAAGGCTCAATGCTTGAGAGGAGTGTGGGGAAGAGGGGAATGTGGGTGGTATATATAGTGGAGGAGAGGGGGTATTTTTCATTATTTTAATCATTATTATAATTGTTTTGCTCACGATTATGAATAATTGTAATTCATGTGACCCCAAATAGTTATAATGGAATGTGATTTTGAACTAATTTGTCTTACATCACTTAAGATGTTATAAATATTGTATTTTACAAATGATTTGAATATACGGTATTTTACCGTATTTCACTATTCATCGAAAATTTATGAATTTCATAATAATACAAAAAATTCACCCTTACCATTTTTCGACATTTAGAATTCAAAAATGAAGTTTATTTTATGAAAATTGTATTCTAAAATATTATTAATTTAATTTGTAAATAAAATCTACCTAATTCAAAAATTAACAATTTTAAAACTATTACTGCTTTTATATGACATTGAAAAATTAACCAAAATTTCATTATCTTCATGCCATAAGAAAATAAAATAATAATACAATTTACTATTCATTATGGTCATATTACTATTCCTAAGGATATGTTACTATTCACCAAAAACAAGTTGGTTTTATTAGGCTCTAAATAACATACATAACAAAATTATGGATTACTGTTTTTCAAAATTCAAAACATAGAAGTGTCAAAATTATTTTAATGGATAGTTATAAATATCTACTTAAAACAATCTTCAATGCATTATCATATATTTTTAGAAAACCTTGGGGTGTAACAACTTTGGAGTATGGAATAAGCTATATAGTTTCCGTTATAATGTTTTTTAAAATTTAAAGGAGTTATTATCATCATATTAATTTATATATAGTAGTTAGACATGAATTAGTTTGATAAAATTATTAAGGAATACCAATGGGGTAATTATTTAGTTAATAATTAACAAAAAAAATGATATTATAAATATTAAAAGTCATATAAATTCTCTGCATATTTAACACTCTTAATATTTATAGATGATTATACATTGTTATAAAAGTTATAAATTAATGTATTCTATTTCCAGTTTTTTGGATATTTTTTTAATTACATCTTTATAAATAATGTAAAAATTAAAATTATTGTTTTTTTACAATAAATGATATTTTATTAACTGATTTAAAAATAATAAAACTTTTATCTTTTACCAAGTGATTTTTAGTGTTAATAAATATAAAATATCTTCCATTTATGGACCAATTTATCTATTATAATTAACATATTTAACCTTAGATAGTAAAAACATTGGTCTTGTGATTTTAATTAAAGGAGTGTATTTGTCATTTGTATATACCAGTTTTAAAATAAATTTCCAACACACATGGTGATTTAATCTTATAAATGAGATATAAATTTTTTAATTAAATAGGTCTATAATGTTTTTTAGTAAATATCACTTTAAATATTTCTTAATGGTTAAATTACATAGGATACGAAACTAATTACTTTAATAAAAACTAAAATGAAAAAAACCCAGAAACATAAAGATGAAGAAAATAAATTAAACAAATACACTTATTTTTGTGTGGTGGTGGTTTGTTAGAACATAATTAACCTTTAATTCAATATTTAATTCATTTTTTAGTCACATTATATAATTGAAACCTCACAATAGTGTATAAATTTTGGTATTTTCAAGAGTGCGACTCCCCTCCATTTTAAAAAGGAATCACTCATCCCCTTTCTCACACCTCTCAAGCCTCATTGGATCTTTAAAACTCTTCCAAATATTGTCCCAAAATCCCTCGCACAAACCTAGAGTCCAAACTTTTAGAATAATGAAATCCATGGATGTCCTTTGGTGACAAGAAAATGAAATTACCAAAAAAAGAGGCAAATTTCTATGACGATCACATCCGTTGTATTTATTTCTCAAAACCATTAATTTTTTCTTATTCCATGCTTATATAATAACATAAATGTACTCTATATTTTTTCATGTTTTTATTTTTAGGTTTTTACCTACACTTACACACACATACATCAAATGGGTAATGAATTTAATGTTTGGGCGTACGACAGACAATCTCCTCACGAAATGATATTTTTTATTTTTCATTTTCCACCTCTTAAGGTTTGGAATTATGATGGACATGGTGTTTTTATATGATATATATATATATGATATTTATTTTATCTTACTACATCTATAATTCTTATATAACACATATCTTTATGCATTCCATTTTCTGTAAATAGAATAACTTCGTTTGTGAATATGTGGACTAAAAAATCCTCAAAGCGATATGATATGTTCAAAAAATACATGGAATGTATTAAGGATGGGTTTTATTAAGAATATTATACTTAAAATAAAAATATATGATTTTAATAAAATAATTACGTATACAAGAAAGTAATATATAATTTTATTTATTACCCTTTTCACTCACCAAAAAAAGTGATAACGCCATTGATGGACATGTGGACTACCGCCTCATCAGTGCAATATGATTATTTTTACATTATAAGATTTATATATATAATAATATATTTCTAAATAAAATAGTTTGTATGATATAATTATCATTATGTAAAGGTAAAATATTACACACCTTTTTTCCATAATGATCACTGAAAAAATGATAAATTTACTCTTGCGTACATACGACGTACCATCTCCATGATTGTAATGTTGGTTGATTTTCTTATGAATCATTCCTAATTTGTTTTAAAATTATAATTATTTAAAAATATGTTTATTATTTCATTATTGTTAATTTTGATATTATTATATAATTACCCCTTTCACCATAGTCGACCTACCAATGTTGTTTTTTACACATGCACTGAATTTGGTCAAAACACCCAATGTAAACATAAAAGTTTATGAAATTTTATAAAATTTTTTTATAATTTAAGTAAAAGTAGAAATATAAATAATTTTTTTTAAAGATGGTAAATAATCAACCTATTTTTATTATTTGGGAAGATAAATACACATGTGACAGTTCAAACTTATGTTAAGGGATTTCATCTAAATTTAATTTCATTGAGGCATATTGTAATGTTCTACACATACATCATTTTATATGGTGTATATAATACCCTTTTACATGTTAATTCATGAATCTAATTATTCTCATTATATTATATTTATAAGTTATTGTTACTCATTCTTTGGGATTATGATTCAGATGTTTCGATGTGGTATGGAATACTTTGGAATGATTAATGATTATTTTCCTCAATAATGTTTTTAAGGATATTTCGATGGTTTTTCAATTCATCAATGTCAAAACCCCATTTTCATACTTATCCTCCATTATGGTATTCTTAATAAATATTTATTATTTATTAAATATTTAAATTTGATGATATGTCATATTTGTTACTAATTAAATAGATTATTCGATAAGAGGTAATATTTGGACTGGCGGTGATGTGTAGAGCATGAAATTTATATAGCCCCTTGATGCATCAATAGGTTATCATGTGAAAAATAATTTGTGTAAATTAAATTTGTTTTTATTTATATTTTTTAAACATCATCTTAAATGTCTTGAGGTTATAATTTTTCATGTGCCTCATATATGGCATCTAATAATTAAGCATTTCCTTTATTCAGATTCTGTTATTAATAATCCATGAGATTTTTTATTTGACATAATATATAGACATATTTAATTATTATTTTATTGATTAAATGGAATGAGTTTCAATTTTTTACATTTCTATATTTATTATTATTACTAATTAATGATTACAATAGTTACACACTTACCTTTACTGGGAATTTTAGATTGCCCTTATTTTGATTCCTTTCCTCAGGAAATGAAGATGAATTCTTGTAATAATCTTAAAGGATGCATATTATCTGTCATTGTTATGAATTATGTTTTGTTTTCTTTTTGAAATATAAAATGGGTATCATGTATGTAAATTGGATTTTGAGAAGTGATAAATTGATCAGTTATTCAGGATTTGATTCCTTTTAATCATTCCACTATAATATAGTGATACACCATCTCTAGGATTCTAGGGTCAGGGTTCTACAAATTTTAATATAGATTGTTTATCTTTTAAAATTTCTAAATAACTAAGAATTCCTCCACCCTTGGACTGTGTCATTTTTTTATGTATTGATTTCTTCATTTATCTTCTATTCCTTCTCAATAGAAAAGGGCCTCTTTAATTTTCATGCACAACACTACATGAAACGCTTCACAGGTTCGAAACATCTTAGTCATTAAAGAGTTCATATATATATATATATATGTATATGTTAGTGAAATCTTTGGTTCCCTCTATCTCTCAATCTACCTCCCTCTCTTACATGTATGCATGATGACCAACTTTATTAATATTATTTTTCAGATGAATGATTTTCCACCTTCTTTATTCATCATCAATAAATTTATTTTCATGAAATATTTTATGACTGATATTCTCACATATCCCCAATTATATTTAATCTATTTCCTATAATAATAAAATTATGGAATATCTATATTTGAATTTAAAATTCCCTTAAGTCGTGGCATTTATAATGATCTTGTTGTTCGTACTTAATAATTGGTCATAATTGAAAGCATAAATTAAAAAATTTCATATGGTTTATTCTTTTTATTATTCCCCCTTATATGTTATTAAAAAATCCTCTTAACCAAAGTGAATCCCCACATGAAATAGACTCATGATTTCTTGCGGTGGAAATAACTACTATTGAAGTGTGAAATACTCAAATGAATTCATGACTCCCAATTCCCATTCTGATATCAATTTTGAGGAATAATAGGATAATTTGAATCATCATACAATTTAATTTAATCTATAAAATAATTCAATAATATCCCATAAATATTCACCATATCCTAATACTCTAAAGTCCCATAAACAACTCATCTTCATAGTTTTACAAATTCAATTTCATAAAATACAAACATAAGACTTACCATTCTTCATCCAAAGTTGTAAAATTTTTATTATTTCATACTAAATGACTCTAAAGTATGAGGATGTTATTTTTTATGTCGTTAAATTTTATATAAAATCTGAAGATATACACAGAATTAAATCAGTGTTTTAGAAATCCTACAATAACGTATTATGGAATCCTAAAATAAATTTGATTAAATCATATTGAAAGGGACCATTCTAAAATTAAAAAACCATTTTAGAGGTATATATATCTACTTTAACATTAAATTTTTATATAATATATCTAAATCATTCCAAATTGATTCTAAAAAACTTAAAAAAATTTAAAATAATTGAATGAACATCACATAAATTGAATCATCAAGAATTAGTTATTTTTTAACAATATTTATGTATTGAAAAAATGAAAACACGCATATAAAATCTGCATTAACCATATATAATATTTCAACTCTATATAAATATCATTTTATAAAGTGAATCCATTAATCTCAAAACATAATCATTTCAGCACATCAATAAACTCTCCCAAAAACATCTTCATCCAAAAACGTTTCCACAAAAAAATACTTAAACTCTATAACTTCACCCATATTCATTTAGTTTTTAATAACATCTACTTTAACATTTGTTTAAATTTTATTTGATTATAGCAGGTTTATACCTATAAGTGATGTGTTTTACCATTTACCTCATATGTCAAAAAATATATTATTTTAAATTCTTTTGATATCATGAATAAATGTTCCTTTTCATTAGTATGGTGTTTGTTCCATAACTAGACCCACTAATTCCACACATAATATCATATTGAATTCTTTTAAACATCGTTATGTGTTTACCTCAATCAAAAAAAATAATAGTCATGGTTTTTTGAAACACTAAGCGAATGTACCTTAAAAATATCTAGTTCCATGAGACATTAGATTCATTATTATCAACTAAAAAACATTCAATGCTCTGAATTACCAACATCATTACCATGGTTTGCATTTATAAATTAGTTTAAGGAGAAAAAAACTCACCAAAATTGAATACTTATAGGTATCAAAAATCTATAGTGGTATTATCCATCTCCCAAATGGATTTTAATCATCCACTATGGTATCCATCATGGCCTGGAAACCACCAAGTATCTATTTTCATTCCCTTACAAAAAACCGATCTATGGAAAATCAAAATAATAAATATATTTGACCCTACCAAAATTAGAAACATGAACACTATGGGACTATCCATTTAAAATAAGGATTCCATAATGTAACCCAAGATACCACCTTGGTGTGGTCAACAGTATCATCCCATTTTCAAATTTAAATTTCTCCCAGTGAAACATGTCTCTAAAACTCTCTCAAACATGATCATATCCCCCCACCATGTCAATGCAGCCTCTCACAATTCTACATAAGAAAACTCAGAGGGTGAAACAAATATCTCCATTTAATGTTTCAAACATTATAGAATGTTTTTACCCACTATTTCCATGATTCCTTCTCTATCTTGTGGTATATGGATGGTAGGAGAAATATCCCCTAGTTTCTTGAAAAACATTTTCATGTCATTGAAATCAACTCATACACTCCTTTGGTCATTACCTCATCATTATAATTGGAACAAAAAACCTATAAACAACTCCATGGGATTATTTTCTAAAAATCCTCCCCTTTGGGTTTAATGAAAACCCCAATATAGTACTTTTGTTTCACTAATGAGTATTGAACATTTTCTCATCATAAAAATTAAAAACTAACCCATACAATGTAGTGAATATTTATTCCTTTATATATTGAATCAATGACCCACTCATCATTGACTATAATCACTACTGAGTAAATATTTTTTGGAGAAATAAGTGTTAAATTAAATGATCCTCATGAGAATTTCATTTTTATTTATATTTCTTTTAACACCAATGAACCAATATTATCCCTATGAATAAACCAGTATGCAATCTCCCTCAACAAAAGACTTAATTACTATTCCTTTTTCTATAGTAAATAATAGTCTAGGATAAACTTATCCCCATTAAATAATCACCAACTTCTCCCCATTATTCCTTAAACCCGAAGGGAACTTCTCTAATTTTTATAAAAGGAGTGTAAGATATTGAAACATTCAATACAATGGAGTTGATTTCTTTTTCACTGAAAAAAAAAATCCCATGGGGAGTGGGGGTTTAACCTCTACACCTTCAAGTTATATAGAGATGGTTGGAATCCAAAATCCAACTGATGCTTCTCAAATTCATTTTTCAGTAGTGCCTTCTTCATAATTTCTTTAATATGATCTTTGTTTGGAACATTCTCCAACATCCCTATCCCATTAGAAATATTTTCAATAATGAAGTAGTCATTTTTCTCAATTATTTTCATATGATTACAAGTAATAATATTTTGTAAGACTGATGTAACTAGAGATATCCCATCTGATTATAATTAGAGATATCAAATCATCCAAAACATCTAGAAGTTTTTTCTTCTACCATAGGAGTTGAATGCATTCATGAGTAGTTTTGAGGTATTGAACAATTATAGGGATTATTTAAATGAAATATTTATTCTTACTCATCCATTAAATTGAGGAGAATATATGATAAATAAGAATCACCAGATGATTGTTTGTGATCACCCATTGAACCTAACAAATATGAATCTATAAATCTCACTAGATCTGGTTTTTGTGACCTTTGATAATATATTCTATATTCCCCAGTTCTATTGACATAAACAATAATTATTTTCACTAATATAATTTGTATTTCTTTTATAATAAATTTTTATAATTCATCTTGACATGTGTACAAAAAAATATTTTGTCATATCACTCATAGGTACAATTGGATCGCAATGTATTTCCTAAAATTCATTCAATCAACCACATAACAATAATCATATTTATATAAGTTCACATAGGTAGTGGTTGGTATAATCATAATCATTGAATATTAAAATAAAATTTTCTTGAAGACATATTAGGAATGTAGTAATATGATATTAATATAACCTTATTTCTTTGAGTCACCTATTAACCAAGGAATAAATATAGCTCAAAAACAATTCTAAAACATATTCCTAATATATTCACTAAATATTTTTCATTTCACTTATTATAATCCTATAAAAAATAAGTCTTAATCATATCTGAGAACAAAAAACATTATATCATTATCCCTCTTGAGGCACACTACGGGAAAAATGAGCAATTGCGACGGGTTATTTGCGACGGGAATAAATCCCGTCGCAAATAGTCATGTTAAAAAATTATTTGCGACGGGGGTATCTTCCCGTCGCAAATAAGGAGGCTTTTGCGACGGGATTGCTTTCCCCGTCGCAAATAGTTTTCCCGCGATGCGCGCCAAATCGCGGGAAACGTATTTGCGACGGGGAAATATTCCCGTCGCAAATAACCGGCGGCGGTAAATGGTATTTGCGACGGGAATATTCCCCCGTCGCAAATACTATGTCGGCAGAGGGTTATTTGCGACGGGACCCGTCGCAAATAACTATTTACCGGTTGACCGTAATAAATGTTGGCTAAGGTATTTGCGACGGGTCCCGTCGCAAATAGTATTATTTGCGACGGGATTCCCGTCGCAAATGGGCCCGTCGCAACTAATCTAACCTATAAATACCCCCATCCGTTTTTTTCATTTCATTCTCATTCCTTATCTTCTCTCTCTCTCAGAATCATATTTCTAGAGTTGAGTTTTTCTCCAGTTTAAGTTTTTTCTCCGGAGCTGATATTAAAGTTTTGAAGAACGATCAGAACAGATCAATTTTCAAGGTATTTATCTTCATTTTAATTTTTTATTTATTTTTAATTTTTTATTAGTTTTTATTATTATTAATTAGTTGTAATTTAATTATGTTTACATTGTTTTGTTACTTAATAAATTTAAATTATTAGTATTGTTTATATGGTAATTAGGAATAATTTGTAATAATTTTTAATAATTAAGAATAAATATTAATAACTAGTAATAAATACCAATAATTAGGAATAAGATCATTATTACATTATTAGTTTATTTTATTATTAATATTAAAATAATATAATTTTTTATATATATACAGTTCTTTTTTCATCTGTGTGTTTGCTGTCTTCACATGTATTATTTGTATGTGGAGATAGAAAACGCACAGATGAAAAAAGAACTGTATATAAATTAAAAAATTATATTATTTTAATATTAATAATAAAATATATTAATAATGTTATTATTTGTAATTATTGGTAATTATTTCTAATTATTGATAATTATTCATTTAATTACTAATAATTATCAATAATTAAGAATAATTAGTAATAATTACCAATAATTAACAATAATTAGTATTAATTACCTATAATTAGTATTAATTACCAATAATTAGTATTAATTACCAATAATTAGTATTAATTACCAATAATTCGTAATAATTAGGAATAATTAACAATAATTAGTAATAATTAGGAATAATTAACAATAATTACGAATAATTAACAATAATTAGTAATAATTAGGAATAATTAGGAATAATTAGTAATAATTAGGAATAATTAGGAATAATTAGGAATAATTAGGAATAATTAGTATTAATTAGGAATAATTAGTAATAATTACCAATAATTAGGAATAATTAGGAATAATTAGTATTAATTACAAATAATTAGTATTAATTAGGAATAATTAGTATTAATTACAAATAATTAGTATTAATTAGGAATAATTAGTATTAATTACAAATAATTAGTATTAATTACAAATAATTAGTATTAATTACCAATAATTAGTCTTAATTACCAATAATTAGTATTAATTACCAATAATTAGTATTAATTACCAATAATTCGTAATAATTAGTATTAATTACCAATAATTCGTAATAATTAGGAATAATTAACAATAATTAGTAATAATTAGGAATAATTAACAATAATTAGGAATAATTAGTAATAATTAGGAATAATTAGTAATAATTAGTAATAATTAGGAATAATTAGTAATAATTAGGAATAATTAGTAATAATTAGGAATAATTAGGAATAATTAGTATTAATTACCAATAATTAGTATTAATTACCAATAATTAGTATTAATTACCAATAATTAGTATTAATTACAAATAATTAGTATTAATTACAAATAATTAGTATTAATTACCAATAATTAGTCTTAATTACCAATAATTAGTATTAATTACCAATAATTAGTATTAATTACCAATAATTAGTATTAATTACCAATAATTAGTATTAATTACCAATAATTAGTATTAATTAACAATAATTAGTAATAATTAGGAATAATTAGTATTAAGTAGGAATAATTAGTAATAATTACCAATAATTAGTATTAATTAGGAATAATTAGTATTAATTAGGAATAATTAGTATTAATTAGGAATAATTAGTATTAATTACCAATAATTAGTATTAATTACCAATAATTAGTATTAATTACCAATAATTAGTATTAATTACCAATAATTAGTATTAATTAGGAATAATTAACAATAATTAGTAATAATTAGGAATAATTAACAATAATTAGTAATAATTAGGAATAATTAACAATAAGTAGGAATAATTACGAATAATTAGTATTAATTAGGAATAATTAGTAATAATTACCAATAATTAGTATTAATTAGGAATAATTAGTATTAATTACCAATAATTAGTATTAATTACCAATAATTAGTATTAATTACCAATAATTAGTATTAATTACCAATAATTAGTATTAATTAGGAATAATTAACGATAATTAGTAATAATTAGGAATAATTAACGATAATTAGTAATAATTAGGAATAATTAGTATTAATTAGGAATAATTAGTATTAATTAGGAATAATTAGTATTAATTAGGAATAATTAGTATTAATTAGGAATAATTAGTATTAATTACCAATAATTAGTATTAATTACTAATAATTAGTAATAATTAGGAATAATTAACAATAATTAGTAATAATTAGGAATAATTAACAATAATTAGTAATAATTAGGAATAATTAGTATTAATTACCAATAATTAGTATTAATTAGGAATAATTAACGATAATTAGTAATAATTAGGAATAATTAACGATAATTAGTAATAATTAGGAATAATTAGTATTAATTAGGAATAATTAGTATTAATTAGGAATAATTAGTATTAATTAGGAATAATTAGTATTAATTAGGAATAATTAGTATTAATTAGGAATAATTAGTATTAATTACGAATAATTAGTTATAATTACCAATAATTAGTAATAATTACCAATAATTAGTAATAATTACCAATAATTAGCATTAATTACCAATAATTAGCATTAATTACCAATAATTAGCAATAATTACCAATAATTAGCAATAATTACCAATAATTAGCAATAATTACCAATAATTAGTATTAATTACCAATAATTAGTAATAATTACGAATAATTAGAAATAATTAGAAATAATTACCAATAATTAGCAATAATTACCAATAATTAGCAATAATTAGCAATAATTAGAAATAATTAGCAATAATTAGAAATAATTAGCAATAATTAGAAATAATTAGCAATAATTAGGAATAATTAGCAATAATTAGGAATAATTAGGATTAATTAGGATTAATTAGGATTAATTATGATTAATTAGGAATAATTAGTAATAATTGCCAATAATGACCAATAATTGCCAATAATTACCAATAATTGCAAATAATTAGGAATAATTGCAAATAATTAGGAATAATTAGGAATAATCAGGAATACTCAGGAATACTCACGAATACTCACGAATACTCACGAATACTCACGAATAATCACGAATACTCACGAATAATCACGAATACTCACGAATAATCACGAATACTCACGAATACTCACAAATAATCAGGAATACTCAGGAATACTCAGGAATACTCAGGAATACTCAGGAATACTCAAGAACACTTAGCAAAAAAAATTATATTATCAATATTTATGAAAAAAATATTAATATTATTAAAATAATAAAAATTTATAAAATATTAAAATTATCAATATTTACAACAGATTTTGCTCTATTCTTAACATGTTCAAATCTTAAAGGGTCGCTAATTGTCAGGTCATGCGCAATAAAAAGTTTCTGTCAGCCATGTCCAATGTAAACTCTATAATTGTCCTTGCATGGTCGATCACTTCAAAAGTAATGTTGCAATCAGACAAACCAAGTCATTCCCTTCTTATCTATAAGAATCATCTCACATGAACCTTTACATAGACCATTCTTCCTTGAAAATTTAAGGGAAAAATAATGATATCCCCTCAAATTTTTAAGGAAGAATGATCTATGTAAAGGTTCATGTGAGATAATTCTTATAGTTAAGAAGGGAATGACTTGGTTTGTCTGATTGCAACATTACTTGCGAAGTGATCAACCATGCAAGGACAATTATAGAGTTTACATTAGACATGGCTGACACAAACTTTTTATTGCGCATGACCTGACAATTGACGACCCTTTAAGATTTGAACATGTTAATAATAGAACAAAGTTTGTTCTGAATATTGATAATTTTAATATTTTTTAATTTTTTTTATTATTTTAATAATATTAATATTGTTTTTTCGTAAATATTGATAATATTTTTTTTATTACTAATAATTAGTAAACGAAATCTGCTTGGATAATGAAGGGAAAATTTATAACCATCTCCACAACGATGATTATCAAATTTCCTTTCATTATTCAAGCAGTTTTCCTTTTGCTAAGTATTGTTAAGTATTGCTAAATTAGTAATAAATAGTAATAATTAGCAATAAATTGTAATAATTAGTAATAAATTGTAATAATTAGTAATCCTTGCTTGAGTGTTTTTTCTAACAAATTATTCAAAACCAGTAATGCTTTTATATTTTATAGAAAAATATGGAACAGCGAGGTCGTCAACAGTCATTATTAGATGACCGCATATGGATAAATCAACGTTGAAATCCAAATGGTTCTGGTTTAAATCCAGTATATATAGAGGGTGTGGAGATTTTTTTATCATTTGCGGCATCAAATTCAGAATTTGTTTCAGAAGGAAAGATAAAATGCCCTTGCAGAAAATGTGCATTGAGAACGTTTGACACGTTTGACAAAGTGGGGGAACATCTCTTGCGTTTTGGTTTTCAAGCAGATTATGTTTTTTGGTATCAACACGGTGAACGCAGTTCCAGAGCAGATGATACCAACTTGATTCCGGATCCATCCCAGTTTCAAGATTTAGTACATGATGTTGCAGGTTCATCTGTTCAACATACAGAAACTCCGGCTGATATAGCTTCAAATCCTGAGTTGGGACCGTCTGAATTTTATGAGTTGTTGAAGTCTGCTGAGGATGCATTATATCCTGGCTGCAAGATGAGCAAATTAGAAGCAGTTGCAAAATTTATGGCTATCAAATCAGATAACGGAATGTCAAACACATGTTTTGACCAGATATTTTCTTTGCTGAAAACACTGTTACCCGAAGGAAATGTTTTACCTGCAAATTACTATGAAAGTAAGAGGTTGGTTCGAAATTTGGGGCTTACTTGTCAGAAGATTCATGCATGTTCAAATGACTGCATTTTATATTCAGGGGAAAATGAGTCGTTGGATAGTTGTCCCACATGTGGGCAACAGAGATATAAAGAAGGACAACACGGGAAGTCTGGTTTGATTCCTGTAAAACAGTTGAGATATTTTCCGCTTACATCCAGACTTCAGCGTTTATTCATGTCTAAGAATACAGCGACAATGATGTCATGGCATAAAGAGAATATTTCAACCGATAAAAGCTTGAATCATCCAGCCGATGGTGATTCATGGAAACATTTTGATAGAGTGCATCCATCATTTGCTTTAGAAGCTAGAAATGTTCGACTGGGCCTTTCCACTGATGGTTTCTGTCCGTTTGGATCTTATGGTAGTCAATATTCATGTTGGCCTGTTTTTTTAACTCCGTATAATTTACCTCCATGGATGTTGATGAAGGAGCCATATATCTTTTTGACTTTACTAATTCCAGGACATCCGAAGAAAAATATTGATGTTTATTTGAAGCCATTGATTGATGAATTAAATTTATTGTGGAGTACTGGTGTCAGTACATATGATGTTGCAACGAAACAGAATTTCATACTGAGAGCAGCATTGATGTGGACAATAAGTGACTTCCCGGCTTATGGGATGTTATCTGGCTGGAGTACACATGGTCAGAAATCATGTCCTTACTGTATGGGAGAGAACAAAGCATTTATGCTCATTCATGGAAAGAAACCTTGTTATTTTGACTGTCATCGCAGATTTCTTCCAGCTGATCATCCTTTTCGCAGAAACAGATCTCATTTCAGAAAAGGAACAGTTGAAAGGGATGGACCTCCAAAAATGCTATCAGGTTCGGAGTTAAAATCGGTTGTATTTTCATTACCTCCCATCACTTTTGGTCCCACAATAAACCAACAGAAAATTTCTGGTTTTGGGAAAGAACACAATTGGATTAAACGTAGCATATTTTGGGATTTGCCATATTGGTCTGATTTGTTGGTCCGACACATGTTAGATGTCATGCATATTGAGAAGAACTGTTTTGATAATTTGTTTCATACAGTTTTGGATACGCCAGGAAAGAGCAAAGACAATGTAAATGCACGTTTAGATCTTGCCCAAATTTGCAGACGTCCAGAATTGGAACTATTTGAGAATGTCAGAACAGAAAGGTTACTGAAACCAAAAGCAGCTTATACACTGTCTAAAGAAAACCGTTTATTATTTTGTCAGTGGATTGCAGATTTGAGACTTCCAGATGGCTGTGCTTCCAATTTGGGTAGATGTGTAAAGAATGGTCATATTACTGGATTGAAAAGTCATGATTGTCATGTTATAATGGAGAGACTTCTACCAATTGGATTAAGAGGTCTGTTGAATTCTGTGATTTGGGATTCCATAACAGACATGTCTCATTTTTTTCGGGAAATTTGTGCGGCTACGGCAGATTATGATGCTCTAGGCAAACTTGAAAAAGATGTTGTTGTAATTATATGTAAACTGGAAAAAATATTCCCGCCGTCTTTCTTCGACTCAATGGAACATTTGATGTTACATTTGCCATATGAAGCCAAATGTGGAGGTCCGGTACAGTTTCGATGGATGTACCCATTTGAAAGATGCATGCAAAAATTGAAAAGAAAAGTACGCAACAAAGCATCTGTTGAAGGATCTATTGCAGAAGCTTATTTGCAAGAGGAAATATCTTTTTTCTGCTCCCATTATTTTGAATCTGAGTATCCTTCAAAACACAACCGAATGGGACGGAATGAGAGGAATATTGATGAAATCGACAATCAATTATCTGTTTTCAACCAGTCAGAGCTTGGTTTTGGTGGAGTTTCTGAACGCTGGCTTTCAGATGATGAACATCATAGAGCTCATACGTATGTTCTGCTCAACTGTGAAGAGATGACATCAGTTGTACTGTAAGTGTTTATATCACTTATTCTATCATTTATGTTACAATAAATAACTTTGGTTTTTATAGGTTGTATGATAATCATATCAAGAAACAAATTCCACAAATTACAGCAGCTGCTCTCGAAGAACGGCGACTGAAAAATTTCTCTGAGTGGTTTCAAAAACTGGTAACATAAATTCTTTATCATTTAGCAACTCATTCAATGTATAGTTTACTATATTGATAATTATTTCACAAATCTTCAGGTGTCTCGACATGCTGATAAAATTGACAAACGGCTCTGTGTATTGAGTAACCCACCTTCCAAACTTGTTAAAACTTATAATGCATATGTGGTGAATGGATTTCGATTCCACACGCATGCATATGGGGAATCGAAAAAAACAATGAACAGTGGAGTTAGCTTGAGAGGATCTCATCATCGAGAAAATGAAGTTGACTTTTATGGCATGCTTGATGAAATCATTGAACTCTGTTATCTTGGACAACATTACATAACAATGTTCAAATGTCGGTGGTTGGATACAGAGAGAGGCGTGCGTGTTCATCCGACTCATGGAATCATCGATATTAAATGTAAAAGTGTTCTCGCAGTAAATGAACCATTCTTATTGGCTCAACAGGCATATCAAGTTTATTAGGCAAAGTACTGTGCAACATCAAGAGACTTGACTGATTGGTGGAGTGTAATAAAAATCAAAATTCGAGACAATCAGTTTAGTCAAAGTGAATGTGCTTTCACTGATGTGCAAAGAATTGAAGTTTTTCAAGAGAGTACTCAAAATCAATCTTTTTTACAAAGAGATATGAGTATCGATGACGACACCCCACATTTAAGAGTCGGTGATGACGATGATGTTAATGATGTCACACATGAATTTGAAATGGTAAGAGATGAAGCAACTGCAACTCGAATGGATATCGATTATGTTGAGGAGGAATATGAAGATGACATTGACATATATGAAGATGATGATGAAGATGAACACTTATAGAATTCCATGGTATTTATATACAATCATAATATGTATATATATGTATATATAATAGTAATTATCAATTATTTGCTAATATTAACATTTTCTGTTTCAGATGGACGAGGCTACATTTCGTGAGTTGGCGGAGGCTGACCTGCCTTTCGATGCGGATGAGTTGCTGGCAGATGACCCTCAGCCTGCAGGCGCTCCAGGGAGTACGCGGAGGGGGCGCGGTCTTGCACGATTGATGATTCCTGACCCCGTCCCCGAGCGACGTCCACGTCTTGGGTTTGATCCGCGCACCCGGAGGTGTGATAACCTGTGTAATAACCTGTGAATTTGACTAAGATTTCATTAATCTATTCACATAATAAATGTTTATTATTTTTTCAGTTTTTCGCATATAGCAGTCGGACAGGGCAGCGCTATTTTGCGCAACTATTTCTCTCAGCCGTGGACCACATGGGAGCAGATTCCCATTGATGTGCAGCAGGCCATGTTCGGCCATTGGTTGGTACGTACGTAAATAAATAATTTTTATTTTGAAAATTATTTCATTTCTAACTTGATATTTTGATTTATTTGTAGGGTTTATGGTATCCGATCGAGGATACCATGCGTGACGCCATCCACGAGGCATGGGAGGTGGCCATGCGTGATCGCCTTCGTCAGTTTTTGCACAATTTAAGAAAAGCTGCGATGAAGAAAGCAGGAGTGTCAGATTTTGAGGAGTCATGTAGAGCACACCGACCAGAGTACATTTCATCCCATGTATGGGATGGATTATGTGCGCACTGGTTGAGTGGTGCCTTTCAGAGGAGATCATCGGTGGGGAGGCAGAATCGGGGGAGGCAGGAGGTGACTCATCGAGCTGGGAGTCGTTCTTTCAGTACTCATAGACAGCATCTGGTACGTACATTATTTATAAATATTTTATATAACTATAAATATTAACAGTTTATTTTTTATTCTTATAGGCTGTCGAGCACCCCGATATTACAGAGTACGACGTATATCGGAGGATGTATAGTGATCCTGCTACTGGGGAGCTCAGAGGTGATCGTCAGCATCACATCGTGGTCAGTATTATTTGTTTTCAAGTTTAAAAATTAACTGCATATAATATATTCACAATTTTAATTTTAAATTGCAACTATAGGAGTCATATGAGGCCGCAGCGGCACAGGCCCGGCCTGAGAGTCAGGCCGAGTCATCAGATCAGACCACTGCCCGTCAGTTTGATGAGGCGGCATGGATGCAGGCCACCCAGTATGCCTTCGAGAAGGGCCGGGTAGTTGGTATCGGCTCTCGACTGACTCCCGGAGATTATTATGGCAGTGCTGCGATGTCGGCGTCCAGCTCGAGGGGAGCTCGTGCATCTTCTTCTACACAGTATGAGGAGCAGTTGCGATCTCAGACTGCACAGATAGAGAGTCTCCGACAGGAGCAGGAGCAGATACGTCAGCAGCATGAGGAGGAGCGTCGACGCCAGCAGCAGCTGTACGAGGAGCAGACGAGTCGGTGGCAGCAGCAGCATCAGGAGCAGATGGAGTACATGCGCCGACTCACTCATGCTTTAGGGATGGAGTTTCCTCCACCACCATCTGCAGATCCCCCACCTCCCCCCCCCTCCTACAGATTAGAGTTTGTATTTCTGTTATAAAATTTGTGAAATCAAAATATTTTTTTTTTCTATTCGTAGTTTCTGTCTCATTATAAAATATTAATAATATTATATTTTTAAATAACAATATTAATATGAATAATAATAATATTTATATTTTATAATATTAAATTTTATATATATATTAAAATTTTATATATATATTAAAATTTTATAATATTATAATTTAATTATTTTTTCGTAATACTTGAATTATTTTAATATTTGAATGTAAAATAATTCTATTATTTTTATATTAATTAAAATAACTTATTAATATTTTTTTTATTTATGAATTATAATTGTAATATTATTATATTAATTAAATTATTTATTAGTATTCTATTATTTTTATTTTTGAATTATATTCTATTCGTAGTTTCTGTCTCATTATAAAATATTAATAATATTATATTTTTAAATAACAATATTAATATGAATAATAATAATATTTATATTTTATAATATTAAATTTTATATATATATTAAAATTTTATATATATATTAAAATTTTATAATATTATAATTTAATTATTTTTTTGTAATACTTGAATTATTTTAATATTTGAATGTAAAATAATTCTATTATTTTTATATTAATTAAAATAACTTATTAATATTTTTTTTATTTATGAATTATAATTGTAATATTATTATATTAATTAAATTATTTATTAGTATTCTATTATTTTTATTTTTGAATTATAATTCTACTATTATTATAGTAATTGAAATAATTTATTATTTTCATTTGTAAATTATAATTCTATTATTATATTAATTAAAATAATTTATTAATAATTTATTTTTTTATTTTTTTTATAGTATTTGCGACGGGATACTATGCCCGTCGCAAATACTAGTATTATTAATATTTTTTTATTTTTTTTTAAAAAGAGTATTTGCGACGGGACCCGTCGCAATTACTATGAATAGTATTTGCGACGGGTCCCGGTTCCCGTCGCAAATACTAGTATTATTATTTTTTTTTATTTTAAAAAAAAACGTTATTGCGACGGGCCCGTCGCAAAAACAATTTGCGACGGGTACCGTCGCAAAAGGTATTTGCGACGGGGCCCGTCGCAATAACTGTTTAAAAAGTTTTTTACAAAAAAACGGAATACTATTTGCGACGGGGCGAATGCCCGTCGCAAAAAAGGGCTTTAGCGACGGTCCCGTCGCAAATAAGTTTAGTTGCGACGGCGTTTTCCGCAACGGGCTATTTGCGACGGGACCCCGTCGCAAATGGCTATTTGCGACGGGATCCCGTCGCAAATAGCCCGTCGCAAATACCTGGTTTTCCAGTAGTGGCAGAGGTTTTATTAACTTCACCTCACCCAAATCATTATTTTTAAGATATTATTCTATCCTAGAATACCATGCACTCTAGGATTTCATTATCCCATAAAAATATTTTTTTCAACTATCAAACATTTATATCTCCTTTATATAAAAGAATTAAATATTGTTTCATGATGTATTCATCCTCCCTAGGAATACAAATAGTAATGGTGATTTGAATTCAATATTATAGAGTTTTAACTACCTTTTCAATAAAAATTCCACGAAATATAGAATGGTTTCCATATGGACTGTAGGATCTAATTTATCATCAATATCAATTTATTCAATATAGGAATACCCATTTCAAACTATCAACGATATGTTTCAATTCACTATTTTTTCTTTATTTAGTTTATTATAATGTACCCCCCTTGGTTCTGATAAATATTTTTAAAACACTAGAAGAAGTTATCATGTATCATTTTCCCATGTTCAACTACCACCATGTGCATAGAGTTTACCAAATTATTATCCTTGTAATACTATTGAAACAATATATGATTTAATTATTTAAGAAGAGTGTTTTGTTTTATATTATTTTTCCCCAATTTTTTCATTGATGTTTTAGAATCACTAAATATATTTTCTATTAGGGATTTCAACCCTACCTCTTGTACTTTTCATACCTATTCAAACAACTATATTTTCAACATAATTAGTGTCTTTATATGAGTCAACCTTTTCCCCATGTACTTCCTCTAGTATACTCACTTTATAATCATGTTCCTTTGATTTTCCATCATTTGTTTCTTGAAAACCTTCACACTACTTTTTGAATTAATCTTAATATCCTCAATTGTGAAATAATTACATTAAATGAATTTGTAAATCCAATATTTATATCACACTAATGATTTAATTTTTTTATGAATATAAAATGATAATACCTCTATACCTATTATGTTAATGATTACGATACTTCTTATTATTATGAATAAATAATTTACTTTTGAATAATTAAAATTATTTCAATATTGGAATCATCTCACACCACATTATATAGGTTTATTTCTCTTCAAGTAGACACAAAAAATAATTTTGTAAATATATAATGATTTTCCACTATTTTCATCCAATAATTATCCAAAATACTTTTCTTAGTTTACATCATTCAATCCATGATATCTATGATCTGATTTCTCTTCCCAAAACATCATTTTGTTGAGGAATCCTCCCAAGCGAATCATGGTTCATTATATTATGCTTCAATAGATATACATCCACATGAGTGTAACTAAATTACATGATGTATTATGTTTAAAACATTTAAATTTATATCCCAAGTCTCCTCTTTATAAAAACATAGAACCAATGATGGCACATTAACACATTGAATTTATGGGATATAAACATTAACACTACCATACTACTAAAATCAATAATTAATAAAATATAATACATTTTCAAATGCATAAAATTGGGTGATATTAGATCATTCAAATATATATGAACCAACTCAATAAATATCCCTTATTTCTTCTCTTCTGGCTTATATATATTTTTTATGATTTCCCTCTTTTGAAAAGTACATCATTTGTAAGCGTTATCACATGTGAGTTTATAAGACCCATGAGCTCCTTATTTATTAACTAAATACTCCAATGAATTACTTCTCAAGTAGAAAAGATCCTTGTCCAATAAATATTTATCTTCATACATGGTTTGGAGGCATATGTCTTCTTCTCCACCAACTAGGAAGAGGTTATCCTTTATAGATATTCCTTTTATAAAAAATATATGAAACCTTCCTTGAATAATGAAGTTGTTCTTATTAATGTTTAATGCATGTTTCAGGTCACAATATTAAATTATTCTTAGTATAGTATATGTTAGGTCCACTAGGCTGAGTACCCTGAGAGGGGGGGTGAATCAGGGTATGACTAATTCAAAAATAAAGCTCGTTCTGATCTTGTTTCACTGTTAAGAAAAACACTCTTCTCTCACACTCCTGTTGCACAATATTAACAGAAGGTAAAGCATGCATAGGACACAGAATTTTTTACTTGGTTCACCGCTAAGGGCTACGTACAAGGAGCATACGACGACAAGTTTTCGGTCGTACCAAATTCCACTATTCTTCACAAGATGTGTATTACAAGGTTCAGGCACAGTCACTCTATCCCAGGCTCACTGTCTTTACAAGGTTTAGGGTCAGCCCACTGCTTTCCCAAGGGTCACTCCCTGTTTCTATCTCTCTGGATCACTGCCGGTGGAAAGGATCACCTTCTTCCTCTTCCTTCACTCACTGCTCTAGAAAGGATCCACTCACAGTTTATAGACCTGTAGGTCTCTTCATTATCACTAATGAAATCTGCATCCTTAACTGTTGATAGATGCTCTGTTGACATCCAAATTTCACCCACATATGAATCTCACTTTGCACCGTGTGTACCCGGTAACCCCAATTTTTACGTGCAGCCCTTTCGGTGCCTTGAGCGCAATTCCTTTGTTTTGCGCGAAATCCACTTTTCGCGCAACACCCCCTTTTTCGCGCAAACCTCTAAACTGTCTTGCACACAATTTTCTACCTTTGCGTGAAATCCACGTTTCTCACAATACCACTTTTCCGCGCCTACAACAATTTTACGCGCAGCCTTAGCTTTGCGCGCAACACCAGACTTTACATGCAAACTTCAAGTTTATGCGCAACTCCCTTGCAGACTCCAATTTTGCGCACCAGATCTTGGGTATTTTCTATGTCTTGAACTGCTTCGAATGGAGGGGCTCACTTCATATTTGTAGACAAAATCGACCCGTGTGAAAAATCCTTCTTGAGCATGTAATCCACTTTGAGCGCGAAAAACAAATCTTCTGCGAAACACAATTTTTTGTGCACTACTCCAAGATTTCACGCACCTCATGCCTTTGACAATTTTCGAGCTTCAGACCACGAAACACCTCTTGCGCGAAATACTTCATCCCACTATTTCGCACAACCCGCTGTTTTTCCATGCATCCCATTGTTTTCCGCGCGCCACTTTAATTTTTCGCGTACCACTTAGATTTTGCGCACTCCACTTAATTTTTACACACATCTCTTTCCATTTCCATGCCACACCCTTTTCTAGAAACATATCTCTCCATTTTCTGATTTTCAGGCCCAAAAATTAGGCAAACAAAGGAAAACGACGCCACCTTGTATCTGTTCTTTTGAACCACCTCCAGATCCTCCATTCCTTTTGTCAACGTTCTTGAGTTAAACATGGATCGTTGACCTCAGCTCTTAAACTCGACATTCCATCATGAAATACTCTTTGTCAACAAATTCGTTTGTCATTGTTTTGCTTTGTCAACAATCACCACTCAGATGTTCACTTTGTCAACAAACACAATCACCTCAAAAATGCTTCAATGATACCTTGAGGGATTTTTACCCAACAATCTCCCCCTTTGGGTTTGTTGACAACTCTTCCATAAAAAGATACATCATTGAATCTTCAGCCACCATTCGCCACATTGCGATTCTGATAGAAATCAAGGATTTACTCAACAAATACTATAAGCCCACATGAGCAATGCTCGGCGTGAGAAACAAGAGTAAATGAAAAGTTCATCAATGAATCACTTCAACTCTGACACCCTCTTTTGACACCAAACTGATACCAATTTCCAAATTGTTACCAATGGTTGATACTTCAATGGTACCAATTTTTGGAAATATTCATACCACTATCCAACACCACTCTTCTCTTCTGCTTTTATCACGACCCTCAGCTGTCGTGATATCTATTTTTTGATCGATCACTTCTATTATAGTCAGATTTAATACTCTCCCCTTTTCTCATTGCACTCCCCCTATCTGGATGCTCCACCTATCAGCTTCTCCCCGTATCAAACATGATTTTGTCAAATAGACACACTGTCTCCCCCTTGAACAATCACTATTTTCTCCCCCTATGTCAACGAACCCAAAGGTCACTCCTTTGTAGTCTGTAATAGAGTAGAGAACACATATCAACACATTAGGGAAAACACATCATACCTCGGGGAGAGGGGGAGTCACATCTACACGCTTTTATGTGCGGGGAATCGACTGAACTCCCAGATCCAGTCGATGCCTTTCAAATGCTTCCTTGGGTAAGGCCTTTGTCAGAATTTCTGCAACCTGTAACTCTGTAGGCACATACTCCAACTTCACAAGCCCTTGCTCCACTTTCTCTTTGGTAAAATGACATTTGATCTCAATGTGCTTTGTCCTTGAGTGATGAACTTGATTTTTTCTAAGATTAATAGCACTTGAGTTGTCACACTGGATTCTGATCGGAGACTTCACTTCAACTCCCATATCGTCAAGCTGTTGTTTCATCCATAATAACTGTGTGCATGCTTGAGTGGCCGCAATATACTCATCTTATGTGGTGCTTAATGAAATGACATCCTTCTTCTTGCTTAACCAAGCAATACATAGTCCTCCAAGATAGAATGCACCTCCAGATGTCGATTTCCTATCATCCGTTGAACCATCCCAGTCTGCATCTGTGTATCCCAATAACTCTGTCTGAGATTTGTCGTTATATGTCAAGCCGAAGTCCACTGTGCCCTTGATATACTGAAGTATTCTTTTCAGTGAAAGCATGTGGCCATCCTTGGGATTGCTCTTATATCTCACTGCTTGGCATGTGGAGAAAACAATATCAGGCCTTGTTGTAGTCAAGTACAACAAACTTCCAATAATTTTTTTGTATTCTGTGATATTAACTGCCTTTCCTTCATCATCTTTTGATAATTTCATCCGAGTAGCAACCGGAGTCTTCATCTCCTTGGAATTATCCATTCAAAACCATCTTTGAACCTCCTTGGCATATTTGTATTGATAAATGAAAGTGTCATTACTTCCTTGTGTCACCTGTAATCTAAGTAAAAATGTTAGCTCTCCAATCATTAACATTTCAAACTCATTTTTCATGAATTTAGAAAACTGTCTGCATAGAGCTTCATCTGATCCGCCAAATATTATGTCATCAACATAAACCAGCACCATCATCCAGTGATTACTGTCGTTGCTGAAATAAATATTGCAATCAACTCCCCACGCTTGAAACCAAGATTCTTCAAGTATTGATCAAGTCTTGAGTACCATGATCTTGGTGCTTGTTTCAGCCCATACAATGTCTTATTCAGCCTACAAACTTTGTCTGCATCCTCATGAATGCGAAAACCATCTGGATGCTCAATGTACACCTCTTCTTCTAGAACCCCATTTAGAAATGCAGATTTGACGTCCATCTGGAACACATTGAACTTTATTTGTACTGCTATGGCCAAAAATAATCTGATTGTCTCCAGCCTTGCAACCGGTGCAAATGTCTCTTCTATATCTATTCCCTCTATAAGGGAGTATCCCTTTCACACTAGTCGTGCTTTGTTTCGAATCACAGTTCCATCTTCATTCATCTTGTTGTGATAGACCCAGTTAGTACCGATGAAATTCTTCTCTGTTGGCCTCGAAACAATCTCCCATGTCCGGTTCTTCTCAATCTGATCAAGCTCTTCATTCATAGCCTGAACCCAGTTTTAATCTTTAGCTACATCGTAAAAACATTTCGGCTCCACCTGAGATAAAAATGTTGTTTGTTGTAATGACTTCAGTCTTCGAGTCTGAACTGTATCTGTCTGATCACCAATTATATTTTGCCTATCAATTTCAGCTCAACTCTTTGGCTTCGTGGCAGATTCAGATTTTTTTTTACTCTTGCTCATCATCAGTATCTTCTTCTGAGTCAGCCTCGACCAATTATACTCCCCCTGTGTTGCTTACCTCGTCATCACTTTTATCTAGAAACTATTCACTAAGTCACTGAGTATTCTATTCATTTTCGACTATAGTGACATCATTGCTCTCAACAATTTTCCCAGCCTCTTGTTGAAGCATTTATATGTTTTTCTTTTCCCTGAGTACCCAAGGAATATCCCGTCATCTCCTTGTGCCCCAAACTTCCTGTGATTTTCTTTGTTGAGAATGAAACACTTACTTCCAAAGATTCAAAAGTATTTCAACGTTGGCTTCTTTCCGTACCACAGTTCATACGGAGTCTTCCCTTGCTTTGGACACAACATAGACCTATTCGAAAAATAGACCGATGTCAAAAATGCTTCCTTCCAAAATTTCTTTGGTAGGTCTTTATCACTAAGCATCATTCTGACCATGTTGTTGATGATCCGATTTCTCCTTTCAACCACTCCATTATTTTGGGGATTTCTTACTGATGAAACTAGATGCCTTATCCCATGTTTCTTGAGATAGTTTTCAACTTGACTGTTTGTGACTTTCGTACCGTTATCAGTACGAAACATCAGAATTTTCTGCCCAAGAATCTTTTCTGATTCCCTCCTATACTGCTTTATACAACTGAACACCTCTGTCTTATGGGTAATGATGAATACCCAAGCCATTCTGCAAAATTCATCAATGAAAAGGACATAGTACCTTTTTCCATTTATAGCTCATGGTGAAATAGGTCCACATACATCAGCATGTACCAATTCGAGCACTCTGGATGATTTCTGTTCCTTTGGATTGTATGTTTTTCTGATGATCTTCCCTTGTTGACAAGCATCGCATGTATGAGCACGATCACGTGATAGTTTGGGAAGGACTTTAGCAGCATCACACTTTAACAGATATTCCATAGATGGTTGGCATAGATGACCAAGTCGCTTATGCCACAGCTGGTTTTCTTCCTCTCTGGATAAAAGACATATATCTTCTTCCCTACATACAAGGTAAAGATTTCTCTTTGTCCTTTTTCCTTGCAGAACCACTGCCCCATATTTTCCCGTGACAGTACAGGTCTTCTTGGTAAATAGTATAGAATGTCCTGAGTCACACAATTGGATGACACTAAGCAAATTGTGACTGAGACTTTATACAACCAAGACATCAGCACGTCTGATTTCTTTTCCCCCAAACCTAGCCTTTCCTGATCCAATTATATTCACGCCTTCATCATTTCCAAACTTGAAAACCCCTTTTTGTCGTATTTTATACCTGTAACCAGATCCTTATTGTCTATCATTTGAGCTGTACAACCACTATCAAGAGTCCACACACAAGAACGATCTGATGCTTTAAGGTCAATTTCAGAAACTACTGCCTTCTTTGCTCTCTTCTTCTTGGTCCATATTTTTGTCTACATACTCGGTATAGATTGAGACTCATGATAATTCTTAGAGTACGATGGACCAGCTTTATCTTGCAGAGCTGCAAATCTGTTCTGAACATTTAACTCACTTGTCGGTTTATTGATCTGCTACTTGTGAACATTTTGATTCTGCTTTGGCACATTTCTCTGAATGACCGAAGTGTAGTACCTAGCCATGTTCCCAAATCCCCCGCACTAAAAATAGTGTCCTTGAAAATATGTTCTGGAAAACCGTTCTCTGTTTGGCTGCCACCTTTTTTCTCTTCTATATCTCTTGGATATGGAACACACATATTGTGAATGTTCCATCATCCCACAAAAATAACACCTGATATAGGGTGCATTCCTTCATGTTACTTTAGCACTACAATTTTCCCTTTGGGATCTCTGAATATTCTGATTTTGTTTTGTGCCCAAATCAACCTTCAATTTCGGGACAGGTGCTTGCGGTCTGACATTAACTACCACAGATTTTTGTTTCTTATCACGCCCTGAATAAACCTTAGAATTTGAGCTTTCTTGATGCTTCACTCCTGCTGAACTACGAGCCTCCTCTTTCATCCTCTCTATCTTCAGAATGGCATGCTTTTCTGATATCACATTGGGGGTCAAGAGTTTTTATTGATCCTTCATTTTTTGTCGCATACTGACCACTTCTTCTTCAAGCTCTTTGATGCGTCTGACCTTCTCCTTTTCTGTGTTAGTCAAACAATCAATTTCCTTCTTTTGTTCCGCAATTTTAAGCTTATGCTCAACAAAATTATTTGAGCTCTCTGGTGTTGAGGATTTTAGTCTTTCAATTTATTCTAACAGGTCTAAATTTTCTTCAAACTGTTGTTTCATATAGAGTTTGGCATCACAAACCACTTTATTGGATTTCTTCATTTTGGCTCTCCAAATGCCTATCTCCTCAAGAGGTGCTTCCAATTCAGCTTCCATATCAACTCTCCCTTCAATTTCTTCTTCTTCTTCAGTGTCAGATTCTTCCTTTTTTCGAGAACTACCAAAAATCGCCACCAAGGCATTTACCCCATGATCTCTGCAATTTTCTATCTCCTCAACCACTTCATCCTCAGACTCATCTAAAATTTCAAGTTCTTGTGAAAGAAGATTCTTCTTCTTGAAGAAACATCTCTTGAATTGTTTCTTTCCTTTCACAAAAGTTGTCATGTTCTTCATGGGAAATTCAACTTCATCATCATAATTATCGTGATCTTGAAACTTATTGGGGCATCTTGCCACAAGATGACCAACCCTTCCACATCAAAAGAATTCTATTGGAAGTTTCCCTTTAAACTTTCCTCTTCCTCTTTGCAGATTAGAAGAAAGGAATGACATCACCTCATATGTCTCTTCTTCTTCTTGAGAATCTTCAATGGTGAGCTTCTTCAAGGCCTTGAATGCCACTTCTTTGGATTTCCCCTTTTCCACTGCCTCATTGTCATCATTCCTCATCTCATATGCTACCAAGGTACTGTGCAAGTTGTCCAGTGTCAGCTCTTTGGGATCTTTATCTTCTAGTACAGAAACTTTCGGATTGAACTGAGGTGGAAGCTTCCTCAAGATGCGCTTTACGATCTTTATGTCTTCAATGACTTCACCAAGACCTCACATATCTTCCACAACGATATTTTCCCTGTCAACAAAATGCATCAACAGACTCATTTGGGTTCATCTTCAGATCTTCATACTTATTCCACAACACTTGCAGCTTTGCCTCTCTGACCTTTGTATCTCCTTCATATATATTCAATAGCTTTTGCCACATGGCACATAACATTTTGCATGAAATCACCTTTGTATTGATAGGATTGGATAGGTCTCCCCCTAAGGCATTAATTTCTTTGGCATATGCATCCAGCTCTCTACGTTCAGCTCTTGATAATGCACCACTATTAATATCAACTATTATTCCATGCATTGATGCTGTGAATACATCCATTCCCAAAGATCGGAAGTAGTGTTGCATCCAATTCTTCCATAGCTGAAAGTTGTTCCCGTCGAATATCGGAATCCCTTTATGATTTGTGACCTCCATTGAGAGAAGAACTAATATCAACCTTTCGCTCTGATACCAATTGTTAGGTCCACTAGGCTGAGTACCCTTAGAGGGGGGTGAATCAGGGTATGACTAATTGAAAAATAAAGCCCGTTCTGATCTTGTTTCGCTGTTAAGAAAAACACTCTTCTCTCACTTTCCTGTTGCACAATATAAACAGAAGGTAAAGCATGCACATGACACAAAAATTTTTACTTGGTTCACTGTTAAGGGCTACGTCCAAGGAGCAAACGCTGACAAGTTGCCGGTCGTACCAAAATCCACTATTCTTCACTATATGTGGATTACATGGTTCGGGCACAGTCACTCTGTTACAGGCTCACTGCCTTTACAAGGTTTAGGGTCAGCTCACTGCTTTCCCAAGGGTCACTCCCTGTTTCTCTCCCTCTGGCTCACTGCCGGTGGAGAGGATCACCTTCTTCCTCTTCCTTCACTAACTGCTCTGGAAAGGATCCACTCACAGTTTATAGACCTGTAGGTCTCTTCATTATCAGTAATGAAATCTGCATCCTTAACTGTTGATAGATGCTCTATTGACGTCCAACTTTCACCCACAGACGAATCTCACTTTGCACCAATTGTACCGGACAACCCCAATATTTACGTGCAGCCCATATGGTGCCTTGTGCGCAATTCAATTGTTTTGCGCAAAATTCACTTTTTGCACAACACCCCCTTTTTCGCGCAAACCTATACACTGTATTGTGCGCAATTTTCTACCTTTGCGCAAAATCCACGTTTCGTGCAATACCACTTTTCCGCACCTACACCAATTTTACGCCCAACCTTATCTTTGCACGCAACACCAGACTTTACGTGCAAACTTCAAGTTTACGCGCAACTCTCTTGCAGACTCCAATTTCACGCACCAGAGCTCGGGTATTCTCTATGTCTTGAACTACTTCGAATGGAGGGGGTCACTTCATATTTATAGGCAAAATCGACCTGCGTGAAAAACCCTTCTTGAGCACGTAATCCACTTTGAGCGCGAAAACCAAATCTTCCACGCAGCATAATTTTTCACGCACTGCTCCAAGATTTTGCGCACCTCATTACTTGGACAATTTTCGAGCTTCTGACCACGAAACATGTAACACCCCGAGATTTTATGAAAAATATTCTTTTTAATTTCATTAATACGCTACACCAAAAAGAGCTTTCACAACACACATCTCTGACTTGGCTTGAATTACACGCAATCGCGACCTTCCATGATAGCGTGTGTTGTACGCAACACCAAGTTTCGCTAAACAACGATATGCTATTAAGATATTATTAAAACTAGCCGTTATGAATAGTAATAACCACTTTTTGAAATTTTGTAAATTTTATTTTTCAAAATGGACTTCATTTATCGATTAGGAGTATCGAATTTAGCCTAAGGTGAAATTTTGGTAATTTTCGGATAACTTTCATATTTTGATGAATAGTGGAAATTACTAAATTTTAATTAAAAACAAATTTTTCAATCGAAATAATTAATAGTTATAAATTATTAATTTGAGTGGTTTTAAAGTATATTTAGAATATATTTTTACAATTCAATACAATGTTGGTCATTGGATGTAATTTCACATTTACACTAGACATAAACAAGTGTCAATCTTTTGATAGATATTGTTTCTTAAAAACACGCTATTTGTTTTAACAGCGGGATTTAATTATAAAATTAATTAATGCAACTTCTATGTTATGAATTTGGTAAAATAGACTTTATTTTTGAATTCGGAATATGAAATATAGCTTAGAATGAAATTTTGGTATTTTTCTGAAAACTTTCAATTTTTGATGAATAGTGAAACCACTAAGTGGTAGGTTAAAAACTGAATTTTGCATAAAACATAATTTTACCGCTTCTGTGAATGGAATTTTGAAAATCCGACAGACACGGTTAATATCAAGGACTAAAATGTGGTTCAATGAGATGAAAATAATTTTTGGTGAATATTAACTTTTTACTTTTTTTTACCACGGTTAATAGTAAATAGGGTAACTAAGGGTAAATATGATATTAATATTACCCTAACACATGTCCTAATACTATTGGACAAGTGTATCTCGACCAAAAACAACCTTAAGTGTAAAATATTATCATTTAGGCCCACTTGGATTAGATTAGGACATTTATTATTATTTAATTCAAAGAAGAGTTAAAAGAGTCAAAATCAAAGTTTATTAACTAAAACATTTTTAATATAGGGTTATACATAAGATAAATTCTATTGTAAATATTCATTAGAAATATAAAACGATTTCCTACATAATGATATTTTATTTATAATTTTTAGACTTTAAATAAATTAATTTATTTATGACACAATGATGATGCAGTAATTATCTTATTAATGAAATATTGACATAATTGATGTTATAAACACCAAAATAATTATAATTTGAGACTTTTTATGGATTACACTAATTTTCTAGGTTACTATGATATATTATTGTTGATTTAATCAACTTGGTTCGAACATATAATTCTGTTATTACTTTCACAAATATCATATATCAAATAGTGTCAAAATTGACACAAAATAGTTTTTAAATCAAATATTATATTATTAATTGTTCTTTTATTCCTAAAAATCTAAGGTTCGGCCAAATGACTTAGATAAGGATATATATATTAATAATTAACAATTTGGGGTTCGTTTGGCATGTTATAGTAAGTTTATTAACCATATAGTGAAAGAAAACAAAAAGACACGGTAAAAGTTAAATTATTTAACTTAGAGTTAAATCTAATTGATAAGGTTAAAATAATTCTCTAAACTTGTCTAAATTCTATTGGTTGATTGGATTTCGACCCATCCCCAATTTAGCTTCGAAATAAGACCCTTTGGAACCATTATAAACCGATTTTGACTTTAATATAAAATAATATTTTGAGATATTCCTAAGGTGCCCCTCTCCTCCCTTATAAAAGGGCACCTCCTCCCCCTCCTCCTTACACCAATTTGAGAACTCAAGCTCGGCCAAACCCTGCCATTTTCTCCTCTCCACTTCCCTAGAATAATCCTAGAGGTCCTGGTCTTCTTCAAAGACCAATCTTAGTTCCCTAAGTGGAGGATTCAAAGAAGCGTTCCAAAGAAGAGGTAATATCCATTACCTATCTTTTCAATTTCTTTCTTCTTCAACTTCTTATTCTTTAGTCGTTTCATGATAAAGTAATAACATCAGTATTACATACATACTGATATGTTATTATAAATATGAAACAACTCTAATTAACCTTCTATCCATCCTACGGAAAAAGGAAATCACCACGCGTGCGTACGTACGGAATACCGTCTCCACGCCGTGGTGTAATCTATTTTCCGCCACCACCTTAATTGGATGGGTATAAAGGTGTAATGAGTAACTATATATGGTTATTATAAAGTGATATTGATACTGAAATAGTATACATACACTTCAACACAATTCCACGACCATGGGAACGATATCATCGCTCGTGCGTAGGTACGGACTACCGTCTCCACGACGCGATGAGATTCATTCTCAATGATTAACCATTCATGAATGATTATAAAGTATATATAATAAGTACTAATGAAATATATGACCTAATAATGCTACTGTAATTATTTATATTTATGTCATCTACTTAATTCCATTCAATTCAATAAGGAAATGAAAACAGCGTTCATGCGTACGTACGGACTACCGTCTCCATGAACGGTGTATTTCTTTCCATTTACTGATTTATTATATATGTGTATTATGAATATATATATATATATATATAAATCATGTTTTATATTCTGGAATTAAGTAATAATGATCTAAGTAATCATATGAATAATTACAAGTTAAAGACACGAACGACAAATGAGACAATTTTACCCAAAACGCTACTTTAACATGAATTTACAAAAGAACAGGTAATATAAAGTAATAAGTGGACCATATATGATATAATAACAATGAATATGATTCTTGAATAAGTCAATAACATGATTTAAATCATTATACAGGAGGTTCGGACACTTACAAAGCAATTCGGACCTAAGGTAAGGGAAATATCACAATCTCATTTTTATCCGAGATTGTTTATACATTGGTATTTACTGGGGTGTATTTTATCATCCACATCCATGTTCCCTCAATATGTAATATTTTTTCCATCCACTTACAATTGTTTAAATAAAATTTAACCTTCGGTGAGTTTTTAGTAAATAATATGAAAGGAATCTTTTATCATTTTTCGTACGAGGTACTTTTTGACTTTTCCGACAAAGGTACGAAGAATGTTTTTTTTTACTTAAACGGCATGAATGGATTTTTATGGTTTTATAAAGCCTTATTTTCATGAAGCTTCCTCCAAAATATTTCATGACTATTTTTAATAAAATCTCTTTCTTTTAAAATTTCATGATGTTTTGTGAAAAGAAATTGATTTTGAAGAAGAAAGGATATTTTCCTCAAGAATTCATTTCAAGTGTTTTATCAAAATTATTTTCAATCTAAGATAATAAAGGGTTCTGTTTCTATCCATATTTTTACATTGATTTGACTATTTTGTGATGGAATTATGTTTATGAATTCCTTTATCTTATATGAATGGTTTTATGATGTCATGTTGTTTAAGAATCCCATTTTTTATTACATGGGTTATGAAATGATGTATGATTTATGATTTTGTGGAACACATAAGAATGGTATCATTATGAGATGGGTGGGACCTATATCTCCCTCCAATGCATTGGGTAAAGATTTTATATCTCATGAGATAGACATGGCTGGAATGGTAGGTTATACCGGTTCAGTGAAACAGGACTGAAACGAGGGTTACTCGATTCAGAAAGGGACTTTGTCCACTAAGATAGTCTTGGCAATGAGTCTTGACTAACAAGAAATGATTATCTATGATTATGTGTGAATGACACAAAGTTTCATGTTTTAAGTTATGATTATTGTGATTACATTTCACTGCCATGATTTATCCCATGTTATGAAATTATGCTCTCTTTTGCAGGTTAAGATTTCCAAAAGGTATGTTCTTATGAATATGATGTGATTGATTTTTATTTTGTTTACCCTTACTGAGCATTTGAGCTCACCCTTTTATGTTTTATTTTCCCCAGGATATAAAGAAAGGTTTTAGGTAAAAAAAGGGAAGATCTTTATGGGAGATATTGAAGATCTTTCACCACGATTAGAAGATTACGTCCGAGTTTCCAAAGACAATAAACTATTACGATCCTTGTTTGTGTGTTTTTGTTATGTACTAAGTATTCCACAAATGTAATGTAATGTCCATGTACGTCAGGATACGGGCCTCTGCAGTTGGTATCAGAGGAAAGGTTTAGTCAAACTTTGGAAACTAGGATGCGAAAATGTTAGTGAGATCCCTAGAGATATTTCTACGGTATGTCTAGGGATGTCCCTAAGGTTAAGTATACGTATAGGTTATAGTACTAGAACTATGCTAACGATCATAGAATTAAACCTAAGATGTTAGATATTGAAGGTACTTCCCCTTTATTATGTTGTTTTCCCTAGCATGATTTTTGCCTCTCACACTATTCTTTTTGGGTATTAGACGATGGCTGGAACCCGAAGGAACCGTGTTGGTCAATGCAATGGACAATGCAATAATTGCCCTCCTGAACAAACAAATGTTATGGGAGATGGAGTGCAAAATCTTATTGCTATACTTACACAAGCTATGAATCATTCTGGACTTCCAAATGAGCAGAGAAGGGAACAATATTTTATTGATTCCTTCATGAGGCAACGTCCACCTTCTTTCAGTGGGACTTCTGATCCACTTGTTGCTGAACAATGGATCAGTACCACTGAAAAGATATTTTCAGTTCTTCATTGTTCTGAACATGATAAAGTCATCTTAGCAGTATATCGTTTGGAAGGTGAAGCTGATCAATGGTGGAATCTTATCAAGAATAGGAGGCCAAGAGATGAAATTGAGTCCATGGAATGAGACGAGTTCAAGAACTTGTTTTTCAGTAAGTACTTCCCTCGTATTCTTCGAACAAAGATGGAAAAGGAGTTTCTTGAGCTGAAGCAGAAGGATGATGAATCTGTTGGTATATACGAAGCGAATTTTACAAGACGTGCAAGGTATGCATCTGGCATTATCATCCAACCTGAAAGTAAAGTTGATCGATTTTTCAGTGGCTTAAAACCAAGTCTTTGAAGGGCATTGGCTATAAGAGACTTCAGTAGCTATGAAGAAATTGTGCGTTGTACTATCAAGGTAGAAATGGAAGTTGGTGTTACATATCCATCTCAGGGTTTTGACAAGAAACGAAAGATGGAGTTCAAGGAGAAATCTCAGAATAATGGTGAAAAGAAAATGAATGTTTCCTTATGCTCAAAGTGTGGAAAGAAGCATGGTGGAGATTGTCTTAAAAGGACTAGAAAATGTTTTAAGTGTGGAAAAGAAGGTCATCGAGCAGCTGAGTGTCGAAGTAATGGAAAAAGGGTTTCTAATGATGTGAATAAAGCAAACACTGCAGAGAACGCACCACCAACACTTCAATGCTTCAAGTGCAAGGAAATGGGGCATTATGCTAATAAATGCCCTAATCCAAGGGTTAGTGCTGATCGACATGAGCAACCGCTTAAGGAAAAGGATAAATGGAAGTCACATGCGCTCACTATTGGCGATGTTGAATATGACAATGATGTGGTGGAATGATTAAGTGTTTATGTAATGGGATTCCAAAATAATGTTGTATCATGGAGTATTGGAATATTTGTGTATTGGTCTAATGTGGTATTCAAAGTGATTGAGATATTTTTGGAAATAAGACGATATGCGCATAATGAAGGGAAAATGAGAAAATGAAATGTTTAACAGTATTCATGAGCTCATGATTGATATGAGGACTAAGTGATATCATGGTTTGATTATAAAGAATTTTGAGGATTTTGGTATGTGGAAAGTGTTAACGTTTAACTGCATTCATGTTTTCACTAAGGTTCAATGGGTATTCAAGAGAATACATGATTAAGGACTTTGAATGTTTAGAATGTGACCAACAAGACATATCTTATGATATATGGGGATCAACGATGGTATTAAATCTCTGGTAATCGTTTTAACTATATTATGAGAGTGGACTGCAGTATTATGGATAAGCCTAAAGATTAGAATGGATTATGTTGGACATAAGTTAGTATTGTTTAAGGATAGAAGATTTTCGATATTATTGATGGGATGTTATAGTAATATAGCTTTAGAAAAAGGACAACCTGCAGGACGGGCGACAGCCCATCGCTTCGGACAAGGCTGTGGGAATCGAACCCACAACCGAAGTGCGACTGGCCTTTATCGCCTACCACTGGCCTACAGGAAGTCCCTGTTTAGTAGAAACTAGTTTTATTATAATAAGCTATATGACATATGATGTATAAGTCCATTTTAGGAACCATATATGATTAATCTCACTATAGATCGACTTATGTATATAATCTTTTTTGCTAACCTTTTGTTTGAGACAGATGGAATGACTCGTCATTCTATCACATGATCCGCTAACACTTCACGAATAACAAATTCGACTTCATTTATTTAAGAGATGAAGTGGAAATTGTTAAAGGCACGAACAACAGCGAGATTGTACCAAAATAAAGTAAGTATTTATTCTAATTTAAATTCTTTAACTTTAGGGAAACGATCTTGAAAACCAAAAATGTTGTCCTAGTGATCTTATATCTGATGAATCAGATGGTACCTTAGATCATCACAAATTTATGGCTTTGTGATTGCTGGCTTTTCCATAGCCATGTTCTCTACCACTCTCCATCAGAACATGATGGTTAGATTTCTCTTCCATATCCATATTTTCACCTATGTGGAAACCAGTGATTAGTTTATTGGGGTTACCGTTACGTTTCATACTTTTGTTTTTAAAGATTGGTTTTGCTATTCCTTTTTACGATGTGGGTTTCTATTAAAGAAACTTTTGAATAGTAAACCATTTATAACCCCAACGAATTTCAAGGGAGAAATTCATTTTAAGGGGGGTAGAATGTAACACCCCGAGATTTTATGAAAAATATTCTTTTTAATTTCATTAATACGCTACACCAAAAAGAGCTTTCACAACACACATCTCTGACTTGGCTTGAATTACACGCAATCACGACCTTCCACGATAGCGTGTGTTGTACGCAACACCAAGTTTCGCTAAACAACGATATGCTATTAAGATATTATTAAAACTAGCCGTTATGAATAGTAATAACCACTTTTTGAAATTTTGTAAATTTTATTTTTCAAAATGGACTTCATTTATGGATTAGGAGTATCGAATTTAGCCTAAGGTGAAATTTTGGTAATTTTCGGATAACTTTCATATTTTGATGAATAGTGGAAATTACTAAATTTTAATTAAAAACATCTTTTTCAATCGAAATAATTAATAGTTATAAATTATTAATTTGAGTGGTTTTAAAGTATATTTAGAATATATTTTTACAATTCAATACAATGTTGGTCATTGGATGTAATTTCACATTTACACCAGACATAAACAAGTGTCAATCTTTTGATAGATATTGTTTCTTAAAAACACACTATTTGTTTTAACAGCGGGATTTAATTATAAAATTAATTAATGCAACTTCTATGTTATGAATTTGGTAAAATAGACTTCATTTTTGAATTCGGAATATGAAATATAGCTTACGATGAAATTTTGGTATTTTTCTGAAAACTTTCAATTTTTGATTAATAGTGAAACCACTAAGTGGTAGGTTAAAAACTGAATTTTGCATAAAACTTAATTTTACCGCTTCTGTGAGTGGAATTTTGAAAATCCGACAGACACGGTTAATATCAAGGACTAAAATTTGGTTCAATGAGATGAAAATAATTTTTGGTGAATAGTAACTTTTTACTTTTTTTTACCACAGTTAATAGTAAATAGGGTAACTAAGGGTAAATATGATATTAATATTACCCTAACACATGTCCTAATACTATGGGACAAGTGTATCTCGACCAAAAACAACCTTAAGTGTAAAATATTATCATTTAGGCCCACTTGGATTAGATTAGGACATTTATTATTATTTAATTCAAAGAAGAGTTAAAAGAGTCAAAATCAAAGTTTATTTACTAAAACATTTTTAATATAGGGTTATACATAAGATAAATTCGATTGTAAATATTCATTAGAAATATAAAAAGATTTCCTACATAATGATATTTTATTTATAATTTTTAGACTTTAAATAAATTAATTTATTTATGACACAATGATGATGCAGTAATTATCTTATTAATGAAATATTGACATAATTGATGTTATAAACACCAAAATAAATATAATTTGAGACTTTTTATGAATTAAACTAATTTTATAGGTTACTATGATATATTAGTGTTGATTTAAGCAACTTGGTTCGAACATATAATTCTGTTATTACTTTCACAAAAATCATATATCAAATAGTGTCAAAATTGACACAAAATAGTTTTTAAATCAAATATTATATTATTAATTGTTATTTTATTCCTAAAAATCTAAGGTTCGGCCAAATGACTTAGATAAGGATATATATATTAATAATAAACAATTTGAGGTTCTTTTGGCATGTTATAGTAAGTTTATTAACCATATAGTGAAAGAAAACAAAAAGACACTGTAAAAGTTAAATTATTTAACTTAGAGTTAAATCTAATTGATAAGGTTAAAATAATACCCTAAACTTGTCTAACTCCTATTGGTTGATAGGATTTCGACCCATCCCCACTTTAGCTTCGAAATAAGACCCTTTGGAACCATTATAAACCGATTTTGACTTTAATATAAAATAATATTTTGAGATATTCCTAAGGTGCCCCTCTCCTCCCTTATAAAAGGGCACCTCCTCCCCCTCCTCCTCACACCAATTTGAGCACTCAAGCTCGGCCAAACCCTGACATTTTCTCCTCTCCACTTCCCTAGAATAATCCTAGAGGTCCTGGTCTTCTTCAAAGACCAATCTTAGTTCCCTAAGTGGAGGATTCAAAGAAGCGTTCCAAAGAAGAGGTAATATCCATTACCGATCTTTTCAATTTCTTTCTTCTTCAACTTCTTATTATTTAGTTGTTTCATGATAAAGTAATAACATCAGTATTAAATACATACTGATATGTTATTATAAATATGAAACAACTCTAATTAACCTTCTATCCATCCTACGGAAAAAGGAAATCACCACGCGTGCGTACGTACGGAATACCGTCTCCACGCCGTGGTGTAATCTATTTTCCGCCACCACCTTAATTGGATGGGTATAAAGGTGTAATGAGTAACTATATATGGGTATTATAAAGTGATATTGATACTGAAATAGTATACATACACTTCAACACAATTCCACGACCATGGGAACGATATCATCGCTCGTGCGTACGTACGGACTACCGTCTCCACGACACGATGAGATTCATTCTCAATGATTAACCATTCATAAATGATTATAAAGTATATATAATAAGTAATAATGAAATATATTACCTAATAATGATACTGGAATTATTTATATTTATGTCATCTACTTAATTCCATTTAATTCAATAAGGAAACGAAAACAGCGTTCATGCGTACGTACGGACTACCGTCTCCATGAACGGTGTATTTCTTTCCATTTACTGATTTATTATATATGTGTATTATGAATATATATATATATATATAAATCATGTTTTATATTCTGGAATTAAGTAATCATGATCTAAGTAATCATATGAATAATTACAAGTTAAAGACACGAACGACAAATGAGACGATTTTACCCAAAACGCTACTTTAACATGAATTTACAAAAGAACGGGTAATATAAAGTCATAAGTGGACCATATATGATATAATAACAATGAATATGATTCTGTAATAAGTCAATAACATGATTTAAATCATTATACAGGAGGTTCGGACACTTACAAAGCAAGTCGGACCTAAGGTAAGGGAAATATCACAATCTCATTTTTATCCGAGATTGTTTATACATTGGTATTTACTGGGGTGTATTTTATCATCCACATCCATGTTCCCTCAATATGTAATATTTTTTCCATCCACTTACAATTGTTTAAATCAAATTTTACCCTTCGGTGAGTTTTTAGTAAATAATATGAAAGGAATCTTTTATCATTTTTCGTACGAGGTACTTTTTGACTTTTCCGACAAAGGTACGAAGAATGTTTTTTTTACTTAAACGGCATGAATGGATTTTTATGGTTTTATAAAGCCTTATTTTCATGAAGCTTCCTCCAAAAGATTTCATGACTATTTTTAATAAAATCTCTTTTTTTTAAAATTGCATGATGTTTTGTGAAAAGAAATTGATTTTGAAGAAGAAAGGATAGTTTCCTCAAGAATTCATTTCAAGTGTTTTATCAAAATTATTTTCCATCTAAGATAATAAAGGGTTCTGTTTCTATCCATATTTTTACATTGATTTGACTATGTTGTGTTGGAATTATGTTTATGAATTCCTTTATCTTATACGAATGGTTTTATGATGTCATGTTGTTTAAGAATCCCATTTTTTATTACATGGGTTATGAAATGATGTATGATTTAAGATTTTGTGGCACACATAAGAATGGTATCATTATGAGATGGGTGGGACATATATATCCCTCCAATGAATTGGGTAAAGATTTTATATCTAATGAGATAGACATGGCTGGAATGGTAGGTTATACCGGTTCAGTGAAACAGGATTGAAACGAGGGTTACTCGATTCAGAAAGGGACTTTGTCCACTAAGATAGTCATGGCAATGAGTCTTGACTAACAAGAAATGATTATCTATGATTATGTGTGAATGCCACAAAGTTTCATGTTTTAAGTTATGATTATTGTGATTACATTTCACTGCCATGATTTATCCCATGTTATGAAATTATGCTCTCTTTTGAAGGTTAAGATTTTCAAAAGTTATGTTCTTATGAATATGATGTGATTGATTTTTCTTTTGTTTACCCTTACTGAGCATTTGAGCTCACCCTTTAATGTTTTATTTTCCCCAGGATATAAAGAAAGGTTTTAGGTAAAAAAAAGGGAAGATCATTATGGGAGATATTGAAGATCTTTCACCACGATTAGAAGATTACGTCCGAGTTTCCGAAGACACTAAACTATTACGATCCTTGTGTGTGTGTTTTTGTTATGTACTAAGTATTCCGCAAATGTAATGTAATGTCCATGTACGTCTGGATACAGGCCTCTACAAAACACCTCTTGCAGGAAATACTTCATCCCTCTATTTCGCGCAACCCGCTGCTTTTCCACACATCCTGCTGTTTTCCCTGCGCCACATTAATTTTTCACGCACCACTCAGATTTTGCGCGCTCCACTTAATTTTTCCATGCACCTATTTCCTTTTCCATGCCACACCCTTTTCTAGAAACATATCTCTCCATTTTTTGATTTTCAGGCCCAAATATTTGGCAAACAAAGGAAAACAACGCCACCTTGTATCTGTTCTTTTGAACCGCCTCCAGATCCTCTATTCCTTTTGTCAATGTTCTTGAGTCAAATATGGATCGTTGACCTCAACTCTTAAACTCTACATTCCATCATGAAATCCTCTTTGTCAACAAATTCATATGTCATTGTTTTTCTTTGTCAACAATCACCACTCAGATGTTCACTTTGTCAACAAACACAATCATCTCAAAAATGCTTCAATGATACCTTGAGTGATTTTTACCCAACAGTATAAACGGGTCCTTCAACCACATAGACATATATGTTGTCTAATTGGTTTCCATTAATTTTGTCTTTACTGAATTCAATGTTCTTAAACCCTTCAACATTATAAAATCAGATAAAACCTACTTTATCATTATTAGTATTCATTATAATATATACATTTATTTTTATATGGGATGTGATGTCATTGTCCGGAATATATACTTCAAATTAGTCAATTACAGTTAAATAAATTTCTATGATATTTTTTTCCCCATTAATTTTATGCTACATATTTGCTATTGTCTTCACTTCTATTAGTATTTTATATGCTTGTTCTACCACTATATCCATGGAAATATCCTCATAGATTAAATATTAATATTAATATTGTGTTTTTAACACAATTTTTCGGCCTTTCTGATATTGAGATTTCCTTTTTTGGTCTTCATAGAAATACCCCTTCATACTCATGATAGGAAATTCATAGATTTATTTCCATAACATTCACATAAAATGAAAAAAACAATAAAATTTTATCGAACATGTTAATTTATACATTCTTTTCATTATTTATTATAATACATAATGTTTCTAATTTAAATGGAACGCACATATTGTGTTTTCCCCACATTACAGTTCTAATATAATTGGATTAAAATTTAATTATTTCATGAAATTTTTACTCCTCAAGTTTTAATTCTAGTCTTTTTCGATTCATGAAAATCACCCTTCTTTAAAGGTGTGTGTCCATATGGTATCGTATAACCTATCATTTCCCATTTCTTAAAATGAATCCCCTAAAAAAAATTCACATTTTTTTACAACAATTAAACATACAAGAAACTACCTATCATTTATATTGAAACCCTATGTTCCTAATTATCTTATTTAAAAACCTGTACATTTAAAATCCCCAATTTCTTATTGGGAGTGAAAAGTCCCTCTTGACCATCATGAATTTAATTCATCAATATGGTCTTACCATCACAGTCCCCAAATATTTTTATATTATCCATTATATATTATTTAATCCGTCAATTATTTTTTATTATATTCATTTTCAAAAATGTAATCAATATGAATTTTTATGTTTTATATATTTCTTTTAATGGTCTATTAAATCTCTTTCTTCAACTCAAAATTCCCTTCTTATTTTTTCACCACGATTAGTTTGGGTTCACAAACTATTATATTGTCTTTTTATAGAATCCAATTCTTTATATACAATAATATTACATTAGAATTGATTTATATTTACTAAGTCATATAACAAAACCATGACCGGATCGTTTAGGTATAGTGTCTTTAGAAACTAGGAAACATTAAAAACATGTTCATAAAACATCTACACTATCTCCTATTTATTTCATCATAACTAGGATTGTTTTTGGAATATCATAATTAATACCCTTATTCATGACCTAGGGAAAAGAAACATATAAAAGTGTGAGCTCAAATACTCACTAAGGGTACATAAAGGAAAAATCAATCATTTCATATTCATAAGAACATTAAAGTCAAAAATTTGATCTTGTATATAAAATATCACAATGTTATGTCATGGGATAAATCATAAAAGTGAAATGTAACACCAATATTCAAAACATAATAAACGAAACTATGTGGAATACACACATAATGATAGAAAATAATTTCATATTATTCAAGGGTAACTTCCAAGACTATCATTGCGGACAATGTCCATTACTGAATTGAGTTCACTCCTTGTTCCATCCATATATCACTGAACCAGATTTAATTGTTTTCCAGCCATGTCTATCTCATGAGATATAAATATTTAACCAATTAAATAAAGGTAGATATAGGTCCCACCCATCTCATAACGAAACTATTCTTACATGTTCCGTAAAAACTAAAAAACATTTACCGTAGCATAACCAATGTAACAAAATGGGTTTGTTTAATATCATTCCATCATAATTGATATATAACAAATGTATTATCTAAAAAACCATTTCATTATAAAAACAATCGTGGTAAGAAAAGGGATATAAATATAAATATATTTAAAGAGTGACATCTCAGATGGAAAATAATTTTTAGAAAACACTTGAAATTAATTCCTAAAGAAAATAACCTTTCTTTTTTTTAAAAAAACAATTTATTTTCTCAAAATTCCACACAATTTAAAAGAAACTAATTTTGTTGAAAATAATATTGAAATATTTTAGGGGAATATTCATGGAAATAAGATCTCATGAAACTATAAAAATCTATTCATTTCATATAAGCTGAAAAAACATTCTTATCATACTTTTTCCGGAAAGGTCAAAATGTACCTCATACCGAGAACAAACAAAAATTCCATTCATAACATTTAGTAAATATTCACCAATGGGTAAAATTGAATTTAAGAAATATAAAAAGATATAAATATTATTTTTAAATAAACATTTCTTAAACATGTATGTGGATGATAAACATACTGTACTAAATACTTAATAATAAATAATCTTGGATAAAAACAAGATTTGGAAAAATTATCCATTACCTTATTTCTGATATGATTTGTATGTATCCTAACCCCATGTATAATAATTTGAATAATGTTACTGATTTATTCCATAATCATAATAATTTTTATGATATCATTTAGGATCATATTTGCATCCGTTTGTAAGTAACATTTCATTGTTACTCGTTATTCGGGTATTAACTACTTTATTTTCTTATGTATATTTTGTCAGATAATTTCATATTAATATTCTTAGGTTATAGTTATATCATTAAGTGAATGGTATTTTAATAATATATATCATATTTATTCATTCAATCCATTTATATAATCATATTGTAATAAATATTATTTAGAACGAATCACATCACACCGTGGAGACGGTAAGTCGTACGTACGCACGAGAAACAGTATCATTCCCATAATTGTGGAATTGTATTGAAGTGGATGGTTTATAATATATCAAAATTAGTATCACGTTTCAACAATAATATATAGTTATTATTTACACCATTATACCCATCCATGTAAGGTGGTGGTGAAAGAAATATTTCACCGTAGTGTGGAGACGGTTAGCCGTACATACGCACGGGCGGTTATTTCATTTTTCATAGGTTGGTTAGAAGGTGAAATAGGTTCATTTCATATTTATAATAACATATATGTATATTAGTAAAACTGATATTATTACTTTATAATGGAAAAACTAAAGAAGAGGATGTTTAATAAGAAAGAAATTTGAAAGAATCGGTAGAAGAAAGTACCTCTTCCTCAACATGCCTCCTTTAAATTTACTCTCACGGAACTAGAGTTGGTATTTTTAGAGGACTAAAACCTCTAGAATGTAACTAGTAATGTTTATAAAATAAATATTTTGGGTTTGGATGATCTTGAATGATCAAAATGGATTAAAGAGGGGAGGGATTAGGTGCTCTTTTATAAGGGAGGATAGGGGAACTTTAGTAAACTCTTAAAATATTAATTTATTATAAATTAAATTTCGATTAAAATTTCTCCAAAAAATATTTAATTATAAAATAAGATATTTTTTCTTATAATACCTATCATTCAATAATTTTTAGACAATTTTTGATTATTTTTGTATCCTTATATTTTTTGTTTAACATTTATTTTACCCTATTTAATCTTACTGTGATATCATGTTATTTACCCATTATGGGTTAATGTAATTACCATATCAGGTTAAAAGACCCAAAAAAGTAATTTATGTCATATTTTGACTTATATTAACCATTTGGAAGAATATTATATTTTTAGGAGTTAAATATCATTTAATAATATGTTTAATGATTTTAGTTATGAATTATGTCAGTTTTGGATAGTATCCACACTTGACTTTTCAAAAAATTCATAACAACATGATTCCTTCTATAAAAAAGAATTAACTCTTCCTAAGTATGATAAGGTATTCCTAAAAATTTGTCTATGGAATCAAAATGTTCAAATTAAATTTATTTCAATAATTATAAATTCATTTATTTGAATCTTTCATTAAGGAGGTAATCACTACATCAAAGATGTGTCATAAATAAATACGTTTGTCTAATGTTCAAAAATTTTAAATAAATTACCATGATGTAGGAAATATTTTTATATTTATAATGACTATTTAAATTCATAGATATTAGTTATAGGAAACTATATTAATATCTATTTAGTGAAATATATAAGTTTATGTTGTAATTATCTTTAATTTAAATTATTTTTTATAAAATGTCATTTTCACATCCAAGTGAATCCATGGGGTCCAAAATCGACACAAGGATTCCCATGGTTAGAAATATCTTACCTAATAGGATTATGAAATGTTTTAGGGTAGTTTTATACTATTAAATTATTATTTTTACACATATTTACCATATTTACCCTTTAACCATGGTAAATAAAATAATTACTAAAATTACTATTCATAATGTCCGAAAATAAAAGGTACATATTAAAAAAATTTGGACCTTATGATTCCAAATATGGAATTAATTTTTCCAAATTCAAAAGATAGATGTTGTAGAAACTAATTTAAAATTATTCCCTTTGTTGAAATGAGAAAATGAGTTTTTAAAGTTAAAACATTGAATAAGACTAAAAAGTTTTTACCAATGAATTCAATTTAAAATTAATGATAATGACATAAATTATATTAAATGGTAAAAATATATTCGATTTATACTTTAAAACCATTGAATATTATAATTTAACCATATAAATTATCTGTATGAAAAATATGGTTTTAATTAAAATTTAGTGTATTTTTACTATCCATCAAAACATGAATGTTATGAGAAAAATATCAGAAATATATCCAAAGAAAAAATATTATATCCCTATTAAAAATTACATGCTTTTTGTTTCAGATTGAAAATTTTAATGTGTCAAAATATAAATTAAAAATGGGTTCTCCATTCAATGGTGTAAAAATTAACCTTTTAAAAAAGGTTATTTTACATAAAATAGGGTTGTATTCATTCCCAATGACTGAAATATCTATTGGCTGAATATCAGATATATTTTATTAAGTATATAAAAAATATATATCTCATTAATTTCATTACCAAAATAAATTTACTTGAAAAAAAATACATATATTTAATTGATTTATATTTTTTCATAAGTAATTAATAGCCAATGAATTGATAATTCATTTTCATAAGTTATTAATAATTATTTCTGATAACCTAATTACTAGGATATAATTGTAATTTATATTAATGGAATCTTGTGGTTCATTTAAAGTCATGAATATAAGAAAATCAGGCTACTGAATAATAATAATTATTTAATGAAAATATTTCATAAAAACATCTGGGTGTTACATTCTACCCCCTTAAACTGAATTTATCCTTCAAAATTCATCACTTGGAAACAAAAAGATGATGATACCTATCCCTTATCATATCCTCAAGTTTCCATGTATCTTATTTAAATCGGTTGTTCCTTTATAATTCTTTATCCAAGTGAGTGGTCTTGTTTCATAGAACATTTTCATTATGATTTAGAATCTCTATCGGTTATTTTTTAGAAGAAAGATCCTTCTATAGAGGTACAACTACTGAGCTTAGTACATGTGAATGATAAAGGTATATACTTTATCAGGAGAGATACATGGAACACATAATGAACTTGAGAGATATTTGGTGTAAGTTCCAATTAGTAAGGTACCTTTCCAACATGATCCAGTATTTCAGAAGAACCGATATACCTTGGTCTCAGCTTGTCAATCATTCCAAATCTCATTACTCTCTTCCAGGGAGATATTAGTAAGAACGCTTTATCACCCACTTCAACCTCTAGGTGTTTTCTTTGGTTGTCGGCATAACCTTTTTGTCGACTCTAAGATTCTCTTATGTTTTGTTGAATATATCTAACATTTTCTTCCATTTCATCAACAAGATCACGTCCTAATTGATTTCATTCCCCAACATCATCCCTAAATGTTGGACTTATGCACTTATTTCTATAGAGGACTTCATAAGGAGACATTTTAATAATAGAGTGAATGGTATTATTGTAAGAAAATTCCACCAATGGTAGGTGTTGATCCCTACCACCTTTGAAATTCATAGATAAATTTCTCACCTTATTTTGTAACTCTATATCTTCCTTATGTGCCTATTTAATCTTCACATATAAAGATAGTTGAACATTCATTTGAGAAATATAAGATTTCTCCACTTCCATTAAAAATTAAAGATCAATCTTTTGGAAATCCATAAATATATTATCTTTCCTGATCCTCATTATGGAGAATCTAGCATGGTATTTAAACTCAAATCATCGGCCAACTTGTTCGCATTCCCATAATGGTAATGTATTGAGCAGTTGTAATTATAATCAACTCCAACCTTCTTCTTTGGAACATATTTAACTCATTTTTTCTGAAAATATACTTTAATCTTTTATTATCAGTATAAATATCATACCTTTCACCATAAAGATAATCCCTCCATATTTTTAATGCAAAGAATACCACATCTAACTCCAAATCATGGGTTGGGTAATTTTTCTAATGGATTTTCAACTATCATAAGGCATAAGTTATCACCATATCATTTTTCATGAGAACACACCCTATCCCCTTCTTGGATGAATCACTATATATCACAATCCTTTCTCCACTACAAGGCAGTGTGAGTATAGGTGCCCTGGATGACCATCTTTTTTGATCTTTGAAATTCTCTTCACATTACACCATCCAAATGGACTTAACTCCTTTTTGAGTAAACATGGAGAGTAGATTAGATAATCATGAAAAATATTTCAGAAAACATCAATAATATCCAGCCAAACACGGAAAAAATTGTATCTCAGTTATTTTTGTTGGTCTCAACCATCATTAAATAACTTGTGTTTTTGCTGGATCCAAAGATATCCCTCTCTTCAGAATATGTGACACAGAAATGAATCTTTTTAAGACGAAATTAACACTTTGTAAATTTTTCACAAATATTATCCTTTCTCAGGTACATTAGTATAATTATCAAGTGATATTTATGTTCTTACATTCTCTTTGAATGGGAAAGAATATCATCTATAAAGACTACTAAAAACTGATGAAGATAGTCATTAAATACTATATTCATTAGATCCATGAATATAGCCGGGGAATTTGTAAGACCAAAAAGAATTCCTCTAAATTCATAATGTCCATACCATGTACAAATTGTCTTTTTTGGTATATCCACCTTTATTTACCTTAATTGATGATATCCTGGACTATGTTTAATCTTGGAAAAATATTGATCTCTACATAGTTGGTCGAATAAGTCATCAATGTGAGGGAGTGGATATTATTTCTTGATAGTGATCTTGTTAAGTCCTCGATAATCAATGTGGTGCCTCATCTATCTATATTTCTTTGTAAAAAATAGAATAGGTGCTCCTCAGGGTGACACACTAGGACGTATGAATCCATCATCAAGATTCCCTTGGCATTTCATCTTCAATTCCTACAAATCAATTGGGTCCATTATATAAGGTGTCTTTGAAATAGGCATAACACCAGGTATGAGTTCAATAGAAAAAATCAACTTCACGGTTTGGTGGAAGACCTAGAAATTCCTCTGGAAAGAAATCATAAAATTCCAGTGCAATGGTTGTATTCTTAATCATGAGTTTCTCCCCAACCATTTGAGGTAAAGAACCATAATTTCTTGGAATCAAGACCCATATGTTGGAATAAATTTCTACTGGAAGTTTATTTTCATCCTTGCATCAATAGATGATCACATATTGATCTGGAATATGCAATGTGACTTCCCTTATTTGGAAACTGATATGATATCCATATAATAAATGCATATCCATTCCAAGAATCACATAAAATTCCACTGTAGGAAGGATCAAAATATTTGAAGGAAGCAATTTCCCACAAAATTCAATTGGAGAAGAAGTATAAACTTTTGATGTGACAATTGTGCCATTTGGAGTTTTCAAAACTAACTCAATATCTAATTTTTTAGGTTTTACGGAGATACCCTTATAAAATTCTTCCGAAATAAAAGAATGGATGGATAAATAATAAAAAAACATTTTGTACTTTAGAGTGGATGGTAAGTGTACCTTTCACCACTTCATTATCTTACTCCATGTCGCCGATTGTAATTGTTGGTGACTTCCCATTTCATTTAGACTTAAGAAAATTTTGACGTTGATCGTCATTAATAATCCTTAGATTAGGTAATTGATTATTATAATTCCAAATTTCTATGAATTTGTAACATTGAAGTGTAAGAGGTGCATTCTAGGTTTCCTTTTCTTAGTTCGCATCATTATAAATCTTTTTCCCATCACTTTAACATTCAATTTTCTGGTAACCTTATTTTCCATACATAAAACATTTGCTAGTCCATTTAAGACAATTCCCTCCATGTTTCTTTCCACACTTTGAGCATAAGGAAAAACTCATCTTCTTTTTAGTGTGGTCTTTAGATTTTCCCTTGAATTCCATTTTCCTCTACTTATCAATCCCATATGACTACTGGGTTACTCTAATCTCCATCTCAACCTTGAGAGCACATCAAACAATTTCCTCATAGCTATTGAAGTCCCTTATGGATAATGACCTTTAAAGTCTTGGTTTTAATCAACTAAAGAATCGATCAATCTTACTTTTATGTTGGATAATAATTACATATGAGTACCTTGAAAGTCTTGTAAAATTTTCTTCTTAGGTATCAACAGATTTATCATTATTTTTAATAAGTTCAAGGATCTCCTTCTCTATCCTTTTTTAGATAATTTGAGGAAATTTCATATTAAAAAATAATTTATCTAACTCATCCCATTACATGGACTCAATTTCATCGATTCTCATCATATTATTTATATGATTCCACCATTGATCAGCTTCATCTTCCAAAGGATATACCACTAAGACAAATATATCATGTTTAAAACATTGTAGAACTAAAAATATCTTTTCCGTGGTACTGATCCATTGTTTAGCCTCTAATGGATTAGAAGAACTACTGAATAAAGGTTGATGCTATCTCAGGAATGATTCAACAGAATGTTGCTCTCTCATTTTATTGTTTGGAAATTTGGAATGATTCATAGCTTGAGAAAGTTGTGTGGTCATGGCTACATGATTTTTCATTCAAGCGCCAAAAAAATTTGGTTGCATATTGGGTAATCATTGAATTTTTAGATCACATTCATCATTAATGCAGTTAATTCAGGTTCCAGACATTGAATAAAACCAAGAAGCATAGTGTGAGAAACAATAATAATAATAGAAAAACCACATAGTCAAGAATAAATTTTCATTTTAGGACACATTAGGATTTATCCTAGGATTTTCATGGTCATTTCTAAAACACGAGAATTGTAACCTATCCATAGACATATCCGTAAGGCTCTCCCATCCTAGTTTCCAAAGGTTAACTATACCTTTCCTTTAATATCAACTATAACGACCCATTCTTTAAATAAATTGACATTACATTAGAATTGAGGTATATTTATTACAACATATAACAAAACCATGACAGGAACATTTAGGTATGTGTCTTTAGAAATTGGGAAACATAAAAAACTAGTTCATAAAACATATACATTTTCTATCATTTATTCCATCATAACTATAATTATTTTTGAAATATCATACTATAAACCCTTCTTCAGGACCTGGGGAAAAGAAACATATAAAAGGGTGAGATCAAATGATCATAAAGGGTAAAAAAAGTAATAATCAATCATATAATATTCATAAGAATATAACATTTGAATATTTTATCCTACATTTAAAAGATCACATTATCATGTCACGGGATAAATAAAAAAAGTGATATGTAATCCCAGTAGTCAAAACACAATTCATGAATCTTTGTGGCATACATACTTAAGCATATAAAATCATTTCATATTAGTGATGGCTCATTGCTAAGACCATCATAGTGGACAATGTTCATTACTGAACTGATTTCACACCTCGTTCTAGTCCTATATCACTGAACCAGATTTCCTTTCCATTCCAGCCATGTCTATCTCATGGGTTATAAATTATTTCCCAATGCATTATATATATATATAGGTCCCACCCATATCATAATGAAATAATTCTTACGTGTGCCATAAAAACACACAAATATTTACCATAGCATAACCCATGAAAAAGAATGGTTTTCTTAAACAACATTCCATCATAATTAATATAAAAAATGTATTTCTTAAATAAAATTCCATCATAGACAAACTCAAATCATGGTAATAACAGGGATATAAATATAACACAATTTATATAGTGACATCTTAGATGGAAAATAATTCTGAAAAAACACTTTAAATTAATTCCTCAGGAAAATATCCTTTCTTTTTTTATATAAAAAATGTTTTCTTTTTCTCAAAATTATAAGAAATTTAAAAGAAAAAAATCTAGTTGAAAATAATCCTGAAATCATGTAGAGGAATCTTCATAGAAATAATATGTCATAAAACTGTAAATATCTATTAATTAAATATAAGAAAAAAAACATTCTTCTCATACTTTTGCATGAAATGTAAAAAATTACCTCATACCGAGAACGACAAAAGATTCCCTTCATACCATTTAGTAAAAAATAACCAATGGGTTAAATTGACTTTAAACAATTATAAAAGGATATAAGTAATATTTTAAAATAAATATTTATGAAACATGGATGTGGATGATAAATATACACTAGTAAGTAGTTATAAATAAACAATCTCAGATAAAAATGAGATTTGCAAAGTTATCTATTACATTAGGTCTGATATGCTTGGTATGTATGAGAACCCCATGTATAATTATTTAAATAATGTTAATTATTCTTTATAGAATAATATTCATTTTTATGATAACATTTATGATCCTATTTTCATCCATTTGTTTGTAGCATTTTATTGTTACTCGTTATTCGGGTATTAACTACTTTATTTTCTTACGTATGTTTTGTCAGATATGATCTTATTCCTCTTTTTAGGTTATAGTTATATCATTTAAATCATTGTATTATTGTAATATATATCATATTTATTCATTAAATTAATTTATATAATAATGGTTTAATAAAGATTAGGCAGAACGAATCATATCGCATCGCGGAGACGGTAAGATGTATGTACGCACGAGTGATGATATCGTTCATATATTTGTTGAATGGTGTTGTATTGGATGCTGTATAGTATCTAAAAAGTAGTATCATGTTACAATATTCATATTTAGTTATTATTTACACTATTATAAAATTCCAAGTAAGGTGGTTGTGAAAACCAGATTACACCACGGCGTGGAGATGGTAAGCCATACGTACGCACGTGCGGTGATTTCATTTTTTGTAGGATGGATAGAAGATGAAACAGGTTTGTTTCATATTTATAACAACACAAAAATATATTATTGATAATAATGTTATTACTTTTTGTTGAAACAACTAAATGATAGGAAGTATAATAAGAAATGATTTTGAAGGAATCGGTAGTAGAGATTACATCTTCCTCAACATGCCTCCTTTAAATTTCCTCATAGGGCACCAGAGTTAGTATTTTGAGAAGAACATAACCTATATAATGTGACTACTGATGTTTAGAAAAGTAATGGTCAAGGTTTTTCTGAGATTGAAGGCTCCAAATGTAGTGAATATGAGAGGGAGGAAGTTCTCTTTTATAAGAGAGGAGAAGGGAGCTTTAGGAAACTCTCAAAACATTATTTTATTATAAATTTAATTTCCATTAAAAATGGTCCAAAACTTATCTAATTTTATGTTAAGATGATTTCTCCTATAATAAACTTAATCAAATTATTTTTAGACATGTTTTGAATATTTTTCTATCCTTATCGTTTTGGTTTAACCCTTATTTTACCCTTTTTAATCTTACCGTGATATCATGTAATTTACCCATTCTGGGAGAATGTAATTACCATATCATATAAAAAGACCCATGAAAAGTAATTTATGAAATATTTGGACATATATTAACCATTTGGATAAATATTATATTTTTATGAATTTAATATCATTTAATAGACTATTTTATGATATAAGTTATGAATTATGTCAAGTTTGGACAAAATTCATACATGACTTTTAAACAAATTCATAACAACCTAATTACTTCAAAAAAAGTAATTAACTAACCATATTTATGTTAATATAATCCAAAAAATTCCTGTATGGAATTCAAATATTCATATTAAATTTATTTTAATATTTATAAATTCATTTATTTGAGTCTTTCATTAATGTGGTAATCATGACATTATAATTGTTTCAGAAATAAATATATGTATCTAATGTATAAAAATTATAAATAAAATACTATGATATAATTTTAGATTTCTACTGACTACATATAGATATAGATATAATTTATATTACCCTATATTAAAATTTATTAAGTAAAACATATATGTTTATGTTATAATTATCTTTACTTTAAATTAATTCTTGTAAAATTTAATTTTCAAATCCAAGTGAATCCATGGGTTCCCAAAATAGGCCCATGGATTCCCATGGTCTGAAATAGCTTATCCAATATGATTAGGACATGATTTAGGGTATTTTATACTATAAAATTATTATATTTTTACCCTTATTTACCAGTTTTACCCATTGATCATGGTAAGTAAAATAATCACTAAAGTTAATATTCATAATATTTAAAAAATAATAGGTACTTATTCATACAATTTGGACCTTTTGATTCCAAATATAGAACCCATTTTTCATAATTCAAAATATATAATTTTTAGTAATTAATTTAAATTATTCCTATAGTTGAAATGAGAAAACGAGTATTAAAAGTTAAAACATTGCAAAAGATTGAAATGTTTTTTCATATGAATCCAATGTAAAATTAATGTTAATGAAATAAATTATATTAAATTGTAAAAATATATTCTATATATAAATTAAATTCATTAAATATTATAATCTAACGATATAAATTATCTTGATTAAAAATGTTGTATTCAATAACAATTTAGCGTATTTTTACTATTCAACAAAACATGAAAGTTATCTGAAAATATCAAAAATTCATCAAAAGTATATTTTAATATCCCGCAACAAAATAAAATGTTTATGTTTCATATTAAAACTATTAATGTGCCAAAATATTAATTTAAAATGGGTTCTTCATTCAAAGGTGGTAAAATTAACCTTCTAAAAAAGGTTCTTATACATAAAATAGGATTTTATTCATACACTATAACTAAAATATCCATTAGATGAATATAAAAAATTTAATTAATTATATAACACATATATATCTCAGTAATTTCATTACTAAAATTAATTTACTCAAAATAATTTCAAATATCTTATTGATTTATATTTTTCATTAGTAATTAAGAGCCAAACAATTCATAATGCTTTTTCTTAAGTTATTTATAATAATTCCAGCTAACCTAATGGGTAGGTTATAATAGTAATTTTATATTAAGTGAATATCATAGTTAATTTAAAATCACGATTGTGTGAAAGGAAATCTACTGAAGAATAAAAATTATTTCATAAAATTATTTCATAAAAACATTCCGGTGTTACACTTTTTTTGATTTTTCACTCAAAACATCAATCTATTCAAGTGTATATTCTAAATCAACATTTTTGTAAAATATTCAATCAATACATTCATCTTCATTATAATTTTCCTTTAATTTTTCAATATCTATCATAGCCCAAAAAAAGTTCTTTGTTGAATTCATTAATACATAAATATTTTCCACCACTATTTCATTGAAGAGAGAAACATCAATGAATGAATTTTATCCTGCATGATATTTTCTATTGCAAAATCTTATTTAATATTATACCCAAAATTATATATTCATGGGTTCTTAATCATTATCAGCATCTCTATATTTATTTTCAATTATTTCAATTAGAAACTCGAATTTACTACTCTCAAATCATGAAAGTGGATGATTGCCTATGAATTGTAATTTTATCCTTTTACGGTTTATAATATGAAATACATAACCTCATAGGCTTCCCCTTCCTTGGGATATTCTTCTAAATTGGGTTTTTCTATTTCCATGAATTACAATTCTTGAGATCTCTCATTCTCTATTTATTTTTGTTATTGTTCATCATCACATATGCAATGAGGGTGATATGATGTCTATCCAATGTCACTTCTCTAGAATCATTTTATTTGATACCTAATAATTTTTTGTTGTAGCATGACTGTAATATTCTCAGAGTTATATTAAATATTTTCACAGTAACCATTCTCTTGAACAAATATTATTTAATTTCAGGTTGGGGTATCCAAGACTTTTCATGTCCTTCTTATTAGTTCCCATTTTCAAAACATACACATAAGTAATTTCTTGATACATTATTTGGTTTGGGTGGGGTATGAACTCAATGTCATTCCTGATTCCTTTCCCATCATTAAATATAAAAACATCAAATTTTCAATTCATCTGAGAACATGACATGATATTACAAATCCCTATTATAGTGATTAGTCAATAATTATCTCCATAGAATATAAACATAATCACATATTTCATTCTCTAATGATAGTGGATTGGATAAATGATTCATAAAAACAATCCTACAATGGAATAGTGATTCTCTAGAAAACAATTCCTTTGAATCTCCTAGTACAACACACAATCAATTTTCTACTCATCTAAAATATTCTCAGTACTCATTTTGGTCATCAATATGACGATTGTTCCCATTTATTACTTTATATTCAAGAGCACGACTCGTAAAACATGGGATACCCTAAATTGATCAAAACTCCGATATTTTACCTCCCCATTTGTAAATATTATTGTAAACATTAAAAATGACATCAAACATCACATGGTCTCTCTTGGAAGGAAATTTTTATTTTCTATATTAAATATGAAAATCGAGTAACTCAACTTAATTCCTATATCTGATCCTTCCATGATGACCAATAAGCCCGTAGTTGGGGTCCCAATTTCCAATGGGAATTCTATGAATTGACCATGGAAACCACCACATCAAGGTAAATTTATGGTTCCTAATTTTTGAATTATTTGACTTTAAGTGAAACATGCCTATAGGACACCCTCATACATAACCATTGCCTTTTATATTCCCAAAATACTTATACCTTTATTATAAAGGGAAAATATCATGGTAAAACACCGAGGAAAGGGAATAGTTGAAATCCTCTAGCTATTTCTCACCTGATTTTGTCATAGTTCCCTTAAACACATCATGGTACCTGCCATATGGGAATTCCACCCTAAAGCTTCATCAAAAAATCCATCAATCCTAATCCATTAAATCATAATATCATTAATAAGTTCCTTCTACTATTTTCTCAATACACCCCATAAAAAATATAATTTATTTTTTCTAACAACACATTATTCATATTCATCAACATAATAAAGTTGTTTTTCTATTTTCTTTAATATCATTGAAGTGATTAATTTAGGTTTAACATGAATAAGAAAAGAAATTCTATACAGGGTTGGGGAAATGGATTTCCAATTCCTTGGAAGTGATGTTCCAATGTCAAAAATTAGTGGACAATGTTTTCATGACTACCTCAAAACTTCTTTCAGAAACACAATATAGGTATGATGGAAGTTATAATGACTTGGATGAGTAGTATTTAACCCCCTTGGATATTTAGGGTATTTCACCAACATTACAATGGGTTTAGAAATAATCATGTATTTTCATGTTTCTTACAAATTATCTTTAATTTTATAAAAATAGAAAACATACTTTTAAATGTATTATTCATATATTACCTATGAATGGTGATATTATTGTCACAAAATGATGACCAAATAAAATTAATGAAAATTGAGAATTTTGGTTTCTTGGTTTGTTTCCTAAATTTAAAATTAAAATTAGATGAATGTATTGGAAATGAGAGGTGTATAAAATTATTGGAAAATATTACAGAGTAAAATATAAAGGAATGGATAAAGAAGTTATCTAATAGAGAAAAATTTTATTTTGTATCATTAAAATTTCATTCCAAAAAATTATAAAACTTATATTGAAATATTGAGGACCATTTTATGTAAATAATGAATATTTTGGATCAATTTTATCTATGTAAAGTCAATATCTATCATTAAGAAAATTCAACACTAACGTACATTAGATAAAAAGCTATTGATAAATCCATTAGTGAAAATGATCCATGTAAAAAACTAGCCACCATAGTCCTCAATAATTCAACTTTTTTCATTGATAGTGGGAGAAAGATTCATTAATAATAACTTGATAGCCTCTTTATCATGTAAATTATCAACTACTAGAAAAACATGATGTTTTTGATTCACGATATTCCTTACAAAACCCTTATCCTTGAAATTCACTAAAAAATAATTATGGATATGGTGTAAATGATTTATATAGTTATAGGACATGATGAGATTATAAATGGAATCCATGTGGGGATTCAAAAGATGCTAACCTATGAAACATCCATGTGAAGAGGGAGATAATCATTCAGAAGAACATATACGTGGTGATAATGATTCTATGATATATGACTTATATGTAATAATTATATTAATCATCTATCATTTTTATATATACATGGTTTCGAAAATTGAATTGAAAAGTGGATAAATATTATTTACATAGTTTGAGTAGTTATATAATATGGATTTTGAAGGCTTCATTTTTGAGTAGAGATAGTTGGGGTAGAATCTCTTGAAATACATTATTATAAATTAATTATGGAATATTTTGTGGGGTGTTTTATATTTTATTATTCATGGTAAATGAAATTATGAAATTAAATAAATAGTATACATGGTGTTTAGAATATTTTATATTATTGTAAAAACATATGTTATATGTTATTTTTTATGTGATTCCACTTAATTATTAATAACCATATTATTTTTATTTCAGGATGATATATATGATAAAAATTAAGGAATGTTTTGGATATTTATGGTTTCTAGTTAAAAATTTATTTCTTGAATAATTTTGTATGCAAAGAAGTGAATTGAAGTTCATAGTCATCCACCTGAAGGTAACAAATCATATTGAAGTCTAAAAAATATTATTATTGTGTCTATTAAAGAATATAATTTTTTTATATAGGATAACATTACATATGTTAAGAGAAATATAGAATGAGTTATAGGATAAACCCTTCTCATTATCTCCAGTATGATGACTCTAGTAGATAGAATGATTATTGGATTTTTGTATCATAAAAAATACGAATCCATCAGCTAAAAATGATAAAACATGTAAATATTATATTCATTATTTGTACATTTATTGTTTAATGAGGTTATGTAATTAATTGATTAAATATTTCAAATTTGGTATTAAATAGTTGAATATTAAAAGAAACTACATCTATCATCTTATCTAGTGTGGGATTTATTTTTATTAAAATATAAAAGAGTATAACTCAAAAATTTAATCCCTCTCATTGAATCATTATTGATCCTCTACAATTATTCTAATAATGTATCAACATTTCATTCAATGATATAAGGGCCACTGATGTCACAAAATTATGGCTATAAAAATAAGGGTGAGTTATGTTTTAAATTATACATAAAAACAATAAGAGTGTAATGAAAACATCTTCAAATGAATCTTATTCTATATAAATAGGTTCTTTTTTTATGGTTTCTCATGAATTAACCTGATATATGATAATATATGGAAATATATAGTCTCAAAGTGTCTTTAGAAACATTATAATATTATCGCATATATGTTCACTAAAAGGCTATAATTGTGTCATTAATATGTTCATAATCCTTATTGTGATATACTACATTATGATATATTATATTTAAAAATATTAGATAAATCTATTATTGTATTTCACGTATTATGCAATATTTTATTTTATAAACCAATATATTACAAATTTTCTGCTTTATAAGAAATAAAATATTTCATCACAATAGCATTAAACATTTTATTCATAGGGAATATTATAATATTTTCATTTATGTTTTAAGAGTTAAACATCCAATTTGTGCACAATATTAATTTTATAAATTTATTTTTAATGTATATAGTATTAAAAAAAATTCAAAACATTCATTGTTGTGTTATATTATATGAGAATAATCCTCAAGGCCAATAAATGGAGTCTCACACCATAGTTATGAGATTTGGTATTTTATCCAAATTTAGAAATTAAATTGAAACCCTTATTTTCTTCGCATTCCTTTGATATGGGTTTTAATAGACAATTTTTTGAGAAAAATTATACCTTAGATTTTTTTAGGAGATTAACCATCCTTTGGATACCATTGGAGGTAAGATTTAATTTTTTTCTTTATTTATATTGTTACCAATCATATATGATTGAAAGCTTTGGATTAATTATATTTTGAATTATGTAATCTATAAATAAATTATTAAATTCAAATGCATCATTTTTGGATCTTACACAACCGGTTCTAAATGATATTTTTATTTCCAAGGGTTAAAATATTCCTAGTCTAAAATAATTAAAAATTGGAATAATATATACCATTTAGTTGTAGTCATAAACAAATAGGATACAAATTATATCAAATTTCCAACCATATAGACCATAGGTCTACAGATTAGTTTCGAAAATTTCATGTGACTCTTTTTTTAATCATTTTGATTTTGTATGTTTTCCACTAAATTTTACCTTCTTTTTTTAAATAATATATATTTTTAATTTCATTTTTATTGATGGAATGACTAATTTTTTATTTCAGATAACTAATCATTCTATGTTCCTTTTATTGATTAATCTTAATATATGATTCATTATACCAATATCATTTTCCAATATTTAGAAATATGAGGCTTACTTTCAATAATCTTGAAAAAAATTGTTATTTTTCTTAATCCCTTTAATAACACCAATTCCATATTTCAATTAGTGAATCCATTATTCAAGAGATTAATTAAATTCCATGAATCTAACAACTGAATCAAAGTGATAAGATTGTGAAACACCCTATCCTAATTTTTTTTTCATATTTTCTACCACTTTTGGGTTTCTCTAATGACTTTCACATTGATAGAATTTTGAATCCCATAAATAATAGTTCCATTAAATGAATCATTTTCTTGGATAAATAAAATTTATTCATAATAATATGATATAATAAACCATGAATATTACATTTAACATGAACTATTGCAATTTAGATCCCACACTACTACTTTTATGATGATATTACTATCACTTGATGTCCACCATTTAAAGGCCAATTCCTATTACCAGTATCACTTATATAGACACACAAACTTGAAGTAATTACCCATAAAATCATTATAATAATGGAGAATAATATTCATTAATATAGTATAATAATTTAAAAAACAATTATCCCCAACATTGACACTCTAATATTTTGGAATTAATTTACATTAAATAATATACTCTATAATGTGTGTTATATACAACACAATACTGTAGTAAACTATAGAAATATTATTAATTAAATATGAAGATTAGGACACAGACATTGTATTGGTGAGTTCAAATAAGTGTAACTAAAATGTGAAATATATGTATAAATATTTTCATTAATAAAATAAATATTCAGTCAAAAGTTGATATCAATTGGTTGGAAATTAAGATAAAATCTTCTAATGGTAAAAGATAAATTTTTCATAAACCCATTTTTATATAAGAAGTAAAATATTTTCTTTATATATTAAATTAATCACTATTTAAAAATTATTAAGAAACAATAATCAAATTATATATCCATTTTAATGATTTGAAATTAACTTAAATGTGGAAATTCGGCATGGAAAGAGAATAATATCATTTTCTTTTTCAAAAATACATTTTCTTAAAAAATATTTTCTATTTTAGTTTATGTGCAGATGTTATAAATAATTAATTAGACTATAATAAATTTTATTGTAAAAATGGATATAAATTTTTAAATTATAAGGTCAAAATTATATTAGAGTTAATATTTTTGATTTTTCAAAAAATATTGATTTTTTAATAAATAGTGAAAAATACTGATTTTTTCAAAGTTATCAGTTCTTTTATTTAGATATTGATATTTAAAAGTGAAATTGTTTTTTATAATAACACAAAAACCTTCTTATAAAAAATAATTTAATTAATTACACATGTTTCATTGATAATTATTGTTTTGGTATAAGTTTATTTATTAATTTAAAAATTTATTTTTCTAATAAAAGGTTTTCATTTGTTTTGAGGTTTTATATTAAAATTAATTTCTAAAAGATATAAAAACATAATATTTAATGTTTTATATAATATTTTGAATCAATAGGTTAGATTTATTTTTTATATAAAATTAATTTTTTTTCATAAGGAAGTGAAATCATGGTAATAGTTTATCACAACAATACAGGCTAAAAGGAGTTAAATGGGGATACAAATATTGGATATGGTCTCAAGGAAAACAAAACAAATGAATCTATTTAATTACATGAGTGTTATATTACAATAACCCTACCATATCGTAATTAATTCCATTTTGGTACCACTAGACTTGTATACAATTATTATATTATTTTATATTACGAATAATTAAAATAATGCATCTCTCTCTCATTTTTTTATTGTCATGATATGGAAAAAGATAAAAATTATATATGAATGAATTTAGATGATTAAATTTATTTTTAATAATATATATTTATTATATTGACTTTTTTTTAATTGTTATTTATTATATAATTAACTATAAAATTTACACATTATATATGCAATTTTCGTGAAAGAAGTAGAAAATAAAAGTAAATGATTTTAAAAATATTAAGAGAAATATTTTTTGGATGAATTATGGTCTTACACAAGTTTATTAGATAAATATAATGTAATTTTTTGAATATGTTAACTATATTGTAGTTAAATTATTATCTGAAATCCTATAAAATCATGACAATTAAATAGTCATGAAAATTTATTTAAAAGATTTTAATGTTTAGAAATTACATCAAAATAATAATAATAAATTATTTTCACAATTGGATATTAAATATTTAATAATATCATAGTTTTATATGTTTTTACCACTTTTAATTTTTAGAATTACTTTAATGTTCCTTAGAGATTGGAAATATTTTATCCATGATTAAGGATAAAAGGGTCAATGAGGGAGTTAAAATAAGAGAGAAGTCTCCAAATTCCACAAAATATTATATATCTTTTATTTTTTAATTTATTCAGTAATTATCCTGATTATAAATGAATATATTCAACTTTTTACCCACATTAAATGAGCATTATAGATATTTTATGTCAATATTTCATGAATTTTCTAGATTGGTAGTCCCCTGACCAATAAAAGGAAACCATATCATGTCTATTTCTCAAAATTATTAAGAAATTTAGCTAAAAAAAACCTACCCATTTACCTTCCCAAACTTCATCCCCATTACCTATAGTTTTTATTCACCTAAATTCCAACCTAGACAGATTATGCTATAAACCAAATGAGGTTTTATAACGAATGATTACAACTCTTAACTAATATTTTCATTTCATTTCTTATTTTTTTTAAAGGTGGTGACATGAATTGGTTTCCCAATTCATGCAACCTGTGGAATTTATTAATAAACAAAAAGTAGTGTTAGAAACACAAGGTGTAAAGAACATACACCAGTGGGGAGTTAACGGGGATACAAAAAATTTAGGTCAAACAAACCAAAAACCAAAAATAAGACAGCCAAAATGACCTTCCTTCTAGACAGAATTTGATCCATCCATCTCCAGCTTTCTTAGTCTTCATATTAATAAGTTGATGCAAATAGGGGCAGTGGTCCAGGCCTGCCCCATATCCACCATTTGTATCCTCATCCATCAAAATCATTGTCCCAACCCCATAATAGATGTTCCATGACCTTTAGACCGAGGCTAACCAGCAAAACCACCTTCATATGTTTGACAGCTTAATATATAATCACCAACATGTTGTGCGAGTACATTAACCAAAATATTCAGAATAATTACAGTAGATAAATCATTATAGCAAGCACAATTATCAATTTCCCCTGCATCATGTATCTGTAACCCCCCATTTTCACGTTTCATTTGCAATAGAAAGGACATGAAGTTGAAGCAGATGACTGCTGTCTCCAAACAAAACTGCTAAACCATATCATAAAAAGATCCAAATTAACCTCCCATCAAGAAAACAGGACCAGCCAAGGGCTATCTTGATCAGGAAGAAAACACTCAAATAGCCAGGAACAAGATCCAGTCAGGAATCAAATAAAACCACACAGCTGAACATAAAAACCCCAAAATAGGATTCTAAGTAATTCATAACTTCAAATATCACCATTACCAGCCAGAGTGAGCATTAAAATAGAGACATCAAGAGAGTCCAACAACAGAATATGATGCAGCAAGAGTCTCAATGCCAAGGATTATGTGCATCCAATTCCACTAAAAGGGATCTTAACAGGTCATAATCATAATCAAGATTCTCGATTGTGGAAGCAGAACCATAAAAAGATAGAGCAGTAGCAAGAACTTCCATATAAACCACATTCATCCAGATGCAAGCTACCCCTCAGATCCAATGAAAAGAAGAATATGATCTAGCCCAGTTTCCAGCATCAGTAACCCCATCATAATCAAGCCAGAATACAAGGGGCAGGAATTAGCAACCCAGTCCAGTTGAAACTCAAGAACAACAGGCGATTATACATCATCAAATCTGTGCTGGACTGATGAAGAGCACAGCCTATTCAATGAAGTACATCAGAACATGACTAGAACAAGAATTATTTCCTGATTCTGTCATTGAGTATGTCCTGCTTTGCCGCTAAGTAAGTGCTCTTAGTAATCTCGCCTTTCCTAAAAGAATTGTATAGGATATCATCTTTGAGTCTCGCTGAAGAATCCGAATCTTCACCAACTGACATAATTGGTTATCAACCCTTTCAGCTTGTTGTTCCTTCTCTACAGGTTGATTTTTAATAGTGGCAGATACATTATTTCTAGCAATATCCATGGATCAAGTGACAATAGTCCTCTCTACATGAGAAAAATCCCTATGCTTTTTAGTTTTTTTAGTGTTGGGAGTAATAAACCCATCTACATCCACTATTGTTTTCTTACCTTCCTGGCCATGTCCTTTAGGTATTCTTCCTCAATGATAGTAGATTTATCCTCCTCATCAATTTGAGAGAGACTATTTTCAGATTCATCACGCCTCTCCTTTTCCTCATTTTCCTGAGTGTCATCTTTTATTGGCACTTTCGTCATTAACTCAAGTGAGGGTGAGGGTCTATGATGTGTATTAGCATTCTCCACAGTGGGTGGAGACTCCTTCTCACCCTTATCTAGAGAAATATTTCCATGATCCCCCCGGTTCAGCAAATAATAACAAGGTTAAGGATGCACATTAGTAGTCCCGGAGACATCATTGGTAATGGGAATCACAAAGTCTTTAGTAGTGGATGATTTAGGAAGATCCAAGTTAATTTTATCATTAGATTTTTCTACCCAAACTGTTTTGCAGCGAGGTTGAGGTGGTTCAAATTTTTTTGACTCACATTCTTCCAAAGAATGACCCACTTTATAGCATCGGTTAAAGTAGGGTGGAACATTTTCAAAAACCACCTCTTGAGTATAAGCTTTATCACCATTCTGGAGCTAGAATCTGGATGGAAATTCTTGTGATATATCAATCTCAATGCAGATCCTAGCAACTGAGGGACGAGACAAGTTCATGGTGGCAGAATCTAATCTAATCGGAGTTCCAAATAGACTTGCAATGGCAGATAGAGCGATTTTCTTAAACAGATGCAAAGGCAGTCCTGGGAAACCGATCCAAATTGGAACAATAGGGGGATCATAACCTAATTCAAAATCTGGAGACCACTTAATGACCTTCAAAGAAGCCCCCCCAAAAGACCATGATCCACGAATCCAAAATCGATAATAATCATTATTCTTGGAGAACCGAAACACAACATACAGAGAGTTCAGCAATCCAATATGAAAGTTTGTAAAACCTATATTCTCAAGTGTTTTTCATAATAAGAACAGAGAAGGGCGGTTCTTGGAAAATCGACCGACAAGAACAAACCGGAGGTCTGAAGCAAGATTGAGTACCTCTTCTTTGGAGAAAGCAATCGCTGATAGACCTCTGTGTCTGTAGAATTTTGGAGGAAGAATACCAGAGGTCTTCAATTCTGTGTGAGGGATTCTACCCGAGACAACGTCTGCGAAGGATCTCTCATCTTGGAACCCTTGATCTGTGATGTTAGGGTTAACCCTTCTTTAACCCGAGAGCGCCGCCATCGAGCCCGATATCTATCCTCATTTGATTTCTTATTAAAACTCATTCAAACATATTATAAAACTGATGAGATAATATCATAAGTATATTTAATAAATATAAATTTTATTATTATTATGTTATAACCCCTATTCATCTCCTTTTCTATCCAATTATAAGTGAAAGCATTACTCGTGTGAACATGTGGCATATCAACTCCATGATGCAAAGTATTTCATCTTTCATCACAGCCACGTATTGGTGGTTAATGTTATTTATAAAACAAATTTATATAGTGTCTATATTATAATAATAATTCTTCGAAGATATTGTATTACTTAGAATATTACCTTTTGGGTGATGGAAAATGATAGTTCCGCTTATGCCTAAGTGTGAAAAACCACCTCCACGGAGAGATGTGATTCATTTTTGATTACCACCTCACATGGATAGCCATAAGGATTATAATAATAAATAAAAATGACATTATTGAAATATAAAAAATTATTTAAAATTTATAGATTTTCTAATTTATCTTTTTTCCATCCATGTGAAAAATGAAAGCATCAATCATGTGTTAACTATTGACTGTTGTCTTCATAAAACAATTAATTTTATAGACAACCGTTCATGGGTAGTAATAAAATATATTTATTGTATAAAAATTAAAATTATTTCAAGATTATTATTTATGATATTATGAAGTATTAAACAATTTTACTACTATCAGTATACTGATGTAGTTTAGTGATTACGAAATAAGCATCCTCAAATCATCTGATATAAACATAACTATTTTAGTAACTATACAAGAAATCGAAATAAATGAAATAAAAGGAATAATGATAATGGAATGAAAATTTAAATGTTTATTAAACAATTAGAAAACTTATATAATTGTATTATCTAGGATTTAGAGAATTTAAGAAGCTATATGAGACTTAGGCTGATGGATTTTCCAATAATACCTTATTTTAATGTGTTCATTTAAAAAATGTATCCTTCGTATCCATGTTCATCATAATGGTCCAATAATTTTATAAAATATACCTGAGTAATTATTAAATTTAATTTTAAACATCTTTTTCCATTATCTAAAATGGTTTAAAATGAATCTTTATAACATTTACCATATCATACATTATAACTTCTCTTACCAAATAAATAAAGGCTTTTAAATATATATAGATTGACCACATATTACCACTATCTTAGAAATTACTCATTATAATTATTAATCTATATGTTTTAATTTTTTTCAAGTATTATCTTATTTCATTTTTATTGGAATATTTCACTTAAATAGTTTTCAAAATAATTGGACATTTCTCTATATTTACATGCAAAAATGGTAAGAGATTTTATTTTGGGATAAAATGTGTTTTCAAGGGTTTGATGATGAAAAAAATCAATATTAAAAATATTATTGGTGGTATGGTACATGATCTTTATATATGATTATTAGTGAACCTGATATAACTCATAATGATGTTTGGTTATGATACAACTCTTCATTGCATTGGGTAAGGATTAGTCTTTGGAGATGAAAAATGGGGGAGATAACATTGTATATTAAACTTAAGTAATTAAAATGGTTTTGGTTGTTCTGGCACATCTTAACCAAGAACGAACACATGTTTGGAATATGATTCTCCAAGAAACCCATTTTATGTTATACAATGGTTTTTATGGAATTCATTTTTTCATGATGTAAATATTGTTTATAAACATTTAATGGTGAAAGTTTTGTCCGTTAGTGAAATATTTTCCCAATTTATCATCCTCCCTACCACTCATTCTTGGTTTTCTTATACTTTCTAATTAATTTCCAAATTTTTATTTAAAGAAAAAAATTGATTTTAAAATGTGGATGTTTTTAATTATGTGTTCATAAGTTCTATTGGAAAAAATTAAAATATTTGTTGTATTTTCACATTTTTGAAAGAAATAATAGGTTTACATTATTTGTTATCCCATAATGTGATTTTTTTACTCAACCCCATTTCCGTATGTCTTCCATATCACCTAAGGATTTTTTGCATCTATTTGGAATAGTATCCCTAAATAAAAGAAATTTGGATTTGAATGAAGAGATTAGGTGATGAATGAAATGGCACTATTTTCATATATATTATATTATTGTGAAAAAATTGGATTTATGGTAGTGTTCCATATGTATTTTAATGGTTTTTATATTTCTCTAATACTGTAAACCTAAAAATCAGAGTAATAGAATAAATTTAAACCCTTATTATAATTCTGGTAATCAAGGGTTGATTATGATATATAACATTATAGTTGGTATCATAGAAAGGGTTCAGATAACATTAAAGGTTAGGATATTGTTTGATGAAAAAAAATATTGCTTAGTAATATGGTTAAAAATATATATTTTTATTCTCTCCATAAGTAGGTATAGTATGACATTATTTGATATACTCACACAAATAATATTTTTTTGTCTATATAAATTGATGGAACTTGTGATAATCAAGATGATAATGTCTACAAAGTAAAACATGGTGGTAATATGAATAAGAAATCAAATGGGAAATGAATTGGACTGAAAACTCATATTGTAGAGACCCAGAGCTTGATGTACATAAACATTACATTACTCTTGCGGAATATCTAATACATAACAAAAATAGACACCAAAGGACTATAATAGTTTAGTGTCTTTGGAAACTTGGAATATAAACTTCTAATCATGTTGAAAGATCTTCAACATCTCCCATAACGATCTTCCCGTTTTTGTTTCCTTACCTAAAACCTTTCTTTTAATCCTGAGGGAAAATAAAACATAAAAAGGGTGAGCTCAAATGCTCAGTAAGGGTAAGCATGGAGAAAATAAAACCAACCATATATATTTGAACTAAAAAAGATGAACATAATGTTTAAACATCAAGATCTTGAGAAATGACATAAAACATGGCAGTACTTAAGGCATAGATCATAATAGAACATCAATAATGATAAAATAGCATGATAATAAAACTTTTAATTGTGTAAAAACATTAATCACTAGATATGATTTCCATAGTAGCCAAGGCATTACTGCGAAGACCATATTAGTGGACAAAGTCCCTTACTGAACCAGGTTTACTTGCCATTCCAGACCTGTATTACTGAACCAGATTTACTTTTTGTTTCAGCCATGTCTATCTCATGAGATATAAATCTTTACCCAATTAATTGGAGGGAGATATAGGTCCCACACATCTTATATTGAAATCATTATTACGTGTGCCACAAAACAATCATAAATCATTCATCATAACCTAAAGTATAAATTGAGTTTCATAAACATCATTCCATCATAACATAATCCATATAAAAAAATGGATATCATTTCATCATAAGAAAAGTGAAATCATATAAATCATAGAGACATTATACTTGAAACATACACATATGAAATAATGTCATCATAGATGGAAAATGGTTTTGATAAAGCACTTGAAATGAATTCTTTAGGAAAATATCCTTTATTCTTGAAAATAATATTCTTTTCACAAAATGTCATTAAATTTTAAAAGAAAAGGATTTTTCTGAAAATATTCATGAAATTTTGTAGAGTAAGCTTCATGAAAATAAGGCATTATGAAACTGTAAAAATATGTTCAGGCCATCTAAGTTAAAAAAATCATTCTTCTCGTACTTTTACCAGAAAAGTCAAAAAAGTACCTCGTATGGTAAACAAAAAATGATTCCTTAAATACCATGTAGTAAAAGTCAAAAATGGGTAAAAAGTACTTTAAACATAAATGAAAACATTTTTATAAACTTGGACATTGATGTTAAATATAACCGCAGTTAAAACTTACGTATAAGCAATCTCGGATAGAAAACAATTGAGATTGCAACATTATCCCATACCTTAGGTCCGATAAGCTTCGTACGTATCCAAACATCCTGTATATTGATATAAATAATGTAATTTACTTATTAAAGAATCATATTTATTGTTATGATATCATATATGGTTCACTTATGACTTTATATTACCTGTTCCTTTGCAAATCCATGTTAAAGCAGCGTTTTGGGTAAAATCGTTTCATTTATCATTAGTGTCTCGACTTGTTGTTCTTGATATTATTACTAAAATCTTGATTTACTTAATTTCAGAATTTAAAACATGATTTATATATAATAAATATTCAGCATATACATATATAAGATAGATTGATAAATGGAATGAAATACACCGTTCACAGAGACGGTAGGCCATACGTACGGATGAACGCTGTTTTTGTTTCCTTATTAAATTGAATGGAATTAAATAGATGACATACATATATATATATATAAAAATAAATATATTATAATTATTATGTCATATATTTCATTATTATTCATTATATATACATTATAATCATTAATGAATGGTTAACATGAAGAATGAATATTATCGCGTTCGCGGAGACGGTAATTCGTACGTATGCACGAGCGATGATATCGTTCCCATGATCGTGGAATTGTATTTAAGTGTATGTATAATATTTCAGAATCAATATCACTTTACAATAATCACATATAGTTATTCTTTACACCATTATACCCATCCAAGTATGGTGGTGGTGGAAAACAGATTACACCACGGCGTGGAGATAGTATTCCGTACGTACGCACGCATGGTGATTTTATTTTCTGTAGGATGGATAGAAGGTGGAATAGGGTTGTTTCATATTTATGATAAAATATCCTTATATGAGTCATAATGATGTTATTACATCATAATGAAACAACTAATGAAGAGGAAGTAGAAGATGAAATAAATTTGAAAGAATTGGTAACGGATATTACCTCTTCTTCGACAATCTTCTTTGAAACCTCCCCTTAGGGCACTAAGATTGGTCTTTGAAGATATCCAGGACCACTATAATGTTTCTAGGTAAGTGGAGAAGAGAAATGGGTAGGGTTTGGCCGAGATTGAAGGCTCAAAGTTGTGTAAAGATGAGATGGAGGAGGTGCCCTTTTATAAGGGAGGAGAGGGGCACCTTTGGAATCCTCAAACATATTAGTTTAATATAAATTGAAACCCCACATAAAAACATCCAAAAATGACTAATTTCAAAGATTAGACAAGATAGGGTTGTATTCTCATAAAAAAAATAAAATTTATACATGTTTTGATCTTATTTTAAACCTTATCATTTTGATTTATCCTTATTTAATCTATTTAATTTTATTTGTGGTAATAAAATTATAAATTCTAAATGGTTATAAATCATCACTTATGTGTTGTTAATTTTCCATAATTGGATAAATTATGACATTTTAGACTATATAAATTTCAATTTTTAATTTTTAATTTTTTTTTGTGATTTTTAAACAATTTAATAATATGTTATTTTTATAAAATAACAATAGTGTCAATTTTTACACTATTCATCTATTTTAATTTAAATAAAATCCACACAGAGGATATATTCTAACTAAAATATTTAATAGGTTCCTAACATGTCATATTCATATATAAAATTATTGGAGCATATTAAATAGTTCATATAATATTTATTTTACTATTTGCAAAACCATCTATTCGATACTTCTCTTAATAAAATAATTTCTACAACATCTTTTAATAATTATTAAATATACTTATTTGTTGCATAAAAATTAAAAATAAAATACTAGGATGAATCTAAATCTTATAGATTTTATATGAATACTTTTAGACGAATTTATATTCTAAAACACCCAACTTTTAAAATGTTATATTTATTAAATTATGAAGGTGACAACTTTGACATCATTTAAAATAAAATAATATAAGTTTAATAATCACTTTTATAAGACTCAAAACGGTCATATATTTGGTATTTGGATGCTTAAGGTGTATATATACACTCAAATTAAATTTTGGTCAGGTTTTTGAGCCTTTTAATTGGTATTATTATTTCCATAAAAAATATATTACTTATTTTTCTCTAAATATATAATTTATGCATCATTAATGTATAAGCTATTAAGGTAATTAAATATCTCTTAAAAAGTATAAATAAATTACCATGATAAAGAAAAAAAATTTATCTTTCAAATGAGAATTTATAACCGAATTTATATTCTGTATAAACTTATTTTAAAAATACTTTAATTATTAAAGTTGAGTGAGACATATTTCACTTTCCTTTAAATAAAATAAACTAAAGGTCTTAATCACTTCCAAGTGAGTTCCAATGGATTCAATTTCGAACCAAATATTCCTTAGGACGAAATATAAGTATCCAATTATTTTAAGACAAGTGTTAGAGTAATTTTATAATATTATATTTACCCTTAATTACCCGATTTACCTTTTACTATGGTAAATAAAATTTACCGTAGTCACTATTCATAATGCCCAAAAATAAATAGTAGACTATTAACATAATTCGGACCCACTAATTCCAAATATGGAATCCATTTCTATAAATTTAATAAACCAAAGTTGCATAAATTAATTTAAAATTAATCCCGTTGTTAAGAAAACAAGTTTTAAAAGTTAAAACATTGCAAAAGAGTGAAATCATTTTACCTATAAATTCAATGTAAAATCAATGCTAATGAAATAAATTATATTAAATGGTATAAATATATTATATTTATACTTTAAAACCATTCTATATTATAATTTAACAATATAAATTATTACGGTGAAAAAAGTTATTTCTAATTAAAATATAGCGTGTTTTTACTATTCATTAAAATATGAAAGTTATCAGACAAATATCAAAACTTTATCCAATGTAATTTTTTATATCTTGATTCAAAAGAAGAAGTTTATTTTTTAAAATTTAACTTATAAACTTGTTAAAAATTATATTTAAAATGGGTGCTCCATCAAAAGGCAGCAAAACTGCATTTTTTGAAAAATACTTATTTTACCCGAAAAAATTATTTTGTTCTCATACCATGTTCTATAAAATGTGTAAGATGAATTATAATGTCCTAAAATTCAAAATATATTTACTAATATTCATAAAGTCTAGTTTATAATAATATTATAACCATATATCATTGTTTAGTGAAACCCGGTATTGCGTACAACACACGCTATCGAGGGAGGTTGCGATTGCGTGTAATGCAAGCCAAGTCAGTGTTGCGTGTAGTGAAAGACTCCTTTGTTGTTGCGTATAACAAAATCCAACCATATTTCATTTATACATTGAATATATATATATATACACTCAATGTTTCATAGAATAACTACTATCAAACAAACTTGAAATTGTGTGTAATACGATCCAAGATTAGTGTTGTGTATACTGCAAGCTAATACGGTGTTGCGTATAGCACAAGATATTCTTGGTGTAGCATACAACAGAAGATATGAAAGAAATTAAAAAGAATATATCTTATAAAATCTCTGGTTGTTACATTCTACCCCCCTTAAAATGAATTCCTCCCTCGAAATTCGTCAGGGTTATAAATCATTTACTATTCATAGAAACCCACATCGTAAATAGAAATACTAAAACTTAATTTTAAAAACCAATTTATGAAATGTAACGATTAACCAAAGTAACTCATCATTGGGTTTCCATATAGGAGAACATAGGTGAAAATATGGATATGGAAGAAAAATCTAACCATAATGTTCTAATGGAGAGTGGTAGAGAACATGGCTATGAAAAAGCCAACAATCACAAAGGTATAAATTTGTGATGATCTAATGTACCATCTGATTCATCGGATATAAGAGAACTAGGAAAACATTTTTGGTTTTCAAGATCACTTCCCAAATTTTGATGAATTTTTGAATTAAAAGAAATACATACTTTATTTTGGTACAATGTTACCATTTCTCGTGCATTGAACAATTTCCACTTCACCTCTTAAAGAAATGAAGTTGAATTTGTCTTTTGCAAAGTGTTAGAAGATCATGTGATAGAATGAAAGGTCATTCCATATGTCTCGAACATAAGGTTAGCAAAAGTTATATACATAAGTCCATCTATGGTGATATTAATCATATGTAGTTCCAAAAATGGGCTTATACTTCATATATCATGCCGCTTAATATAATAAAACTAGTTTATACTAACCAGGGACTTCCTGTAGGCCAGTGGTAGGCAATAAAGGCCTGTCACACTTCCGTTGTGGGTTCGATTCCCACGTCCTTGTCTGACGCGATGGGTTGTCGCCCGTCCTACAGGTTGTCCTTTTTCTAAAACTACATTATTATAACATTACATCAATAATATGAAAAAATGTATAGACCTAAACATAATCCATTCCAATATTAAGGCTTATCCAAAATACTTTTGTCTGAGCTCATAGTATAAAGAAAAAAATTACTAGAAATGTCCTATGTCGAGTATGTGAATACCATCATTTATCCCCCATATATCATATGATATATCTTGTTGGTCAAATTACATACATTTGAATACCTTAGTCATGTATTCTATTGAAAAATGAATACCCATTGACCCTCAGTGAAAACACGAATACTATCACAATTTAACACTTTCCACATACCAAAATCCCAAAATTTCTATATACTCAAACCAAGATATAACTTTGTCCTTATATCAGTCATGAGATCATTTCTTTTTTTCTTTATCGCTTCATTATGCGTATATCATCTTCTTTCCAAAAATATTTCAATCACTTTTCATGGTTACCGGTACCATATAATTATTGAAAACCAATACATAGATATTCCAAAATTCCATGATGCCATAAATGAGATTCCATGATACTATTTTGAAATCCCATTACATAAACACTTAATCATTACACAACCTCATTGTCATACTCAACATCACAAATAGTGATCGCATGTGACTTCCCTTTATCCTTTAACTTATGAGGTTGCTCACGTTGATCATCATTAACCCTTGGATTAGGGAAATGATTAGAATAATGCCCCATTTCATTGCACTTAAAGAATTGAAGTGTTGGTGGTGCGTTCTCTATAGTCTTTTCTTTATTCACATTATTAGAAACCCTTTTTCCATTACTTCGATACTCAGCTACTAGATGACCTTCTTTTCCAAACATAGAACATTTTCTAGTCCCTTTAAGACAATCTCCACCATGCCTCTTTCCACAATTTGAGCATAAAAAAAAATTCATCTTCTTTTCACCATTATTCTGAGATTTATCCTTGAACTCCAACTTTCATTTCTTGTCAATACCATGAGATGGATATGTAACACCAAATTCCATTTCTACCTTGATAGCACAACGCACAATTTCTTCATAGCTACAGAAGTCTCTTATAGCTGATGCCCTTCGAAGACTTGGTTTTAAGCCACTGAAGAATCAGTCAACATTACTTTCAGGTTGGATGATAAAGCCAGATGCATACCTTGCAAGCCTTGTAAAATTTGCTTCGTATATACCAACGGATTCATCATCCTTTTTCTTAAGCTCATGAAAATCCTTTTCCATCTTTGTTCGAAGAATACGAGGGAAGTACTTATTGAAAAATAGTTCTTGAAATCATCCCATTTCATAGATTAAATTTCATCTCGGGGCCTCATATACCAACTGTAGAGACCCAAAGCATGACGTACATAGACATTACATTACTCTTGAGGAATATCTAATACATAAAAAAATAGACACCAAAGGACCGTAATAGTTTAGTGTCTTTAGAAACTTGGAATATAAACATCTAATCATGTTGAAAGATCATCAACATCTCCTATAACGATCTTCCTCTTTTTGTTTCCTTACCTAAAACCTTTAATTAAATCCTGGAGGAAAAGAAAACATAAAAAGGGTGATCTGAAATTCTCAGTAAGGTTAGGCATGGAGAAAATAAAACAAACCATATATATTTGAACTTAAAAACATGAACATAATGTTTAAACATCAAGATCTTGAGAAATGACATTAAATATGGCAGTACGTAAGGCATATATCATAATGGAACATCAATCATGATAAAATAGCATGGTGATAAAACTTGTAATTGTGGAAAAACATTAAGCACATGATATGATTTCCATAGTATCCAAGGCATTGCTTCCAAGACCATCTTAGTGGACAAAGTCTCTTACTGAACCGATTTTACTTTCCCTTCCAACCCTGTATTACTGAACCTGATTTAGTTTCCATTTCATCCATGTATATCTCATGAGATATAAATCTTTACCCAATGCATTGGAGGGAGATATAGGTCCCACCCATCTTATATTGAAATCATTCTTATGTGTGACACAAAACAATCATAAATCATTCATCGTAACCCAAAGAATAAATTGGGTTTCATAAACATCATTCCATCATAACATAATCCATATAAAACAAATAGATATCATTTCATCATAGGAAAAGTGAAACCATATAAATCATAGAGACATTATACTTGAAACATACAAATATGAAATAATGTCATCTTAGATGGAAAATGGTTTTGCTAAAGCACTTGAAATGAATTCTTGAGGAAAATATCCTTTTTCTTGTAAATCATTTTCTTTTCACAAAATGTCATTCAATTTTAAAAGAAAATGATTTTTTTGAAAATATTCATGAAATATTGTAGAGTAATCTTCATTAAAATAAGGCGTTATGAAATCGTAAAAATCCGTTCATGCCGTATAAGTTAAAAAACATTCTTCTCGTACTTTTGCAGGAAAAGTCAAAAAGTACCTCATATGGTAAACAAAAAAATGATTCCTTACATACCATGTAGTAAAAGTCAAAAATGGGTAAAAATGAATTTCAACGTACATGAAAACATTTTTATAAAACTTATACATGGATGATAAATATAACCCCAGTAAATACTTACGTATAAGCAATCTCGGATAGAAAATAATTGAGATTGAAACCTTATCCCTTAACTTAGGTCCAATATGCTTCGTACGTATCCAAACCTGCTGTATATTGATTTAAATAATGTCACTGACTTATTACAGAATCATATTCATTGTTATGATATCATATATGGTTCACTTATGAATTTATATTACCCGTTCCTTTGTAAATCCATGTTAAAGCCACGTTTTGGGTAAAATCGTTTCATTTGTCATACGTGTTTCGACTAGTTGTTCTTGATATCATTACTTATATCCTGATTTCCTTAATTTCAGAATTTAAAACATTATTTATATATAATAAATATTCAGCATATACATATATATGATAGATTGATAAATGGAATGAAATACACCGTTCATGGAGTTGGTAGGTCGTACGTACGCAAGAACGTTGTTTTCGTTTCCTTATTGAATTGAATGGAATTAAATAGATGCCATACATATATATATATAAATAAAACCAGTAGAATTATTATGTCATATATTTCATTATTATTCATTATATATACTTTATAATCATTCATGAATGGTTAACATGAAGAATGAATCTTATCGTGTTCGTGGAGACGGTAGTTCGTACGTACGCACGAGCGATGATATCGTTCCGATGATCGTGGAATTGTATTGAAGTGTATGTATACAATTTTAGAATCAATATCACTTTAAAATAATCACATATAGTTATTTTTTACACCATTATACCCATCCATGTATGGTGGTGGTGGAAAACAGATTACACCACGGCGTGGAGACAGTATTCAGTACGTACGCACGCGCGGTGATTTCGTTTTTCGTAGGATGGATAGAAGGTGGAATAGGGTTTTTTCATATTTATAATAACATATCAGTATATGAGTGATAATTATGTTATTACTTCATAATGAAACAACTAAACAAGAGGATGTATAAGAATAAATAAATTTGAAAGAATCGGTAATAGATATTACCTCTTCTTCGACACTCCTCTTTGAAACCTCCTCTTAGGGAACTAAGATTTGTCTTTGAAGAAGACCAGGACCTCTATAATGTTTCTAGGGAAGTGGAGAAGATAAATGGTCAGGGGTTCGCCATGCTTGAAGGCTCTAAGTTGTTTAAAGATGAGAGGGAGGAGGTTCCCGTTTATAATGGAGGAGTGGGGCACCTTTGGAATCCTCAAAAATATTAGTTTAATATAAATTCAAACCTGACATAAAAACCTCCAAAAATGACTCAATTAGGAATTTAGATGAGATAGGGTTGTAATATCATCAACCAAACAAATTTAGACAAGTTTTGATCTTATTTTAAACCTTATCATTTTGATTTATTCTTATTTATTCTATTTAATTTTATTTGTGGTAATAAAATATTAAATTTTAAATGGTTATAAATCATAACTTATGTGTTGATAATTTTCTAAAATTGGATACTTTATTTAATTTCAGACTTTATAAATATCAATTTATAATTTTTAAATTTATTTGTGATTTTTAAACAATTTAATAATATGTTATTTTTATAAAATAAAAATAGTGTCAATTTTGATACTATTCATCTATTTGAATTTAAATAAAATACACACATAGGATATATTAGAAATAAAATATTTAATAGTTTTATAACATGTCATAGTCTTCTATAAAATTATTATAGTACATTAATAAGTTCATATAATATTTTTTTTACTATTTGTAAAACCATTTATTTGATACTTCTCTTAATAAAATAATTTCTACAACATTTTTGTATAATTATAAAATAAACATATTTGTTGCATAAAAATTAAAAATAAAATACTAGGATGAAGATAAATCCTATAGATTTAATAAAAATACTTTTATTAGGATTTATATTCTAAAAACAAACTTTTAAAATGTTATATTTATTATATTATGAAGGTGACAACTTTGACATCATTTAAAATAAAATAATATAAGTGTCATAATCACTTTTATAAGACTCCAAACGGTCATATATTAGGTCATGGTATGATTATGGTGAATATATACACTACCAATAAGTTTTTGTCGGGTTTTTGAGCCTTTTAATGGGTATTATTATTTCAATAAAAACTACATTACTTATTTTTCAATAAATAAATAATTTTTGCATCATTAATGTATAAGATATTAAGGTAATTAAATATCACTTAAAATTTATAAAATAAATTACCATGATAAATAAAAAAAAATTGTATTTAAAATGAGTATTTATTACCGAATTTATATTCTGTATAAACTTATATTAAAAATAATTTAATTATTAAAGTTGAGTGAGACATATTTCACTTTCCTTTAAATAAAATAAACTAAAGGTCTTAATCACCTCCAAGTGGGTTCCAATGGATTCCATTTCGACCCAAATATTCCTTAAGACGAAATATAAGAATCCAATTATATTAAGACAAGTGTTATAGTAATTTTATAATATTATATTTACCCTTAATTACCTGATTTACCATTTACTATGGTAAATAAACTTTACCGTAGTTACTATTCATAATGTCCAAAAAGAAAACATAGCCTATTAACATAATTTGGACCCACTAATTCCAAATATGGAATCCATTTTACTAAATTAAATATACAAAAGTTGAATAAATTAATTTAAAATTAATCCCGTTGTTAAGAAAACGAGTTTTAAAAGTTAAAACATTGCAAAAGATTGAAATGATTTTACCTATGAATTCAATTTAAAATCAATGCTAATGACATACATTATATTAAATAGTAAAAATATATTCTATTTATACTTTAACACCATTCAATATTATAATTTAACCATATAAATTATTACGATGAAAAAAGTGGGTTTTAATTAAAATATAGCGTGTTTTTGCTATTCATTAAAATATGAAAGTTATCAGAAAAAATATCAAAACATTATCCAATGTAAATTTTTATATCCAGATTCAAAAGAAGAAGTTTATTTTGTAAAATTTAAATTATAAACCTGTCATAAATTATATTTAAAATGGGTGCGCCATCAAAATGCGGGAAAACTGCATTTTTTGAAAAATACTTATTTTACCCAAAATATTTATTTTGTTCTCAACCCATGTTCTATAAAATTTGTAAGATGAATTATAATTTCATTAAATTCAAAATTTATTTACTACTATTCATAAAGTCTAGTTTATAATAATATTATAACCATATATCGTTGTTTAGTGAAACCCAGTATTGCATACAACACACGCTATCGAGGAAAGTTGTGATTACATGTAATGCAAGCCATGTCAGGGTTGCGTGTAGTGAAAGACTCGTTTGTTGTTGCGTATAACAAAATCCAACCATATTTCATTTATAAATTGAATATATATATATATACTCTCAATGTTGCGTAGAATAACTATTATCAAACAAACTTGAAATTGTGTGTAACACTATCCAAGATTAGTGTTGTGTATACTGCAAGCTAATACGGTGTTGCGTATAGCGCATGATAATCTTGGTGTAGCGTACAACAGAAGATATGAAAGAAATTAAAAAGAATACATCTTATAAAATCTCAGGTTATTACACATATAGTTATTCCTAACTATATTTCTCATTATGTGATTAACAAATTAATCCTATGGGAGTTTCCAGACACATGAAAGAGTATAAAAATGTTTTTGTATAATTTAATGCAATAAAGACCACTGTGAAAAAGGATTAAATTTCATACATATAAAAAATACAAGAAGATGTAAGAGGTAAATATCTGAAAGGAATAAATTAAAATTTTTGTTGTAATGGGATTATGAATATATATATACTAGGGGGGATTCTTGAGAACTAAATTAGAAATATTACATGGATATTGTTTTATCAATATCTAATTTCATTTTTATTGAACATGGGGAAACTACAAATAACATAAGAAATGTTGATATAATTTTAATAGTTTTTATTATGTGTTAAATATGAAACATGATTACGATGATATTATATAATCTTAGGACATGATTCATATTATTTATTGTATTATGAAAGTATTGAGGAATAATATGATTTTTTTAGGGACAATGGAAAATGTTGACTAACTTGATGGATAGTATATATTGTTTCAAGTTTTTTAATATGGTGGTATTTTATTTAAGGGTTGATAAATTTAAGGATTAAAATAATTTTAGAGGCATTAATTCTTTTTTAAGTTTTATGTAATGGGGTTATGTTGGGAGATGGTTATTGAGTTTTAATAAATGTTTGATGTATATTTTGACCTTAATGTTAAATTGTTTTCAATGAAATGGTATAGAGAATGAGTTTATATTTTTTTTATACATAAATAGAATGATATTGATAACCATTAGGGTTAATATTATATTTGATGTTAAGGAAATTATTTTTAATTGGGATGAAATGGTTATTACATTTTTGGGGAAATAATTATTATTTTATAGATAACTATATGATTGATAACTGATTTTATGAATAACTGATTTATGTTATTTTTTGAAGAAGATAAATTTATTTAAAATTTTATATGATTAACATAAATTAAAATACTTTATTCTAATATGTTAGTTTATTTTGTAAATAATGATTAAAGTTTTTTTTTGGAAGAATATTTGATTTCAGTGTTTATTTATAACCATTTAGGTTATTTGTGAAAAAAAAATATTCTAGTTATATATTTAAGGAATAATATTTTTTTATGTGACATTAAGAGTGTGTAATTTTCTTTTTGATAAAACCTTTATGTTTATCTTGGAATAATTTTTTATCAAATCATTCTAATATTTATCTTTTAATTTTCATCCACAATTATTTAAAGGGTTTTATGTTTAGTTATATGATGTCCCTGACCAGGCTAACCCTCAACCAGAGCCCCGAGCCCAGTTGGCCACATGACCCCTTGCTCGTCTCCCATAGACCAGGGGTTTCTGACTAGCAGTGGGGGTGTAGTGGTATGTCAGTGGGGAGACTATACCCCCATGTCAGAGTACACAACTTTATAACAGCAATGTAATAAAAATAGCGGAAGCACAACCAATGGTAAACATGAGAGAAAGGGAAACATACAAACCAAACAAGAAAAGTATGAAAAACCCTGGTAGGTATACAAAATCCACATAGGTAGTGTCTAATACAAAATTGATGTATGGCATGATGATGTAGTAGAAATAGATGGAAAACAAGATATACAGTAATACAAAAAGAGAACGAAAGTAGTCCCAGAGCATCTCTATCCAAGCTTGGTCCTCTGCTCTAGAACTCTAGCTAGAACATATATATATTTCAACAACCTGACGCAGGGCCCTTGCCCCTAATATTACCTATAGCAGTAAAGTCTACACAGGTGCCATGGAGGCCACCCGGGTAGGGTGTGAGACAAGTCTCAGTAGGCCACCACCAATGATTTCTACGTGTAATCCAAATAGGTGTTCACAAAATAAATGGTGTGTGGTAAACTGCAAGTATGTAAAGAAAAGAAATAAACAACCCTCCCGCTCAGGTTTCAGAAGGACACCAGGTGGGTCTACCTGCTTCATCTCATGGATGGTATTCTAAACAATCTCTAGGGGTATAAGTACATAGATATAGGTTATTACTAGCACAAGGTAAGAATGCCTCTCTTCCATGCTTCTCAAACATGTAATATTCATCATTGGCATGAGGTAAGAATGCCTCTCGTCCACAAGAATTGTAGCTGGCATGGGGTAAGAATGCCTCCTGCCCACACACGTAGATTTATCTGGCACGAGGTAATAATGCCCCCCGCCCACACATGGAGATTCATCTGGAATGGGGTAAGAATTCCTCTCGCCCACACACGGAGATTCATCAGGCATGGGGTAAGAATGCCTCCCGCCCACACACGGGTTATCACAAGCATGTCAACACAATATGGCATAACCATTCAAATCACAATATATAAGGAAATCCATCTTATATCATATCACATTAACAAGCATGGAATTATACCCTACAATATCACATAATCACATCTCAAGGGAACATACATTTCAATTCATTCAAGGGGTTCAGGCTACCTCATCCTAGCCAACCTCTAACCAAGTCATCTCATTTGCCTAACATGGAAAATGTCTTTTAAGACATATTGTTAAGGTCCAAAGGTGGAAAAGGGCCAAATCATAATGCATAACATCTATGTTTGACCCTACCCAGTCCATACCTCATCTAATCACCCTATCCAGGTTAGATTCATCTATATCATACCACACGAGTCATTTAGATATGAAGTAGTCATTATAAATATGGGGTTTGGTGAAAGACAAACCACAACACGACAATAATAGCTCAAAAAGGCGAAAACCCAAAATGGAAACCACGTGACCACCTACCTTAGAGCTGTACGCATAGGCTCGCTTGTAATCGAACTCAGATTCACAGTAGGTTGGAAGAGATCTGAGTTCCAGTCCAATTCCCTAGAAATATGGCATATTAGACTACATCAAAATAACAAAATGGAAGGCAAGATTTACCAAGGAAAGAGGGGTGTGTGAGGTAAGCCTTACCAAGGGTGATCTAATGCCTTCGACGGATAAAGGAATAGTCATTGGATGACGAAACAAAAAGAGATTGAGAGAGGAGTGGGGTTGTGGAGCTCAAGGAGGGATCCACCTCAGGTTCTATCCACGAGAAGGAAGAAAGAAAAGGGTTTAGGATTCTAAATCAAATTAAGCCCAAAATGGTAATTTTGCCCAGAACAGGGTCACACGGTTTAGGCGCACAGTTTACCAAACCGTGCACAAACTGTGCACACCTCACTACTTCCTGACCAAGGGCCTCATGGTTTAGGCCTATGGTTTACCAAAACTGTGCGCAACCCGTGCGCACCTCCCTGCCTCTATACCAAAGGTCACACAGTTTGTCTGAAACCATGCGCAAGCTGTGTGCAGGCCGCGTGCCATTATCTGCAAGCTCATTTCTCAAACTCCCGAGCTCCGAAACAACCCCAGACACTCCTTGGACCTTCCTTAGGATGTTACCCACATTAAACAATCTTAAAGGAAACATTTGAAAGAAAAACTAATGATCTGTACCTTTGCCAAGGAGTCGGGTCATTAAAACCTCCCATATTTAAAGAAACATGTCCTTGAGTTGGCCTTCCGAGGGTACTGAGGTGTCATCAATGAAAATATATGGCCATTGAGAACATATATCATCCTACCACACTCATGTCTTTTCTTGTACTCGGTCGTGCTGCCATAGCACCCATACAAGAGGAACAGACCTTTCGCAGAGTGTCTTCACGCTCAGGTCAACAATTCTAATCGAATACTCCTCGAAGGAAGCATCCACATTCAGTTCAACCTCATCAGGATGAAAAACATTAGTCAGATCCTAAAAGCATCAGCGTGGCTGAGATACATGAAAAATATCATGCATGGCCTGATATCTTTGCGGAAGTGCAATCCGAAAAGCTACTGGTCCGATCCACTTCATCACCTCAAAGGGTCCTACGAACCTTGGATAAATCTTACCCTAATTCCGTATAGGTATTTTCCCCAACCTAGGTGAGACCTTCAAGAAAATCTGGTTCCCAACCTCGAACTCAAGAGGTCATCGGTGCTTGTTAGCATATGACTACTATCTAGACTAATCTGTCTGCATACACTTCCTAATAAGTTGTATCTGCTCTGTAGTCTCCTGCACAAGACGTGGTCCTGGAACAGCTACCTCCACTTCTTGAAGCCAACACAAAATCGAGAGACATGGCCTATCATATAAGGATTCATAGGGAGCCATCTCAATGGTATCATGGATGCTATTTTTATAACTGAAATCAACAATAGGAATGTGTTACTCCCATGAACCTCAAAAATCGAGGACACATGCATGTAACATATCCTCTAGTACCTATATAGTCTTCTCGGTCTGTTCGCCAGTCTGTGTGTGATAGACCATGCTAAAAAGTACCTGCGTACCCAAGGCCTTATGTAAACCCTGCCAGAACCAAGATGTAAAATGAGGATCTCTATCCGAGACAACAAAATGAGGTGCTCCATGAAGGTGCACTATTTCCTTGACATACGGTCTTCCTAAGTCATCAACCGGGAAGGTCTCCTGTATAGGTAAGAAATTCGCGACCTTCGTCAGACGGTCGACGATAACCCATACGGCATCATTGCCATGAGGTGACCTGGGTAAACTGGTTACAAAGTCCATAGAAACACCATCCCATTTCCACCCTGGAATGTCCAATGGCTACAAAAGCCCTGCCGGACGCTGATGTTCTGCCTTCACCTGCTAATAGGTGGAACAAAGCATGATAAAACCGGCTCTCTCCCACTTCATGTTAGGCCACCAATACTCTTTTTGCAAACCACGATACATTTTGGTAATGCCTGGGTGAACTACCCATGTCGAGGCATGGAAATCCCTCATCATCTCCTCTCTAATGTCTGATGGGACCCATACACACCCACAGAACAAAAATGTATCACTTTCATCCATGGTCCCATATGTAGCGGCATCATCAAAGACACTTTCTCATAGAACAAGACCTTCTGGATCTGATAACTGTATTGCCCTGACCCGTTCCAAAAGGGTAGATTTCACCGCTAAGGCTGAGAGAACAGTCTGACCCTGTCCCTCCTGAACCTCAACATGCATCTCCGAAAATTTGCCCATCAGCTTCCACTCCTCATTAGATTCCTGAACCACTTGTGACTGAGTTTTTCGACTCAACGCATCAGCTACTGAATTTCCTTTCCCAGGAGTGTAGGCCAGTTCGAAATCAAAAGATTGCAGGTACTCAACCCACCTACATTACCTGAGATTTAGATCCAACTGAGTGAAGATATATTTGAGGCTTTTGTGGTTAGTGAATACCACAAAATTCTCTCCCAACAAATAGTGTCTCCAACAGTGTAAGGCATGTACAACTAATGTGAGCTCGAGGTCGTGCATTGGATAATTCCATTCATGAGATTTTAACGGACCAGAACCATACGCAACGACTCGGTCATCCTTCATCAAGACAACTCAAATACCGATACCTGACACGTCACAATAGACCATATAAGCTCTGCATGGCTCCGACAAGATTAGTATTTGTGCGGAAGAGATTATGACCTTTGGATCCTAAAAAGCTACTTCACAAGGTTCTGACCAAATCGAATATCGCCCTCTTTTAGTCAAAGATCTAAGAGGTGATTCTAGGCATGAAAATTCTTGAATGAACAACCTATAATATCTAGAAATCCCCTAGAAACTCCTGATATCAAAAAAGTTCTTGGGATATTGCAATGAAATTACAACACTCACCTTCTTAGGGTAAACGGAAACTCTAGACTCAGAAATAATGTGACCCATGAAGTGAACCTTATTTATCCAAAAGTGGAATTTACTGAGCTTAGCATAAATCTGATTCTCTCTTAGTGTACTCAGCACGATCTCATGATGGATTGCATGGTCGTGTCTCGAGCGCGAATAGACTAAGATATCATCCACAAATACAACCACAAAAGAATCAAGGTGAGGGTGAAACATCCGATTCATAAGAGTCATAAACACTACATGTGCACTTGTAAGCCCAAAGGGCATGACTTGGTACTCATAGAGACTATAACTGCTCTTGAACGCCATGTGAGGTATGTCTGAAGTCCTAACATGCACCTGGTGATAGCCCGAACTCAAATCTATCTTTGAAAACACCTTTACTCCTTGGAGCTGATCGAAGAGGTCATCAATTCGAGGTAAAGGATATCGATTCTTAATAGTCAGCTGATTTAACTTACGATAATCCATGAAAAGATGAAGGGTACCATCTGCCTTCTTGGAAAAAATAACCATTGATCCCCAAAGAGAAGTACTGGGACATATAAAGCCTTTTTCTTCCAGGTCCTCCAGTTGACTCTTGAGCTCCAGAAGTTCCTTAGGTGCCATCCTATAAGGAGGAATGGTCACTATTGCTACTCCTGGTATAAGCTCAATAGTAAACATGACCTCTCGCACTGGAGGTAGACCATAGAAATCATTAGGAAAGACATCAATGAAATGCTCCACCATAGGAGGAGAAACAGAGGGTTGTAACCCTTGGTCATCGACATAAAGACTGGAAACATGTGTTATGACACCACCTAAACTCTGGTCTTCCGGTCCTGATCGTGTCGCACTAAGCTACCATTCTCCCTTATGCATAAGCATGTCGCCCTCTAGTGACGTGAACACCACCCTCCGACGACATCAGTCAATCTGGGATATATAGGGAACTAACCAGTCCATCCCGATTATTACATCAAAACTTGTCATATCCAGAACATACAGGTTCCACACGAAAAGGTAATTGCCCACCTCTAGGGGAAAATTCTGACAACGATGAATGCCCTCTGAACGGATACCGAATAGAGTATCTAATGTGATAATTCCATGATATGAATCATTGTCGAGGCGCAAACATTTGATAATTGCCTCCGATATAAAAGAGTGAGAAGTGCCTATATTAAAAAAAATCAGATACTAATGTAGAGGAAACTCAAATCATACCTCATAGAGTAGATGATCCAGCATACTGCTCCAGTGGCGGAGGTTCGACTACATACAACTGGCTGGTACCATAGCCCTGAGTCACAGCCTGGATACCCTGAGCAGATCTGCCCTACTGGTGCAGAGAGTTAGACACCTGATTACCTTTGCCTCTACTGCCACCACAGCCTGATCAGTCGGCGGTATTCCACCCACCTGACTGACATGATCCTGCCGATCTTGCACCAGATCATGGAGTAGGTACTGATCCTTTATCACTAAGCCCTGGGGGAAAAGTTCTACAGAAATGGTGGAGATGACCCAACCTACCACAACCTCTACACTCTACTGGATTTTGCGTACACTGCCTCCTCAAATGTTCTGGCACCCCACATTGGTGACAGATAGGAGTACCACCTAAGAAAAGGTTCTGACCACCACTAACACCACAAGAGTCCTCAAAACGCCACTTCTTCCCAGAAGCAGATCCACTAGAACCTTTAGGTGACAAACAGCCCTGGTTCAAACTGTCCGATTCTCACAAATTCCTCTCTGTGATCAAATCCTGATTGACAATATCTTAAATGGTAGTCAGCCTAAACAAGTTAACCTGTGACTGGATGGTGTAACACATCCCATCATCAAAAATCCTAGCGTCCATGAGATCATCATCATCTAGTGTAGGAAAAAACATTGTAACTCAGTGAAACGGGGCGAATACTCCATAACTATCATGGTCCCTTGCTGCAGCTTCATAAACTCCATAGCTCTGTCAGCCCTCAATGTCCGGGGAAAGAAATAATCATAGAAGACAGTCTGGAAATCAGTCCAGATCATATCTCTCTGCTGTCCCGATTGGGTGATGACATCCTGCCACCTCCTGGATGAACCACGTAGCATATAAGCTGTGAGCTTGACCCTCCACTCCGGAGGCATCTTGAGGTGCTCATAGATGGTCAGAAAAGCCTCCAACTAGGACTCCACAACAAGTGGTCTGCCATCTCCCATAAAGGTAGGAGGATGTTGTGACTAAAACTTGCGGGTCATCTTTTCCATACTCAGGGCAGGTCGCACTCCACCTTGCATACTCTGCATCATACGCAAGAAGCTCTCACGGAACTGGGTATCGTCGCCCATATCATGAATAGAAAGAGGATCCATGTGTGGCTCGGTAGGAAGATCAACTGGCGGCTCAGGGCCCGCTACCTCAAGAATGTGATCATCGCTGCCTTCAGTGTGCAAGACTCAAGGACGTCTCACAGGCATAGTGCTACAATGCCAATCAAACGTCTCAAAATAAAAAACCAACAGATTTAATGGTTCGACTCTAGAAGCTAGGATAGGTACTAAGCCCTCCTACCCCTAAGATCACCTATCCACACCCATATGCATTCTTAATAAAACCTGCAACTGCTCAAATTTAACTTAATCCAGTGGATAGGCATTTTCTAGCCCATAAGTCCCTATACTCCTCATGAACTGAAAGATGACACACACTTGGATGTCATTCCTCATTTACTTGTGCTAATTAATTATTTGAATTTCCTTTTAAGAAAATGATTGGTTTAGTTGGAATGTCATTTTCTGATCCATAAGGGCCCACACACCTTATGAACCAAAGAGTGACACCCACTAAAACCACATCATTCCTCAATTCACAACCTACATGATGGGTTAGCACTGCTGCACACATATTAACAAGGAATGCAAATAAACAACAGGAAATGATCGCTGAAAATATAAACGTGTCATGGCAAGATGCATGGCCTAATCATATTGTGCCTATCTTGATGCATGTTCTAATGCATAACCCTCATTCCATCGGCTCAAACCCTGAAATCCAAATTCCAACATTGCAAATCTCAAATACATCACAAAATATGTAAAGCACCAAATGGTTAAACGATATCAACAGTAAATAGTAGAATCAATAATAACATAAAATAGGAAACTTTTCCCACACCTCATACATGCGTTTGTGACGCCCAAGCACGACTCATGCATAAGTCCCTACACATTACCAGTCTCCAATTCTATTGTCTCCAAATAGTAAATAAAGAAATAAAGAAACCTCTGATACCACTTTGTTACATCCCGGACCCAGTTGTACCTCAACACGAGCCCTGAGCCCAGTTGGCCACATGAACCCTGGATCGTCTTCCCATAGGCTAGGGGCTGCCGACTAGTAGCAGGGGTGTAATGTTAAGTCAGTGGGGAGACTCTACCCCCAAGTCAGAGTACACAGCGGTATAGTAGCAAAGTAATAAAAAGAGCGGAAGCACAACCAACGGTAAATAGGAGAGAAAGGGAAACATACAAACCAAAAAACAGAAGTAAGAAAACCCCTGGTACATATAAAAAAGCCACATAGGTAGTGTCTAATACTAAATAGATGTATGGAATGATGATACAGTAGAAATAGGTGGAAAACATGCGATACAGTAATACAAAAAGAGAACAAAAGTATTCCACAAGAATCTCTAGCCAAGCTCGGTCCTCTGCTTAGGAACTCCAGCTAGAACATATATATATATATATATATATATATACCAACAACCTGATACATGGCCCTTGCCCCTACTAGTACCTGCAGTAGTAAAGTCTACATGGGTACCACAGAGGCTGCCCGGGTAGGGTGTGGGACAAGTCTCAGTTGGCCACCACCAATGATGTCTAAGTGTAATCCAAATAGGTGTTCTCAAAATAATCAGTGTGTGGTAAACTGCATGTAAGTAATGAAAATAAATAAATAACCCTCCAGCTGAGGTTCTGGAAGGACACCTGGCGGGTCTACCTACTTTAGCTCAAGGCTTGTATTCTGAAAAATCATCAGGGGTATAAGTACATAGACATAGGTTATTACTGGTACGAGGTAATAATTACTCTTGTCCAAGCTTCTCACATATGTAATAATCATCACTGGCACAGGGTAAGAATGCCTCTAGTCCAAAAGCACTGTAGCTGGCATGGGGTAAGAATTCCTCCTACCCAAACACTGAGATTTATCTGGAACAGGGTAAGAATGCCTCCCGCCCACACATGGAGATTCATCTGGCACAAGGTAAGAATGCCTCCCTCCCACACACGGAGATTCATCTGGCACGGGGTAAGAATTTCTCTCGCACACACATGGGATATCACAAGCATGTAAACACAATATGGAATAACCATTTACATCACAGTATATTAGTCAATCCATCTTATATCATATCACATTAATAAGCATGGCATTTCCCCCCTACAATATCACATAATAACATCTCAAGGCAACATACATTTCAATTCATTCAAGGGGTTAATGTTACCTCGTACTAGCCAACCTCTAACCAAGTCATCTCATTTTCCTAACATGGAAAATGCCTTTCAAGACATATCGTTAAGGTCCAAAGGTGGAAAAGGGCCAAATCTTAAGGCATAACATCTATGTTTGACCCTACACAGTCCATACCTCATCTGAACACCCTATCCAGGTTAGATTCATCTATCTCATACCACATGGGTCATTTAGATATGAAGCAGTCATTATAAATATAGGGTTTGGCGAAAGACGAACCACGACATGAAAATAATAACTAAAAAAGGCGAAAACCCAAAATCGAAACCACGTGACCACCTACCTTAGAGATGTAGGCATAGTCTCTCTTGAAATCGACCTCAAATTCGAAGTAGGTTGGAAGATATCTGAGTTCCAGTCCAATGCCCCCAAAATAGTTCACATTATCCAGTATCAAAATAACAATACTGAAGGAAATATTTACCAAGGAAAGAGGGGTGCGTGAGTTAATCCTTACTGAGGGTGATCCAACACCTTCAACGAACCTAATAATGGTCACCAGATGAAGAAAAATCAAGGTATTGATAGAGGAGAGGGGTTTTGGAGCTCAAGGAGGGATCCTCCTCTAGTTCTGTCTATGAGAAGGAATAAAGAAAAGGGTTTAGGGTTTTAAAACAAATTAACGGCAAAATGGAAATTTTACCCAGAATAGGTTCGCACGGATTAGGTGCACGGTTTACCAAACCATGCGCAAACCATTCGCACCTCACTGCCTCCCGACCAAGATCCGCATGGTTTAGGCGCACAGTTTACCCAAACTATGTGCAACCCATGTGCACCTCCCTGCCTCGAGACCAAAGGCCGCACAGTTTGTCTGAAATCATGCACAGGTCGTGCGCAGGCTGTGCGCCATTGTCTTCAAGCCCATTTCTCGAACTCCCAGGCTTCGAACCAACTGTGGACACTCCCCAACCCTTCCTTAGGATGTTACCCACATTACACAAGCTTAAAGGAAAGATTTGAAATCAAAACTAATGATACGTACCTTTTCCACATAGTCAGGTCGTTACAAGTTATTTATAGTACGAGTTTAGTTTTGTGTATCAATTATTGAGACTTGTGTGATTAATTTATTACTTCTTCATATTGGATATTATCTTTACCTGGGTGATCCATTTTGGATATTATCCTACAATATGTTCATAGAATAGAAGTAAATAAAATAAGTATATTTTCTTAAAATCTCCATCTCGTTGGTAATATAATTACTCAATTCTATCATCTTTTATGTGAATATAAAACTAAATTTTCATTATATTGTTTTAAAACATCATATAAAATTATCAGTCTTATATAGGTATATGAATTTATGGAATATTAATTTTTCTAGTCTTTACTTATAAATTAAATTTCTTGATAAAATATATTTCTAATTATTTTAACTATATTATGATAAATTAATTTTGTGTGAATAAAATTAATATAATGAGGATTAAATTTTTTTTAAGGGAATTTAATGTAACACCCCATTATTTTATTATTTATTTTATTGAGAAAATATATTTTATAGTGCACGGTATATGTTACACCAAACTTAAATGAACATTGATATACTATAGAAATATTGTTTTTCAAATATGACCTTTGTGACCTAGTTTTTGGTTTGGAATGTATGAATATGAATTACTATATTTTGAAATATATGTTGAAATTTCATCATATTAAAATGAAAAATTAATGATACATTTATTATTAATTGGTTAGAAATAAATATAAAATCATTTAAATTTAAAAGAGATAATTTACACAAAACATTTTTTATATGACCAATGCACTTTTTTATTTATGTATTAATGTATTAATTATTAATAAATTATTATAAAAAAATAATTATATTGTATATCCAATTTAATATATTATCGTTTCTTATTTATGGTTAATATGAAAGGAATGAGAATAAAGTCATTTTATGCGTCAAAAATACATTACTTTTAAAATGTTTTTATTTTCTTTTGTGTGTGGATATTATAATGAAATTATATGAAATCAGTAAATATTATCCAAAAAATTGGGCATAATTTTTAAAATGATCATGTAAAAATATCATCGAGTAATGTTTTGGAATTTATTTGAAAAACTTTATTTTTTTGTGAATGTCAAATTTTGCAGAACTATTGTTTCTTTTCAATAAATGATGTAACATAAAAGTATCACTATATTCTTCTATGATAAAATTTTCACCTAATATAATTTAGATTAATATTATCTTAATTAATTCCATATTAATCATCGTTATTTTTTAATTTTTTATAAGTTCGTTTTTATGTTTAAACGGGTAATCTTCTAAGAGCAGTTTTACATTTCATTTTATTAACTTAGATTAAAAGTGATTTTTTACACATTAAAAATTATATCAATAAAATAGGATATTATACATTAAATATTGAGTATAAAATATTTTTAAAAAATCAATTTTATTTTTTATTATAAATAAAGGAAGCCCTTGTAAACGTTGACCACTAAGATAAGGGGAAAATGGGTCAAGTGGGGTTAAAACTATGCGTAAGGTCTCAAAATCCACAAGAACCTTGTATTTAACACCATTAATTAGTTTAATTAGACCATAACCATCATATATTATAATAATGGTTGTATTTTATATAAATTTAATTTAATTACATTAATTTTTTCCTTTTATATTTAGAATAATTACAAAACGTCTCTATTTCTCTTACTTGTTGTGAGGTATGGATATAGATATATATATATGTGAATGATTATAGTTGATAAAATTTATGGGAATTAATCTATATTTTTTTAGAAATTTAATTTTACATTTTAATAAAGACATAATTACCAAGAAAGATTATACAACGTTGATATTGTGCTTGTGCATGTAGTAGAAAAATCAATTAAATGATTTTATGTACATGCAAACACTACTAGAAAAGGTGGCAGTGGAGGCCCCCTGACTCGGGCGACCGCCATTGGCGGTCGCTATAGCCCACAATTAGCGACCGCCAATGGCGGTCGCTAACCTCCCTAAAAATAATCGGGGGGTTTCTGCGCCCCCCCCCCCCCCCCCCCCCCCGCGCCCTCTCGATCTCGCCCTAACCCCTCGCCGCCCTCCCTCGCGCCGCCCTCCCCTCCCCCGCCGCCCGGCCTCCCCCGCCGCCCGGCCTCCCCCGCCGCCCGCCCTCCCCCGCCGCCCGCCCTCCCCCGCCGCCCGCCCTCCCCCGCCGCCCGCCCTCCCCCGCCGCCCGCCCTCCCCCGCCGCCCGCCCTCCCCCGCCGCCCGCCCTCCCCCGCCGCCTGCCTTCCGGCCTCCGGCCGCCGCCCTCCGCCTTCGGGCCTCCGGCCGCCGCCCTCCGGCCGCCGCCCTCCGGCCTCTCGGCCCTCCCCCCCCCCCCACCCCGGACGGCACCCGCACCCCGGACAGCCCCCGGCGCGCACTCCGGACCGCCCCCCGCACCCCGGACGCCTCCCCGCACCCCGGACAGCACCCCCCCGCGCACTCCGGACCGCCCCCCGCACCCCGGACAGCACCCCCCCGCGCACTCCGGACCGCCCCCCGCACCCCGGACGCCTCCCCGCACCCCGGACAGCCCCCCCCCCCTGCACTCGGACACCCCCCTCCGAACCCGGACAGCCCCCCCGCACCCCGGACAGCCCCCCCCCCCCCCCCCCCGCACTCGGACACCCCCCCTCCGAACCCGGACAGCCCCCCCCGCACCCCGGACAGGCCCCCCGCACCCCGGACACCCCACCCCGCACCCCCGACAGCCCCCCTGCACCCCAGACAGCCCCCCCTCCCCCGCACCCTGGACACCCCCGCACCCCGAACACCCCTGCCCGCACCCCTGACAGGCCCCCGACACCCCAGACACCCCTCCCCGCACCTCGGAAGGCCCCCCCCCCCCCGACCCCGGACACCCCCCCCCCCCTCGCTGCGCGTCCCCCGTCCCCTCACCGCCTCCTCTCCTCCAGCTCCCCGCCGCTGCCGCCGCCCGTCCCCTCCCTTGCCGCACCGCCTTTGGCTCCGGCTCCCCTTCGCTGCCTCCTCTCCCTCGCAGCACAGCCTTCGGCTCCCCTCCCTTTCAGGTTTGTAGCTCAATCAGGTAACATGAGCTTTCAGTTACATTATTATTTTATCAATGGTTCATAAACAAATGGTTAATATTTATTTTGAATATAGTTGATTTGAAAAATGTAAATGTAATAAGTATTGTGTAAATGTTTGTTATACAGATATTATTATGGATAAGAGTTGGATTGATCTTCCAAATCGAACGTCTAGAGAATATTTCAATGGCATTATGCAGTTTATTGAGTTCACGAGAGGATTTTAAAGTGACTATATTAGTTGTCCATGTAGAAAATGTGCTAACAGATATCAATTCACACGAGATACTGTGAGGGAGCACCTTTTCTTTAATGGATTTCTGAAAAATTATAAGAGTTGGACTCGTCATGGAGAAGAATATGTTCGTTGTCAAAATACAGATGCAGCTCAGATGGATGTTGATGCAACGATGACTGATCCAATGCATGAAATGCTTACTGAAATGGAATGTGGGTTTGATCCTGAAGGCATTGACATCCAGAATCTTGAGACCGGTGAGATAAATCTTCGCTCTGGTGCAGATCGTGATTCGAGGAGGTTTTATGAAGTACTTGATGATGCGAAAACAGAATTATATCATGGATGTACTTCTTACAATAAACTGTCGTTTATCGTGGAGTTGTTGCATTTGAAGACTTTGAATAATTGGTCAGACACATCATTCGACATGCTTTTGGTTTTATTGAAAAAAGTTCTTCCTGTCGACGCTAAGATTCCTGAGTCGTATTACTATGCTCGTAAGTTGACAGAGAACTTAGGTTTTACATATGAGACTATAGATGCATGTGCAAACAACTGTATGTTGTTTAGAAATGAAACTGCTCATTTGGATATTTGTACGGTTTGTGGCGCTTCCAGGTGGAAAGAGAACAGGGGAAATAAGACTCATCAAAGTCAGATTGCGATACAGGGGAAACCGATTGCCGTAAAGCAAATGCGTTACTTTCCCCTTAAACCGAGGTTGAAAAGATTTTTTATGTCATCTAAAGTTTCTAATTTAATGAGATGGCATGCAGAAAGAGTTCATGAAAGTGACATGTTAACCCACCCGGCAGACTCTCATGCATGGAAGGATTTTGATAAGAGACATCCCGACTTTGCTAAAGATGTTCGTAATGTCCGATTGGGATTGGCAGCAGATGGTTTCAATCCATTCAAGTCTATGGTTGGTGCAACTCATAGCACATGGCCCGTGGTGTTGGTTCCATATAATCTTCCTCCGTGGCTTTGTATGAAGCAACAATTTATATTACTTTCCACTCTTATTGATGGACCTAAAAGTCCGGGGGATAAGATTGATGTTTACCTTCAGCCATTGATTGATGAGTTGAATGAATTTTGGGGCAATGGTGTGATGACTTATGACTGCGAAACGAATGAAATGTTCAAACTGCATGCAGCTTTATTGTGGACAATCAATGACTTCCCAGCTTATGCAAATTTATCAGGCTGGAGTACGAAAGGGGAATTTGCTTTCCCTTGTTGCAATAAAAGTAAAAAATCTGTATGGCTTAAACATTCCAAAAAATGGGCATACATGGGTCACAGGCGTTTTCTCCCTCCCCAGCACAGGTTCAGAAAGGACAGAGTGGCATTTGATGGTTCTAGAGAGTTCAGCCCAGCACCAAAGATCATGACAGGAGTCGAAATGTTATCGCAGATTGAGGAAGAAAACATTCGCACGGTATATGAAATTCAGGATTTGGTGGCTCCTCCAGTACGTAATATTCGTGCTGCGGGTAGGCAGCGCAGTCACAAATGGAAAAAGAAAAGTATTTTTTATAGTCTTCCGTATTGGAAAACTAACATGTTGAGGCATAATTTGGATGTCATGCACATTGAAAAAAATGTTTGTGATAACATATTGTGGACCATTTTAGGTGTCAGTGGAAAGTCAAAGGACCATGTTAATGCACGCCGTGATTTGGAAGAAATGGGTTTAAGGAAACAGTTGCATTTACAGTTAGCTGAGGGAAACAAGGCATATATGCCTGCTGCACAGTATTCGATGACTACAGAGGAGAAAAAGACATTTCTTTCCATTTTGAAGATGGTCAAGGTGCCTGATGGTTACTCTTCTAATATTTCAAAGTGTGTGAATCTGACGAGCAAGACATTGCAAGGGTTGAAAAGTCATGACAATCACATATTACTTCAGCAGTTGATTCCAATCGCAATTTGTGATTGTTTATCCCCCAATGCTGTTCAGCCCTTGATTGAGATGAGTAATTTTTTTAGACAGCTTTGTTTAAGAAATCAACGAATGAGTGATTTAAAAAGTTTGCAGGACCGAATTGTACTTACGCTTTGTCACTTTGAGAAACTTTTCCCCCCCTCATTTTTCGATGTTATGGTCCACTTGACAGTGCACCTAACTGATGAAGTAATGGCTGCTGGTCCAGTGCAATTCAGGTGGATGTATCCTATTGAATGGTATTTGAGTACATTGAAAAGATTTGTACGCAACAGAGCTCGTCCAGAGGCATCAATAGCCAATGGTTATTTGATGGATGAGTGTACTACCTTTTGTGCAGAATATCTTACGGATGTTGAAACAAAATTAGATAAGCCCTCTCGGATTCATGATGGTCCAGTTGGAGAAGGAACCACATTTGATATGGACAACATCGAGTGGATACAAGCACATCGATATATCTTGTTCAATACTCCATCAGTTGCACCATTAATGCAGTAAGTATCTTATCAATGTGCTTGTATAACTTTTACATGTTTTCTTTGCATAAGTTGATCTTTTAAACATCGCGTAATCATTTGCAGGAAACACATTAATGAGATAAAAGAAGAGATGCATCGTGCGACTGAGTTGCAAATTCAACAATCTCATTATGCGACATTTCATGATTGGTTCAAGGATTATGTATGTATAAATTGATTTTCATTATGAGTGAAGTATTAAACTAATTCTTTCTGCATATATCAGTATTGATTTTTATAAATTATGTAGGTTCGTAAGCTGAGGGAGTTAGGGGACCCCACGCTACCTGAAGTATTTATCCAACTGGCTGAGGGTCCATCTATAACGGCTCGTCGTTATAAAGCTATTGATGCTAATGGTTTTTGATTTCGCATTAAAGATGTTGACGACAAACGAGCAACACAAAACAGTGGCATCGGTTGTCCCTTTGTCGATTCTGGTTATTACTATGGTCAATTGATAGACATCATTGAAGTTGTATATACACACGGTTTGAAGTACATATTGTTAAAGTGTAATTGGGTTGATCCAGTGCGTGGATGTAAAGTCGATCAATATCAGTTTTCATTGGTGAATTTTAACTATATGTTATACAGAAATAATGAACGAGTTGAGAATGAACCTTTCATTTTGACATCACAAGCGGAACAAGTATTCTTCGTTACTTTGCCTTCGGATCCAAGTTGGCAAGTTGTTGTCAAAATGTCTCGGCGAGGAGTGTTTTTATTTGAAGAAGATGAACCCGAGACTGTTCCGTTTGTTTACCAACAACTTGATCAACATACCGTAGTTCAACGTGAAGAAGATATTTATTGGGTCAGAGCGGCTGTTGAAGGAGAAACGGTCGATTTTCATGCTTAATGAAAGGTATAATTGTTTTCCCGCTATTCAGTAGAATGTCCTAGGATATCATAAATTATCTAATCATTTTATAAATCCTTATAAGTTTTAATCCTCACTTTTGTAAGTTAATTCAGTCATAAATATTTAGGTTGATTAACTTTCTGATTTTTTAAAATTCATTCACAACTAATTATTCAATCCATTTTTTGTTTGATTAACAGTTGTACAAGTTTGATTTATTAAGAACAATCCAATTTATCTTTTAAACACTTTGGACTCATTACTGATATTTTGTATGACTGCAGACATGTCAGGGGAAGAGGCAGAAAATCCACATCATCCATCTGAGGCATCTACGTCTCAGGGTCGAGGTATGTTTGAATGTCATTGTCTATATTTTTTATGTAATTGACATATATATATATATATATAACATTTGTCAATTTATATATAAAATTGTTTTCAACAGGATCAGACTCGGCTGCTTCTTCCTCTTGCAGGAGAGGCCCTGGTCGTGGCATATTATCATGGAATTCCGACACGACGATAGATGTTTCATTTGATGAGGTATTTCATCCCGTGGGACCGAATGCCCCGGCATTTATTCGTCAGCTGGGTCATATCATACGTGACCCACATCGATTTCCATTGACCACGCGTGATTGGGCTTCTATCCCTCAGGACACATTAGATCGTCTATGGAGGGAGGTTCAGGTAAGAAAATAATTTTACTTTATTTTCTATTTATAAATAATACTAATATGTTTGATTATTTTCATTATAGAAAAATTTGAAAGTATGCCCTGAAGAGTTTCGGCCGGTGTGTATGAGCAAATGTCGTAAGCTGTGGAAAGATTATAAAGGCAAAGTGAAGAGGGACCACTGGATACCAAATGTGGGTGCCCTTGACATTTTGGAAAAGGTCCCGAGAGGTGTCCTCCCAGCTCAGTGGCGTGACTTGGTTGCATATTGGTCTACTGAGGGTGTTGCGGTTAGTATATTAATTATTTTTCTGTATATATATTTTCAAGAATATGTGATTTGTTTGAAATTTGAATGAATTGAATGTAGGAGGTGTCAACACGCCATTCGGAGAATCGAGCGTTGCAGGGACCAGCTCACAGGCTCGGGACTCGTCACGTGTCTCAGATCCGACATGAGGTATATATTATTCATTTTTTAATTTATTAATTAATATGGTTTTGTGTTTATATTCTTTTAATATACAGTTGTGAGGGCAAGGTGCAGCAACTGATAAAATGTCGGTGTGGATAAGGACTCGTGATCGCAATGATCCAGAGGTTGCAGCATTGATAGTAAGTGTCTGTACTTACCAATAATTACATAAATCTATATATTAACATATATATATTTAAATATTTCACAGGATCAATTTGAAGCTGAGTTAGAACATCTGCCAGAGGACCAGCGACAGCTTCCCATGCGACGGGATGAGATCTTTCATCGCATTATTGGTCGGGACGGGCATGGCTATAGTTTGACCTATGGAGCAGGGATTCCTCGTTCTGTAGTGTCACGCGTTGCGGTTGTCGGTCCTGCTGTTGCTCATATGACACAGCAGATGTCAGATTTTGAGGCACGGCTGCGCGCTTCCGAGGAGACAAATGCGCAATTGACAGCTGAGGTTAGAGCACTGCGGGAATATGTGCGTCGAGCTGATGGTACAGGGGATCATACGACGCAGGTATATACTGTATTTATTTATTTAATTTAAATTATTTTTGTTATTAAAATATTTATAATGTTTATTTGTTGTAGGCACCTGGCCCACCAGAAGGAGGTAGCAGTGATGGCAACACGTGACGCACCATATATTCACGAGATATGTTTTTTGTTTTTACTGGTAGGGTTGACATTGATGTACTGTATTTATTCATTTAAGTAATGCATTATTACCATCCATGGTGGTCTTTTAAATATTTTATACACATTGAGTTTTTGATCAGATAATCTTGAATGATTCTACATTTGAAAAAGTCGAACTAATTCCAACAGATCAATAAATCTGATATTATAGATTATGTATTATTAATATATTTTTTATAAATTTCTGTATGGTATCGATAAAAGAAATATGTATTAATTAGATATTATCACTTTTATTTTTCACTTTTGTAATCAATGGGATGGCCTTTGCACCCCCGGAGAACCCCCCGCACCCCCGTACAGCCCCCCGCCACCCCCGTACAGCCCCCCGCCACCCCCGTACAGCCCCCCGCCACCCCCGTACAGCCCCCCGCCACCCCCGTACAGCCCCCCGCCACCCCCGTACAGCCCCCCGCCACCCCCGTACAGCCCCCCGCACCCCCGTACAGCCCCCCGCACCCCCGTACAGCCCCCCGCACCCCCGTACAGCCCCCCGCCACCCCCGTACAGCCCCCGGCCACCCCCGTACAGCCCCCCGCCACCCCCGTACAGCCCCCCGCCACCCCCGTACAGCCCCCCGCCACCCCCGTACAGCCCCCCGCCACCCCCGTACAGCCCCCCGCACCCCCGTACAGCCCCCCGCACCCCTGTACAGCCCCCCGCACCCCCGTACAGCCCCCCGCCACCCCCGTACAGCCCCCCGCCACCCCCATACAGCCCCCGCCACCCCCGTACAGCCCCCCGCCACCCCCGTACAGCCCCCCGCCACCCCCGTACAGCCCCCCGCCACCCCCGTACAGCCCCCCGCCACCCCCGTACAGCCCCCCGCCACCCCCGTACAGACGGCACCTCATTCGGATGTGCCGTGTGACCGCGGCGGCCGGAAACGCGTTTCCGGCGCCATTAAACACCAAAACGGCGTGCGGCGGTCCAATTCGGAGCAAACGTGCTCCGAACGACCTGAAACCGCACGGGAACGATAGAAATATTATTCCTGAGATGCAGGAGGAGGCCGCACGTCCATCGGACGTGCGGTTCGCGCGGCACGTCCGATTGTGCCGTTTTCAGCAGCGCGGCGCGCGCTGAAATGGCGCGTTGGGGGGTCAAAACCACCCGAACGACCTCCGAATGCCACGAAACCGTACGACAACATCCGGGGCGTGAATTGTGAAATGGTCGGCCAGACGGCACCTCATTCGGAGGTGCCGTGTGACCGCGGCGGCCGGAAACGCGTTTCCGGCGCCATTAAACACCAAAACGGCGTGCGGCGGTCCAATTCGGAGCAAACGTGCTCCGAACGACCTGAAACCGCACGGGAACGATAGAAATATTATTCCTGAGATGCAGGAGGAGGCCGCATGTCCATCGGACGTGCGGTTCGCGCGGCACGTCCGATTGTGCCGTTTTCAGCAGCGCGGCGCGAGCTGAAATGGCGCGTTGGGGGGTCAAAACCACCCGAACGACCTCTGAATGCCACGAAACCGTACGACAACATCCGGGGCATGAATTGTGAAATGGTCGGCCAGACGGCACCTCATTCGGAGGTGCCGTGTGACCGCGGCGGCCGGAAACGCGTTTCCGGCGCCATTAAACACCAAAACGGCGTGCGGCGGTCCGATTCGGAGCAAACGTGCTCCGAACTACCTGAAACCGCACGGGAACGATAGAAATATTATTCCTGAGATGCAGGAGGAGGCCGCACGTCCATCGGACGTGCGGTTCGCGCGGCACGTCCGATTGTGCCGTTTTCAGCAGCGCGGCGCGCGCTGAAATGGCGCATTGGGGGGTCAAAACCACCCGAACGACCTCCGAATGCCACGAAACCGTACGACAACATCCGGGGCGTGAATTGTGAAATGGTCGGCCAGACGGCACCTCATTCGGATGTGCCGTGTGACCGCGGCGGCCGGAAACGCGTTTCCGGCGCCATTAAACACCAAAACGGCGTGCGGCGGTCCGATTCGGAGCAAACGTGCTCCGAACGACCTAAAACCGCACGGGAACGATAGAAATATTATTCCTGAGATGTAGGAGGAGGCCGCACGTCCATCGGACGTGCGGTTCGCGCGGCACGTCCGATTGTGCCGTTTTTAGCAGCGCGGCGCGCGCTGAAATGGCGCATTGGGGGGTCAAAACCACCCGAACGACCTCCGAATGCCACGAAACCGTACGACAACATCCGGGGCGTGAATTGTGAAATGGTCGGCTAGACGGCACCTCATTCGGAGGTGCCGTGTGACCGCGGCGGCCGAAAACGCGTTTCCGGCGCCATTAAACACCAAAACGGCGTGCGGCGGTCCAATTCGGAGCAAACGTGCTCCGAACGACCTGAAACCGCACGGGAACGATAGAAATATTATTTCTGAGATGCAGGAGGAGGCCGCACGTCCATCGGACGTGCGGTTCGCGCGGCACGTCCGATTGTGCCGTTTTCAGCAGCGCGGCGCGCGCTGAAATGGCGCATTGGGGGGTCAAAACCACCCGAACGACCTCCGAATGCCACGAAACCGTACGACAACATCCGGAGCGTGAATTGTGAAATGGTCGGCCAGACGGCACCTCATTCGGAGGTGCCGTGTGACCGCGGCGGCCGGAAACGCGTTTCTGGCGCCATTAAACACCAAAACGGCGTGCGGCGGTCCGATTCGGAGCAAACGTGCTCCGAACGATCTGAAACCGCACGGGAACGATAGAAATATTATTCCTGAGATGCAGGAGGAGGCCGCACGTCCATCGGACGTGCGGTTCGCGCGGCACGTCCGATTGTGCCGTTTTCAGCAGCGCGGCGCGCGCTGAAATGGCGCATTGGGGGGTCAAAACCACCCGAACGACCTCCGAATGCCACGAAACCGTACGAAAACATCCGGGGCGTGAATTGTGAAATGGTCGGCCAGACGGCACCTCATTCGGATGTGCCGTGTGACCGCGGCGGCCGGAAACGCGTTTCCGGCGCCATTAAACACCAAAACGGCGTGCGGCGGTCCGATTCGGAGCAAACGTGCTCCGAACGACCTGAAACCGCACGGGAACGATAGAAATATTATTCCTGAGATGCAGGAGGAGGCCGCACGTCCATCGGACGTGCGGTTCGCGCGGCACGTTTGATTGTGCCGTTTTCAGCAGCGCGGCGCGCGCTGAAATGGCGCATTGGGGGGTCAAAACCACCCGAACGACCTCCGAATGCCACGAAACCGTACGACAACATCCGGGGCGTGAATTGTGAAATGGTCGGCCAGACGGCACCTCATTCGGAGGTGCCGTGTGACCGCGGCGGCCGGAAACGCGTTTCCGGCGCCATTAAACACCAAAACGGCGTGCGACGGTCCGATTCGGAGCAAACGTGCTCCGAACGACCTGAAACCGCACGGGAACGATAGAAATATTATTCCTGAGATGCAGGAGGAGGCCGCACGTCCATCGGACGTGCGGTTCGCGCGGCACGTCCGATTGTGCCGTTTTCAGCAGCGCGCCGCGCGCTGAAATGGCGCATTGGGGGGTCAAAACCACCCGAACGACCTCCGAATGCCACGAAACCGTACGAAAACATCCGGGGCGTGAATTGTGAAATGGTCGGCCAGACGGCAACTCATTCGGAGGTGCCGTGTGACCGCGGCGGCCGGAAACGCGTTTCCGGCGCCATTAAACACCAAAACGGCGTGCGGCGGTCCGATTCGGAGCAAACGTGCTCCGAACGACCTGAAACCGCACGGGAACGATAGAAATATTATTCCTGAGATGCAGTAGGAGGTCGCACGTCCATCGGACGTGCGGTTCGCGCGGCACGTCCGATTGTGCCGTTTTTAGCAGCGCGGCGCGCGCTGAAATGGCGCGTTGGGGAGTCAAAACCACACGAACGACCTCCGAATGCCACGAAACCGTACGACAACATCCGGGGCGTGAATTGTGAAATGGTCGGCCAGACGGCACCTCATTCGGAGGTGCCGTGTGACCGCGGCGGCCGGAAACGCGTTTCCGGCGCCATTAAACACCAAAACGGCGTGCGGCGGTCCGATTCGGAGCAAACGTGCTCCGAACGACCTGAAACCGCACGGGAACGATAGAAATATTATTCCTGAGATGCAGGAGGAGGCCGCACGTCCATCGGACGTGCGGTTCGCGCGGCACGTCTGATTGTGCCGTTTTCAGCAGTGCGGCGCGCGCTGAAATGGCGCATTGGGGGGTCAAAACCACCCGAACGACCTCCGAATGCCACGAAACCGTACGACAACATCCGGTGCGTGAATTGTGAAATGGTCGGCCAGACGGCACCTCATTCGGAGGTGCCGTGTGACCGCGGCGGCCGGAAACGCGTTTCCGGCGCCATTAAACACCAAAACGGCGTGCGACGGTCCGATTCGGAGCAAACGTGCTCCGAACGACCTGAAACCGCACGGGAACGATAGAAATATTATTCCTGAGATGCAGGAGGAGGCCGCACGTCCATCGGACGTGCGGTTCGCGCGGCACGTCCGATTGTGCCGTTTTCAGCAGCGCGGCGCGCGCTGAAATGGCGCGTTGGGGGGTCAAAACCACACGAACGACCTCCGAATGCCACGAAACAGTACGACAACATTCGGGGCGTGAATTGTGAAATGGTCGGCCAGACGGCACCTCATTCGGAGGTGCCGTGTGACCGCGGCGGCCGGAAACGCGTTTCCGGCGCCATTAAACACCAAAACGGCGTGCGGCGGTCCGATTCGGAGCAAACGTGATCCGAACGACCTGAAACCGCACGGGAACGATAGAAATATTATTCCTGAGATGCAGGAGGAGGCCGCACGTCCATCGGACGTGCGGTTCGCGCGGCACGTCCGATTGTGCCGTTTTCAGCAGCGCGGCGCGCGCTGAAATGGCGCATTGGGGGGTCAAAACCACCCGAACGACCTCCGAATGCCACGAAACCGTACGACAACATCCGGTGCGTGAATTGTGAAATGGTCGGCCAGACGGCACCTCATTCGGAGGTGCCGTGTGACCGCGGCGGCCGGAAACGCGTTTCCGGCGCCATTAAACACCAAAACGGCGTGCGACGGTCCGATTCGGAGCAAACGTGCTCCGAACGACCTGAAACCGCACGGGAATGATAGAAATATTATTCCTGAGATGCAGGAGGAGGCCGCACGTCCATCGGATGTGCGGTTCGCGCGACACGTCCGATTGTGTCGTTTTCAGCAGCGCGGCGCGCGCTGAAATGGCGCGTTGGGGGGTCAAAACCACCCGAACGACCTTCGAATGCCACGAAACCGTACGACAACATCCGGTGCGTGAATTGTGAAATGGTCGGCCAGACGGCACCTCATTCGGAGGTGCCGTGTGACCGCGGCGGCCGGAAACGCGTTTCCGGCGCCATTAAACACCAAAACGGCGTGCGACGGTCCGATTCGGAGCAAACGTGCTCCGAACGACCTGAAACCGCACGGGAACGATAGAAATATTATTCCTGAGATGCAGGAGGAGGCCGCACGTCCATCGGACGTGCGGCACGTCCGATTGTGCCGTTTTCAGCAGCGCGGCGCGCGCTGAAATGGCGCGTTGGGGGGTCAAAACCACCCGAACGACCTCCGAATGCCACGAAACCGTACGACAACATCCGGGGCGTGAATTGTAAAATGGTCGGCCAGACGGCACCTCATTCGGATGTGCCGTGTGACCGCGGCGGCCGGAAACGCGTTTCCGGCGCCATTAAACACCAAAACGGCGTGCGGCGGTCCCGTTCGGAGCAAACGTTCTCCGAATGACCTGAGACCGCACGGGAACGAGAGAAATATTATTCCTGAGATGCAGGAGGAGGCCGCACGTCCATCGGACGTGCGGTTTGCGCGGCACGTCCAATTGTGCCGTTTTCAGCAGCGCGGCGCGCGCTGAAATGGCGCGTTGGGGGGTCAAAACCACCCGAACGACCTCCGAATGCCACGAAACCGTACGACAACATCCGGGGCGTGAATTGTAAAATGGTCGGCCAGACGGCACCTCATTCGGATGTGCCGTGTGACCGCGGCGGCCGAAAACGCGTTTCCGGCGCCATTAAACACCAAAACGGTGTGCGGCGGTCCAATTCGGAGCAAACGTGCTCCGAACGACCTGAAATATATTATATATATATAATATTTAAAATATATTATATATATAATATTTAAATTATTATAACACAATGATTTGATATTATATATGTATTAAATATATATTAAAACATTTAAAATATTATATATATATATATATATATATATATTTAAAATATTGTATTTAATAGTATATATATGAATATTTTTACATAAATATATATATATATTTATATTGAATTCAATAAAAAAAACTTAAAAAAATTTTTTTTTTTTGAATAGCGACCGCCAGAGGCGGTCGCTATAGGGTGCCATGCCGGCCCACTATAGCGACCGCCATTGGCGGTCGCTATAGGGTGCCCGGCAGGGGGCCTTCAGCGACCGCCAGGCGGTCGCTGAAGGCCGATCTGACGGCCTTCTATAGCGACCGCCATTGGCGGTCGCTAAAGGCCTCTAGCGACGAGGCAACAGCGACCGCCAATGGCGGTCGCTGCGCGGCCGCTAAAGACCTTTAGCGACCGCCAATGGCGGTCGCTAATAGTCTTATTTTTAGTAGTGAAATTAATATATTTTCGTGAAAAAATATTATTTTATAAAACCTTATTTGATAAATGTAATTTATTGGTGGTGTTTAAATTATTTATATATTAATTCCATTTTTGTAATGATGTATTTAAATTCATGATAAGTAAATAGCCATGAAATTGAACTCATATGATATTTAATTTTTTTTAACAAAAAATTACTTCATCATAACGATATAAGAAACCTACCATTAATATAGTGGATGAATTGTTTTTTATAATATCATTAATGGTTCATGTATGTGACAATTTGAATTTTTAATATTACATTCATGATCCTTATTTATTGGAAATTTTATTACCATGGTTAAGGTTAAACATATAGATGAAGGTTTAAACTAAGAGATAATGTTAAATATTCCACCTAAACTTTTAAAAATATGATTAGTAGAATTTTTTTAACCTTATCTTCTTTATCTTAGAATATATGGCACTTTGGATCCATTTTAAATTCGTTATAAACATATTATAATTTAATATTTTATATACATTCTCGAATTTCACTCCCCTCAATTATAAAAGGAAACCACTTATTCTCTCTTAGTCACACTTCGTGAGACATTTTAATTGATAAATCCATTACCAAATAACTTCCAAATCATTATCTATTTGACCTAGAGGCTTTCGTTTTATAAAAAAACAACCTAGAAGTCTTATGGTGTAAGGTAAATGTGGTCTTCCATGTAATAGGTGTGACTCTTAACTGAGTTATTTCATTTTATTTCTTCTCATTCATCATATAATCCTATCATAATCAATTTTATATAACAAATATACTATATAAATATTATAATTAAATGTTAATATGGTTATGTTATAGAAATTTTTCGTATCCATTTCCATCTAATAAGAAGTTAAAGAATCACTCATATTTACGTGTGGACTGCCACCTGAATGAAGCGATGTCTTTCATTTTTCATCACTAACACATATGGATAGTTAAAATGATGTATAAAATTTATATAAATGTTTTTATAAAATATTTAGGATTTTTAAATATTATATATTTATTACCTTTTTACCTTTCCATTTCTTGTAGAATGATAACATCAAACATGAACATGTTTACAGTACCTCCTCCAAGAAGATATGTGATTCATTTTTCATGAGAACCTCACTTGTTTATTGAAAATCATGTAAATAAGTCATAAAAAGGACTTGAATGACATAATTATTAATGAAACCCAATAATAAAATTAAAAACATGAATCGATTTAGATAAATATTTAATACATGACACTGTTATAAACATCCCACAACAAAAATGCTTTAGTGTATTTGGAGACTAAATACTTAAACATATTATTTCATAAGATATCATCAATATATATTAGAAATTTCTTCAATAAATTTATTCCTCTTAGAATTTATTTACTCAAAACCTACCTTGGTGACGAATAGAAAGTCGATACATATGAAATGGTGAGATCATATTTTCAGTATGGTAAATAATAGTAGAAATCTGTCAATGAACATAAATTTGAATAAAGGAATGATGAAATAACGATGTAATAGAAAATTAATTTGTAATAAATAAAACATCATTAATCTTAAGTCATTGAATAATTCATTTTCACAATTAATGATGAAATTACTAAGGTTTTGGAATCATTAATAATATTTCATGAGCCATGATAGAATATAACAAAAAATAGGAATGTGTTTCAAGCATAAGCTTATAACATTTTGAAAATGTATAAATAGAAATTGGTCCAGTTATTAAGTTAGTCACATGAAATCAAGTCCACACATATACTTTTAGACATCAAAAAAATTCATGATTGGTCATACGGACATTAAACCAGGTCAACATATAATCTTATGGGCCTGAAACCGGGTCCATGAATAATGTTGTGAACTTGAAATTAGGTTCCTGAAAAACATTGTTACATCACGTGTGGTCCATATTAACCCAAATAATTAGAGTGTTATAACAGAACGACTCATTACATAATCATGTTATATTAACATATATTCCACAAGATCATGAAACGTATATCATTTCATCATATCATAACCCACAAAAAATAATATGGATATAATCAAGATTTAATCATCATAATCATGAACCATCTAAATAAGAATAAGGATACTGTCATTGGATCACATCTATATTTATTCAAAATTATTATTAATGATTTTTATCATAGATTTAAAAACATTCCTTTAAAATATTACTCATACATTTCTTGAGAAAAATACCCTTTCATTTTGAAATCATTTATTTAAAATTTAAAAATCTGAAATATATGCAAAAAATATTATTTTAAAATAATACTATCGATATTTAAAGTAAGTATAAAATTATTTAGTGTTAATAATTGATGTACATCTCATTAATTTTTAATTTTTTAAGACATTGATTTCGTTCACTCATATTTTAAAAAGTCAAAAAGTACCTCATTTGAAAAATAATGTAACACCTCAATATTTTATAGTGTGTTATTTCTTCAAAATAATTCTATAACTTGCACTACACGCAACACCGAGTTCAAGCACACCATGACTTACCAAACAATCCATTAAAAAGAGGTTATGAATATTATTAACTAAATTTTAAACTTTATATAATCCTTATAATTTTAGACTCCATATTATGAGTTTCTTAGACATAATTTAAGAAAAAATTCATTTTCAGTATTTCACTTTTACCAACTTTTAATAGTGAACCCTTTTCAAATCCAATATTTTAAACTTTTATATATTCAATTTGACTAAATAAATTTATGTTTTAGAATGGGGACCTCAAAAATTTACAATGAAACATCCCAATATTTCACGGTACGCATTCCTTTGAATAATACAGTAGTGTGTGTTGTATGCAACTTTGAGTTTTAACACACACCACAAACAATCAAACTAGCCACTATGAATAGTAATACCTAATTTTTGAAATTTTATAAATTTTATCTCTCAAAATGGACTTCATTTTTGTATTCGGAGTATCAAATTTAGGCTAAGGTGAAATTTTGTAACTTTTCAGATAACATTTATATTTTGATGAATAGTGACAATTACTAAATTTTAATTAAAAACAACTTTTCTAATCAAAATAATTTATATTGATAAATTATGAATTTGAGTGGTTTTAAAGTATATTTAAAATATATTTTTACCATTTAATACAATGTTGGTCATTGAACATAATTTCACAATTAAACCGGACATAAACAATTGTCAATATTTTTATAGTTATTATATCTTAAAAACATGCTATTTGTTTTGACGATGGGAATTAATTTTTAAATTAGTTAAGGCAAATGATATGTTTTTAATTTGGTAAAATAGACCTCATTTTTGGATTCATAATATCAAATATATCTTTGGCCTATTTTTTGTTATTTTTCTGGATAATCTCATTTTTTGATGAATAGTGAAACCACTAAGTGGTAGTTAAAAAACTAAATTTTTCATAAAACATAATTTTACCGCTTATGTGAGTGGAATTTAAGAAATCCGAGAGACACGGTTAATATCAAGGAGTAAAATTTGGTTCAATGAGATGAAAATATTTTTTAGTGAATAGTAACTTTTTACTTTTCTTTTACCACGGTTAAAAGTAAATAGGGTAATTAAGGGTACAAATGATATTAATATTACCCTAAAACATGTCCTAATTATATTGGAAAAGTGTATCTCGACCAAACACAACCTTAAGAATAAAATATTATCATTTAGGTCCACTTGGATTAGATTAGGACAATTGTTATTATTTAATTCAAAGAAGAGTTAAAAGAGTTAAAATCAAAGTTTATTTACTAAAACATTTTTAATATAGGGTTACACATAAGATAAATTCGATTAAAAATATTCATTAGAAAGATAAAACGATTTAATACATAATTATATTTTATTTATAATTTTTATACATTAAATAATTTAATTTATTTATGACACAATGATGATGCAGTAATTACCATAGTAGTGAAACATTAAAATAATTGATATTATAAATACCCAAATATATATAATTTGAGACTTTTTATGAATTAAACTAATTTTATAGCTTAATATGAAATGTTAGGAATGATTTAATTCACTTTTTTTGTTGTAATCCTTCTTTTGTGATTTTTACAAAAATCAATTATTGAATAGTGTCAAAATTGACATAAAAGAGTTTTCAAAACAAATATTATATTATTAATTGGTATTAAATTCCTAAAAATCTAAGGTTCGGCCAAGAGACTTATATCATGATAGGTGTATCATTAATGGACCACTTTGGGGTCACTTGGAGGTATATAGAAAGTTTATTAACTATATAATATAAACATACAAAGTGACATGGTTAGTGTCAAACTAATTAACTAAGAGTTAAAACTAAACGATAAGGTTAATATAATGACCCAAACCTATCTAAATTCTATTGTTTGAGTGATTTTAGACCCATAACCACCTTAAACTTTAAATAATCCAATTTGGAACCATTAGAAACCGAATAGAATTTATTATAAAATAATATTTATAGCTTTTCCAAAGGTGCCCCTGACCCCTCTTATAAAAGGTCACTCCCCCTTATCACTAATTCACACATTCAAATCCTTTTTTTCGGCCAAACCCTGACCCAATACTCTATTAACTTCCATAACTAAAGCCTAGAGGCCTTAGTTTGATCCGAAAGGCAACCTAAGGAGCCCTTTGGTCAAATCAATAGGAAGACCCCGAAGAAGAGGTAATGTTTTCACCACCCTTTTTCAAATTCATTTCGTCTTCAACTTCTTCTTTATTTGTTATTCCCGTTATAAAATAATGAATCCAGTATCTCCTATAAAATTTAATATTATTATAAATATGGTACAACAATATTCAGTATTCTATCCATCCTTTGAATGACATGTCACCATACGTGCGTACGTACGGCTTAGCGTCTCCACGTCGTGGTGTAATTGTTATTCAATATATTATTATTTGGATGGGTATAATAATGATGTGTAATTCATGTAAATAATAAATATAACATGATAATGATTCTGTATATATTATATACCATCCAATTATATATTATTTTAATATCAAAAGAATGATATTGTCGCTCGTGCGTATGTACAGACTACTGTCTCGACGAACGCGATGAGATTCATTCTCCATCTTATCCATTCAAGTATAATTATCATTTGATGATTTAAAAATAATGTTTAAGGACTTGTTATAGTTTTGGATATTAATAAGATACAACCTATCCATGAAAAACATTGCTTATGTAACAAAACATTTAAAAGAAAATGAGTAAGTTAACACCCAAAACGACGATAATACTAAGATATTATTAACAAAGCAAAGTTAAAATATCATATTTGATAACATAATAATGTATATGATTCTTGTATAATTTAATAACAATTATTTAACCATTATACAGGAGTTTAACCTACCCCCAACCAAGGAAAAGTACAAGGTAAGGGTTTATTTCACAATCTCTTCATTATCCGAGGTTGTTCATACGTGATTATCAACTTGGACCTCTTTATCATCCACATCCATGTTTCTTAAAAATGTATTTCAAATCATTCTTAATATTTTAAATACTATGGTATAAAGTCATTTATACACTTTTTGAATTATTATAATATTTTTATAAAGGAATCTTTCTGTCGTTTTCCAAACAAGGTCCTTTTTAACCTTTTCGACAGAATTAAGGTAAGAATGTTTTTTTAACTTATACGGTGGGTGTGGCTATTTTCCGCCATTATAAAATTTTCAAAGCTTCCCTTAAAATCTTATAAGAATATTTTCAAAGTAAATGTTTTATTTTATAATTATGTGAATTTTAAATGATATAAAAAAGAGATATTTCTCTCAAATAGTTTTGATTTCATCTATGTCAACATCCTTTGATGGGTTTTAAGCTTATTTGATGTTTTTTTATTATGATACAAAAATTCCATATATTATTGAAGGTTTTGTGATATGTTTGACTGTGGATGTGTTATTTTTATACCCTTAATGGTTTATGGTGAAAGTATGGACATTTCATATGCTAGTTTTAATACGAATGTTTATGTTATGTTTAAACCTGTTCATATGAGGAATGCATTGGACTTAATAAGTGACAGGTGGAGCCCGCTATAGCTCCTCGATGCATCGGTAGGTCTCATGAGACAAACTAGTGTCTTGGAACAAGGCCTTGGAAAAATCGTATTTGTAGTCTTGGCACGAGGCCTTGGCTATGTGTTTATGATAGTCTGGCATTATGCATTCTATCATTATTAAAGTGGTTATTGATATTGCATGTGATTATTAGATTAGTAGAATATCCATGTGAATAAGTAAATGGAATTATAATATTTTATTTTTGCCATAATATGTTGAAGTTCAAGTTTAAGTGGCTTTTTTTTCAGTTATACATTTCCTTAAATGTTTATTCTTATTTATGAAAATTTCTGCTATATTGTTATCCATACTGGGAATTTGAGCTCACCCCTTTTTCTATGTTTTATTTTTCTCAGGATGTGAAGAAGTATTTTATGAATGACCTGCAGAGATAATATGAGGGGATATGAAGACAATATGTTGTTGTAGTTTTTCACTTATTGATGTAATGTAAACTTTATGAATATATATAGTGTTTCCAAGGATACTAAACTAATCCGTCTTTTTAGAATTGATCTTTCTTGTGATCATGCTAATTTTATGTAATAATGCACCGACTCTGGGTATCTAGGGTCGGGGCGTTACAGTTGGTATCTGAGGAAGTTTAGTACAAACCTTGGCATCCAGATTTAGATAAACACTGATTAGACCTCTTAGACCTAAGATGAACTTTGAGGATTAGTATAGAAGAACTTCCTAGAATTTTGGTATTGTAGAGATTTTTGTGAGTTTTCCGAGCAATACATCCCTGTCTGGATACGAGCAGGTAGAGGCAGCTCTGGCAGAGATGTACCTAGGGGTAAAACCTGAAAACACCACTTTGAGCTAGACTCGAACGGGAACTGGTTCATGACAACGGGCCTTGCTGCACTCTTGGTTACAACACTCCCGGGGAATATGCTTAGGATAATTATCATTTTCTTTACAAACCATTATGAAGGGTTTATGAGTATATACTTCCTCAAAGGAGAAATTTTTATGATTATGGATTATATCCATAAACTATTTATGTTATGTATTTTACATGTTTGGGATTAGGTATTGTTATTCATAAACTAATCTAGTGTATTCCATTGTTTAGAAATGGCACCCAGTAGAAGGAATGAGAACTCCAGCAATGCACATGATCTAAAGAGAAAGAGGGATCATATCTTTCATGGTCATAAGCCAGAATTTATAAGAGAAATAGTCTCCCATGTATTATCATCATATGAAGAAATAATACCATGTGTTGATAAGAGAAGTAAAGAGTTTACTAAGTCCTATGGATTTGAAGGGAAGCAAGAGAAGAAAATGATGGAAGAGAGAAAGATGGATAAAGGGAAGAGGGAAAAGAAGAATTTTCCCATATGTGATAACTGTGGGAAGAAACACCCTGGAACTTGCCTGAAAGGAATGGGAGTTTGTTATAAGTGTGGAGGAAAATGGCACAAAGTATGTGACTGCAAGGGTAAGAAAATGGTTTCAAATGTACAATGCTTCATTTGCAAGGAGTTCGGACACTACAAAAACCTATGTCCCAGTCATCATACTATTCCTTAAATGATTCTATTGGATAATAATCAAGTTATGATACTACCACAGATGAAGAGGAATGATTAGAGTTCTTATATTGATTATGTCATTTGAGTGTTGTATCAACAATTTACTTGTTTTAATAATTATGGAGTATATAAGGATTGTACTGCAGTACTATTTCATTAAGGACTTGAGATTGTGTGGAACAAATAAAAGTGACTCAATAGCCGGTTAAATTTTTGGAAAATATATGGTTGAGAGAAAGATAAATCATAATATGGTTCTGATACCGAGGTAGTGATTTTAGAAAAATACATGAATGATTTGGATAAATTATATTGGATATTCTTGACTACCTTGAAACTGATTAATGATTTGTACATTCCATCATTGTTGGGATTTACAAAATTTTTGGATTGAAGGAGTATATCTATTATTCTTTAAGGAATTAGGGATCATGAATGTAATCAATAAGGTTTTATGGTAATTCAGGATGTTGCAGTGTTTTAAAAGAATACATAATGAAGGTGATCACATGTTATTACGTGGCAAAAATGATATTCATTGTGTTTACTGTCTTTATAAATTTTGGACAGAAGTATTTTAGATAGTTCTAGTTTGTATTATTTTGGATTTCCATAAAAGGACAACCCGGAGGTCAGGCGGCAACCCGTCGCGTCTGGCAAGGCTGCGAGACTTGAACCCACAACCGAAGGGCGACAAGGGTGTATCACCTACCACTGACCCACGTGATGTCCTGGATTGAATAATGTCGTTTTTTAATGGTTCTTCTAGATGAATTATAAATTCATTTTTTAACCCTATACGAATAGAATATTATTTTTATGTTCTATTATCTTTTAGAGTGAAAGATGAGTTTGTGGTAGAACTTAGTTAAAGGATGAGACTCTACTTTTCAAGTATATATGTTTTTTCTTCTCTTATTCAATGAAGAATTTAATTCTTATAATTTAGTGAAGGGATCTTAAAACAAAAAAAATGTGTTATCCTAATACCATATGTTTTGCTGAACCGCTGGTATTTTAAATCATCATAGATTGGTGAATTTAAGGCCCTCAATTTTACACTTGTTTGTGATTGATGACCTCAATCACTACCTATAAATATTTAAAATTTTCCTCCAATTATATGTCTCTAATTGCCACCAATGTTCTCTAAATAGAGATCATAATTTGGCGGTGAACCTTTCATTTCTCTTTTCCTCTTATTAAGACTAAATTTTAGTAACCCAATTTTTGATGTGGGTTTTCCCACAAAGATATTTTCTATATTCAACCTTTTATTTTCAAAGAACAGTTTCAAATTGCGAGGACACAATTTATTGAAGGAGGGGAGAATGTTACACCCCAAGATTTCATAGTGTGTTGTTACTTCAAAATAATTCAATAACTTTCACTACACGCAACACCGAGTTCAAGCACACCATGACTTACCAAACAAGCCGTTCAAAAGAGGTTATGAATAGTATTACCTAAATTTTAATCTTTATATAAACCTTATAATTTTAGAATCCATATTATGAGTTTCTTAGACATAATGTAAGAACAAATTCATTTTCACTATTGCACTTTTACCAACTTTTAAGAGTGAACCCTTTTTAAATCCAATATTTTAAACTTTTATATATTTAATTTGACTAAATAAATTTACTTTTTAGAATGTGGACATCAAAAATATACAATGGAACATCCCAAGCTTCCATGGTACGCTTTCCATTGAATAATACAGTAGTGTCTGTTGTACGCAACTTCGAGTTCTAACACAGACCACAACCAATCAAACTAGCCGTTATGAATAGTAATACCTACTTTTTGAAATTTAATAAATTTTATCTCTCAAAATGGACTTCATTTTTTTTATTCGGAGTATCAAATTTAGCCTAAGGTGAAATTTTGGATCTTTTTGGATAACATTTATATTTTGATGAATAGTGAAAATTACTAAATTTTAATTAAAAACCACTTTTTTAATAAAAATAATTTATATTGATAAATTATGAATTTGAGTGGTTTTAAAGTATATTTAGAATATATTTTTACCATTTAATGAAATTTTGGTCATTGTACATAATTTCACAATTAAACCGGACATAAACAATTGTCAATCTTTTGATAGTTATTATCTCTTAAAAACACACTATTTGTTTTAACGACGAGAATTAATTTTTAAATAAATTAATGCAACTTATATGTTTTTAATTTTGGAAAATAGAAATCATTTTTGGATTCATAATATCAAATATATCTTAGGCCTAATTTTGGGTATTTTTCTGGAAACATTCATTTTTTGATAAATAGTGAAACCACTAAGTGGTAGTTATAAAACTGAATTTTTCATAAAACCTAATTTCACCGCTTATGTGAGTGGAATTTCGAAAATCTGAGAGACACGGTTAATATCAAGGTGAAAAATGTGGTTCAATGAGAGGAAAATAATTTTTGGTGAATAGTAACTTTTTACTTTAATTTACCACGGTCAAAAGTAAATAGGGTAATTAAGGGTAAAATGATATTAATATTACCATAACACATGTCATAATTATATTGGACAAGTGTATCTCGACCAAAAAAAACCTTAGGAATAAAATATTATCATTTAGGTCCACTTGGTTTAGATTAGGACATTTATTACTATTTAATTCAAAGATGAGTTAAAAGAGTTAAAATCAAAGTTTATTTACTAAAACATTTTTAATATCGGGTTACACATAAGATACATTTGATTACAAATATTCATTAGAAAGATAAAAATATTTAATACATAATGAGAGTTTATTTATAATTTTTAGACATTAAATAATTTAATTTATTTATGACACAATGATGATGTAGTAATTACCCTAAAAGTGAAAAATTAAAATAATTCATATTATAAATACCCAAATAAATATAATTTGAGGCTTTTTATGAATTAAACTAATTTTCAAGATTACTATGTCATTTTAGGAAGGATTTAATTAATGTTTTTCTAAGTAATCCTTCTGTTGTGATTTTTAAAAAAATCAATTATTGAATAGTTTCAAATTGGCATAAAAGAGTTTTCAAAACAAATATTATATTATTAATTGATATTAAATTCTTAAAAATCTAAGGTTTGGACATGAGACTTATTTAATGATATGTGTATCATTAATGGACCACTTGGGGGCCTCTTGGTGGTATATAGTAAGTTTATTAACTATATAATATAAAAATACAAAGTGACATGGTAAGTGTCAAACTAATTAACTAAGAGTTAAAACTAAAAGATAAGGTTAATATAATGACCCAAACCTGTCTAAATTCTATTGGTTGAGTGGTTTTCGACCCATCCACACCTTAAACTTTAAATAATCCACTATATAGCCATTAGAAACCGAATATGAATTTATTATAAAATAAAATTTCTATCTTTTCCAATGGTGCCCCTCACCCCTCTTATAAAAGGGCACTCCCCCTTCTCACTAATTCACACATTCATAGCATTTTTTTTCGGCCAAACCCTACCCAAATACTCTCTAACCTTCCCTAACCACAACCTAGAGGCCTTAGTTTGATCAGAAAGATAACCGAAAGAGCCTTGTTGATCAAATCAAAAGAAAGAACCCGAAGAAGAGATAATGTTTTCACCACCCTTTTTCAAATTCATTTCTTCTTCAAAATATTCTTTTTTGTTATTCCCATTATAAAATAATTAATCCAGTATCTCCTATATACTGTAATATTATTATAAATATGGTAAAACAATATTCAGTATTCTATCCATCCTTTGAATGACATGTCACCATACGTGCGTACGTACGACTTACCGTCTCCACGTCGTGGTGTAATTGTTATTCAATATATTATTATTTAGATGGGTATAATAATGATGTGTAATTCATGTAAATAATAAATAATACATGATAATGATTCTGTATTTATGATATAAAATCCAATTATATATTATTTTAATATCAAAATAATGATATTGTCGCTCGTGCGTACGTACGGACTACCGTCTCCATCAAAGCGATGAGATTCATTCTCCATCGTATCCATTCAAGTATAATTATCATTTGATGATTTAAAAATAATGTTTAAGGACTTGATATCATTTTGGATATGAATAATATACAACCTATCAATGACAAAAATGACTTATATAACAAAAGATATAAAATAAAACGAGTAAGTTAACACCCGAAAAAACGATAATACTAAGATATTATTAACAAAACAATGTTAAAAGATCATATTTGATAACATAATAATGTATATGATTCTTGTATAATTTAATAACAATTATCTCACTATTATACATGAGGTTAACCTACCCCCAACCAAGGAAAAGTACAAGGTAAGGGTTTATTTCACAATCTCTTCATTATCCGAGGTTGTTTATACGTGATTATCTACTGGGACCTCTTTATCATCCACATCCATGATTCTTAAAAATCTATTTCAAATAATTCTTACTATTTTAAAGACTATGGTATAAAGTCATTTATACCCTTGTTGAATTTTTATAATAAGTTTATAAAGGAATCAATCTGTCATTTTCCAAACAATGTCCTTTTTAACCTTTTCGACAGAATTAAGGTAAGAATGTTTTTTTAACTTATACGGTGGGTGCGGATATTTTCCGCCATTATAAAATCATCAAATCTTTCCTTACAAGCTTATAAGAATATTTTCAAATTAAATTTTTTATTTTATAATTATGTGACTTTTAAATGATTTAAAAAAAGAGATATTTCTCTCAAATAGTTTTGATTTCATCTAAGTCAACATCCTTTGATGGGTTTTAAGCATATTTGAAGTTTATTTATTATGATACAAAACTTACATATATTATTGAATGTTTTGTGATATGTTGGATGGTGGATGTGTTATTTTTATACCATTCATGGTTTATGGTGAATGTATTGATATTTCGTATGCTAGTTTTAATACGAATGTTTATGTGATGTTTAAACTTGTTCATATGAGGAATGCATTGGACTTAATAAGTGGCGGGTGGAGCCCACTATAGCTCCTCGATGCATCGGTAGGTCTCATGAGTCAAACTAGTGTCTTGGCATAAGGCCTTGGAAAAATATTATTTGTAGTCTTGGCATGATGCCTTGGCTATGTGGTTATGATAGTCTGGAATTATGGATTCCATCATTATGAAAGAGGTTATTGATATTGCATATGATTATTTTATTAGTATAATATCCATGTGAATAAGTAAATGGAATTATTTTATTTTATTTTTGCCATACTATATTGAATTTCAAGTTTAAAAGGCTTTTGTTTTAGTTATACATTGCCTTAAATTTTTATTCTTATTTATGAAAATTTCCGCTATATCGTTATCCTTACTGGGCATTTGAGCTCACCCCATTTTCTATGTTTTATTTTTTCCAGGATGTGAAGAAGTATTTTATGAATGACATGTAGGGATAGTATTAGGGGATATGAAGACAATATGGTGTTTTAGTTTTTCACTTATTGATGTAATATAAACTTTACGAATATATCTAGTGTTTACAAGGCTAATAAACTAATAGGTCTTTCGAGAATTGATCTTTCTTGTGATCATGCCAATGTTATGTAATAATGCACCGACTCTGGGTATCTAGGGTCAGGGAGTTACAAATAATTACAATGTTACTTTTAAATATTTTTATATATTGTAAATCATGGATAGAAATGCGTTTGAAAATTAATTTTATAATATTAAAACATCCAATAAATATTTTTAATGAAATTAAAGATATTGAAGAAAAATATTCCTAACTAAATATAAAAGTAAAGTCAATTTTACTTTAAAATATTCTTTTAGTGTCATGGGTACTTAAATATATAAAACATAAATTTAATAATTTATTAACTATAAATAACTATATGAGATGAAAATTCATGATTACTATGAGTGATAAATAATATAATTACATCATAAAAATTTTAAGGATAAACAATCTTGATTAACAGTGAGATTGTAACGTAAATATCATACCACTTTGGTAACTTTTGAATCATATACCCCATGAAATAAATTACATGAAATGAAACTATAAAAACAATTAATACAAATAAAATCATTATATAAAAAAGGGGTAGTATATACACTGAACAAAAGAAATTGGTGGTCAATATAGAATATGTTTCACAAAAACAGAAGTGATATGAGAAACACTTACGTTAAGTCCGACTTGATTGGTTCGTGGTATAACATCATATATAATAAATTTAGATTCATTATAATTATTAAACATAACAAAATACTTTATTATAATATAATATATCATAAACATATAACATTTTAACACGTTTTTATTGTCAATCCTTTATTAAAATTATTATTCCTATATATTTACTGTTTTGTTTTACTTGAATGTCTTTGTTCAACAGTTATAGTACCTGCTACTTGGTTGGGAATTCATAATATCAGGAATTATAATCATGTAATTTATTTCATGTTTTTACATAATATCATCATTATATAAAATGTGGTAGGCATTCATGGCATAACAATTATGATGTCAGTCATGTAAATGGTAAAACTGATATATAAAACAATGTGATATAAAGAATGAATATGTAAGATCATGTAAAGGTATAATATTATTGTTAAAATTTAAATAATCCTACTTATGTCATAAGTATCATATATATTCATTATATATAATTTAAATCCAATCCATAAAATTCGGATATTAAAATCGAAATATATTTCTCAATGAGAGAGTAGTTCAGAAGTATGTATAAATGTTACATATATTTTATATTGAGAAAAAGAAAAAAATAATACTATTTTAACATTAATGAATTAGTATTATATCGTAAAAAATATATATTTTTGAGAACGATCAGTATAATCATCAATATGAGGTGATCATGGAAAATAAATTACTTTGGTTCATGTGGTGGTAGTCTGCATGTACGTAAGAACAATTGTTTCACTCCTCATTCGATGGAAGGAGATATTGATAAATGTAATGACATCAATATAATAACATATTATTATTGATTATCTATTTATAATATTACATTATAATTATTATGATATATTTGGAAGAGGAAAAATAAGTAAAATGAAATATATTAAATAAGACGATAACATCTCCTTTGACAACCCCCATTTGGATCACTTCATAAAAACCATAAGAATTGTATTTGGAAGAGAAAATAACCTACAAAACATATTAAAAAATAGAGTAGTTTTTTGTAGTTTTCATAGCTATGTTTCTCTAGGTTCTATGAATAATAGAGGAGAGGTTTTTTCATTAATAGTGAATGAAATGATACACTTGTAATTACCAAAAATATTTAAATATAATAAATTAATTTTCATGAAAAAGTGGACCCAAGTTAATATATTATGGAAATTTGATGTAGAGTAGTTTAAGACATATATTCCAATATAATTTAGGTATTTTATTGATTATTTTTCAATTCATATATCTTAGTTTTAATCCCTCATGAACCCTTTTGATCATTATAGTGATATTATGGTTTTTTAATCATTATTGGTCATGAAGTTTACTATAAAATGAAAAGTGAATCATAAGATCAAAATAATAATATAAATATTTAACTATTAACAATGATATATATATATGATATTTTATGGATTTTGTTTTTGAAATGATAGGTATAATTCACTTTTTATTAAAGTAAGAAACAAAGAAAATGAGAGATTATAAGATGGGGTAAGACAAGACATAGCTCCCCTCATCAAAAACCATAAAATACAATGTTTTTTAGTATTTATACATATCATTTTTTCCTCATCCCACAAGGTGTTCCAACCCATTTTTTGACCACACATGCAGCTCTGACCCCTAGATAAATTCTCTCTAGAGTTTTCCTTATGGTGTAGGATGCTTTTAATATCATTTGCCTATGAATATGAATCAACCCATGATTTCATTTCTTCTTTATTAGTAGCCCAATCAATATCGCAAAACCCTCAGCCCTTAACATTTGGGTGATGGCCCTGTTTCCAATAAATAACTTATTTCCAAGTCCCTTTTAGTTCTTCCCTCCCTGATTTAGATTTTTCTTTCTCCATTTAGTTTTCTCTATATTCACTTGGTTGTGAAAGATCTTTTCATCAGATAGATGTTGCGTATCAGTCTCATTGACATATTGATCATCAAAGGGGATCCTCTCCATTATGACTTTCAATATTATTTGTTCATTATCTTGACTAAGAAGAGTGGCCTTAATTTGGATAGTATTAGGAACATCCTCAGCAAAAAATTGAGATTCTCTTTCCATTTTTACAATATCCAAAGGTACCTGAACCAACATCAGTGTGTCAAGCACACCAAAAGTGTTCGATGTTGGCTCTATATCCATGCTATTATTACCATAAGAGTCGTGATACTCGTGATAATCATTAGAAGAATTAAGATAAGTGTCCCATAATGATCCATAATATTAAATAACATTACAAGGATCCCTTCTATCACAATCGTCACGAGTCTGGTAAACTACTATGGGTAGACTGGTAGAAATAGTAGCTACAACAACCTCATTCATAAAAATATCAGGAGTCTTTATCGAGTGATCTATCTTAGGAGATGTTGTCTGATAATCGTTGGAAAAATAACTTTTAAATAAGAATCATGTTTACCAATCTGGATTCCATTCTATGGATTTTTACATAAAGGGGTCTCAACATCCAACTTTTGATTCTACTTTTGTCTTTTAGAAATAATAAATTTATCATGAAGAATCATCTGGTAGGAAAATTATTGTGCAACTGAGTCCTCATAACTGTTTATATCTATATCTTCTTCATCTTCCACCACTTGAGAACATGTATTGACATCATCTTTCTTCTTATGGACAATAATGTTCTCACCAGTAATTAACACCCAACTAGGCAACATAGGTTTAACCTAATCACCCAAGACCTCAAACTTCATTGGATATCAAACCCCATTAGTATAGTTTATTCCACTTCCATGTTCCTACCCTAATTGATCATGAACATCATGACCAAGAAATTTATTTTTTTCATCACTATGACACATCAATTGAGTTACCCCCATTATAGCAGCCTTCTCATCCATTTTACTCTTCTTCTCCTAAGAATCACCATATAATATTTTTAAAAATTTCCATTCATACCTAACTCATCTTGTGCATCATCTTAAAGTATCTGGGTAGTGGAATCATGAATTATAAACTTCTGTCCTCCTTAATCTTCATTTATCCTCTTAAGGTGTAGGGAAAAGTCATACCCCTTCTTTATGTTGAATGAGCATGAAATATTTTTACAGAAATGATCTTTTGTCTGTCTAATTGATCGGAATCATGGGAAGAATAGTTTTATCTTCTCACATTTTACTATTATGGAAAATTAATCTTCCAAAGAAGATAAAACAACCCTCACAACCAAATGGTTTCCTAGGTCCACATTCACCAATTCCTCATCAACAAAACCAAACATATCTTCCCCAATTATTTAATCCATTTTTATGGGAGCTCCCATTGTTGCAGAAATATCTTTTAAAAATATTTTATTCTATAAAATTCAATTGAGCCCAAATATTTTCAACCAAACATTGGCCTTATAATTATTAATCTCAGTTGGGTTGAAATGGCGATCACATTCCTGGAGACAAACCATTCCTATCTTCCATGTAATAGCAACAAAAGCCCACACCTTTTTCTTGATTACATAAGAGGGGTATAGTAAATAGTAATTAAACTTATAATATTTAAATATGATTTGAATATAAACTTATAATATATCACTATTATGATATATAGGGCTAAAAACATGTAAAATAGCAATTAAACCAAATTTTATTACTTTTTACATTTTTATTATAATTTAAATTATTTTTCTATAACATAAATAAGAACTATTTCATTGTTGAGTAAGTGTTTATGGCAATTATTTCATCACCCAAAATTAAAAATAAATTAACCTGATTAAAATTAATTTAAATTTTATAAAACTATTTATATTAAAAAAATATTTTTTCCATATGGATAAATTTTATTGATATTAAAACAATGAGAGTGACATTTTCTACTAATTTTTTATATAAAATAATATCATGATCATTGTCAAATAAGAGTTCAAATAATTTTCCAATCATTCATCAAAAATATGATTATGGTTTAAATTAACCAATAGCATAAATTATGGATTCGTTTTTTTGATATTTATATGCCATATCCCATCATCCCAATCCTATTTTAGATGTATTATTCTTAAAGATGTGCTTTTTTTAAAAAAATACTATTAATAATTACCATAAATAAAATGGACATATTAACCAAATTTGAACTATACGATTCCAAATATGGAATCCAATTTTCAAAATAAATTTTATATAATTTATAGAAACAAATTTTAAAAAAAATTTGTATAACGTAATAAACAAACAATTTTCGAAATTATTCAATTTTAATACAAAAAAATAACTTATACAAAAATCAGGTATAATATTGATTTCGGAGTAATGAATTAGATTATATCTTATTAAATCAAACTTATATTACTTTAATATAAATTGAAAAGATAATTGTTCCCCTAAATTTCATAATAAAATCGTTATTTTTCATTATTTAGTAAAAATATATCTTTTGATAACAATACAACAAATTATCCCTATGATTATATTGTTAATATTATTTAAAAAATTATATAATTTTACTAAAATAGAATATATATAACATTAAAAATAATTAATTATAATTTTTTTACAAAATGCACCATAAACTACTTTTGAAGCAAACATATTTTTGAATCATAAAATTAGTTTACTGAAAAGTGTATAAATATTTATTATAAATAATTATAAATCTTCCATTATATAAAACATTTATTTTTAATTGATCCATAATTGTACTATTACTATCCGCAACTTCTAATTTAATTTATATGGTATAATGTTCCCATTTAAATAAAAATATTTTTATAGTATATTACAATTCGATTATAGTTTGGTGTAATGTGTTAAGAAATATGTTGATATGATTACTCTTTTAAACTTTTTTATGGGAATTATATTTTCTATTTGGGAAAATTTAAATATTATATACTTTATTTAGTTTCCACCCAATAGAAAAATGAAAACATCATAGATCTATTCTTACCGATTACCATCTTAATGAAATGATGTTATTAATTTTTCTAGACCAACATAAATGGATGGTTCTATATGTATATTTAATTTATATAAATGATAATTAATCCATGATCACAATTATGGAGACAGAGTAATTATTAATCCTTTTACCATAGTCAATATACAAAAGTTGTTTTTAGATTATGTTTAAAACATCCACAAAACAATCTATGTAAATATAGATGATTTAGTAACATAATAAGTCATACAAATAAATGAAATTAAAGGAATAATGATAATGGAGTAAAAATTAAATAATCTCTTAATAAAGTTAAATTTAAATATAATTATAATATTTAGGTGTTAGAGAAGGCAGGAAGCTATAAAAGTCTTCAAGAAATTATTTTTCATTAAAACCATTTTAAAATTATTGATTTCAAGTCTTTTTATTCTATATCCATATTTTTTAAAATGTCTTAATAATATTCAAATTTTTAAATGGAATATTTTTAATAATCATTTTTTCTATTTATTAATTTATCTAAATTTTTTATATATAAATCTATTTATCATTGACAATATCGTTCATTTTAACATTCTTCAAAAATGTAAAGAAACAATATGTTGTGACTACCTATTCCCTCTATCATAGACCTTATTCATTATAAATACAATTATAAAAAATTAAAAAGTGTTTCAAAGAAGATCATATTAATTATCATCAATTGCTATTTAACTTAAATAGTTTCTGAATGAAATTTTGATTTCTACATATTTTTTTATAAAAATGGAAAGCAATTTGATTGTGGGTTTAAATGAGTTTTCAAAGGGTTTGATGATGATAAATGTCCAAGCATTAATTTTTTTGTTAATTATATATTACTTGATATTTATATATTGTGATGGGTGAGCATGATATAGCTCATGATAATGGCTGGTCACAATATAGCTCTCCAACGAGGTAGGAAATTATTAGTATTCAAAAGAGAAAATTAGGGGTGATAACTAGTTAGGTAAATTTTATGGAATCAACATTGCTTTAGTTATTCTAAAATGGGTTAAACATTAGTGAGAATTGGATTTTAATATGATGCTACAGGATATATATTTTATTCCTATAAATGGATTTTACAAAAATGTTTTATTTTCATGATGTAAGGAATCTTTATGAACATGTAATGGTGAAGGGATAGTATTTCATGGAATTTTTTTCATGTGTTATCATGTGCTTCAGGATTCCATCGTGGTTTTATTTTTCTCTCAAATGGTTTTAAAATAATTTGTCTGAGGAATTTTTATTTTCTAATGTGGATATTTTTATTTATGAGCTTAATGTTTTATTATAAAAATGGAAAAAAGTTTCCTTATTTTAATTGTTTTTCAATACACTAACATTTTGATATTATTTTTTATAACCCTTACTGTGATTTGGGTACACAAACCAAATTAATAAATGTTTTTTATTGGGACCAAGGATGATTATAAACAATTATAAAGTGTATATAAGAATAAATTAAATGTTTCTCGAGTAAATAAACTGTCTCATAAATGAAAAATAACTGTGATCTTAATAATCATTTTTTTCGAAAAATGGACTTTGGGTTTTTTTTGAATATATAATTTAATGGTTTTCATAATTCTCAAAAACAATAAACCTAATATATCATTGGTGTGTTTGAATGTAGGACTCTTATTAAAATTATTGTAATCATGGTTTTATTATTATATAGGGAATTATACTAACAATCATAATTAGTATATAAGTCATGATATAAGATAAATGAAAATGCCAGAACTAATGAAAAAACTACCAAATATACATAATAGATTTTTAGTCAGAGATAAAAACCTTATGTAAAACTAAAAAATAAATTAAATAACCTATTAACTTTATACTCCACATAATTCTAATATTAAACTTTTTAATGATACCACTGGCATGACCCTAATGTCTTGTAAAAATAATATAATAGATATAAGTGAGTAAAAAAACACATAGAAGTTTCCTCCCATATTTCTCTAAACTAGGACAATGTGATTAGAGAGTGGTAATTCAATAAATATATGTACTTTAACAATAGTTTCTATTTAACCCTTGGGTAATGTCTCCATTGACAAGAATTACACTATAACTCACCTTAAACATACTCCCCAAATAACAAGGTATATATATAGCATAACTTATTAAAAAATACACTTTGGTCTCCCACAAAATAATTCACATGAAGTGTAGTTTCTATAATACCAAACATCTCATATCATTATAAATCCAACATTTCAAGAATAATCAATACTTGTATCTATACTATATAATAAACATAATCATAAATATGAGCATACATGTATCCAATAATAACCACAATCATAACAATAACAGTATATGGGTATGGGGGATGTATAAATTAGTTATCTCCCCAGTAATATCTCTTTTCCTATATTCCTAGTCACACCTATGAAATCAACCTTCTTATAGTGTTTTCATAGAGAATTTTACTTTTATAACATAAAATAATATAATACACAACAATATAAACATAAAACCCCACATATCATATAAAAAACTTATCAATATTTATTAACAAGGTTTTTATTTTTCTATGGAAATATCCCTCTATTTTCAAATATTATTTATGAGAAGATAAATAAGCTACCCATTAGAGGGTTTGTCTCAATTTATCACTTTTTTTTAGTCTCTATGAATTAAAAAACATTATATATGTATAGTAATAAAACCCTTTACCACAACCAAATATCAATATTTTCTATAGAGAGAAACAATTATAAATACCTCATATATTAGGCTCCACAAAATTATAAATAAAAAAATTAATCAAATGTATCATAATTATTATAAGAACATTTTAATGTGTATCTTCTATTCAAAACATCCCATAGACCACTATACCTCTATCAAATATGCTATAATTTCAATTATGTTGGATATTTATATGATCTATGTGTTTAAATGATAAAAACTAGAAGTGAATCAACCTCATTTATCCAATAACACCCCTCATTCAAATAAAAAAAATAAATACAATGAATAAAAATAAGTTCCATGGAACCCATTCCATTTTTGAATGACCCTAAACTGATTTAGAATGTAACAAAGATTAATTTTCCTAACCATCCTGTAAACACATAATTTTAAATAATATTTCTATTATAAATTGAATGTAAACATTTTATACGGAATGGAAATCATGATAATAATAGTTTATTCCACCAAAAAATGAAACAATACAAACTAACTTCATATAGGTGACATAACATCCATGTCATTTTCAAATCACCCAAGAAGTATTCACTATTCCAAGTCCAATATTATATTAATTAATGTATCATAATTTAATAGTTATATGATAGTGGCATGATATAATAAATTCTTTTCACGAAATTTTGAAACTCATGTGATAACATTAGTTCAATTTCCCATTTATAGACCCTTGGTAATGTTTGGATGATTTAATTCTAGATTCTGTGTCCCATATTTGATTTCACTAGCTGAGATATAGTGTATGTTGTTATCAGATAATTAATTAACAATATTTTGGTCTTCCATGATTACACTCTAGCTATATAATCCCCCAATATACCCGCATTTAGGGTCGAACAACCCCCTTATCATTGAACCTTCTAGCACTATTTAGTTCGAGTTCTAATATCCAAATCTACTTGCATTTCCAATTTTTAGGTAAAAGCATCCTCATATTTTTTTTAAATGATGAATTACTCTATGTATATAGGAAAATCTATTTCCCGTTCAAGCCAAAAAAATATGGTGGTCCTTATACTTATTTGTGGATGTGTCATTTCATTTGTTGCACAATTTCACCAGTATTCTACATATAGTTCAACTACCATGTCAGTCTCCTCAACCATACTCCACATATATAGAAGAAACAAAAATTAATTCAATATTAGTGGCCGCATATCACCCACCAAAAACAAAATAAAATATAATAAGGGAATACTTTCATGTGTAATTTTACTTTTGTGGGTTTCTATTTTTAGGTTTTTCTATAAAAATTGGATTTTAGGACTGTAGTTGTAGATCTTATGCTTTTGGATCCATCATAACTATAAATATTTATCTATAAAAAATAAATAAATTACTTTATTTTTAGATAATTTTATAAAACATATATTAATTTATATTAAGAAAAATATATAAATTAAATATTATCTTAAGAAAAAATAATTATTATCCTTAAATTCTTACTCATACATAATAATTAATTTGTATACAATATAGAAAAAATATATTCAATTAACATCTTAATAAAATAATGGATTTGATTCTTCTATAATTTATTCCTTATTCCATGATCATTTTCATTATTTTACCACATAAATATACATACCAAACTCTAATATTCTCGAGATAAATTCACCAATCGATGAATTTAGGGGAGGATTTGAGTTTTGGAAATATTGTTTCCTTTCCTAAAAACCATTATATTTTTATTTAGGTACTAATTAAATTATTGTGTTAAAGTGGGAATCCACAAAGAAAAATGATCAAGAGACTAAGTACAGTCTAAAAAATAGATGACAAATTTTAAAATTCAAATTCAATTTTTTTAACCCTATGTCATTTCTAGGTAACATTAAAAATTATCATGGATTTAAAAAAACAAATAAGAACATAGATTCAAAATTAAAAATTCCAACATTTCCTTGGTTCAAGTGCCATCACCTTAACATTAAAATTTCAACGATTATCACACATTAGAACCTCATACCATAATCAACCTTTTGTAATGAACCTTACACAGAAGTCTCATTTGTTGTTTCCAATTGTGTTATGCAGTCAAAACTATCACAAATCAGCAGCAAAACTATTGTAAAAAACAACATAAATACATCGATACACAACTACATAATTCACCTTTACCAATGTAATGAAATAAACGAAGTTTGTTTGACACTAGAGATTCAAACCCGCCAACACTCATTATAATAGAGGATAAACTGAACACCCCAAATAACACATTTCATAAATGATAATAGTCTTAGGATCATATACATAGATTCTTCAAAAGAAAATATGAAATATGAAATAATAATATTATAGTATAAATATAATTAGAATACATTAATGAATAAATAGATAAATAAAATTAATAAAATAAATTAATTGCTTCTTATATGTATCAAACTCAAACTCTCATTTAAACACCCTATAATATAATCAATTGTACTCTAATTTAAATATTTTAGTATCATGTACATGTAAAAACTAAATATTTTACCCCATATATGGAAAAAATATAGATTTTCCCAAAAACATCACAAAATCCCAATAGGTATGTTCAAGATCCCAATAATATATTCCCGTTGAATACATTTCTTACTCCTGAATTTTAAAAATAATCATACTATCTAAAACAAAAAAATAAAAAACATTTGTGAACTAAATATTAAAAATGTTTTCAATATATCATTCTTAATTAATTTACGTCATCTTAATTATCCACAATAATCCCAATAATATAAATTTTTGTTAATCATTTAGAAGATCTAAATTAGAAAAAGATATTTTATTATAGTTTTTGATGGAAAGCCTAATAGATTTCACCCCCACACACATTTCGAGTCAATGGGAACCTATTTACCAAAGGTAGAATGACACTAGGACTTTTCTAGATATATAACAGAAAAACATGTCTGTTGATAATATGGGAGGTAGGGATCACCACACCCTTTAATGGGGATTATTTCTCACTCTAAGACACTCTTATTTATTAAATATATTATCATGAATCCTTCCCAAATCCCAGTATATGATTCGTTACCCCTATTATTATTTTATGATTGAAACTATATGTTAATGTGAAAAACATGATGTATTATATTCTATACACTATTCTCTTACTAATTTTTATTTATTTGATTTATAGTCATCATTTTACATTCGATATTTTATCACCATCGAGGGCGGTGGTTTGTGCTTTATAGTTAGGATATGAGTATGACAACCTGAGATTTTAAAAGAGGAGTATAATGGACAATACCTTATATCACACAAAAACACAAGCATAGAATATAATGTAATACACTAATATATTAACATATATTTCTTTTTAAATAAATTCAATAACTCTGAAAGTAATGAATTCACTCAAAAAATGTTTTAATGAAACACGATACCTTATTCAAATATTAATATTAACACATGAACATTATAACCTATCCATTAAGATGGAAGGTATGAATAGTTTTAACTAAATTGTGAAAATTATATTCATTAAACATGTATAAAATAAATAAAATTTATATATATTTATTAGAAATAAAAATAAAAAACACCTGAAAGAGAATGAAATGTTTTCTGAAAAACACTATTTTTTCTAAAGGCAGGATTAATAGTACATTAGAAACATAATTTAAAATTAGTTTTTCCTAATTTATAAAATATATTTCATATAATAAACATAGTTTTTAAACATACATGTCCAAATTATATTGGGGTGTTTTTTCTAAATAATACGAAAAGATTATTTTCATTGATTCATAGTGAAATATACTAATTTTCTTGAAAACTCTATTTTCGTTTAAATTATATCAAAAGTAAAATTATATTTTAAATTGGATTTCTATAAAAATTACTTCATATATATTAATATTTATCTAATTCATGTCAATTGAATCAATTTCATTTTGAATTATTATATTAAAAAATTCTATACTAATAATACTTTTGTCTTTGGAAAATCGCTTTATCTTCAATTTTGTGATTCAGTTTTAAATTGAATTCTATCCCAAATATGAATTGAATTTGTAAAAATGGATTATATATTTGGGAACATAATATTTTTTATTATCTTAAATGATTAAATTAATCTTTGATAGTAAATAATTGTGAAAAGAATAAAAATTAATAATCATGATTAAGGTGAAAATGGGATTATTGGGGTTTAAACCACGAAGATAAGGTTTTAAAATCCCATAAAACAAATAAACCCCTCATTGTATGGATATAATTTGATATTATAAACTATATGTTCTTCAAATTACCCATTTTGGTGGATTTGTTCATGATAAACACGTGTGTATCACTTTTTCTTCTCAAAATTTATATGAGTGTCCACTCCCACACTTATAAAAGGTCAACCACTCTCCCCCACATTTCCTACTTAAAAACCCATTTGGTTTGTTAAATACCTAGGAAAATAAATTCCATAAATCCATACCCACATCTTTGGGGCCTTACTTCATATCGGAAGGCCACCTCTAAAGTATTTTGGTATAACTCTATAGAGACTCTCAAAGAAGAGGTAATATTCTTAAATGTGTGTATTTTATTAATTCATTATTGAACCTCTATCAAAACATCTTCAAAAAGTATAATATAAGAACACTATTATCTCATATATGCTATTATTTTATTATGTTTCTTATTTAATCCATATTCATCTCCACTTCTATAAAATATGTTTCAAAATCCTCGGTTGTGTTTATAGCGGACTACTGCCCCATGAATCGTTGTAATTGATTTCCATTACTGCCGTTAAATGTTTGAGATAATGATGTATTTAATATATTTATATTATATTTATGAAATTATTATAATTATATTATAATAATATCACAAATATGTTTTTACTTTATTTTTCATGGGGGACACGATAACATCCTAGATGTGTACAGTTGACTACCACCTCACAAAGCGGTGTGATTAGTTTTTTTGCTTATGATTTTAATGGGAGGTAGTAAAGAAAATTATAATGAATATATTTTATATTTATGATTTAAAAATAATTATTAAAATATAATATCACATATAACTACTTAAATTTCAATCCTTTGGAAAAAAATAATGTTACTTGTGTGTATTTGTCAACAAACACCTCTATGTGGTAGTGTCAGATGATTTTCATTTAATATTTATATCAATCATAATGAGAATGGTATTAATTAATAAATAAAATATATTACATAATAAATATTATTTAAATGTGAATTAATATTTATTTTCCTATCATTCCATCCATCAAAATAAAAATAGAATCAATGATCATGAATACATACAACATACCGTCTCCATGAACGATGTAATCCATATCCTATCCATAAATTTTACAGACTAATATAAATACATATATAATTAATAAATATTATCTTTATATAATTATTAAAATTATGGAGATTATGTAACCATGATAAAATTAAGAGGACAAGATTATCAAACTAAAACAGATATAAAAACAAAGCATTTATCACCAGAAATAGTGATTCTTACAAATACTTATGAATAAACATGTTATTAAAAACTATATTCATATCATATTTGGATTGAAATATATGAATATTGTTATATAATAGATTTATAATAATAATATGTTTACTATATAGTAGGTTTACACACACATGATGTAATTTTAATGTGAGGTAAGTGTTTTTCATTTCACTTTTACTTTGGTGATACATGCACAATGTTCACCTCTTATTCCATTACGTATTGTATATACTTTTGATTTCATATGATATATCATGAAAATTTTTATTCTTGACTTATTTAATGTTTTATTTGATTATTATTTCTTTTATGGGGATTGTGATTTAGATGTTACAATAGTTGTAAGTGTTTATTTCATAATGTCATCATTATTTGTGTTTGTTTTCAATTAAGTATACTATAAAGAAAATTATTTGATAATTATGTCTCGAACCATCCCCTAGGGCACATGTCATGACTACCCCAAGACTACCTCTCAAAGGCCATGGGATGTCGACTAGAACCGAGTGCATTATACCATGAGTGGGAGGTCTTTTCCAGAGTACCTGAACCCCCGCGCAAACACACACAACCAAGTCCCAACAAACAAGAAAGGAAAACATTCATGCCACTAAAAAACTACTGAGTAATGGTAAAATCTGTAAGTCAAATCAGCCTGAATTCAAACCCAATAAAAGAGAAACTGAAAACATGAGACTACAAAAGATCTCTGTAAGATGTCTAGAGAAGACCCCACCTGAATGACAGACATGGAGAGTTGTCAGAAGTTGTGGTAGTACACCCTACCTATTTTATCTCACTGGGAGTCACCTGGTCCTGGTCCACCGAGGTCTCTAATGAACCGCCTGTCATCTACACCAGACAAAACATTTGTAGACAAATCTCATGTAGGGATCAGTAGAAAAATACTTAGTATGTATCACAAAACACAAGGGAAAGTATATAAAGGAAATTATACATAAGGTACTATCATCTCACACAGGTTTAATTTATTATATGTAAGGAAAAAATTTCATTCATACACTGAACACCTTAGACTACTGAGTTACTCATCCCTGATCGGTACTGTTGGTATGATGGGTCACATAGATCCACTCCCCCTTGTGGGTATGCCAGGTCAAATAGAGCCTCTTCCTACATGGGCCATCATATTGAGGTACACATTCCTGATGAGTATCATGGTTCTGCCGGGTCACACAGATCTGCTCCCACAAAATTGGGCCCACTTACTATTGTCCAGGCCGCTCAACGACCCGATTTGTGCATCCCCAGCCTGGTCGACTACCAGTAGGCCGGTCTCCTCCAGCCCAGATGCCACCTAGATTTTGCTTTAGCACTATGTATTCGACTAGTCTGGCCACCCCTTGGTCCCTCAAGTGGTCCCTACTAAACAACGGGCCAACGGGTTGATGCAACCCACCTAACGTGAGCTTCCCGCCGATGCGGCTAGGTGGTTGTGTCCCTATCCGCTAGCTGTCAGCCCGCTGTTGGTGGATCCTTCCACATTGATGTATCTCAAGTCGGCCTCAATGCGTCTTCACTGTCCCTCACCCCTAGTTCACGTCTGCCGCTACCGGTGCCTTCTACAAACCACTAGGTCCACTCTGGTGGTATGTTCTGCAAACCGTCTATGCCCCCATGTTCCTTGTGGTTATGTCTTTCCTACTACGGCCTCGGTACCGCCTTTCATTCAAATTGGATCTTCAATCCCAAACACCATACGAAGGCCCAAAAATAGAGGGATGATGGCATTGTTCTTGTCGTCCAGATTCCTCTGCATTAGATGTTTTGAATCACGTGAATTGAAAATTTAGTTTCTACCAACAAAAATAAATGATCCCAAAGAAAAAACCTGATTCAATCAATCCTCCTAGAAGATTAATGACTCATGGATAAACCTATTCATGGGTTGGTCTACGTTCGTTGGTTTTAGAAAGACCAATATGAAATCAAAACAAAATTTACCCCTACCTAGAGAAGCTTCAATTAGAGAGAACCTCGTTGCTAACAGTGATCCATCTACGGGGGTTAGTGTTCATCACTCTCCATTCTCGAACCCATTCATTGAGTTTGTCGTTTTCAAAAGTGATTCACTGGCACTCATCATTGGAAGGGATTCCTCCCGATAAATTCTTCAGAATAATTCCTAAAGTTTCCCTATGTTTCTCGAACCCCTTATTCCATTAAAAAATAAACATTTCATATAATTTCTATCACATTGTTTCATCACATCATTACAATATTTTATTTATAAAAAAAATTTCTATTAAGATTCAAATTAATGTGTGGTTATGTTGTACATTTATGAGCCTCATTATTGGGATTCTTCATTTCCTCATCGGTGCACTAGAGTGTTAATGTTCCACTTCCCAACGGTGAAGAAAAACAAATTAAATAATCTTTTTATGTGATTTTATTTTTCTTTCGAAAAGTTTGAAACCTATCTTTTTCGGTCAACCCTCGCTGGTAATGTAACGCCCCGACCCCAGCTACCCAGAGTCGGTGCATTACTTCGTAACATTGGCATGATCACAAAAGATCAATTCTCGAAAGACCAATTAGTTTAGTAGCCTTGAAACACTAGATACATTCATAAATGTTACATTACATCATAAAGTGAAAACCTACAATAACAAAGTCTCCATAGTCCACACTCATTTCCTCTTCTGACTATCCATGCAGGTCATTCATAAAATTATTCTTCACATCTTGGAAAATATTAAAACATTGAAAGGGGTGAGCTTAGATGCTCAGTAAGAATAACAATATAGTGGAAGCTTTCATAAATAAACATTAACATTTAAGGCAATGTATAACTAAAAAAAAGCCTTTTAAACTTGAACTTTAGCATAAATGGAAAAGGTAAAATGAAATAATGCCATTTACTTACTCACATGGATATTCTACTAGTCGAATAATCACATGAAATATCAATAACCAATTTCATAATGATGGAATGCATAATGCCAGACTATCATAACCACGTAGTCAAGGCCTCGTGCCAAGACCACAAATATGATTTTTTCAAGGCATCATGCCAAGACTCTAGTTTGTCTCATGAGACCTACCAATACATCGAGGAGCTATAGTGGGCTCCACCCGTCACTTATTAAGTACAATGCATTCCTTATATGAACAGGTTTAAAATATAATAAACCATAACATAATTGTATCACATAAAACATGCATAAAGGAAACATAAGATTTCCACACTTCAATCACAAGATATCAATACAACACATTGATATAATAAAAACACTTTCAAAACTATTTTCAATACCAAAATAAAATAAAGTTAAAACTTTGTATTTTTTCATTAAAAAAAGTTATGGCTTGTAGAGGAAGCCGAAACTCAAATAATGGTCACGGCGGCAGAGAAGTCGTTGTCGCCACATATGTATGGCAAGAAAAACATTCCCTTTTTGTTTTTTAGTAAAACGCTTCGTATAAAAAAGATTTCTTTTTGAATAAACGTAAAATTCAAAGGGGTTTATACACCGTATAAAAGAAAGTTGTGTATAAAACAAAATAGGCCTCAATGAAAGGAGATTGAGACGAAGACCCTTACAAAGATAATTTTTTTTAAATAAAGTAGATATATTATGTGTATTCACTATAAGTAAACATAAATAAAGTACAAATACAAGATAGGACATAATAATATCATGACATAATTTGAAAGTAGGAGATTAACCCAAAGAATGGAAATGGGGTTAAGAAATTCCCTAACCTCGTGTCCAAATTCAGTCGACCATTCTTTGATCTCCTGAATAATAAACTAGAGTTAATATTTACCTTCTTAAGAACCTTTTTCAAGTTCATTATTCCTTTTATATCACTTATTACCATGTCATGAACATTATGTAATTATTTAAGTTTATAACGGTCGTTTTGTCGATCTTAGGTACTTGAGTCAAAAATAAACTTCTTATAATTACACATTATTCATGTTGTAAAATATCCATTATATCCATAATTATATTCATGATTTATATATCATATACATCATATATATCCAGTATATACATTCATTTATAATATTACATAACATTTAGAGGTATGAAATGAAATGCACCGTTCAGGGAGACGGTAAGCCATACGTACGCATGAACGCTACTTTCATTTCCATTTCATATTTAATGGAATTAAGTTATAATTATATAAAGGTATAATATAATTCCAGTATAATATAATGTATAATACCATTTAATCCATCCTTTATACATCCCACATATGGCATTAACGATTCAAATCACTGTGTGGGGGCGGTAGTCCGCAGTTCCTAAAATGAAATTATCGCATTTACCCATAATGGAAATCATAAAGTATTCCATAAATGAGAAATATAGAAGCATAAGTAAAACATAAATATAATATATATCATATATGAAAATAGTGTCATCAAAATGGCCACCATTAGAGGTGTTAAAAGAATATTGAACAATCATCATTTCGTGAGGCAGTATTTCACCACCCACAGAAACAGTATGTTCTTTAACCATTATACGAAGGTTTGTGTAAGTGTAAACCAAATCATTATCATACCAATATCCTAGTATATTTTAAATACTGGTGTTGTTACAAAATAAAGGAATAAAAAGAGTTTAAGGGGTTGGAGAATCAAAATAAAACAAAATAACATTAGAGAAGACATTACCTTAAAATCGGGTAACTCTTTTTGATTTGAGCCAAAGGCTTCCTTGGGAAGACATCTGCCCAAAGTGAGGCTTCTAAAAATAAGGGAAGGAAGTTTAAAGATTATTTGGGTAGAGGTTTGCCGAGCCAAAAGGCTTTTAAAGTGTGAGTAAGGTGGTAGTGGTGGGGGCCTTTTATAAGTGGAGAGGAGGGGCACTCTTGGAATGTAATGAAATGTTACTTTATTATATAATTATTTTCGGATTTTAAAAGTCCCACACTTATATAATTCGAGTATAAGGTGATAAGGGTTATAAATATACTCATCAAATAGGTTTTTGATATGTTTAAGACTTGGATTTTACATTATCTTTTCATTTTATTTAAATCATTAATTAATGAGGTAATCGCTGCATCATCATGGTGTCATAAATAATATAATTTATTTATTGTCTAAAAATTATTAAAAAAATATCATGATTTAGGAAAGCTTTTTATCATTCTAATGAATATTTATAGTCAAAAATATGACTTTTATAACCCCATTTAAAAATTGTTTTAGTAAAACAACTTATGTTTGTGACATTTTTATTTTAACTTTAAATAAATGTTATTTATGTCATTTTCCTACCAAAGTGGCTTCATGGGGTCCCCATGTTGACCCATGGATTGTCTCGGTCGGCCATGACACATAACATAGGGGTAGGACAAGTGTATAGGTATTTTCATATTTTTATAATATCATTTTTACCTTAAATATCACTAATTACCTTTAATCATGATTAATTAAACTTAAAAGTTACTATTCACCAAAAAATTATTTTAATCCCATTGAACCACATTTTACATCCTAATGACAACCATTTATGTTGGATTTTTGAAAATCAAATCACAGAAGCGGTAATATTTCATTTAAACGAAAAATCTGTTATTTAACTACCCCTTAGTGGTTTCACTATTCATCACAAATTGATGTTTTTCAGAACAATACCAAAATTTTACCCTAAGCTATAATTGATATTCAGAATTCAAAAATGATGTCTATTTCAAAAAATTCCAAACATATAAGTTGCATTAATTAATTTTATAACTAATTCCTACTATCACAACAAATAGCGTGTTTTTAAGAAACAATATATATCAAAAGATTGACAATTGTTTATGTCCATTTTCAAAGTGAAATTAATTATAATTAACACCATTGCATAAAATGGTACAAATATGTTCTAATTATACATTAAAAACACTCAATAGTATAATTTATCACTATAAATTATTTTTATTAAAAAAATTTGTATTAAGTATTTTTCACTATTCATAAAAAATGGAAGTTCTCTGAAAATTACAAAAAATTCAACTTAGGATAATTTCGATATTATGAATAAAAAATTGAAGTCCATTTTGAAATATAAAATTTCTATAATTTTAAAACGTGGGTATTAATATTCATAACAGTTACTTTGATTAGTCGCGGTGTGTTAGAACTCGAACTTGCGTACAATGAAAGCTGTTGCATTATTAAAAGAGAGGTGTATCATGGAAGCTCGGGGTGTTACATTCTCCCATCCTTCAATAAATTACGTCCTCGCAATTTTAAAATGTTCTTCAAAAATAAAAGTTTGAAAATAGAAAATACCTTTGTAGAAAACCCACATCGAAAATAGGTTTAATAAAAATATAACTTTAAAAGATTGAAAGATAAGTACAAAGGTCACCCGAGATAGACCATACTAGGATTCTATGAAAATATGGATATGGAAGAACAAAAACCATCAAGGTTTGATGGAGAGTTGTAGAAAATAGGATTAGGAGGAAGTTAACCATAATAAAATCACAAACTTTTGATTGGTTAAACGTTCATTGAATCCCCAGTTGTAAAAGTTAACCGGCAAACGTTTTTTATAAATTACCTTTTATAAATTTGGGGAATTTATTTAGGAGATTTACTAATAACGTAAGGGTATATACATACTTGTCATGTAGACATTCATTCTTTAATAAATTTTTACCACAAACCCATACTTCACTCTAAAAGGTAATAGAACTCAAAAATATTCTATTTATCCTAATTGTATAAGGTTCCAAATATTAACACATACCATTTAGATTAGGAAAACTATTTTGTAATAACCAGGGACTTCTTGTAGGTTAGTGGTAGGTAATAAAGGCCTATCACACTATGGTTGTGGGTTCGATTCCTCCAGCATTGTTTGACTCAACGGGTTATGCCCCACCCTACAGGTTGTCCTTTTCCTAAAACTATAGTATTATAATATTCCAAAAATAATCTTCCGAAATGTTTTAACCTTAAACAATGCTATCCAAAGATCAACTTAATCCATTCCAACCTTTATAGTAATCCAAAATACCTCTGTCCAGACTTTCTCTAAAGGGTCCATAAATTCAAAAATCAATTGTAACATTAGATTCCCTAAACAAATTAATGTTTCTCTTATTGTCATATACTCAAAATATGATTTCCTTCATCATATTAAAACCTTAACGAAAACAACGAGTACTGCAGTACAATCCTTATATATATCACATTATTCTTATAACCATAATCTAGTTATTGAGTCCAATAACACAAATACAATAATTATTCAACTTTATCTGTAGTAACAGCACAAGCTTGGCCTTGATCCCTTGGTCTTTTCTGAGGCATGTTTCCCTGACGTTTAGGAAATTCATTTTCATAATGCCCCATTTCCCTAAAATTATATCATTCCACATTGCAGCAACTTTCTTTCCCTTGCAATCATGAGCTTGGTGTCCTTTTTCTCCACATTTATAACAAACTCTCATTCCTTTTAGGCAAGCACCGGGGTGATTCTTCCCACAATTATCACATAATGGAAAATCCTTCTTTCCCTTTTTCCCTTTATCCGTCTCTTGTTCCACCGTTCTCTTCTTCTCTTGATTTACTTTGTTGTCTTAAGACTTAGAGAATTCCTTTTCTGTTTTGATAGAACATGAGACTATATCTTCGTACATTGAGAAAGATTGTGATACTAAAGCTCGACGGAGAAACGGTTTTAACCCATCAATGAAACGATCAATCTTAATTCTTGGGTCACATATATAATCTGCAGCATGTCTTGCTAACCTTGTAAAGTAGGCCTCATACTTTACGACATTCTCATCCTCCTTTTGCCTCAGACTTAGAAATTGCCTTTCCATATCTGCTCGATGGTCATGTGGAAAGTATTTTTCTATGAAAAGATCTTTGAACTCTCTCCATTCAATATGTGATACTTCATCATCTTCCTTTGTGTTTTGAATCAGCGACCACCATTGATCAACATCTCCAGTGAGGCGGTAGACTGCCACGACAACCTTCTCCCTTTCGCTACTCCCCAAGGCGTGGAATATTTTCTCTAAGGATTTTATCCATTGCTCAGCTACTAATAGATTTGTACCCCCATTAAATGTTGGTGGTTTTTTCCTCCTGAAGCGGTCTAACATTGATCCTCCACGTTGCGGGTCAGGGTGTTCCATATGAGTAAGGTTATTATTCATAACCTGAGTGAGTTGTCCCAGTATGGTAATAATTTTATCAGCACCAGTTGTATCCCCAGATCCACAATAATTATCTTGAGCAGGAGGGGAATCCCTACACGGAGTGCGTGCATTGATACTGTTTCCATTCCTTCCACTAGGCGCCATTTCTAAACAATTGCATAAACTAGATTAGTTTATTAATCAAAATACATAATTCCATACTTATAAAATACTTAACATAAATTGAACTATTTATGGATATAATCCATAATCATAAAAATGTTTTATTTGAGGAAGTATATATTCATAACCCTTCATAGTGGTTTGTAAAGAAAATGAGAATTATCCTAAGCATATCCCCTAGGAGTGTCGTAACTAAGAGTGCAGCAAGGCCCATTGTCGTGCACCAGTTCCCGTTCGAGTCTAGATCAAAGTGGTGTTTTCGGGTTTTACCCCTACGTACATCTGTGCCAGAGCCACCTCTATCTGCTCGTATCCAGACAGGGATGTATTACTCGGAAAACTCACAAAATCTCTATAATACCAAAATTCTAGGAAGTTCTTCTATACTAATCCTCAAAGTCTATCTTATGGCTATGCACTCTAATCAGAGTTTATCTAAATATAGCTTCCAAGGTTAGTAATAAAATGCCTCTGATACCAACTGTAACGCCCTGACCCCAGCTACCCAGAGTCGGTGCATTACTTCGTAACATTGGCCTGATCAGAAAATATCAAGTCTCAAAATACCGATTAGTTTAGTAGCCTTGAAACACTAGATACATTCATAAATGTTACATTACATCATAAAGTGAAAATCTACAATAACAAAGTCTCCATAGTCCACACTCATATCCTCTTCTGACTATCCCTGCAGGTCATTCATAAAATACTTCTTCACATCCTGGAAAATATTAAAACATTGAAAGGGGTGAGCTCAGATGCTCAGTAAGGATAGCAATATAGCGGAAGATTTCATATATAAAAATTAACATTTAAGGCAATGTATAACTAAAACAAAAGCCTTTTAAACTTGAACATTATCATAATATGGAAAAATTAAAATTAAATAATGCCATTTACTTACTCACAGGGATATTCTACTAGTCGAATAATCACATGAAATATCAATAACCACTTTCATAATGATGGAATGCATAATGCCAGACTATCATAACCACGTAGTCAAGGCCTCGTGCCAAGACCACAAATAAGATTTTGTCAAGGCCTCGTGCCAAGACACTAGTTTGTCTCATGAGACCTACCGATTCATCGAGGAGCTATAGCGGGCTGCCCCCGTCACTTATTAAGTCCAATGCATTCCTCATATGAACAGGTTTAAACATATCATAACCCATAACATAATTGGATCACATAAAACATGCATAAAGGAAACATAATATTTCCACACTTCAATAACAAGATATCAATACAACACATTGATATAATAAAAACACTTTCAAAACAATTTTCAATACCAAAAAAAAGAAAGTTAAAACTTTGTATTTTTTTCATTAAAAAAAAGTTATGGCTTATAGAGGAAGTCAAAACTAAAATAATGGTCACGGCAGCAGAGAAGTCGTTGTCGCCGCATATGTACGGCAAGAAAAACATTCCCTTTTTTTCGTTTAGTAAAACGCTTCGTATAAAAAGATTCCTTTTGAATAAACTTAAAAGTCAAAGGGGTTTATACACCGTATAAAATAAAGTTGTGTATAAAACAAAATATGCCTCAATGAAAGGAGATTGAGACGAAGACCCTTAGAAAGATCATTTTTTTAAATAAAGTAGATATATTATGTGTATTCACTATAAGTACACAGAAATAAAGTACAAATACAATATAGGACATAATAATATCATGACATAATTTTAAAGTAGGAGATTAACCCAAAGAATGGAAATGGGGTTAAGAAATTCCCTTACCTCGTGTCTGAATTCACTCGACCGTTCTTTGATCTACTGAATAATAAACTAGAGTTAATCTATACCTTCTTAAGAACCTTTTTCAAGATCATTAGTCCTTTTATATCACTTATTACCATGTCATGAACATTATGTAATTATTTAAGTTTATAACGGTCGTTTTGTCGATCTTAGGTACTTGAGTCAAAAATAAAATTCTTATAATTACACTTTGTTCATGTGGTAAAATATCCATTATATCCATAATTATATTCATGATGTATATATCATATACATCATATATATCCCGTATATACATTCATTTATAATATTACATAACAGTTAGAGGTAATAAATGAAATGCACCGTTCATGGAGACGGTAAGCCATACGTACGCATGAACGCTACTTTCATTTCCATTTCATATTTAATGGAATGAAGTTATAATTATATAAAGGTATAATAAAATTCCAGTATAATATAATGTATAATACCATTTACTCCATCATTTATACATCCTACATATGGCATTAACGATTCAAATCACTTTGAGGGGGCGGTAGTCCGCACTTCCAAAAATGAAATTATCGCGTTTAACCATAATGGAAATCGTAAAGTTTTACATAAATGAGAAATACAGAAGCATAAGTAAAACATAAACATAATATATATATCATATATGAAAATAGTTTCATCAAAATGGCCACCATTAGAGGTGTTAAATGAATATTGAACAATCATCGTTTTGTGAGGCAGTATTTCACCACCCACAGAAACAGTATGTTCTTTAACCATTAGACAAAGGAGTGTGTAAGTGTAAATGAAATCCTTATCATAACAACATCCTGGTATATTTTATATACTGTTTTTGTTAAAAAATAAAGGAATAAAAATAGTTTAAGGGGTTGGAGAAGCAAAATAAAACAAAACAACATTAGAGAAGACATTACCTTAAAATCAGGTAACTCTTTTTGATTTGAGCCAAAGGATTCCTTGGGAAGAATTCTGCCCAAAGTGAGTCTTCTAAGAATAAGGTAGAGAATTTGAGAGAGTATTTGGTCAGAGGTTGGCTGAGCCAAAAGGCTTTGAAAGTGTGATTAAGGTGGTAGTGGTGGGGGCCTTTTATAAGTGGAGAGGAGGGGCACTCTTGGAAAGTAATGAAATGTTACTTTATTATATAATGAGTTTCGGATTTTAAAGGTCCCCCACTTATATAATTCAAGTCTAAGGTGATAAGGGTTCGAAATCTACTCATCAAATAGGTTTTTGACAAGTGAAAGCCTTAGAGTTTACATTATCTTTTAATTTTATTTAAATTGTTAATTAATGAGGTAATCGCTGCATCATCATGGTGTCATAAATTATTTAATTTATTTAATGTCTAAAAATTATAAAAAATATCATGATTTAGGAAATCGTTTGATCTTTCTATGGAATATTTATAGTCAAAAATATTACTTGTATAACCCCATTTAAAAATTGTTTTAGTAAAACAACTTATGTTTGTGACATTTTTATTTTAACTTTAAATAAAAGTTATTTATGTCATTTTCCTACCAAAGTGGCTCCATGGGGTCCCCAAGTTTACCCATGGATTTTATTGGTCGGATATGACACATCCAATAGGGGTATGACAAGTGTAAAGGTATTTTCATATTTTTATAACATCATTGTTACCTTAAATATCACTAATTACCTTTAATCACGATTAATTAAACTTAAAAGTTACTATTCACCAAAAAATTAATTTAATCCCATTGAACAACATTTTCCTTCCTAATGAAAACCATGTATGCCGGATTTTTGAAAATCAAATCACAGAAGTGGTAATATTTCATTTAAATGAAAAATCAGTTATTTAACAACCACTTAGTGGTTTCACTATTCATCAAAATTTGAAGTTTTTTAGAATAATACCAAAATTTCACCCTAAGATATAATTGATATTCAGAATTAAAAAATGATGTCTATTTTACAAAATTCCAAACATATAAGTTTCATTAATTAATTTTATAACTAATTCCCACTGTCACAACAAATAGCGTGTTTTTAAGAAACAATATATATCAAAAGATTGACAATTGTTTATGTCCATTTTCAAAGTGAAATTAATTCTAATGAACACCATTCGATAAAATGGTAAAAATATATTCTAATTATACTTTAAAACCACTCAATAGTATAATTTATCACTATAAATTATTTTTATTAAAAAATTTGTTTTAATTATTTTTCACTATTCATAAAAAATGGATGTTCTCAGAAAATTACAAAAAATTCAACTTAGGATAATTTCGATATTACGAATACAAAATTGAAGTCCATTTTGAAATATAAAATTTCTATAATTTTAAAAAATGGGTATTACTATTTATAACGGTTACTTTGATTAGTCGCGATGTGTTAGAACTCGAACTTTTGTACAATGCAAGCTATTGCATTATTGAAAGAGAGGCGTATCGTGGAAGATCGGGGTGTTACAGGTAAAAGATAGGCCCTTTCTTGGAGAATCTCAATGTTCTAAGTTCAACGATGCCCTCAAATATTTTTTCTGAGCACCAGTTTTAATGATAGAACTACCCACTAACAATGTTATTTAATGAACCTTAGAAAAGTTAAAATACACATTCCAGTGACTCTGGGCCTCTGAATTACATAACTTCTAAGAGTTGGGTGTTGAAAAAATTCCATTTAAATTAAAAATTCATGGAAATATAGGTTATTAAATTATTCTCCCCTTTTAGGTATTTATGTTATTGTAAGACGAAAAAAGGTATAATAAAAAAAGATTGGGGTACTGAGCTTGAATTTGAGCCTCCTACTACTATGTGCTCTCTTGGAGATTCTTGTGCTTCCAATGAATGTGCACTATAAGAATCGAACACCCATGCAGGACTTGCTCCTGTAGATCCTCTATCTCCACTGGGAACTCCACAAACGTCTCCCCATTTTCAATGTCTAGAACACCCCAGTCGGTGACTTGTGATTGGTCATGCACGCACCTACTCTGTTGTGACATATGGAAACATCGTGCACCCAATGCTTCTATGAGGGAAGATCTTGGTGGTATGCCACCTCACCAATGTTTCTCAGAATCTGGAAAGCGTCGATAAACCTACGATATAGCTTTCTTCCATGGCCAAATCTTCGTATCCCTTATCATGGTGAGACTCATGGGAATATGTGTTCCACCTCCTCGAAATCAAAGGGTCTCCTTCACCTATCAGCATAGGACTTATGTCGTCTCGGTGAAGTCTTCATCCACTCTTGAATGAATTGAACCTTCTCAGTGGTAGAATTTACAATCTATGGACCAATGAGTTCTAACATCCCTTGTTATGTCCAACATAATGGTGACCTGCATGGTCATCCTTATAACAACATGAACGGTGCCATACCAATGGTGGAGTGGTTGTGGTTGTTGTATAAAAACTCCACCAGTGGTAGGTTTTCCACCCAACAACAACCAAAATCAAGAACGAAAGCACAAAAAATCTCTTCCAGGTCTTGTATTGTCTCCTCCTTCTGTCCATTAGTTTGTGGGTGAAAGGTTGTGCTCAAGAATATTTGAGTCCACAGCCTCCTTCGACCCCTTACACTACCGGGATGTAAATTTTGCATCATGATTTTATATTATCATAGATTGGAATCCTTGTAGTTGAACTATCTCTTACAAGTAGAGGTGTGAAACGCTATCTACCAATCCCTACTCCTAGATGGAAAGGAAGTGAGATGACTTGGTGAGTCAGTCAATGATCACCCAGAGTGTCTCATGACCCCTGGACGTTCATGGTAATATAATCACGAAGTTCATCATGATACCTTCCCACTTACATTTTGGTACATCAATGGCTGGTCTAAGCCTGCTAGAACCTGATGTTCAGCTTTTACATAATGACAAGTTAGGTTCCATGAAACAAACACAGCCACCGCTTTTTTCATCCTTGTACACCAGTACTAACATCAGTGATCTTGGAACATTTTCACCACTCCAGGATGTACCTCCAACTGAGAGGTATCAAACTCTCCAAAAATATCCTTTGGTAATTCCATTGGTACTACTGTGCATCCTCTAAAAAGGATGAAATGCTCCCCACCTATCAAAAATTCACCAATACCCCATGTTGAGGATAAATGAGCATGTTGGGACTTGCAATCAACATCCACCAACCATGCCTCCCTAAATTGATATAAGAGGAGGGGAGTTATACTCATTGACTAAAGGTAAGATACACAATCATCATCCACAAAGGATGTTTTCATTGCGGCTAGCTACTCTATCACCTCACTCAGTAGCTGAAACCCCAATCTCTTGTTGAGCACGTCTGCCACCACATTCCCCTTCCCAGAAGTATAGACTAGGTCGAAGACATAGTCATGTAGGAACTCCAACCATCGAGGCTACATCCTATTTAAATCCTTTTGGGAGAAGATATAAGTGATAATCTTATTGTCATAGTAGATAGTAAACTATTCACCCATCAAGTAGTGTTTCCATATCTTCAAAGAAAAGACAAATACACCTAACTCCATGTCCTGGGTCACGTAGTTCTACTATTTCTACCTCAAATTACATGAAACATAGGAGATCACTACTTTTCTCCGGCATCAGGACACAACCCAGTCCATTCCATGAGGCATTGCAACAAAAAACATACCTGTTTCCCTCCTCTAATATTCTCAAGATAGGGGAACTCCATAGCCTCCGCCTCACCTCTTGGAAACTATGTTGGCAATTCTCCATCCACATGAAGGGATATCCCTTCCACATTATACCTGATAAGGGTGCTTATACTCAAGAAAGGTTAAGCATGGTTCTCCAGTAGTACTCGACCAATCCCATGAATGTAACAGCCCGAGATTTTATAAAAATATTCTTTTTAATTTTATTAATGTCTTGTGTTGTACGCTACACCAAAAAGAGCTTGCATAACACACATCCTTGACTTGCCTTGCATTACATGCAATCGTGACCTTCCTCGATAGCGTGTGTAGTACGCAATACCGAGTTTCACTAAACAACGATATGCTATTAAAATATTATTATAACTAGCCGTTATGAATAGTAATAACCACCTTTTAAAATTTTAGAAATTTTAGCTCTCAAAATGGACATCATTTTTGGATTCGGAGTATCGAATTTAGCCTAAGGTGAAGTTTTGGTACTTTTCGGATAACTTTCATATTCTGATGAATAGTGAAAATTACTAAATTATAATTAAAAACAACTTTTTTAATCAAAATAATTAATAGTGATAAATTATTAATTTCAGTGGTTTTAAAGTATATTTAGAATATATTTTTTACAATTTAATACAATGTTGGTCATTGGTTGTAATTTCACATTTAAACCAGACATAATCAAGTGTCAATCTTTTGATAGATATTGTTTCTTAAAAACACGCTATTTGTTTTAACAGCGGGATTTAATTATAAAATTAATTAATGCAACTTATATGTTATGAATTTGGTAAAATAGACTTCATTTTTGAATTTGGAATATGAAATATAGCTTAGGATGAAATTTTGGCATTGTTCTGAAAAACATCAATTTTTTATGAATAGTGAAACTACTAAGTGGTAGTTAAAAAACTGAATTTTTCATAAAACTTAATTTTACCGCTTCTGTGAATAGAATTTCAAAAATCCAAGAGACACGGTTGATGTCAGTAAATAAAATGTGGTTCAATGAGATGAAAATAATTTTTGGGGAATAGTAACTTTTTACTTTTATTTACCACGGTTAAAAGTAAATAGGGCAATTAAGGGTAAGAATGATATTAATATTACCCTAACACATGTCCTAATTCTATTGTACAAGTGTATCTCGACCAAAAACAACCTTAAGTGTAAAATATTATCATTTAGACCCACTTGGATTAGATTAGGACATTTATTATTATTTAATTCAAAGAAGAGTTAAAAGGGTTAAAATCAAAGATTATTTACTAAAACATTTTTAAATTAGGGTTGTACATAAGATAAATTCGATTGTAAATATTCATTATAAAGATAAAAAGATTTCCTACATAATGGTATTTTATTTGTAATTTTTAGACATCAAATAATTTAATTTATTTATGACACAAAGATGATGTAGTAATTATCTTATTAATGAAATATTGACGTAATTGATGTTATAAACACCAAAATAAATGTAATTTGAAACTTTTTATGAATTCCATTAATTTTCTAGGTTACTATGATATATTAGTGTTGATTTAATCAACTTTGTTAGAACATATAATTCTGTTATGACTTTCACAAAAAACATATATCAAATAGTGTCAAAATTGACACAAAATAGTTTTTAAATCAAATATTATATTATTAATTGTTATTTTATTCCTAAAAATCTAAGGTTCGGCCAAATGACTTAGATAAGGATATATATATTAATAATAAACAATTTGGGGTTCGTTTGGCATGTTATAGTAAGTGTATTAACCATATAGTGAAAGAAAACAAAAAGACACGGTAAAAGTTAAATTATTTAACTTAGAGTTAAATCTAATTGATAAGGTTACAATAATACCCTAAACCTGTCTAAATCCTATTGGTTGTTAGGATTGCGACCCATCCCCACTTTAGCTTCGAAATAAGACCCTTTGGAACCCTTATAAACCGATTTTGACTTTAATATAAAATAATATTTTGAGATATTCCTAAGGTGCCCCTCTCCTCCCTTATAAAAGGGCACCTCCTCCCTCTCTTCCTCACACAACTTTGAGCCTTCAAGCTCGGCCAACCCCTGCCAAAATTCCTTCTCCACTTCCCTAGTATCATCCTAGAGGTCCTGGTCTTCTTCAAAGACCATCCTTTGTTCTTTAAGTGGAGGTTAAGTGAAGGCGCGTCAAAAAGAGGTAATATCCATTAACGATCTTTTTCAATTTCTTTCTTCTTCAACTTCTTCTTCTTTAGTTGTTTCATGATAAAGTAATAACATAAGTATTTATTATATACTGATATGTTATTATAAATATTAAACAACTCTAATTAACCTTCTATCCATCCTACGGAAAAAGGAAATCACCGCGCGTGCGTACGTACGGAATACCGTCTCCACGCCGTGGTGTAATCTATTTTCCGCCACCACCTTAATTGGATGGGTATAAAGGTGTAATGAGTAACTATATATTATTATTATAAAGTGATATTGATACTTAAATAGTATACATACACTTCAACACAATTCCACGACCATGGGAATGATATCATCGATCGTGCGTAAGTACGGACTACCGTCTCCACGACGCGATGAGATTCATTATGAATGATTAACCATTCATGAATGATTATAAAGTATATATAATAAGTACTAATGAAATATATGACCTAATAATGATACTGGAATTATTTATATTTATATGTATGTCATCTACTTAATTCCATTCAATTCAATAAGGAAACGAAAACAGCGTTCATGCGTACGTACGGACTACCGTCTCCATGAACGGTGTATTTCTTTCCATTTACTGATTTATTATATATGTATATTCTGAATATATATATATAAATCATGTTTTATATTCTGGAATTAAGTAATCATGATCTAAGTAATCATATGAGTAATTACAAGTTAAAAACACGAACGACAAATGAGACGATTTTACCCAAAATGTTACTTTAAAATGAATTTACAAAAGAACGGGTAATATAAAGTCATAAGTGGACCATATATGATATAATAACAATGAATATGATTCTGGAATAAGTCAATAATATGATTTAAATCATTATACAGGAGGTTCGGACACTTACAAAGCAAGTCGGACTTAAGGTAAGGGAAATATCACAATCTCATTTTTATCCGAGATTGTTTATTCGTAAGTATTTATTGGAGTGTATTGTATCATCCACATCCATGTTTCATCAATATGTAATATTATTTCCATCCAAATACAATTTTTTAAATCCATTTTTACCCTTCGGTGAGTTTTTAGTAATATGTATGAAAGGAATCTTTTGTCGTTTTTCGTACGAGGTACTTTTTGACTTTTCCGACAAAAGTACGAAGAATGTTTTTTTTACTTATATGGAATGAATGGATTTTTAAAAAATTATTTCCAAGAAGCTTCCTTTACAAGTTTTCACGTTTATTTTTAATCAACTTCTTTTAGTTTAAAATTGTATTACATGTTAAGAAAGGAAAAGTGTTTTTGAAGTAGAAAGGATATTTTCCTCAAGAATGGAGTTCAAATGTTTTATCAAAATTATTTTCCATCTAAGATAATATTGGGTTCTGTTATTATCCCTATTATTACATTGATTTGATTATGTTTTGAGGGAATTATTTTTATGAAGTCATTTACCTTATATGATTTGTTTTATGATGTCATGATGTTTCAACAATCCCATTTTTGTTACATTTGTTATGCGATGATGTATGATTTATGATTATGTGGCACACATAAGAAAGAATTCATTATAAGATGGGTGGGACCTATATCTCCCTCCAATGCATTGGGTAAAGATTTCATATCTCATGAGATAGACATGGCTGGAATGGTAGGTTATACCGGTTCAGTGAAACAGGACTGGAACGAGGGTGACTCGGTTCAGAAAGGGACTTTGTCCACTAAGATAGTCTTGGCAATGAGTCATGACTAACAAAAAATGATTTTCCATGATTATGTGTTCATGCCACAAAGTTTCAAGTTTCATGTTATGATTAGGGGGATCTCATTTTGACTTCTATGATTTGTTCCATGTTAAGATATTATGATCTCTTTTGCAGGTTATGATTTTCAAAAAGATATGATATGATTTTTATTTCCTTTATTTGCCCTTGCTGAGCATTTGAGCTCACCCTTTTATGTTTTCTTTTCCCCAGGATATAAAGAAAGGTTTTAGGTAAAAAAAGGGAAGATCTTTATGGGAGATATTGAAGATCTTTCACCACGATTAGAAGATTACGTTCCGAGTTTCCAAAGACACTAAACTATTACGATCCTTGTGTGTGTGTTTTTGTTATGTACCAAGTATTCCGCAAAAGTAATGTAATGTCCAAGTACGTCAGGCTTTGGGCCTCTAAAGTTGGTATCAGAGGAAAGGTTTATTCAACCTTTGGAAACTAGGACGCGAAAACGCTAGTGAGATCCCTAGAGATATTTCTAAGGTATGTCTAGGGATGTCCCTAAGGATAGGTATACATATACGATATAGTCCTAGTACTATGGTAACGATCTTAGAATTTAACCTAAGATGTTAGATATTGAAGTTACTCCCCGTTTATTATGATTTTTGCATCTCACACTATTCTTTTTGGGTTTTAGAAAATGGCTGGAAATAAGATGATTCACGATAATGGAGGATATGATAGACAATGGAATGATATTTTTCATAAGCAATCAAATGAAATGGGATTTAGAAGACCAAACATCATTATTATGCCGAATCAGAAATCTCATAATATGATCAATAAAGTAAAATTTGGTAAGTTTCCTGACTCGTCTAATAAGAGAAAGATGGAGTTTCATGATGATCATAGAGGAAAGAAAGTTCAATTTCCCCTATGTAAATCATGTGGGAAGAGGCATCAAAGAGAATGTTTCAAAGGAACTGGAAGATGCTTTGGGTGTGGAAAAGAAGGAAACAAAGCCAGTAAGTGCAATGGAAAAGTTTCAGTTAACACCATGGATGAGGTTAATGGTATTGCTACGACATCAACAATGGTTAAATGTTTTAAATGTGGAATGTACGGGCATTATACAAACCAATGCCCTAAGGGAATGTCTCATGAAGAGAATCGGTATGGTCGTATGGGTAGTAATTTTTTTGATGATAATGAAGAGACTACAAATGATATGTGAGATGGAAGAATTATTGAAGCTCGGTCAATGGTTTAAGAAGGTAGTGGAATGATTACATGTTTATCAACTGTAATGTTGTACTATAGAATAAAAAGACATCTAAGGATTGTTACATTGTTGTCTTTCCTTAAGTTTTGAAAGTTTATGATGAATGGTATGAGTAACAATGAAAGGTTATTCAGATATTTTTTGGAAAGTGGATGATATGTGCATAATGAAGGGATAAGGAGAAAATGAAATGTTTGACAGTATTCATGAGCTCATGATTGATATAAGGACTAAGTGATATCATTGTTTGAGTATATAGAATTTTGAATATTTTGGTATGTGGAAAGTGTTAAATTTTAACTGCATTCATGTTTTCACTAAGGTATTCAAGATAATACATGATTAAGGACTTTGAATGTTTGGAATGTGACCAACAAAACATATCTTATGATATATGGGGATCGACGATGGTGTTAAATCTCTGGTAATCATTTTCACTATATTATGAGAGTGGACTGCAGTATTATGGATAAGCCTAAAGATTGGAATGGATTATGTTGGACATAAGTTAGTATTGTTTAAGGATAGAATTTTTCTCGATATTATTGATGGGATGTTATAGTAATATAGTTTTAGAAAAAGGACAACCTGCAGGACGGGCGACAGCCCATCGCGTCGGACTAGGCTGTTGGAATCGAACCCACAACCGAAGTGCGACTGGCCTTTATCGCCTACCACTGGCCTACAGGAAGTCCCTGTTTAGTAGAAACTAGTTTTATTATATTAAGTTGTATGACATATGATGTATAAGTCCATTTTAGGAACCATATATGATTAATCTCACTATAGATCGACTTATGTATATAATTTTTTTTGCTAACCTTTTGTTTGAGATAGATGGAATGACCCGTCATTCTATCACATGATCTGCTAACACTTCACGAATAACAAATTCAACTTCATTTATTTAAGAGATGAAGTGTAAATTATTAAAGGCACGAACAACAGTGAGATTGTACCAAAAAAAGTAAGTATTTATTCTAATTTAAATTCTTTAACTTTAGGGAAACGATCTTGAAAACCAAAAATGTTGTCCTAGTGATCTTATATCTGATGAATCAGATGGTACCTTAAATCGTCACAAATTTATGGCTTTGTGATTGCTGGCTTTTCCATAGCCATGTTCTCTACCACTCTCCATCAGAACATGATGGTTAGATTTCTCTTCCATATCCATATTTTCACCTATGTGGAAACCCAGTGATTAGTTTATTTGGGTAACCGTTACGTTTCATACTTTTGTTTTTAAAGATTGGTTTTGATATTCCTTTTTACGATGTGGGTTTCTATTAAAGAAACTTTCGAATAATAAACCATTTATAACCCCGACGAATTTCGAGGGCGAAATTCATTTTAAGGGGGGTAGAATGTAACAGCCCAAGATTTTATGAAAAATATTCTTTTTAAATTTATTAATGTCTTGTGTTGTACGCTACACCAAAAAGAGCTTGCACAACACACATCCTTGACTTGCCTTGCATTATACGTAATCGCGACCTTCCTCGATAGCATGTGTAGTACGCAATACCGAGTTTCACTAAACAACGATATGCTATTAAAATATTATTATAACTAGCCGTTATGAATAGTAATAACCACATTTTAAAATTTTAGAAATTTTATCTCTCAAAATGGACTTCATTTTTGGATTCGGAGTATTGAATTTAGCCTAAGGTGAAATTTTGGTACTTTTCGGATAACTTTCATATTCTGATGAATAGTGAATATTACTAAATTATAATTAAAAACAACTTTTTTAATCAAAATAATTAATAGTGACAAATTATTAATTTCAGTGGTTTTAAAGAATATTTAGAATATATTTTTTACAATTTAATACAATGTTGGTCATTGGTTGTAATTTCACATTTAAACCAGACATAATCAAGTGTCAATCTTTTGATAGATATTGTTTCTTAAAAACACGCTATTTGTTTTAACATCGGGATTTAATTATAAAATTAATTAATGCAACTTCTATGTTATGAATTTGGTAAAATAGACTTCATTTTTGAATTTGGAATATGAAATATAGCTTAGGATGAAATTTTGGCATTGTTCTGAAAAACATCAATTTTTGATGAATAGTGATACTACTATGTGGTAGTTAAAAAACTGAATTTTTCATAAAACTTAATTTTACCGCTTCTGTGAATAGAATTTCAAAAATCCGAGAGACACGGTTGATGTCAGTAAATAAAATGTGGTTCAATGAGATGAAAATAATTTTTGGTGAATAGTAACTTTTTACTTTTATTTACCACGGTTAAAAGTAAATAGGGTAATTAAGGGTAAGAATGATATTAATATTACCCTAACACATGTCCTAATTCTATTGGACAAGTGTATCTCGACCAAAAACAACCTTAAGTGTAAAATATTATCATTTAGGCCCACTTGGATTAGATTAGGACATTTATTATTATTTAATTCAAAGAAGAGTTAAAAGAGTTAAAATCAAAGTTTATTTACTAAAACATTTTTAAATTAGGGTTTTACATAAGATACATTCGATTGTAAATATTCATTAGAAAGATAAAACGATTTCCTACATATTGGTATTTTATTTGTAATTTTTAGACATCCAATAATTTAATTTATTTATGACACAAAGATGATGCAGTAATTATCTTATTAATGAAATATTGACATAATTGATGTTATAAACACCCAAATAAATGTAATTTGAAACTTTTTATGAATTCCATTAATTTTCTAGGTTACTATGATATATTAGTGTTGATTTAATCAACTTTGTTCGAACATATAATTCTTTTATGACTTTCACAAAAATCATATATCAAATAGTGTCAAAATTGACACAAAATAGTTTTTAAATCAAATATTATATTATTAATTGTTATTTTATTCCTAAAAATCTAAGGTTCGGCCAAATGACTTAGATACGGATATATATATTAATAATAAACAATTTGGGGTTCGTTTGGCATGTTATAGTAAGTTTATTAACCATATAGTGAAAGAAAACAAAAAGACACGGTAAAAGTTAAATTATTTAACTTAGAGTTAAAACTAATTGATAAGGTTAAAATAATACCCTAAACTTGTCTAAATCCTATTTGTTGATAGGATTTCGACCCATCCCCACATTAGATTAGAAATAAGACCCTTTGGAACCATTATAAACCGATTTTGACTTTAATATAAAATAATATTTTGAGATATTCCTAAGGTGCCCCTCTCCTCCATTATAAAAGGGCACCTCCTCCCTCTATTCCTCACACAACTTTGAGCCTTCATGCTTGGCCAAACCCTGCCAAAATTCCTTATCCACTTCCCTAGTATCATCCTAGAGGTCCTGTATTCTTCAAAGACCATCCTTATTTTTTTAAGTGGAGGTTAAGTGAAGGCGCGTCAAAAAGAGGTAATATCCATTAACGATCTTTTTCAATTTCTTTCTTCTTCAACTTCTTCTTCTTTAGTTGTTTCATGATAAAGTAATAACATCAGTATTTCTTATATACTGATATGTTATTATAAATATTAAACAACTCTAATTAACCATCTATCCATCCTACGGAAAAAGGAAATCACCGTGCGTGCGTACGTACGGAATACCGTCTCCACGCCGTGGTGTAATCTATTTTCCACCACCACCTTAATTGGATGGGTATAAAGGTGTAATGAGTAACTATATATGAGTATTATAAAGTGATATTGATACTTAAATAGTATACATACACTTCAACACAATTCCACGACCATGGGAATGATATCATCGATCGTGCGTACGTACGGACTACCGTCTCCACGACGCGATGAGATTAATTCTCAATGATTAACCATTCATGAATGATTATAAAGTATAAATAATAAGTAATAATGAAATATATGACCTAATAATGATACTGGAATTATTTATATTTATATTTATGTCATCTACTTAATTCCAATCAATTCAATAAGGAAACGAAAACAGCGTTCATGCGTACGTACGGACTACCGTCTCCATGAACGGTGTATTTCTTTCCATTTACTGATTTATTATATATGTATATTCTGAATATATATATATAAATCATGTTTTATATTCTGGAATTAAGTAATCATGATCTAAGTAATCATATGAATAATTACAAGTTAAAAACATGAACGACAAATGAGACGATTTTACCCAAAACGCTACTTTAACATGAATTTACAAAAGAACGGGTAATATAAAGTCATAAGTGGACCATATATGATAAAATAACAATGAATATGATTCTGGAATAAGCCAATAACATGATTTAAATCATTATACAGGAGGTTCGGAGACTTACAAAGCAAGTCGGACCTAAGGTAAGGGAAATATCACAATCTCATTTTTATCCGAGATTGTTTATTCGTAAGTATTTACTGGGGTGTATTTTATCATCCACATCCATGTTTCATCAATATGAAATATTATTTCCATCCACCTAAAATTTTTTAAATCCATTTTTACCCTTCGTTGAGTTTTTAGTAATATGTATGAAAGGAATCTTTTGTTGTTTTTCGTACGAGGTACGTTTTGAATTTTCCGACAAAAGTACGAAGAATGTTTTTTTAACTTATACGGAATGAATGGATTTTTAAAACATTATTTCCAAGAATCTTCCTTTACAAGTTTTCAAGTTTATTTTTAATCAACTTCTTTTAGTTTAAAATTGTATTACATGTTAAGAAAGGAAAAGTGTTTTTGAAGTAGAAAGGATATTTTCCTCAAGAATGGAGTTCAAATGTTTTATCAAAATTATTTTCCATCTAAGATAATATTGGGTTCTTTTTTTATCCCTATTATTACATTGATTTGATTATGTTTTGAAGGAATTATTTTTATGAAGTCATTTACCTTATATGATTTGTTTTATGATGTCATGATGTTTCAAGAATCCCATTTTTGTTACATGTGTTATGCGATGATGTATGATTTATGATTATGTGGCACACATAAGAAAGGATTCATTATAAGATGGGTGGGACCTATATCTCCCTCCAATGCATTGGGTAAAGATTTCATATCTCATGACATAGACATGGATGGAATGGTAGGTTATACCGGTTCAGTGAAACAGGACTGGAACGAGGGTGACTCGGTTCAGAAAGGGACTTTGTCCACTAATATAGTCTTGGCAATGAGTCATGACTAACAAAAAATGATTTTACATGATTATGTGTGCATGCCAAAAAGTTTCAAGTTTCATGTTATGATTATGGGGATCTCATTTTGACTTCTATGATTTGTTCCATGTTAAGATATTATGATCTCTTTTGCAGGTTATGATTTTCAAAAAGATATGATATGATTTTTATTTCCTTTATTTGCCCTTGCTGAGCATTTGAGCTCACCCTTTTATGTTTTCTTTTCCCCAGGATATAAAGAAAGGTTTTAGGTAAAAAAAAGGGAAGATCTTTATGGGTGATATTGAAGATCTTTCACCACGATTAGAAGACTACGTTCTGAGTTTCCAAAGACACTAAAATATTACGATCCTTGTGTGTGTGTTTTTGTTATGTACCAAGTATTCCGCAAAATTAATGTAATTTCCATGTACATCAGGATTTGGGTATCTACAATGAAACTCCACACCCCAATCATGCTCCTGGGTGGCTCCCAATAAAGTCATGCCTCTATCATTGCTATATCCACTACATCTCCATCATCCAATATATCATATACTAAAAACTGGACCTCCTATATACTTAACTCACACTTCAAGAGAATTTCCTAAAGCCGGTGCTCTCTGAGTGTATGCAGGACTATCTACAAGTGTGTAGAATGCTTCTCCTCAGACGCCGAGTACACTTGGATATCAATAATGAAGGACACTACAAAAAAATTGATGTAATGATTTCATATCATGTTAATGAGTCCCATAAACACTATTAGAATGTTGGTCACACAGAAGGGATTCACCAAGAACTCATAATAGAATACCAGCATCTGAAGGCTATCTTCGGTACATCTTCATCCTATACCCAAAGCTGATGATAGTCAGACCTGAGTTCTATCTTTGAGAAACACCTTTCTCCCATCAACTGGTCGAAAAGGTGTTTAATTCTTGGTAGTGGATATTTTTTTTCATGATCACCAGGTTGAGACACTGGAAGTCCACGCATAGCCTCAAGCTTCTGTTTTCCTTCTTGGAAAATAAATCTAGGGATACACATGGTGAAATGCTAGGCCTCATGAAGCCATTCTCCTACAATTTCTCCAACTATACTCTCAATTCATGAAGTTTCAAGGGAGAAATATGATATGATGGTGTGGATATTGGTTCTGTCCCAGGGTAAACATTGATGTAGAAGTCGACCTCCCTATGAGGAAGTATTCCTAGAACATCCTTAGAAAAGACTTCTCTATACTCTTACATCACTACAAGAATGTGAGTAATTCCCTCATCCACCACACTGAGGTTGAGGATAGACAACTGGTGTGTGATCGACTTCACCCACCTTTGAGTAAGTCTTTCATGTGCTGCAAGAGATCCTTTCTCACCGATGATAGAAAACCTGGTCCCACCCTCGAGGACAGACCACACTCTATGCCTAAGATAGTCGATCTAAGCATGAACTATGGATAACCAGTCCATACCCAAGATGACATCATAAGGCCATGATTCCTCTAATAGTAGATCCTAGATGAATCTCTCGACTCCAACAGTAAGCTCACACTACCAGAAATAGTGTGTAATAGTCGAATCCCCTCCTGTAAGTGTTTCTAATCGTAAGGATCGAGCCAATGGATCCACTAGAATGTTTGAGCCATGAATGAGGTACTTAGAAATGGAAGAGTGTCTAGATACATTTTATATAAGAACTATACCTAATGTGGAGAAGACAAAAATCTTAATTATAATCATTTCAAGAGCTTTATGGTCGTAGGCCTCCACTGCCTGAGGGTTGAGCCCTCCCTTTTCCACTAGCTCCCAAAGCCTATGGAGGACCACCATGGTGTGGTAGTAGAAGTACCTCCAACCTCTTTCCACCACATACTACTCTTCTTTCTCCTCTTCCATGACCACTTCCCTGCGGACCTCCATGTTTGAACCTCTACATCTTCCTCAGTATCCCCTAAACTATCTTTTGATCTTCTGTGTGGTGAGTCGGGAAATGACGAGCCATGTGTCCCTGCCTACTGCATGAGAAGTATAGACTAGTTCCCTGTTGATTCCCTCTTCTATGGGAGCCCCGTACTATTGAACCTGAGTCCTGGGGACATCCTCTAAAAGCCCTAAACCAATTGGGTCCCCGCATCTGTTGTCTTATTCCCACCACTGAAGACATTGTTTCTTGGTTTCTACTGGTGGCTCCAGTTGTTGGCATCCACTCTACGAGGAAACTATCTGCATGTTGGGATTTCTCTAATACCCCATCCTATTTTGGGATGCTGAGATACACCATGGATGCACTGATATACTGGAGTTATCCATTCACAACGGCTTGAGTCCTGAAGAACGGGTCTCACATCCTGTTTGTAGAGTAGAAAGAGTGCTCAGTGAATCTCACTGAGTAATCTGTTACTATCATGATACCCTATTGTAGGTGCATTAGCTCGTATATAGGAATAGATATCAAAATATCTAGGATGAACTCCTCCCTTGAGAGGTTCTAAAAGTCTATCCAGGTGAGGGTTTCCTCATCATGATTCTTAATCATCAAGCTCCACAATCTCCCTACCGAGCTCTGAAGAAGACTTATATCTAAGATCACCTTATGGTCAAGTTGTGTCTTCACTAAGCAGAAGACTTGCATCACCACCTCTATCCTGTCCTCATTGAAATTTGGAATTTTTTCTCCCATAGTCCTAGGACGTCTATGTCTCAAAAACTCATGCATGGAACTAAGTCTGTGTGAATCCTGTACTGGTAGTGCCGAAAGTAACTGCTGATCAATGGGTGGTGGAAACACTATTGCACCACTCGGTTGGACCATCTCAAGTATGGTTCCCTGAACCAACACATTATCTCTAGGGGGGATTTCCTCATGGTCATGTATCAGAATCCTAGCTAGTTGTCTGCATGGAGGCATCTTAGAATAGATAATGATGTACAACATTCAGTAGATTATACCCGATGTGATAACTCTAATTCAAGAAGAACATGGGGAAACACTCAATTCACATATCATTCATGCAAACAGTGGTTTACTATAACGAGTGGAAAATTAGAATATAGGGTCCTAGTGTATGGATATAGTGGCCGCCACATCCACACTGGACTCCATGAACCCAATAATTGTACTTGAAATGCTCAACACTATTTCCACAAAACAAAACAAATAACTCTTTGACTTTGAGGTATAACCAACCACCTCTGATACCAATTTGTCACAACCAATCCCTCGAGGCTTGTGTCATGAATACTACAAGCCCCCTCCCAATGACTAGGGTCTGGCGACTATCACCGAAGACATTATCCCACGAGTGGGTGGCGTTTGCATGAGTACCTATACACACACACACAAACACACACGAAAACATCCCAAAAAGATGGAAATGAAAACATACATGCTAATAAACAACCATAGAGTAACGATAAAAGCTATAAGTCAAATGGGCCAGAATATAAATCCAACATAAAAAAAACTAAAAACAATATATTTCAAAAGTTTTTTATAAGTCGTCCGTAGAATACCTCACCTAAAGGACAAGAAAATAGTAACTATTGGAAGGTGTGGAAGTACGTCGTCCCTGTCATATCTCACTGGGTGCCATCTAGTCCCGGGCCCCCGAGGTCCCTGTCGAAGTACCTTTCATTTTCACCTGACTCAACACATGTAGGAGAAACCCATGTAGCGGTGAATAACAAAATACTCAGTAGGGATTCCAAAACATAGGAAAAATACAACAATGAAAGGTATAAATAAGCTAATATCATCTCAAAAAGGTATAATCAAATGTATGTAATTCAAAACTTTCATTCATACACAAAACACCATGGACTACTACGGTAGTCATCCCTGATGGGCATTGAGTGTTTTCTGGGTCACACAGAGGTGGTCCCCATTGTGGTCATGTCGGGTCACAGAGTGCTATTTCCCCCTTATGCCATCATATTGAGGAAATAATCCCTGATGAGTAATGTGGGTCAACTAGTTCACACAGATCTGCTCCCCACCGTGGTCCTACTAGGTAACACAGAGCCTCTACGCACTTAGGCAATCACAGTTGAACCATAGAGGGATGCTTGTAGCTGATCCACATAGAGTCTCTTGTCAGTAGTCTTTATGTCTCTCCCAGCCACAGGATTCCCAAATGTAGTATTCTTGATTCTGGGAGAATACATTATTCATATTTAAATTTAAATTATAGCCTCATTATATATTTACAAAATAAATGACTCGTCCCGAGGGTCCCAACTTCACAAACAACTCATCAATCAGACGATCGGTCTGAAAGATAATGACATTTTAGTAAACATGGGCTGATTGTGTCTGGTCTCGGTCCGAGTTGGTCGGGCTGACCCAAGTAACCTAGCCCGGGAACCCCACATGTCCTGATCTAGGTTCACGAACCCGACCTGGCCTAGTTCCTGTTTGGGATGGCTTGTTTAGGCTGTGGGTCCAGCCTACCGAGTTATCTAATGACCCATTTCCATTTATCCCAATCCGTAGCTGGCATGTTAGTTCTCTCGGACCCTAGGACACCTAGTGTCCCGGTTTTATCCCACCGACCTAACTTGAAAAAGAGGGTTGTCTTACTCTTACTTGTACCAAAACCAACGGTCCGGTCTACTCTATCCTAGATGCCACCTATCTTCCGATTCAGCACCTCGCGTCCCTCTAAGACACTCGTGGCTTGGTCGTTCATGCATTCCCCACTGGACCGTGTGCCAGCAAGGTCATTGCGGCCCAAAATGCGCGTTCCACCCACCAATGCAGTCAGATGTCCGCGTCCCTATATACAAGCCATTGGCTGGCTATTAGTGGATCCTTCCACACCACTACGGCCTAAGCCGACTGCAGCTTCCGCCTCGGCGCGCCATCATGGATTGCCGCTACCCACTCCCAACAGCCATCATGGGCCACCATCACTGGTCACCTGCACACTGGCAATGCCTTCCATGGTCAACCAAGGTCCACTTGGGTGGTTCTTTCTATGAACCATCTATGCCCCCGGATTCGTTAGGGCAACGTATTTGTTTCTACAGACTCGGTGCCACCTTGATGTCAAATCATATTTCCGGTCACAAACATCACAAGAACACCCAAAGAAGGAGGTATCATGTCCTTGTTCATGTCGGGTCGATTCCTCCCCCTTAGATGTTTTGAAACACAGAAATGGGAAATTTTGTTTCTGTTAAGAAAAAAATTGATCTTGAAGAAAAACCCTGATACATGTAATCCTCCTACATGATTATCTACCTTTGGATCAATATGGTCATGGGTTGGTACACGTTTCTTGGTTTTAGAAAGTTGAACGAACGATCAAAAAAAATTAACCCCTGCCTAGAGAAGGTTTGATCGGAGGGAATCTCATTCTTAATGGTGATTCATCCGTGGGGGATGGCATTGATCGCTCTCCAGTCCCAGACATATTCTTTGAAGACACCATTGACTTTAGTGATTTCCTAGAATTTTTTATTAGAAAGGATTCCTCATCGTCGATTTTTAAGAGAAAGTACCATATTTTCCCTCTATTTCTACAACCCATTATTCCACTGATAGAGAAATGTGTCACAATGTTTCTATTTAGCCGTGTTGTAGCATCGTTACACTGTTTCATTTTTGAAACAACATTTTTTTTACGCTAAAAATTAATTATTCATTACACTATAAAGTTATGTGCCTCATTAATGGGATTCATCATTTCCTTGTCACCACATTGTAGTGCTAATATACCACCATTCAAGGGTGAAAAAAAAAATTTTAAGATATTTTATTTTTCTTTTGAAAAGTCCAAATACTATATTTTCTGGCCAACCCTTGCCTATCTATGTTTGGTCCTTTATGGGAAAATAATGATGTTCTGAGTTCAATGGTGCCCTTGGATTTTTTATCTTATCACTGGTTTAAAAGTTTGAAAAACTCGCTTGCAAGATTACTTAAAAAACATAAAAAATTTCAAAAATACCTTTCGACCACTTGGTGCCTCGAAATTATGTGTCGTCTCAAAGACTGGTCTCAAAATAATACAATTTAAATAAATAAAAAAATTAATATAATTCTAGGGTATTAAAAATTATAACATAAAAAATATATATTTTCTACTCATTTTGTTAATCATGATATTTTTCATGTAATATTAATAATTTTCCACTCTTTTGTACATAAAATTACAGATATAATATTTTATCAAATCCTACCTTATTTGAGTCTTCAATCGAAAATAATTTTTCATCAAAATCTACATTTTCAAAAAAAAATAAAATAATATATTAAATTTGTTCCGAATGATTTATTAAATAAATTTATACCCATTTTAATTTTTAAATTTACTTTTTAAATAAATGTTCTTGTTGTTTTTAAAATAATTTCCATTTGGATTTTACCAAAAACGTAAAAGGAATCGTTATTTAATTTTGTATGGAATGTAACGCCCCGACCCCAGCTACCCGGAGTCGGTGCATTACTTCGTAAAATTGGCATGATCACAAAAGATCAAGTCTCGAAAGACCGATTAGTTTAGTAGCCTTGGAAACACTAGATACATTCATAAATGTTACATTACATCATAAAGTGAAAAACTAATAAAAAAGTCTTCATAGTCCACACTCATTTCCTCTTCTGACTATCCCTGCAGGTCATTCATAAAATACTTCTTCACATCCTGGAAAATATTAAAACATTGAAAGGGGTGAGCTCAGATGCTCAGTAAGGATAACAATATTGCGGAAGATTTCATAAATAAACATAAACATTTAAGGCAATGTATAACTAAAACAAAAGCCTTTTAAAGTTGAACATCAACATAATATGGCAAAAGTAAAATGAGATAATGCCATTTACTTCTTCACATTGATATTCTACTAGTCGAATAATCACATGAAATATCAATAACCACTTTCATAATGATGGAATGTATAATGCCAGACATTCTGAAACATTTTGTCAAGGCCTCGGCCAAGACGTCTAAAATGATTAAGGCCTCGGCCAAAACCATAAATCAAATTGGGAAAGGGCTTCGGCCAATTCCACGTCTAGTTGTCTCATGAGACCTACCGATGCATCGAGGAGCTATAGCGGGCTCCACCCGTCACTTATTAAGTCCAATACATTCCTCATATGAATAGGTTTAAACATATCATAAACCATAACATAATCGTATCACATAAAATATGCATAAAGGAAACATAACATTTCCACATTTCAATCACAAGATATCAATACAACACATTGATATAATAAAAAACGCATTCAAAACCATTTTCAATACCAAAATAAAAGAAAGTTAAAACTTTGTATTTATTTTTCATTAAAAAAATGATGGCTTGTAGAGGAAGCCGAAACTCAAATAATGGTCACGGCGGCAGAGAAGTCGTTGTCGCCGCATAAGTACGGAAATAAAAACATTCCCTTTTGTCATTCATCAAAATGCTTCGTATAAAAAGATTCCTTTTGAATAAACGAAAAAGTCAAAGGGGTTTATACACCGTATAAAAGAAAGTTGTGTATAAAGCCAAATATGCCTCAATGAAAGGAGATTGAGACGAAGTCCTTAAAAAGATCATTTTTAAAATAAAATAGGTCTATTATGTGTATTCACTACAGGTACACATAAAGAAAGTAAAAATACAAAATAGGACATAATATTATCATGATATAATTTGAAAGGAGGAGATTAACCCAAAGAATAGAAGTTGGGTTAAGAAGTTCCCTTACCTCGTGTCTGACTTGACTCAACCGTTATTTAACCTCATGAATAATAAACTAGAGTTAATATATACCTTATTAAGAACCATTTTCAATTTCATTATCCTTATTATATCACTTTTTAAAATGATATGAACATTATGTAATTATTTAAGTTAATAACGGTTGTTTTGTCGATCTTTGGTACTTGAGTCAACAATAAACTTCTTATAATTACAAGTTGTTTATGTGGTAGAATATCCATTATCTCCAGAATTATATTCATGATTTAGATGTCATATATGTCATATATATCCAGTATATACATTCATTTATAATATTACGTAACATTTAGAGGTAAGAAATGAAATGCACCATTCATGGAGACGGTAAGCCGTACGTACGCATGAACGCTACTTTCATTTCTATTTCATATTTAATGGAATGAAATCATAATTATATAAAGGTATAATATAGTTCCAGTATAATATCATATATAATATCATTTACTCCATCCTTTATACATCCCACATATGGCATTAACGATTCACATCACTTTGAGGGGGCGGTAGTCCGCACTTCCTAAAATGAAATTATCGCGTTTTACCCATAATGGAAATCATAAAGTATGCCATAAATGAGAAATACAGAAGCATAAGTAAAACATAAACATATTATATATCATATATAAAAATAGTGACATATTAATGTCCACCTTTGAAGGTGTTATATGATTGTTGAACAATCATCGTTTCGTGAGGCAGAAATTCGCCATCCACAGAAACCGTATGTTCTTTAACCATTAGATGTAGGTGTGTGTAAGTGTAGCTCGAATCCATCTTATAACAACATCCTAGTATATTGAGGATACTGGTGTTGTTACAAAAGAAATGAATAAAAAGATTTTAGGGGGTTGGAGAAGAAAACAAAACAAAACAACATTAGAGAGAACATTACCTCAAAATCGGGTAACTCTTTTTGATTTGAGCCAAAGGTTTCCTTGGGAAGCGTTCTGCCCAAAGTGAGGCTTCTAGGAGTAAGAGAGGGATGTGGGGAGAGTATTTGGGCAGAGTTTGGCTGATCCAAATGGCTTGAAAGTGTAAATGAGGTGGGAGAGGTGGGGGCCTTTTATAAGTGGAGAGGAGGGGCACTTTTGGAAAGTAATGAAAAGTCACTTTATTATAAAATGAGTTTCGGATTTTAGAGGTCCCACACTTATATAATTAGAGGATAAGATGATAAGGGTTCGAAATCTACTCATCCAATAGGTTTTTGACAAGTGTAAGCTTTGGAGTTTACATTATCTTTCCATTTTATTTAAATCGTTAAATAATGAGGTCATCGCTGTGTCATCATGATGTCATAATTAATTTAATTTATTTAATGTATAAAAATTATAAAAAAACTAATATGATGTAGGAAAGCTTTTTAGCTTTCTAATGAATATTTATAATCAAAATTTGGACTTGTGTAACCCCACTTAAAAACTGTTTTAGTAAAACAACTCATGTTTGTGTCAATTTAATTTTAACATTAAATAAATATATATTAATGTCATTTTCCAACCAAAGTGGCTCCATGGGGTCCCCAAGTTGACCCATGGGTTGTCTTGGTCGGCCATGACTCATCCAATAGGAGTATGACAAGTGTCAAGCTCATATCATATTATTAAAACATTGTTTTTACCTTAAACTACACTAATTACCACTAATCGCGATTAAGAACTTAAAAGTTACTATTCACCAAAAAATTATTTTGATCTCATTGAACCACATTTTACTTCTTAATGACAACCATGTATGTCGGATTTTTGAAAATCAAATCACAAAAGTGGTAATATTTCATTTAAACGAAAAATCAGTTATTTAACTACCACTTAGTGGTTTCACTATTCATCAAATATTGAAGTTTTTCAGAACAATGCCAAAATTTCACCCTAAGCTATAATTGATATTCCGAATTCAAAAATGATGTCTATTTTACAAAACTCCAAACATATAAGTTGCATTAATTAATTTTATAATCAATTCCCGCTGTCACAACAAATAGCGTGTTTTAAGAAACAATTTATATCAAAAGATTGGCAATTGTTTATGTCCAATTTCAATGTTAAATTAATTCTAATGACCACCATTGGATAAAATGGTAAAAATATTTTCTAATTATACTTTAAAACCACTAAATAGTATAATTTATCACTGTAAATTTATTTGATTAAAAAAGTTGTTTTTAAGTATTTTTCACTATTCATAAAAAATTAGAAGTTCTCAGAAAAATACCAAAAATTCAACATAGGCTAATTTCGATATTCCGAATCCAAAAATGAAGTCCATTTTAAAATATAAAATTTCTATAATTTTAAAAAGTGGTTATTACTATTCATAACGGCTACTTTGATTAGTCTCGGTGTTTTAGAACTCGAAGTTGCGTACAATGCAAGCTATTGCATTATTGAATGAGAAGCGTATCATGGAAGCTCGGGGTGTTACATTCTCCCCTCCTTCAATAAATTGCATCCTCGCAATTTGAAATTTTTCTTTGAAAATAAAAGGTTGAAAAGAGAAATTACCATTGAGGATAACCCACATCGGAAATAAGGTTAATAAATATATAACATTAAAAGAAAGCAAGATAAGTACAAAGGTCACCCGAGATAGCCCATTCTAGGATTCTATGAAAATATGGATATGGAAGAAAAACAAACCATCAAGGTCTGATGGAGAGTTATAGAAAACAGGATTAGGAGAAAGTTTAACCACAAGAAAATCACAAACTTGTGATTGGTTCAACGGTCATTGAATCCCCAGTTGGAAAAGTTAACCGACAACATTTTTGTTTTAAGTTACCTTTTATAATGTTGAGGAATTTATTTTGGAGATTTACTAAGAACGTAAGGGAATATACATACTTGTTATGTATACTTTCATTCGTTAATAAATTTTTACCACAGACCCAACTTTTACTCCAAATGGTAACGGAACTCAAAAATATTCTATTTATCCTAATTGTATAAGGTTACAAATATTAACACATACCATTTAGATTAATAAAACTATTTTGTAATAACCAGGGACTTCCTGTAGGCTAGTGGTAGGAAATAAAGGCTTGTCGCACTATAGTTGTGGGTTCGATTCCTGCAGCTTTGTCCGACGCGACGGGTTATTCCCCACCCTGCAGGTTGTCCTTTTCCTAAAACTATAGTATTATAATATTCCAAAAATAATCTTCAGAAATGCTTTAACCTTAAACAATACTATCCATGGTTCAACTTAATCCATTCCAACCTTAATAGTTATCCAAATTACCTCCGTCCAGACTTTCTCTAAAAGGTCTCTAAATTCCAAAATCAATTGTAACATCAGATTCCCCAAACAAAGAAAAGTTTCTCTTATTGTCACATACTAAAAATATGATTACCTTAATCATATTAAAACCTTACTGAAATCAAAAAGTACTGCAGTATAATCTTTATATATATCACATTATTCTTATAACCAGAATATAATCCTTGAGTCCAAAAGCACCAATACATTAATTATTCCGCTTCAACTGTAGTAACAGCATAAGATTGTCCTTGATCCCTTGGCCTTTTCTGAGGTAAGATTCCTTGACGCTTAGGACATTCATTTGCATAATGCCCCATTTCCCTACAATTTTAGCATTCAACTTTGACAGCCTCTTTCTTTCCCTTGCAATCACGAGCCTGGTGACCCTTTTCTCCACATTTATAACAAACTCCCATTCCTTTTAGGCAAGTACCAGGGTGATTCTTCCCACAATTATCACATAATGGAAAATCCTTCTTTCCCTTTTTCCCTTTATCTGTCTCTTGTTCCCCCGTTCTCTTCTTCTCTTGCTTTACTTTGTTGTCATAAGACTTAGAGAATTCCTTTTCTGTCTCGATAGCACATGAGACAATATCTTCGTATGATGAGAAGGATTGTGATACTAAAGCTCGACGGAGAAATGGTTTTAACCCATCAAAGAAATGATCAATCTTACTCCTTGGGTTACGTATATAATCGGCAGCATGCCTCGCTAACCTTGTAAAGTTAGCCTCATACTTTGCGACATTCTCATCCTCCTTCTGCCTCAGACTCAGAAATTGTCTTTCCATATCTGCTCGATGGTCACGAGGAAAGTATTTTTCTAATAAAATCTCTTTGAACTCCCTCCATTCCATATTCGATATTTCATCATCTTCCTTTGTGTTTTGAATCAGCGACCACCACTGATCAGCATCTCCAGTGAGGCGGTAAACTGCCATGACAACCTTCTCACTTTCGCTACTCCCCAAGGCATGGAATATTTTCTCTAAGGAGTTTATCCATTGCTCAGCTACTAACGGATTTGTACCCCCATTAAATGTTGGTGGTTGTTGCCTCATGAAGCGGTCTAACATTGATCCTCCACGTTGTGGATCAGGGTGATCCATACGAGTAAGGTTATTATTCATAACTTGAGTGAGTTGTCCCAGTATGGTAATAAGTTAATCAGCACCAGTTGTATCTCCAGATCCACAATAATTATCTTGAGGAGGAGGGCAATCCCTACACGGAGTTCGTGCATTGATACGGTTTCCATTCCTTCCACTAGGCGCCAATTCTAAACAATGGCATAAACTAGATTAGTTTATGAATCAAAATACATAATTCCATACTTATAAAATACTTAACATAAATTGAACTATTTATGGATATAATCCATAATCATAAAAATGTTTTCTTTGAGGAAGTCTATACTCATAAACCCTTCATAATGATTTGTAAATAAAATGAGAATTATCCAAAGCATATCCCCCGGGAGTGTCGTAACCAAGAGTGCAGCAAGGCCCGTTGTCGTGCACCAGTTCCCGTTCGAGTCTAGCTCAAAGCGGTGTTTTCGGGTTTTACCCCTAGGTACATCTGTGCCAGAGCCGCCTCTACTTGCTCGTATCCAGATAGGGATTTATTGCTTGGAAAACTCACAAAATCTCTATAATACCAAAATTTTAGGAAGTTCTTCAATACTAATCCTCAAAGTCTATCTTCGGGCTATGTGCTCTAATCAGAGTTTATCTAAATCTAGCTTCCAAGGTTAGTACTAAACTGCCTCTGATACCAACTATAACGCCCCGACCCCAGCTACCCGGAGTCAGTGCATTACTTCGTAACATTGGCATGATCACAAAAGATCAAGTCTCGAAAGACCGATTAGTTTAGTAGCCTTGGAAACACTAGATACATTCATAAATGTTACATTACATCATAAAGTGAAAAACTAATAAAAAAGTCTTCATAGTCCACACTCATTTCCTCTTCTGACTATCCCTGCAGGTCATTCATAAAATACTTCTTCACATCCTGGAAAATATTAAAACATTGAAAGGGGTGAGCTCAGATGCCCAGTAAGGATAACAATATTGCGGAAGCTTTCATAAATAAACATAAACATTTAAGGCAATGTATAACTAAAACAAAAGCCTTTTAAACTTGAACATCAACATAATATGGCAAAAGTAAAATGATATAATGCCATTTACTTCTTCACATGGATATTCTACTAGTCGAATAATCACATGCAATATCAATAACCACTTTCATAATGATGGAATGTATAATGCCAGACATTCTAAAACATTTTGTCAAGGCCTCGGCCAAGACGTCTAAAATGATTAAGGCCTCGGCCAAAACCATAAATCAAATTGGGAATGGGCCTCGGCCAATTCCACGTCTAGTTGTCTCATGAGACCTACCGATGCATCGAGGAGCTATAGCGGGCTCCACCTGTCACTTATTAAGTCCAATACATTCCTTATATGAATAGGTTTAAACATATCATAAACCATAACATAATCGTATCACATAAAATATGCATAATGGAAACATAACATTTCCACATTTCAATCACAAGATATCAATACAACACATTGATATAATAAAAAACTCTTTCAAAACCATTTTCAATACCAAAATAAAAGAAAGTTAAAACTTTGTATTTATTTTTCATTAAAAAAAATGATGGCTTGTAGAGGAAGCCGAAACTCAAATAATGGTCACGGCGGCAGAGAAGTCGTTGTCGCCGCATAAGTACATAAAGAAAAACATTCCCTTTTGTCGTTTATCAAAACGCTTCGTATAAAAAGATTCCTTTTGAATAAACGAAAAAGTCAAAGGGGTTTATACACCGTATAAAAGAAAGTTGTGTATAAAGCCAAATATGCCTCAATGAAAGGAGATTGAGAAGAAGTCCTTAAAAAGATCATTTTTAAAATAAAATAGATCTATTATGTGTATTCACTACAGGTAAACATAAGAAAGTAAAAATACAAAATAGGACATAATATTATCATGACATAATTTGAAAGGAGGAGATTAACCCAAAGAATAGAAGTTGGGTTAAGAAGTTCCCTTACCTCGTGTCTGACTTGACTCAACCGTTCTTTAACCTCTTGAATAATAAACTAGAGTTAATATATACCTTATTAAGAACCATTTTCAATTTCATTATCCTTATTATATCACTTTTTAAAATGATATTAACATTATGTAATTATTTAAGTTAATAACGGTTGTTTTGTCGATCTTTGGTACTTGAGTCAACAATAAACTTCTTATAATTACAAGTTGTTTATGTGGTAGAATATCCATTATCTCCAGAATTATATTCATGATTTAGATGTCATATATGTCATATATATCCAGTATATACATTCATTTATAATATTACGTAACATTTAGAGGTAAGAAATGAAATGCACCGTTCATGGAGACGGTAAGCCGTACGTACGCATGAACGCTACTTTCATTTCTATTTCATATTTAATGGAATGAAATCATAATTATATAAAGGTATAATATAGTTCCAGTATAATATCATATATAATATCATTTACTCCATCTTTTATACATCCCACATTTGGCATTAACGATTCACATCACTTTGAGGGGGCGGTAGTCCGCACTTCCTAAAATGAAATTATCGCGTTTTACCCATAATGGAAATCATAAAGTATGCAATAAATGAGAAATACAGAAGCATAAGTAAAACATAAACATATTATATATCATATATAAAAATAGTGACATCTTAATGGCCACCTTTGAAGGTGTTATATGAGTGTTGAACAATCATCATTTCGTGAGGCAGAAATTCGCCATCCACAGAAACCGTATGTTCTTTAACCATTAGATGTAGGTGTGTGTAAGTGTAGCTCGAATCCATCTTATAACAACATCCTAGTATATTGAGGATACTGGTTTTGTTACAAAAGAAATTAATAAAAAGATTTTAGGGGGTTGGAGAAGAAAACAAAACAAAACAACATTAGAGAGGACATTACCTCAAAATCGGGTAACTCTTTTTGATTTGAGCCAAAGGCTTCCTTGGGAAGAGTTATGCCCAAAGTGAGGCTTCTAGGAGTAAGATAGGGATGTTGGGAGAGTATTTGGGCAGAGGTTGGCCGAGCCAAATGGATTGAAAGTGTAAATGAGGTGGGAGAGGTGGGGGCCTTTTATAAGTGGAGAGGAGGGGCACTTTTGGAAAGTAATGAAAAGTCACTTTATTATAAAATGAGTTTCGGATTTTAGAGGTCCCACACTTATATAATTCGAGGATAAGATGATAAGGGTTCGAAATCTACTCATCCAATAGGTTTTTGACAAGTGTATGCTTTGGATTTTACATTATCTTTCCATTTTATTTAAATCGTTAAATAATAAGGTCATCGCTGCGTCATCATGATGTCATAATTAATTTAATTTATTTAATGTATAAAAATTATAAAAAAAATAATATGATGTAGGAAATCCTTTTAGCTTTCTATTGAATTTTTATAAACAAAATTTGGACTTGTGTAACCCCACTTAAAAACTGTTTTAGTAAAACAACTCATGTTTGTGTCAATTTAATTTTAACATTAAATAAATATATATTAATGTCATTTTCCAACCAAAGTGGCTCCATGGGGTCCCCAAGTTGACCCATGGGTTGTCTTGGTCGGCAATTACTCATCCAATAGGAGTATGACAAGTTTCAAGCTCATATCATATTATTAAAACATTGTTTTTACCTTAAACTACACTAATTACCACTAATCGCGATTAAGAACTTAAAAGTTACTATTCACCAAAAATTTATTTTGATCTCATTGAACCACATTTTACTTCTTAATGACAACCATGTATGTCGTATTTTTGAAAATCAAATCACAGAAGTGGTAATATTTCATTTAAACGAAAAATCAGTTATTTAACTACCACTTAGTGGTTTCACTATTCATCAAATATTGAAGTTTTTCAGAACAATGCCAAAATTTCACCCTAAGATATAATTGATATTCCGAATTCAAAAATGATGTCTATTTTACAAAACTCCAAACATATAAGTTGCATTAATTAATTTTATAATTAATTCCCGCTCTCACAACAAATAGCGTGTTTTAAGAAACAATTTATATCAAAAGATTGGCAATTGTTTATGTCCAATTTCAATGTTAAATTAATTCTAATGACCACCATTGGATAAAATGGTAAAAATATTTTCTAATTATACTTTAAAACCACTAAATAGTATAATTTATCACTATAAATTTATTTGATTAAAAAAGTTGTTTTTAAGTATTTTTCACTATTCATAAAAAATTAGAAGTTCTCAGAAAAATACCAAAAATTCAACATAGTCTAATTTCGATATTCCGAATCCAAAAATGAAGTCCATTTTAAAATATAAAATTTCTATAATTTTAAAAAGTGGTTATTACTATTCATAATGGCTACTTTGATTAGTCGCGGTGTTTTAGAACTCGAAGTTGCGTACAATGCAAGCTATTGCATTATTGAATGAGAAGCGTATCATGGAAGCTTGGGGTGTTACATGGAATGGATGAAATATTTTGAAATTATGACCACTCATTGTTTAGAAAATTATTTTATTTCCTTTAAAAGAACATATTCCATGATTTTTTATATTTTTTTCTCATCATATTTATAAACATATTTTGAATGTGGAAAGCTTATTTTTATCAAAAATAAATTATTGACATTTTTATGATATTTCTCTTAATCATTGACATAAACCCTTTATTGTACATCTGATCCACTAGGGATATGTTGTATTGATATCATCCTTGTAAATTCAAGGATGGTTTTTTATAAATTTTATTGAGGATGGAAAATTTTATTACCATTCAATATATTACATTGGATGGTATATGATTATGTTTTTTTATTTGGGTATGTATTAACATTTCATATGTTAGTTTTGAAATATGAATGTATATGTTGATTATGTTTCACTAATTTCTTATGAGGAATGCATTTGACATAGTATGTTATTGGTGGGGTATTATTATAGAAGCCCCTATATGCATCGACAGGTCTCAAGAGAAAACTTAGTTGGCCAAATTAGATATCTATCTACCCATATATTTAAATTTCTTTGAGAAATGTTTTGATAATATTTTCATATATTCAACATTATACATTATCTCATGATGAGATCTATATTTATTTCCATGTGATTATTTTATTTTTTAGAACATCCAGGGATATGTTTCAGGATCATGTGACTATTTATATGTCTTTATTTGAGTATCATTTATTTTTTCCACATGATGCTCAATATATTGATTAAATTGAATGTGTATATTTTATTTACCTTTCCATACTGATTATGAAAATTTATTCATGACATATTCTATATTTCCTTACCCTTACATAGAATCTTTTCTCACCCATTTCTTGTATTATATTTTCACCATGATACCAAGAAGTGTTCTATGACTGATATGAAGGGATCTGTTGTGGGAAATAATTGAATTCTCAAAGAAAAAACATTGTTTATTTTTTGTTTCCAAGTGTATGTGAAATTAATTTACACGTCTAGTTTACCAATACTACTAATCTATTTGGTATTTCCAGATTTGAGTCTTTTTATCTAGTACCAATGTAATAATGTTACCACTGGCTCTGGGATACTGGAGTAGGTGACTTTACAGTTCCCATGATAGGGATTCCAATTAATCCATTTTAGTGGAATCAGACACACAAAGTTCATTTCAAATTAATTTCATATGTCACTCCTTTTATGGTTGTGTGAAAAGGACAAATCCAAGATGTTTATCATCAACACATAAGGAATAATAGGTAAGAGGAACATAAAATAGGTTGGTGTTGGACTTATGCATTGTTTACAATTCTTTTTCATTATCTCTATTTGTAGCTAAAGAGTAAAATTATATTATTGGGACTTATACCATGTTCAAGACCAAAGATATATATTGGATTGATAATAATGAACCTCAAACAGGTATCCTATGTATACCATTTGAGTATAAATTAAATCCCATATAGTATTTGTGTCATGGTTTAAGGTTGTATAAACAAACTAGTCTGTGTAGAGTAACGTTGTGTGGAAATGATGTGTGCTAAGAAGTTCAAATTCCAAAAATCCCAAACTATAAGTTAACTCATATGATGCTACTCAATCACTATAATTGACTGATCATCAACTATGTGTGAAAAAATGGATAATATATCAATCTCAATATATTGGGGTGAAAATTAGAGGATTGGATGGGGCTTACTCAATGATTCCACCATTGATACATGTGTCATGAACGTTTCAATAGATGGAGATAAAGTGGGTCTTATACCTAAATGGATAGCCATAGAGGTGTGTCATATTGTTTTGTAAAATAGTATTATAAGAGGTTATGGTTTGGGGTTACACCTAAAAGTAATCATGTATAATGAATCTAAGATAAATATATCAACTCGAGGTGTAAAAACCCCAAATAGGGGTATATCAACCAAACATTTCAATTAATATTATAGAAGTATATCAAAACAATGTTAATAATTAAACATGGATATGTATATCATATGATGGTGAATATAGTAACCAAGGTAACTATATCAACTCTAGGTGATGATGGGACTGATTGGAGTGTATTGACTCAAGGTGATTGTGTGGGGCTTACACATAGTTGTCAACCTTTTTCAATATATTTGGTTATTCAACTAGGTGGATTGATGTACATTAAAACTAGAATAAATATAAAATCATTCAATCTAAATAGATACTCCTATGAGTATATCGACATGAGTTGTCGATTAAACTGATATAAATATATCGAATCAAGGTTAATAATTAATGTGTTATGTGTATATTGACATAAGTTGAATAAAAAACTAGGAGTAATATATTAATATAAGTAATAATAAAGCTAACCAAGAGGATCATATTAACTTTAGGTGATTATGATTGTATTATTAAAAGGTCCCCCTAAGAGATTCCAATACTGATTAGTGACTCTAATAAAGGATGGGTGGGTACGGGCTTATACCTAAGGGGATTCCCATATATGGTTCTCCCAAGAAAGTGCCACATGTGAATGTATATTCAAGACCCAAGAGGAGTATCTCAACTCTAAAGGAATATGGTATCGATGGTTTCCCATGTATGACTAAATGAAAATTAATTTTTTTTTTATTTTTCAATATAAACTTACATTAAGGTTAAGTGAGGAATAGACAAATAGGACCACTGGCGGGTCCTTTGAGTTATGCACCATAATCCAATAAATAGAAATAACAAAAATAAACTACACATCACAAAACTGGGGGCCATGAAAATTGGTTCCAAAACAAAAAAAATTCCTTTAAGACAAAATCCCATATATCACACCAGTCATCACCAACCTCTCCCATCATCACCTAGCACATCACTAGCATCACCCATCCCATCATTAAACCACAAATAGCTCGGATGATGCCGCACCGAGATCTAAGAATCCAATTTCAAGAATGATGTATACGACCCCTGATATAAGATGAAGAAAGGGATCTCGATGAGGATTCACAAGCTACCACCAAAATGAACACCGACCACGCCGCTATAAACAAGTCATCCATAAACCGCAACCAAATCCTCCACGAGTAGGATCGACATTGTCAGAAGCATCAAAACAATCCCAAATCGTGAGGGGGACATTGGAACCAAGCCAGGTGAATTGGTTCATAGACCAATAAGGGTTATCAATGATGATTATCCCTTATGTGGGATACTCTAGGTTCTAAGACCTAGTTTGGGATTTAATAAAGGGAATTATCCATGGACTATGGAATTTTGATAAGGCTCTCCCACGTGGTGGAGTTCCCAAGTGAAGGGACTCCTTAGTGAGGGTTATCCAAAGCATCCCACCAAAATATAGGGGTCTTAATAAAGTAATCACCCATGTGATGGTTCACCCATGTATATCACCCTAGTATAGGGTTATAGGGAAAGGATCTTGCAAGTGATAGTTCCCTATGTTTATCACACTAGTATATAGGCCTCGACTAATGGATCACCCAAGTGATGTTATTACCAAGTTTCACTCCCAAGTAAAGGGTTGGGAAAAGGGTCTCCCATGTAGAGGAGAACATAGGGGGATTTTACCTATTGATGGTGAGTCAAATTGGTTCTCCTTAATAAGGTATAATAGAGGCATTCCCTAGTAAGGGTGGAATTGTGTTGTATTCCCCAATAATGGATAATGTCTATGGTGAGAAGATCTATCAAAATTATTTTTCCACTTAGTAATCATCCATTCGTCTAAAAATTGGAAACATAGGACTATTTATAGAACAAAAAATATACCAAGGAATCCAATATTGGTGAGAAACCCAGACTAATGAGATGGAATATGAATCAATGAAATTGACCTATGTATGAACCTTAATTTCATCCTGAAAAATTTTAAAAAATTGAATGACATAAATCTATATCTATATGATTTTTTGGGATCATTGAGTACTCAGATAGAAAAATAAAAAAAAATATTAAACCCCTAATTATGGTGTATAATCACTATATGGATGTTTTATGATATGAAAATGTTACCAAAAGACCCTAAAAATTGTTTTTTTACTTTTAACACTCTATATTTTATTATATAAGGAAATTCATTTCCCCTACAAATGGTAGGATATCACAACTAGATTGGTTATTGGTTTTTTTGAATCATCATCCCTAGATGTGTGATTTGTCATACAACACATGGAAACCTACTCTATTATTAATAGGTCATGAGAAAACATATATAATCAGACTCAACCTGTGTTTTTTAAGTGGGGATCATATCATGGGTTCTATAGTAAAGTGTATGGAACAAATATTTTGATGTCAAAGTTTATTTGAATAAATTAAAACCATTAATATTTACCCAAAATATATGGGGATAAAAATCAGAATAAATCTTTTTACAAAAATAAAAGAGAAAAAACAACACTAATTATAGATACAATATATATAATAAAAAATAACAACTTAATATGTGTATGAAGTACTCATTAGGGTTATTTTATAGTTTAATTCTCTAGATTAGATGGATTTATTTTCATTAATATTTAATACACCTATATATTATTGTATACATTATCTAATGAGGTATAATTATGATCTATTTTTAATATTATATTAATTGATATTGATGTATAAAAGAAATAATTTTATAATTATTATGAAAATATTTACAAAAGAAATATCATTAACCCATTCTAATTTATCATTCCCGAATTAATTTAATATACTAATGGAATCATAAAAAATTTAGTTGATTAAATCGTAAAATATTAAAATTTATTTATCATTGTCTAAAAATTAGTCTTACATACATTTCAATCATAATTTTTAATATTTGATAATTATTCCCAAATAGCTTTTAAGAACATGTATCACCCCTCCCAAAAACTTTTCACATATTGTATCATAAAGCTATCTGAAATATTAATTGATATCCATTGAATATTTTTCCTTTTAATTTATCACTTTCTCAAAGAAAGTTAAAAAATACTATTCTAATATAGAAAATTCATCAAAAAGAGGAGAATAATGATCCATATCCAGTATTATTTGATATTTAATCATTATATTATTCTACAATTGAATGCATTAAAAATGAAAATGTGAATTGACTAATGATTAACTGAGGTTTCTATATTGTAAATATTTTTTTAAAAAATTAAATCTAAAATAAAAATAATAAAAACATTTACTATTACATATCTTCATAAAAATACAATTTAAGGGATATGAAAAAAAATTATCTGATATCTTTGAGAATCAACCACTGTGGGGGATGAATTAGGTTGTGGTTAAATTTTGGTTTCTTGTTTTCCAATTTTAATTATCCTAATCACGATTTTAATATAATTTGGGTCAATATATAATTTTCTTAATTAATTTTATTAATTAAAACAAACCTAAATATTTAAAAAATTATAATAATGTATGGGATCATATTTAATTAATCATTTTATCTTAAATTTGGAGGCTGAAACATGAAAAATAAAAGATTTCATGAATATATAAATAATTTTGAGTCTCTAGTTTATTAATTGTAACAAAATATTTTATCTCATTAAAAATAGAGGATTTAGGGTCATAATACCCTATAGAAATAGTTTCTTTACCTAAAATATATAAAAATAGATAATCAGATAAAGAAATATAAAAAATAGAAAATCAAATAATTGGACACTAGTTTTTTAGGTGGGAAACTAAAATTGTGAAAATACATGGATATAGAAGATCTAAATTTCACTATGAAATAAAAGGCTAAATGTTTCTCCAAAAGGATAAAAAAATTCTTATATCTACAACCCTATCTGAATTGAACTTATTTATACATCTCTTTGCACCCACACCACCCATTGACATCATTGATGGGTTGTAGTCTTTGGACATTGGCCCATCCCTTTTTCCTCAATAAATAAACAACATAGAGTTTCATTACATTCAACAAATACATTTTTGGGCTGGGTCAAATAGGATTTCAATCATTATAGTAATAAGAATCAAGGTTCTCATCCATATGATCTCAAATAAAAATATGTCTTATGGTAATAATGGAATATCAGAACATTAATTGGTGGTTAATTTTTTCAATATTACTTTATGTTATCTAAATAAATCACTTGGGATTTCTCTATGTAATCCCACTATTTAGTATGTTATATTTTATTCTAAATTATTGTTTGTATTCATTCCATGATCTTCATTGAAAACTATGCATAATTCAGTCATCGAATAATTAATTAACATAACCATGGGATCACTCAACATGTTAAATTGGTATCAAATAATATCCATATCATCATTATTTAGTAATATTCTTTAATCATGATGTATTTTTGACAATGTGGGTTAGTACTACTTGTTGGCTCTCTGTTTCGTCACATTGTCTAAAACAATGGAAAGAGAAATGAATTAGCAAAAAGTGACTCATCCTTTGAAGAAACATCAAAAATCGACAAAGGGATGATCAAGGAGAACATTGCAATGCACCGTGCAAGTTCCATCACTGTCGTTCAAGTCCACTTGCGCGGCGCCTAAGGGTCACACAAGTGACTTGCGCGCCCCAAAGGATAACCGCCCTGGATCTTCTCAGCCTATAAATAGACCCTGTGGGCCCCCCATTTCAAGAGGAATTTTTTCTAGAAACTCAGATTTGAGCTCCCAGTGCCCTAGTCTCTTCTAAAAGCATCCAAAATACTTCTATGGTAATTTCTTACCTAGAACGGAAGATCTAAAGAGGGGGAGGAAGGCCTATGTGTTGAAACTCATCAACACTTGCGCGCCTGAGGGGACATCCCTTAAGGGAAATGGCCACAATTGCGCACCGCCTAATGTAGGACCCCAGGACACCCTGAGAGGGGAGGGGTGAATCAGGGTGGCAACATTTTCTTCTTTTAGTTGTGGATCTTGTTCCCACGTTGGTAGGAACTAATTAAACATGTATGATGGATATGATCAGCAATTAAACATTCACATGCAGAGAGATGACACAACTATTTTTACTTGGTTCACCACTAAGGGCTACGTCCAAGGAGAATACGCCGACAGGTTTTTGGTCATAACTAAATCCACTATGCTTCACTAGGTGTAGATTACAAAGGTTCGGGTACAGTCACTCTGTCCCAGGCTCACTGCCTTTACAATTGTTCAGGGATAGCTCACTGCGTCCCTCGGGTCACTCCCGTTGACTCCCCCTGGCTCACTGCCATTGGTGAAGTCTCACTCAGTTTATAGACATGAAGGCCTCTTAAATAAATGTACATTGATGTTCTTTGACTCCTGTTCAGCATGAGACTTTGCTTGCATCAAGGTTCAGAGTTGATGCTCTTTATAGTTCAATCTTTCTTCTTTAGTGCAATGACTGAATGGACTAGATCCCATTGTCTTCATTTGCCTGAATCACAATCACTTATGTGATTGCTCAATAAATGATGTTCAGCTAACTCGGCATTTGTCAGAATCAATTCACCATGTATGCATGAGATCATGCATGTATCATTTAGATTTGTTCTTCAATCTCGCTTTGCACCGAAAGTATCAGGCAATCTTTAGCTCTTGTGCAGCTCCAGAAAGGCGGGCGTGATTCAACAATATTTGGCTCTCCTTTTCAAGCCCGGCACGCAAGTCTGCATCTGGTGCGCAAGTCTTAGGCGCGCAAGTGTCACCAAAGCACCTGCGCGACTCTGTCTTCTGAAACATCAAACCTGCGCGACTCACTTCTTTCCTTGCCCAAATCACTTGGGGCACTCAAACATCAGTTGGCGCGCAACCTCTACTTGCGCTACCAAACTACAACTTGCGCGGCTCAATCACATGCACGAAGAAAGCTCGAAAAATCTCAAAGTCTTGAGCACCGTCAAAAATGAGGAGGGGTGGTCCAGTATTTATAGGCAAACTGGGCCCCCTGCGCGGCGGCGCACAAGTCATCCATCAACGCGCAAGTCTCTGCCCCTGCTAGGCACTTACGTGATCAACATCCAAACTTTCACGAACATCTTTCCTTTGGAAAATTTGGATATTCTGATCTCGAAATACTATAGGAGCGCATGTTATAATGCATTCAAGGTGTCGGCGCGTAAGTCTCTTCCCGGCATATAATTCACCTGCGCGACCTCACCAGAACTTGCGCGACCCTTATCCCTTTGCCATATTTTGGTGCTCTGATCTTCAAAAACATCTGGCGCGCAAGTTTCCTATCCTCCAAGAGTATGGCGCGCAAGTCCCTTTGCCAAAATCACTCTTCTTCATTTGTTGATTTTGAGGCCCTGAAATTTGGGAAACACTAGAAAACGGCGCCACCTTGTATCTGATCTTTTTGTACTGCCTCCAGATCATCCATTCCTCTGTCGATGTTCTGGAATAAAACATAGATCGTTGACCACAACTCTTGAATTCGACATGTCACCATGGAATCTCCTTTGTCAACAAATTTGTATGTCGTGTGTTTGTTTTGTCGACAAGCACGATCACCTCAACAGCACTTCTTCTCGGTGATCTGTATCCTTCAGCAACTCTTTTGCTTTTATCACAAACTCCACTATTGTGATATGTATTCTTTGAAGGAAAAACATTACTATCATCATCTTCTATGACAATGTGATGTGCATGGCCATTTCATAAGTCAACTCATTGGCACATTGCCTCCTTCATCAACCGTCATGATCAACTTCATGAAAACCATTTGATTCAATCCGTCAAGAAGTCTCTAGCATGGTTCTCATGCAATCATGAGTAATTTCATGGTCTTCATCAAAACCCATGGTTCTTATGCAATAAGGAAGAATTGCATGGTATTCATCCAAAGACACCATCCTGATTCAATCATCCTTGGATTGATTACTCCTCACATTCTTCATTGTTGTAAACAATGTATCGCCTTTGACACATGTTCTTTGAACTTACGATCAGCACAACAATCGTCTGAATCACTACTCCTCTACTTCATCGGAGTACTTCATGATCTCCTTCATTGTGAGCTTCCATTCCTCCATTTTATTGGAGTACTTCTTGATCTCTTTCATTTTGATATTCCATTGAAAACTATTGACAACAAATAAAAACCTATACACAAAGTGGTACCAACAATCTCCCCCTTTGTATTTTGTTGTCAATACCTTATACATCTTGTGAAATGAATTTGTCAATGTCAAAATAAGAATCTTCTATTCAATCAACTTTTCTTTTAAAACGTTCATTTCACTTTCTCTCTCCCTTATTGACAAGAAATACAAAGCACATGGTAGGGAGGGTATCAATCCACACATAAGCAATGTTTCATTAATCATTTCACTCTTTGTCTACTTGAGAAATGCTCGATGTAGAAAACAAGAGGATTTTATTAAGTCAACAAGGCTGTCCATTATCCACAGATCATGATACCAACATGAGATGATAACTCATGTATATTGTCTTCAAGGGTTTACCACTTTAATTCCTGGTAGAAGAAGATCAACTATGATTGAGAATAATCAAACTGAAACTCCTGCACTCACATCAGCAAATCGATCAAAAACATTCAAGTGCAATCGGCAGGATAAGTGACCTTGGGGCACGTCCATTCTCTTTATGTCACTGATCAATTTAGTTACTCCCCCTTTGTAGAATAATCTTTGATCTGGGTAACCAAGGGATAGAGATTGAGAAATGACAGACCTTCTCCATTGGTGTGTTCTTCAAGAAATTCACAGAATAACTGCTTTTGATTCCACCTGGAGTTGATATTGATTGAAACAGTGATCATGGAAGCTTCTTCATTTTTCTCCCCCTCAAGGGAAAAACTCCTCATCATCTTCATCAAGAGTGATCCTTCATCATCATAATCTTGGAATATCAATTGAAGAATCTACTAAGGATGGAATCTTCTTCAGCTTGGCTATCAAGAGTTGACAGCATTCACTACTTCTCAGGTTCTCCCCCTGAGAGCATGCTTCACCTTCAATTCCCTGCATTATTAGCACAAATACAATACACAAATAATTACGGGAATAAGGTGGATAATCCATGCATCATCAGCAAGACCTTCATGGTTGAGGTTCTTTTCTCAACCAAGTTTCTTTGTTCACTCCAGTCTTCATGCCTGCACATTTGAACATATGTTCTGACATATGTCGGTGTGGCATGGCTTTGTTCACATTCTCTTCTACTTTGTGTGGAGAATTGTTCTTCTTAGCATCCATCATGAATGATACATTCTTACTCCTCTTAAGGACTGCTACTTGCTCTGGTTTTAAGGTTAGGCAACCTTTTGCAATGTGACCAGATTTCTTGCATCTCTCACACAGAACGTCTTTGACACGTGTGTTTCTCTTTGTTTGAAATCTCTCCTGCACTGTGTCTTCATCATGTGAAAGTTTTCCTTTTCCTTTGTCACCATCCTTGGCCTTCTCATATTTAAGTTTCCTTATTATTTTCAAATCTTCTGGCCAGATGACCAATATGTCATTTGGATCTTTTGCAGCTGGTTTAGGTCTTCCACATGGGTTCATCCGAGATTCATCCCCCTTAGTGTTTCTTTTGGATGAATTACCCTTCAATTTCATGGAACTAAAATCCTGGGTCTTCTCAGCTTCCCTACTTGAGATCTTCTTGGGGAAATGTGTGTTCACAACATTCTTCTGATTTCTCCCCAAGGTAGTTGCTTCATTCTTTGACGGCATCAGAGGTCTTCTTTTCTTTTCAATAGTGAAAGCATGTTGATATGGACATGTGCCAGCATTGTGACCGCTGCCGTTGCATACATCACAGATGTTATCAAGAATTCCAAATCTGTTTGCAGTAAACTGATGCTTCTGGACCTGCTGATGTTGCTTCTTTTTCTCTGGCTTCCTTCTCTTTGATATAGGCATTCTCTTTGCTTTTCCATGTGAGGGATTATAAAGACAATCCAGTGCACAGTGCCCAAATCTGTTGTAGCACCAACATTGACCCACAAATCATTTCTTCTTTGTGTCTTCTGTATTAAGTTTTTGGGCCATCTGCTTAATCTTTTGTGCTCTATTTGAGGAACCCAATTCCTCCTTTTTCTTCCCATCCACCCTAGCCATGGTGATAGGTTTCTTCTTCTCACCTTTCCTCATCCATACTTGTTTGGAACTTTTCTTCCCACCTGCACTGATTGTAGGAGTTTATTTAGAAATATGAGTACAAGATGGTTTGGATGGTACCTTCACTTTCTCAGTTGCTTGTGATAGATCAAAGAGTGAAGTCATGATCTTCTTATCACATGTTGGAGGCATTTCATATTTAGACTCCTCCAATGAACACTGAGTGCAAGCATCACTTATTTCAATCTTTTGTGAAGTCTCAATATGTGTGTTCTCAATCTTGGTCAACTGGGCATCCAATTTTTGACCCTCAATATTGAGGATGATCTTCAATCGCGATCATATTCTCTTCACAAGTCTTCTTCAATCTTTAAACCTCATCTTCATGCATCTCAACTTTGTTTTGTAACAAAGAGTCAAGTTCCCTGAATTTAATTGAAGTTTCTTCCAAACAAAAACTCTTGACTTCATTGCTCTTCTTCAGCTCAGCTTCAGGTGCATGGATCCTTTCTTTTAATATCTTATTGACTTCCTCTTCTTCTTCAAAGACTTTCAACAGTTTGATGAGCTTCATACTTTCCATAAATTTTCTTTCCAACCCCTTTTCCATATTGTCAGATTCCCTTTCTAATCGATTGATCTCATCCTGCATAGATTGGAATAGGCTAGAAATAATAGCAACCCTTTCTTCTGGAATATCATGCAGATATGTTCTGAGTTTTTCATGAAAGATTGAATTAGGGGTATCATCCTTTCCTCTAGATGAGTTCTGAGCCACCTGCTTGATACTTTCCAAGCCTAATGTTTCTTCATTATTGGAATGGCATGGAGAACAAGACACTGCATCTTCTTTGGATGTGGGGGACTTCTTCTTCATCTTCTTCTCTTTCTTTTTCCTATTTGTCAAAGTCTTGGTGGATATAGATTTTTGCTCAGAAATGACTGCGCCATTATCAAGACTGCTCTTCATTGTTGACTCTAGGAAAGAAACTCAAATCCTCTTCTCAATATAATTACTGGAGAATATCCAACATACGTTAACCTTTCCCTCTGATACCACTTGTAGGACTCCGGGACACCCTGAGAGGGGAGGGGTGAATCAGGGTGGCAACTTTTTCTTCTTTTAGTTGTGGATCTTGTTCCCACACTGGTAGGAACTACTTAAACCTATATGATGGATATGATCAGCAATTAAACATTTACATGCAGAGAGATGACACAACTATTTTTACTTGGTTCACCACTAAGGGGTACGTCCAAGGAGCATACGCCGACCGGTTGTCGGTCGTACCTAAATCAACTATGCTTCACTAGTTATAGATTACAAAGGTTCGGGTACAGTCACTCTGTCCCAGGCTCACTGCCTTTACAATTGTTCAGGGATAGCTCACTGCGTCCCTCGGGTCACTCCCGTTGACTCCCCCTGGCTCACTGCCGTTGGTGAAGTCTCACTCAGTTTATAGATGTGAAGGTCTCTTCAATAAATGTGAATTGATGTTCTTTGTCTCCTGTTCAGCATGAGACTTTTCTTGCATCAAGGTTTAGAGTTTATGCTCTTTATAGTTCAATATTTCTTCTTTAGTGCAATGACTGAATGCACTAGATCCCCTTGTCTTCGTTTGCCTGAATCACAATCAATTATGTGATTGCTCAATAAATGATGTTCAGCTAACTCGGAATTTGTCAGAATCAATTCACCATGTATGCATGAGATCATGCATGTATCATTTAGATTTCTTCTTCAATCTCGCTTTGCACCGAAAGTATCAGGCAATCTTTAGCTCTTGTGCAGCTCCAGAAAGGCGGGCGTGCTTCAACAATATTTGGCAGTCCTTTTCAAGCCCGGCGCGCAAGTCTCCATCTGGCGCGCAAGTCTTAGGTGCGCAAGTATAACGTGGTGCGCAAGTGTCACCAAAGCACCTGTGCGACTCTGTTTTCTGAAACTTCAATCCTGCGCGACTCACTTCTTTCCTTGCCCAAATCACTTGGGGCACTCAAACATCAGTTGGCGCGCAACCTCTACTTGCGCGACCAAACTACCACTTGCGCGACGAGAGCTCGAACAATCTCAAATTCTTGAGCTCCGTCAGAAATGAGGAGGGGTGGTCCAGTATTTATAGGCAAACTGGACCCCCTGCGCGGCGGCGCACAATTCATCCATCAGCGCGCAAGTCTCGGCCCATGCTAGGCACTTACACGATCAACATCCAAACTTGCGCGAACATGTTTCCTTTGCCAAATTTGGATCTTCTGATCTCGAAAAACTATAGGCACGCATGTTATAATGCATTCAAGGCATCGGCGCGCAAGTCTCTTCCCGGCACATAATTCACCTGTGCGACCACACCAGAACGTGCGCGACCCTTATCCCTTTGCCATATTTTGATGCTCTAATATTCAAAAACATATGGTGCGCAAGTTTCCTATCCTCCAAGAGTATGGACCGCAAGTCCCTTTTCCAAAATCACTCTTCTTCATTTTTTGATTTTGAGGCCCTGAAATTTGGCAAACACTGGAAAACGGCGCCACCTTGTATCTGATCTTTTTGTACTGCCTCCAGATCATCCATTCCTCTGTCGATGTTCTTGAATCAAACATAGATCGTTTACCACAACTCTTGAACTCGACATGTCACCATGGAATCTCCTTTGTCAACAAATTTGTATGTCAGTTGTTTGTTTTGTCGACAAGCACGATCACCTCAACAGCACTTCTTCTCGGTGATCTGTATCCTTCAGCAACTCTTTTTCTTTTATCACAAACTCCACTATTGTGATATGTATTCTTTGAAGGAACAACATTACTATCATCATCTTCTATGAAAATGTGATGTGCATGGACATTTCATAAGTCAACTCATTGGAACATTTCCTCCTTCATCAACCGGCATGATCAACTTCATGCAAACCATGTGATTAAATCCATCAAGAAGTCTCTAGCATGGTTCTCACGCAATCATGAGTAATTTCATGGTCTTCATCAAAACCCATGGTTCTTATGCAATAAAGAGGAATTCCATGGTCTTCGTCCAAAGGCACCATCCTGCTTCAATCATCCTTGGATTGATTACTCCTCACATTCTTCATTGTTGTAAACAATGTATCGCCTTTGACACATGTTCTTTGAACTTACGATCAACAAAACAATCGTCTGAATCACTACTCCTCTACTTCATCAGAGTACTTCATGATCTCCTTCATTGTGAGCTTCCATTCCTCCATTTTATTGGAGTAATTCTTGATCTCTTTCATTTTGATATTCCATTGACAACTATTGACAACAAATACAAACCTATACACAAAGTGGTTTCAACACATAACTCCTTCAATAGAACTTGTGTTCCACTCTTCTGGAAGAACCTAAAGATGATTCTAAAGGGTTTAACCATGATTCACTCATGTATTACCCTGCTGGTTAACTGTCTCGCAAGTACCGATGTGTCGAACAGGTATACCTGCATGACCAGGACTTGCGCGCCCCTACCTTTTTGGGTGCCCTTCTTGCCCATTTCACCCCTCTTAAGCCATTCCACCTCTCCTATTCTGGATTCAGTCTTCAAGACACTCTTCAAAGCCATTTATGGAATTATTTATGGAATTATTTTCTTATCTGAAAGGAATTACGTGGAATATATCTCAAAACCTAGTGATTTACACATATTTATGTCACTAAAGATTGAGATTTCATTCATTCAACCTCATACTTTAAGATGAGATAACTCATTAACCTGGGACTCCTTTTTAGGAGTAAGCCCCAACCATAATTCTCTTAACTTGGGCCTCCTTTTCCAAAGTAAGACCTAGTCATAATTCTCTTAACTTGGGCCTCCTTTTCAAGAGTAAGCCCCAGTCTCAAATATGGGCATCCTCCTCAGGAGTGATCCCCAACCATAATTCTCTTAACTTGGGCCTCCTTTTCAAGAGTAAGCCCCAGTCAAAATTCTCTTAACTTGGGCCTCATTTTCAAGAGTAAGCCCCAGTCTCAAATTCGGGCCTCCTTTTTAGGAGTAAGCCCCAGTCATAATTCTCTTAACTTGGGCCTCCTTTTCAGAAGTAAGCCCCAATCTCAAATCTGGGCATCCTCCTCAGGAGTAAGCCCCAACCATAATTCTCTTAACCTGGGCCTCCATTTCAGGAGTAAGCCCCAGTCAAAATTCCCTTAACATGGGCCTCCTTTTCAGGAGTAAGCCCCCGTCTCAAATCTCGGCATCCTCCTCAGGAGTAAGCCCCAAGTCCATTAATTTTTAAAGTCCCTTAATTTTTCAAGTCCCTTAACCTGGGCCTCCTTCTCAGGAGTAAGCCCCAGTCTTAATTTCTCTTAACCAGTCATAATTTAACTTTGATCTGGGATTCCTTCTCTGGAGTAAAACCCAATCATAAGTCCTCTCCTAATTTGGGCCTCTTATTCAGGAGTAAGCCCCAAGTTAGAGTATTCAAATATCTATGAAGCACATATACCTTTATGGACCTTGTTCCTGGATTTCTTCCCTGAAGTAAATACCAATCTTCATTTATCTGGGCAGTCATACATACATAAGCCCAACATTATTTCTTATGATTGCATCTTTCATAGCACAATTGTCTGATTTTTTACCAATACTTCTTGTTTATCACACCGAGCATGACTCACGTGAGCTTAGAGTGTAAAAGTAATTATGAAATCCTTCTTTGAGCCATCAATCATAAACATCATACTCCTTTACTCGAACTATGTGAGTTATGATTCATTTTCTAAACAAATGATACTTAGGCAGCCCATATGCGGGTTCGATCCCAACTCTAAAATAATACATGTCCTTCTTAATGACAATAAACTTCAAGTGCCCCACTGAGTGGCTTTAAAACTAGCATGGTCATCCTAATGACGAAGAGACTTCTATATAAATGTGTCGAAGGATACCATTGAACAAGAATCTCTAATAAAAACAGATGATTATCTGTCGAGGAAGAACCTCAAATACATATAAAAGATTCTCTAAATTTCCTACATATTTAATCATTGATTGTCAGATCTGAAGGAAATCTCATTTTATACATGGTAATGTAATAAGGATTCACGAATATAACATAAATCTATAAAGAGAGTCCCAGATTAGACAATAATTCCCCACAAAAAGGTGTGATGAGTCCGACCTCCCATCCTCTCGACCAATGAAAATTCCTAAGCCTCATCAGTCTGCAAACTAATGAGCGCCTACCTTTGGAAAGTAGGTCCAAATGGATGTGGAATGAATGGATGTTTCTGGTTCTACGAACAAACCCGTTATAAACCGACTAGAATGTTTGAACCTTCAATCAAGGAGGTCATCGCCAAATTCCGAGGGAAACAAAAAATGGTGAACCCGACGTGAATCCTTAACCAAGTTAAAATGATGTTTTACCTATTTTTCCAGGACCCTATTTAATACTCAATGGGAGGGCCAACAAATAAAATCATTGAAATATGTGCTCATCCAAAAGATGTAGTGGCTAAATTTATCTTGATCGTGTCTGTTATATCAAACAGACACTCTTTTTGAAGATTTTATACATTCTACGAAATTGATGCTCTCAAGTTCACACCTGTGAATACTACTGCTACAAATTCCACTTCTGCTACTCCTACTGGATCGTCATCCGCTCTAAGGATGACATCACCTAATCAGCGTCTTCAATGCTGGGTATCAAATGCGCTGGTTAAGGAGTACCATCAACAGGGTACCATCCCCACTCTGGAGGCTACCCAACAAGCCCTCCAAGTGAACAACTCACACCAGTCATCCGGACAACAATGACCAGTGATTAAGAAGTAGGTGGTGCTAACCACCATCTCTAACCGTTTCAGGTCATTATCCCCGGAACACAATCACCATTAACTCCCATATTCTAGGGAGGTGAATGAGTAGGTCCATTAGGGCCTTAATTCAAAGAAGCAGGAGTCTTTCCTGAGGGCTCCTATCAACAATCGCTGCCGGACTCGTGCGGAAGTACGCCCTCAACATAATGAGGGTACCGACTCCAGGTGTTCGGATCGGGTTCCTCGAACCCGAGAAGGAAAGAAAAACCGCCAGAGGTGGAATCCGGTCAACAGTGAGCAGATTCTCATCTCTTCCATCTCCGGAGAAGTCCAACAACCTATCTTGGTGGCATGAAATGAGCAGGTATACACACCTACCCGTTTTAATTCCGTTGTCCAGCAGACTCGTCTGGAAGCATCACGCCAATCCCGCCAGGCAATTCCGGAAGAGTACTATAGGTAGGTACATACACCTATTTATAAATCATCAGTTAGTCAGCAGGATCGTCTGACTACATATGATGGATCTCATCAACCACGTTCGGTGAAGTGCAATCAGTAGGCACATACACTTTCTAGTATTGATCAAGCCTACCAACAGTCTCGTTTGGTAGCATTCGGAGAAGTTAGTCAGAAAGCCCCAACAACAAACAGGAGGAAGATTCAACTCTCTGCCCCTACACTTGAGTACTTTCATGATTCACTAACAAGAAAAGGAGGATAGGAGCAGGCACATACACCAAATCCAATCACGGAATGGATGTATATCCTCGTTCCGACAGCTGAAGTCACTAAGAATATTCTATCAATGGTGAAAGAGTAGAAGCAAATCCATGCTCATATTCTGGATTCTTTCCAGGATATTATAACATCTTTAGCAGCATCTCAGGGAAAGACATATAAATCTATCCCTACCAGTGGACTGACACATCAACAATTCACTCCGGAACAGACTCACAGATCTGGTCCAGTCCAAGAGGGTTGTGGGGAATACTCCCTCATATCATATGGACAACCAAGTCAAGAACATACACTTGACTTGAGTGGAGATCGCCAGCCTAACCTGGCCATCTTTCCTGATCAGGCATATACACCTGCTCAGAGCAGCCACTTTTGTCAACAAGTGGATTCCAAAGTGAGTAAGAAGGAATCGAAGAAAAAGACCTGCCCAACACAGTCAGGAGATCAATAGCCAATCTATAACAAGGCCTTGCTCGATGCTGGAGTTCTTGAAGCCCTCATAAAATTTTCTGTTGGAATCCAAGATTCTATTCCCTCATTTCTCAATAGTGGGAACATTAATTCTGAAGGTCTTCAATAGACACTTCCTCATGAAGTCTTGCTTCATGGAAATTCAGTTGATCTTGATGTTTCATCTTCAGATGAGAGCCACAGGAACCCTCTGTGTGGTCAGAAGACCAAGGAGCAAGAGATCTCATATTTTGCTGTAACCCATTATGGTGGTCCTCCCCATGATGATGAATTTTGCTGCAAAATTCCTTTCCACAGTAGTGATTCACATTGCCCGAAAAATTATCCAGTGGACAATGTAGTGCCGAGAAAGCCCTCTTATCTTGAGGCACTTGCAAATGCGAAACCAGTCATGTATGATGTTTCATTGTTGGAAGGTGAAATAATTTCTCAACCGGAAGCTAGCCCAGGGTGTAGGTCATTCTCCGAACCACCCCTAAGTCATGTATCTTCTAGTTTGATCAATTATTTCTCTACCAATCTTGTTGAATCCGATGAAGCAACAAGGAAACACCAACTCTGGTCAGATCAGGTAGAATAATCTTCATTGAATGATAAAGAGGAAATGCTAAACATGAGAAAACAACTGAAAAAAAGGTGAAGTACCAGTCATGTTTTCGCCTCTGGCTGACTCTCAGTATGACATTTCAGAAATGTTGACGGAAGATGGAATTCATGATATTCGTCTCAACATATGGAAAACTCTTTTTTAGTTGAAGAAGAAAGTATTATCTTATGATAAATATGAAAATCATCTTAAGATAATAGATGGGTTACAACGTCAGATTGATTTGGCATCTCTATCAGTCTCTCAATATCCGAAGGCTGAAAAGCAGCAGAGATCCCTTCAATGTTAATGCCTTGGTGCACAAAGAAAGTTGCGCCAGTTAATTGCCAATGACCCATCTGGTATTCATCTCAGAGGATGGGGTGTTCATGGAGAACCACATTTCACAGTACTCTCCAGTCAATAAAGCCCGCCGAAAATGGTCTCATGCAATGTTATTGCCCAGGGTAGGCCACAATCAATGGGGTTTGTTTGTAATCAAAATATTTCCAAAGAATATTCCTCAACTAGTTCCTCTCAAAATCAAGAATATAGAGAACAAGTTGTTGAATTACTCATGCATCAAGCAAACGAGAATATTAAACAGGCCTCTCGTATGGAGCAAGCACATCATCAAGTGATAGAAGTGATGAAAATCATCCAACAGTCTTTTGAACCAGGTGATAAAAGTGGATATAGGTTAATGCATCCAGCTAATTTCCTGACCAAGGTCCGCAAGATCAGGAGTGCTTTTAAGAAAGTCTCAGACATAGCATGTCTAGAGCCACCCCAACTTGCCAGACTGGGGACTCTTTTAAACCAACCCTCAGAATCAACAAATAGGATTCGAGGAGTTGAGCGGGAACAACAGGAACAGCCCCAGTCCACCGGACTGGGGGCTTTTTCAAATCATCAATCCCATCCTCAGAGAAAGTCAGTCTTTTCTTGATTGGGGAAGAAGCCTCAAGAGGAACGAAGATCCAAATTATCAAGAGATTCCCTCCAAATTACGGCACATCAAGAAGTTCCTAAGGGATCGAATCAACAAAAGGCAATGTCTCATCAAAGACATGGAAGAAGACAATATCACATAAATGATGATAGAAAGGAAACGATGTGTTATGCATCAATAAATGTCATCAATGCCGTATTTGCTGATCCACCAAATGAGGCTCACTCAGGGGACTCAGATGAAGAGGTTCCTGCTCAAAAAGATGTATGCACCGACCCAAATGAAGAAGGCGTGCGTATACGAAATCAAAGGGTTACCCAAAATCTGGGTGTTAATTCAAATAAACCACTTCCCCCTCTCTGAAAGGGATCAAACAAGGGAAATGGGAAGAATCAGGTTACATATCCTCCCTCTGTAGAGGGCCAATCGCTCTCACTAGAGCAAAGATTTGCACAACAGGAGGAAGAAATGAAGGAATTGAGGAGGATGAACGCCGTGCTACTTCAGGGTAGTCTTCCTCCTAAGCGTTCTAGAGTCAGTCAGTCAAGGGATTTTATTACAGCTACTGAGATGGATCAAGAATATCCTCATTTATCAGTACACCCTCAAAGTTCTAATCCTACGTGTCAAGTGAAACAACAGTTGGCAGTGCTACCATCAGTTGCAGAAAAAAAACTCCACATCCGTCCAAGCTCCAGTCATTGCACCTACCCAAGTCCATGTTCAACTAGAATTTTCTCAAAAGTTAATAACTACCATTGAGTCATTAACAGATCGGTTAGAAACTATGTAATGGAAACATGCACAGGTTCAACCAAAAAAGAAATCTTACCCTGAATGGGTAGATTAAATCTCTCTCCAATCAAGTGTTGGGAACCCTGTATTCCCTATTTTCAATGTATCAGGTGACGTTGAACAGAATTTGACGCATTACGTGTCTTGTTTCGATCCTATGATGGGAACTCCAGAGCAGAAAGAAGCAGTGAAACTCAGATGCTTCGTGCAAACCTTGCAAGGACCAGCTTTTGTCTGGTATACAAGCTTGAAATCCCGGTCAATTACCAGATGGGAAGATCTCCGTCAATGATTTCTTCTTCAATTAAGCTTAACTTTTCCAAAGACAGCAGTTTTCAATCGTACAAATTGTAAGCAAAGGGAGAATGAAAGAGTCTCTGATTTCATTGCTCACTGGAAGGGATTAACATATTCCCTGAGCTTAGCACTCCTTTAAGAGTAACTATTGCCAATCTGTGTGGAACATTTGTGTGACGAATTACGCACGCCGCTGATCCCTGTGAAATACACAGGAGGGTTTTGAGACCTTACTTCAATCGCTAAACAGATTGAATATTCTCTTATAAAGACTAAGGCTAAATCTCGTGTAATTCCATCAGCTCTAGGAAGGAGAATGGGTAAATCATAAACTGCTATAGTTATGCTTAAACAAGCTCCTGTACTTGTTTTTACTTCAAAACCTTCATATTCTCGAAGGGCTCCACCTCCTGAGCGCTAACAACAAAGGCTATTTCATCCCGATGATCAAAGAGATCAAAGACGAAAACAATTTGAGGATCTGAAGAGAAAAACATACTCTTTCCAAAATGAACAAGTTCTTGGTTACTTCATTTCAGCTCTGGAAAATAATTTGGTTCAATTGCCAACGCCCAAGAGACCAAACAAGAATGGAGATGAAGATTGTCCCAATTATTTCCCATTTCATCAAATGTTTGGGCATCCCATCCAGGAGTGTTTTGTCTTCAAATACCTCCTGCAAAAGATGTTCAAGTTGGGAAAAGTCAAACTAAAAGGTTCTTCAGCTTAGGTAGCATGTGTTATTGCTACAGTTTTAGAGGAGGAAGGCGAATGGCAAGAAGTCAAAAGAAAAAATGCACAAAAGTATGATGATTGGATGGTCATAAAGACAATAAACCAAACTCATGCTATTTTGCGAACACAATTAAAGAAACCGATTGTGTCTTCTTCCATGAATGTTGCGGCAAAACGCTCTTCATCAGAGGGAAATTCCTCAAAGAAACGACATGATTCAAAGAAAGAAAAAGTATCAGAAGAAGATGAGTATGTGTCAAAGACTAAGTTGTCTTTGACTCTGGAAGACTTCATGCCATCTACTTCAAAGCAACGGGCACCGCCCCACAAAACGCTACTGCCTAAACAGGCTAATCAGCCGGAGTCTTCATAAGATGAAGAGTTAATCTTCGGTTCTGTTAATATGATTGAATTAATAGATCCATATGCCAGTCACAGTTTTGATTTTGATGAGTGTGAATTCCCTGTATCAAATAGGGGAATCAGAGGAAGTTCTAGAGGCTGAGGATACAGGGGAAAATGTGGATCTTTCAAAATCCACTAGTCCAATTCTACCCCTTCTAGAACTGTGTACGCAGCAGAAACTCGTGGTAGATCCCTTCAGCGAGCTCAGCAAGAACAAGAAAGTTCATCTACCAATAACAAATTCAGTCTGGGAATAATTATTTTGGAAGACCGGTTGAAGGTTCCATCTTCTTCCTCTCAACATGTAAATGGATCTAATCGGTCTAATCTTTCAAAACCAGGAATATTGCCAAATCCTATCCCAATACAAGATGCATCAATTTCCAAAGCATTTGCTTCCAAGGTACCTCCTAAACCACATATTCCTGTTTGGAAACACAGACATCTGGTTCAAAAGTATGATGTATTGAAACAGTTGGCCCAAGTACCAGCCAAGTTATCAATTCTAGATGCTCTGAATCTGTCAAAAGATCTTCGGGAAGCACTCACCAAGGCTTTGTCAAGTCCTAAAGAGTTTGAAACTGAAATTTCTACAGCTGAAGTCTATCACATAGAGAATAATCCTGCAGAATTCCATGAAATAATATCTTTTACTGATGAAGATGAAGATGATGTTGTGCATGGTCATATTAAACCTTTTTACTTATCTAGCAAGGTCAATGGCGTAGATGTCCGAAGAGATTTCATTGACAATGGTTCAGGAGTCAACCACATGCTCATTCATACACTTCATCGATTGGGCCTCACAGAATCTGATTTATCTCATTCTACCATGATGTTACAAGGATATGATAAAAATGAACAAGAACCACTGGGTGAAGTTACACACAGAACTCGGTTTGGAGATCTTGTATCCAATTCAGATTTCATGGTTATTGATCAAGACTCAGCTTTCAACATCTTGCTTGAAAGACCCTGGCTACATCAACATGCGGCTATCCCTTCATCATACCATCAATGTCTCACATATTGTTTTGATGGTCAAGTTGGGACATTGTATGGTGATAAGGCCCCATTCAAGACATGTGAGTCTCAATACATTGAGGTGGAATTCTATCACATGAAGGGAAGGGAGAAATCCACAACAAAGGAGATTACCAAAGTTAATGCTCCATATGGTTTGGAGAAGATTCCAGTAAATCCATTTACACATGTGAGTACAGATTATGTGTTACCTATTAGTCAATTTGACAAGATAGACCCAAATCAAAATACTCTTATGGAAAGATCCATAATGTCAATTACGGAAATCGAGCCAGACAACATGGGAGAAATTGGTAACCCACAGATTAGTGATGACAGCAAAAATGGTGACGTCTTCATTTCATCTGATGAAATCCAAAAAGTTTATACTTCACCAATTAGGCCAGAAGAAGTTATAGAAACATCGGAGGTGAACAATGATGTCGATTCTCAATCCATCATCCCCTCTTTATTACCCAAAGAAGACCCTTCATCATCAATCGGGTCGGAAATGGAAGCTTCTTCTTTAAGATATGCAAATTTTGACATTTGTTATGATCATGAAAATTCTGCTTTATCATCTACTATGCAAGTAGAAATGGAATAAATGACGCATGATGAAGAAGAAGAGTAAGATCTCAGAGATGATCCTCCATCATTTGAAGAGGGTATCTCTACCACAGTGGATAAACTCAGAGAAAAAAATCTGGGTTCAAAAGAAGATCCACGCCCCACATTAATCAGTGAGGCCCTGAATATTGAAGAGCAAGAGATGTATATTTCTTTTCTAAAGAAAAATAGAGATATATTTTCTTGGAAATATACAGAAATGCCCGGGCATGATCTTGATGTTGCTACTCATCATTTGGGTTTACCAGAAGAACATCGAGGATTTAAGCAAGCCGTGAGAAGAACACACCCAACTTATGCTTCCAAAATTGAAGCTGAAGTGGATAATCTTATCAAAGCTAACTTCATTAGAGAAGTTCAATATCCCAAGTGGATGGCTAATATTGTCCCTGTAAAGAATAAGAACAGACAAATTAGAGTTTGCATCGATTTCGGAGATCTTAATCGGCATTGTCCTAAGGATGATTTCCCAGTTCCGATTACAGAACTTTTAATTGATGCAACAGCTGGCTATAAAGCACATTCCTTCATGGATGGATATTCCGGATATAATCAGATTCGAATGACCCCAGAAGACAAGGAATCCATAGACTTCAGAGCCCCTCAAGGTGTGTTTTGCTACCAGGTAATGCCTTTTGGCTTACAGAATACAGGTGCAACATATCAGTGTGCCATGCATCATATCTTCAAACCCTTCTTAGGGAAGTTTGTTGAATGTTATGTAGACGGTTTGGAGGTTAAATCCAAAAAATGTTCTAATCACTTGGTTGATTTGGAAGTCATATTTCGCAAGCTTCGACAACATAATTTTAAGATGAACCCCTTAAAATGTGCTTTTGCTGTAACCTTAGGAAAATTTCTCGGCTTTGTTGTATGACATTTTGGTATTGAAGTCAATCTTGAGAGGACCAAGTCAATCCTTGGTATGTCACCTCCTCAAAATTTGAAAGAATTAATAGGACTTCAAGGACACTTAGCCTATATTTGGCGTTTCATTTCCAATTTGGCAGGCAAGAGTTTACCCTTCACCAAATTGATGAAGAAGGGAGTCACTTACCCGTGGACTAAAGAATGTCAAGAAGCATTCAATATTCTCAATAAATACCTATTGAGTCCACCAGTACTCATGCCAACTATTGAAGGGAGACCACTTATCCTCTAAGTTACAGCTCTAGAGAGATCATTGGGTGCCTTTCTTGCTCAAAAGAATGATGCTGGGAATGAAAACAATCTCTACTATCTCAGTCGAACTATGTTGGAAGAAGAAACCCTATATTCATGTATTGAGAAGTGTTGCCTGGCATTAATCTTTGTAGTTCAGAAGTTGAGACACTACCTGCAAAATCACGAGGTCCAATTTGTATCTCACAATAACCCGCTCAAATTCATCCTTAGTCGTCCAATGCTTACAGGATGTCTGGCAGGGTCGACAGTTATTTTGCAGCAATTCGACAATCAGTATGTGTCTCAAAAGGTGATAAAGGGCTAAGCTCTGGCTGATTTCCTGGCTGAACACCCTTTAGTGGAAGACACATCTTCAGATATTGAACTCCCTAATGAGGAAGTCTTCTCTATTCAAGAAATTCCTCAGGCATGGGAAATGTATTTTGATGGTACTTCCAGAAGTCCAACATGGAGAATAATGGAAAATCCTAAATTCAACAAATTTGTCTTAGGAATTGAGCTCATTTCTCCAAAAAAGGCAGTGTTACCTTATTCCTTCTTATTGTGGGAAGGTGGTACCAATAATGAAGTAGAATACGAAGCTCTCGTTGCAGGCTTGGGATTAGCGCTTCAAGCACAAGTGAATCACATAAAGGTGAAATGTGATTCAGACCTGGTAATCAAACAAGTGAATGGGTATTATGCCATCCGAAAATAAGAACTAATCCCTTTGTATGATTACATCATAGAGTTAATGGAGGAATTCCCTTTAGAACCGACATTTTCTTATGTCCCAAGATCACAAAATGCTCAATCTGATGCACTGGCTAATATAGCCACAGCTCTGGAAGATCCAAATCGGGACGAGACGACCATCAGTATTGCCCACTGTCGTGCAATTTCACCTTATGATCGAATCATAACATATGAAATTAATGAAATTAGTCCCATTCCTGAACTATATGGTCATACTACAGGATGGATGTCACCTATCAGGGAATACCTTCAAAATGTAACACTTCCACCTGATAGAGCTGAGAAAGAAAAAATTTGGCGACGTGTGGTCAATTTTACTATTTATGATAGCCCAGATCACCTAGATAAAATTCTCTATAAACGTGGTTTTGATGGAGTTCTCTTTAGATGCATTGATGGTGAAGAGACACTGGTTGTCATGAAATAAGTGAATGCAGGAGTCTGTGGTGCCCACCAGTCTGGACATTGACTGTCTGATCAGATTCGAAGGCTTGGATACTTTTGGCCTTCAATGATACAAGATTGTGTTGGTTTCACAAAGAAGTGACATTCATGCCAAGTACATGACAACTTCATTCATAAAACTCCATAGTTGCTTCATGCAGCTAAATACTCATGGCCATTTTCCACACGGGGAATGGATGTGGTGGGACCTTACCCTTCGGCTATGGGCAAGCAGTTTAAGTACATTCTTACTGCTACTGACTTCTTTTCCAAATGGGCAGAGGCAATACCTCTCAAGGAATTCAGTTCTAAATGTGGTGGTAGCATCATCAAGTCTAACATCATTACCATATTTGGTGTCCCTCATACCATATTGACGGACAATGGCACCAACTTCTGTTCATCCGAGGTGAAGAAATTGTATCAAGAATACAACATCAAATCCAACCATTCATCTCAGTATCATGCAGCGGCCAATGGACAGATAGAAGCTTTCAACAAGACTCTGTGAAATATACTGCAAAAGATGGTGGATAAAGATAAGAAATCATGGCCTGATAAACTCTTTCCTACTTTATGGGCTTATCGGACTACCACCCGCACTGCAACTTCGTCAACTCCATATTCATTGGTATATGGAACATAAGCAGTCTTTCCAATTGAATTTCAACTACCCTCACTTAGGGTTGCCATTTGTGATCAATATTCTACCTATGAACAATCTCAAAAGTGATTGAATGAATTGTAATGGTTAGATGAGAAAAGATTTTGCACTTTGCACCACTTGGAAGTATATCAGAATCGAATAGCACGAGATTTTAACAAAAAATTTCATCTTCGTTCATTCACTCAGAGATAATTGGTATTAGTTCTCAGAACTCCAATGATACCAGGAAAGAAACCTCCCAAGCTTGATCCAAAATGGGAAGGACCTTACTTAATACATAGGGTCTACTCCAATGGAGCTTATTCATTAATCTCGATGGTTGGAGAACTCATTACTACTACAACCAAAGACAGATTTTTGAAGAAGTATTTTGTATAAACACAAAATATATCATTCATGGTCTGATATGACCTTAAACTGCACCACCATCCAGCAAGATTTTAAACTTCATCATCAACGGTCCATGCATACGACCTTAAACTATTTGCACATATGTCCAACATGATGTTAAACTGTGTCCCCTTCATCGTCCTTGCTATATGATGTTATACTATATAGCAACGGTCCATACATATGGCATTAAAATATTTTTATTCCTTTCATCTCACATGACGTTAAACTGTGACGTCCTAACTACATGAAGCTAAACTGTACAAAAGTCCCTTACGTCCAGCGTGACATTAAACTGCACCGTCCACGGTCCATGCATATGACCTTAAACTATTCGCACTTTCGTAAAACATGATGCTAAACAGTATCATCCCTTTTTCATCCAACATGACGTTAAACTGTGAAAAAGTCCCAAATACGTCCAACATAATGTTAAATGGTGTACTCTTTTGTCCTCAATGCATGACATTAAACTGCACAGTCCCCCTTTCGTCCTACATGACATTAAACTGTACTTTGTCCCCACTACATGACACTAAACTGTGCAGCACCAATAGTCCTAACTACAAGACTTTAAACTGCATAGTCCCTTTATATGTACTACATGACATTAAACTATGCATTGTTATGGTTGTTGTTACCTCTTTTTTCTCACACCGAGTATGACTCATGTGAGCGTAGAGAAAACCTCAACCATAACACTCTCTCTGGGCTACTAACCATATGTGAGTCCCAACAACATCAGTTTTTAGGTCGTTGTCCCCAAAAAAAACTTTATCATTAATTCATTCTTTAACTGAACTACGCGGACTTTGATCCTTGCCTTCCAGGCTGGGTATGTAGGCAACCTCCCAAGGTTCAAGCCCAAAATCAATCTCTTCAGATCGGTTCACCTCCATCTCATATGATGTTGATTCGTGAAACCATCCCCAAAATCAATCTATTCACATCGGTTCACCTCCAACTCATACGATGTTGATTCGTGAAACCATCCCCGGAATTAATATATTTAAATTGGTTCAATTTCATCCTTGCTATATGACGTTAAACTATACAAAAGTTTTGTCCAGTATGACAGTAGACTAAAAATTTTCTTTGACACCCTCACTTGAGAGGGAACCATTATTTACATTGATTTTTTCAATCACGTTTCATTTCAAAGACTACATGCATACATGGAAATGCCCAAACCTTTTATCTTGGGTTAAATCATCATTGCACTAAAGTCCCCTTTCACCCATCACATGTACGAACCAAATTTGTACAGAAGGTATTTCTAGAACTACGTGGGCTTGATTCCCGTCCTTATGGGATACGTAGGAACGTTCGAGGGTCCCTTGAATCTAGCCCCAAGTCATTGGGCCTAACCCAAAATTCCAATTTCAGTCCCTTGGCTGAAAAGTCCCCATGAAAATACACAATGTGTATTTCTTATAATGGTCCAAGATCTATGACCCTAAACTAAGATCTTTAATCCTTTTGTCCCACACGACGTTAAACTGTAATTCAAGAACTACGTATGGCTTGATTCCCATCCTTATGGGATACGTAGTGAAGTCCAACATTTCCATTTAGGACCCAGCCACAACATGATTATGGTTAGTATTGATTTATGTATCTTTGCATACATTGTACAATACCCATATTTATGTGTCATAATCCTAACCTTAAATATTTTAAGATCTTCATAACCCTTTTCATGACTTCTAGTCACAAAAATGTCAAACTTCTGAGAATTATTTTGCCTGAATATGCTATACGTGACCTTATGCGGCCTTGCATAAATAGTCTCCACAACAGATTTGTCATCCAAAAGATGTTATTATTTGACAATGCAGCCAATGCCCTTAGGTGGCCCAACATAATTCAACCCCCTAACAGTTTTCTCAGATACTGGTAACTTCATTCTTGGGAAGCAAGCCTCTTTTTTCCTTATTTGTCTTAAATGACAATATATAGGGATCCACAAAAATAGACATCCATAACATATTTGTCCCATATCCTTTTTCATGATCTAAAATTATTCAAGTCTATGGTTTATATTTTCCTTCCATAGGTTTTGGTCTGACCTTCGTAGGAGTGATATCCATCAATTTCTTCGATAATCTTGTTTGGAAATATCTTTTCCATATTCAAGTACCTATTTCCATACAGAAAACTCTATACTTTGGAAATTTTGAATCTCCATAAACTTTCACTGGCTTTTAGCACTAGGAAATTAAATTTATGAGAGTTCTTTTTCATGACTATGCAGCACGTGCCCATAGGCGGCCTTGCATAAACAGTCTACATAACAGACTTATTAGCCAAAAGATACTATTTATTTGACTATGTAGCTAATTCCCTAAGGTGGCCCTGCATAATTCAACCCCCTAATGGGTTTGTTAAATAATGGTAACTTCATTCTTGGGAACTACTTCTTCTAGTGACTTTTATCTCTTTTTCATATCATTCCTCAGATCCAAATATTCTTAAGTCATAGTTTACATATTTTCCCTCATACTTGAGTATGGTATTATATTTTCAGATAAATTGTCAAGGAATTGAGTCAATTATAATTCATTCAGTAAAAGCTATTTGAACTTAAACATTAGCCTTTTTTTAGTCTGACATGCATGACTTTAAACTACAAGATTTCTTATTTCTTCTCACCTCAGAGTCAAATCCTCTTTTCTCTCCGGATCCAACTCTGAGGGGGGACTTTTATTGGAGCCCCTTTTTGTCACATTGTCTATAAGAATGGAAAGAGAAATTACTTAGCAAAAAGTGATTCATCCTTTGAAAAAACCTAAAAAATTGACAAAGGGGTGAACAAGGAGAACATTGCCCATGCGCCACGCAAGTTCCATCACTGTCGCGCAAGTCCACTTGCGTGGCGCCTAAGGGTTGCACAAGTCCCCTTGTGCGGCGCCTAAGGGTCGCGTAAGTGACTTGCATGCCCCAAAGGATATCTGCCCAGGATCTTCTCCATACTATAAATGTACCCTGTGGGCCCCCCATATCAAGAGGAATTTTTTCCAAAAACTCAGATTTGAGCTCCCAACACCCTAGTCTCTTCTCAAAGATTCCGAAACACTTCTAAGATAATTTCATACCTAGAACAGAATATCTAAAGAGGGTTAGGAAGGCCTAAGTGTTGAAACTCATCAACACTTGAGCGCCTGAGTGGCCAGCCCTTAAGGGAAATTTCCAAACTTGCGCGCCGCCTAACTCCTTCAATAGAACTTGCGCACCACTCTTCTGGAAGAACCTCAGGATGATTCTAAAGGCTTTAACCAAGATTCGCTCAAGTATTACCCTACTGGCTAACCATCGTGCAAGTAACCATGTGTCGCGCAGTTATACATGCGCGACCAGGACTTGCGCGCCCACGCAGTACCTGCGCGCCTACCAGGACTTGCGTGCCCCTGCCTTTTTGGGTGCCGTTCTTGCCCATTTCACCCCTCTTAAGCCATTCCACTTCTCCTATTAAAGATTCAGTCTTCAAGACACTCTTCAAAGATATTTATGGCATGATTTCTTGATTCGACTTCCTTATCTGAAAGGAATTTTGTGGAATATCTCTCAAAACCTAGTGATTTACACATCTTTATGTCACTAAAGATTAAGATTTCATTCATTCAACCTCATCCTTTAATATGAGAGAACTCATTATCCTGGGAATCCTTTTCAGATGTAAGCTGCATCTATAATTCTTTTAACTTTGGCCTCCTTTTCAGGAGTAAGCCGCAGTCAAAATTATCTTAACTTGGGCCTCCTTTTTAGGAGTAATCCCCAGTCTCAAATCTGGGCATCCTCCTCAGGAGTAATCCCCAACCATAATTCTATTAACGTGGGCCTCCTTTTCAGGAGTAAGCCCCAGTCATAATTCTCTTAACATGGGCCTCCTTTTCAGGAGTAATCCATAGTATCAAATTTGGTCCTCCTTTTCAAGAGTAAGCCCCAGTCATAATTCTCTTAACTTGGGCCTCCTTTTTAGGAGTAAGCCCCAGTCATAATTCAATTAACATGGGCCTCCTTTTCAGGAGTAAGCCATAGTCTCAAATCTGGGCATCCTCCTCAGGAGTAAGCCCCAACAATAATTCTCTTAACCTGGCCCTCCTTTTCAGGAGTAAGCCCCAGTCATAATTCTCTTAACTTGGGCCTCCTTTTCAGGAGTAAGCCCTAGTCTCAAATCTGGGCATCTTCTTCATGAGTAAGACCCAAGTCCCTTAATTTTTCAAATCCCTTAACCAAGGCCTCCAACTCAGAAGTAAGCCCCAGTCTTAATTTCTCTTAACCAGTCCTAATTTACCTTTGATCTGGGATTCCTTCTCAAGAGTAAAACCTAATCATAAGTCCTCTCATAACTTGGGCCTCCTTTTCAAGAGTAATCCCCAAGTTAGAGTTTTCAAATCTCTATGAAGCACATATACCTTTATGGACCATGTTCCTGGATTTCTTTCCTAAAGTAAATCTTAATATTCATTTATCTGGGTAGTCATACATACATAAGCCCCACATTATTTCTTATGATTGCATCTTTCATGGCACAATTGTATTATTTGTTTACCAATACCTCTTGTTTCTCACACCGAGCATGACTCACTTGAGCTTAGAGTGAAAAGTAATTATGACATCCTTCTTTGAGCCATCAATCATAAACATCACACTCTTTTACTAGAACTATGTGGGTTATGATTCCTTTTCTAAACAAAGGATACGTAGGTAGCCCATCTGCGGGTTTGATCCTAACTCTGAAATAATACATGTCCTTCTGAATGACAATAAACTAAAAAGTGCCCCACTGAGTGGCTTTTAAACCAGCATGGTCATCATAATGACCAAGAGACTTCTATATGAATGTGTCTAAGGATACCATTGACTCACTCAACCAAAATTCTAAGCTCCCAACTCACAAAAATTAGAATTAATTGACTCACTCTACGAAAAAAACCTTTACGGGTATCTGAATGTAATAAACTCATTTTAGAACACTCAATTGGGATTTCAAAATTCTAAGCTCCCAACTCACACAAATTAGAATTTATTGACTCACTCTACCAAAAAAACCTTTACGGGTCTCTGAATGTAATAAACTCACATTTATTACCTTCAAAAATTCTATAAATTTATTGTATGGTTCTTTAGACGTTCTTACCCCAATGCCATTCCTAAACAACATGTTCCAAGAAAACCCCAAGGTTCCAAAAAAGTTATGGTTTCACGAAATTACCATATTATGGGAAACATATACAATGGAGATCCATTTTAATCCCTCCTTTCATATAATACACTTTCATTAATGTTTCTGTATCTTGGTACATACACCTACCTGATATAGATTTATTCTTATAAAATCCATACACAAGATTGGTAGTATTAACTCTCGTACCTATACTGTTTCCACCAAATATGGGATGGCTAGTTTCATTATATTTTTTCTCCTAATCATTATATCTCTCAACCCAATCCCTACACACAGAGTATGTTCCTTGAATCCCCCATTCATGTTTCCTTTGAATGAGAGTATTTATAGAATCCATTTTTTCTAAGAGTGGATCAACTAGAAAAAACATGTGTAAGTCCCACACATATCCTACTTGTTCCTATGAAATCTTGGATCCAACTGTAATATATATTCCCATGACCATAACCTCACTAATGGTCATGCCCATAATCTAATCAATGAGAAATGCATCCAATTGGGCCTCCTAATAGGTGTAAGCATGTAACCCATCATACAACAATTATACAATAAATGTTCACCCGGTTATCACTAATGTGTAATAAAAACACCACCCCCTGATTCCATCTATTTTTAAAATATTATTCCATGAAAAAGGAAATTATATTACATGGAATTTTCCTGTAGCATGTCCTCAAACTGTGCCACTCGAACTATATGGTGTTTTATTCCTAATCTAGTACGACGTTTAACAAGCATCTTAAAGTATTAATACCAACATAATCACCACTCCATATCATCCCGAGGGAGGTTTTATCTCTAAATATTGCTAATATTCCTAAATATTACAAACATCCTCAACAAACATTCAAAATAGTCTCCAAAATGACTTAAACTAAGTGTGACCCCAATGGACATTATCATGTTACCACCCTTTCCTGTTGAGAATAAGTGCATTAATTCATCAGGTAAAGTGTATGAGATAGGTAATGTGATGAGCTTGACATTTAACAATTGAAAATAATGTTGTTGTCTATATATGTTTTTCTTATGTGGAATCTCTTCCTTATAGTACTAACATAAAGTGGCTTATGTGATGAGCATAGGGAAACCCCTTCTCGGTGCATCAGACCAGATTTCATTCCTAGGTAATAGGCCTAGGAGGTATATTTAATTGGAATATGATCCCTCATATGATATGAATGGAATGAATTTGGTGATGAGACTCATTTTCATTATGTGAAGAAATGCTGAAGCCAATGTGATAAGAATAGGATCACTCTATTGTTCCCATAGTTGATAAGCCTAATTTTCCACCATTACTTATGTGAAAATAGTGGATACCTTTTATGAAGGGCATAGGGTACCTTAAGTGACGAACCTTTGAATTATTATATAATGAGCATATTTTTCCTAGTCTGACATGTACTAAATACCTCATGTAATGAGAATAACATTCATTGTGTGATATGAACATAATCGTTTGGTGATGATATTACAATTCATTATGCACTGAGGATATGTTTCCTTTTCTGAGGAACAAAGGATGACTTTGAGTATCATGATTAATATTAACTACAAGAAAAAAATATTATAATATATACTATCTGTAAGAAAAATAAAACAAATTCCCAAGGAGTATAATAATGCCTAAATCTACCTAATGGACGTATACACTCCAGCCATAGGTGTTCTCCCTATTGGGGAAACTTGTGAGGAAATTAAATGATCTCAATATCAACATGAAATCAAGAATATGATTCATGACAATATATTAAATCTAATATGGTGAATCGAACTGGGAAATGAACTATATGCTGTTAAGTTTCATTATTCCATTATCTCATTCTGATCAAAGATTCAATATCATCATCCATGGTGGTGACTAGACACCCAAATTTTGAAATCGGGAATATGGGACATGGGTTCTGCATATTCCCCTAATTTAATAGTATAATGGTAGAGTTAATATTGTAAATCAGTAAAAATATAAATGGTGAACACTACATGAATCTATTTCCAATATTGGAAAATGATGAGTAATTATTTCAACCCCAAAAAATTAAATCATTGGTGTTGGACATGTTGGATATTAAAGATCATATTGTTTGGTTTTTTAATTGTTATTTGATATTTTTAAAAACTCATTCTTGTAAATTTTTTTTGAGTTTCAAATTCAAATGAGTTACTGGTGAAGTTAAAATTACTTCTCTTATTAAGTTATAAAATGTTGTGATGTTCATAAAAGTACCAAAAATCATTACCTTGTTAATGATTCTTTCTTAGTTGTTTCTTAGGATGAAGTTGTAAAAAATTAAATCTGTGGATGTAAAATGATCGAGAAAAAAATTATTTAAATTGAAGAGAATAATATATTGGAGTACTATGAGGTTACTAAACTTGGAGTAACAAAATGAGTATTCTAGGAAAAGATAGTTTATATGAAATTCATGTTATAATATAAATTGAAAAATGTACCAAGTTTGAAGATATAGAGTAATTATGTTTTTGTTATATGTAGGATGGTTTATATTGTTTTGGTGAGACCCCAGATGTTTAGTTAGAGACATAGTAACTCCAATCAATAGAGTACATCATACATACTCTATAATAATTATTAGATAGACTAGAACCAAAAAAAGACTGTATGAGATCATCTGATGTAGAACTATAAATTCATCAATTGAATACAATCAAATTACTAGGATGGATTAGTCTTCCAATTTTTTATCTCCAATAATCTGTTCATCAAGAAAAGGGTAACATATATTGAGGGTCCAAAACCAGTTACACTAGACATAGTGTTATTGCATTGAATAATACTTATTAAGAGTACCAGATGGTGCAATTTTAAGTTTACCAGATCTATTGGCATGAACAAGTAAAATTGGATATATAATTGTAAATATCACTATAATATGGATTAAATTGATTTAAAAAAAGTTTGTAAATTCATTAACTTTCATGATTTTGATTTATTAATACAATATTTAGAAATCTGTACATTATTTAAGAATGTTTTCAGAGATCATTTTCTCTAATACATCTAGAACTTCATATGGATATAGATGACTCTAATATTTCAAAGACATTGATGGTGGGAAAATTATATTTCAGTTCATGTTGATGAAAAACATACTACTAAAGATGAATGTATTTGTTAGACTGAATCAATATGTCTCAAGTATGAAATTAACTTGATGAAAATAAAAGAAAGTTTTAACAAATATTTATAGGTTATGGTTAAAACTACACAATATCCAAGGAGGGCTCTTACTAAGAATCATGTGATATCTAAACCCTCTCAACATAAAAGTTTTTTTTGAATTTAATAACCTTATAAGTACATGAATTGAAAATGGGATATATTTGTTTGTTAAATTATATAAGATATACATCACATTAATGAACATTTAAAATAACTATCAGTGGAATGATTTACTATGAATATGTAAATTTGATGTTATAAATAATGTTGAATATCAAAAATCATTTCCTAAGAAAAACCATAATTTCATATAAGATAAATGTTTAATGGGTAATGTTGTTGGTTTAATATGTACAAACATAAGTGTTATAATTCTTAGAAAATCATTTCCCTCTCTAAGAGTAAGCATGATAAGAGGGGGAGTAACAATAGAAAAAATGAGTAAACTCCTCAATGATTCATGATGAAACAAAATCAATGTAATAAAAAGAAAAAAGTCTCTCAAAGACAAAATTATTTGAATACCTTGTGGGAATTTGTAGAAGATGTGATAAAAAATTACAGTATACTAAATATTTTATAATAACACTTCTAGGAAAACACTATGTACAAGAAAATATTATATTTATGGGAAATTAAAATTGATGGAAAATAATTTTTTGTTGAGGCTTCTCTAAAAGATAACAAAATGAATAATCAATGGATTTCTAATAGTGGTAGTTCCTCACACAATATAGGTGATATGAAGATAATGAAAAATATTTAAGAACATGAGTAAAGGGATGCCACATTTATATATTTCATTTCCTTATAAATATGAGGAATTGGTATATATGAGATTAAATCTCAAAAGCTAAAGTCAAAGGAAGATATAATTTTCAATAAGATTAATCAAAACTTATAAACTATTAAAAAAATCTACATTGATTGAAAAAAAGTTATATTCATCAATAATTAATTCATCACCTGATGTTTGATAGATGAAATTGGAAATTCACCAAGGGAGAATGAACCACTGATAGTATATTTTATATGGGAGATCATAGTAACTATTTCTATTTTATTTCTATGCATGAAAACAAGCTGGGGCACAAAAGTCATGGGAATCCTAGAGAGAAAATATTGAGTAAAACTTCATTGAAATATGATGTAAGAGACTTAACAAAATTAAATAAAAAAGTTTATGATGTTCTTAAAACTTTCATTAAAAGAGGGATGGTTAATGGGAGACATAATAATGTAGAAATTTTATACTCTGTTAATTTTAAGCACATACATAGTAATCTTTTTGGGCTGAAAAGATATAAATTAACAAAGGATGTTTTTTAATTTATTATATTCATTAATGATTTCACTCATATAACCAGAATAATGTTAATGAAACATAAATCAAAAGACATAATTTTTTTGAGAATATTTAAATGTAATATTGATAAAGGGTGTATGTATATATATTAAAGCTGAGAATAGACAGCAAAGATGAGTACACAAGTAACTATTTCTTGATATACATAAAGAATCATTTTATTAAACCCCAATATACTTCTTCCAACACTATTCATCAAAATAGATTATTGTAATGTAAACTTTTGAAGAGTATATTAAATGGGAATAATAATTCTTTTTAAATATAAGATTTCAAGATTCGTCTAGAGAGAATCTGTAAATATATTTGTATATGTCCAAAATAGATTTTTTTTATTCAACCAAAGTAAAAAAAAGAATCCTTTGGAGATGTGGTAAAATAAAATTTATACAATTAAATACTTAATGTTTTTCAATATTCCCTTATTTTTTAATGATTAGAAGTAAAAATTTATGAATGTTTGAAGAATAGAAGGATGAATTTTTCAAGGGATATTAATTTAATCGAAAAATTTACATGTTCTGAACTAAATGTATACATAAGTTGGTTTCTTATTTTGATGTAAAAGTCACTAAAACTGGACCATCTAAAAAATTAACGATGGAGAGGATGGTGTAATGAAACACAAGATGATGAATATCATACATGTTAATAAGATGAATGATGATTGTGGGGATAATCTTATATAAGTATATTCAAATCATCCCGGGGACAAGGGAAGTATGATTGCAATAAAATCATTAAGATTTATTACATTATAAAAATATGTTGAATCAGAATATAGTATTAGAGATTTGGAATATCCAGTTTAGACTAGACTAAAATCATTGTTTGAAAAAAAATCCACTTATATTATGGGTTGAACCACTATTTGCTTTGAAATCAGTTAACCATAAAAAATGGTAAAATGTGATGAATGAAAATATTTATCAAATTGAGAAAAATAATACCTAGCATATTTTTTCTTGATTGAAAGAAAATAATGTTATAGGAATAAAATTCCTTTTTAAAAATAATCTTAATGAATAGGGATAAATTTTGGAAAATAAATGATGGCTAGTTTTCAATGGATAATAATAAGAGAAATGTGTTGATTTTAGTGAAAATATTTCTTTTGTATGAGGGTATAAAATAATAAAAAAAGTTTAGCTATTGTTATTCATCAAAATTACAATGTTTTTCAAATGGAAGTTATGCCATAATTCTAAAAAGTATAAATTGAAGAAGAATATTTTATATACAAACCTTGTGGTTTCATAATTGATAATGATTGAATGATTCTGTATGAACTAAATAAAGAATATTATTAGTTGGAAATGGATCCTTATGACTGTTATTAAAATCAAAAAAATTCCCTAAAGTGGTTAATATTTTTAAAGGAAATTTTCATCACGACATATATGTGAAATAGATGAGTAAAGGCACACCTATTATCATTATTTATATATAAAATATAATTCTTTTAGGTTTTTGGGATAAAGCATGTGAAGAATGCATTGAAAAAATGAAAATAATCATTGATATGTCAATTAACATTGGGAGTTGAACTTATTTTTGGGATTTCACGTTAATTATATATGAATATACATATTCCTATCATAATAAAAGTAATACAATTAGTAAATAGAAAATTTTTACATGGAATATTAAAAGGTTGTTTCTAGACTTATTATTATAGTCATGAACATGAGTAAATATATGTTTTCAAAATGTGTAAATTGTAAGGATTTAAGAGAATTGATTGGTTGTTTACTATATATTATTACATCATACCAATATATTCTATTTGTTGTAAAAATGTGTTCATGATATCATATTTATCTAAAGGCATCAGACATACTAGAATTAAAAATAATACTCTTGAATGTTAATGGTACATCATACAATGTCTTGATGTATTAGGGATGTATTGAGTTGAACGATATTTTTTTCAATCAAACTAACTGCGATTCAGAATAAAATGACTAAAAATACATATTAGGAGGAAATTTATACTTGGGATAAATTTGTGAGAGTTTTAATTGTAAGAAATATTTTTTATTTCTTCGAGTAAAGTGGAATCAGAATATATTGATGACACCTAGAAACATTGTTTATAATGCTTCCACTAGGGAACATCCTCCTAGAATGTTCTTCTTTTCTAGGGGTTATAGTATACTACACATTACCTCTTTCTAAAGTCATGAGAAATTCATCACTTATTCAAATATGTGTACTCTTTTATCGAATCAGGTTGATGGGATATCGGTCCCTCTTACATATTCCTCCTTGGAATTCGTCGCCATGTCCTGGTCTCCCTCATATATTATGATGTGATTTTTGAATCTTCTTCCCAGTTCCATTTCTTTTGGATGTCCATTAATTACATTGATTATTTATAGAAATACCTAGGTGTATTGATATGGAAGTAGCCTTTGGTCAGTGGAGTAGTCACGTTGGGCCCCACTGGCATTTATAGACACTAGAATAATGGAACACCGGTATTCTTCCTCATATAGTACTTCTCAAGGGTACAAAATAGGAGGCATCCCACATCAATCATAGTGTTTATTTTTAAGGAGGTGTTTGAACAATGATTTTATGCTGAAATACCATGTTTAACATGAGGTAGAACCAATAGGTTGTTTGTTTAACATCTTGAGGAGACAGATTGAACTAATTCATATTCCTAGTTGGAGGATCATCAATATACATCCCTAGGAAGAACAGATGAAATTTTTAGTGGTGGATGGGTCAGAACACCCAGTGAGAGTTAACCCGGTGTGGGGTGTCTCGTAAAGAGATGTTTTCACATCATGAAGGTTGATCTAGACACCATTGAGAGAAGAACAAATAGGTGCACCCCAATGACGGGGAAACCAAGGTTTACAATTGTTCATGATTGAACCTTGTGGAGGCTTCCTATGTTCCTTGTTTAGAATACATAGATCAAAACCAACGTAGTTCAATGTATAGTTTTGGCCTTACACAAGGGATATATCATTTGCAAGATAATTGATCTTGGTTGGATTGTGTAGGGCTTCCTCAATGAGACTTCCCAGGTGCTACTAGGAGAAGTGATGAGGTTGATTGTAACGTCCTGATTCCAAAATCCACCTAGAGGTTCCCCATACATGGTTGGTCACATGGCCTCTAGCGCATTTCCCCGAATGCCAGAGGCTTCCGAATAGTAGTAGGGGCCTTGGGTGTGATAGTGGGGAAACTTCCCTCATTGGAAGAGTACACAGCGGAAGTAAACATCACAAAATAGAGGAAATAATAGATATCTAACAACAGTAAAAATCCAAATAATGATAAAGAAACAACTAGACCATAAATATATATAAATGATTCATGATACATATATGTCGGGGAAGGCATCCAAACAATTCATAGTGCTGAATACAGTACTAAACCAAAGTAAAAATGTAAAACAGATGAGAAACTCCTCAGCATCGCAATCCTCGACTTGGTCACGTGCTCTCTAGCTCCAATGCAATCAAGTACCTGGATTCGAAAGGGGATTTCCCTTGTCTATTCCTACAACAATATAATCAATTTGGGCCCAAAACCATGGCCCAAATAGGGTGTGAGAATAAATCCCAGTAGGCAACCACTCGAAGATCTGTACCTAACAGTTAGTGAGTATACAGAAGGTAAAAGTACAGAAAGCAGTAAACAAGGAAGCACTAAGTAGTAAACAATCCACAATTTAAGCATTCAAAACACCACACAACATGAAACAGAAAAATAGATAACACCACAGGTAACCCTCTGGGAAGTACCCACAGCCTATCCCCTCTGACCCTACCTATCATTTACAAGCAATCCTCTCGGAAGCACACACAGTCTCACCCCTCTGGTTCAGCTAAAGTATAGACTCTCTAAGGAAGCACTCACTGTCAATTCCCCCTATAGTATCGTATCATACTAAAGGTGCTCTAGGAAAGCACTCAATGTCAATTCCCCCTCTGGACCACGTCGAGGAACTACAAACACTATGGGGAAGCACTCAATGTTAATTCCCCATGTGGCCTCTCATCGTATAATTATAAAGACAGTCTGGAGAAGCCATCAATGTCAATTATCCCTATGGTCTATACACTAGGTTTTCACAGCCCTGTTTAAGTCAAGAAAGTATAGTAGTGTGTAACGGCCCAATTAAACCTCAAGAACTACTTGGATAGCATTCTACAACATAACAACATAACAGAAGAATAGGCACACCATCCTATAATACTAGGAATGGATCGTAAATAGCAGCCTATAGGAAAACAGGACCCAAAAGTCAAAATCGGAAAAACATGCATGGGAAATACATCCAAAGCACAAAAAAACACCCTATTCACAATCAATTATCATATACTCAGGCATACCAGCAAAGTAGAGAACCAAAATGTCTAAAACAGTAAATACACAATACCCCATTCATGGATACTAGAAACAATTGCATATATAACACAAATAATTCCTATAGAAAGGCACAAACCACCTACCTTGGGTTTAAGAGATCAATATACTTGAACCTTGAAGCATTAATCTACTTAGAACACCATAGATCTATGAAAACGTCTAAAATGTTCAACCCACAATAACATGGAAAAGAATAGAAATCATGAAACGAGGTTCCAACAGAAGAGAGAACTCACCGATGCGATTCTAAAGAAATCAATGGTGTTTGATTCATAGGATGAACGGAGGATCGGCGGCTTGTCAAAGATCTGTGGCTTCTCGGTGCTCTCTGATGAACAGGACCTATAAGAAGTTCGTTCTAGCTATTAGACGTGACTCCAATGCGTTTAATGAAAAAAGAAAGTACATGGAATACACTTTTGAAGTGCACGATGTGTACTCACCTTTTCCGTACTCTCTTATAAGTGGCCTCCAAGTCACTCCTACATGGCCATGTGTGTGGCTATGACACGGCCAGCACATGGCGTACTGCGGAAAAGAATTACATGACGTGCACTCATAATGTACACGGAGTGTACTTAGAAAATTTCCAGAAACTGCTATTTTCTCAAAAACTCGAGGAAAAAGATAAACATACCTGAAAACAAGGTTTGGGTTCTTAAAAACATCCCCCTTAAAGAAATTCATCCTTGAATTTCCCTAGCGCAGCATAAAAGAAAAAACCTTGAACTGTTATGGCCACTGTGATCGTACATCGGCCTCCATCTCCCTTGTCTCGTCCTGCACCCGCCCGTGCTGCCACAACACTCGTACCAAGGGAACAGACCGGACACAGATAACCTATGTACTACGGTTCACAATCCAAATATGATTCTCCTCAAATGATGCATCCACTTCAAGTTCAAACTCCTCAGGTTGGAAAACATGAGACGGGTCTGAAAATTAATGTCTAAGCTGAGAAACATGGAAGACGTCATTCATAGCTCAGTACTTCTGAGGTAAGTGCAACCGATAGGAAACTGGGCCAACTCTCTCCAACAACTCAAACGTCCTGACGTACCTCGACGAATGATTACCCTATCTCTAAATCCTCTTGTTTCCCAACCTCAGTGTGACACGCAGGAAAACCTGATCCCCAAACATGAACTCCAGAGGCCATCTCCACTGATTATCATAAGACTTCTGTCGCGACTATACAATAGCCATCCTCTTCTTAATCATCTCTATCTACTATGTGGTCTTCTAAACAAGAGGAGTTCCCAGAAAAGTTTCCTCTCTTGTCTCTAGCCAATATAAGGATGATCAGCATGACCTATTTTACAAATCCTCATAAGGTGCCATCTGAATAGTCACTTGAAAAATATTGTTGTAGGAAAACTCCACAAGATGTATATGCTTATCCCAAAAACCTAAAAAATCCAGAATGCATGCTCGGAGAATATCCTCAAGAACCTAAATTGTACGCTCGGACTGGACATCTGTCTAGGGATGGTAAGTTGTACTCAAAAGTCCATGTGTTCCGAAAGCCTTCTGAAGCCCCTGCTGAACCCGAGAAGTAAAACATGCATCCTTGTCTAAAACAATTGATTGTGGAACTCCATGAAGACGTAAAATCTCACGGAAGTAAAATCGTCCCATCTCATCAACACTGAAGGTATCCTTGATCGGAAAGAAGTGACCAACCTTCATGAGCCTGTCAATGACACCCATACTACATCATTCCATCGAGGAAACCTCACCAACCCTGTCACTAAATCCATCGCGATGTCGTTCCACATCCACTCAGGAATGGGAAACTGCTGTAGAATCCATACTGGTCGCTGATACTCCACCTTCACCTGCTGACAAGTGGAACACCTCATGACGAAACCAGCAACATCCCTCTTCATACCTGGCTACCAATACTGTTGTTGTAGATCACGATACATCTTGCTGACACCAGGAAGAACTTCCCAAATTGAGGAATGAATTTCCCGCATCATCTCCTCGTGTATATCTTCTAGCACCCATATGCATCCCTAGAAACGCAAGATCTTATCATCACTTATGGTGCATCCAGGAATAGGGTCCTCTCCTGAAACACATTCCCATAGGACTAGGCCTTCAGAATCTAATAGTTTCTTCATTGGTACTTGATCAAGAAGGATCGAGGTAACAACTACAGAAGGTAGAATGTTTGGCACTATCTGTTGTGCACTTCCAAATGAATCTCAGAGAATAAGGCCATAAGTTTCTACTCACCACTTTCCTCCTGAACTGCATGTATCTGAGTCCTCCTGCTCAATGTATCAACCACAGCGCTGCCCTTCCCAGGAATATAGGCAAGCTCATAGTCCAAGGACTGCAAGTACTCAACCCACCTACGCTGTCTCAAATTCAGATCACGCAGTGTGAAGATGTACTTGAGACTCTTATGGTCAGTGACAACCACAAAATTCTCTCCCAGAAGATAGTTTTCCAACAACGTAAGGCATGAATGACACCTACCAACTCTAGATCGTGCATTGGGTAATTCCTTGGATGTGGCGTCAACTGTCGAGACCCGTACGCAACGACTCCATCTCCCTACATAAGCACGACTCCTATCCCGATACCTGATGCATCACAGTAAATGGAATATCTATTTCCTGGATCTAGAAAGACTAGTATTGGTACTGATTCCAACCTACCTTTCAGCTCCTGAAAGGATGGCTCACAAGAATCCAACGATAAGAACTTCACACCCATCTTGGTCAGACCTGTCAATGGTGCTGTTAAGCATGAAAAGTCTTGTATGAATCATCTCTAGTATCTAGTTAGCCCTATAAAACTCCACACCTCAAAGACGTTCTTCGGATCCTCCTAGGAAACTACTGTTCTCACTTTCTCTGGGTCTACTGACACTTCTCTCTCTGAGATAACATTACCCAAGAAATGAATCTGATCCATCCAAAAGTGGCATTTTGAGAGCTTAGTATATAACTGATTATCCCTCACTGTACTCAAAATGATCTCAAGATGGGTTTAATTGTCATGTTGAATATGAGAGTACACCAAGATATCATCCACGAAAACAACCACGAAGGAATCCATGTATGGATGGAACACTCGGTTCATCAGTGCCATGAAAACTGCAGGTGCATTCGTGAGACCGAACAGAATTACCAAGTACTCTTATAAACCATACCTGCTCCTAAAGGCTGTAAGAGGTATATCTGATTGTCTAACATGCAACTGATGATAACTGGACCTCAAGTCAATCGTTGAGAACACCCGGGCTCCTCGAAACTGATCAAAGAGATCGTCAGTCCTATGAAAGGGATATCGGTTCTTGATCTTCAATTGGTTCATATTTTGATAATCCACACAATGTCTAAGGGTACTGTCTGCCTTCTTCACAAACAGGATAGGTGAACCCCAAGGAGAAGTACTGGGTCATATAAAACCCTTGGCCTACAAATACTCCAATTGTTTATTGAGCTCCGATAACTTTGGTGTAGCCATCCTGTAAAGAAGAATGGACATTGGTGTCGCCACTAGCACATGCTCAACAGAAAATTCCACCTCACGCTCCGGAAGCAAACCTGAAAAGTCCTTTGGAAAGACATCTCGGAAATAATCCACCACTGGAGGGAATTTTAACTGTGAAGTCCCCTGGTCATCAAGATAAAGACTAGAAATCTGGGTTGTAACTGCTCCAATCCCATGATGCTATGGACCCGCTCTACTCGCCTAGACATCCCACTCACCCTTATGAAGAAAAGATCCACCCTCCGGTGATATGAAACTCACCATGTGGTGATAACAGTCGATGACTTCCTAGAAGGAAACTAGCCAGCCCATCTTGAGAATGACATCATAGTTTTTCATCTCTAAGACATATAAGTCCCACAGAAAGTGAGACCCACCAACCTCAAGAGGGCACTCCTTTCACTAACGTGCAACATTTTTTCTTGTCCCCAACAGAGTGTGTAGTGTCAAAAAATCGGCAGAAGAAAAGATACAGAGCTCAAGGCTCTCCACAACAGCGACAAATATAAAGTTATGCGTAGCACCAATATCTAAATGATATGAAGATAAATCGAGGAAACTAGTATCGTACCTCAAACTGTAGAGGGGACAGGATACTACTCCTGATGGGTCTGCTCCACTTCAATATTCTGGCCAGCTCCATGGCCCTATGACCCTGCCTGACTACTCTGTGTTGATCCACCCTACTGTCGCTGGTGGCCTTGTGACTATCCACTACGGCCGCAACCTCCACCTCAGCCTGAACATCCTAAAGAAAATCCATTTCCTAGACTGGTGAGAAACTAAGGGATCTTATCTTGTACGAGGTGTCATAGATGAACCCCGGTCACTGGCTGTGGGTGAGAAGACCTGACGGAAATGCTGAAGGTGTCCCAATTTTCTGTAAGATTGGCACTCTGTCGGGTCTCTCTAGCACTACAACCTAATATTCCCGCTTCTCTCGCACTGGCAGAACACCACCAGGAAACCAAAAATGCACCCCGCCTACTCAGATCTCTTCGAGTAGTCTCCCTACGGTGCTTCTGGCCATTAGCTGGCGAAGAACTAACTCTGGAATTTGAGCCGCCCTGGATCGCAACTCTGAATTCCCTCATATTTTGCTCCATGATCAGTGCCTGGTTGACGATGAAAGCAATTCAAGTCAACATGAAGGTATTCACTTGAGAGTAGATTTCCTTTATGAGGCCATCATTGGACTCCCTTTCCAGAAATAACCCATCTCCTCTTAGGAAATGTCTGAAATGACAACGCTCGGTAAAACAAGAGGAGTAATCCATAACCGATAGGGTACCCGACTCAAGGCTCATAAACTTTCGGGCTCGGTCGACCCTTAGGGTCTCCAGATTGAATTAGTCATCGAAGATGCACTAGAACTCCTCCCATGACCTATCCTCCTGATGACCCACATGTTATATTACATCCCACCATCTCTTGGAGAAATCCTGTATCATATAGGTAGCGAGCTTGACTCGCCTCTCTGGAGGCATCTCCATATGCTCGAAGATCATCAGCATGGATTCTAGCCATGACTCTGCACCCTGAGATCCTCCTTCCCCTGAGAAAGTGGGAGGATGTTGCTACTGGATGACCCGCTTCAAATCAGCCATCGATGGGGCAGGAGGTGGCGCTCCTTGAAAAGTCTACATCATCCTCATGAAGCCTTCCATGAACATTGCATCAGCACCAGCAACAAGCATAACTATTGGTGCCAAGACTTTCACAACATGAGGATCTTCAAGTGGTCCCTAATCAGCCATGTCTGGTTTCTGATCAACGCCTGGCAACAGGTATACAACTAGAGGATGTATCTGTGGCATGACTTTGCAAGATCAAGCGCACACCTTAGATCAGAATTATCAAGGACAGAAAACAAGGATTATAAGAAGAGAACAGGAGGAAGTAAACCTTCATGTTTTAAAAAACATGAAAACACAGCGTGTAAAATCCCTACACGGTGTGTTACCTGAAGTCATTCACATGGGTGTGTAATTTTTCCTAAACTGGTTGTGTGACACCCCAAACACACAGTGTGTTCTCAAAACACATGGCATGTACTTGAATCCTCTTCCCCTTCCTGGGTCCTTCTACATGGTTAAGCCACATGGATCTCCTAATACAAGACTACACGACATGTTCAAGGTAGACACGACATGTACTGGACAATCTTCACCTGACCTGTTTTGTTAGTGACACAGTCATACACACGGCTCAAACTACACGGTGTTTTCCTAACAGACACAGCATGTATGTGAAAGGATAACACCGAAATTTATTGTTCGTGACACAGACGGATACCTAGGTCAGAATAAAAGTCATGTTCAAGGTGGACACAACGTTTAAAAGAAGGGACTCTACCGAACCATGGTGTTAGCTACACGGCTGGGTTTCTAGGATTATACTACATGGCATGTTCAACGCGGACAAGGCGTGTTTCCACCAGATGTTTCCCATCCCGTGTCTCTGCCCACATGACATATGACAGAGTCATAGACTACAATGCGTGTACATAAAGTACATGGCGTTTACTTAAGAAAAAGTGTTCCTTCCCTAACACAAGAACACATGGTGTGTACTTAACATTACACGACGTGCAATGATCCTTCATATTCTGGTCCGTGAGGGGCCATAACACCTCAAGAACCAAAGTTTGGCGTCCATTAAAAAAACATACACAAAATACTCTATCAAACAATAGGTATTTCTATCAAGTCATCTATCACAATAGAATTCATATTCTACAGAATATCTATCACAACAACATGCAATCTCTAATTAATCCTAGATTTCATGGAAACAATACATGACACGTGATTTATAGTAAGTGCCTATATGATGAATGAGATGGAATACCCTCATCTCATCAGGTTGAAATAGAAATAGAACCTTAATAATATCATAAAAATAGCACAAATCATGTGAATCACTCAAGGTGAAATCAGATCAACAGTAATACTTGAAAAACCATAAAATTACAATCAACGAGGTAGATTGGATTTTTCGTGTACACGGGTTAGCTACATCCTGGAACAGCTTATTACCAAGTACCTAATCCATCCTATCCCTATCTAATGCTCCAAAAACTAATTCAAGAGAAAATAAATCATTTGATACCACTTTGTAACATCCCAATTCTTGAAGCCACCCAGAGGTGCCCCGTACGCGGTCGGTCACATGGCCTCAAGTGAATTTCCCCGTAATCCAGAAGCTGCCGACTAGAAGAAAGGGCCTTGGATCTGATAGTGTGGAAACTATGCCCTCATTGGCAGAGTACACAATGGAAGTAAACAACACACAATAGCTTAAATACAAGATATCCAACAACAGTAAACAGTAGAATACTGATAAAGAAACAACTAGAGCATAAATATATATATATGATGCATGATACATATATGTCTAGGAAGGCAGCCAAACAAGTCACAATTTTGCAGTACTAAAAAAAGTACAAAAGGAAAACAGATGAGCAACTTCTCATCATCACAATCCTTGGATTGGTCCCATTCTCTCCAGCTCCAATGCAATCAAGTACCTGAAGTCGAAGGGCACTTTACCTTGTCTATACCTGTAGAAAGATAATCTGTTTGGGACCAAAAGAATGGCCCAAACAGGATGTGAGACTAAATTCTAGAATCCAACCACCGAAACATCTACGCCTAATAGTGAGTGATTATATGGTATGTAAAAGTACCGAAAGCATTAAACAAGGAAACACTAAGCAATAAACAATCCACAGTTTAAGCATTCAAAACACCACACAGTATGCAACAGAAAAACATATAACACAATAGGTAACCCTATGGGATGTACCCAGAGCCTATCCCCTCTGGTCCTACCTATCAAGTACAAGCAACCCTCTGGGTAGCACACACAGTCTCACCCCTCATGTTCAGGTAAAGTATAGACTCTCTGAGGAAGAACTCACTGTCAATTCCCCCTATAGTCTCATATCATACTAAAGGAACTCTGGGGAAGCACTCAACATCAATTCACCCTATGACCCATTTCAAGTAACTAAAGAAACTCTTGGGAAGCACTAAACTTTAATTCCTCATGTGGTCTTGCATCGTATAATTATAAAGACACTATAGAGAATCCCTCAATGTCAATTCTCCCTATGTCCTATACACCAGGTTCTCGCGGCCTTGTGTAAGTCAAGCAAGTGTAGCAGTGCGTAACAGACCATGTAAACTTCAAGAACTACTTAGATAGATTTCTATAGCATAATAGCATAACAGATGAACAGGAACACCATCCAATAATACTAGGCATGGATAGTAAACAGAATCCTAAAGGCAAACAAGACCCAAAGGTCCAAACAGGAAAACGATGCATAAGAAATACATCCAAAGCACAATAAAACACCCTATTCACAAATAATTATCATCTAATCAGGCATACCATCATAGCAGAGAAACAATAGGGCTAAAACGGTAAATATGCAATACCATGATCATGGGAATTGGGAAAAATGGAACATATAACTCAAATACTTCCTACAGAAAGGCACAAACCACCTACCTTAGGTTTAAGAGATCAATATACACGAACCTCAAAGATTGAATAGCTTTATAATGTCATATATCTATGAAAACGTCTGAAACATTCAACCATGATAACTTCAAAAAGATGAAAAATCCTAAAATGAGGTTACAACAGAAGAGAGAACTCATCGATGTGATTCCAACACAATCAACAGTGTTTGATTCGGAGGACGGACAGAGGATTGGGGGCTCGTCAAAGATCCACGGCTGTTCAGCACTCTCAAATGAATGAGACCTAAAAGAAGTTTGTTCTGAAGATTAGATGCGACCATGGTGCATTTAATTAAAAAAAGAAAGTACACAACATGTACTTTTGAATTACACGGTGAGTAATCACCTTTTCCATACTCTTCTTTAAGCAGTCTCCAAGTGAATCCCACATGGCCATGTGTGTGGCTATTACACGACCAGCACACAGCCTTTTGTGGCAAGGAAGTACACGTCTTGTACTCATAAATTACACGGCATGTATTGAGAAAATTTTCAGAAACTCATCTTTTCAAAAAACTCCAGGAAAAAGAAAAACAAACCTGAAAACAAGGTATGTGTTCTTACATTGATGGTTCTTACGTATAATAACATACCAAAGGGGATCCAAAGAAGATGTCACCTCCGAGTCAGGGCATGATTGACGTTCCCTAAAGCGCCATTAATTCTATTGTGTAACGTCCCGACCCTAGATACCCAGAGTCAGTGCATTATTACATAACATTGGCATGATCACAAAGGATCAAGTCTCGAAAGACCGATTAGTTTAGTAGTCTTGGAAACACTAGATATATTCCTAAGTCTTACATTACATCATAAGGTAAAAAAAACTACAACAACATCTTGTCTTCATATCCCCTCATACTATCCCTATAGGTCATTCATAAATTACTTCTTCACATCCTGGGAAAAGATAAAATATTGAAAGGGGTGAGCTTAGATGCTCAGTAAGGATAACAATATAGTAGAAGCTTTCATAAATAAGAATAAACATTCAAGGCAATGTATAACTAATACAAAAGCCTTTTAAACTTGAACTTCAACATAGTATGGAAAAAATAAAATGAAATAATTCCATTTACTTATTCACATGGATATTCTACTAATCGAATAATCACATGAAATATCAATAACCACCTTCATAATGACGGAATGCATAATGCCAGACCATCATAACCACATACCCAAGGCCTCGTTCCAAGACTACAAATAAGATTTTGTCAAGGCCTTGTGCCAAGACACTAGTTTGTCTCATGAGACCTACCGATGCATCGAGGAGCTATAGCGGGATCCACCCGTCACTTACTAATTCCAATGCATTCCTCATATGAAAAGTTTGAAACATAACATAAACATTTGTATTAAAACTAGCTTACAAAATGTCGATACTTTATCCACAAACCATGAATGGTATAAAAATAGCACATCCACAGTCAAACATAACTCATTCGATACAATATGGAAGTTTTTATTGTATCATATTAACATCAATAGAGAATGATAAAGGATAAATGAAAATAATCATCAAAACTATTAGAGAGAAATATCCCACCTTTTCTTGAAATCATTTAAAAGTCGCACTATTTGTCTCGAAGTCTTTTAAAAACATATTTTTGAATCAAAGTGTCCCATACCACTTTGAAACTTTTAAAAGTAATTTTAATTTTAGAACCATAATGTCCATATACATAAATCCTTAAAACCATTTGTTAAAACATGGACATTAATGAGCAAGATTTAGAAGAATAAGTCTTTAAAACATTTAAAAATGGTATTTTAGTTAGAGTTTATAACCAAAAGAGAGACACTTGAATAAAAATAATTGAGGTAATCAAAACATTGTAATATCATGAGAATAAAGGGATTCATGATATACTATGTCAAAGTACATTATATACACCACATAAAAGTGATTTGGTGTATAACAACAAAGAAGTCTCAATGGAAGGTAAATTGAGATGAAATCTCTCATAAAGGCCGTATCCTTAGGTTAAGGATAAATCAATGACATAGTTATGTGTGACAAATATAAATACACTAAATATGATTGGATATTCAGTGTAAAACAATCAAAGGACATTCACACATAATCTTGTAAAAACAACACCAATGAATTGGATGTTTAACTCAACAAAAGGAGAATGAGTTAAAATTAGTCGTATCAAATTCATATAGATGACTTGAGAAATTATCAATGGAGTGATTATGTGTATAAAAAGTATATCCACATAAAGAGGAGTGGAAATTATGACATAATCAAATGAATATTGATTCCACACATAATCCTGGAGTAATATAATCAATGAAATATGCGTAAATCCAAATGAGTGGAAATTGAAATTTCAAATTCCCTTATCGATTAGGTAACTTAAGAAACATACACCCATGAAAGAAGGATCATACAATGATGATGTAAATATCCATAAATTAAAGTATATTACACAATTAATACAATCACAGGCAGTAAACACACCTAATTCAATAAATAAGTGGTGAACAATGGAATTCTCACGGAATTAAAAGTGAGATAAGAAAATCCCTTACTTTGTACTTTTTCCTTGGTCGATGGTAGGTTAACCTCCTGTATAATTGTGAAATAATTGTTATTAAATTATTCAATAATAATGTACATTAATATGATATCATATATGATCTTTTAACATTGCTTTGTTAATAATATCTTAGAATTATCGTCGTTTCGGGTGTTAACTTACTCATTTTATTTTATATGTTTTGTTACGTAAGCCATGGTTTTCATGGATAGGTTGTATCTTATTCATATCCATAATGATATCAAGTCCTTAAATATTATTTTTAAATCATAAAATGATAATTATACATTAATGGATACGATAGAGAATAAATCTCATCGCGTTCTTGGAGACGGTAGTCCGTACGTACGCACGAGTGACAATATCATTCTTTTGATATTAAAATGATATATAATTTGATGGTATATCATATATAAAGAATAATTATCATGTTATATTTATTATTTACATGAATTACACATCATTATTATACCCATCCAAATAATAATTTTTTGAATAACAATTACACCACGACATGGAGACGATAAGTCGTACGTACGCACGTATGGTGACATGTTATTCAAAGGGTGGATAGAATAATGAATATGGTTGTACCATATTTATATTAATATTACAGTAAATAGGAGATAATGGATTTATTATTTTAGAATAGAAATAAAAAATAAAGAATAAGTGGAAGAAGACAGGAACTTGAAAAAGGGTGGTGAAATCATTACCTCTTCTTCGGTCTCTTCCTTTTGATTTGATCAAAAGGGCTCCTTAAGTTGGATTTCTCATCAAACTAAGGACTCTAGGTTGTAGTGAGGGAAGTTGAGAGAGTATTTGGTCAGGGTTTGGCCAAACCAAAAGGCTTTGAAGGTGTGAAGTAATGAGAAGGGTGAGTGACCTTTTACAAGAGGGGTGAGGGGCACCTTTGGAAAAGCTAGAAATATTATTTTATAATAAATTCATATTCGGTTTCTAATGGTTCAAAAGTGGATTATTTAATGGTTAAGGTGGGGATGGGTCGCAAACCACTCAACCAATATAATTTAGACAGGTTTGGGTCATTATATTAACCTTATCTTTTAGTTTTAACTATTAGTTAATTAGTTTGACACTTACCATGCCACTTTGTATTTTTATATTATATTGTTAATAAACTTACTATATACATCCAAGCGACCCCCAAGTGGTCCATTAATGATACACCTATCATGATATAAGTCTCTTGGCCGAAATGTAGATTTTTAGGAATTTAATATCAATTAAGTATATAATATTTGTTTTAAAAACTCTTTTATGTCAATTTTGACACTATTCAATAATTGATTTTTGTAAAACTAATAACAGAATGATTACTTCGAAAAACGTTAATTAAAAAAATCATAACATGCCATATTATCCTATAAAATTATCTTAATTCATAAAAAGTCTCAAATTATATTTATTTTGGTATTTATAATATCAATTATTTTAATTTTTCACTATTATCGTAATTACTGCATCATCATTGTGTCACAAATAAATTTAATTATTTAATGTCTAAAAATTATAAATAAAATATCATTATGTAGGAAATATTTTTTAGATTTATACTGAATATTTATAGTCTAAAATCCAACATATATAACCCTATGTAACAATTTTTGTGCTAAAAGATATATGCTTGTGTCATTTTTGTATTCATTTTAACTTAATTAAAATAAAGTGTCCCTATCACTTACAAGTGGATCCATGGGGTCCCAAAATTGATCCAAAGATTCCCATGGTCGGACATGTATCAACCAATAGGGTTAAGACACGTTTTAGGGTAATTTAGTATTATTATAATATTATTTGTTTAACCCTTATTTATCGGATTTACCCTTTAGCCATGGTAAATAAAATATTTACCAAAGTAATTATTCAAAATGTATAAAAAAAAGTTACCTATTTACACAATTTGAACATCCTGATTCCAAATATGGAATAAATTTTTCCAAATTCAAAATAAAGAAGTGGCAGAAATTAATTTAAAATTAATTCCCGTTGTTAAAACAAAAAGTGTGTTTTTAAGAGATAACAACTATCAAAAGATTGACACTTTTTTATGTATGGTTTAATTGTGAAATTTTGTCCAATGAAAAAAATTGAATTAAATGGTAATAATATTTTCTAAATATACTTTAAAACCACTGAAATTAATAATTTACCAATATTAATTATTTCGATTACAAATTTTTTTTTTAATTAAAATTTAGTAATTTTCACTATTCATCAAAATATGAAAGTTAATCAAAAAGTACCAAAATTTCACCCAAGGCTAATTTTGATATTCCGAATACAAAAATTAAGTCCATTTTGATAGATAGAATTTATAAAATTTCAAAAATTAGGTATTACTATTCATAACGGCTAGTTCGATTGGTTGTGGTGTGTTAGAATCTCGAAGTTGCGTACAATGCACGCCATTGCATTATTCAAAGGGAAACGTACCGTGGAAGCTTGGGGTTTTACATTCTCCCCTCCTTCAATAAATTGCATCCTCGCAATTTTTTAAAATTGGTCTTGAGAATATAATGGAAAGTCCCACATCGGAAAGAGATTCAATAAAACTATCACTTTAAAAGAAAAGAAGAGAGGTATAAAGGTCACCCAAGATAACCCATACTAGGATTCCACATAGGAAAACATGGATATGGACGATAAAATAAGTGTTCAGTTCTGATGGAGAGGGATAGAAAACATGATCAGAAGAAAATTAACAATAAGAAAATCACAAACTTGTGTTGGAAAAAACGGTCCTTAGTCTCCCAGTAGGAAAAGTAAAAAAACAAAATTTTTTTGTTTTAAGTTACATTACATATGGACGAGGAATTCATTTATGATATTGACTAAGAAAATAAAGAGATATACTTACTTTTTAAGTATATTTTAATAAATTTTTATCAGTAACTCATTTTTTTGAACAATGAGTATTCAAGAAGACTTGGTCATAATGAATGAGCTAGAATAAAATTCTATAGAAATACATGATCCATGTAGGATAAACTATATATTTAACTTGTCTTTAGAGATTAATCAAAACCAAAATGGTTAGTATAATATATGATGACCCCCAAAATGGATATTCCATTAGAGAAAAAAAACTAATCTTAATTTCTAAAATTAAACCATCAATACCCCCAAAGTTAAATAAATATCATTCAATAATCAATTGTCCTTAAAATCCTTCAATATAATCCAAACTAATATTGAAACTCAAAACTTATAAGAATTTAGTCTTCCACGTTAAATTGTATCTCCAAATGACATTAATTACTCTTAAAGTCACATACATAAAAGTAATTAACCTAATCATTTCCACAAACAACCCAAATCACTATAAATCCATAATAAAAACATAGATAAAAATCCACCATTACTCTTCAAATTAAATACCATGCTATTCTATTTTCCTTTGGCATATAGTGTTCACAACAAAGTGAACAACTTCCAAAATAATATCTATCACTTAATCACCAAATCATTTTCCTATACCAAGGGTATTCATTTAATAAGACATAAGAACCCAAATCAACTTATTATTGATCAATAAAATCTTTTAACTAAAAATAATTAGTCACACTATCCAGGGACTTCACGTAGTCTACTGGTAGGCGATAAATCCCAATCGCACTTTGGTTGTGGGTTAGATTCCCACAGCTTTTTCCAACGCGACAGGTTGTCACACGGTCTGCGTGTTGTCCTTTTTCAGAAACTATATTTTATAATATTACCAAAATAAAATAAATTCCTCAAAATAACCATAACATAATTTAACCACAAATATTATCTCATACCTTGCATTTTCATCCCAAATTATGATAACTTATAATTCTCTCAAACCCCAATGATCATATAAAATCAAATGGTTATTTATACCTATATCCACTAGAGAAGAGATAATTCTTCCTCAAATATCATTCCCACATGGAAAACTACGGGGTTACAAATACTAGAGAAAATTATTCCAAATTAATCCCATCAACAAGGATCACTAATACTTTTTAAACATTTATCCAACCATTTATTTCCACATAGATTCTTCTTTGACCAAGAAAATATCCTATAGAATAGGGCATTCAATCGGGTAATGGCCAGGTCCCCTACATTTACGGCAAATGACTGTAAATGGACTCTTGGGACCATTTTCATCTTCTTCCATAGTACTCTTCATTTTTATTCGGAAATTCTTCACTTTATGTCCTTCTTTCCCGCATGTAATGCATTTCTTTGTCCCATTGAGACACTTTTCTGGGTGTCTCCTTCCACATTTCCTGCATGATGGAAATTGAGGATTCCTTTCTCCATGGTCTCCACTACTGGAGCTCTTATCATTCCGTACCTTTCTATTCTTTGTTGAGTCCGGGAATTGGTTAATATATATATTGCTGATCATATTTTTGGAAAATTAATTTGGCATAAAGACGATATCTTTTACACCTATAAACATTCCATTTTTTTTCTTATTTCCACCATTGTTCCCACCTTGTACATCATTCTCAAAGTCACTATGACTTCCTTGGAATCCAACCATTGACTAAAACCAGAAATAATTGGGTGAGTAACAGTAGTCATAAAATCATTTAGAAATTAACATGTCACCATATTCTCAATTTGAAACACAATAGGATTAACCAAGGTCATTTACTCTCATCTTATATATTTAATACTTCAAATTGGTTAGTAAAGAAAATGTAAATTATCCTAAGCATATCCCCCAGGAGTGTCATAACCAAGAGTACAGAAAGGCTCGTTGTCATGCACCAGTTCCCGTTCAAGTCTAGCTCAAAGAGGTGTTTTCGGGTTTTACACCTAGGAACATCTATGCCAGAGATACCTCTACCTGCTCGTATCCAGACAGGGATGTATTGCTTGGAAAACTCACAAAATCTCTACAATACCAAAATTCTAGGAAGTTCTTCTATACTAATCCTCAATGTTCATCTTAGGTCTACGTGCTCTAATCAGAGTTTATCTAAATCTATCTCCCAAGGTTTGTACTAAACATCCTCTGATACCAACAGTAACGACCCGACCCTAGATACCCAGAGTCGGTGAATTATTACATAACATTGGAATGATCACAAAGGATCAAGTCTCGAAAGACCGATTAGTTTAGTAGTCTTGGAAAAACAAGATATATTCATAAGTCTTACATTACATCATAAGGTAAAAAATCTACAACAACATCTTGTCTTCATATCCCCTCATACTATCCCTGCAGGTCATTCATAAATTACTTCTTCACATCCTGGGAAAAGATAAAACATTGAAAGGGGTGATCTCAGATGCTCAGTACGGATAAGAATATAGCAGAAGCTTTCATAAATAAGAATAAATATTCAAGGCAATTTATAACTAAAACAAAATCATTTTATACTTGAACTTCAACATAGTATGGAAAAAATAAAATGAAATAATGCCATTTACTTATTCACATGGATATTCTACTAATCGAATAATCACATGCAATATCAATAACCACTTTCATAATGATGGAATGCATAATTCCAGACTATCATAACCACATAGCCAAGGCCTCGTGCCAAGACTACAAATAAGATTTTGTCAAGGCCTTGTGCCAAGACACTAGTTTGTCTCATGAGACATACCGATGCATCGAGGAGCTATAGCGGGCTCCACCCGTCACTTACTAAGTCCAATGCATTCCTCATATGAAAAGTTTGAAACATAACATAATAATTTGTATTAAAACTAGCATATGAAATGTCTATAATTTAACCACAAACCATGAATGGTATAAAAATAGCACATCCACAGTCAAACATAACTCATTCGTTACAATATGGAAGATTGTATTGTATCAGATTAACCAAAATAGAGAATGATGAAGGATGGATGAAAATAATCATCAAAACTATTAGAGAGAAATATCCCGCCTTTTCTTGAAGTCATTTAAAAGTCGCACTATTTGTCAAGAAGTCATTTAAAAACATATTTTTGAATCAAAGTGTGCCATACCACTATGAAACTTTTAAAAGTAATTTTAATTTTAAAACCATAATTTCCATATAAATAAATCCTTAAAAACATTTTTTAAAACATGGACATTAATGAGCAAGATTTAGAAGAATAAGTCTTTAAAACATTTAAAAATGGTATTTTAGTTAGAGTTTCTAACCAAAAGAGAGACACTTGAATACAAATAATTGAGGTAATCAAAACATTATAATATCATGAGAATAAAGGGATTCATGATATACTATTTCAAAGTACATTATATACACCACATAAAAGTGATTTGGTGTATAACAACAAAGAAGTCTCAATGGAATGTAAATTGAGATGAAATATCTCATAAAGGCCGTATCCTTAGGTTAAGGATAAATCAACGACATAGTTATATGTGAAAAATATAAATACACTAAATATGATTTGATATTCAGTGTAAAACAATCAAAGGACATTCACACATAATCTTGTAAAAACAACACCAAGGAATTGGATGTTTATCTCAACAAATGGAGAATGAGTTAAAATTACTTTTATCAAATTCATATCGATGACTTGAGAAATTATAAATGGAGTGATTATGTGTATAAAAAGTATATCCATAGAAAGGGGAGTGGAAATTATGACATAATCAAATGAATAGTGATTCCACACATAATCTTGGAGTAATATAATCAATGAAATATGTGTAATGCCAAATGAGTGGAAATTGAAATTTCAAATTCCCTTATCGATTAGGTAACTTAAGAAACATACCCATGAAAGAAGGATCATACCATGATGATGTAAATATCCATAAATTAAAGTATATTACACAATGGATACAATCATGGGCAGTACACATACCACATGCAATAAATAAGTGGTGAACAATGGAATTCTCATGGAATTAAAAGTGAGATAAGAAAATCCCTTACTTTTTACTTCTTCCTTGGTAGAAGGTAGGTTATCCTCCTGTATAATGGTGAAATAATTTTTATTAAATTATTAAATAATCATATACATTAATATGATATCATATATGATCTTTTAACATTGCTTTGTTAATAATATCTTAGAATTATTGTCGTTTCGGGTGTTAACTTACTCATTTTCTTTTATATGTTTTGTTACGTAAGCCGTGGTTTTCATGGTTAGGTTGTATCTTATTCATATACAGAATGATATCAATTCCTTAAAAAATATTTTTAAATCATAAAATTATAATTATACTTGAATGGATAAGATAGAGAATGAATCTCATCGTGTTCATGGAAACGGTAGTCCGTACGTACGCACGAGCGACAATATCATTCTTTTGATATTAAAATAATATATAATTGGATGTTATATCATATATAAATAATAATTATCTTGTTATATTTATTATTTAAATGAATTACACATCATTATTATACCCATCCAAATAATAATTTATTGAATAAAAATTACACCACGACGTGGAGACGGTAAGCCGTACGTACACACGTGTGGTGAAATGTTATTCAAAGGGTGGATAGAATACTAAATATGGTTGTACCATATTTATAATAATAATACAGTATATATGAGATACTGGATTTATTATTTTAGAATAGAAATTAAAAATAAAGAAGAAGTGGAAGAAGAAAGGAACTTGAAAAAGGGTGGTGAAATCATTACCTCTTCTTCTGGCTCTTCCTTTTGATTTGATCAAAAGGGCTCCATAGGTTGGATTTCTGATCACTCTAAGGCCTCTAGGTTGTATTGAGGAAAGTTGAGAGAGTATTTGGGCAGGGTTAGGATGAACCAAAAGGCTTTGAAGGTGTGAAGTAATGAGAAGGGGGAGTGCCCTTTTATAAGAGGGGGTGAGGGGCACCTTTGGAAAAGCTAGAAATATTATTTTATAATAAATTAATATTCGGTTTCTAATGGATCCAAAGTGGATTATTTAAATTTAAAGGTGGGGATGGGTCGAAACCCACTCAACCAATAGAATTTAGACAGGTTTGGGTCATTATATTAACCTTATCTTTTTTTAACTATTAGTTAATTAGTTTGACACTTACCATGCCACTTTGTAATTTTATATTATATTGTTAATAAAATTACTATATACATACATGAGACCCCTCAAGTGGTCCATTAATGATACACCTATAATGATATAAGTCTCTTGGCCTAACCTTACATTTTTAGGAATTTAATATCAATTAATAATATAATATTTGTTTTAAAAACTCTTTTATGTCAATTTTGACACTATTCAATAATTGATTTTTGTAAAACTCATAACAGAATGATTAATTCGAAAAAAGTTAATTAATGAAATCCTAACATATCATATTATCCTAGAAAATTAGTTTAATTCATAAAAAGTCTCAAATTATATTTATTTACGTATTTATAATATCAATTATTTTAATTGTTTACTATTATGGTAATTACTGCATCATCATTGTATCATAAATAAATTTAATTATTTAATGTCTAAAAATTATAAATAAAATATCATTATGTATGAAATCTTTTTTAGCTTTCTAATAAATATTTATAGTCTAAAATCCAACATATATAACCCTATGTAACAATTGTTTTTCTAAAAGATATATGCTTGTGTCATTTTTGTATTCATTTTAACTTAATTAAAATAAAGTGTCCCTATCACTTACAAGTGGATCCATGGGGCCCTAAAATCGACCCAAAGATGCCCATGTTCGGCCATGTATCAACCAATAGGGTTAAGACACGTTTTAGGGTAATTTAGTATTATTATAATATTATTTCTTTAACCCTTATTTACTGGATTTACCCTTTAACAATGGTAAATAAAATATTTACCGAAGTAATTATTCAAAATGTCTAAAAATAAAAGTTACCTATTTACATAATTTGAACATCCAGATTCCAAATATGGAATCTATTTTTCCAAATTCAAAATACAGAAGTGGCAGAAATTAATTTAAAATTAATTCCCATTGTTAAAACAAAAAGCGTGTTTTTAATAGATAATAACTATCAAAAGATTAACACTTTTTTATGTCTGGTTTAATTGTGAAATTATGTCCAATGACAAAAATTGAATTAAATGGTAAAAATATATTCTAAATATACTTAAAAACCACTCAAATTCATAATTTTCCAATATTAATTATTTCGATTAAAAAAGTTGTTTTTAATTAAAATTTAGTAATTTTCACTATTCCTCAAAATATGAAAGTTATCCGAAAAGTACCAAAACTTCATCCTAGGATAATTTCGATATTCAGAATCCAAAAATGAAGTCCATTTTGAGAGATAGAATTTATAAAATTTCAAAAAGTAGGTATTACTATTCATAACGGCTAGTTCGATTGGTTGTGGTGTGTTAGAATCTCGAAGTTGCGTACAATGCATACCATTACATTATTAAAAGGGAAACGTACCGTGAAAGCTTGGGGTGTTACACATTGAGCATGGATAAAATAATATATTTTTATTAACTTGAACCTTACTAACTACAATGTTGTGGTATATAAGAAGTGAAAGGTTGATGCATAGAGAGTGGGGAATGCAATGATGACACTTCCAGACTGAAGTTTAGGTCACCCTAAATTTGGTTCAATTTTATTAATCCAATGGTGTAACTGAATTAATTAAATCCAAATAGGGAATCAGAAGATAGGTAATTTAGTATCTAGGGGTTATTTTTCTAAAAAAAATAACTTCTGTCGCAAAATAATTATATTAAATAACTGCACAACCAAACAACATCATCGATAGTGAAAATGTCCAATCCCTATCAAATTACCCTAGAATACAAATTTTTCATGTTTAGTTGAATAAAAATACCTAATTCCAATTTAATTCAGATTTCCATTTATAGGAGAGTAATTCAATTCAATGACCATGAACAAATTATCTCAATTAGGTCGTGGTTTGTTCATTATTGAAAACTCAGGGTCAATGATTCAATAAAGAATAAAAAATATGTTCAGGTGCAACATGATACCATGGAATAAAATTATCCTTTTTCAGTGAAGGAAAATCCATCCTTGTTAGTACACACCCCCTTTTACTAATCCCATTATCCCCTATGTGGTTTAGCCAATCATCACCAAGTGGTCACCTATGATGAATATACTAATAACCATATCAGAGGGATTATAAAATAGTAATGTAGAAGGATATGGTATGAAAATATATATTAGATTTAAAATAAAAAAATATTCAATGATTACCTCAAATAAAGGTGAATTAAATGAACAAAAACCTATCTATTGTAGAACGAAACCCTAGAAATGCATCCTAATGGTCGCACCTCCAACAATGAATGGAATGCTTGAATATTATGGAAATAAATAATATTTAAAATCAGATCATTCATCCTTGGGCTTCCTTCTGTCAAAAAGGTCATTAATGGCTGCTACATGTCAAAATAAATCATCAAATCTTATTTTATGATTCATTGGAAATCAACAGTTTTTGTAGTATTGGGGAATTACTCGATGTGTAAGGGGTATTCACATATTGTAATTCGAATACTATATTTTCTACATGGAATTTGAATCTATTAATATATCGTGTGAATACCATTTATATTTTGAATTTTGACCCTTCTCACGTTGTGTACCTAGATGTCAGGTCATGTAATTATGTTTTACGACTAGCCTCCCAGCTTGTAGCATGTAGTGAAATGAAATTACATGGGATGTAATGATGGTACATGACATGTAAAATTCTATTACAACACCATAATCTATATTTTATCTAGGTTCTTAATTTTTTTTCTTTTGATGTACTCTGTTATCATCCTCAAAATATGATGATGTGTTATGAGTGAAGTGTCATTTTCCCAAAATTTCCATGTTTTGCATGGTTTAGTCTAAATGTTAATCTTGTATAAGAATTTTCAAAACATTAATATTAGGAATATATATTTTATTAAATAAATTAATATGAAATGAATTCATATATAAAAACACATAAAAATATGTATACAAAATATAGTTATCAAATTCCCCCACACTCAAATCATTGTTCATCCTCGAGAAAAAACCTCAACATCAAATCACCAAGGGTCCATACAATAACAAGTAATTTTCAAATTATTATTTTCCAGTTATAACTGAGTATTAGAAATTTACAACAGGTATTCAAAATAGATTCCCAAAGTCATACTTCATTTAAACTGTGTAATTAAAGACATTTCTACCTTTTCACACAATGTTTTCAACTTTCCATCAACACCATTTCCATTTTTGATTTATCTAACCATTTAATTTTTTCACTCATCACTCAAGGTAGGAATTTAATAGATTTATTCTCATACCTTAAGTACATTTTCATAACCATAAGCTTTAATTGAATCAACTTTCTCTTCAGTGTAAATAAAAATACTAGAATTAATCATGTGGACTTTGAAATAGGGATCAAATGGCTATGTGGCTAAGGGTAGGAAGGTAAAAATGTTGAATATTAAATAAGGATCAATGAGGAGGATATAAATTCCCAAAAATGTAATTCCATCTCACACACCCCCCCAAATCATAGAGTGAAGGCTCAAAGACAAAGAAATAATAATTAAAAATAACCATCTCTTGTTGTTATTTTTTTTATTTTTTTAGAATTTCATGATTGTAATATACCTCAAATCCACCACCTAACCACATATGATAAAAACAATCAGTTCATAAAATGGTGATTTTTGATTCTCCTAATCCAAAACCAATTTTTTTCATCAATTTGTTTTCCAGAAGCTTCTCTAGGAGATGTCTCAAAACCAACATATAACCACATATGATTATGTGGTCATTGGTCTGAAAATTGTGATTTGTGACCAACCCAATACACAATACATTTTTCAATTTTTTCAATTTGTTAACAACAAGAAGGATATGTTGTTGAATATTAAGAATATAAATTTGAGCCATCCCCAAAATCATAATTAATAACCCCACAGTCTTCTATCAAGAACAATATCCCATATCCACCATGATGAAATTATCTCACATATTCATTCAATTTAATATCATGAAAAATAAATAGAGTTTTGTAGGAAATGAAATAATTACTTGTAATGTGGCTTAATCCTAACAAGTTAATCCATGGATTCTACTAGATAAAGTAGGATCAAGGTGCCGGTGGGTCTTAATATAAAAGGAATCATAAAAATAGCCTCAATAATTTCAAAATTTAATTTTTTCACTCATGGATTTTACAAGATACCAATAAATGTTCTACTAGGTTTACATGCCCCAAGTTTCACTAATTAAATACTCTTAGAAAATTAGAAAATAGTTGGTACAATATAATCATGGTAATAGGAATATAATACAAGTCAATCAGGTCATGGAATTAGCATGGAAGATTATTTTACTCATAGCATACTTCTAGGAAATCAACCTCATGAAAAGAAACCATATAAATAGTTATTTTATAGATATTCAAAATTAAAGTAAAAAAAGTTACATTTAATATTTATATTTATATATTTTTCATTTATGGGAATAATATTTCAAAATTTCAATCATGTCAATGTATTTTACCTAGGAATTTATGTCTCAGTGATCATTTAGTACATGAAAAAATATTCAAGCATTTTTTGTGTGAATCAAATTTATTTCATTTCATGCAACAATTAAAATAATTAATTTTTACTTAAAATCAAGTGGCAACAAGGAAATATAGATGTAAAAAAATACAAACAAGTAAGAAAATTAATCCCATACCATTTGAAACTTTTGAAAAAATTTCACTAGTTCATTCTATATAGGTTCATGTCATGTAATCAGATTACATGACGTATAATGTTCATGTTTTTAGCATACATCAATCGGTTCATGATTTCATTATAGGGACCTTCAATATAAAAATAAATAGTGAAATAATATTCTATTAAAAACTAAAATTATTTTCATCAAATAGATCAAGATGAAAATCACATTGAGATATATTTAAATAAATAAAATAAAATAAATATATGTCCTATAATGAAATTTTAAAATTAGAGTTTCCTCTTGATACCTGCTCTTTTATATGGTTGTTCAACTCAACCTTTTACCTTTGTTATCTAGTTGGAACATGGTACAAAACTAACCATATTGGATTTACCCACATTTGGAATAGTTATGCATATGAGGTAGTCTTTTTCTTCATCCTATATTCATTTATCATGACTAGTGGTGGGCTACAATTTGAGGATAGATGTTATGAAAATAAAAAGAAATCAAAATCTAACAAAATTTTTTAGTTCTCCTCCACCACCACTTATTCTTTTTTATTATCCTTATTATGATCTTTTATAATGACTTATTGAATTGAAGCATAAGTTTTATACAATTTATTATAAAAATGTATGAGAGATTCATATTCTTCTTTAGTCTCAAGAATTTCTATGAGATCATCACATGTTTTCATAATATCCTCTTCTTTTTCCATTTCTTCTTATTCTGACTCTATGGATTTTTCCACCCCTACCACCATCTCTTCATCATCCTCAGAAATCAAGTAAAAAATTTCCCTCATATTTCATAATTCTTCTTTGCACAGTGTCTAATGGAACTATCTTTTTTCTTCTTGGAATTTTGGTATATATAGAGGTGATGCTATAGGTTTTGATATGTATTCTAAATCTATAGCTTCATATTTTTCAATGTTTCTCACATACTCCATGTAATGTTCATTGTTCTCTTCCTATGGTTTCTTTTTAATTTTCATTTATGTAGTATCGACTTCCTGAACATTTTAACCTTCTTCATCTTCATGATATGAAATCCTTGTATTATATTTTAATGGTAAGTTACATTTTGGGGAATTTAAATTTGAAATAATAGGACACGGCCGAGTAATAAAATCATGTTCAATGAGTTGTGAATCATGATCATCCATATACTTATCCACCGTAGAAATGTATTTTGTGAGCAAGGTGGCTAGTTTTTCATCTTATTTATACTCTTGAGGCTATTTGAAGTGATGATATTTTTATTTTATTTCTCTTGAGGTTTTTCTATATTAATAGAATTGACATTCTCAATATCTTGATAGGATTCATATTCAAACAGACTTGTATCTGCATTATAAACCATTGGGGGAGAAAATTAAAATTATGAGTGATTTGGGAAATATGAGAATTCAATTCTCCCTATTCTCTGATTTCATCCCAATTATAGTCCATCCTCTAATCCATGACTTCAATGCATTGGGGGATAAATCTAGTAAGACTTTCTTCTTGATGTTTTTCTTGATGTTGTAGAATTTAGGAGTTCTAATGTTTCTACTGCTCAGCCCTGCAATTACCTTGGTAGCCTAAATAGTTGAGATATCTTTTATAGGGTGGATAGTAGGTGTCGTTCCATAATGTATGTTGGACTGAAAATTAAATTTTTATTCCAAAATCACTCTTGAGGAAAAAGTGGGAAACCAGAAAGACATCAAAGACATACAAACAACCGTTCCTCCATGGGAAAAGATCGTCAAGACAAAAAAATCCAATTCACGAGTAAGGAAGACCTCCACTCGAGCAATAAAAACAATATTATTAGCATCCACATTCGCATTACTGCTCGGCTAGAAGTCTTGTGCAAGGATGAATGAGAATGGTTTCGACGACAAATGTCATAACCTCTGAAAACATCCAATTCTAGATAGTGGTGAAAAGGGGAACACTTTCTAATTTGAACCTATTCTAAAAGAATCCCTAGAAAGTAAACTGGATGCAGTTTCTCATGGACCAAGACCATAGTGCCACAAACAAACACATAAAATTCAAACCAACATACACCAAACCAACCCTCCCCACATCATAAGACATCCATGTTGTATCCTCCGAAAGCTTTAGGGCATCATAATAAAACCATACCACCAATTATTTAAAACCACCATTGAAACCAATGGCACCACCGGTTCCTTCACAAAACCACACATCAGGCACCAACACATTAACATCCAAATCACGCCGACAAGAAACCCTCACCACTGCAGCTTCAAATTCTCATTCACCAAGATTCACCAAAGCCATGAACAATTCACGAAGTAACTCGTTCACAATGCCACTGCAACACCAATGATGCCACCCGACAAAAACAAGAACAAACCTTGGAAGCCCAGCAAAAGCCTCTGTAAATACAAAATCAAGAAAAACTCACATCCAAGCACTGAAATCCATCAAGAATAGAAAAAACAGAATAAAAAAATCTAATAGACAACAAAATAATCACTAACAGCATAATAGGTCATGAAAACAAGAAGAAACAAACCAGAATCTCGAAAACATGTAATTCATCTTGCACAACACCAAAAACCACCAAGAATGTAATATTGAAAAAATAAGAAAAATTGAATGAAAGAATCTAGACTAAAATTAGTAAAAAAAATAGAACGAGAAAAGTCATTAACCTAAGAAATCGGTCTCGAGTCATCTGGAATGCTATGTTACTCCCCGACAACAGTTCCAAAATATGAGGTACTCAAAACGGTCATTAATTCGATCGGCTATGGATCAAATTATAAATTTATATTATCCTGAACCGTACTAAATACAATGGTGTAATATAGTAAAAGTGTGGGGTCAAACCCAAAGAGAGTGGGAAATGTAGTGATAAAAACTCTAGACTAATGGTTAGGTCAGCCCAATTTTTGTTTTTTATTATTAAACTAATGGTGAAATAGAGAAAACTAAATTAAAATAGAGAATGATAAGCAAGGGAAATCAGTTTCAAGGGGAGATTTTTCGAAATAAATTTAACTTCACTCACAAAAAAATTATATTAAATTACTAGAAAAAAACATAGATAGAGGAAATGTTTAATCCCTATGAAACTATCCTAGAATACCAATATATCATGTTCAGATGAATCAAAATAACTAATGTTCATTTCATTCTAATTTCCTTATACATAAGGGTAATTAAATTCAATGATCGTGAAAACATTATCTCATTCATCATGTGGTTTGATCATTATTGAAAAAATATGGTCAATGATTCAATGGAGAATAAAATATATGTGCAGGAGTAACCTGATACCCTCAAATAAAATCATCTTTTTTTTTATAATAAAAATAATTTTTCTTTGGTAGACACCACCTTTAACTGATCTCACGCAACCCTATTGGGTTTAGCCGACCATTATCAGGTGGTCACTGATTATGAATAAACCAATACCCCTAGTAGAGATATTAGAAAAAAGTGAAGGATAAAAATAATGAATAAAAAGATATATTGGAACTAATATAGAAATAATTCAATTATTACATAAAATAAAGGAAAAAAAAGTGAAAAAAAAACATATCTACGACATGATGGAACCCTACGAAATCCTCCTAGTGATTGCACCTCCAACATCGAATAGAATGCCTAAATACCAAGGATGAACATCAAATTTATAATTAGTAAATTCATCTTTATTCCTCTTTTGGTCAAAAAAAAGTAATTTAATGTCCAATAAGAGTCAAAATATGTCATCCAATCTTGTTCAACGATTCACTAGAAATAAACATTATTTGTAGTATCGGGGAATTACATGAAGTCTAATGCATATTCACATCATGTAATAATGGTCAAATATTTCCTTCACAAATTTTAAATCTATTCTTATCTCATGTGAATATCATTGGATATTTGGAATTCTATCCCATCTCACATAGTGTACCTTGATGTCACGTCGTGTAATGATGTTTCACAACATGTTTATTGGCTTGAAGAACACGGTGAAACGAAACTACATGTCATGTAATAATGGTACACAACATGTAAAATGCTATTTATGCACTCAAATATATATTTCATCATTCTTATCCAATTTGTTTCCTTGTAAGTTCTCCATTATCATTCTCAAAATATGTTGACGTTCCATGATTGAAGTGTCGTTATGTTCCCCAATTTCTAGGTTTTCCTAGGTATTGCTCCAAATGTTAATTCTGCATAAGAATTTTTAAAACATTGATATCATGAATATATATTCTTTTAAATCAATTAATATGAACTGAATAATTATATAAAAATATATCAAAATATGTATAAAAATAGAGTTATCAAACCCCCACACTCAAATATTTTCTCATCCTTGAGAAAAACCTAAACATAAATCAATAAGGGTCTATAAATAAATAGCATATTTTTAAATTATGATTCTCATGTTATAACTAAATATTAGAAAAGAACAACACATACCTAATAAATAATACCACAGTCATGTTTCCTTTAAAATGTTCAACTGAATAATTTTCTACCTTTTCACATGCAGTTTCCAACATTCCATCAACACCAATTCTATTTAAGAATTATTTTACCATTTAATTTTACACTCATCACTCAAGGTAACAATTTAATAGGGTTATTATTGTACCTTATGTACATGATCCTAACCATAAGCATTCATTGAATCTACATTCTACACCATGTAAAGAAAAATATAACAATTAATCATGAGATATTTGAAATAAAGATAAAATGACTCTTTGGCTAGGGGTATGAATGTAAAAATATTTATGTAAAATTCAAGATAATCAAAATACAAGCATAATGAAATTCCCCTCACAAAAATATAATTCCATATCACACACCCAAAAAAGTATAGAGTAAAGGATCATAGACAAACTAATCATAATGAAAAATTACTCACACTAATAGTTATTTTTTCATTTTTTTTCTTTTTTAGAAATTCAGGATTGGAATAAACGTCACATACACCCCCTAACCACATTTTAAAAAAATCATCGATCTGGAAAATAGTGATTTCAGATTCTCCAGATTCACAACCAATTTTTTTAATCAATTTATTTTTCAGAAGCTTCTCTGGGAGATTTCTCTCATACAATATATGACTACATATGGTCATATGTTCATTGGTTTTAAAATGGAGATTTTTGAACGACCCAAGAAATGACCCATTTTTTCATTTTATTCTTCATTTTTTAATAAAAAGAAGGATATATAATTGAATATAATGAATGTAAATGTGATCCTTTCCCCAAATCTCATGGAACCCCCCCCCCCCCCCACGGTCTTCTCTCATGAACAATATCCCATATACACTATGAATAACATCTCCCCCACACTCATTCAGTTGAAATTCATGAAAAGTAAAAAGAGATTGTTATTAAAGGAAATAATGGCTTGTAACGTGGATTAATCCTAACAAGGTCACGCATGGATTATATAATATAATGGAGGATTACTTTTTAGTTGGGTATCTATATAAAATGACAAATAAAAAAATCCTAAATCATTTAAAAATTTAATTGGTTCAGTCGTAGAATTGACAAGATACCAATGTAAGTTATAGTAGGTTTACATGCCATATGTTTAGCTCAAGAAAATATGCTCATAAAAATGTTAAATATATGATCTAGGATTATCTTGGGAATGGGCATAGAATATAATTCCATTAGGCCATGGAATGAACATGGAAAATTAGTTTTCTGAAAGCATACTTCTTTGAATCCACATCATGAAAATAAATCATATCTTCTATCATGTACTAGAAATTTAAAATAATAGTATGCAAATGACTTTTAAAAATCACTATTATATTTTTTTTATTTTTTGACATCATAATTTAAATTTTCCAACATGTCAATATATTTATCCTATGTGATGATGTATCCTCAATCAGTGAGTACAAAAAAAATTCAAGCAGTTTTTAGAGCATATAATTTTATTCATTTTATAAAACAATTCAATTCATTATTTTATCTTCAAATAATGAAGAAACCAAATAGTAGGTATGTCAAAAAATATTGAAAATTAATAAAAGTACTCGCCTTTTGTTTTATGCCATTGAAAATATTTCTCCAGTTCTGCCTAGCCAGGTTCACAACATGTAATCTAATTACATGAAATATAATGTTCAGGTTTTCATCTTCCTCAGTCACTTAATTCTTCTTCCATCTAGCGACTAGAAATATAAAAATAAACAATGAAATTATAGGCCATTGAAAATTTGAATTATAAGGATGAAATTGAAAAATAGGACAACCACTGGGAGATTTATTTAAACAATTAAAATCAAATAAATCTATATCGTAGAAAAAACATTTAAAATCCAGGTTGCCTCTAGGTAGATTCTCTTTTTAAGGTCATTCATCTTGACATTTAACCTTTTTAGTTGATTTTAAAATGGAACAATTTTAACCAACATGGATTTACCCATATCTGGAATTATTTTTCATCTATGGTAGTCTTTTTCTTTATCCCTTTCTGGTTCATCATTACTATTGGTGGGAATTAATTTGAGGGAAAAGGTAATGAAAATAATAATAAATCAAAATCTGACAAAAAAATTTTACTCACCTGCACAACCACTTCTTCTTATTTACATTCCTTATTCTGATATTCCGTAATTTCTTCTTGAATTAAAACATCAGTTATCTACTATTCATCTTGAAATTGTAGGAAGGAATACCATTCATCTTCATTCTCAATAATTTCTGTGAGGTTGGCACATTTTTTATTATTTTTCTCTTCCTTTACCATTTCTCCTTTCTCTAACTATATGGATTATACATCTTTGACCTCTGTCTCTTTATCCTCCTCGAACTTCCTATAAAAAGATCCTTTATAATTATTTCATCTTCTTCACACAGTTGTAAAAGGAATTATCTTTATTCTTATTGTTTTTTTATGTATAAATGGGATGGATCAGGTTCTGATACATCTTCTAAATATAGAGGTTCATCTATTTCAATGTTTTCGACATACTTCTGGTAATGTTGTTTCTTCTCTTCCTTCTATTTTTCTTACTTTTTCATTTCCACAGTATTTAATTCATTCACCTATTGATCCTCTTCATCTTCACACCAATAAATACATGTACTAGATTCTAATGGTAAGTTTCTTACAGGGGAATTTAAATTTTAAATAACCTGAGAAATGTGAGTAATAAAATCTCTTTATTCACTATGTTTAGATTCATGATCATCCATCTACTTAACCCACACTAGAATGGCTTTCTTGAACATTATGGCTAGTATGTAATCAAAATTGTTCTCATGAGGCCATTAGAAGGAATGGTCTTCCTGAATGTACTTCTCATGATGATGTTCTATATCAATAACTTGAAATTCCTAAACATCTTGAAATGTTTCATCTTTAATCCAAATTGTATCTGCATTAGAAACTATTGGTAAGTGAAAATTAAAATTATTAATGATTTGTAAAGGTTATTAGTCAATACTACTTTCTCTCTGAGTTCAGACTCATTATAGTCCATCGTATTATCAATCACTTCAATTCATTGGGAGGGAAATCTGGTATGTCTTTCTACTTATTATTTCTATAGAGTTTTTTGAACACAGTAGTTGTAATATGTGTACTTCTCAGCCCTGAAATTACTTTGTTATCCTTGATAGTTGGGAGCTCCTCCGTCAGGATGATAGTAGGTTTCGTTCCACTATGACGGTTGGAATTCATAATACTCAATAGAATATGATTCATTCTAACCATTGTCTTGTTCTATCCACCCTTTTGAATTCAGTTCTTCCCATAAAGTTAGATACTTCAGATATTCATTTTCTTCTGATGGTGTATTATCATAAGTATGATATGACATAAAATTCATCCTTCACAGCAACAAAAAATGTTGAGCATGTACTATTGAAAAAAAATTGATATAAAAAACATAGACTAAAATAATAATCAGAAATAGGACAAGAAAAGTCTTTAACTTAAGAAATCAGTCTCGGGTCATCGGTAACATTACGTTTCTTCTCAATAATGTTTTCAAAATTTGATGTACTCAAAAGAATTGTTAATTCCTCTACGAATGGATCAAATTAAAAATTTATATTTACTGAAAATATACTAACTACAAAGGCATAATATAACAGAAGTACGCAGTCAAACCTATATAGAGTGGGGAACACTGTGATTAAAACTATAGACTAAAGGATAAGACACCCCAATTTCAATTAAATTTTATGATACTAATAGAGAAATTGAAATAAATAAATTCAAATAGAGAATCAAAAAATTGGGAATTTAGTTTCTAGGGCTGGTTTTTCCAAATAAATTTAATTACACTAACAATATTATTAGATTAATTAGATTCACAACCAAACAATTTCATAGATAGAATAAATTTTCAATCAATACCAAACTACACTAGAATCCCAATTATTTATTTTCAGATGAATCAAAATATCTAATGAGGATTTAGTTTAAATTTTCACATTCATAAGAGTAATTCAATTCAATGATTGTGAAAAAATATCTCAATAATTATTAGGTTTATTCTTTGTTGATAAATTATGTTCAATGATTCAATGAAGAATAAAAAATACATGTTGGCATAACATGATACCATTTAATAAAATCAACTTGTACGAGTAAAAGAAAATAATTCCATGTCAGTACACACCACCATTAATCGATATCTTTCTACCCTTTAAGGTTTACCCAATCATCACTGGGTGGTCACCAATAATGAATAAACCAATACAAATAACGGAGAGATTAGAACAGAGTGAATTAGAATGATATGGAATGAAATTATATATTGGAATTAAAATAAAAAATCAGTCAATGATTATGTAAAATAAATGAAAACAAAAATGAACAAAAACCTATCTTCAGAAGGAAATAATGCTACAAAATCCTCTTAGTGGTCTCACCTCCAACATTAAATGGAAATCCCAAATCCCATGGTCAAAAATTTTATTTATAACCAATAATTTCATCCTATGGAATTCTTCATTCAAAAAACGGGTTTTAATCGCCGCTATAGGTGAAATTAAATCATCAAATCCAATTCAAGGATTCACTAGTATCAACTTTTTTATTATATTGAGGAATTAAATGATGTGTAATTTGAATTCACATCATATAATGTTGATCTATGATTTCCATTGTGGATTTTGAATCTGCGTGTATCTCATGTGAAACTTGGATATGATTTAGAATTTTGACCCTTCTCACATCATGTACTTGGATGTCACGTTGTGTAGTGATGTTTCACAGATTGCTTCCTAACTTGAAGCACATTGTGAAATGAAACTATTCAACGTGTAATGATGCTAAATGAAATGTAAAATGTGATTTCATCACCAGAATCTCAGTTTGATCTCGCTTCTTTAGTTTTTTTAATTGGATATTCTCCATTTTAATCCTCAAAATCCAGTGTCGTGCCACCAGCAAAGTGTCATGTTGTTACCCAATTATCTTGTTTTCCTTATCATTGCTTCAAATGCTAATCCTGTATAGTAATTTTCAAAAAATTAATAAAAGACAAAAATATTCTATTAAAACAAGTAATATGAAATAAATTAATATATAAGAACCCATCAATATATCTATATATATAATAGAGTTATCAAATTCCCCAACACTGAAATCATTGCTCGTCCTCGAGAAAAAAACTCAAAATAAAATCTCCAAGGGTTCATATATTAATAACGAATTTTTAAACTATGATGTTCAAGTTATATTTAGATATTATAAAATCAAATCACATACCCAATAAATAATACAAAAATCATACTTCATTTAAAATGTGCAATTCAAGAAATTTCTTCTTTTTCACACATATTTTTTAATATTCCATCAACACCAATGCCATATATGATTTTTCCCAACATTTAATTTTTCCACTCATCACTCAAGGTATCAATTTAAAGGAATTATGATCATACATTAAGTACATTCTCATAGCCATAGGCTTTCATTGAATCTACTTTCTCTTCCGTTAAAAGATGAGTATCAAAATTAATCATGAGGGAATTTAAATAAAGATAAATGACTATATGGAAGAGGTGGAAAGGTAAAAATGATGAAAATCAAGTGACAATAAAGGAAGATACTAAACTATAAGATACAATTCATGATGTTCAAAAGACATGATCAATCAAACACTCCTCACTAAAATGTATTCCCATCACAGACACCCACCACCCAATAGAGTGATGCTTACATACAATGTAATAATAATAAACAATAACCCACTTTTTTGTTATTTTTTTCTTTTTTTGAATGTCAAGATTGGAAAAAACATCACATACACTGCCTAACCAAATATGTTAAAAATCATTAGTTTGGAAAAAGGTGATTTTTTATTCTCCCAATTCACAATCCATTTTTTTAGAATTTTTTTTGGAAGAATCCTTAGGATAAGTCTCACATCCACCATCTAACCACATATGATTGTGTGATCATCGGTCTACAAATGGTTATTTTTGACCTACCTGAGATCGTCCAATTTTTTCATTTTTTTCATTTTTATCAATAAGAGGGATATACAGTGGAATATAATGAGTTTAAATTTGATCATTCCCCCAAATTTCATAGAAACACTCTATAGTCTCGTATCAAGAAAAATTGACATATTAACCCTGAATAAATTCTCCCCCTCACTTATTCGATTGAATATCATGAAAAAATACAAAGATCTGGGTAGAAAAGGAAATAATGGATTGTAATGTGGCTTAATTCTAACAAGGCCATACATGGGTTCTATAGGCTGAATGAAAATCAATGTGTAGGTTAGTCTCAAGATTAATGGTCTTATAAACGGAGGCTAAATCATTTAAAAATTGAATTTTTTCAGTCATATCTTTGACAAGATTCCAATGAATGTCTTAGTTGGTCTTCATACCCCGTGTTTCACTACAAAAAGCTCAAAAAAATTGGAAATGTTTTTTCTAGGATACTATTGATAATGGGAATAGAATATTAGACCATATTTTCATGAAATGATCATGGACAATTAGTTTACTCAAATCTAGATTCTAGGAATCCCCCTCATGAAAAAAATCATGTCAGAAATCATTTTTATGAAATTCAAAACTAATGTCAGAAAGTGAAATTTAAAATTTAAATTTATATATTGTTCATTTATGGGAATTATCTTCCAAATGATCCAACATGTTAATAATTTTTACATATGTAAGGTTGTCTCATTGATTAGGGAGTACAAGAAAAAAATTCAAACATTTTTTAGGGTGAATCTAGTTAAATTCCATTCATATAATAATTCAATTCATTCATTTTTCCTTCAAATCATATGGAAACCAAAAACTAAGGATGTAAAAAAAATGTAAAAAAGTAATAACAACTCATTTTCCATTTATGATTTTGAAAAAGTTTATGTGGTTCTTTCTGGCTAGGTTCACGATGTATAATCTGATTACATGATGTGTAATGTTCATGTTTTAATAATCTTTAATCACTTCCCACTTCTTCCTTCAGGGGACCGGAAATATAAAAAACATATTGAATGTATAGGTCATTGAAAATTTAAATTATTTGGATCTAATAGGAAACGAAGAAAACCATGGGGATATTTATTTAAACAAATAAAATAAAATAAATCAATAGTTTAGAATGAAATTTTAAATTGTGGGTTGCCTCTTGATATGTTCTCTTTTTATAGACATTCATCTTGAACCTTTTCCTTTTTTAGGTGATTAAAACATAGTAAAATAGAAAACCATCTTGGATTTTCCCACATCAAGAATTATTGTGAATATGGTGTACTCTTTTGATTCATCCTCCATTGGTTTATCATGACTTGTGTTGGGCTTCAATTTGAGGACAAATGTAATGAAAATAATAGTAAATCAAAATCCGAACATTTTTTTAGTTCACCAACACCACCACTTATTATTCTTTATTTTCTTTATTCTGATATTCTGTAATGAATTCATGAATTGAAGTATCTGTTTTGTGCTCTTTATATTGAAATTTTAGGAGTATTTCCCATTCTTCTTTAGTCTCAAGAATGTTTCTGAGGTTGGAGAAAGTTTTTTTAATGTCCTCTTCCTCTATAATTTCTTCTTCTTCTAACTCTATTGATTGTAGAAATTTTACCTTCTATATCCTCTTCCCCCTCAAACATCCTGTGAAAAATTCCCTCATATTTATTTCCTCTTATTCATACAGTTGAAAAAGTAATTATCTTTGTTCTTATAGGTCTTTTTTAAGTATATAAGGGCTACCTCAGGTTATGATAATTTATCCTAATCTATAGTTTCATCAATTTCAATGTTTCCAACATACTCTAGGTAATATTATTTTCTCTCTCACATTGATTTTTCTTCCTTTTCTATTTTCATAGTATTGACTTCCTCCACCTTTTTATCTTCTTCATCTTCAATCCAATCAATCCCTGTAACACCCGAGACTTTTATGAGAAATATCTTGTTTTTAAATCATCAAAGGAATATCTCACTAAACACAACACTAGATTGGATTTCTTTACACGCAACCGCGGCCTTCCTCGATAGCTTGCGTCGTACGCAATATCGAGTTTCACTAAACAACGATATGCTATTAAAATATTATTAAAACTAGCTGTTATGAATAGTAATAACCACTTTTTGAAAATTTGTAAATTTTATTTTTCAAAATGGACTTCATTTTTGGATTTGGAATATCGAAATCATCCTAGGGTAAACTTTTGGTATTTTTCTGAAAACTTTCAATTTTTGATGAATAGTGAAACCACTAAGTGGTAGTTAAAAAAACAGAATTTTTCATAAAACATAATTTTACAGCTTCTGTGAGTGGAATTTCGAAAATCTGAGAGACACGGTTAATATCAAGGACTAAAATGTGGTTCAATGAGATGAAAATAATTTTTGGTGAATAGTAACTTTTTACTTTTTTTTACCGCGGTTAAAAGTAAATAGGGTAGTTAAGGGTAAAAATGATATTATTATTACCCTAACACATGTCCTAATTCTATTGGATAAATGTAATTCGACAAAAAAAATCCTTATGAATAAAATATGATCTTTTAGGCCCACTTGGATTAGATTAGGACATTTATTATTAATTTATTTAAAGAAGGGTTAAAATAGTTAAAATCAAAGTTTAATAAGTAAATCATTTTTAATATAGGGTTAAACATTAGATAAATTTGATTGTAAATATTCATTAGAAAGATAATAATATTTCCTACATAATGAAATTTTATTTATTATTTTTAGACATTAAATAATTTAATTTATTTATGACACAATGATGATGCAGTAATTACCATAATAGTGAAAAATTAGAATTATTGATTTTATAAATACCCAAATAAATATAATTTGAGACTTTTTATAAATTAAACTAATTTTATAGGTTAATATGACATTTTATTATTGATTTAATTATCTTTGTTCGAACTAATCATTCTTTTATGATTTTCACAAAAATCAATTACTAAATAGTGTCAAAATTGACATAAAATATATTTTACAACAAATATTATATTATTAATTGTTATTTTATTCCTAAAAATATAATGTTCGGAAACATGACATAGATAAGGTTATATATATTAATAATAAACAACTTGGGGTTCGTTTGGCTTGATATAGTATGTTTATTAACCATATAGTGTAAGAAAACAAGAAGACACGATAAAAGTTAAATTATCTAACTTAAAGTTAAATCTAAATGATAAGGTTAAAATTGCTCCATAAAATTGTCTAAATTATAATTTATGGGAGGCTTTCTACCTATACCCACCTTATATTCTAAATATATCAATTTGGAGCTATTAAAAACAGAATTCGACTTTATAATAAAATAATATTTTTAGTTATTCCAAAGGTGCCCCTCTCCTCCCTTATAAAAGGGCACCTCCTCCCCCTCTTCCTCACACCACTTTGAGCCTTCAAGATCGGCCAACCCATGCCAATTTCTTCTCTACACTTCCCTAGAGACATCTTAGAGGTCCTGGTCTTCTTCAAAGACCAATTTTAGTGCCCTAAAAGGAGGTCTCAAAGCAGCGCTTCAAAGAAGAGGTAATGTCCATTACCGATTCTTTCATCTTTATTTCTTCTTCCACTTATTCTTCTTTAGTTGTTTCAATATGAAGTAATAACATGAGTATCACTCATATACTGATATGTTATTATAAGTATGAAACAATCCTATTTGGCCATCTATCCATCCTACGGAAAACGAAATCACCGCGCATGTGTACGTACGGAATACCATCTCCACGCCGTGGTGTAAACTATTTTCCACCACCACCTTACTTGGATGGGAATAATGGTGTAAATAATTACTATATATGATTATTATAAACTTATATTGATTCTGAAATAGTATACATACACTCCAATACAATTCCACGATCATGGGAATGATATCATCGCTCGTGCGTATGTACGGAATACCGTCTCCACGATGTGATGCGATTCGTTCTACATGATATTCATTGCATAATGATTATATAAATGAATTTAAGAATAAATATGATATATATTACATTAATACCATTCTGGAAATGATGTATCTATAACATAAAGAGAATAATAAGAATTTATTCGACAAAACAGGCATAAGAACAAAAACTTATAAACACCCGAATAACAAGTGGCAATGAAATATTACTACTAAGAAGCTAAGAATATGACCATATATAGTATCATAACAATAATTATGATTCTGGAATAAGTCAATAACATTATTTAAATTATTATACAGGAGGTTCAGACACTTTCGAAGCAAATCGGACCTAAGGTAAGGGAAATATCACAATCTCATTTTTATCCGAGATTGTTTATAATTTGAAATTTACTGGGGTGTATTTTATTATCCACATCCATGTTTCCTAAATATGTAATATTATTTCCATCCACCTAAAATTGTTTAAATCCAATTTTACCCTTCTGTGAGGTTTTAGTAAAAGATATGAAAGGACTCTTTTGTCGTTTTTCGTATGAGGTGCTTTTTGACTTTTCCGACAAAAGTACGAGAAGAATGTTTTCTTTTAACTTATACGACATGCATGGATTTTTAAAACATTATTTCCAAGAAGATTCCCTTACAAGTTTTCAAGTTTATTTTTAATCAACTTCTTTTAGTTTAAAATTGTATGACATGTTAAGAAAGGAAAATGTTTTTGAAGTAGAAAGGATATTTTCTTCAAGAATGGAGTTCAAGTGTTTTATCAAAATTATTTTCCATCTAAGATAATATAGGGATCTGTTTCTATCCCTATTATTACATTGATTTGATTATGTTGTGATGGAATTATTTTTATGAATTCCTTTACCTTATATGAATTGTTTTATGATGTCATGATGTTTAAGAATCCCATTTTTATTACGTGGGTTATGCAATGATGTATGATTTATGATTTTGTGGCACACATAAGAATGGTATCATTATGAGATGGGTGGGACCTATATCTCTCTCCAATGAATTTGGTAAATATTTTATATCTCATGAGATAGACATGGCTAGAACGGCAGGTTAAACCGGTTCAGTGAAACAGGACTAAAACGAGGAGTGAAATCAGTTCAGAAATGGACTTTGTCCACTAAGATAGTCTTGGCCATGAGTCTTGACTAATAAGAAATGATTCTCTATGATTATGTGTGTAGGCCACAAAGCTTCATGTTTTAAGTTATAATTATTGTGATTACATTTCACTACTATGATTTATCCCATGTTAGGAAATTATGATCTCTTTTGCAGGTTAAGATTCCCAAAATTTATGTTCTTATGAATATGATGTGATTGTTATTTCTTTTGTTTACCCTTACTGAGCATTTAAGCTCACTCTTTTGTATGTTTTCTTTCCCTAGGTCAGGAAGAATGTTATTAAGTAAGATATGCCAAAAGGGACTATAGATATGATGAAATAAATGGGAGACAGTATAGACACTTTATGAAACAGTTTTTTATGTTTCCCAGTTTCTATAGACACTATACCTATACGGTCCTTTCCATGGTTTTGTTATATGTTGTAATAAGTATGCTTCAATTTTGAAGTATTAACAATGTAGGTAAAGTATGGGTCGTTATAGTTGGTATCAGAGGAAAGGTATAGTCAACCTCTGGAAACTAGGATGTGAAAGCTTTAGTATGAATCCTAAGGATAAGTCTAAATATAGAACACAATCTTAGTTTTTTAGAAATGGCCATGAATAACCTAGGATAAGACCTTAAGTGTGAAATTTTATTCTTGATTATGTGGTTTTCATATTATAATTAGTGTTTCTCACACAATTCTTCTTGGTTTTAGTCAATGGCTGGAACCCAAAGGAACCGTGTTAATACGAAATTCGACGGGCAATGCAATGATTGTCCCCCTGAGCAACCAAACGTTATGGGAGCTAGAATGAAAAATCTTGTAGCCATGATCACACAACTTTCTCAAGCTATGAATCATGTAGGACTTCCAAACGAGCAAAGTAAGGAGCAACATTCTGTTGAATCCTTCATGAGGCAGCGTCCACCTTCTTTCAGCGGGTCTACTGATCCATTAGTTACTGAACAATGGATTAGTACTACTGAAAAGATATTTTCAGTTCTTCAATGTTCTGAACATGATAAAGTCATCTTATCAGTGTATCGTTTGGAAGGAGATGCTGATCAATGGTGGAATCTTATCAAGAATATGTGGCAAAGAGATGAAATTGAGTCCATGGAATGGGACGGGTTCAAGAACATATTTTTCAATAAGTATTTCCCTCATATTCTTCAGACAATGATGGAGAAGGAGTTTCTTGAACTAAAGCAAAAGGATGATGAATCCATTGGTACCTACGAAGCAAATTTTACAAGACTTGCAAGGTACGCTTCTGGTATTATTATCTAACCTGAGAGTAAGATCGATTGATTCTTTAGTGGCTTAAAACCAAGTCTTCGAAGTTCGTTATCCATAAGGGACTTCAATAGCTACGAGGAAATCGTTTGATGTGCTCTCAAAGTTGAGATGGAGATTGGAGTAACCCATCAGTTATATGGGTTTAATAAGAAGAGGAAAATGGGATTCAAAGGAAAATCTAAAGAGCACACTGAAAAGAAGATGAGCTTTCCCTTATGCTCAAAGTGTGGAAAGAAACATGGAGGGAGTTGTCTTAAAGGGACAAGTAAATGTTTCAAATGTGGAAAAAAAGGTCATCGGGCATTTGAATGCCGCAATGATGGGAAGAAGATGTCTAATGATGCAAAAAAGGAAGGGATACACAGAATTAACCTAATACACTTCAATGTTTCAAGTTCAAGGAGATGGGGAATTCGGCCAATCAATGCCCAAATCCAAGGGTTGATGATGATGGTCGACGTCAACAAAATCTTAAGGCTAAAGACAAAGTAAAGTCACATGCAATTTCTATCAGCAATGTGGAGTACGATAACGATGTGGTGAAAGGTACACTTACCATCCACTCTAAAGTAGCAAATGTTTTATTTGATTCTGGATCCACCCACTCTTTTATTTCTGAAGAATTTTTTAAGGATATCACAGTATTACCTCAACAATTAGATATTGAGTTACCTGTGACAACCCCTAATGGCACAACAGTCACATCAAAAGTTTATAATTCTTCCCCGATTGATGTTTGTGGAAAAATGCTTCCTGAAAATCTTGTGATCCTTCCTATAGTGGAATTTGATGTGATTCATGGCATGGATTGACTTTATTTATATGGAGATCATATCAATTTCCAAATAAGGGAAGTCACATTTCATATTCCTGATCAATCTATGATCATCTATCGATGCAAGGATGAACATAACCTTGCAGTGGAAATTTCTTTCCATCTTATGGGTCTGATTCCACTAAATGAAGGTTATTTATCTCAAATGGTTGGTGAGAAACTCAGAATTAAGAATATGCCCATTGTACGGGAGTTTGATGATGTCTTTCTGGAGGAATTTTCGGGCCTTCCACCAAATCGTGAAGTTGAGTTTTCAATAGAACTCGTACCAGGTGCTTTACCTATTTCAAAGACACCTTATAGAATGGACCCAATTGAGTTGCAGGAATTGAAGAAGCAACTCCAAGAGAATCTTGATAAGGGATTAATACGCCCTAGTGCATCACCTTGGGGAGCACCTATTCTGTTTGTTAAGAAGAAAGATGGATCAATGAGACTCTGCATTGATTATCGAGAACTTACCAAGATCACTATCAAGAAAAAATATCCTCTCCCACGCATCGATGACTTATTTGACCAACTATGCGGAGCTCAATACTTTTCCAAGATTGATCTTCGTTCAGGGTATCATCAATTAAGGGTCAAAAGGGAGGATATACCAAAGACGGATTTTCATACAAGGTATGGACACTATGAATTTATAGTGATGCCATTTGGCCTTACTAATTCCCCTTCTATCTTAATGGATATGATGAATAGAGTCTTTAGAGACTATCTTGATCAGTTTGTGGTAGTCTCTATAGACGATATTCTTGTCTATTCAAAGAGCAAGGAAGAACATGAAGATCACTTGAGACTTATATTGAAGACCCTGAGAAAGGAGAAGCTTTATGCCAAATTTACCAAGTGTGAATTTTGGCTTCAAAAAGATTCATTTTTTGGTCACATAATCTCAAAATAAGGGATATCTGTGGATCCAGCAAAAACAGAGGTTATCGAAAGATGGTCGACACCAAAAACAGTAACTGAGATCCGAAGTTTTCTTGGTTTGGATGGATATTATCGACGTTTTGTGAAAGATTTTTCATGATTATATAATCCACACACTAGGTTGACTCAGAAAGGAGTTTGTTTGGATGGAGGAATGTGAAGAGAATTTCAAGGAGTTGAAAAGAAGGTTATCCAGTGCACCTGTGCTCACACTGCCTTGTAGTGGAGAAAGGTTTGTGATCTACAGTGATGCATCCAAGAAGGGATTGGGGTGTTTTCTTATGAAAAATGATATGGTGATAGCTTATTCCTCACGACAGTTGAAAATCCATGAGCAAAATTACCCAACTCGTGATTTGGAATTAGCTGCGGTAATCTTTTCATTAACGATTTGGAGGTATTACCTTTATGGTGAAAGGTGTGACATTTATACTGATCATAAAAGTTTAAAGTATATTTTCACACAAAAGGAGCCGAATATGCGCCAAAGAAGATGGTTGGAGCTGGTTAAGGATTACGACTGCTCAATCCATTACCACCCTAGGAAAGCAAACAAGGTGGCAGATGCATTAAGTCGACAAGACCATGCTAGATTATCCATGATGAGGATCACAAAATATCCAATATTTATGGATTTACAATGGATGGATCTTGGAATTATAATGGAAAGGGAAAAATCTTATCTTTCTCAAATGAATGTTCAACCATCTATACATGTGAATATTAAAGAGGCACAGAAAGAAGATGTCGAGTTACAAAAGAACGTGAGAAATGTTCCTCAATTCAAACTTGATTGTGATGGGATAATAAAGTTCAGGAATCGGGTTTGTGTTCCTCCCCTCCCCGAATTAAAGAAGGAGCTGTTGGTTGAGGCTCATAGTTCTTCATTCTCTATTCATCCTGGAAGCACGAAGATGTATAGGGACTTGAAAGAGTACTTCTGGTGGGATGGCATGAAAAGAGATGTTGCTGAATATGTCTCTCGATTCTTGGTTTGTCAGCAAGTTAAAGCTGAGAGACCGAGGTCTAAGGGGATGTTACAACCATTACCCATACTAGAAAGGAAATGGGAAAACATCACTATGGACATTGTCACCGGACTTCCTAAAACATCCAAAGGCAATAATTCTATCTAGGTCATAGTTGATCATCTTACAAAGTCGACACACTTCATCGCTATTAGAGAGGATTTCTCTCTGGATCAGCTTGCCAGGATATATGTAAAAGAAGTGGTAATATTGAATGGAGTACCACTTTCTATTATATCTGATCGGGATCTGAGGTTTACCTCAAAGTTCTGGCGAAGTCATCAGCATACTCTGGATACATAGTTGAGTTTCAGCACTGCTTATCATCCTCAGACAGACGGTCAGTCTGAGAGAACAATTCAAACTCTAGAAGATATGTTGAGAGCTTGCTCTATGGATTTCAAAGGTGGTTGGGATCAATACCTACCTTTGGTGTAATTTTCTTATAATAATAGATTACACTCTAGTATTCAGATGGCTCCTTATGAAGCTCTCTATGGAAAGAAATGCAGGACTCCAACTTTCTAGGATGAAGTTGGGGAAAGAAAGCTATTAGAACCTGATCTTGTTGATGAGATGGCAGAAAAGGTCCGATCTATTCAACAACACATAAGAGCAGCTTAGAGTCGATAGAAAAGTTATGCCGACAACCGAAGAAAAGACCTAGAGTTTGAAGTGGGTGATAATGTATTCTTACGAATATCTCCCTGGAAGAGGGTCATGAGATTTGGAAAGAAGGGGAGGTTGAGCCCTAGATATATCGGTCCTTTCGAAATACTGGATCGTGTTGGGAAGGTAGCTTACCGATTGGCGCTTCCACCGAATCTCTCTCAAGTTCATGATGTGTTCCATGTATCTCTCCTGAGAAAGTACATACCTAATCCTTCACATGTACTCAGCTCAGAAGTTGTACCGCTGGAGCAAGATCTTTCTTATGAAGAACAGCCGATAGAGATTCTGGATCGTAGTGAAAAAGTCCTACGAAACAAGACCACTCGCTTGGTGAAAGTTTTATGGAGGAACCACCAATTAGAAGATGCTACATGGGAGCTTTAGGATATGATGAGGGAGAGGTATCCTCATATGTTTGTTACAAAGAGACGAATTTCGAGGGCAAAATTCATTTTAAGGGGGGTAGAATGTAACACCCGAGACTTTTATGAGAAATATTTTGTTTTTAAATCATCAAAGGAATCTCTCACTACACACAACACTAGATTGTCTTGCTTTACACGCAACCTTGGCCTTCCTCGATAGCGTGCGTCGTACGCAATACCGAGTTTCACTAAACAACGATATGCTATTAAAATATTATTAAAATTAGCCGTTATGAATAGTAATAAGCACTTTTTTAAATTTTGTAAATTTTATTTTTCAAAATGGACTTCATTTTTGGATTCAGTAGATCGAAATTATCCTAGGGTGAAATTTTGGAATTTTTCTGAAAATTTTCAATTTTTGATGAATAGGGAAACCACTAAGTGGTAGTTAAAAAACTGAATTTTTTATAAAACATAATTTTACCGCTTCAGTGGGTGGAATTTCGAATATCCGAGAGACACGGTTAATATCAAGGACTAAAATGTGGTTCAATGGGATGAAAATAATTTTTGGTGAATAGTAACTTTTTACTTTTTTTTACCACGGTTAAAAGTAAATAGTGTATTTAAGGGTAAAAATGATATTATTATTTCCCTAACACATGTCCTAATTCTATTGGATAAGTGTAATTAGACCCAAAACAACCTTAGGAATAAAATATTACCTTTTAGGGCCACTTGGATTAGATTAGGACATTTATTATTAATTTATTTAAAGAAGGGTTAAAATAGTTCAAATCAAAGTTTAATAAGTAAATAATTTTTAATATAGGGTTATACAAAAGATATATTCGATTGTAAATATTAATTAGAAAGCTAATACTATTTCCTATATAATGACATTTTATTTATAATTTTTAGACATTAAATAAGTTAATTTATTTATGACACAATGATGATGCAGTAATTACCATAATAGTGAAAAGTTAAAATTATTGATTTTATAAATACCCAAATAAATATAATTTGAGACTTTTTATGAATTCCACTAATTTTCTAGGTTAATATGACATGTTAGTATATTTAATTATATTTGTTCGAACTAATCATTCTGTTATGAGTTTCACAAAAATCAATTACTAAATAATGTCAAAATTGACATAAAATTGTTTTTAAAACAAATATTATATTATTAATTGTTATTTTATTCCTAAAAATATACAATTCTGCCAAATGACTTAGATAAGGTTATATATATTAATAATAAACAAATTGTGGTTCGTTTGGCTTGATATAGTATGTTTATTAACCTTATAGTGTAAGAAAACAAGAAGACACGGTGAAAGTTAAATTATCTAACTTAAAGTTAAATCTAAATGATAAGGTTACAATTGATACCTAAACTTGTCTAAATTCTATTGGATGAGAGGATTTAGACCTATAACCACCTTATCTTCTAAATATATCAATTTGGAGCTATTAAAAACCGAATTGGGCTTTATAATAAAATAATATTTTTTGTTATTCCAAAGGTGCCCCTCTCCTCCCTTATAAAAGGGCACCTCCTCCCCCTCTTCCTCACACCACTTTGAGCCTTCAAGCTCGGCCAACCCCTGCCAAGTTATTCTCTACACTTCCATAGAGACATCCTAGAGGTCCTGGTCTTCTTCAAAGACCAATTTTAGTTCCCTAAAAGGAGGTCTCAAAGAAGTGCTTCAAAGAAGAGGTAATGTCCGTTACCGATTCTTTCATCTTTATTTCTTATTACACTTCTTCTTGTTTAGTTTTTTAATTATGAAGTAATGACATAAGTATCACTCATATACTGATATGTTATTATAAGTTTGAAACAACCCTATTTCACCATCTATCCATCCTACGGAAAACGAAATCACCGCGCGTGCGTACGTACGGAATACCGTCTCCACGCCGTGGTGTAATCTATTTTCCACCACCACCTTACTTGGATAGGTATAATGGTGTAAATAATTACTATATATGATTATTATAAAGTGATATTTATTCTTAAATAGTATACATACACTCTAATACAATTCCATGATCATGGGAACGATATCATCGCTCGTGTGTACTTACGGAATACCGTCTCCACGATGTGATGCGATTCGTTCTACATGATCTTCATTGCATAATGATTATATAAATGAATTTAATGAATAAATATGATATATAGTACATTAATACAATTATGTAAATGATGTATCTTTAACCTAAAGAGAATAATATGAATTTATTCGACAAAACACGCATAAGAACAAAAAGTTATAAACACCCGAATAACAAGTAGAAATGAAATATTATTACTAAGAAGCTAAGAATATGACCATATATGATATCATAACAATAATTATGATTCTGGAATATGTCAATAACATTATTTAAATCATTATACAGGAGGATCAGACACTTTCGAAGCAAATTGGACTTAAGGTAAGGGAAATATCACAATCTCATTTTTATCCGAGATTGTTTATAATTTGAAATTTACTAGGGTGTATTTTATCATCCACATCCATGTTTCCTCAATATGTAATATTATTTACATCCAACTAAAATTGTTTAAATCTAATTTTACCCTTTGGTGAGTTTTTAGTAAAAGATATGAAAGGAATCTTTTGTCGTTTTTCGTACGAGGTACTTTTTGACTTTTCCGACAAAAGTACGAGAATAATGTTTTCTTTTAACTTATACGGCATGAATGGATTTTTAAAACATTATTTCCAAGAAGATTCCCTTAGAGGTTTTCAAGTTTATTTTTTATCAACTTATTTTAGTTTAAAATTGTATTACATGTTAAGAAAGGAAAATGTTTTTGAAGTAGAAAGGATATTTTCCTCAAGAATGGAGTTCAAGTGTTTTATCAAAATTATTTTCCATCTAAGATAATATAGGGTTCTGTTTATATCCCTATTATTACATTGATTTGATTATATTTTGATGGAATTATTTTTATGAATTCCTTTATCTTATATGAATTGTTTTATTATGTCATGATGGTTAAGAATCCCATTTTTATTACATGGGTTATGCAATGATGTATGATTTATGATTTTGTCACACACATAAGAATGGTATCATTATGAGATGGGTGTGACCTATATCTCCCTCTAATTCATTGGGTAAAGATTTTATATCTCATGAGATAGACATGGATGGAACGGCAGGTTAAACCGGTTCAGTGAAATAGGACTGAAACGAGGAGTGAACTCGGTTCAGAAATGGACATTGTCCACTAATATAGTCTTGGCCATGAGTCTTGACTAATAATAAATTATTCTCTATGATTATGTGTGTATGACACAAAGCTTCATGTTTTATGTTATGATTATTGTGATTACATTTCACTATTATGATTTATCCCATGTTATGAAATTATGATCTCTTTTGCAGGTTAAGATTTCCAAAAGTTATGTTCTTATGAATATGATGTGATTGATATTTCTTTTTTTTACCCTTACTGAGAATTTGAGCTCACCCTTTTGTATGTTTTCTTTCCCCAGGTCAGGAAGAATGTTATTAAGTAAGATATGCTAAAAGGGACTATAGATAGGATGAAATAAATGGGAGACACTGTAGACACTTTATGAACTATTTGTTTATGTTTCCCAGTTTCTAAAGACACTATACCTATACGGTCCTTTACATGGTTTTGTTATATGTTGTAATAAGTATGCTTCAATTTTGATGTATTAACAATGTATGTAAAGTATGGGTCGTTATAATCCCTATATTAGATTTTAATGTTAAGTTGAATACAATGATATTTAAATTTGAAATAAAAATGGAAATGTGACTAATCAAATATATGTATTCATAGATTTGGGATTCACGATCACTCATCCACTTATCCAACACTACTATAATGTGTGTTAATAATGTGGCTAGTTTTTCAATTGAATTCTACTCCAATGGATGTTGGATGGAATTATCTTCCTTAATACACTGCTCATGAGGTTGTTCTATTTCAATAGCATAGACTTCCTCAACCTATTGACATGTTTCATATTCAAACTAACTTGAATATTCATTAAAAACAATTGGTAGATAGTAATTAAAATTATTAATGATTTGGTAAGGTGAGTAATCAATTATCCCTACAATCTGAGTTCAACCACATTATATTAAATTCCATTATCCATCACTTTAATTCATTGGGGGGGAAATATGTTAAGTATTTCTACTAGATGTTTCAATTAATTTTGTTGAAAGTAGGAGTTGTAATGTGGGTACAACTCATCCCCACAATTTCCATGGTATACTTGATAGTTGGAAGCTCCTCCATCAGGCTGCTATTAGGTGTCATTCTACTATGGAGGTTGGAAGTCATCATACTTAGTAGAATATGAATCATTCATATCATCTTTCTATTGTGTGCACTCTTCTAAATTTAGTTCTTCCCATGAATTTGGATACTCCGAATATTCATTGTCTTCTGATGGTGTAGTGTCATAATTGTGATATGGAATGAAATTAATCCTGAACAACACCAAAAAATACCATACACATAATTTTGGAAAATAAAAAAAATAAAAAAATTGAAATAAAAAAGATAGACTAAAATCAATAAATAAAAATGGGGTAAGAAAATTATTTAACCAAATAAATCATTCTTGAGCCATCAGTAATACTCTGCTGCTCCCCGAAAATGGTGCCCAAATTTGACCCACCAGAAAGCATCGTTAATTCCTCTAGGTACAGATCAATTTAGAAATTTATATTAACCCAAACTGTACTAACTACCCATGCGTAGTATATCCGAAGTGCGTGGTCAAACCCATAGAGAGATGGGAACTTAGCGAAGACAATATTAACTGAAGGTTAGGTTTCCAAAATTTCTATTCGATTTTATTATACTAATGATGCAATTGAAATAAATAAATTCAAATAGATAATCAGAAGACAAGGAATTTAGTTTCTAGGGGTGGTTTTTCTAAATAAGTTTAACTTCGCTCACAAAATAATTCTATTAAATAGTTGTGCAAGAAACAAAATTCATCAATGGAGGAAATTTTAAATCCCTATCAAACTACCCAACATTCACAATTCATCATGGTAAGTTGAATCCAAATAGACAATGTGCATATTCATAATATTTCTCTATAAATAAGAGTAATTCAATTCAATGGTTGTGAAAATATTATCTCAATCATGGTGGGGTTTGTTCATTTTTTAAAAATATGGTAAATGATTCTATGATGAATAAAATATAAATAGAGGTACAATATATATCATTGAATAAAATCGTCATTTACGAGAGAAGTAATATCATTCTTATTAGTACAAACCCCCTTTAACCGATCCCTTTATCCCCTATTTGGTTTATCCAATCATTATCTGGTGGTCACTGATGATTAATAAACCAATACCCATAGCCATAGAAATTATAAAAGAGTGAAGGAGAAAGAAAAGGAATGAAAATATGGATTGGAATTAAAATTGTAGGAATTAAATGATTCTATCAAATAAAGAATAATATAACTGAAAAAACCCTATCTACAAAAGGACAGAAATCAACAAAAGCCTCCTGGTGGTCATACCTCCAATGTCGAATGGAATTCATAAATACCATGGTTAGAAATAAAATTTATTATCTGAAAATTATTCATCTATCCTCCTTTGGTCAGAAAATGACATTAATAGCTTCTAAGGGTAAAAATAAATCATCAAATCCCATTCAAATACTCACTAGAAATAAGTTTTTTTTATGTATCTGGGAATTAAAGGAAGTGTAATGGGTATTCAATCCATTTAATGATGATCCAAGATTTTCCCCTCAGATTTTGAATCTACACATATCTTGCATGAATCTAATATAATATTTGGAATTTTAACCGTTCTCACATCGTGTACCAATATTTCACATCATGCAATGATGTTTCACGATTTGCGTCATGGATTCTAGTATGTGGTTTAATGAAACTACACATCTTGTAATGATGGTACACGAAATGTAAAATGTGATTCTTGAACCAGAATCTTAGATTCATTCTTCTTTTTTATATTTATTCCTTGGGTGTTCTCCATTATCATCCTCAAAATCTGGTGTCACATCTTTAATGAAGCGTCGTTTTGTTCCCTAATTTCCATGTTTTCATTAGTATTTCCCAAAATGTTAACACTATATAAGAAATTTTAAAACATCAATATCTGATATAGATATTTTATTAAATTAGTTTATTTGAAATAAATTCATATATAAAAACACATAAAAATATGTAAATAGAAGAGAGTTATCGATGATCTCACTAGGATGTGATGGACCCTATAAAATTAGGATAGAGATGGGTGAAATAGAGAGGGTGGAATGGGTGGAATGGAAAAATATTTTAGATAATGGGTTTGGAACTCAAGGTTGCTTCCTACATATCCTTATTAGGAGATATCAGTCAATGCCCTTTTAGTTTGGGAGGGGCACTGATTTTTATAGGGATTATGCATGGTTAGCTGCCCACATGGGGGGAACCCATGGGAAGTGTGGCCTCTGGGCTATGTCATAATCCTACCGAGACATAATGACTTGAGGGAAATACTGGGATGGGAATCGATAGTGGTTGATGGGTGTTGGGATTTAATCTTAGGGAGGCTTCCTACATATCCTTTTTAGAAGCAATTAATCAAATTCAACATAATTCAACAGGGAATTGGGGCTTACACCAATGAGGAGGCCCAATCAAAATGGGACATGTGGTCGGGGATTACGTGTGAAAGATAAATTTTGGATATGTTGGCTCTTATGCATTGGATCATTCTAAATAGAGGATATTGTGTTTCATGGTCATTTCTTAACTACTAATCCCACATGATTCTACATCTATGTGAGAAACAAGAGGAAGCCATTGATTTGACTATTTTGCTATGAAATGATTTGTTGAAAAGAGATGGTGTGGGGTTTATGCATGGGATATGCCCAAAGAGGATGTCATTATGTGCATGGAGGATCTCATTTAGGGTGAGTATGATCAGGTTCCATGTTAATCATACACAGAGAAACCTATCAAATATAAATCAGTGTTTACGCATGAAGACTGTAGAAGGAACACAAAGTGATAAAGACCAAAGGTAGAGGGATATCAGATTGATACTATGATAAGTAAGAGGTTATTGGTGATCATCTTCTCTTTTATCTATGTGGAGAATTTCATTCAGTGTCACTCATGCACAAGGACATTCTAGTATTTCCTTGCCTTGAGAAATCCCAGTTTAACATCATGTGTTGAGGATGTTTGTTCTTGGTAGTTTAACATACTATACCCTAGATGTGGGGGAATCACTCTTCACCCCTTGGACATACATAATTATCACCCATAAACCCTTGGGGAAGGTAATGTGTTGGTAATTCCAAATTTTGAGGGTATTGATTTGTGGTTATTCATGGGGTCCAAGTTATTATGGATATACTAAAAATTTAAATCCATTAGCATCCCTATGAGAAAAAGGAAATGTTAGGGCACCGTAACAATGGACACCTCGTGAGGGACCAAAAAATAACTACGCACAAGCTCAGAGGGATTCACATAGGAGGGTATCATGAAGAATGGGGCCTCACATCGATAATATTCTTGAAACTTAGTTGCTTCATGAATAATAGGGCCCTCAAAAATTATAGAGATTTGCATGACATGGTTACCCTATCTTGGCATAAAGTTAGGAGCTAGATGAGGATGGATTTGCAAAGGGTATGTGCCCCAAAAAATCTCAAGTTCCCTGAAGGAACTCCATCCTTTGTAAAGGGAATATGACTTCATTAAAGGAATTTGCAGTATGTGAAATGGTATCTGTGAATAAGGGAATGGAGGGTTCACAATGCTATGATTCCTTGGATGATAAATAGTAAGGTAGAGTTCATAGTGCCCAGGAGATTCACAAATTGGGAAATCATATGTCGAATGGTTAGGGTAGGTGTGAATTTGTGGTGGGGTGAGCTGCATATATATAGTCCATGAGTGTTCCAATGTGGGGAGACACACCACGATGAAAAAATGAAATTTTTTTCAAGGATGTTGCTCCATCGGACTCGTGGTGGTTTTGTTAGTGCCTCACTTGGTCACGGTGGAGGTGGATCTCTACAAAGGGGATTTCTAGGTAGACCCTTTGGTTTATTTTGGTCTTTTTTGAGCTTGGATTCCATCCTAAATCGCACTGCTGTTTCTCCTCTTATCCCAGGGCATGAATTTTGGTGCCTACAAAAACCTATCCCCCCTCAAAATGGGAGCTGATGGGAAATGAAAGTCATATTTTGAGGGATAATTACTAAAAACTATCAAACTAATTTGTCACTCATGAATCTTTAAAGTTGTGTGAGATCACGATGGCTACGGGCGTAGGATGCTCCATGAATTCATTTACCTATAAATAGAATAGGTGGCCTCATTTATATGGAATTATCAGGAAAATATCATCTTACCTCTCTTTTCACATAGCTCTATTCTCTGAGAATTTTCTCTATGAACATAGTCTCGACAAACAAGACCCCTTGGACATTTTCTTTGAGAACACTTCCTAGAAAACCAAGAATTTTGATCCATTATTTCTTAGAAAATCCATTGAGTGAATGATGCTTCTCGATATGGTTCTCCATGAATAACTTTCGCGGATGACCTCATAACTCTTCCCACATCTCGAATCTGATAGACAATTAGCATGCTACTCATGAGGTCTATGCAGATGCTTCCCTAATGCAATAAATGTTGAATAATATCATGATTAGAGACTATGTTTAGAACCATTCATATCAAAAAACAATTCTTGAAATTTTGTTAGAAGTGCATAGGACAATATACTATGAAAGAAATTATCATTATATTGATTAGGAATGAGGGATGATGTCTTCATCCAGTAGGCCATTAGGGGAAAAACAACTTATTGGTTATGAGGCACAACGAGATAGTACCCATGGCATAGGGATACTAATGACCATATCTTGAATGATCACATGTTCCTCATAGTTGATTTCATCTATATTCTGACCAACTATATTAATGAGATAGAACTGGAGGATGAGGCCTCTCCACTGCAATATTTAAGAATCATCAGGATGGGATTAGGAATCCTAAGGAATGGGTGGAGTGATAATTGGGATATATGTTAGGATGACAAATTTACAGACGAGTGGGCATGGGGTTATTGGGCCTACACATCTTGTGTTGAGTTTGGGGATGGAATGAGGTGAGTAGGATTGTATGAAGCATCTTGGGCTTCCTAGTTACATGTATTAAAACCATGGGAGATCATGTTGGATCTTCTGAACATATGGTCATCTGGAATAAACACATCCCACATTCACTAGTGAGAGATTGACATCAGCCTATGGGATTACTATCATATATCTAGAATCCCAATCTGAGGGGCCATGTATGATGATTATCTCACTATCGAGAATGTATGGGTGGATTAAAATAATCTTCCATGTTTGGAGAAGGTGCTACTATATTTGTTGTTGGTAACATATAAGGAAAATCATTTTATAATGGATTTCTATTTCAATAATGGGGTTAGATAAATCATGAATTTCTTAGTGGAAGGGCCTACTAAAAGAGAAGAGGTAGTGATGAAACTAACGACAAGACCCCATACATGTCAAAGTAGACCCTAGAGAGGTAATGTAGGTTCTTAATAGAATATCATGGAAGATATCTAGTGAGGGATAAGGGGTAAAATATCATGACTCAGCCTCAATGAATAGTTAGGATGGTCAAGTTCATTGACTCACTGATTTGGGGATGTATGCTTTGGGTTAGAGATGTGTATATGAGCATGTGGATAAGAACATTGATCATGGTAGTGATATTGTCAACAGGGAAGCACATTAAACTCAGGATCTTAGTTCTGGTGAAGTTGTATAAGGTTCTTTGGAATATCAGCCAAGGGAAGAAGCTGCTACACATGTTTGGGCCACTTCACTTCCTCTACATCAGGGTTAGAATGGACATGGGATTGTATGAGTACCCAAATCCCATCTCCACTCCTGAGACAAACATCAGACCAACTATTTTGAAGATCTCAGGAGGTTTCCTCCTTCAAACTAGGATTGACGATGGTATAATGCAAAGTAAAGAGGGTAGATCAATTATTCATTCGTCTACTAACTTTAATGATGGTGGTGATCACTGATGACGACATGGGAACCACAGAACAATTGTCATATCTCTTAGTCATTAGAGGTTGAATGCCTGTTTAATGGGTGGAATTTGAGCCAATATTTGAACCATACGACCCTCACCAGTTCATGAGGAAGTTCTGATTTCTGTATAAGCTAACTCCAAAAGTGTGCATGAGGGTACATCATGTAGATGACCCATGCATGATGAGGTATCTCTATCTCATGTTTACATGGGAATATTGAATGATGTGGAATGAGCATCCTCCATCAACATCCATGGACTGGATTGTTTTTTCCTATCTGCTTAGCTTGGAGGATGTCTACCTGGGAGAAATAATGAGGCAATGGACTATTTGAGCCGATGAGGGAGTGTCTCCTCTATCTAGGGGCTGAAGATGAATAGAGGTTAAAGAGAGGCATAACAGTAGGACTGGGGTGCATCAAGGTAGAAAATTTATATTAGTAAAGCAAGCAGTTGTAATGAATTCACTAACATAGAGTAGAGGAGTATATGTAGAACTGGGCACAACACTCTTAGTCAGGAAAACTCATGAACAAGGGTAACCATAAATAAGGTTCACATGATTCCTACCCAATTTCCAATGATGTTATTGTACTTTGTAGACATCCATGAGGATGTAGTCTATACTGAGGCCTTGGAATCCTGGGATTCCATAAAGAAGTCCCTCAATAATAGTGGGATATAGGATCATATCAGACAATATGGGATGCCACTTGTGAGAATCAGTTATGCCAATATTGGATTCGTCATATCCCAAGAAGTGGGAGAATAATATTTTGTGGAGTAGGTAGACCTTGGGAATTCTTGAGGTAATGTGTTTCTTAATAGACCAAGTGAAGGTAATACTATATCTAACTCCTCTTCCATTACTGTCGGCTAATGGGCTGGGTGTGTGCTTCCCCTATCCTGAAGAATCTGATGAATAGGGGTAAGATGCCAAATGGGAATCCATTTGTAATCTGGTAAAATCTCAAACTCCATGGGGGAATTCATTGAACTTATTGAGGTTATATTATCACTACACATGACCGAATGTTCCATTATGCATATCTAAACTGTAACACCCCATGATTTTTCAAAAAAAATTAATATTCAATACAAAAAATACTATGTTTCTATAATACACCAATTTTTTATAACGTATCTTCAAAACATAATTTTACCACTCCTATGATTTGAATTTCATAAAGCTAACATACACGGTTGTGATCGGTAAGTTATTTAGAGTCTAATATGACCAAATTATTTTTTGGTGAATAGTAACATACCCTTATGATTAATAATTTTACCATTAGGAATAGTGAAATTATCATATGAATAGTAACCTCACCTATGATATTATATATATAGAATTTAAGTGAATGTATGATGTACCTATGTTCTAGAATATGTAAATTAATGTTTCAAAAATTGTATTTTTCATGTAAACAATGATTTTAATTAAAAATTAAATTAATAATATGTAGGAAATTATTTTAGAAAATTGGAATTTATTTTTGGATTCTGCATGTTGAAAAAAGGTTAGGGTCAATTTTTTGGAATTTTCTGAAATATGTGAATTTTTGGTGAATAGCAAAATATGATAATTTATAAAAATGCTAAATAATTGATTTTTTGAGTCATTGATGATCTTCTACTGATGTAAGCACCAATGGTTCATAATCATAAGCACATATTACTATTTGTTTCATGTAATTATCACTATTTCTTGTCTTATTGAAAAATAATAAAATAATGATTTAAATATTAAGAAAACCCTCCTCCCCTCCACTATAAATACCACCTCTTCCACCTTCTTCTCTTCAATACTCTAAATCTTTGTGCCTTCTTCAGATTCAACCCAAATCCCCACTCAAGCTCCTCCCACATGACCATCATTGTTGTTCTCATAAAAAGACCAAATCCTCTTCCCTTAAGAGGCTCTCAAGGAAGGACAATTCAAGATGTTAAATTCCACTTTTCTTTTCTTTCATCTTAATATTCCATTGTTCTCTTTTCTTTCCATAAATATAATCATCCAAATATTATGAAATCTCCAGTACCATACATGTATGATAATTTTGTCATGATAATGGGATAATTCATCATCACTTAAACTTTCCCCCTCATTTATGATAAAAATAAAACATCGTCCGAGATGTGCTGATTTATCACATTCAAGGAAGACGATGATTTCAATTTGATTTACCTTATTCATATAATATCATGAAACAATTTTTGTGTTTCAAAAAAACTATTATATATGTATTTTACCTTATTTAATGTTCTTTAATCCTAATGCACTCATTATTTAAAATAATAATATAAAACAAGGAAATTATGGGAAAATCTCCAAATTAATCTAATATTTTATCATTAATGTTTTATATAATGATTCAACTTCACTAAAAATAACCAAATGAATTTTATTACCATGTAATCTTATGAATGATTATTAATAACATATAAAATTAATTTTGTTCATAAACTCCCATATTACATGAACTACCATACTCTTTTATAAGTGAGCTGATCATGAATATTATGAAAACAAGCACTAACGAACAAGGAAATTGTATCCCTTAACCCATAAAAAAGCACATGAATGAACATAATAAATTCATAATTAACCAATAAATGTATAAATAGTTCTATAATTTTTAATTAATGATCCTAATTTGGTTATTCTGGTCATTCAGATCAAGTGAAGATCTCCCTCAGATTTAAGGTAAGTGATCCTCTCTATCACTTTATTCAATAATCCCCCCTATGTTGTGTCCTTTTATTTTTAATTGATAATGATGGGTTTTTTTTAAAACCTCCCCCATATTTCCATTATGATATATAAATGATGGGATACCCCATTACCTCTCATTAATCCCACACAAGAACTCATGTTACAATGCTGAAATGTTTATAAGGGGTTTCTTCATCGCATTTCCAATTTTGTGAGATATTCCTTATTAACTAATATTACTTGTGTATGGTGTCTGTATACTTCACATTGATGTTTCCTATAATTAATGTCATTATTTTAATGAAATTCAATTTATAATTTTATTATTAATAATTTTTGGTAAAACAATTCAATTGATTAAAAATTTGTATGTATTTTCTACCCGAAACTCCATTTTCATTTTGGTTGATCTTATTCTATATTCCACTTAATTCAATTCTTATTTATTCTTATGTACTCCTAAAATATTATATGTTAATGTTCTATATATGTTTACCAATCATTATACTTATTTATTTTAGGGGTAGTTACATGTTTTAAAAGAATATTTCCAAAATTCTTCAAAAATGCTTGCCTGATTCCAGAAAAAATCTCGAACTCTTACCTATTTTGAATTTTACTCTATAATATGTTTTATGCCATATTTATCTTTCTCAAATAAAATAATTTAACATTATAAATCTATTTTGGTTTATTTACTATTTTATGATATCAAAAATGGCTTTCCGCTTCAATATCCATTAAAAATTTCCTTAAAGCGCACTAAAATGTTTCATTTATAAAGCTTCAATAAAAACTATTTTTAAATTATTTCACCTCAATAAGACTTTATTTAAGCATAAAATATAATTTAAATTACCATCCCTTTTATTTTATGGTATATAAATGTTTACAAAATTATTCCAAGAAAAATACAAATGATTTTTCAAAAGCAATCTTCTTTCCAAATTAAGAAGGATTGTTCTCATCCGACGTTATCTTTTATGAGATATATTCCTTGTTCACCACTTATTTCATGATTGTGGTGTATATAAATCCCTTTTGATATATCATATCAAGATTCTGCTTATTATCAAGATATTCTATGGGGGGTTTATTTTAATGCTTTAAGGTGTTATGCAACACTTTAGAATGTTTAAGAACTATTTCCTCAAGGATTTTTCAATGGTCACATTTAAATATTTCTTCATATATGTCAAAATACTTTATTGAATATTGTAATTTATTGAAGTTAACTCATATGATATAATCCACAATGTTTTTTTGAATGGTTTATGATTAGTTTGAATGCGGATGCTCAATCTTGAAACCATTCACCATATTACTCTGAATGGTTAGTGATTATGTTTAATGATTGGGGAAACTTATTTACATTAAATATTTTAGTTTCAATATGAATGTGTATGTTGTTTATATTGATCCATATTCATATGGGGAATGCATTGGACTGAGTAAGTGATGAGTGGGGCCCATTAGAGCCCCTTGATTTATCATTAGGTCTCATGAGACAAATGGATATAGACTTGGTTGAGGACTTGCCCATTTTTAGATATGGTTTTGGCTCTGGCCTTAATAATGTTTATAATTCATGGTTGAGGCCTTGAATGTATGTTTTAGATTGTATAGAATATGTATTTCCCCCATTATGAAACTTTTAATTGAAATTACATGAGGTTATTCAAGTAGTTAAATACCCATGATTATGATTTAATATGAAATTATTTCTTCATCTCTTATTCCTTCCATAATCTATTCAATTCATTTTTAAAGGAATTTGTTTTTAGTTATTCACTAAGTATAATGTTTATGTTTATGATATCTTCTCCAATATTTCCTACCCCTACTGACAATTTTAGATCACCCATTTCATATGTTTTACCCTTAATTGTTATGAGGATGATTATATTATTAATGAATTATAGGTTTAATCTAAGAGATTTTGGGATTTTCAGTTGAAGTTATTATTTTGTTTTTAGAGTAGAGTTTTAATTTTTAACCCTTATATGTATCTTGTTTCCAAAAATACTAAACTAATCGGCCCTTCAGGATTCATCTTCCTTGAATCTGTAACAATATAATAAAATAAGGCACCAAATCGGAGCTTCTAGGGTCATTCATTATAGTTGGTATCAAAGAAAGATTAGTAGAAACCATAGAAACTAGATATGGAAAAAATATATTAGTGAAAAAAACCCTAAGATCAAATTTGAGGATAATAATACAAGGAAATAATATAATTTTTATAAGAAATATATTATTTGGTTTAACAAAAAAACACATCAATGTCTAGATACAAAAAAGTAAAGGTGGAAATGGAAAAGATGTATCTAGGGGTAAAACCCTAAAACACCTATTTGAGATAAACTCGAACGGAAACTGGTGCATGAAAATGGGTCTTGCTACACTATTAGTTCGACACTCTTGAAATATATAATTTTTAAAATTAATAAGCTTATTACAAACCATTATGAAGGATTTATGCCCCCAATGAAACCAAATAATATGGTTCAAGGATTTACGATGCATAAATTTATGTTATGTGTTATACCATTTTTAGGGATATAGAGATTTCATTATTTTATGGGCTAATATATTATACAGAATTAATTAGAAAAAACACCCAGTAGAAGGAATGAGAACTTCACCAATGCACATGATTAAAATATTAATACGGATCCTATCCCTAATGGTTTTAAGCCATCATTTCAAAGGAATATAGTATCCCATGTATCCTCATCATATGAAGAAATAGTATCATGTGTTAACAATGTATTTAAAGACTTCTCGGTGTCCTATAGATTTCAATGGAAGAAAAATAAGAAGAGGTTCGTTGAAAAAAATAATGATAAAGGGACCACAATAAAGAAGGGTTTCACCACATGTGCTAACTATTGAAAGATTCAACCTCGTAAATTATTGAAGGGATTGGGAGTTTGTTATAAGTGTGGAAAAAATAGACACCAATTTCATGATATTAAGGGAAATAAAAAGGTTTCGAAACTACAATGATTGAACTAAATGGAGATGGGTCACTATGAGAATCAATTTCCAAAATTTCAAAAGAATATTCCCCAAATGATGTTACTGGATAATGATCAAGTCATGATACTACTGCAGATGAAGTAGAATGATTAATTTGCATCTTTAGGTATTGTGTCATTTGAATATTTTATTTTCAATGTAGTAGTTATAATAAATATGGAATATATGTTGATTTTATGATAGTACCTTTTCTTTATGGATTTGAGGTCGTATGATTAATGGTACTAATGAAAATTGACTCAATAGTAGGTCAAAATTATGGAAAATATATGGTTGTGGGATACACAACCCTCATTATGTTCATGATACTGAGATATCAATTTCAGAAGAGAGATATGAAATATATATGGATAAAGAAAATCAAATAGTTCTAACTACAATGTAACTGATTCTAATGTATTGGATCTTGATCTTTTGGAAAGTTAAACAATTTATGAAATTTTTTAAATCGGTCCTTTTATGAGGTTTTAGAGGTTACTGACACCACATGATGAAAATTATGCTTAGAGATGAAGTATAAGTAGTTCAAGGAATAATCAAAGGACAAGATCGTGTTTATGAAATATAAGTATATATTTATTCACATATAGAGTGGAATAATCCCTCAACTCTATGAAAAGAGTCTTTAATGTTGTTCAATTATAATAATCTTTGATAATGATAATGAAATATTTCATTACTTGAGTTTACGGTTATGGGGTAATCTAATTTCATCTAAACCTGTAATCTATCACTCGAAAATCATAGTTTAGTTTTCTTCTATTCTCGGGTTTTCAATTCCAATTAATGTAACTCCATTCTAAAGGATAATTTATTTATTTATTTATTATTATTATTATTTTGACAACCTATTTTCCCTTTTTAGGGAGGACATTCTATTAACACTCTTTCTCATATGAGGTTTTCACAAGGAAATGTTCAAGTAACAACCAATAACATTCAAGGTAAAATATCAAATTTCGAGGATGAAATTTTTGTTAAGAGGGGATAATGTAACACACTAGAATTTTGAAAATAAATTTATTCGTGAATGCTTTAAACACTAAGTCTCTAAAAAACCATTTGGTTATAACATATCATGTAAACAAAATTTTACCACTCCTATGATTTGAATTTCAAAAATCTAACATACACGTTTGTGATTAGTAAGTTATTTAGAGACTGACCTGACCAACATATTTTTTGGGTGAATAGTAACATAACCTTATGAATAGTAATTTTACTCTTATGAATAGTGAAATACCCTTTTCAATAGTAACCTCAGATATGATAGTATATATATTTAATTTAAGTAAAAGTATGATGTACCTATGTTTTGGAATAAGTAAATAAATTTTCTAAAAACACTATTATTCAAGTAAATTAAGATTTTAATTAAAAATTAAACTAATAAAATGTGTGAAATTATTTTTTAAAATTGTAATTTATTTTTTTATTCTACTTGTCGAAAAATGGTTAGGGTAAATTTTTTGGATTTTTTTGAAATACATGAATTTTTTTTGAATAGTAAAATATGATAATTTACAATAAATGTAAAATAATTAATATATTGAGCCATTGGAGATGTTCTATTTATGTAAGCAGAAATGGTTCGAACTCACATGCACATATTAATATTTTTTTCATGGAATAATAACTATTTCTTGTCTTATTTAAAAATAATAAACTAATGATTAACATATTAAGAAAACCCTCCTACCCTCCACTATAAATACCACATCTTCCACCCTATTCTATTAATTCATCTCAATCCATGTTCCTTCTCAAATTTCATCCCAAATATCCTACCAAGATCTTCCCCCATGACCAGCTGCATTTGGTCTCATAAAAATCCCAAATCTTCTTCCCTTAAGAGGCTCTCAAGGAAGGTTAATTCAGTAGGTAAAATTCTACTTTTCTTTCCTTTCATTTCATGTTCCTTTGTTCTCTTTTCTTTCATAACCAATCCTCATTAAAATGGTATGAAAACTCTATTACCATACATGAACTGTAAATTTTTTATACTAATGGGATAATTCATTCTCATCTCCCATTTCCCCTCATTTAGGCTAAAAATGAATCATCGTTCTAGATATATTGATTTATCACATTCAAGGATGAGGATTCTTTCAACATTATTTAACATCTTAAACTATGGTCATGAAACCATTTTTAAGGTTTAACCAGACTATTATATATGTATTTTATCTTATTTGATGTTCTGTAATTCTTTTGAACTCATGATGTAATATAATAATACAAAACAAAGTAATTGTGAGCAAAATCGCCAAATTAATCCAAGTGTTTATCATTTATGTTTTATATAGTGATTAACCTTCACTCCAAAAAACCAAATGAATTTTATAACCATGAAATATTATTATTTTTCAATAATAATGTATAAAATCAATTCTATACTTCAACTCCCACATTATATGAACTGACATACTTTTTTAATAAGTGAGTTGTTCATGAATATTATGAAAATGAGCACTCATGAACAATGAAATTGAACCCCATAACCCATCTTAAATTGCATGAATGAACTTGATAAAGGTATAAAAAACTAAATAAATGTATAAAGGGTTCTTTAATTGTCAATTAATGAACATAATTTGGTTATTCAGGCCATTAATATCAAGTGAAGAACACCCTCTCATTTAAGTTAAGTGATCCTCTCCCTCACATTTATTCAAGAATCCCCCTATGTTGTGTCCTTTTATTTTTCATTCTTAATGATGGGGTATGTTTTCACACCTCCCCCAAAATATGAATATGATATATAAATGAATTTATACCCCTTTACATCCCATTAATCCCCCATAGGAACACTCATTACCATGCTGATATGTTTGCAAGGGGTTTCTTCATCTCAAGTCCAATATTGTGATATATTCTATATTCATTAATTTTACATGTGTATGGTGTTTGTATACTAACCATTAATGTTTACTATCCTAAATATATTTATTTTAATTATATTTAATTTATAATTTGTTGATGATTAATTGTTTAGCTTATGATTCAATTGATTACGATGTTGTAAGTATTTTCTACATGAACCTCCATTTTCATTTTGGTTGATCATAGTATCTATTCACCTTAATGAAATTATTATTTATTCTAAATTCATCCTAATAAATTATGTTTTAATGTTCTATATATGTGTACAAATCATAATCATAGTTTATTTTATGGGGAGAATCAGGTTTTAAGAGAATCTTTGAAAAATTATTCCAAGATGCATGCCCGATTCAAGGTACTTCTCAAATTCTTACATATATTAATATTTACTCTATAATATGTTTTATGAAATACTTATATTTATAAAATAATATATTTTTACATGATAAATATGTTTTGGTTCATTTATTGTTTTATGAAAGAAAACATGCCTTTGTGCTATAAAATCCATTAATATTTTCCATAAAGTGAACTAAAATATTTTATTTATAAAGCTTATTTAAAAATTATTTTTAATTGATTTCACATAAATAAGACATTATTTAAGCCTAAAATATAATTTCAATTCCCATATATTTTATTTTCTTGGATATACATGTTTACAATCTGATTTCATGGAAAATATACATGATCTTCTAAAAGAACTCTTCATTCCAAAGAAAAAACGATTTTTCTCATCTCACTTTAAATTTTATTAGATATATGCCTTGTTAACCACCTATTTCACAATTTTGGTGTATTTAAATACATTATTTATATCATATCAAGAGTCTCCTTATTTTCATGATATTATAAGGGATTATGATTTGAATGTTACAAGGTGTTATGTGACACTTTGGAATGTTTAAGGACTATTTCTTCAACTATTTTTCAATTGTCTCATTTAAAGGTATCTTTATCTATGTAAAAATTCTTTGTTTAATCCTATAAATGATTGAGATTTATATCCTATAATATCATCCTCCATTTTTAATTGAATATTTTATTGTTAGTTTGATTGTGGATATGCATTCTTGAAACCATTCACCATATTTCTCTAAATGGTTAGTGTTTATGTTTAATGATTGAGAAAAACTTATTTAAATTTCATATGTTAGTTTCAATCTTAATGTATATGTTTTCTATGTTATTCCCATTCATTTTAGGAATGCATGAGACTTAGTAAGTGATGGTTGGGGCCTGATATTTCCCATCGATGCATCGATAGGTCTTATGAGACAAATAGATATGAACTTGGTCGAGGCCATGCCCATTTTTAGATATGGTTTTGGCCGAGGCCTTAATCATTTTATATGTCTTGGACGAGGCCTTGAAAGTATGTTTTTAGATTTTCTGAAATACATATTTACCATATTATGCAATTAGTAATTGAATGTTCATGAGGTTATTTTGCTTGTAGAATACCCAAGTTTATGCTTTAATTAGGAGTTATTTATTCATCTCTCATTTTTTCCATAATTAGTTCAAGTTAATTTATAAATGTATATGGTTTTAGTTATTAAACATGCCTAATGTTTATGTTTGTGATATCTTCTTATTTATTTCTTACCTTACAAATCATTTGAGATCACCCCTTTCTTATGTTTTATCCTTCTTGGTTATGAGGATGATTATATTATGAACGAATTGTCGGGTTAATCTAAGAGATTATGGGATTTTCTATTGAAGTTATTAAGATATTTTTAGTTTTCAGTTGTAATTTTGAATTGTTGTATGAATATTATTTCCAAAAATACTAAACTAATTGGTCATTCGGGATGTATCTTCCTTTATCCATGTCAATGTAATCAAATAAGGCACCGACACTAGGCTTTTGTTGTTGGGGATTTACAGTTGGTATCAGAGGAAGTTTAGTAGAAACTATGAAACTAGATATAGAAAAAGTAGATTAGTAAATAAATACCCTAAGATAGAATTTCTGGATAATAATATAAGGGCATCCTAGAATTTTGGTAAGGAATAAGTTTTATGGCTTGTCCTGAAAATACATCCCTGTCTGGATACGAACAAGTAGAGGTGGCTCTGGCACATATGTATCTAGGGGTAAAACCCAAAAACACTACTTTGAGATATACTTGATTAGGAATAGGTTCACAACAATAGGCCTTTCTACACTCTTGGTTGTACACTCCTGGGGGATATGCTTTGTTAAATTCATATTCTTATTACAAACCATTATGAATGATTTATTCCCCCAAAGTAACCAAAGTATATGGTTTTTGGATTTATGAAACATAAATTTATGTTATATGTTATACAATTTTTAGAGATATAGAGAGTTCATAATTTTATGAGATAATATATTTTATGGAATTGATTAGAAATATTGTCTACCCGAAGAAATGAGAACTTCACCAATGAACATGATACAAAGAGTAAGAAGGATCATATCTCTAAGGTCTTAAGCCATCATTTCAAAAGAATATAGTCTCCCAAGTATTCTCATCATATGAAGAAATAATATCATCTGTTAATAAGGAATGTAAATACTTCTCTATGTCCTATGGATCTGAAGGGAAGAAAAAGAATATGAGGCCAGTAGAGAAAAATATAGATAAAGGGGGGAAGGAAAAGAAGGGTTTTTCCAAATGTGATAACTATAGAAATAATTACTCTATGAAATTCTTGAAGGTAATGTGAGTTTTTTATAGCTGTGGCACCAATTTCGTGATTGTAAGGGAAAAAAAGGTTTCCAATGTACAATGGTTCAACCCAAAATATATGGGACACTATGCAAATCAATATCCCAAATGTGATAGGAATATGCACTAAATGATGTTAATGGATAATGATCAAGTCATGATATTTCCACGGATGAAGTAGAATGATTAATATGCCTCTTCTGGATTTAGGTCATTTAAATATTTTATCAGTAATGCACTATTTATAAGAATTGTGGAATACATGAAGGTTATACTACAATACATTTTCTTTACGGATTTTAGGTCATATGATTAATGATACTATGAAAAATTGACTCATTTTCAAGTCATACGTTTTGAAAATATATGGTGGAGGGATAGAAAAACCTTGTTATGTTCATAATAATGAGATGTCAATTTTGTAACAGAAAAATGATATATATGGATAAGTAAATTGGATAGTTCTAACTACCATGGAAATAATTCTAAAGTATTGGATTTTGATCTTTTGGAATTTTAAAAAAATTATGAAATTGTTTAAATTTTTATTTTTATGAGGTTTTAGAGTTTAATGACCCCACATGATGCAAATTATGCTAAGTGATGAAGTATAGGTATTTCAAGGAAGAATCAAAGGATAAGATCATGATTATGAAATATAAACATATATTTATACACTTATTGACTGGAATAATCACTCAACTATACGAAAAGAGTCTTAATTGTTGTTATGATTTCGCAATCTTTGATAACATTGATGAAATTTTTCATAACATTAGTTTGTGTTTTTTTGTTATCTAATTTTATCTTAACCAGTTTTTTATCACTAGAAATTCATAGTTTGATTTTCTTTTATGCCCAGGTTTTTAATTCCTATTAATGTAACTCTATTAAAAAGGATAATTTATTCAATTATTTATTTATTTACATATTATTATTATTATTATTATTTGACCACCTATTTTCTGTCAACCTTTTTAAGGAGAATATTATATTAACAATATTTTTGATATGGGTTTTTCGGAAGGAAATTTTCAAGCAACAACCAATAACATTCTAAGTGTAATATCAAATTTCAAGGATGAAATTTTTGTAATGAGGGGATAATGTAACACCCCATGACTTTGAAAATAAATTATATATTCAATGCATGAAACACTGAGTCTCTACAGAAAATCACCTTGTTATAACCTATCTAGTAAACATAAATCTATCACTCCTATGATTTTTATTTCAAAAATCGGACATACATGGTTGCGATAAGTAAGTTATTTTGATTCTGATATGACCAAATTAATTTTTGGTGAATAGTAACATACCCTTATGAATTGTAACTTTACCATCATAAATACTTACATAACCTTATGAATATTAACCTCACCTATGATAGTGTATATAAATAATTTAAAAGAAAGTATGATGTACCTTTGTTTTAGAATAAGGAAATAAATGCTTTAAAAACTATATTTTTCAAGTAAATTATGATTTTAAATAATAATTAAATTAATCAAAGATATAAAATTATTTCTGAAAAATTGAATTTATTTTTGGATTCAACATGTTAAAAAATTGATAGGGTGATTGTTTGGGATTTTTCTGAAATACGTGACTTTTTTGTGAATAGTAAAATACGATAATTTACAATACATGCTAAATAAATGATTTATTGAGTGATTGATGATGTTATGTTTATGTAATCACCAATGGTTCAAAATCACATTAAAATATTAATTTTTTTGGTCATAAAATCATCATTATTTCTCTCCTTATTAAAAAATTATAAACTAGTGATTAAAATATTAAGAAAACCCTCCTCCCCTCCACTATAAATACCATATCTTCCACCCTAATCTCTTCACTCCTATATATCCTTTTTCCTTCTCAAAATTCTACCCAAACCTCCTCACAAGATCCCCCCCCCAAAAGAATTAGCCCTTGGCCTCATAAAAAGACCAAATCCTCTTCCATTAAGGGGCTCTCAATGAAGGATAATTCAAGATATAAAACCCCACTTTTCGTTTCTTACATTTTGATGTTCCTTCGTTATATTTTCAATCAAAAACACTCATCGTATAAATGGTATTACAACTCCAGTACTATAAATGTACTGTAATTATGTTATTATATTGGGATAATTTGTCTTCATCTCTCCCACCCCCCTCATTTATGCTAAAAATAAAATGTCGTCCGAGATGTGTTGATTTATCACATTCAAGGAAAACAATGCTTTCAATTTGATTTTCCTTCTTCAACTCTGGTCATGAAACAATTTTATGGTTGAAACAGAATATTATATATGTATTTTATCATATTTAATGTTTGTTAATCCTTAGGAACTCATGATATAAAATAATATTACAAAATAAGGTAATTGTGAGTAAAATCTCAAAATTAATCCAAGCGTTTATCTTTAATGTTTTATATAATGATTCTCTTTCACTACAAATAAAAAAATAAATTTTATAACCATGTAATATTAATAATTTAAATTAATAACATATAAAATAAATTCTGCAATTGAACACTCATCTTACATGAACTAACATACTCTTTTATAAGTGAGTCGATCATGAATATTATGAAAATGAGCACTCAGAAGCAATTAAATATTATCCCTTAACCCATGTAAAAGGACATGAATGAACATAATAAAGAAAAACTATACAAAATAATGGTATAGAGTTATAATTAATTGTTAATTAATGAATGTAATTTGGTTATTCAGGTCATTAAGATCAGACGAAGAAGACCCTCGTTTTAAGGTAAGAGATCCTCTCTCTCACTTTTATTCAAGAATCCCCCCTATTTTGTGTCCTTTTATTTTTAATTCCTAATGATGGGGTATTTATTTAAACCTCTTCCATACATTCCCTATGATATATAAATGATGGTATTCCCCTTTAACTCTCATTAATTTATCACAAGAACACTTTTTACCATGCCAAATATTTTGTATGGGGTTTCTTCATCTCATTTCCAATTTTGTGAGATATTCCGTATTCACTACTATTACGTGTGTACGGTGTATGTATATGTCCCATTTATGTTTCCTATCATTAATATATTTATTTTAATTATTTTCCATGTATAATTTTTGGATTATTATTTTTTTGGCATACGATTCAACTGATTACAAAGTTGTAAGTATTTTCTACCCGAACCTCCATTTTCATTCTAGATCCTCTTATCATATCATCACCTTAATGAGATTCTTATTTATTCTTATTTACTACACTTAAATTAGGTGTTATTTATATATATATGTGTTCCAATCATAATTCTCTTTAATTTTATAGGGAGTTACATGTTTTAATAGAATCTATCAAAAGTTCTTCTGAAATGCAAGCCATATTCAAGGAAATTCTCAAACTCTTACATATGTTGAAGTTTACTATATAATATTTTTTTCCATATTTATCATCCTAAAATCAAATATCTTAAAATTAGAAATATATTTTGGTTCATTTATGGTTTTATGAATTCTTACATTCCTTTTCACTTTAAAATCCTTTAATATTTTCCTCAAACCGCACTAAGATGTTTGATTTTAAATGTTTTTTTTAAAAACTTTTTAAATTATTTCACCTCAGTAAAACTTTATATAAGACTAAAATATAATTTCAATGACCATAACTTTTGTTTTTTGGCATATACATGTTTACAATCTGATTTCATGAAAAATAAAAATTATTTTCTTAAAGAAATCATTTTTCGAGAGTAAAAAAAGATTTTTCTCATCCCACTTTAACTTTTATGAGATATATACCTTGTTCACCACTAATTAGTTTCTTTTGGTGTATGTACTTACCTTTGGTATATGAAATCAAAATTCTCATTATTCTCATTATATAAAAAGGTTTTATTATTTGAATGTTTCGAGGTGGTACAGAACACTTTGGAATGTTTAAGGACTGTTTACTCAATGATTTTTCAATGGTCTCATTTAAAAGTTTCTTCATATATGTCAACATCCTTTGTTGAATCATGTACTTTATTGAGGTTTACCTCCTATGGTATCATCCACAATGTTTTATTGAATGTTTTATGATTAGTTTGACTATGGATGTTCTATCTTGAAACCATTCACCGTATTACACCGAATGGTTAGTTTTTATGTTCAACGATTAGAGAAAGTTATTTACATTTCACATGTTAGTTTAAATATGAATTTTTATGTTGTTTATGTTGATAACCATTCATATGAGGACTTAATTGCACTTAGTAAGTGATGGTTGTGGCCCTCTATAGCCCCTCGATTCATCGGTAGGTCTGATGAGAAAACTAGATATTGACTTGCCCGAGGCCTTCCCCATTTTTAGATATGATTTTGGGTAAGGCCTTAAACATTTTTATATGTCCTGGATGAGGACATGACAGTATGTTTTATATTGTCTGAAATATGAATTTCCTTGAATATGAAACTATTAATTTAATGTTCATGCGTTTCTTTGACTAGTAAAATACCAATGTTTATGATTTAATATGGAATTATTTATTCATCTCTTATTCCTATAATAATGTGTTCAAGTTCATTTTTAATGGCATGTGATTTTAGTTATTCACCATGCCCAATGTTTATGTTTTTGATATCTTCCTCTGTATCTCTTACCCATACATAGCATTTGAGCTCACCCATTTCTTATGTTTTATCATTCCCAGTTACAAGGAAGATTATACTATGAATGAATTTCAGGGTTAATATAAGAGATTATGGGATTTTCTATGGAAGTTATTATGTTGTTTTTAGTTATGAGTTTTAATTTTTAACTCTTGTATGTATCTTGTTTCCCAAACTACAAATTTGATCAGTCCTTCGGGATGCATCATCCTTGTATCTATTCCAATGTAAAAAATAAGGTACTGAATCCAAGCTTCTGGGGTTGGGAATTACATAAACTCAATGGATGGAATATCTTTCATGTAGAATGATATTCTACAAGGGGACCCTACTAGTCGAGAAGAAGATACAATGACTGGTTTAGGGGTCCAGGCCCCAAAATCTGTATCACTATAAAAAGAGGCGGTAGGGTCAAGTGATGTCAAGGAGGCCTGGACATCTTTTATAAACCCCAGTGCCCACAAACATACATGGGGGGCCATATCTTTGTATTACAATGACAGTAACACGAGATTATAATACACAACCACTCAAATTTCTTAAGATCCTCAACTTATAGAACCACATTCATATTTATTCATCAGTGTGACTAACATGCCCCCTGTCTGATTAGTGCTCGGATTAGTTGGCACTTTGTTATGAGACATGTTCAAAGGATCTAGGATCCCTTTTCCAATGGGGGATTAATTCCATGTGGAGATACCCACACAGGCTGACCGGTCCACAACCACTTGTGGTGCCACTAGTGTGGTGGCCCTTGGTGCTAACAGGGACAATCGTATCAAGGTGGGATCATGTAATGAATATTAACCTCATGATATGGAACCAATATCTTTTGAAATGATTTTAGAAGAGTATCCCACTCATATATATTTGGCACATTTCTAGAGTATGAGCGTACAGATCCTGAGGAGTTGGATGAATCCAATTCTGACGTGGTAAAAGAATATTAAGACATTTGACACTGGGAATGGTTTTTAATCCATCATTTCATTGAAAACACTTCATAATCACAATGGATTATACAAATTTGATAAATTCACAATTGTCTCTATAGTCTGTGCATCAGAGAGGAAGATTCTCAAGGCCATCATATGCTTGTCTGAGACCACCTCACAGAGAATAGGCGAGAATGCAGTCGAAATTTGGATTTACTAAGAATCAAGAGATGTTTGTTAGTATTTGCAAGCTCCATGAAGACAACCAAGATATTTGTCACATATAAGATAAAATGAATGGGCATTCATCCACAATTACTAATAAATCAAGGGTTTTCATCCAACTAAAACTTTAACTCAAGGATGAGAAGGAGAAGATAAGGCAGGAATCACGCCAATTCATTGATATTAGTTTTTAGATGGAAAAAAAATAAATAAGTGTGGATGTGCATCACTAAGAAGAAAATGATGAAGAGTGTGAGGTCAGGCGGTGACAATAGATTTTAGAGGCTATACACCAATGTTCAGCGAAGCTGAACTACTCAATCCTAGGAACAAAACCATAAGGTGACCTTTTTTAGGACTTTATGAGAGGTAAAAATGTGTGGATGTCCCTCATTTTATCTATCCATCTTCCTTGGAACATTTGGTCCATAGACACATTCTTTATCTTGTTTCATTATTTTCAAACATTATTGAACCTCAATCATACTTGAAAAAAAACTGTGATGATCCATAAAATCAAGTGGTTCATGCATGGTGTGAGAAACAATGGACAATCACATAATTTACCACTTTTATGAGAGTTCTAGATAATCATTGAACACTCGAGATTTTCTATTTTTTCTTACCACTGAGAGAGTTATATAATGGGGAAGTTTTGGATAGATAATATGTCTCTCATAAGTGCCAAAATTCTTTCTCCAATGTGTTCTAGGGCATGAACTAGATAATTCTAAGGGATTTATATTTGATCCAAACAAAGGGGAATTAAAATGTGTGAATCATATTGACCCAAATTCGGAACATTGTGAGGATGGTATTCCATTATAGGATAAAAAAGGAACGTGTTTGAAACAAAATATCTATATTGGTAGCCTGGAATGGGTATAAACAAACATGGGTTGATTATTGACCACATTTGAAACATGGAACCTAACTCTAAATGTTTTATAATGTCTTTGAGAATGTTGTAAGATAATGGTAGGTTATCCAATTCCACATATCGAAGACATTAGAGGTTCCCTTAAAACATGAAATATGATGATGTTCCAAAATTGGGGCATGTGAAGCATGGGTTAGAGTGATAGAATGTTTGAATAGCTTCCAAAACTCTTAGAATTACACCATCATGGCTTAGAGAAAAAACATTAGGAATATTTATCTAAACAAAGACCAATCCCATCATTTAGGGGAGGACCATTATTGTGAGGGAATAATATTCCTTTTAGTTTTACATCATGCAACTACGGATGATGAAAATGATATTTAACAACATATGGTAGGGAAATGCATGGAATAGTTTAAAATCATGTGATCATGGTGTCTCCCATAGTCTAACATAATGTGATAGAGATGTTGAATATAGTTTATGTTCATATTTATAAGAACCTAAATAATATTATATAGTGATTTGGAATGGAGATTTTATATAGAACTGTATAAATGTCTATTTCTAAAGTAATTCTGTGGAATATAGAAAATTAACCCTAATGTGATTGAGCCTAATTAGGATTATGTACCACACAAGATTTAGGACATAGATGATAAGAAGGGTTCCCATAATAATCATATGTGGCATGGAGAAGTGAAAAATCATAATTGGAATGTAGACACAAGGGGATCAAGGCTACACCACAGTTCTCTAGTAAGGATCTTAGTTTAGTGTTGTATAGTATGGACTAAGAAGTGTTCATGTGAGACTTGACCAAATCAGCACACACCCCACTAGAATTCCTAATCCCACATGAGTCATTCCTTATGTGGTAAACATGGAATGGTATAGGAGGATACATGATATGTGAAGGAAGATATTACAGTAGATAACAAGGTTAGAAATATATCACCAAATAGGATAGTGGAAAAGTGGTAAGCCAAGACATTAAAGGTATGGATCTAGGGTGACTTATTGGTAGGAACCATCTATTGAACATTTTTTAAACACAAGAACAATTCCTATATCATTCATGAATGGGGAAAGAAAATGAAAAATTGATTGCTGATCATGTTGGAAAACATAGAATATGTTAATGTTGTCATGGATCCATAGGGTATTGGCCAGGAACATGAGGTGATTCAGAAGGTGGAATGAGACCATCGATGTCATAAGGTTTATCAAGATTTGATAGATCATAGAGACCAAAATTGAGATGGTTTGAAGTATGGAATGGGGTGTATTGAAAAGTGGAATCCAACCCTAGGATATGAAAATAGTTTGAAGTGTTGTTTCATGGACTAATTAGTGAAATGTTAATCCCAAGGGTATTATGTGGTACATAGAATATAAAAATATATATGAATAAGGGGGAAGGATTCATGTATACAAAAAAAATACCTTGATAAAAACTGCATATATTGTAATGTCATAGTGGTTTGTCCGGGATCAAGGCTAAGAGGATAGAGAGATTAGTAGAGACTGTGGCTCGAATAAAAGATGATGTTTCAAGGCATAACTATATATCACATAAGGATGGTAATCAACACACAAAAGGGTCTTGAACACGTTGTGGTAGAATACCAAAACAGGTGGGGACCATCCCACTCTGGTGATGGACAAAAGAATACCATTAGTATCATGTGGCATCCTAACCCTACATAGGGTATTATCATAGTTTAGTGTCATGAATTAGGTTGTGGGATCTTAGTTTAATTTTATAGAGTCTGTAACATGGGTGGAATGTATCAAAAGGACATGTGTAGTGTGGTATTATGGAAAACCATACATGAAGAAGGTCCCAACCCCACATTGAAGATCCTATAAAAAATCCCATATAATGTTTAATGTTATGTAAAGTGGACTATGTAAAGTCCAATAAGATAGAAGATCTATAGATCTGTGGCTGACACCAAATACAATATCTTCAAGAGTTTCTACATATCCTATGAGGATGGGAATAAAGAAACACGTAGTTATTAAATATGAAGTCCTTGTGTAGGTCTATCTGTACATAGAGAGGGGGTATGGTGATCAGAGTGGATGGACCAAGATATAGAATCCAAGCATCACTACATATCCTGTATCGATAAGAATCATGGTGAACATAGTTCTTGAATATTGAATGGTAGGTGAATACATACAAAACCGATAATTTCATAGTTAAAGGTCATGTGACAATACCGGTATTGGTAGTTTAACTTCATGCGGTAAGGATATTGCTTACTATGCATTTTATAATCATGAATCTGAGACGAAAGAGGAAAGGAGTGTTCCTAAGGGAGGCGCGAGGTGACATCATTATAAACCTAGCATGAATGGGGGTCAAGGAAGATGTAATGATACACCACGTGTTTCTATGTAAAGAGTATGGTAGGGGAAACAACATTGGATTTATGGTTGTGTCCAAAGATAATATTTTTGGGAATCGCTATGTATTACATAAATATGGGAATGGACCCAAATTTAGTTCTTAAAGATGGAATGGTAGGGGAATCATATCAAAGGAAATATATTATCAAGTGAGGATGTCAAGGTGTTTCAAAAATTATCAATGTGGAACTAGGAGACTATAAATAATTATTTAAGGTCATAGATTACGAAACGTGAGATTTGACATCTAAAGAGGAAATTGTTTACTGCAACATCATAAAGTGACATGATGTTATTGCGGACAAAGGAGGCCCAGTACCACACAACACATTTATGAGAAGAACTCACATATAGTTTATTGTTGTGATACTTGGACTACAAGGGAGTGTGTATCAAAGAAAAGGGATTTTTGTAGAGTATTAGGAATAGACAGATGTGAATGGGGGCCAAAGATACCCTCACCACCCAACACACATTCAAGGAAAAACCCATAAATCATTAAAATTGATAAATATAGGACTTGGGTGTCCATTTTAGCATCGTGTCCCAAGGACGATGATATATTCCTTTTTTGTTCAAGTGAAACAGACTATTAGTGTTGTGTAGTTTAACATTGTGATACAAATACGATGATCATGCTGTTTAATGGCATGAGATAAGGATTATTTTTATCAAGATGTTTAATTTTTAGAAACTCAAAATGATATTGTTATATTTTTGCATAATTAAACTAGGATGTCAAAATCTCATTCATGTAAAGTACTTCTTGAGGAACATGGAATTGGTTGGAGGAGTGATGCACTCACCATCCATGGTGACCAAAGAGTATTTTCCCTTTGGATAGACATTATGAATGATATATGGTCCTTCTAAATTGGGTTCCATATTTTATGGATTCATTCCAGGTATCATTGGTTTTTTGAGAGCCAACACTGCATCACCTTGGATGAAAGAGTAGAGGATAACCTTCTTGTTGAACTCTCTAGCTATCTTGTCCAGTGCCTCTCCAGATTGTGCAAGGATCAGAGCCTACTCTCATCAAGGACTTCAAAATCATCTAGATGGAATTATTATATTCTATATAATTTATGCTAATCATGGAAATCTATTCAAAGCAATGGAAATCGGATATTGATGGACATTGTGTCCTCCATTCCATACACTATGGAATATGGAGTCACCTGGGTGTAATTGTGGGTTGTCATATGATAAGACCAGAGGGTGTTGAGGAGCTTGTCCACACAAATTTTCTTGTTCCTTCCCACTATCTTCTAAAAAATATAGGATAGGTTTTTGTTTAACACCTCGATCTATCCATTTTTATATGTAAGATAAATGGAAGTTTGGTTGGACCGGATGTTATAGTTTGCGTATATGCTCTTCATTTTTGCTTCTCAGAATTTTGTTTCATTTTCAGTGAGAATAACATGAGTGATTCCAAATCCCTATATGATGTTGGATATCACAAATTCAAAAACTGATTATTCCTTCACTTCCATTATAGGAATCAATTCTTCTTACCTGGAGAAGAAATTCATCTTGTTCAGAATTAAGCTACACTAGAAAGCTGTTGTTGGTGGTTATGGCCCCACAAAATCAAGTCCCCAGACCGAAAAAGTCAATATTACTAGATAGTATAAAGTGGATTTGACATAAGATTCATAATGTTAGTATTGATCTGACATGTTTGGAACCTCTTGGTGAACTCGATATTTTCTTAAATCATGGTGGGAAAGATGTATCCCAACATTCGAATATGGTGGGATAGATTCAACCCTTGGCTAGTTAGAACTACATGAAATGGCATGAAATTATAGAATATCATGGGGAATCTCATATCCTTGAATATAATAGATGATAATTCAATCAAACTCTAATTTCTAGAGATTTTACCCAAGGATGGGTCCACTCTAGATTGTGAACTATGCTTCACACTGATTGATTCTCTCACATTTGGCTCTATCCAGTAGGAAAATTCCATAATGAAGTTACAAGATGAAGGGTGTTCTCCCATTTGGGCCATTCCATATGTGGGGGATCTAGAGGACCCAATGTGGAGGCACCAATAGTCATATGGTTTACCAAATGGTTGTTTCCATCCTATTATGTGACAAGAGAGATATCTCTTCAATAGGCCACATGAATGAACAAAACATCTTAGTAATACTATGACATAGAAGCAACTAGACTATCAATGGAATCAACTTGATCATTATTTGATCTAGGAACATGAGTCACCTCTAGCTGACCAGGTAATTGGTCCATCATCTGAAGAGCATTCTTGAGCAAGGGCATGTGTTATTTCTTCTTGAGGATATGATCACCATTAATTTGTTTGATGACTAACTCATAATCAAATTTCACATAAGGGTGGGGAACATCAATCTAGAGGGATAGCATGAAACAAGTAATGAAATCCTGATAATATAACTTGTTTTTCATGAAACCTTCTAATTTTAGGAACATGTTGGGTAGGACATCCTGTGTCTGGGTGATGAAGACGATTCCTTGACACACTCTATTGAGATTGGTGATGTTGATCCTTCTACCGGTTGGGCTTTGGGATACACCATCAAAATTCAACTTTCAACATGACATGACTTATTCCAATAAGAGGATATGATCATATTGATAATCAATATCCCTTGGAAGTTTCATTGGGGGTAGGATAACGGGCCATAAATCCCCCATCGCTTGAACCTTGATGTCCTTCATCAAAACGAATGTGTTGTAGAACTTCTAAAGGATCACATCCTTAATTTCAAGTTGACCTATAATAATTGGGTGGTTTAGAATATAATTTATTAGATCCACATGGGACACCAATATCTATCTCAAGATGTTGAAAATAGTTCCACAACTTCTACACTATGAAAACCAGTGTGAGGCATCTTTTATTGATAGGTGACTATCTGATCTCTTTGTTGAGGGTCATTCGAATGAGTTAGTATAAACTATTATTTATCCCTTAATTAAAGGCGTTGAGGGATCATTCCAGTGTAATTACATAGAGGGGAAAAGGATTCTGTGTGACTGGTAGCATCAGAACTAGAGGTTGTAGAATATATTTCTTGATTTCCAAAAAGCGGTCTCACACTCTTCATTACATTTATAGAAGATTACTTTCTTCATGATCGTAGAAAAGGTCCTAAACTTTCTAGTTAGACTCATGATGATTCATTATATGTTGTCTATGTGTCCTCAAAGGCCTTGGATATCTAATCGATTTTTCAGGGGAGGTATCCGGCTGATGGATTCGACCTTCTTTTGGCTGACCTCAACGCATCTATATATGAAACATTAACCAAAAAACATTCCATAGGTCACCCTAAAATCCCATTTCATGGGGTTCAACTTCAACTATTTGGATAGAATGAATCAAAACATGTTCTCAGGAATCTTGAGATGGTCCTGATATAAGAGATATTTGACCACCAAATCATTGACATATAATTCTACCAGCATCCTAAGGATTGGATTGAAGATGTGGTGAATATCTCATTGATAAGTATATATTACATGTTTTAGATTTAATGGAATAAAAAGATACCAAAAATTACCTTTCAGTTCTTTCATGGTGGTAGAATCCTCATATTTTGGGGCCATCCAGATCTAGTTGTGCCTAGAGTACCAATCCATAAAGGATAGATCCTAAACCCCAGCTGTGTCATCAATTTACAACTATGTCACTAGGTGGTGGACTCATCCTTCTAGTAGTGGGAGTTGAGATCCTAGATGTTGACATAGACTCTAATCATCCCTTTATTCTTACTAAATAGTAATATTTTGGCTAGCAGCTTGTGGTACTGAACATCATTGACAAAGTTAGCTTTGATAATCTTGTAAAATATTTCCTCGACCATGGAACTGTGAAACGGGATCATCTTCATGGGAGGCTTCTTGAACTCTTGATGGATTATGGGAGACTAAGATGGTGGATTGAAACATGAGGGTTTATTCAAGGAATCTCTTCATACCACTAGGAAAATAATTTCATGGGGATTCTTTAAGAAATATTCATACCATTGTTGTTTCTCTGTGGGCATAACTACCCTAATCAGCATTGGGCTTGGATCTGCCTCAATTCGAAGATTCCCCTAAACCAACACATCGAAAGGGGTAGATACACCTTCCCCAATTTATGTTGGAGAGTCTTCCACGTATTATTAATTTTTTGAGTTAAGGAGGTCATTGGGATGATGCTAATTTTTTTGGGATGACTAATCCTAGAGAAACATAGGAGTCACCTTAGGGTGGTAGTGGATTCTTTATCAATATACTCCAACATTACTGAAATCATGGTGAAAAATATTTTCATGCTGATTCCATTAGATATTCGACCAAAAGGTATGTGATTGATGTAAAATCAATGGTGATTGGTCAATTTGTGATGGTTCATCCCATCTTAGTGGAAAAAATGGCCTGACAAATAGTTGTAGACATGGGGCAGACATCTCAATACCTAACAAGCATTGGGGGATCTGGTGTCATCTAAACTTGACCTGTGTAAGAGTATGAGATAATCTTCTGTAATTCCATGAACCTTTGGATGTGGTTCCCTTTCAATTCATAAATGATGAAGCAGTATCCCTTGTCTGGCATTATATCCTCCAAGAAGTGAATCGAGAGAATGAATGTTTCATCAAAGTTTGTCCATAGATCGACTGAGATAGAGAAGTTATCAACCTCATTTATTTTAGCATTCTTGTCCTTTCCCAGAGAAAAGGGTGCATTTGTATAGAAGGATTCATAAGAAGAAAAGTGAGTGGAATCACCTTGTAGCATTCCTGATCGAACATTGTAACACCCTAAGATTTCATTGTACGTTATTTCTTCAATGTAATTCAATAACTTGCATTACACGCAACACTGAGTTAACGTGCACCACAACTTACCAAACTAGCCGTTCAAAAGTGGTTATGAATAGTATTAGCTGAATTTTAAACTTTATATAATCCTTATAATTTTCGAACCCATATTATGAGTTTCTTAGTCATAATGTAAGAACAAATACATTTTTTCAGATAAAAGAAGTATTTTTCAAAAAATGCAATTTTACCGGCTTTTAATGGAGAACCCTTTTTAAATCCAATATTTGAAACTTTTATATATTAAATTTTACAAAATAAACTTCTTATTTAGAATCGGGACATAATAATTTAGTTTCAATAAATTTTTGGTGTTTTTCTCATAACTTTCATATTTGGGTGAATAGTGAAAAATACTACATTTTAACTGAAAACAACTTTTTTAATAAAAATAATTTATATTGTTAAATTATAAATATTAATGGTTTGGAATTATAAATAGATTATATTTTTACCATTTAATCAAATTATGTTTATTGGAATTAATTTCACTTTTAAATTGGTCATAAAAAAATATCAATCTTTTGATAGTTATTGTTTCTTAAAAACACTATTTGTTTTAACAACAGGATTTAATTTTAAATTAATTAATGCCAATTATATTTTTTGAATTTGGTAAAATATACTTCATTTTTTAATTCATAGTATCAAAATTTTCTTTGCGTGAATTTTTTGATATTTTTCTGAAAACGTTCAATTTTTTATGAATAGTGAAAAACAATGAGTTATTGTTTAAAACCGATTTTTTGTTTAAATAATTATTCATTTCATTTAAATTTATTTTATGTCAGAATATATACATAATACCAATATATGTTCAATGTAATTCATTGGAGTCATTTTGTAATAATATTAGATATATAAAATTTTATTAAACTATTCACCGTCTTTTACCCACCTCCTAGAAGAATTTGCAAATTCACATAAAACTAAATTTTACAGCTTCATTGAGTTGAATTTCAAAAATCCGACAGACACAGTTAATATCAAGGAGTAAAATGTGGTTCAATAAGATAAAAATAAATTTTGTTGAATAGTAACTTTTTACTTTTATTTACCACAGTTAAAGGTAAATAGGGTAATTCGAGGTGAAAAGAATATTGTAATAATTCAAAATTACTTTAACACATATCCTAACCTTATTGGATGAGTAATGGCCGACCATGGGCATCTTTGGGGCGATTTTGGGACCCCATAGAGCCCCTTATGAATGATAATGACAATTTAGATTAATTAATTTATTGTAAAAGCAAAATTTAAATTAAAAAACCTTTTAGTAATTAATTTTTATATAGTGTTATATAAGTAATATTTTTGATTATAAATATTCATTAGAAATATAAAAATATTTCCTATATCATGGTATTTTGTTTATAATTTTTAGACATCAAATAAATTAAATTATTTATGACACAATAATGATGCAGTATTTTCCTTATTAATGAATGAATCAAATAAATGGTATTATAAATGATAAAATAAATACAATTTGAAATGTTTTATGACATCCACGTATTTTATTGGTTAATATGAGATGTTAGTATTGCGAAAATTAATTTGTTTCGAATTAATAAAGTTGTTAAGACTTTAACAAAAATCAATTATTAAATAGTGTCAAAATTGACATAAAGGGGTTTTAAAAACAAATATTATATTATAAATTTATATTCTATTCCTAAAAATCTAAGGTTCATCAAATAGAGTTATATAATGATAGATTTATCATTAATGAACCCCTTGGGGTTCTCTTGGAAGTTTATAGTAAGTTTAGTAACCATATATTATAACAGTACAAAGAGACATGGTAAATGTCAAACTAATTAACTAAGAGTTAAAACTAAAAGATAAAGTTAATAAAGTGACCCAAACCTATGTAAATCCTATTGGTTGAGTTGTTTTCGACACATCCCCACCTTATCATCGAAATAAGTCATTTTGGAGCTATTAGAAACCTAATATGAATTTATTATAAAATAATATTTCTATCTTTTCTAAGGTGCCCCTCACCCCTCTTATAAAAGGGAACTCCCCCTTCTCTCTAATTCACACCTTCAAAGCTATTTGGCTCGGCCAAACCCTACTCAAATATCCTCCAAACTTCCCTCAATCCAACCTATAGGACTTAGTTTGATCATAAATCCAATCTAAGGATCTATTTTGTTCAAATCAAAAGGAAGAACCCGAAGAAGAGGTAATGATTTCACCACCCTCTTTCAAGTTCCTTTCTTCTTCCATTTCTTCTTTCTTTGTTATTTCCATTCTAAAATAATAAAACTAGTATCTTCTATACACTATGTTGTTATTAAAAATATGGTATAACCATATTCCTTATTCTATCCATCCTTTGAATGACATGTCACCATACGTGCATACGTACGACCTACCGTCTCCACGTCGTGGTGTAATTGTTATTCAATACATTATTATTTGGATGGGCATGATAATGATGTGTAATTGATGTAAATAATAAATATAACACGATAATTATTCTGTATATATGATATACCATCCAATTATATATTATTTTAATATCAAAAGAATGATATTGTCACTCGTGCGTACGGACGGACTACCGTCTCCATGAACGCAATGGGATTCATTTCCCATCGTATCCATTCAATAATAATATTCATTTGATGGTTAAAAATAATTTTTAAAGACTTAATACCATTCGGTATAAGAATAAGATACAACCTATCCATAACAAACATGGATTACGTAACAAAGCATATAAAGGAAAATGAATCAGTTAACACCCAAAACAACGATAATACAAAGATATTATTAATAAAGAAATGTTAAAAGATCATATATGATATAAAATTAATGTATATGATTATTTTATAATTTAATTACAATTATTTTACCATTATACAGTAGGTTAACCTACCCTTGACCAAGGAAGAGTACAAGGTAAGGGTTAATTCTACAATCTCTTCATTATCCGAAGTTGTTTATACGTAATTATCTACTGGGATCTCTTTATCATCCACATCCATGTTTCTTAAAAATGAATTTCAAACCATTCTTACTATTTTACAGACTTTGGGTTAAAGTCATTTATACCCTTTATTTACTTTTTATAAGATTTTTATAAAGGAATCTTTCCGTCATTTTCCAAACAAGGTCCTTTTTAACCTTATCGACAGAATTAAGGTAAGAATGAATTTTTTTAAATTATATGGTGGGTATAGATATTTTCCACCGTTATAAAATCTTAGAAGCTTCCCTTAAAATCATATAAGAATATTTTCAATGTAAATTTCTTCTTTTATAATTATGTAACTTTTAAATGATTTCAAAAAAAAGAGATATTTCCCTCAAATAGTTTTGATTTCATCTATGTCAACATCCTTTGATGGATTTTAAGCTTATTTGAAGTTGATTTATTATGATGAAAAACTTCCATATTGAATTGAAGGTTTTGTGATATGTTTGACTGTGGATGTGTTGTTTTTATAACATTAATGGTTTATGAAGAAATTATTGACATTTCATATTATTTTTTTAATACGAAAGTTCTTGTTATGTTTAAACCTGTTCATATGAGGAATGAATTGGACTTAGTAAGTGACAGGTGGAGCCCTCTATAGCTCCTCGATGTATCGGTAGGTCTCATGAGACAAACTAGTGTCTTGGTATAATCCTTTGACAAAATCTTATCTGTAGTCTTGGCACAAGGCCTTCAATATGTGGTTATGATAGTCTGGAATTTGGCATTCCTTCCTTATGAAAGTGGTTATTGATATTGCATGTGATTATTCGACTAGTAGAATATCTATATGAATATGTAAATGGAATTATTTCATTTTATTTTTTCTATATTATTCTGATGTTCATGTTTAAAAGGCTTTTGTTTTAGTTATACATTTCATTAAATGTTTATGCTTATTTATGAAAATTTCTACTATATTGTTATCCTTACTGGGTATCTGAGCTCACACCTTTATATGTTTTATTATTCCCAGGATGTGAAGAAGTATTTTATGAAAACCCTTCAGGGATAGTATGAGGGGATATGAGTGTGGTCTATGGAGACAATATGTTGTTGAAGTTTTTCACTTTTTGATGTAATGTAGGACTTATGAATGTATCTAGTCTTTCGAAGGCTACTAAACTAATTGGTCTTTCAGACATGATCTTTTGTGATCATGCCAATATTATGAAATTATGCACCGACTCTGGGTAACTGGGGTTAGGATGTTACTATTGGTATCAGAGGAAGTTTAGTACAAACCTAGGAAGCTAGATTTAGATAAACTCCGATTTGATCACATAGACCTAAGATGTAATTTGAGGATTAGTATAGAAGAACTTTCTATAATTTTGGTATTGTAGAGATTTTGTGAGTTTTATGAGAAATACATCCATATCTGGATACGAGCTCGTAGAGGTCGCTCTGACACAGATGTACCTAGGGGTAAAACCCGAAAACAATGCTTTGAGCTAGACCCGAATGGGAATTGGTGCATGAAAAAGGGCATTACTATACTCTTAGTTATGACACTCCCAGGGGATATGCTTAGGATAATTCTCGTTTTCTTTACAAACCACTGTGAAGGGTTTATGAGTATATATCTCCAAGAAGAAAACATTTTTGTGATTAAGGATTATATTCATAAATTTTTCAATTTTCATTAGGTATTTTACATGTTTGGAATTATGAATTGTGATTTGTAAACTGACCTAGTGTATGACATTTTCTATAAATGGCACCCAGTAGAAGGAATGAGAACTCCAGCAATACGTATGATCCAAAGAGTAAAAAGGGTCATATCATTCATGGTATTAAGACAAAATTTAGAAGGGAAATAGTCTCCCATGTATTATAAACATATGGAGAAATAATATCATTGGTTATTAAGATAAGTAAATAATTCTTTGAGTCCTATGGATTTGAAGGGAAGAAAGAGAAGAAAAGTATGGAAGAGAGAAACATGGATAAAGGGAAGAGGGAAATGAAGGATTTCACAATATGTGATAAATGTGGAATGAATCACCTTGGTAAATTCTTTAAGGGAATGGGAGTTTGTTATAAGTTTGAAGAAAAAGGACACCAAGTACGTGATTTCAAGGGTAAGAAAAGTCTTCAAATGTTAAGTGCTTCATCTGCAAGGCGTTGAGACACTACGCGAATCAATGTCCCATTCCTAAGAGTATACCTCAAATGATGTTATTGGATAATAATCAAGTGATGATAATAACTCAGATTAAGATGAATGAATAGTGTTCTTATGTTGTTATTATATATTTATTTCATTGGAGTGTTGTATCTACAATATATTGGTTATATGAATTATGGAGATAAATAAGTATTGTATTGCAGTATAATTTTATTGAGAATTTAAGATTATATAGTTCTATGAAAAGTGACTTAATATTAAGATACACTTTTTGGAAAAATACATGGTTTAAGGAAATGAAAACCTTAATATGGTCCTGATAATGAGGTAGTGATTTTGGATTAAGAGATGGTTGATTTGGATAAATTATATTGGATATTCTTGACTACCTTGAAACTAATTAATGATTTTTATATTCCATCATTGTTGGAGTTTACAAAATTTTTGGATAGAAGGAGTATATCCAGTATTATATAAGGATTAGGGGATCATGAATGTAATCAATAAGGTTTTATGGTAATTCATGATGTTGTAGTGTTTTAAAAAAATTCATGATGAAGGTTTTCATGTGTTATTACATGGAAAAAAGGATCTTCATTATGTTTACCTTCCTTATAAATTTTGGACTATGAGTTTGGACAGAAGTATTTTGGATAAGTGTAAAGGTTGGTATAAATTAATTTTGAAATTGGATATTATTCTTAAGGTTATTTTTGGATTTTTATAAAAAGGACAACACACAGCCCGTGTGACAACCCGTGACGTCGGACAAATCTGCGGGAATCGAACCTAAAACCATAGTGCGATTGGGATTTATCGCCAACAAATGGACTACATGAAGTCCCTGGATTGTGTAATGTAGTTTCTTTTTTTAAGGGGCTGATAGGTGAATTATAAATTCATTTTCTTTGAAACCTTATATGAATCAGATAAATTGAATATTTTTTAGTTCTACTATCTCTTAGAGTGAAAGATGAGTTTGTGGAAGCAATTAGTTAAAGGATGGTACTATACCTATGAAATATTTTTTTTTCTTCTATTATTCTATGAAGAAATTTATTCTTAAACATTAGGTAAGAGACCTTAAAACTAAAAATTTGTTATCCTAATACATTATGTTTTGTTGAAGCAATGATATTTTGAATCAACATAGATTGATGGCTTTGAGGCCCTAAATTCTTCAATTGTTTGTGATTGATGACCTCAATAACTCCGTATAAATATTTACGTTTTTCCTCCAATTATGTGTCTCTAATTTCCACCAATGTTCTCCTAATCAAGATCATAATTTTGTGATGACTTTTTCATTCCACATTTCATATTATTAAGACTAAATTTTATTAACACATTTTCCGATGTGGGTTTTCCCAAAATGTTATTTTCTATTTTAAAAAGTTTATTTTCGATGAACAATTTAAAATTTCGAGGACACAATTTATTGAATGAGGGAAGAATGTAACACCCCAAGATTTTATAGTACATTATTTTTTTCAAAGTAATTCAATAACTTGCACTACACGCAACAATGAGTTCAAGCGCACCACAACTTACTTAACTAGCCATTCAAAAGCGGTTATGAAGAGAATTAGCTGAATTTTGAACATTATATAGTCCTTATAATTTTAGAATCCATATTATGGGTTTCTTTGAAATAATTTAAGAACAAATACATTTTTTCAGATAAAAGAAGTATTTTTCAAAAAATGCAATTTTACAGCCTTTTAATGGAGAACCCTTTTTAAAGCCAATATTTGAAACTTTTATATATTCAATTTGAAAAAATAAACTTCTTCTTTATAATAATAAAATAATAATTTAGTTTCAATAAAATTTTGGTGGTTTTCTCATAACTTTCATATTTGGGTGAATAGTGAAAAATACTATATTTTAACTGAAAACAACTTTTTTAATCAAAATCATTTATAGTGTTAAATTCTAAATTTTAATAGTTTGGAAGTATAAATAGATTATATTTTTACCATTTAATCCAATTGTGTTTATTGTAATTAATTTCACATTGAAATTGGACATAAACAAGTATCAATCTTTTGATAGTTATTTTTTCTTAAAAACACGCAATTTGTTTTAACAACAGGAATATATTTTAAATTAATTAATGCCACTTCTATGTTTTTAATTTGGTAAAATAGACTTTATTTTTTAATTAGGAGTATCAAAATTTGCTTATGGTGAATTTTTTATATTTTTCTGAAAACTTTGAATTTTTGATGAATAGCGAAAAACACTAAGTTATTGTTTAAAACTGACTTTTTATTTTAAAAATTATTTATTTAATTTAAATTTATTTTAGGTTAGAATAGATACCTAATACCTATATATGTTCAATTTAATTCCTTATATTCATTTTGTAATAATATTCGATATATAAAATTTTAGTGAACTATTCACCGTCTTTTACCTACCTCCTAGGAGAATTTGCCAATTCACATAAAACATAATTTTACAGCTTCTATGAGTTGAATTTAGAATCTCCGAGAGACACGGTTAATATCAAGGAGTAAAATGTGGTTCAATAAGATAAAAATATTTTTTGGTGAATAGTAACTTTTTACTTTTATTTACCATGGTTAAAGTTAAATAGGGTAATTCAAGGTGAAAAGATTATTGTAATAATTCAAATTTATCTTAACACTTGTCCTAAACTTTTTGGATGAGTAATGGCCGACCATGGGCATCTTTAGGTCGATTTGGGGACCCCATGGAGCCACTTATAAATGATAATGGCATTTTAGATTAATTAATTTAATGTAAAGGCAAAATTTACATAAACAAAAACCTTTTAGTAATTAATTTATATATGTTGTTATATAAGTAATATTTTTTACTATAAAAATTCATTGGGAAGATAAAACTATTTCCTAAATCTTGGTATTTTTCTTATTATTTTTAGACATCGAATAAATTAAATTATTTATGACACAATAATGATGTACTATTTTTCTTTATTAATGAAAGAATCAAATAATTGGTATTATAATTGTTAAAATAAATATATTTTGAATGTTTTGATGATATCCAAGAATTTTATTGCTTAGTATGACATATTAATAATGAATTTTTTTTGAATTAATAAAGTTTTTTATACTTTAACAAAAATCAATTATTAAATAGTGTCAAAATTGACATAAAGAAGTTTTTAAAACAAATATTATATTATAAATTGATATTCTATTCATAAAAATCTATGGTTTGGCCAAGATACTTATATAATGATAGGTGTATCATTAATTAACCAGTTGGGGTTTTCTTAGAATTTTAGAGTAAGTTTATTAACTATATAATATAAAAATACAAAGAGACATGGTAAACGTCAAACTAATTAACTAAGAGTTAAAAATCAAAGATAGATTTAATAAAGTAATCCAAACCTGTCTAAAACCTATTGGTAGAGTTATTTCGACCCTTCCCCACCTTAGAATCGAAGTAAATCAGTTTGGAGACATTAGAAACCGAATATGAATTTATTATAAAATAATATTTCTGTCATTTCCTAAGGTGCCCCTCACCCCTCTTATAAAAGGGAACTCCCCCTTCTTTCTAATTCACACATTAAAATCCATTTGGCTCGGCCAAACCTGGACCAAATATCCTCTCAAATTCCTTCACATCAACCTAGATGCCTTAGTTTGATCATAAATCAAACCTATGGAGACGTTTTGATCAAATCAAAAGGAAGAACCCGAAGAAGAGGTAATGATTTCACCACCCTCTTTCAAGTTCCTTTCTTCTTCCACTACTTCTTTCTTTGTTATTTACATTCTAAAATAATAACTCCAGTATCTTCTATATACTATGATGTTATTAAAAATATGGTACAACCGTATTCATTATTCTATCCATCCTTTGAATGACATGTCACCATACGTACGTACGTACGACCTACCGTCTCCACGTCATGGTGTAATTGTTATTCAATACATTATTATTTGGATGGGTATGATAATGATGTGAAATTGATGTAAATAATAAATATAACATGATAATTATTCTGTATATATGATATACCATCCAATTATATATTATTTTAGTAACAATTGAATGATATTGTCGCTCGTGTGTACGTACGAACTACCATCTCCACGAACATGATGAGATTCATTCCCCGTCGTATCTATTCAAGTGTAATTTGCATTTGATGGTTAAAAATAACATTCGAAGACTTAATATCATTCTGGATATGGATAAGATACAACCTATCCATAACAAACAAGGCTTACGTAACAAATCATATAAAGGAAAACGAATCAGTTAACACCCGAAACAATGATAATACAATGATATTATTAACAAAGAAATGTTAAAAGATCATATATGATATCATATTAATGTATATGATTCTTGTATAATTTAATAACAATTATTTTTACCATTATATAGAAGGTTAACCTACCCTCGACCAAGGAAAAGTTCTAGGTAAGGGTTAATTCTACAATCTATTCATTATCTGAGGTTGTTTATATATAATTATCTACTGGGATATCTTTATTATCCACATCCATGTTTCTTAAAAATGTGTTTCAAATCATTCTTACTATTTTACAGACTATGGGTTAAAGTCATTTATACCCTTGTTTTCCTTTTTATAAGATGTTTATAAAGTAATATTTCCGTCATTTTCCAAACAAGGTCCTTTTTAACCTTTTCGACAGAATTAGGGTAAGAATGTCCTTTTTTAACTTATATGGAGGGTGCAGCTATTTTCTGCTGTTATAAAATCATTGAAGCCTCCCTTAAAAGATTATAAGAATATTCTCAAAATAAATTTTTCCTTTTTGAATTATGTGACTTTTAAATGATTTCAAAAAAAGATATATTTTTCTCAAATAGTTTTGATTTCATCTTTGTCAACATCCATTGATAGATTTTAAGCTTATTTGAAGTTGATTTATTCTGAAAAAAAACTTCCATATTGTATTAAAGGTTTTGTGATATGTTTGACTGTGGATGTGTTATTTTTATACCATTCATGGTTTATGGAGATGTTATTGACATTTCGTATGCTAGTTTTAATCTGAATGTTTATGTTATGTTTAAACCTATTCATATGAGGAATGCATTGGACTTAGTAAGTGATGGGTGGATCCCGCTATAGCTACTCGATGCATCAGTAGGTATCATGAGACAAAATAGTGTCTTTTCATAAGGCCTTGACAAAATCTTATTTGTAGTCTTGGTACAAGGCCTTCACTATGTGGTTATGATAGTCTGTCATTATGCATTCCTTCATTATGAAAGTGGTTATTGATATTTCATGTGATTATTCAACTAGTAGAATATCCATGTGAATAAGTAAATGTCATTATTTCATTTTATTTTGTTCATATTATGCTGAAGTGAAAGTTTAAAAGGATTTTTTTTAGTTATACATTTCCTTAAATCATTATGCTTATTTATGAATGTTCCCTCTTTATTGTTTTCCTTACTGGACATCTGAGCTCACCCCTTTCTATGTTTTATTTTTCATAGGATGTGAAGAAGTATTTTATGAATGACTTGCAGGGATAGTATGATGGGATATGAGTGTGGTCTATGGATATAATATGTTGTTGTAGTTTTTCACTTTATGATTTAATGTAAGACTTATGAATGTATCTAGTGTTTCCAAGGCTACTAAACTAATCGGTCTTTCGAGATTTGATCTTTTGTGATCATGACAATGTTATGTAATAATGCACCGACTCTAGTTAACTGGGGTCAGGGCATTACAAACATTAAGGGAGTACTTGTGGAATTGGTGATACGCGGAGGTGACTGATGCATACAGATAAAGAAAGGTCCAACCCATCAATACATTGTAATAGTTGTCCAGTGAAACAACCATGAACATAGGGACTACTACCAAACTACATGATTTTTTCATCAAACTGCTCCTACCACATGGTCTCTATTTTCTCCTATCATAACCCTAAAGAATCATCTCATAGGGGCTCAAATCTTCTTTAGATAGTCCCAGCCTATGGAGCATCTGGTTCAGGATGATATTGATCCCAAAAACAATGTCAACTAGAAAATGATGGACATATATTCCATTGAACTAGATGGTAATGTATAGCGGGAGAAGTTTCTCCTCTAAAAGAGAAATATGATCTTCTCAAGAGAAATATATGATGTCTTGGAATTCTGATTGCTTGAAGTCCTTTGGGTTGAATGTATCGAATATTGTAGCCACAGTTTGAAATTGGAGGGGGATTTTAATGGATTTAGTGTGGGATTCATTCAAATCTTATTATAGATGAAGGGATTGAGGAATGAAATCTATGGGAAATGTTTTGTATGTGCTTCAACACATCATAATTGTAGGATCAACACACATTTCCAACCATAGGTGGTCACTCTGCAACATGGATTATGGTGGGAACCTATTGAATAACATCAAGATTATATTTGGTGATGGAAACATTCACCTTATTAGAAAAGCTTCTAAAAATTTCAACTAGGTGATTTTTACTGCCGAAGGCCATGTTGAACTTTGCTAATCTTGGTGTGACTGTGGAAGTTCTGCCTCATCAATGAGTACAATTAGTAGTGTCGGTAAATCTAGTGGAGATGGATGAATGAATTGTGCCTGCTAAGATCTTCATAATGTCTATTACATTTTCTTAGTAGCATGCATGCCTTGGCTTGACAAACTGAAATGATCATCCTTGTGGCTTTACTCTCCTTGGATTATCCTTTTATGCACCAACTGAGGAAATTTGGGGGTCTCTATTGATACTACTCATCATCAAGGATCATATATGGATCTACCAACTTGATAGTATTCATTGATGAACATTCCTGAGCATCGTTAGTAGAGTCTTCCAGTGTTGGAAGGGGTCTGTGAATGATACCCATCTCCGGAGGCATGAAGTCTCTAAGACTGCAATACAAATTCAGCATTGGTGGAGGGAATCTGATTCCCTTGTGTCCTAGATTCATGCTCTTCTGAGATGATGAATGATGATATTTCGATATATATACAGCTTCAAGTGAAGATGAAATATATTTTGGAGGCTCGGGCCGGCCTAAGTGAGCACTAAGAATGTTGTGGGTGCAAGTGACTGCCCTGTGAGAGAACCAATCATCATACATATGATCCCTACAGTTGGTAAATTGATACCCCTTATCAGAACAATCACCATCAGTGTTGGGCATAATGGAAATGTGTTAACCCTAAGTTGATACTTCGCCCAACTTGATCACACCATAGTCCACCTAGTCCTGTAGCCAGTCCATTAACACATAACACTAATTGATGGTATATACAAGGATATTATGTAAAGGATAGTATTCAAGGTGATCAAAAATCATGGCCTCCTAAGGAATTATGCATTTTAGAAGCTTTAGGATCTCTTTTTCTAAAGCACTGCAGATGCAACAGGGAACCTTGGCCTCTTAAAAAGAATACGTCTGGTTTCTCCATTCTGGAGGGAGAATCCTAGGATCCTAGAATTGATGAGGGGATGGAGGGGGATGAGTGGATGAAACCAAATTCTCTTCTCTAGGTGGTGATGCCTATTGAAGTGGTACCTTTTGATTATATCCTTGGTTTGGCGGATCTAGTAGACATTTCAATATTTAACGAGGAGGTTGCTGATGAGGCTCTATGGGCCAAAACTCAAGTAGATCTAGAGCCCCAACCTGAAATGTGGTAGACTTTTCAACCATGTCGGCTATTATTCAAGTAGTTTAAAGAGGAAAACGGTGTGTCAATTTGGAATGATACAAGGCATCTTCTTGGTGTTGGGAAATTTTAGATAAATCCCATAATACACTATGGAAATTACCAATGATGATGGTGGGGACTAATTTAGTTTGGAAATTCCCTATTCAAATCATCAAGAGCTGCTCTTGAGTTAGTGTCTTTCCAAGTTAGTATGTGAGGCCCTTCCACCTTGAAATAAAGTATCTAAATCACTCATCTGGTTGTTGTTTTCACTTTAAGTGGTAGGTAATACTTGACAAGCATGTAGTGGAACTAAAATGGTAGAGAAAATACATTCGGAGGTCTTCCTATCAGATAATGGACCCAAAGGATCACTGGATGTACCAAAAGAACCCAAGTCTTTCCCAGTCAATGCTCGAGGGTTCTTAACATAGTTCTGAACATGTAGTTCAAGTGGACCTGATGCAGTAGTGGGTTTCCAATCACATTGAAGTAGGAAAAGGTTGGATTCTCGAAATTTAATGGTGCTCTCATATCATCCACCCATGCTGGATATGGATTCCTTTAGGTGGGATCACCACATGTCTCACTTCCTAAGATTCTTGTAGGGCAGTGAAAGAAGTTATCAGGTCATCTGGGCAGGATTATTATCTTGGGGAGGATTCATGACCACAATATAATTGACAAGATAATTAACAGGGTATGTAGGCTTAGGGGATCATAGAGAAATGCACAGAGTGTCTTGGGGATCATCTTGTGGAATGGCCTTATCTAGATCCGGAGGAGGAATCTATCACTATTCATGTGGATTTGGTGATGCATACTATGGTTTTTTCCCAAACTTTTCATGGTGTGCAGGGAAAAAAAGTCGATTGGGATTAATTGTCCAAGCATGACCTATAGCTTCCCCTTTTCCCCACTAGAGGAGGAATATGGTCCTTCTAGAAATCACCAGAATGTGGATTTTTTTCATTCATGATCTCATCGATGATCTGGTGCTTATCTGCAATCTATTGTCACATGGAAGTTGTTTAAGGATCAATTTCTATCTTCTACATGATTGAAGGTGGATATAAGGACTCAAGCAATTCTTTAACCTTATTGGGATTCTGACCAACAAGCAATGATATTGAGGGTTCCCCTTGGATGAGGGTCTGCCTTTTCTAGATAGTAAGATCACAGGTGGTGTGCACAATATACTATGTTACCCTAGTAAATTGGTTCTCTTCATCAGCTCCAATACTGATCTCCCCATATTTGGGTGTGATTCTTGCCATGTTAACATTACGAACACATGGACTGTCCCCAATTTCACTTATTGAATTAGGCTATTGCCTGATAAGAATAAATTGGAGAGAGGTATACATCCCGCAACCATAGATTGTCACATGCGGAGATTTTTATTCAATGATTATACAGAGCTTTGAGAAGCTCTGAATGCATCCACATTGATGGTTCTGGAGTTAATCAAGTGATGTGGGATGTTACATCATTGGATGTTCCACCAACTCAACCATGCATCATTACTAGATTATGTCGTTGAATTGATCTTGACTCTTCAGGTATACCAAATAACGGTTGTGGAGTTGAAAATGTGTTTCCCATATTTTCTGAATAAATCATAAGACCTCATCCTTGGTGAGAGATATTGTGATGTCAATTTTGGCAACCACATTCATCAAGAACACTTCATTTAGCTGATTGGAAAATAGGGTTTACCACAAGCTTTCTATCTTAGAAGTGGGTCCCTGCTCATATCGTTCCTATGGTCTGATTTTCCCTGGATGAGAAACTGGAAAAGCATGGATGTTGACCACTGTGGCAGTGGGTTGACTAGTAAAGAGACTACTGGATGAACTGAATAATCACTGCACATAGGGCCATATCTTATAGGACGTGTTAGCTACATCATCACATCCCTGTAGGATGGGGTTCTAACCATTGTCTCCTAAGTGAGGTTAGTAGAAGACAAATGCAGATCAACTTGGTGTTTTTTCTATCATGTCCCATAAATACCCATTATGGTCTTATTTATAGAACGATAATGAAGATGTTGATGATAGAGATGACAATATAGCGATACCCCTAAAGGGAGTGAAGTCTGCCTCCACCAATATCTACCATCAAAGGGATTTTTGGATCTTCTGAACTTCAGAATCTGGGATGGTGAAACTCTCCTACTAGGCTCTTTCCTCTGACTCTGATGCTGAAGACTGGGGGAAGGCTCCTTCATTGAGCCCCATTAGAATTTAGAATCTGTCAAGTGGAAAAGATTAACAAAATATTGGTGCTTCCAAGAGTTATTACATTGATCAATGTGGTTCTCCCTTTATCATTGGATGGTTCATCAATATGGGAACATTTTAGGTTTGAGGTGGATTTTTCTGATTTTTGTAGATTGAAGGGGGGTGACCTCCTATTTGTTTTTTGGGATATGGGGAATAAATATGTATAATTTATCACTAGAGTGGGATGACCTCTTCTATAGGTATTGATATTTTAAGGAATACCACAATTATGATCATATAGGACATGGGGAGGACCTTCATGCCATTTTATAGTGATGTGAGGAGGACCTCCCCTTTGGTGGGTCGAGGTGCGAGGAGTACCTTTGCAAAAGCCAAAGTGAACATGTGGATGGACATCATGTTGACAAGTGATAGCATGTGGAGGAACTCCATACCAATCATAGATGGAGTGGGGAGTACCTACACATCGGTTGATACTGGAGCGGGGAGGGCCTCCGCTATATTTAGGGATGATGTAAGGGGGAGCTTCAAATCACTAGATGGAGACATGGGGAAGACCACCATATCATGAACCATAAGATTGGATAGGACCTCCATGATGGTATTGGGAGCTCGGAGGACCTCCACTTTAGAAGGATAATGTATGAGGAGTGACTTTGTATTGAGTATAATCTTCATGGTATGGCCCATAACGGTTGTTGGGGATGTCAGCGGCTGAGAGAGTCAACCCAATATTCATATGAGGTGACTGAGTGCTCGATCTAAACAGGGTGTTGAGGAGTCCTTCCTCTATATTAGCAAAGACTTTAACGAATGTGTCGGTGGTAGTAGGGTCCATTAGAGCTATGGAAGATGAGCCCTATAATAGGTATTCTTTATATCTTGGTCCCAACATTTTCATTGGGTGAGTCTGATCAGGGAAAAGAGCGTAGGGAAATAGTTCTCTTGTTCTTTAGCAGGGAATAACAGTCATTAGTGGCATTGATGTGGCCTTGTGTTTTCCCTTTATGGGAAACTCCAGGGTGGTGGTCATTATAGGGGTGACTCTAGAATCACCTACCTTCTATGAATAAGGGACTAATTCAAACAATATCTATGGAAAAAGGATCATAAGAGATTCATCTTTAGATTGGATAGTGGTGGCTCCTTATGCAACCCTTGGGGGCAGCAATTCCAGAGAGGCACAGAAGCCTCTAGCTCCTGGAGGGCCATATACCTCCTAGAAATGACCCCCTCCTAGTCATACCAGCAAATGAGAATGTCCATAACACTCTTCCAGATGAATTCAAAGAGAGACACGGGGTGTGGGTTCCTAGTGTTGTTGTAGTGGAATAATCCATAGAGGGGATGAAATCATGCATGAATACAACATTGATATTTATCCTACCCCTGCATCTACAGTTTCAAGGGGATTAGCTTCTTGTATCTTGGGTCCTACAAAGAAGAAAGATTTATCTATAATTATGTATTTCTGGAGACCAATTCCTAATTAAAATGATTCATTCAATCTTCCATGGTTAGAGAGAAAGATCCACACTGATGATGTCGCAGACTGGAATTCCCAATGATTAACTACCAAAATATTTGTTGAGTTTCATGCTAGAACCACTATATTCATGGTTTTTCCTAGTTTTGGATATATGGATATGATATCATGATTGTATATTGATCTAATGTACAACATGGACAATCCACATGGATGTAGGAGAAAGTATTTCATGTTGGGTTCACCATTTTTGTTTCCACTGCTTCCACAAAGGTATATCATCCATGTGTGTACTTTTTCATTGAAGACTAGATTGTACACCACATTCACACTTTTCAAAGGTAGGTGGAAATTATATCTTCTTCTGAGAAGCCTTCTCCTTGATCAAAATGGGATGATTAGATTTCGATCTCTATATTCATGGATTCCTCATTGGAATTCATTGCATAGTCCAAATCCCCTTCATAGAATGACTTGAAATTCATTACACTCATTACCATTGAAATATCTTTTTGGATTCTAGTGAATTACGCTACTTCTATGTGTACATTCCAAGGTTTATTTATATGCTCGAAACATTTAATCATGGGAGTAGTCATGTTGGGCATCATTGGCATGTCCAAATAGTGGAACATAGGACCACATGTATTCTTCCATATATATGGATTATCAATGACATAAAACCTAAGACATACCACATAAATATTAGGGTATCTTATTCCAATGGAATGTGTTCCCAGTTTTTTCTCAGGCATCCCATATTTAACATGAGGTAGAAGCCACAAGTCATGAGTTTAACATCTTGAAAATACAGATTAGACTGATTAAGATACATGGTTGGTGAATCAGGAAGTTATATCTGTAGGAGGTAACACCTAAAAGGTTTACCAATGGATGGATCAGAACACCCATTGAGGGGAGACCCTAGGTAGGGTGTCTCATAAAGACAAAGTTTCACACCATAAGGGTGATCTGGTCACCACTGAGGGTAGATCAAAGAGGTGAACACCACTGAGAGGGACACAAAGGTTTACCTATGGTCACGATTGAACCTCATGAAGGCTTTATACATACCATGTTTATAAGATAGGGATAAAGAATCACATTGTATGATGGATTGTGTGGTTATTATGCAAGTGATATTCCCTTCAGAAGTGGTTTGGTCTCGGTTGGATTGTGTGGGGCTTACTCATTGACACTGCCCAAGTGTTGGTAGAAGCCTTGATGACATGGATGGGGAATACATGTAAAAACATCCCAATGTTTTCAAGAATAAGTTGTTAGCTCAGTGTGTTGTTATGATCTCAGTGGGATGTGACATATTTGGTAAAATTCGAATGGGGATGGATGAAATGGAGTTGGTGGAATGGATGGAATTGTGGAATAGGTGAGATGTTGGGTTTTCACCTCAAGGAGGATTCCAATGTATCAGGTTTAGATTATGGGAATGAAATCCCACATATTTTATGATGGGAATTTAACTGTGTTGGGATTATGCCTGTTTATATGCACACATGGGGGGAAATCGAGGGAAGTGTGACTTCTGGGATAGGGCATGATCCTCCCGAGACATAATGACTCGACGGATAGACCATGACTGGAATGGATGGTTCTTTATGGGTTCTTGACTACAAACTTAGTGAAGATTCCTATTTATCCAATTTAGAATATATGAAAAAAATTATACATTGTTAGGGAGGGCATTGGGGATTACACCAATGAGGAGGCCTAGTAAAAATTGGACTTGTGGTTTGAGGGTAAACATGAAAGATGCCTATTGAACATGATGGGGCTTATGCATGGGATCGACACAAATATATGAGATTGGATGTCATGGTAATATTTTAATATCTTACCCTTGCGAGTCTTTCTCAATGTGAGAAATATTAGAAATCAATAGATCTGACTATCCTATTGTGAAAAGATAAATATATGAGAGATGGTGTGAGACTTACATATGGGATCTTCCCAAGGAGGATGTCATTTTGTGCGATGAGGATCTCATTACATATGGAAAATATCTTGTTCTATTTTAATGATACACAGATCATCTTCTCAAATAGATTTCAAGGATTACGCAAGAATAATGCCCGAGACACACATAGCGACAAAGCCTGAAGGGTATGCAATGGTGGACTGAGAGTACAGAAAGAAAGAGGTTCCGGGTTACCATCCCCTCTCTGATTTTTTGAGGAGGATGTCATTCCATGTCACTCAAAAATTATGACATCCAAGGGTTTCCATGCATGGAAAGATCAAATTTTAACATCATGTGTTGAGGAGGTTGGTACTATGCAGTTTAAAATCTTGCTGCACAGATGAGGGGACTCTCTCTTTACCCCTTGTACATGCATAACTATTTCCCATCAACCCTTGGGGAAGGGGAGTTTTCATTAATTTTGGAAGGCATGGGTGTGGAAGAATGGTCAGTTTTGGGGTCTATGTTAGCACGGCTATACTAAAAAGTAAAATCCAATATAGTACCTATGATTAAAAGCAAGAGGTACAACACCATATCAAGGGGAATCTCACGAGGGACAAAGAAATCACTATGGGAAAGCATTGATGGCCACTTGAAGGAGGGTCTCACGAAGAATAGGTCCTCTCGGAGAGATGCGTCACAAAGTTTAGGTGATTCGTGGAGAATAGGGGCCTCATGAAGGAAAGGTCTTCACAAGACAGGGTGACCATATCATGGCATGATGTTATAAACAGGAAGAGGAGGCCTTTACAAAGCGTAAGTGCTCCAGAAAATCTCAAGTTCCCCGAAGGACCTTATTCCTCTAAAGAGGGTGTATGAATTCACGGATGGAATCTCAATCATTGGAAGAGTAATGGGGGAATTTGGGAATGGGGGTTCATGAAGCTCTAGTACCTTTGATGATCCATAGTTTGGATGGGTTCACGGTGCTCGAGAACTTCATGAAAGGGGGTATTGAATGTTGAATGGTCAGTGGAGATGTGACTTTTGGTGTGGTGAGTCATATATTTATTATCCATGGGATTCTTGATTCTTGGGGATGTTTCGCAAAGATCAATTGGGCTCTGTGAAAGGAAGAGGCTCTATCGGACATGCAGTGGTTCTGTCAGTGCCACACTTAGTCAATGTGGCAGTGGATCTCCATGAAGGGGCTTCACTAAGTAGACACATTGGTTGTTTATGGGGATTTTTTATCTTGGATTACATCCCCAATGATCATGGTTCTTTTTGAAATATCCTAGGGAATGAATTGTTGCACCAAAAAACACTCAAAATGAATTACATGAATGCTTAACAATAATATTTGAGTTTGAATTCTGAAAAACCATGAAATATTCTTTGTAATAATCAATGTTTCATTGATCTCTCCAAATGTCATTTGCATCATTAAAGATCAAAAATCATTCATATTAAATATAATTTAATTAATTATAATGTTCCAAATGGATATTTGATGTTCTTTTTTAATTCAATGAAAAATAAAATTGTTGATTTCATCACTAGAACAATCCCAAAGGAAGGATTTTATGAATTGAGGCTCAAATTTCATATTCATATTCCACAAATAACGTGAGAATGTTACTATGAAAATCCAAAAAATTCCTTTAGTTATTGTTTAAAATGGGAGGGTAATAATTATAACTTCATACTCTATTATTTATGAATCTGAATTTTAAAGTTTTTGTTATCATAAAAAAGGGTAGTATGTAAATAATTCTAGAAGTTGAGATGATTAAGGAAGAATTTATCCATATTATGGCCACAAAATTACTTTTTTTCCTCGGATGTAATTCCTTAAAAATAATATCATAATATGGGAGTGTGGTTTCATGAACCCATAGAGGGGCTCTATTTTAATTAATTTTGAGGTAAATGTAATTTGTTTATGGTTCGGACAAATCTGAAGGGGGGATAATGAATATCCTTTGGGTTTGATTTTTAATTATTATTTTATTTATTGTCAACATCTTACATGTGATTTTTTTATATGTTTGAAAATGGGTAGTTGATGAATTTTTAATTGATTCTCTTATCAATTCATTTATTTTGTGATAATATTAAATATAACAAAAATCCAGAAGATATTCATGTTTTGAGATTAGTAACATCCTAAGATGAAGTCAGACATAGTTAATGTTATTGTTGTACTACATTCAATCGATATAGTGATGATGTTTTAGTGAATCATTAGATGGAGAACAATAAAGGATACTTAGTTAAAGTTAATTGAACATTTTTTTCCAAATAGATTTTTTTTGAAATTCCACGTTATGAAATGAATATGTTGAAAAGAATAAATTAACTCAAATATATTGAGTCATGAGGTTATTGTTGTTTAAAGGGTGATCATAGATATTTTAATTGGATGAAATATGATCATATGGAGATCACATAACACTTGAAGATATTGTTTATTTGATAGACACTTGAATGATCATTACATATATGTTAACTAGATAGTGAGTGGATGAGATCATTGGATAGTGATCTATGAATTCATCATGTGATGAAATGGAATGTCATCAGATGGAGCGGTCTTTGAATTTTTTAATGACAAAAAATGTTATCATTAGAAAAATACAACTATATAGACAGAATACATAAAATGTTTCATTGGAAATAGTGTTACATGGATTAATAATTATTAATAAGAGTTCCAGATAGATAAATACTAATTTTATCAGATTGATTTAGTTAGACATGTTGTAACAAAGTGAAATCTACAAAGATCATCATATGGAGGATTCAATATATTTAAAAAACATTGAAATTCCTTAATTATGACGACTCTAGGTTATTCTTTTAGAATGAAAAAATCTTGGTGATATTTAAGGATGTATTGAATATATAATAAATGTTATGATTTGTTGTTATTTATATGGAAATTGTTGATGCCGATATTTCGGTGACTTTGAATTTGGTCATATGAATTTTTTGTAAAGTGGTAGCATCTTATTAAATACCATGATTCACCATTAAATTTTATATCAATTTTTCATATATAAAGGGTTAAAATTTCATTGTTAGTTTTAGATATTATCTGTAAAGAGCGTAAGTGTTATTGTTTTGGTGGGTATATATTTGACTACGGAATCACATGGGTGGGGATGTGTAATGGAAAGAGCTACCAGAAAAAGGTGAATTGAAAATAGTGTATCAGAATTGTGTATAATTAATCATGGAACACTATATCAAATCATATCATACGAATATAGAATCAAACTAGATAGAGGGGGAATGGACTAAGTGTATCGAGTAGAGTATTTCAGGATAAATTTATATTGGATAAATTCAAATTTTATTTTCATGTTCATGTGGCAGTATAGGTGATATTTGTATCCCATCACAGCTATTATGATTTCATGATAGGGTATATAATGATCCTAATGGATGTTATCTTAATTATTTTACTTATTTAAATAGTGGATATTAAATTATCAATGGGATTTGACATAGAAAGTACAAGGTATGAACATTTGGACGAAACATTGGAAAAATTTGTCTTCCGTACATTATATATTTATCATTTTCATATGAGTTATGTTGAGTATTAAATTTTTTAGAATTGAAACCTTAAAAAATTTCATGGGTTAATTTTAATAGAAATTAAATTGGAAACTATTAACATTTCTTTAACCCCTAATTCCTTATGTTTTATACATGTTTCTGGAAACTTTTTATATCAAAATTTTTATACATTTACTTAATGTTGGATTCAAATATCCTTTAGAATGAAAAAAATATGGATATTTATTGGGATGTTATCCCTATACATATAGTAGGAATGAGGGCTGGAGAAGTTCCCACAAAATTACTAACACCCATTGAGTATCAAAATAATTGAATCTTGTAAACCTTTGATGAGAAGTTACAACATCCTCTCAATTAGCTACCATGTTCTGTCAACCGCCCTTTCTGATGAAAATAATTTAGAGTGGAGTAATTAACACACCCATCTACCATTAAAATGAGATGGAATAATTTTCATATACAAAATTTCATTGGAGAACCATGATACTACAGTACCATGTTTCTACCCTCATCAAAAAATGTGTTACAAGTGGAAATATCACCCATCCAATTGACACTTCAATCCATTTTATGAGTTCTTCCCTAAAGTACATTGATCCCACATTAATCTATACTGAGGTGTTAGGTGACCATCAAGTCATTATAGCCACAAGTATCTCTTTAGAATCATTAATGATGGCTCCTACAACCTTAAATCACATACATTATAGGATATCCCAGCTGGTAGATGAAGATCGCAATATTTTTCTACTCCTCCTATCCCAATGTAATCTATACATTACCCAAATTAGGGATAGACCGTAGTTACTAAATAATTAGTCACTTCTTATTCAACTAATATATCCTCTATCACCATCGACACATCCCTCGACACCTCAAATTCATTATGGTGGAATATCCATGATAGATTTATATTGACTACCAATTCATCCATAAAGGACTTTGGGTTTACTATACCTACTTCCGATACCTACCCCAGTCCTCATTGTGGTCTCCCCAAAAGTCAAAGAAGTATGACTCCCTGAATTCCACCCCATGGTAGAGATAAAACCATTCATCATGAAGCTCCTCTACACAATAACAAGAATAATGACTGTATTAATGCTCTCTATGACTTATATAAGAGCACACATGATGAAGTTATACACTGGAACTAGAGGCGGAATAGTGGGTACCAACAATGGGTCACCCTTGATCATTTATATTCAAATGCCACTATTGATTCATGATATATATTCATCCTCTACCACCATATCATAAGGTAGACACTCATCAACTAATTATGTTCATTCTCAAGGAAAATTTGAGAAAGGTCACAATGGACTTCTACATTTACCTATATATGGAGGAATCACTGTGTTTATTTTAGGGACTAACCATATAATAACCCTTGGTACCATTTTTATATCATCCCTCCACTTTTACACAAGATGTAGAATATACATTTTCATCCAAACTAGAACACTTGTATGTGGTTCAACCTTCTGTTGAACTATAGGCACTTTATGAGATCCCTCTACCATAGGATACACACTCTTCATCCTATATGGGGATACATAATTTTTTTTCCATCTAAGTATGACACCTACTCAAAACAAGGAAGGATTTCTCAGATGATGACCCTCCAACGTAGTGTTATAATAGAATAGGTATTCATCACTATCATGTATGGCTTCCTAAAATTGTGACACATTAGTGCATGGTTACCCTTATTTGGGAGGAAAAGTGGAAGATATATTTTTATCTTAAGAATTATACATCAACCATCTACTAGTAGATTTTTGGAAACATGTGGACCTAATATTTTCCATCCAGGAATTGATAGATAAAAATCACAAAGAATATCTCCTATATTTCATATTGGTGATGTTCAACCACTATCAATCCACCATTTTTCCTATCCATAAATACGAAATCATCATTGTTCCCTAGATTGGTAGTTTTGAATGGTCAATGTCAAATAATTCTGAAGGGATATACATCCTACCATTTATGTCCATTACTAGATCTTCCAATAACGGTAAAATAAATAAATCATAGTAGTACACCATATTATGAAAGACTAATCATCCCAAATAAATATAAATTTTTGGGGACTGTATTTCAGTCTCTAATTTAGTCATATCTTGTGGTTAAGAAATAACTCTTAAGATTTCTCACCCATCCCTGATGAAAACTCTCCCCCATTGACCACTACCATAGTGAATATCATAATAGTTAATCCCACAAAAAATTCATGAGCATGATACTAGTGATGAGTTGTGAGAGGAGGATGTTCCCTAAGAGGACTAACTATGATATCTAAGGACTATAATTGGTGTTCACATAGAATAAAAAAGGTAGTTTATGGATATAAAAATAGTTATAGTGATACCACTCCTGAAAAACCAATCAAAAATATGAAAAGTGTAAAGAAATGGATAAATATAATAGTCCTATCAAAACGATTTATTAAACTGATACATATGAAAGGATTTCCACTTTTCTCTAAGATCTTGATATCACAAAGCATATAAAAATTTATCTTTTTTAAGGATACCCACTTTAAAATTAGATTCATATGGTTGATTCTATCACACAACCCCATGGAACCCTAAGAACAAAAATTCCTTGGTCAATAGACAATTGTAAATGAATTTGGTTCAACCCATCCAACCAAGATAGAAGTTGGTGGCTCCTACAACTACAGACATGTACTAGTGTTCCACATGATTCCGTACCCAGTAAGCTAGAGTGAATTTATAAAAATGGATGATAACCACTCTACTTCATGAACCATCCATCCATCCATTGGGTAGGCACATGTTGAAACCTCTCAGTGTGACTTGATCAATGTTCTCATTAATTTTCTAGAAGTTGTAGAAAAAAAGAACTATGGTATATCTTAAGAGGTATTCCTATCCATTATGGGTGGACTATGTTTCCCCACCACCATATTTTGGTACATATGGTTTTACCTCATTCAATGGAACATGTGATCAGGAGTAGCGGATTTTTAAATTAAACTCTCAATGTGGCCGAATTGTATGTACCATAGAGTAGTGGGAGGTTTCAAAACATTAATTCATCCTCTGGATATTTTAAGGGAATCATTTATTTAGTATAGTCATATATTTTTAGGATACATAACTATATGTGAGGTTCTCTTTTGAATGACCCTCTACCAATATAATTCCACCTTTCAGAAAATGAGTGTCACCAACCCCTCTAGGTATTAGAATTTGAAAAACCAAATGTTGCACTAACTTCATCACTCATAGGAGGGGAATGAAATACTCTATCTATACTCATCTTCCTGCTGAATAATTCTTTGAGATTTGTATGTATAATGTTTAAGATGAGCTACTCCTGAACCTCATGTCCCCCAATTATCAATATGGATTCTAATAATTCTATAACAAATATTAACTCTCTAATAAGGGAATTCATAAATCCAATAAAATCCCTCACCCAGTATCTCAAAATCTTATATGAAATCTAGGGAATGTAAAAAAACTACTATCACATAGACTACGACCTGTCAACTGATATATCATTATGAGGATCCATAGAAAAAACATCATTTTGTGCAGGATCACATTAATATTGTTTCTCAAGACCCCCATCATGGATGAGTAGACATACCCTTCATATACTAGAAGTGCAGGGTATCATCCTTCATGGAGGATAATTTTACATTATTTTCATTTGGACCATGTAGGTGAACATGTTCAAGAATCTAGTGACCATGAATCAAAAAGTGGTTGAGTTGATGAAATTTTCCAAATACATCCCCTACCATAGATTCAATATATAAACCATCAAATGCATAGTTTCCTTCATGGACTACCTCTAAGGTATTGTGAATCACAATATATTGGAATTAGGTGGTCCTATTGTGACAGTCACATGCATCTTTTCCACCTCCAATTTCAATGATGGTACATGAGATTGGAAACAAGTAGATCTATTTAGTGGATAAAATTTAAATGATTTATTGGATAAAAATATTATCACTCAATCTCATGTAACTATTTGTTCCTTAATGAATTTTTTAGAACCCTCTCTCTGCAGACCAGTACCCTTTTAATCATTTTCATCATTCTACACATTTAAATCGTAATGGATCTTGTGTAAAAAATGGAAGTAATATTGAAAAAAAAATACCATGATAGATATAGTTTCCATATTTAAATACTTAATTCCCCAATATTGAAAGGGATTTCAGTGTATTTTATGAGTCTCAATGTTTCCTTTAGTGAGGAGAAAAAATTTACCCAGGTCAACTTCACAAGATTGGTGTTTCACATCACCAATCCTAGAAGAGAATAACACAATTTATCTCCTCCTAGATACTCTCATTGATTACCATGTTAAAAGGGAAAACAATCCTCTAATAGTCAAAATTCCATGGGTTTTGTCCCTAAAAATTATATTTAGTTTACAGATACAAGACAACTATTTCTACAATCTCAACAAGAAAATCTATTTACAATAGCATCTTCCAGTGTATCTCCATTACCCATTTCATTAGTTGACCATTTTTTATAGCTAAATCTATCTAATGATCAACATAATTAATCCAAATAACAATATAATTACTCTACTACCGATAATTCACCCTTAAATTAGAAAACAAGTTTTTATATGCGTTATTTCAAGGAAAATCGCCAAGGGAGAAAGAAAAATCCCCTAGATCAGAGGTATGATGTACTAAAGAACCATTTTGTTATATCAACAATGATACAAATCCATGATGTACTATGCATATAAATTTTTCAACAAAATTCCATCATTTCATCGTTAAAGTTCCCTAGCAATTCGAGATGGAAGTTAACTCTAGTGAACTCTACCACACAGAGGATGTTCAGAATTGATATTTTTATAATATCATGGAATTTTATAGTGAATATGAATTTGAAATCATTTAGGGAAATGTACTACAAATTTATTTCATGAGAAAACTATATAGCATCAATATACTCTAGTGTTTGGTTGGAACAAGCATTGGGATAAAACTCATCCTGAATTAGATGCGTTGTAAGTCAGGTATAATAAAACCAATCTAGACTGGTCCAACCAGATGATTCTAGGATATGATAAGAGAGGGTAAAATCTACATGGGAATATCAAAATTAAATAATAGTTTTGTGATTTGTAATCTAATGCTAAATTCTTTTCCATGTCGTATGAAATTTCAATAAACACTTTAATAGGAAGTCATTGACTATACCTCCATGTACCATTTCCCTCATCATATCACCTACGCCTAAAATTCTCCCTCAATGGTTGAGTATGAAAGATATATAGAGGAGAAGATCCCTTTTACTTGTGTAAATATCACTACCATGCTGTTAGGTATTAAAATAATGAAGGAAATGAGTCTTTGTTTCTAGGATATGGGTTTTTCATACTATTAATTTTTTGTTAGAAAAATTATTGGATCCTTGGGATGAGTTGAAAGGGAAGTTTGCTACAGAAAATACACATTCTGGAAGCATGAAACCTAGACCTCAGGCACCATCTGGTGATTCCAATGAAAAATATGGTCACTTTGATCAACTCTTACTCCTATGAAGAACATCACCCTCTTGGTTCTGGGAAACCCTATGTTGCTAAAAACAAGAAATTTCAACCTATACGTATCAATCAGTTTAATATCTATTGATATTGGAGATAAAGATTAACCAACTAAAACTCAACCGAGCCACATTAATTTTACATGGTAGGTGGGGCCCACCATAAAGACCATGTCGGATAGGAACCTCAACATCAATATACATGGTCTATAAGGGCCTATAAAAGTGGGAATCATATTCATGGAATCGCAAACCCATAAAATAATATGATTCCCTAAAACAAATACATGTGATAGATGATCTATCTCCTCCACCCATTTTTAAGTTTTTCGATGAAGAATACATTGGTGAACCTCATCCAACCATTGAGGATGTATTTACATCCACCATCAATGAGTCAATATAAGTGAGCCATGGTTTTGATGTTCATATGAGGCTGACATTTATTAGTATCATCATGAATCATGAAAAGAAATAGATATATATCTATTCCAAAAGAAACATCATGACATATTTCCATGAAAAATAAAATCTAGGATAGAGACTGATCCCCATATAACAATTTATAAGTTTGGTATGCCCATTTGGCTCCTTAGATATAATAAAACAACTAGGCTAATGCATCTCTCTCCTGATGTTATCGTCGAGGATGAAGCAAACAAGACGATCAAATCCAATTTTTAGAGGAGTAGAGTTCCCATGTTTTTTGATAAAATTTTATCCTTTTGGAAGAATAACATATTGATTGGAGTCTATGTAAAATTTTAGGACCAAAAATTCAATATATAAAAAGATGAAATCTTCGTATGGGTCATTGTATTTCATAGAGATCTTACCTCTATTTTCTAGGACCTCTCGTTCATGGATGGGTTTTATGGGTTAAATTAGATTTCGAAGGCCCTTGAAGATGAATATACAATTGCATTGAAGGAACCCAATGCAACCTATTGACATCAGGTGACACCATTAAATTTATAGATCCCTCGAGAAACATACTAGTGATATTTGTATCACATATTCAATCCCCTTCTTCATAAAATTGTATATAGTTACTTGGACGATTTTTTGGTCAAATAATTCAACTATTAAAACAATCTCAATGATCTCAATAAACATTTTCACTTACTACACACCAATAATCTAAAGATGATTCACTTGATAGGTGATTTTGGGGTATCCTCAAAGAAATTACTTGACTTCATTTTCATTTAAAAATGAATCAAAATTTACCTATATAAGATCGTGTCCTTCATTAAAGTTTCCACTCCATGTAATATTTCACATTTGTGAGAAATTAAATAATTATTTCTATAACTTCATAGTTATATAGAAAATATATTGGGAAATTGTAATTAATTTTACATGTTTATGATTAAATGAACCACATATTAGTGGCATGTGTAATGGAAGATCCTTTTTGAAAAAATCATGTTGTATCTAATATTTCCTCTTGTTATGGTTACACTTTTCTAGGGGAATCCTTTTTTCATTTATGTGATTTCCCTCAATAAGTCCCTTAGAAACATCCTGTCTTATAAAAATGTTAATAGAAAATTGAATAGTCTGTATTATCTTTGATTCATGATGATAGAAACTATGGGATAAATATTATACCATCGATAATAACAACCACGTCTTTTACTTCATGTCCTAGATGTTTCATAATTATATTTTTAAATAATAAGTCCATATGATCTTCACCACTTACCTAATGAAGTAGGTCCTCAACTGTACCACACAGACTAGATGATTGGAATTATGGGAACTCATCCATCCATACCTAAACAAAATGTTAATTCATTATAATTTTATTAAGGTACAAGCACTGGTGAATTTCATTATTGCACAAAAAACCTCATAGGAGACACTAATGGGTGTTGACTTACCAGATGAATCAATTATTTCTTTCGATGATGTATCACCATGCTATAATATGAACATTGAAGGTAATTACCAAGGTTTAACAATGATAAGGATGAATGAACCTATGTATAAAAAGGTTGTACATGGAGTTTTCTTCAACACCTTTTCAATGCACCTAATGTCATTCTCATTCCTGCTTTCATATATAAACACTAACAATGAGTCTATATATCAATACCTTATATTCAATCTTCAGTTTTACATTGAGATTAAAGGACCTCAAATTCACATGATATATAACTCTTAGTTTGTCATCATGTAGAATAATGTTGAGAATACTACTATGAAGTACGATATTTTCCCATAATTTTGGCACACCTGTGAGCTAGTGGACCATTTCCCTTACAGTATGAAGATATATCATATACTATGATCTGAGAAATATTTTGTAGAATCTAAAAAAAATTGTCACATCTCTTTCTGAGATAGATTAGTTGGCCTTGACCATCTATCTAGTAAATTGGAATTTTCTTTTCCCCAATAAACATTATAAGGATGATAGAAATTTGAATTATCTACACACCACCTCTCCTCTAAAGGGGACCCCAAATTCCCGAGTGAATAAATAATATAATAATTATATTAATTATATGAATCAAGTAGTCTAACATTTCACTTTACCATCCAACAATGATTACCATTAGATACTTTGATTTCATGCATTGAGTTTTTTCAAATATGATAGCCCTAACACAAACTAAGGCCTTTACATATTCAGCTTAAATGGAATACTTCTCTTCTATATTCAAAGAAAGTAAATTTATCAAGCCTTTATTGTAGATAATTTCTAGGTATTAAGTACTAATATATCAATATTTAATCTCTCCCACTAGATCTGATGATTGGGTTTTCTATAACTCACCATGGTTTGAGATATCATATATTTCACTAAAAATATTCATTCATTCAATGTTCATGAAGAATTCTTCCATAAACATCCATATCCTCACTACACCACTATGTACTATAATCCATTTCTAGGGTGGAGAATTGACAAAAAAATAGGTTACCTACAGAAAAATACCAAATATTTAAGTTTATCCTTATACAGATATATTTATTATTGACATAGGATAAATTCATTCCAATTATAGAGGTTAACAATAGGTCTATTATTGAGTTTGTGAAATCGTATATCATCCATTAATTAAGGATAACTCACACTATTCTTACATATAATTGAACTAACTCACATGCCATCAAACAAAACATGTGGTATTCTAGTTGGAATATCTAGTCCATGTTTACTTCCCTTTATGATGCATAAATAAATGAGTATATTGGGTATTTTAATAAATTCAACATTAAAATTCTATAGAATATGATGGATTAGAATAATCAGATCTATCATACTAATTTCTCAAATGTCCAATGTGCCTATGGAATAAATACCTGGACGTCTACCTAAATTAATTCTTATTCCATAATGTGTTAAACAAAGGTATTTCTCCTTATTTAGGTTCATATAACATCTATCTAAATTTTTATATATGACTAGTTTATAGTGGATAACTGATCCAATGTCTGTATGGATGAGTTGGAGGCCCCCAATGAAAATATAATTCCAGAGATGAATGACCACCATGACTGTAACATCCCAGGTAAATAAAGAATAAAGAATTTTCATATTTATTAATATTTAAGAATTAAATATTAATTTTACTTTAAAGGGGTTGCTATGATCGATAGCGTACCCGATACGCAACGATGAGTTCCTTTGAAAACTTACGTTGCACACTAGTAATAAAATAATATTATTTTAAATGTTAGTTAACACGTAGCCTTTGTACTGGCGAGAATGGATAGAAATAACTAAAATATGATTATATTTTTTTTTAAATGTTTTTACATTTATCTAATAAAATATAAAGGCTTAAAATATGGAAGGAATTCAATTTTAGGCATATATACCCTAATTTTCACTAAAGGTTCACTTATCACCTTTTGATGGAGAACCGTCATTAAATATAGTTTTGTTCACTCTTATAAATTCTATTGGACCAAATAAAACTCTTCTTTAGAATCAGGACATCAAAATTTACTTTGTGTAAATTTTTGGTATCTTTCCGATAAAGTTCATTTTTTAATGAATAGTGTAAAATGTTGTATTTTAATTCAAAACCTCTTTTTAATCTAATTTATTTATATGATTAGATTATCTTTGGAATTGGTTTTAAAGTGAAATTAGAAAATATTTTTACCATTAAATCCAATAGTGGTCGTTGGAATTAATTTCACTTTGAAATCGGACTTAAACTAGTGTCAATCTTTTGATACTTATTGTTTCATAAAAACACGCTATTTGTCATGACAGTGGGAATTAATTATTAAATTAATTAATGTGACTTATATGTTTTGAATTTTGTAAAATAGACTTCATTTTTGAATTCGGAATATCAAATATAGCTTAGGGTGAATTTTTGGTATTTTTCCAAAAAACTTCAATTTTTGACGAATAGTGAAACCACTTAGTGGTACTTATAAAAACTAATTTTTCGTTTAAATGAAATTTTACCACTTCTTTGATTTGAATTTCTAAAATCCGACATAAATGGTTGTCATTAAGAAGTAAAATGTGGTTTAATGAGATTAAAATATTTTTTTGGTGAATAGTAACTTTTAAGTTCTTAATCGTAATTAGAGGTAATTAGTGCAATTTAAGGAAAAAATGATATTATAATAAAATGAAAATACCTTGACACATGTCTTACCCTTATTGGATGTGTCATGGACGACCAAGAAAAGACATGGGTGAACTTGGGGACCCCATGGAGCCACTTTGGTTGGGAAATGACATAAATAACTTTTTATTTAATGTTAAAGTAAAAATGACACACACATGAGGTGTTTTACTAAAACAATTTTTACATGGGGTTATACAAGTCAGATTTTTGACTATAAATATTCATTAGAAAGATAAAAATATTTCCTACATCATAGTATTTGTTTTATAATTTTTAGACATTAAATAAATTAAATTATTTATGACATCATGATGATGCAGCGATGACCTCATTATTTAATGATTTAAATAAAATGGAAAGATAATGTAACATCTAAGACTTACACATGGTCAAAACCTATTGGATGTGTGGATTTCGAAACCTTATCACCTTATACTGGAAACACATCAATTTGGGACCTCTTAAATCCGAATACCATTTTAAAATAAAGTGGCTTTTCTTTACCTTCCAAGAGTGCCCCTCCTCTCCTCTTATAAAAGGCCCCCACCTCTACCTCCTTACCCACACTCCCAAAGCCTTTGGATCGGCCAAAACCTGCCCATTTTGGCTCTAAACATCCCTATATTACTCCTTGAAGCCTCACTTTGGGCAGAATTCTTCCCAAGGAAGCCTTTGAGCTCAAATCTAAGAGAGTTACCCGATTTTAAGGTAATGTCTTCTTTTGAGTCCTTTTGTTTTATTTTGCTTCTCCAACCCCCTAAACTCTTTTTACTCATTTCTTTTGTAACAACTAAAGTATCCTCAAGATACTAGGATGTTGTTATAATAATTATTAGAGCTACACTTACACACACCAACATCTAATGGTTAAAGAACATACTGTTTCCGTGGATGCCGAATTTCTGCCTCTCGAAACGATGATTGTTCAACATTCTTTTAACACATTCAAAGGTGGCCATTAATATGACACTATATTTATATTTGATATATAATATGTTTATATTTTATTTAAGCTTATTTATTTTTCATTTTGGGCATACCTTTATGGTTTCCATTATGGGTAAACGCGATATCTTCATTTAAGGAAGTGCAGACTACCGCCCCCTCAATGTGATGTGATTCGTTAATGCCATATGTGGGTCGTATAAAGGATGGATTTAAAGTTATTATATATTATGTTATACTGGAATTATAATATAAATCTATATTATCATTATTTCTTTCCATTAAATTATGAGATAGAAATGAAAGTATCGTTCATGCGTACGTACGGCTTACCGTCTCCATGAACAGTGCATTTCATTTCTTATCCCCAAATGTAATGTACTATTAAAAGTACATGTATATAATGGATATATATAATTAATGATACATCTAAATTATGAATATAATTCTGGAATTAAAATATACATACCTCTCATTTAATTTTAATTCCATTAATATGACAAAGAAATGAAAGTTGCGTTCATGCGTATGTACGGCTTACCGTCTCCATGAACGGTGCATTTCATTTCTTACCTCTAAATGATTATATAATATTATAAATACATTTATATGCTGGATATATATGATATATATGTTATCCAAATCAGGAATGTCATTATGGATATAAAAAACCTTTGACCACACGAACAACATGTAATTGTAAGAATTCCACTTTCGACTTAAGAACCAAATATCGACAAAACAAACATTATTAACTTAAATGCTTACATAATGTTTATAACATGGAAATAAGTGATATAAAAGGAATAATGAACCTTAAAAAGGTTCTTAATCAATTAGAAATTAACTCAAGTTTATTATTCAGGAAGTTAAATAACGATCGAGTCAAGTCGGACCCGAGGTAAGGGACTTCGTCTCAATCTCCTTTCATTGAGGCATATTTCGTTTTATACACAACTTTCTTTTATACAGTGTATAAACCCCTTTGACATTTACTTTTATACAAAAGGAATATTTTTATACAAAGCGTTTTACTAAATGACAAAAAGGAATGTTTTTTTTAACGTACACAGTGACAACGACCTTTTCTGACGCCGTGAGTATTATTTGGTCTTTGGCTTCCTCAACAAGCTGTAATGTTTTTAAAATAAAATAAATACCATATACTATTTTCTGTATTTTCGTATTGAAAATAGTTTTGATAAAGGATTCTATTATGTCAATATATTTAAAGGATATATTTTGATTGAAATGTGGAAATGTTATCATTACTTTATATTGGTTTTATGTTTTATGCTTTTATATTGGTACTTGGACATTTGACGGGTGTTTACGCGATAAACCATATGATGGGTGGTGCTGTGAATACCAGGATGGGTGGTTACGTTATAACCTCCATTGCATTGGGTATGGAAGTTGGCAGTTTGGCTATTCCATTAAGTATGTATGGAAGTTGGCCGTATGGCTATTCCATTAAGTGATATGTGTGGAAGTCGACCGTATGGTTACTCCACTTAAGTATGTTTATGTCTCAAGTTACCTTTATATGTTATGTGTTCTTTATATGGGTTTTATGGTAATATTTTGGTTAAAAAGGGTAAGTAATGATCTTTTATTCAGTGAATAGTTTTTACTACTTCATAAAGGTGAAATGTTTTACATTGATAAAGTATATATGGTTTACTTTTTGTTTTGATAAACTAATAGTTTTTATTCTTTGTGTATCCCTTACTGAGCTTTTTATGCTCACCCCAAGTTTCTTTGAAATGTTTTTCACAGGACTTAATGTGTAATAGGGTGAAGGATGGGATCAAGGTAATGTCATGCTATATAAAACATGGAACTAGACATGTTTCTTTTTTAGAGTTTTTTTATTCTATGGAAACTTAGTTGAAGTGTCGACTTTGTAATCTTTTGAGATGTAATAGTTGTGTTCTAATTCTATAAAACTCTAAACCTGAAAATATCCCCATTGTGAATTATTCATTTAATTCAATATTAAGTAAGGTTTAAGGTCGGGGCCTTATAGTTGGTATCAAAGGTCGGTTTAGACAACTTTGGGAGTTAGAAAATTGTTAAAATAATAAATTATTTTATGGTATGATTGAAATGATATAGAATTTATAGATTACCATGTTTCTTAGACAAAGATATGTCTGTGTTGAGAATTATTTATCAAAATGGAAATAGAGCAGCTTTTCTGGGAAGGCATACAGAGTTGAATGACTTTCTGAATCAGCAACCAGAGATGGTCGGAATCAGAATTGAGCAGTTTACTATAGTGATGGCTCGATTGAATCAGGTGATAAATGGTTGTTGTGTTTATTGATTATATTTTGGTGTTTTCTAAAATTAAAGAGGAGCATGAAAGTCATTTAAGGGCTATCTTGCAAACCTTAAAAGAAAAGAAACTATATGGAAAATTCAGCAAGTGTGAGTTTTGGTTACAACAAATTTCTTTCCTGGGTCACATTGTTTCAAAAGACGGCATAACTGTTGATCCTACTAAAACAAAAGTTGTTGAAGAATGGCCAAGAACCACAAATGTAATCGAGATCCGTAGTTTTCTTAGGTTGGCAGGATACTACTGAAGGTTTGTTGAAAATGTTTCACGGTTATCTAGTCCAATGACTAATCTAACTCGGAAGTGTGTTAAGTTCATCTGGACAAAATAATGTGATGATTGTTTTCATGAGTTGAAAGGAAGATTGGTGAATGCTCTAGTTTTGGCACTTCCTTCCAAGAATGGTGAGTTTGTTATATACAGTGATGCTTCGTTGAAGGGACTTGGTTGTGTCCTTATGCAGAATGATCAGGTAATTGCTTATGCTTCATGTCAGTTGAAAACTCATGAAGTAAATTACCCTACACATGATTTGGAATTAGCTGCTGTTGTTTTTGATTTAAACATTTGGAGGCATCATTTGTATGGAGTAAAGTGTGAAATATATACTGATCACAAAAGTTTAAAGTATAGATTCTATAAGAAAGAATTGAACATGAGACAGAGGAGATGGATGGAATTAATCAAGGATTATGATTGTACAATTCACTACCATCCGGGAAAAGCAAATAAAGTGGATGATGCTTTGAGTCGAAAAAATAATTCTTTATTAACGATGTTGCATTTGGAACTTGATCCTTTAGTTAAGGATTTGATGAACTTTGGCATAGAAGTTGTTGGTGCAGGATGTCCTTCTGTTTTGTTTCAGGTATTAGTGAGATCTTCTCTATCAGACAGAATCAAGAAAGCACAGAAGCAAGACAGTGAGTTGCTGGAAAAGGTAGAGCTGGTTTAGAAAGGTAAGTCGCCTGAATTCAACATTGATAATGATTGCGTTTTGAGATTTGGGAAGAGATTGTGTGTGCCTTGTGATTCACAGTTGAATAGAGAGTTGTTATGTGAAGCTCATAGTTCTCCGTTTTCAGTTCATCCTGGCAGTACTAAGATGTACAGAGATCTTCGGTAGTATTACTGGTGGGATGGAATGAAAAGAGATATTGTTGATTTTACTGTGAAGTGTTTGACTTGTCAGCAGGTTAAGGCAGAGCGGCAGTTACCGAAAGGGATGCTTTAGCCTTTACCAGTGCCAGAGTGGAAATGGGAAAACATATCCATGGACTTTGTTGTGGGATTAATGAGGACATCTCGAGGTAATAATTCAATCTGGGTTATTGTTGATCGCTTGACTAAATCGGCTCATATCCTTGCTATACGAGATACATTTTCCCTAGATCAACTTTCCCGTTTGTATCTTAAAGAGATAGTCAGGTTACATGGAGTTCCCCTCTCCATTGTATCTGATCGTGATCCCAGGTTCACTTCTAACTTTTGGAAAGGCCTCTAGAAGTCGTTGGGTACTGAATTAAATTTTAGTATATATTTTCATCCACAATCAGATGGGAAGTCAGAACGAACAATTCAGACCTTGGAGGATATGCTACGAGCTTGTTTGATGGATTATCAGGGAAGTTGGGACCAACATCTGTCTTTGGATGAGTTTTCTTATAATAACAGTTTTCATTCCTGTATACAGATGGCACCATTTGAGGCATTATATGGGAAGCGGTGTCGAACTCCAACATTTTGGGATGAAGTGGGTGAAAGGAAGCTGATGGGACCAGAATTGGTAGAAGAGATGGCAGAAAAGGTTTAGTTGATTTAGAAGCACATGAGAACAGCTCAGAGCAGGCAGAAGAGTTATGCGGATAACCGGAGGAAGGATCTATCTTTCGAGGTAGGTGATCATGTTTTTCTCAAGGTTTCTCCTTGGAAAAGTGTGATGATATTTGGTAAGAAAGAAAAGTTGAGTCCAAGTTTCATTGGACCATATGAAATTCTGGAGAGAGTTGGATCAGTTGCATACAGAGTGGAATTACCTCTGAGTTTATCTCAGGTACACAATGTTTTTCATGTTTCGATACTGAGAAAGTATATGCCAGATCCATCTCATGTTTTGTGCCCAGAGGTAGTTCAGTTGGAAGAGAATCTCTCTTATGAAGAACAACCAGTCTAGATTCTTGATCGAAGAGAGAAAGTGTTGAGAAATAAGGTAATCCACCAGGTAAATCTTTTGTGTAAAAACCATATGGTTGAAGAGGCAACGTGGGAATCTGAAAATTCTACGAGGGATAAATACCCCCACTTATTTTGATAAGTGAATAAAATTGCGAGGACGCAATTCCCAAAAGGGGGGAAGGATGTAACATCCCAGGTAAATAAAGAATAAATAATTTTCATATTTATTAATATTTACGAATTAAATATTAATTTTACTTTAATGGGGTTTCTATGATCGATAGCGTACCCGATACGCAACGATGAGTTCCTTTGAAAACTTACGTTGCACACAAGTAATAAAATAATATTATTTTAAATGTTAGTTAACACGTAGCTGTTGTACTGGCAAGAATGGATAGAAATAACTAAAATATGATTATATATGTTTTTTAAATGTTTTTACATTTATCTAATAAAATATAAAGGCTTAAAATACGGAAAGAATTCAATTGTAGGCATATATACCCTAATTTTCACTAAAGGTTCACTTATCGCCTTTTGATGGAGAACCATCATTAAATATAGTTTTGTTCACTCTTATACATTATATTGGACCAAATAAAACTCTTCTTTAGAATTGGGACATCAAAATTTACTTTGTGTAAATTTTTGGTATCTTTCCGGTAAAGTTCATTTTTAATTAATAGAGTAAAATGTTGTATTTTAATTCAAAACCTCTTTTTAATCTAATTTATTTATATGATTAGATTATCTTTTTAATTGGTTCTAAAGTGAAATTAGAAAATATTTTTACCATTAAATCCAATATTGGTCGTTGGAATTGATTTCACTTTGAAATCAGACTTAAAATAGTGTCAATCTTTTGATACTTATTATTTCATAAAAACACGCTATTTTTCATGACAGCGGGAATTAATTATTAAATTAATTAATGTGACTTATATGTTTTGAATTTTGTAAAATAGACTTCATTTTTGAATTCGGAATATCAAATATATCTTAGGGTGAATTTTTGGTATTTTTCTAAAAAACTTCAATTTTTGATGAATAGTGAAACCACTAAGTGGTACTTATAAAAACTGATTTTTCGTTTAAATGAAATTTTACCACTTCTGTGTTTTGAATTTCAAAAATCCGACATACATGGTTGTCATTAAGAAGTAAAATGTGGTTCAATGAGATTAAAATATTTTTTTGGTGAATAGTAACTTTTAAGTTCTTAATCGCGATTAGAGGTAATTAGTGCAATTTAAGGCAAAAATGATATTATAATAAAATGAAAATACCTTGACACATGTCCTATACTTATTGGATGTGTCATGGCCGACCAAGATAAGCCATGGGTCAACTTGGGGACCCCATGGAGCCACTTTGGTTGGGAAATGACATAAATAACTTTTTATTTAATGTTAAAGTAAAAATGACACACACATGAGGTGTTTTACTAAAACAATTTTTACATGGGGTTATAAAAGTCACATTTTTTAATAAAAATATTAATTAGAAATCTAAAAATATTTACTACATCATAGTATTTTTTTTATAATTTTTAGACATTAAATAAATTAAATTATTTATGACATCATGATGATGCAGCAATGACCTCATTATTTAACGATTTAAATAAAATGGAAAGATAATGTAAAGTATAAGACCTACACATGGCCAAAACCTATTGTATGGGTGGATTCCTAACCCTTATCACCTTATCCACGAAACACATCAATGTGGGACCTCTTAAATCTGAATACCATTTTAAAATAAATTGGCTTTTCTTTACCTTCCAAGAGTGCCCCTCCTCTCCTCTTATAAAAGGCCCCCACCTCTACCTCCTTACCCACAATCCCAAAGACTTTGGCTTGGCCAAAACCTTCCCATTTTGGCTTTACACATCCCTCTATTACTCCTTGAAGCCTCACTTTGTGCATAAGTCTTCTCAAGGAAGCCTTTGAGCTCAAATACAAGAGAGTTACTCGATTTTAAGGTAATGTCTTCTTTTGAGTCCTTTTGTTTTATTTTGCTTCTCCAACCCCCTAAACTCTTTTTATTCTTTTCTTTTGTAACAAATCCAGTATCCTCAATATACTAGGATGTTGTTATAATAAGGATTAGAGCTACACTTACATACACCTACATCTAATGGTTAAAGAACATACTGTTTCCGTGGATGGCGAATTTCTGCCTCCCGAAACGATGATTGTTCAGCATTCTTTTTACACCTTCAAAGGTGGACATTAAGATGACACTATATTTATATATGATATATAATATGTTTATTTTTTCCTTAATCTTCTGTATTTTTCATTTTGGGAATACCGATATGGTTTTCATTATGGGTAAACGCGATATCTTCATTTAAGGAAGTGCGGACTACCGCCCCCTCAAAGTGATGTGATTCGTTAATGCCAGATGTGGGACGTATAAAGAATGGATTTAAAGTTATTATATATGATGTTATACTGGACTTATAATATACCTCTATATCATCATTATTTCTTTCCATTAAATTATGAGATAGAAATGAAAGTAGCGTTCATGCGTACGTACGGCTTACCGTCTCCACGAACGGTGCATTTCATTTCTTATCCCCAAATGTAATGTACTATTAAAAGTACATGTATATAATGGATATATATAATGAATGATACATCTAAATGATGAATATAATTCTGGAATTAAAATATACATACCTCTCATTTAATTTTAATTCCATTAATATGACAAAGAAATGAAAGTAGCGTTCATGCGTACGTACGGCTTACCGTCTCCATGAACGGTGCATTTTATTTCTTACCTCTAAATGATTATGTAATATTATAAATAAATATATATGATGGATATATATGATATATATGTTATCCATATCAGGAATGTCATTCTGGATATAAAGAACCTTTGACCACACGAACAACATGTAATTGTAAGAAGTCCACTTTCGACTTAAGAACCAAATATCGACAAAACAAACATTATTAACTTAAATGCTTAAATAATGTTTATAACATGGAAATAAGTTATATAAAAGTAATAATAAACCTTAAAAAGGTTCTTAATCATGTATAAATTAACTCAAGTTTATTATTCCGGACGTTAAGGAACGATCGATTCAAGTCGGACCCGAGGTAAGGGACTTCGTCTCAATCTCCTTTAATTGAGGCATATTTCATTTTATACACAACTTCATTTTATACGGTGTATAAACCCCTTTGAATTTAATTTTATACAAAAGGAATCTTTTTCTACGAAGCATTTTACTAAACGACAAAAAGGAATGTTTTTTTAACCTACGCGGTGACAACGACCTTTTCCGCCGCCGCCAGTATTATTTAGTCTTTGGCTTCCTCAACAAGCCGTAATGTTTTTAAAATAAAATAAATACCATATACTCTTTTCTATATTTTGGTATTGAAAATGGTTTTGATAAAGGATTCTATTATGTCAATATATTTAAATGATATATCGTTATTGAAATGTGGAAATGTTATCATTCCTTTATATTGGTTTTATGTTTTATGATTTTATATTGGTACTTGGACATTTGACAGGTGGTTACGTGATAAACCATATAACAGGTGGTGCCGTGAATACCAAGACGGGTGGTTACGTTATAACCTCCAATGCATTGGGTATGGAAGTCGGCCATATGGCTATTCCATTAAGTATGTATGGAAGTTGGTCGTATGGCTATTCCATTAATTGATATGTGTGGAAGTCGACCGTATGGTTACTCTACTTAAGTATGTTTATGTCCCAAGTTACCTTTATATGTTATGTGTTCTTTATATGGGTTTTATGGTAATCTTTTGGTTACAAAAGGGTAAGTAATGATCTTTTATTCAGTGAAGAGTTTTTACTACTTCATAAAGGTGAAAAGTATTACTTTGATATAGTATACATGGTTTACTTTTTGTTTTGATAAACTAACAGTTTTTATTCTTTGTGTATCCCTTACTGACCTTTTTATGCTCACTCCAAGTTTCTTTGAAATGTTTTTCACAGTACATATTGTGGAATAGGGTCAAGGATGGGATCAATGGAATGTCATGCTATATAAAACATGGAACTAGAAATGTTTCTTTTTAAGAGTTTTTTTTATTCTATGGAAACTTAGTAGAAGTGTCTACTTTGTAATCTTTTGAGATGTAATAGTTATGTTCTAATTCTCTAAAACTCTAAACCTGAAAAGATCCTCAATGTGAATTATTTATTTAATTCAATATTAAGTAAGGTTTAAGGCTGGTGCCCTATAATGACCATCAAAAGAAAATTTGTAAAGGACTCAACAATAATTTTTTCCACCACTCATGCCTCAAATATGACTTGATATTGAAGTATATATTTACATTGATATCCAAAATGAAATCATATAACTTAGATCCCAAATTGGAGGACTCTTTATCCATTCAATAAGTTTACTCTAATACTTCATACTTATTGATCACCATGGACTGGAAGATCATAAAAATCCCTACCAATGAAAGTGTTTTAAAAAATTTCATTTTATAAAATCATGTGAAATTCTTTGTATCCTTACTATAAGATAGAAAATGACATACTTCAATTCTATTACAATTAAAATTAATATTATAATAATCAAACCTTATCAAATAAATATAAATATGATGGAACCATGGGTCTTAGTTGTATGAACATAAATTATATTGGTAGTTTCTTTTTATAAGACTTTTAATGTATATAACTATGTTAGGATCATTTCCTGAGAGTTTATCCAAACCACTAGTGTCGGTCTACTACTACAACAATAATACAGAACTATACTTGTGTTTTTTTTGCATTTCATGGTATGTTTCATGATTTTTATGTGTCAATTCTAGGACTAAACACCATTTATTTAATCCCCGCATTTACCTGATGATGTGGTTCTACCATATTGGGTTCCCTCTACTCATCTATCATTGAGGTAGCACTCCTCTTAACATATAGAACCAATAATTTACTATAATGATTCACCCTTGTGATCTGCTCAATTAGTGGTGGCATGGAAATCATTGTTTTAAAATATGTTTCAACATAATTTAGTTTTCATTCAATCATGAAATGTCATATATTTGAATCCCTATAACCTCGTGCTTCCAAATGGACTCCCATTTAGTGATGGAATAATGATCCAAAGTCTAGACTCCCTTTTACGGTACATGTCCTTAAGGGTTCTCAGTAGAAATATGATGGAGTCCATGTTCAGAAAACATAGTCGAAAGTCAATCCAAATTTTCCACCATTCATGATTAAATTAGATTAAAAAATGTTTTTTAACACATAGTCAAAATACATTATCAACCTACCCACTGCCCCCTTTTGTTATTCATATCTAGGGAGCCATGATTTAATTCAAATCTACCCTATTATTTTTGGGTAGAATCACACCTCCCTTGGAATTACCTCATCATGAATTCACTCATGTTTTTATTGAAAATCATTCATGTAGGATCACCCCATTCGTTGGCTCCGTTTTATTGAGTCAAATTACATTCTCAACAAAATATTTTTAACCATACCAATTTTCTATTGTGGTGCACTATCATGGGACATGGGTAATCGCCTTTAACTCCTTGTCTCCCACAATAAGAACATATCAGGTGGGATTATAGGTTTTAGTTGTATTTTTCCAATATGATAATGCATATCCATTTCCAAAAAAAGGTAATAAAAAATTTTCCATTCAAAATAATGTAAAATCATGTCACCTTAGTCTTTGATACATGATATTAAAAAACCAAATTGTCAAATCATTATATTCCCAAATGGTTATCATACCCATATGTGTTTATTTATGTAGCACTAGGATTTATATTTATATTTTTATTATCTTATACCATTTTTAAACTTAGACAATCTAACCCCATTAAGTCAAATTTATATGACCTTAAACAATATTAGTTATTCGCCTCGACACCATATTATGTTAAACTATGTGATCAATTTACTATTCATGTGACAATAAAATGCATATCTTGTCCTCCCATCACAGTTCATTAAACTACATGACTATTTGGATCATTTCTTATGAGTATCCCCCAAACCCATTTTTTGGGCGAAAGTCTCTTACCTCAACACCATAAAAACTATGTGTGGATTTTTTCCCACTCCACATGAACAATAATTACATTTGGGAACTTTTTCATTTACCTAGAAGCAGATTTCATGTATGGTCCCCCATTCAAGGCTCAGTTATGAGAAATATACCAATATCTATTAGGTGATAGAAATTTGATATTCTATAAAAAGCACCAATTATGACATCCCGCCTTTTATTACATAAGACATTTATTACAAGGTTCAAAATATATGTTCTTTTAATTTTTAGTTTCTTTTAACATGGGAATATAATACATGAAAACATAAAACATTATTATAATAAATATGAATGGATTCTTCATGGGTTGATTCTATGTTATATTTATTGCTAATTATAACCTAGGGTCATACATCAAAGGGAATGGAAGACCATGAGGCCTAGGGATGGAATACATATGGGAAACATTTATCATATATTTGTGATGAATGTCAACAAGAACACGAGGCATAGCAATATAAATTGAAGGAGTCATCATGAGGAATATCATTATAAAATGAAAACTAAACATAGAATGGAAATGTAGATAAAAAATTCGAATGTTGCATTCATTGTCAAATAAACAATGTTCTTCACCAAGATGCCATAAATGAAAATTACTAAGGTTATTCACCAAGGTATCGTAAAACATGTCATATCTAAGGATTAAATTATTTACCCAATGCATTAGAGTTATATCAGGATGAAACCTTCATATGTATTGAGTAATGTGAGAAAAATATTTCATAATAATTTATTTAATAACCCATAGAGAATAAAAAATTATGTTCTTATCAAAATCATTCCATACAAAAGTTTTGAGATACAAAATCATTACATCAAACTTTTGCATATGAAAATGGAATGTGGCTTCCTTATGTGTGAATCCTCGAAACAAACAAATAATTTTTACATAGAGTTGAATAACCCTATAAAATAAAGTGGTTTTCACATTCACAAAAAGAAAAGAAAATAGAATTTCTTTAGTTGACAAGGAAATTTGAGAAATAAATTCAGCAACATAACAGGTATAAAACATCGTTTTAGGAAAGGGTAAAATTATAATGGACAAGTAAATAAAATTGGTAAAACATAATTTGGATGTAATTTCATGACCAAAAGGATAATAATTTTTTTGACTATATCATTTAGGAGACATATATAAAAATACGTTCTTGAATCAAATATAAAGAAAGGTTAATTACCTTACCTTAAAGAGTGGTTCCTAAATCATGAGGTATAGACCTTTTGGGGGAATGATGAAACCTTGGGGGATTAATTTTGTAGAGAAACTACCAAAAAAATTTGGTGGATGGATTTGGATCATATTTAATTGGATAAATGGGTGGGTATTTATATCAAAAGTGGAGAATTGTTTTAATAGTTTCCAAATATATTCCTTGGAAATATAGGTTATGGAAACCAAATTTAAATTAAAATTGTTTCCTCCAATGGATTTGGAATTTTTTTTTCATAGTTTATGTTATTTAAACCCACAATAACTGAAAATAATTTTTTATTACTTTCTTCGGTGTGGAAAATTAATGTTTCTACAAAGTAATTTTCTTAAAGTCAAAGACTCAAATTTTGACTTTGGAAAGTACGTTAGAGGTTTGGAAATTGATTTTATTATATTAAATTACATGATATTAATAAAATAACTCATATTTTGTGGTTTATTTTGTTTAACTAATTTTTAAAAAATTATACAAAAACTGAAAATACATTAAACATATCAAAAAACTGAAACTGTATTTTTACTAATTAGGGAAAAATTAAATATTTTAGAACAGTCTCAAAAAAGCACCCCAACCAAATTTTGAAATGATTATTTAAAAATTGATATTTCTTGTATCATAATAATCTTATAAAATAAAAATTTAAACCTTTTAATATAAATAAGATATTTTTTTTAAAAAATAGTTGGTTATAAGGAATAATAAAATATTTAAAATATAAAAATTACCTCTGACATAATTAAATTATTTTATAATTTATATTTAACTAAGTGTGTTTTAAAACATAATTAATTAATATAAATTTTATATATAATTCTTATGTATAGAATAAAAATTAATATCTTCTCTGAAAATTACAATTACTATTTAAAAATTAATTTATCAAATTCTCCTCAATTAAACACACATTTAATTAAGGAAAACGATTCTTAAAAAATAACTGATGGAAAAAATTTTAATTTATATAATGGAATAACACTTTAAGAAACTAAGTCCTACACATATAACCCCATATCAAACATGTCTATAACATAAGGGAAAGGTGTGATACGGTGATTGATTCATGGGGCAGCTTGGATAACATCGATCGAATGGTAATTTCTATCCACTTGAACATCTACAATAAACAATTTCATTATAGCTTTACGTTTTTGAATCCTGACTTGGGATTGGTAAAGGGAGAACCACAGTGACACTACCTCCCACCCAATTTATAAAAAATTAGATTCATAAAACCTGACTCTTCTATTTGAGGCCATTTCTTATACTTTCTACATTAATTATTATTTTTCCATACTACTTATAAAAACTAATTATAACATTAAACTTATTACCAATGCATATAGCTCCCAACAACCAAATTGTCTAATGAGTATATTGATAAATGGTCTTAAAATGGAAAAATCTTGATGGTCAATTTACCCTTTGTACTCAATAAATATCACATCATTATTTCATTCAATATTAACTAAAATTCTTACCAGGTATTTATATTTTTATTTTTTATCATTTTTTTATGTCTGTAGTGTTGGGGCGATGGTTCTACTTGATTGGAGAAATCTATTTTCTCACAATTTTTTAACTAATGTATTTCGTGTTATTAGATAGATATGGTTTTGATGTTTGTAAATTAATATATAACACATTTTCTCAGGATTCATATATTATTTATAAAACATGGGTAATTACATTCTACCCCATTAAGATATTTTTTCCCACAATTTTCAAATCATTCTCTCAGTTGAGAAAAGGTGAGGGTACTTCTTCTTTATTTTTTCCCCCAGTTCCCATGTTCTCTCTTCATATGTATGGTTTATCTATAACACTTTTATAATTTTGTTAGTATTATTTCATAAAACTTTCTCCCTAAGGTCCAAAATCTCTACCGACTTCTCTTCATAAGATAGGTCATCTTCCAATTGTAATAACTCTTGATTTATTACATGTGAGGGATTATGTATGATCTTCCAAAAGAGGTATAAGTGTTATACTTCCTAAACATGGGATACATTTTGTGGATGTTCTAGCCAATAGTCCACTTGTCCCATATGATCTAAGATTTAATAGGGGTCAGTGTACTTGGTGCTAAGCATCCCTTTATTACCAACCCACATGACTATCTTCCATGTTGATATTCAAAGGAAAACATTTTCATCAACATCAAACTAAAATCCCATTAAATGGTTGTTAAAATATAAATTATCCCAAATCTTAGTATCTTTTTTGTGATTTTGGATTTCATGATCCTTTTATGTCATCTCTGGCCAATGATTAGGCCCAAGAAGCATTCTTTCTCCAGCTTTATCCCAACATATATAAGTTATACATTCATTCACATATAGATCTTAATATAGTGACATTTTAATACTCTATTAGAAGCTATGTTTGTATGAGAACTCAGTTAATGTGAGGTCCTGATCCCATCCACCATAAAATTTCTAATGGTCATATTCCCTACAAGTCATTGAGTGTCTGAATTTATTTTTATATTGGTTATCATTTTAGAGGTCATAGGTCATATTTAAATTCAATTAAATATTCAAAACATGTTGAATAATTCTATAGAATTTAGATGTGAACATTTGATAACAATCAGAAATGATAGAAAATTGTGCCCCATGCATCCTCACTACTTCTTTTACTTATATCGTTGAAACACGGTCAAGAGAGAAATATTCTCGAATTGAGATAAAATTTATATTCATGGTGATTTGGTCTACTACAACCAATATCACATTATTTTCCTTAGAATTATTGAGTGATATTGTCCAACTTCCCTATTTTTTGGGTAGTCGTTGCAATAACCCTTTAAAAAGTTACCAATGTGCCTTCACTTACTAAAATACCAAGCACCTTACATTGTAGTTCAAAATCACCCTTTTCATATTATCCCACCACTAATGATCAATAATTTACCTATATATAATGGTGATTAAATTATTTATATAGAATGTATATCTACAAGATTCACCGATTAGTTCATTCTTTATCTTTGGAATATATTGAATAAATGGAATTTAGGAAATTTTATTACACCTTCATGGTCAAAATTGAATGTAAGAAACTTCCCACTCATCAAATCTTACTACATATTTTTTAAAAAGGTATATTCTCTTTGGTATTTAGTAATTTTCATTATTAAGGATGGTTGAGAAATTATTTGGGATATGATTGATGATTTCACTTCCCTTAGGATTCTAATGTACAATCGTAATTGGTCGTTTATATAAGGATCTCCTTGAATCCTCGTCATTCTCACCACAACATGGTCTTTCATACATAATGGATCAGCAATTTTGTTTTCTCTTTCATGGTGATAATAAATTAAAAAGTCATAGTATTTATTAAGTTCTTACCATATCCTCTATCTCATGTTCAATTCCTTCTATATGAATATATATTACAAACTTTTTTGGTATGTTTATAAATAACATTTCTCCCCATAAGGATCGTGCCTCCATATCTTTGGAACAAAATAATTACACCTAGAACCATCTCTTGGATGGATATTTCGTCTCATGAGGCATTAATTATCTAGATTCATAAGTTATAACCTTATAATTTTCCATGAGTATTCAACCAACCCCTTTCATAGATACATTATTAAAAATAATATATACTTCTCCAATAGAGGGTCAAGTTAAAATATGTAAAATAACCAATCTCAAGTTCAAATCTTGAAAACATTCTTCACACTCCTTTTCCCAAATAAACATAGCTACTTTTTGACTTAAATTGGATAGTGTATTAAAAAGTCATGATTTTTCCCAAAACTGATATAATATCATGATAAAATAATTTAAATTTGGCTCCCAGTTATTCTTGTAGGATGAGGCCACTAATCAACAATAGTTTTTTTGACTGATTAAATGGATATTCCTTAATGGGTTATAATGTATTAAAAGAAAGCTACTTGTTAAAACTGAAACTCACATTTGATAAATTTTCCAAATCGAATATCCTTACTCAGTGTTTTCAATATGAACTTTATATGAACCTCATCCTCCTTTAAATTTTTTTAATATATCATAATATCATCAATAAAAATTAGAATAAATTTATGAAGTTATTTCTTAATGTCTATATTCATCAAATCTATAAATATAGTAGGATCATTAATAAAATCAGTGGGAATAACAAAAAAGTAATAATGTCCATATCTTGATCAAAATGAATTCAATAGAATAACCTCTTTCATTACCCTCAAGTGATTATAACCCAATAGAATACCAATAATGGATAATTATTTATCCCAATAAAGCTAGTCAAATAAATCATCAATCCTTTGGAGAGAGTACTTTTTTCAATGTGATCCTATGATGTTCTATGTAATAAATTCATAGCTACATTAATCCAGCCTTCTTCTTCACAAAGAGAAAATGTGATCACCAAGTAGAAACACTTAGTCTGATAAATTCCTTATATATATGATATTTATATTGTTTCTATAATTCCTTTAGGTCAATATTTCCCATTCTATATGGGGTCTTTGATATCAGTTTGAATCCAGGTATGAGTTTAATGGAGAAATCTACCACTCTATCTTAGGGATTTCCAGGTAAATACTAAATAAATATGTTAATGTATTCTATAACAATGGGGATATTTTATATTCATATTCATTAATTTCATTTTTAAAGTTCATTTATCTTATCCCTAAAAAGGATAAGGTATGTGATAAGATACAAATAACTAGTTGGGATATATCTACTTTGAAAATAATTGTAGGTTTTATATTCAACTCTACTAAGATTACCATACTTTGAAGTTGACTGAAACATTATACTTTGGGATCCTTTCCACCCCTTGTCCAATGTCAAATCCCACCATGGGAATGAATACTAGATTTTTCCTGAGATTATTCTTTCCAAAATAAATACTATATTGTTTATAAATTATTGATTCTTGGATAATTTCTCTTTGAGTCTTTACTAAAAATTATACTTCTAGTAGATTGGGGATTGATTCTATATTATTTTTAAACAAGGATAAAATAAATGAATGTGTAGAACTAGAATAAAAAAATGTACTTTCTATATTTGAGATAGAAATGGCAGTACCTACCATAACATAATTTTGATAATCTAATTTATCATTTGTGATATAAAATGATCAACATTCTTCCCTTTTCCAATGCTAAGGTTGATGGTGATTTCCCTTTATATCTTCTAATTTGGATAATGAGTGGAAACGTGTGAACTTATTCTATACATGAATCATTGAACATGAGGTTGTGCCTGTACCATCTTCCTTTGATCATTATTATAGAGATGTTGAGGCTTCACCTCAATACAATAGTTTCTGAGATATATTTCAATCTCTTTCACACTTTAACCATTTTCTACTCCTGAGAAAGAAGTTCCTTCACGGTGTATTCCCCTATATGTTACATGTTATAAGTTGGACTTTCTTTCCATCTCTTTCATGGTCAAAGTTATTACATGATTTTGGACCCATAACTCTCTTATCTTCATTCAACATATTTGGAAACTTCAATTCTACAAACTCAAATTCAACATTCATATAATTCATCACTTTCTAATAATATCTTTTATAGTAATTTTTTTATATTTCACGGCAGATGGGGTCCCAATCCCCTAAATAATATGTCAACATTCTCCGTATGATCCATAATAAATCTAGATGTGTAATGAGAAAGACATATAAAGTTTATAACATGGATTTACACTGATTCATTTTCCCTTTTATTTGGTTATTGTAATTATTTCACTATTTTTGTTTGCAATGAACGATGGGGGGTATTTATTGAAAAATATTACTGTGAACTCATCCCACTCCATACCATCAATCGCCCTTCTTGGATTCATGTTTTTAATCAGTGTCTATCATTGATCATTTTCTCATTATAATTGATATACTACTAGGATGAATTTATCATTTCTTGAACAATGGAGTGAAAAAAATTATAATGGTTATCCATTGTTCGGTAATAAATGGGTCAGTATAACCACTAAAAGAAGGTGGTTGTTAAAAAATTAAGGATTCAACAGAAAATTTTTTCCATTGAGGTGAATATATCCACTCTACATTTGTTGAGTTTTATTCATAACATGATATATTTTATGCATTATTATCACAATTATTTCAATTTGGACTTCCATCAGAGGTCTATCAGCACATCATCCATTGCACTAATCATTTTTGTGATTCCTCATAATTCCTTCTATTTAAAAAAGAAAAAAAAACCTTAGCCAGAAAGATGTTTATTTTAGTTATATTATAATTATAAATTAATTTTTTTTCTATAAAACATCCTTCTTAAATATTTTATTATCTATGAAAAATTACATTTTTGATATATCCTTTATAATGGTTTATAATAATTTTTTTATTAACTAAATATATCCCTCAGAAGTGTCAAACTATGAACGTAGAAATCCCCATTAACATGAACCAATTCCTGATCAATTCTTTATAAATGCGGTGTTTTTGAGTGTTACCCCTAGATATATCTATGCCAGATCTATATCCACTTGTTCATATCCAGTTATGGATTTAGTTTCTCTGAACCCACTTAATTAATTCTTATAAAAAATAATAGGATGTTTTAATATGCATAAAAATTTCTCTAGGGTTCATAATAAGGAATTATATTCATATTACCACAAATAACTAAACCTTAGATTGATACCATCTACTAAATCCCTCTTTTTATTAAATAATATTTTAATACATGGTTTAAAATAGTGGATGTTTTAAATTTTAGTTTCTTTTAAGTGAAGAACATTATACACGAATACTTAAAAAACTATTCTAATCCAATTTAACAGATTCTTCATGGGTTCTTCCTTTACAATATTTACTTCCTCTCATAACATGTGAACATATATCAAAGTAATGGGGTGATAATGGGGCACAATATAGAAATAAACAAGGGAAACTTTTAGCATGTGAACATGAGGAATATCAATAACAACACAAGGCATAACAATATAACCTCAAAAACAGATCACAAGGGATATCATAATAATATTAAAAAAACCATAACATGGAAATGTGACTAAATAATTTAAATGATACATTCATAAGAATATCAGCAAGGTCTGTCACCAAGGTGTCATAAATGAAAATCACCAACGTTACTCGCCAAGGTATCATAAAACATGTCATTTCTAGGGATTTAATTCTTTACCAAAATAATTGGAGGACTATAAGGGAAAAAATTCACATTTATCAATTACATTGATCCACATATATCAAAATCATTAATTTAATTAATATTCCCTAGAGAATAAATAATGGGTTTTTTTATCAAAATCAAGGAGTACAATAGTGCTTAAAGACACGATCACAATATCATTTTTATCCAAAGAAAATGGAATGTGGGTTTCTTATATGTAAATACATAAATAAAAATAATTAATTTTTACATATATGTGAATACCTCTCTAGATGAAATAGGTTTGAGTTTTCAAAAGAAAAATAAATAAAATAGAATTTATTAATTAGAGATAGAAATTTGAGAAGTAAATTCCACATCATGATTGGTTTAAAACGTGGTTTTAGGAAAGGATAAAATTAGAGTGAACAATGTTTTATCATTTATAAACAATAATTTGGATGTAATGGTATGATAAAACATGTAATAAAAGATAGTAACCATAACATTTAGAAGAGATATTCAAAAAGCTGTTTTTGAATTGAAGATAACGGAAGGATAATTCCCTTACCTTGAAGAGTTTCTCCAAAATATTGAGTAATTGAACTTTGGGGGATTGAGGACACCTTGGGGGACTCCATGGGGGTAACATATATCCTAAATACGTGGTTTATGGATTGGTAATGAATGGAAATGGAGAAATGGATGGGGATTAATAGAAAAAGTTGAGGATTTGTTTAATAATTTACAAATATTGGCCTTGGAAATCTAGGTTGGGGAAAAAGAAAACCCATTGGCATACGCATAATTGTTTCCCATTGTTTTGGAAATTTGAGTCATATTTTAAGTAATTTAAACCCACAAGAATAGAATATCATTTTATTAATTATTTTTTCAGGGAAAATTAAAGCTTCCACAAAGTAATGTTTTTATTGTCAAAGCTTGTATTTTAGACATAGGAAAGTCATTTATAAGTTTTTAAATTGATTAAATTACATTAAAATATTATACATTATAAAAATTACAGATTTCAGATCTTTTATTATGGTTAATTATTTAGTAAATCATTATGACCTAATTATGATTCCATTAACCATACCAAAACACCCAAATTGTATTTTAACTATTTAGAAAGAAAAAATTTATTTTAGAAAATTATCATAAATTTACCTTAAAAAAATTTGACGTGATGATTTAAAAATTTATATTTATGGTATCATAATTATTTTCTAAATATGAAAATTTTGACTTTTATATATATAATTTTTTTATTAAAAAATTGTGGGTTGAATGGCACAAGTAAATTTCTGACACTTTGAAATTCCTTAGGTCATAAAAAAATTATTTTATACTTTATATTTAAATAAGTGAAAATTTAAAAAAACAATTTCATTAAAATATTTATTATTCATAATACCTTAGATTATTAAAAAAATTATATCTTTTTAAAAAATTACAATTTGTGTTTCAAAATCAATTTATCAAATTTGACCGAATTAAACATATATATTATTATTCAAAAATATTCCTAAAAATGAATTAATGGATTTACAATAGTATTTATACAATGTAATTACAACTCAAGAAACTGTGGCCTAGAATAAAAAACCCCTTATGACACCTGCTTATTACCTAAGGGTAATGTGTGTGGTTGTGATAGATTTAGGGGGTGACTCTACTAACATCGATCGAGCATGAAATTTCCACCAACTCGAACTTATCTCATAGTAGATTTCATTATAGATTTAATTTTTTAATCTTGTCATGAGAATGGTCATGTTTACACCACAATGATGCGACATATATCCCATTTTTGACTATTGGGCTTCAAACATCAAGACACTACTTGTGGTGGCAATCTCTTCTCCTTTATTCATTTTTTACCTTATCAATTTTTACTTATAAAAAGTAATTATAACATTAAAATTATTAACAATGGGTATAGATCCAAAAGGTCAAATTTTCGAACTGTTATATTGAGAATGGTCATATTTGAAGAATAGTCCTAAAACTGTGGAATTTGGATAGTCACATTACCCTTTATACTCTATAAATACCACTTCATTATTTCATTCAATATTAAATTCAATTCCATACAAGGATATATATTTTCATTTTATAACATATTTATTTATTTATTTCATGTTGGGGAGATGATTCTAATGGATGGTATCGATCCTTATTTTCTGGTTTTTGTGACTAATGTTTTAATAATTGTTAAAGTGCTATTTTTTTGCGTAAATTATAATATAACATGTTTTCTCAAGAAGGAAATATCTTTTAGAAAACAAGGATTATTACACCAAAACTTTTCATGCTATCACTTATATATATGAGAAAAATATGTTCTTAATTATTCCAAACATATAAGTATGTGTGCCCTGATTCCTACCTCATGGGATAAATAGTAATTCCTATATCTCGGACCTCGAGTGCAACTATAAGTCCCTAATTGCCTCCAGCTTGTCTTAATACTCAATTCCCCCAGTATCGGAGTCACCTTATTCCCATGGCGTATCGAGGAGATTCCATGGTCCGAAAGAGAATGTTTTAGAATTATGACCTTAAACTATGTGACAACCTTTTAGAGTTCATATATATAAGAATATTCAATTCAATTAACATCATGTTTTATCCTTTACTAGTACTTATTAGTCTAGCTCATTTTATGGTCCAACTATCATTACTTTAAAATATGTATACATATTGGTGAGATACCCCTTAATTTACCATGAGTTGGAAAATTGGTATGGGTTCACCTATCTCCCCATTGTTATGCATGTTTTCATGCCACTACAGTCTTATTTTTGGGAAGATAAATATAACTCCCCTAGTTCTGAGCTCTTTAACCATAAATTAAAAACCATGGTTTATGTATCATAACCCTAAATTATTTTCAACCACACCTAGGTTTGTATTATTTAGAACATGGACTTGAAAATTCATGTTATGTTCTTATTACTATTATTTTTATTTATAGACAACCTCACCTCAATGGTCCATGAATATAATGTTAATCTATATATAAATTACCCTAAAACATGTTAATTTCCATTAGGTTCATTATTAATGGGGAGTATACCTCATTCTAATTAAATGATAGATTATCTAACCCTTTCCCCATGTCCCGTGAATATAAACTACATACACATTTATCTAATGTTGTCGACATTAGATGTGTATTTTATAGTTCATGTTAGTTATTTTCCATGCATAGCCTCACATAGACTACCTCAGCTCTATCAGTCTAATTTTCATCACCATAAATATAGAACCCTCATTTTATGCATCATCACATTGAATTAATTCCACATTGAGTATGGTTTTTCTATAATGGAATTGGGACCATTGTTTATGATTGGATTTCCTTCATCTTCTACATCTATTACCACACCACATTATAGTCTATGAAATATTATATTGAACAATGAAGTATTAACGACTAACTCTGCTCGACCAAAGGCATGGCTTACCCATTTCCCACATATTTGAATGGTTTAGTAATATATCAGACATAGTTAACCACCATTAACTTGAGTAATGAATTCAAGTGTATCGTGGGGTGATTGGATCACTCCTTTATCATTCATCTTTCTCTCACATCCACTCTTTATATCACTAGAGTTTTGTTCACACCATAAATATCCTAGGTCATAATGATCTCATTTTTGTAAGGAAAAAACCCCTCTAAAGTCCCACTATACATATATATTACATTTCCTAAAGAAATATTTCTCAGAAACCACATGATAGATCTTGTATTTCTCATGTGGTCTATGGCCAACCGCAGTTTTCTACCCGATCCCTAATGATATAGAAATGGAATCAATGTTTTGAATTTTTTTAAATGTATTTCATATCCCATCTTTCACTTCATTTGCAATTGAAATGATATAAATCATGATTACCCTTTTTTAGTTACTCCCCCTTTCTCAAGTGTAGTCTTATCGCCATTAGCGTTACCCCCTCATATTTTTAGTAAATTGGATATATGAATTCATCCTATGGAACTAATAAAATTGTTCTCCAATATTCATGATACCCATTAGTGATTGTTGTAATATTCTAAACCCATCCCATCAATCACTATCTGGAACCCTTGTATTTCCCAAGAAGCCTTTAATTACCCCTTGTTTTACACATTGAGTATGGCTGATGCAAGATTAAGATTTTTTGTTCAGATTCCATTTTTTCATGATTTAGATTCCCTATATAGTCCCTGATATGTAACTATCAACTTTATAGGCCTTCCACATCCTCAATTTATGACATTAAAATATTTGGTAAATGTCCTTACTATAAGAAATTAAATTACATGGTATCATCTATATTTCATGATATAAAATTATATGACACTTTGGTTCTCACCTAAGAGGATTCTCCATTAAGTTATTGTTAGTTACCACATGACTTTCCAAAAAACGTGTATATTGATTCCCACTCTTTGGGATACATAGTGGCATTTGGAAGCATAATATTAGACCTATACATAAGCATTATCCCATTTCATAATTACACTCAAAGTACTCATTTGACTCATGTTGATCCACTTTTCTACCAAGAACTCAGAAAACACCCATTTTTAAAACCCTAATGTGTCTGAGCGCGATCATCATTGATGGATTTCATCCTTCAAAACAATGTGTTTCTTGATTTCTATCTTATGGGAAACATAATGATTCCTTGATCTCCTTGCATGTGTTCATCCATAAATCACATGTAGCCGCAATATATTCTGGCTTTTGGACCCACACCCCCAAACTAGGTTGTATTGACCTATCCAATACTGATATGGATATACAATCAAAGGGTATGGTCCATGAACTATCAACTTAAACTCTGTGTAAATTTCATGGGATGATCTTACCTAACCCTAATAACTCATTCACTATAGACTCTCCGTCACTTCATTTTGTTATATTATCACACCTTTGGTTAAATATGTGTCCCTATAAACATAAACGCCACTTTTTAATGTTTTGTAACAACAAAATCCAACGCTTTATTCTGAGATGTCGGAACATAAAATTTATCCCTCAATGATTTCAATTTCATGAAATTAAATTACACATGGAATGAGGCATAAAGGATTATCAAATATTAATCCAATAAAAGGCGAAGAGATATAAAATTAGAATTTCCCTAACCAATCCATATCTTCATGTGAGTTAGAAAAAAGGTAGATAATATGTGGGAGAAGGTATAGTTCCTATGAGGCATATCATATAGACTATGTAAAATCAAGTCTATACTTGATGGACCAATTAGTCCATGAAAATGTTAGAGAAAATATTTTACCATGTTATACTTTTCTGTCTTAGTGATATTATGACCTAATAAATTTCATCATTTCATTAACACATTGTAACACCCCATGATTCCATGATATGCTTCTCTTTTAATAATACATTAGCTTGCGATGTACGCAACATCGAGTTCTAGCACCCCACGACCAATCAAACTATCTGTTATGAATTTTAATACAAACTTTTTGAAAATTTATTAATTTATTTTTCAAAATGGACTTTATTTAGGTATTCTGAATATCAAAATTTTCTTAGAGTGAATTTTTGGTATTTTTCTAAAAAAATCAATTTTTGATAAATTGTGAAAAACACTGCGTTATTGATTAAAACTTACTTTTATTAAAATAATTATTATTTTTAATTAAATTAATTTTAAAGTCAAAATAGATACATAATAAATATATTAACAAAACTTAATTCATTGGAGTCATTTTATAAAAAGATTAGATATATTAAATTTTATTGATCTTTTTAACGTCTTTTACCCACATTCTAGACACATTTGCAAATTTTCATAAAACATAATTTTACCACTTCTATGAAATTAATTTCGAAACACTGAGAGACATGGTTGACATTAGTATATAAAATTTAGTTCAATAAGATGAAAATAATATTTGTTGAGTAGTAACTTTTCAATTTTATTTACCACAGTTTAAAGTTAATAGGCTTATTAATGGTGAAAATGATATTACAATTACCCCCACACATGTCCTAATTCTAATAGATAGGTGTATTTTGACCTAAATAATCAATATGAATAAAATATGATCCTTTTGGTCCACATTGATATGATTTGGATGTTTATTATTATTTTATTTAAAGAAGAGTTGAAAGTGTTAAATTCAAAATTTTAATAACTATAACATTTTTATTATAGGTTTATACATAATATAAATTCTACTATATATATTCATTATAAATATAAAAATAATTCCTACATAATTTGATTTTAGTTTTAAATTTTAAAAATTAAATAATTAAATTCATTTATGACACAATGATGATGCAGTAATTACCTAATTATGGAAAGATTAAAACAATTGATATTATAAATATACAAATAAATGTAAATTGAGACTTTTGATGCATTAAACTATTTCTCTAGGTGAATATTACATGTTAGGGTTTATTAAATAATTTTTTTTCCAAGTGATAAAGTTGTTATGACTTTAACAAAAACAAAATACCAAATAGTGTCAAAATTGAAATAAATGAGTTTTTAAAAGAAATACTATATTATTAAATGATATAATATTTCTAAGAAACTATGGTTCATCTAAAGGACTTATATATGTTTTGATATGTCAATAATGAAACACTTGGGGTTCACTTGTATTTTTATAGAAATTTTATTAACCATATATTATAATAATACAAGAAGACATGGTAAATGATAAACTATTTAACCAAGAGTTAAATCTAAAATATAAGGTTAATATGGTGACATGAACATTTCTAAAACCTATTTGTTGAAACTATTTTGACCCACCCCACCTTATCCTTGAAATAAAACCGTTTGTAGCCATTAGAAACCGTAAATGATTTTATAATAAAATAACATTTCATGATTTTCCTAAAGTTACCCTCACCTCTCTAATAAAAGCCTATTTCCCCTTCTCTCAAGACCACACCGCCAAATAAATTTGGCTTGGCCAACCCCTACACAAATATTCTCCCAACTAACCTCAATTCAACATATAGGCCTCACTTTGATCATAAAGCCAACCTAAGTATTTCTTTTGTTAAAATCAAAAGGTGGATCCCGAAGAAGAGGTAATAATTTAATCACCTCTTTCAAATTTCTCTTCTTCTTCCATTTCCTCATTCTTTGTTGTTTCCATAATAAAGTAAAAAACTCCAGTACCTTTTACATATGGTGATGTTATTATAAATATGTTTCAATGATATTCATTATTCTATCCATCCTATTAATGACAAAGTCACCATACGTGCGTACGTACGACTTACCGTCTCCACGTTGTGGTGTAGTTTTTTATTCAACAATTTATTATTTTGATGGGTATTAAAATGAGTGTAATTGATTTAAATAATAAATATAACACGTTAATGATTCTATATATATCATATAACATCCAATAATATATGACTTTACCATCAATAGATTGAAACAATTCAAGAATAAGTTTTATTTTATGGTTAAAAAAATATTTAAGAAATTAATATAATTATGGATATGAATCAAATAAATCCAATACATAACAAACATGACTTATGTAACATAGAATATAATGGAAAATAAACCATTTAACACCCAAAACAATGATACTATTTAAATATTATTAACAATGCAATATTAGAAGATCATATATGATATCATATTTCTGTATGTGGTTCCTGTAAAATTTAATTACAATGATTTACCTATTATACAGGAAGGTAACATAACCTCTAACAAGGAAAAGTACAATGTAAGGGTTAGTTTTACAATCTCTTTATTATCTGATGTTTTTAATATCTATGTATCTACTCGGACCTCTTAATCATCCACATCCATGTTTCTTAAAATGTATTTCAAAACATTTATAGTATTTATTAGACAATGGGTTAAAGTCATTTGTACCCTTGTTTGAATTTTTATAAAATTGTTTGTAAGGAATATTTCTATCTCTTTCCAAACAAGGTACATTATGGCCTTTTCAACAAATTATGGAAATAATGTTTTTTTAACACATAAGATATGTGTGGCTATTTTCCGCCATTATAACACATTTGAAGTTACCAAGTATATAAGAATATTTTCAAAATAAATATTTTCTTTTATAATTATGTTACTATTAAACGATTTCAAAATAGTAAGAGATATTTCTCTCAAATTGTTTTGATTTCATCTATGTCAACATCCTTTGAGGAATTTTACACTTCTTTGAAGTTTATTTATTATGATATAATCTTACATATTGTATTGAAGGTTTTGTGATACATTTGACTATGGATGTGTTATTTTTATATCATTCATGGTTTATGGTTTAAGTATTGACATTTACTATTCTTTTTTTAATAATAATGTTTATATTATGTTTCATTGTTTTCATATGAGAAATGCATTAGACTTAGTATGTGATGGGTGGAGCCCGATATAACTCCTTGATGCATTAGTAGGTCTTATGAGACAAACTAGTGTCTTGGTATAAATCCTTGAAAAAATCTTATTTTTAGTCTTGGCATGATATATTGACTATGTAGTTATGATGTCTGACATTATGCATTCCATCATTATGAAATTAGCTATTGATAATACATGCGATTGTTCGACTAGTATAATATAAATGTGAATAATTAAATGTCATTATTTGATTTATCTTTTCCATATTATACTGAATTTTAAGTTTAAAAGTCTTTTTTTAGTCTAATACATTTACATATATGTTTATGCTTATTTATGATAGTTTTTGCTATATTGTTATGCTTATGGAGCATCTTAACTTAACCCTTTCATCTGTTTTCTTTTTCCGAGGATCTGAAGAATTATATTCTGATTAACCTATAAGTGTATTCCAATGGATATGAGTGTGTTCAATGGGGACAACATGTTTTTTTCTTTATTTCATGATATAATGTACAACTTATGCATGTATCTAGTACTTCCAAGGATACTAAACTAACTGGTATTTTGGGACATGATTTCTTTAATCATGCCTATCTTATGTAATAATGCACTGACTCAGGGTAACTAGGACTAGAGAGTTATAGTTAGTATCCGAGGAAGTTTATTACAAATCATGGAAACGAAATTTAGATAAACTCTAATTAGAGAACATTACCCTAAGATAGACTTTTAGGATTACTATAGAAGAACATCCTATAATTATGGTAATGTAGAGATTTTGTGAGTTTTCCAAGAAAATACATCCCTATCTGGATACAAGAATGCAGAGGTGGCTTTGGCATAGATGTACCAAAGAGTGAAAACTCCGACAAGGAGTCTCGGGCTTGACCTGGGGTATCTTTGTACATGACACTCGGCCTTGTTGTACTCTTGGTTATGACACTCCTGGGGGATATGCTTAGAAAAATTCACATTTTCTTTATAATAAATTATGAAGGATTTATGAGTAAATAATTTCTCAAAAAAACATTTTTTATGATTACGGATTATAGGCATAAATTGTTCAATTTATGCTATGTATTTTACTAGTTCAGAATTTTGTATTTTGATTCATAAACTAATCTAGTATATGTCATTGTTTTGAAATGGCACCTGGTGTAAGGAATGGAAACCATAACAATGCATGTAATACATGTATGGATTTCCCCAAAACTCAAAATAATTATAGTGGGGATGGTGATTCAACTGGTGTGGAAAAGCTTATAACCATACTCGGACAACTCACTCAGGTTATGAATAATATCCTTACCTGTAGGGAGCACCCCGATCCACAATGCGAAGGATCAATGTTAGATAGATTCATGAGGCAACAATCACCAAAATTCAATGGGAATACAAATCCATTTGTAGTTAATCAATGGATAAGTTTCTTAGAGAAAATATTTCATGCTTTGGAGAGTAGCGAAAGAGATAAAGTTGTCATGAAAGTTCATCACCTCACAGGAGATGCAGATCAATGTTGGTAATTTATTCAAAACAAAAATCAGGATAAATAAGTATCAAATATGGAGTGGAGAAATTTTAAAGATCAATTCTTAGAAAAATACATTCCTTGTGACCATCGAGTGGATATGGAAGGAAAATTTCTGAGTCTAAGGAAAAATGAGGATGAGAATGTTGCAAAGTATGAGGCTAACTTTACTAGGTTAGCATGTCAGGCTGAAAATTATATATATAACCGAAGGAGTAAGTTTGATCAAATTTTTAAGGGGTTAAAACCATTTCTCTGTCGATCATTAGTCTCACAATCTTTCTCATTGTACGAAGATATAGACACATGTACTATCAAGATAGAAAAATAATTCTCTAATCTTACGACTTTAAAGAAAAGCAAGAGAATAAGAGATTAGCTGAACACTATGAAAAGTAAAATAAGGGAAGAATGGAAAAGTTGAATTTCTATCCTACAGTAAATGTGGGAAGAAACACCCAGGTACATTCCTGAATGGAATGAGAGTCTATTACGTTTGTGGTAAAAAATACCACAAAGCTCGTGATTTCAAAGGAATGAAAGGGGTTGTCAATGTTGAATGCTACAATTATAGAAAAATGAGGCATTATACAAATGAATATCCTTAATACCAAGGAAAATTAACTTAGAAAAGGCCAATGGAGCATGGAGAATATTATACGATCACTACTACTGAGGTTGAAGCTCTGAATGATGTGGTGGTAGGTAATTTAATGGTTTCCTAAAATTTATCCAATACTTTGTTTGATTCTATATCATCGCATTATTTCATATCTTCCTAGTTTTCTATGAAATTTAGATATTTTCAATTTTATTTAATAAAGGAGTTGTTAGTAAAAAATGTAAGGGAAGTATCATTGCAAAAAAATTGTCAATCAATTCCCATTAGGGAATATAAACGTTCTTTATCATCCGAAATCACCATTATACCCATGATTGAATTTTATATAATACTCGATAAGGATTTTCTTTCAGACCATGATGAGAAAATTTATTGTATGAAGAAGGATGTTACAATTTTTTATAATGATAAGGAGTGCCTTATCTTTAGAGCAGAAACGTCACCATCTGATTCTATTCTAGATCCCCCCCCAGTAGCCATACTAAATTAAATTATTGGGGAGGAATATAATGAAATAACAATCGGAGGGGAAAGGAATGTTCAAATAGAGAATGTACATATTGTGTAAGAATATGTTGATGTGTTTCTAGAGGATTTACATGGACATCCTCTTCAATGAGAAATTGATTTTTCCATTGATTTATTTTCTGGTTCAAGGCATGTATTGAAGACCCCTTATAAAAAGGCCACTGTGGAATTAGTGGAACTAAATAAAAAAATAGATGAATTGAGTAATAAAGGATTTATTCACCCCAGTGTTTCTTCATGGGGTCCCCTATTCTTTTTGTTAAAAATAAAGATGGATCCATGAGATTGGGAATTGACTATAGGGAGATGAATGCTATAAAAATAAAGACCAAATACCCCTACCTCACATTGATGATTTATTTGATCAACATCATGGAGATAAGTATTTTTCAAATATTTACCTTCGATCTCGATACCATCAGTTGTGTGTGAAAAATGAATACATTCCAACGACAGAATATTGAACAAGGTATAGGCATTATGAGTTTATAGTAATTCATTTTGGACTGACGAATGCACCCTCTGTTTTCATGGATCTAATGAATAGATTTTTCAAGTAATATCTTGATGAATATGTAGTGGTATTTATTGATGATATCTTTGTATACTCCAAAAGCTACAAATATCATGAAAATAACTTGCGCACAATTATAAGGACTCATATAAGAAATAAATTATGTGGAATTTTTAGCAAGTGTGAATTATTGCTTCAAGATATTTCTTTTCTTGGTCATATTGTCTCTAAGGATGGAATCACTATTGATCCTTATAAGACAATAGAAATATAATAATGGCTAGCACTAATGGTTATAACTGAGTTACACAGATTTATTGGTTTAATAGGTTATTATCTGTGTTTCGTGTGGAATGTTTCACAATTGGCTAACCCATTAACACAACTCAGATTTAAAAGGGTTAAATTTGTTTGTAAAAAAGGGTGTAAAGAATGTTTTGAAGAATTTAATAGAAGATTATTAAATGATCCTATATTGACTCTACCATTAGTTAATAATGGTTTTGTTATTTGTAGTTATTATTCAAATAAAAGACACGGTTCGGTCCTTATACAAAATGATAAAGTTATTGTCTATGCATCACAACAACTAAAAATTCATGAAAAAATATCCTACTCATGATCTTGAGTTATTAGTTGTAATCTTTTCTTTGATGATATAGAGATAATATATATATGGCTAAAAATTAAAGAGATATGCCGACCACAAGAGTTTGATGTATATTCTCTCACAGAAAGAACTCAACATGAGGAAAAGGTGATGGTTTTAACTACTCAAAGATTATGATTTCACTATACACAACCACTCGGGGAAGGAAAATAAGTGGTCGATGCTTTGAGCAGAAAGGATCATGGATTTCTAAATAAGATAAGAGTTGAATGGGATCCTATGTTCATAGATCTAGTAAAAATGGATATGGGAATAATCCTGGAAGTTGAAACGTCAATACTTTTCCAATGGATGCCAAACCATCTTCACTAAAAAGGATAAAATGTTCTCAGACCGATGATGAGGGGTTTCAAGAGAAAAATAAAGTTTTGAATGATGGGAGATTGATCAACTTCGTATATGATGATGGAATTTTGAAATTTGGGAAAAGGATTTGGTTTCCTGATATACCTAACCTTAAAAAGGAATTATTGGATGTTTCTCAATGTTCCAATTTCTCTATACACCCTGGTATCACTAAGATATATAGATATTTGAAGGAACACTTTTGGTGGGACAAGATGAAGAGGGATATTGCTGATTATGTATCAAGATGTATGGTTTGTTATCATGTTAAGGCTGTAAGGAAACATCCTAGAGGGTTCATGATACCTCTTCCCATACATGATTGGAAATGGGATGATACTATGAGGGAATGTTTCATGGGACTACCAAAGAATCCTAAAAGGAATGATGCAATATGGTTCATTAGGGATCATCTTAAAAATTCATCACATTTTATTTCCATAAGAGAAGATTTAAACTTGAACGTTTAGCAATACTATATATTAATGAAATTATAAGACTTCATGGTGTACCCCTATCGATTGTTTCTGATCATGATCCCCATTTTACATCAATATTCTAGAAAAGTCTTCAGAAATCCCTAGATATAGATATTCATTTAAGCACTGCCTACCACCCTCAAACTGACAGACAATCAGAATAGACTATTCAAACCATAGATGGCATGTTAAGATCTTTCTCACTTTAATTTCATGGTATGTGGGATCAATATTTACCTCTGTTAGAATTTTCCTATAACAATATCTTCCAATCAAGTATTTATATGGAACCATATGAAATGTTATATGGAAATAGATATTGCACCCCAAGTTCTGGGGATGGTGTTGGTGAAAGAAAAATTGTTGGCCTAGAACCTGTTGACAAAAAATAAAAAAAGATAATATTATCCAAAACCACATCAAAGTAGCTCAGAGTTGGAAAATGAGCTATTCTGATAACCAAAGGAAGGATTAGGAATTTCAAGTATGAGATCATTTTTTATTGAAGGTATCTCCATGGAAGGGTGTTATAAAATTCAGTAAGAAGGGTAAATTACGTCCTAGGTACATCAGAACTTTCGAAATATTAGATATAATTGGAGTTGTATCTTACCATTTGGAAATTCCTCTAAGTCTCTCCAAAGTTCATGATGTGTTCCACATATCACTATCGAGAAAATACATGCCTGACCTAATGCATGTACTCACCTATGAAGAAATAAAACAGGAACCTGATCTTTCTTATTGTGAAGAGACTATCAGGATTGTTGATACCAGAGAACAAGTGTTGAGAAACCAGACGACTTGTCTGGTAAATGTTCTATGGAGAAACCATAAGATGGAAGAGGCAACGTGGGAACCCGAGGAACTTATGATGAAGAACCACCTGAATCTTTATATGTAGTAGTATTCTAGATATTTTTGAGGACTGAATTATTTTAAGGAGGGAAGAATGTAACACCCCAATCATCCATGGTATGCTTCTCTTTGAATAATACAATAGCATGCATTGTACTCAACTTCGAGTTCTAGCACACCATGACCAATCAAACTAGCAATTATGAATAGTAATACCCACTTTTTGAAATTATAGTTTTTAAAATAGACTCCATTTTTGTATTCTGAATATAAAAATTATCTTAGGGTGAAATTTTGGTGTTTTTCTAAAAACATTCAATTTTTTGATGGATAGTGAAAAACACTCCATTATTGTTTAAAACCGACATTCATTTAAATAATTATTATTTGTATTTAAATTTATTTTAAAGTAAAAATATATACATAATACCTATATTAGACCAATTTCAATCATTGGAGTAATTTTATAATAATATAAGATATAAATATTTTAATTGAACTTTTTAACATTTTTTACCCACCTTCTAGGCACATTTGAAAATTTAGATAAAACATAATTTTACCACTTATGTGAATTGAATTTAAAAAATCCAAGAGACACGGTTTACATTAGTAAGTAAAATGTGGTTCAATAGGATGAAAATAATTTTGGGTGAATAGTAACTTTTGAATTTTATTTACCATAGTTAAAATCAAATTGGGTAATTAAAGGTAAAAATGTTATTATAATTACCCCAACACATTTCCTAATTCTATTGGATAGGTTTATTTAAACCAAAATCAACCCTAGTAATAAAATTTGATCCTTTTGATCCACTTGTATTATATTTGGACATTTATTATTATTATATTTTAGGAAGAGTTAAAAGTCCTAAATTCAAATTTTAATAACTACAAAATTTTTAATATAGGGTTACACATAAGATAAATTCGACTATAAAGATTTATTAGAAAGATAAAAATATTTCCTACATAATGGTTTTTTATTCATAATTTATAGACATTAAATAATTAAATTTATATATGACACAATGATGATGTAGTAATTAACTTATTAAAAAAATATTAAAATATTTGATATTATAAATATCCAAATAAATGTAAATTGATATTTTTTTATGAATTACACTAATTTTATAGGTTAGTATGAAATTTTAGGGTTTATTAAATAACTTTTTTTCAAAGGTATAATGTTTTTATGACTTTAACAAAAAAAGTACCAAATAGTGTCAAAAATGAAATAAAAGAGTTTTTAAAAACAAAATACAATATTATTAAATGATATAATAATCCTAAAAATGTATGGTTCTACCAAAGGACTTGTATAAAGTTATATATGTAAATAATGAACTATTTGGGGTTATCTTGGCTATTTATTGTATGTTTATTAACCATTTATTATAATAATACAAGATGACATGGTAAATGTTAAACTATTTAACCAAGAGTAAAATCTAACAGATAAGGTTAATATGGTGACCAAATCTGGTCTAAAACCTATTGGTTAAGAATATTTCGACCCATACCCACAATTTCCTCGAAATAAATATATTTGGTTCCATTATAAACCGAAAACTATTTTTATAATAAAATAATATTTCAAGATTTTCCTAAAGTGACCCTCACCTCTCTTATAAAAGATTAGTTCCCCTTCTCTCAAAATCACACCTCCAAATCCATTTGACCTGGCCAAACCCTGCTCTAATATCCTCCCAACTACCATAAATTCAACCTATAGGCCTTAATTAGATCATAAAGCCAACCTATGGAGCCCTTTTGTTCAAATCAAAAGGAAGAACCTAAAAAAGAGGTAATAATTTCATCACCTCTTTCAAGGTTCGCTTCTTCTTCCACTTCTTATTTATTGGTTGTTTCTATACCAAATTATTAACTCTAGTATCTTATACATAATATGATGTTATTAAAAATATTTTACAACCATATTCATTATTCTATCCATCCTATGAAGGAAAATGTCACCATACATGCGTACATACGACTTACTATCTCCATGTCATGGTGTAGTGTGTTATTCAACACTTCATTATTTGGAAGGGATAATAATGAGTATATTTGATGGAAATAATAAATATAACATGTTAATTACTATTTATATATGATCAAACATCCAATTACATATGATGTCACCATCAAATAGAATTATATTGTCGCTCGTGCGTACGTACGGATTGTCGTCTCCACGAATGCGATGAGATTCAATCCCCATCGTAACAGTTCAAGAACAATTTTCATTTTATGGTTAAAAATAATATTTAAAAAATTAATATCATTATGGATATGAATTAAATAAATCTCATCCATAACAAACATGACTTACGTAACAAATTATATAAAGGAAAATGAATCAGTTAACACCCAAAACAATGATACTTTTGAAATATTATTTACAATGAAATATTAGAAGATCATATATGATATAATATTTGTGCATTTGATTCTTTTATAATTTAATAAGAATTATTTAACTATTATATAGGAGGTTAACATACCCTTGACCAAGGAAAAGTATAAGGTAAGGGTTAATTTTTCAATATCTTTATTATCCAAGGTTGATAATACGTAAGTATCTATTGGGACATCATTATCATCCACATTCATGTTTCATAAAATTCATTTCAAAACATTTATACAATTTATTATACTATTGGTTAAAGTCATTTATACCCTTGTTTGAATTTTTATAAAATGGTTTGAAAGAAATATTTCCTTCACTTTCCAAACAAGTTACTTAAGGACCTTTTCGACAAATTAAGAAATAATTTTTTTTAAACTTTTACGGTGGGTGCAACTATTTTCAACCATTATAACAACTTATAAGATTCCAATATTGTAAAAATATTTTCAAAATAAATGTTTTATTTTATAATTATGTGCCTTTTATATTATTTCAAAATATAAAGAGATATTTCGCTCAAATAGTTTTGATTTCATCTATGTCATCATCCTTTGATGAATTTTACACTTGTTTGAAGTTGATTTATTATGATACAATCTTCCATATTGTATTAAAGGTTTTGTGATATATTTGATGGTGGATGTGATATTTTAGTACCATTCACCATTTATGGTTTAAGTATTGAAATTTTGTATGCTATTTTTAATATAAATTATTATATTCTACTTCATCCCTTTCATACGAGGAATGCATTGGACTTAGTAAGTGACGGGTGGAGCCCACTATAGCTCCTTGATGCATCACTAGGTCTCATGAGAGAAACTAGTGTCTTGGAACAAGGCCATGAAAAAGTATTATTTTTAGTCTTGGAATGAGACCTAGACTATTTGGTTATGATGTCCATAATTATGTATTCTATCATTATGAAATTAACGATTGATATTACATGTGATTGTTTGACTAGTAGAATATCCATGTGAATAAGTTAATGGAATAATTTGATTTATCTTTTTCATATTATGCTTAATTTTATGTTTAAAATTATTTTTTTAGTCTTATACATTACCTTAAATGTTTATGCTTATTTATGTTAGTTTCCGCAATATTATTATCCTTGCTGAGCATCTGAGCTCATCCCATTCTAATGGTTTCTTTTTCCAAGGATGTAAAGAAGTATATTTTGATTAACCTGCTAAAATAGAACAAAGAATATGAGTGTGTTCAATGGGGAAAAATGTTGTTTCTCTTTATTTCATGATGTAATGTAATAATTATATATATATCTAGTACTTCCAAGGCAACTAAACTGGTCGTTCTTTTGAGGACATGATTCCTTGTATCATGACAATGTCATGTAATAATGCACCAAATCTAGGTAACTACGATTATGGAGTTACACGCATGATGTTAAAATCATGTTCCTTATTCCTAGTTTCAAGATTCTATAAGATAGAAACCTTATTCTATTCATGAGGACCTTAAAATGTGTGCACCTCCTTTAAGGTTTCCTATACTAGAATTTGGATTTCTTATTCACATTGTTGTTTCCTCACCCTGGCTGGATAGACCATATTCCCCCTTTTTCTTGAAGTTATATGAAAATAAATTTCTATAAATCCAACCAAATATTTGTGACTGTAAATATTAGAACTCCATTGGTGTTGGTTTCATGACCCTAAAAGGCGTACCCCCATTTTTTCAAATCTGCATTACCTTGTACCAAAGTACCAAAAAAATTATAAGATAAATGACCATAAACCATTAACCCTTATTTATCAAATGATATGTCACCTCAATAAATGTCCTGGGATATCACACTTGTCTCCTCCCTAGAGGACAGTTGAACCCTCATTCTATTGTCACTCAGATTTTAGAAATTGTTTCCAGACCACTATTCCATATACCCTTATTCATCTTTATACACCATATCAATATACTCAATGTAAAATGGAGTAAGACTAAGAGTTATTGAAATATTCCTAATTATATATTTATTTCACTCACAAACTTATTTGTTTCCCTATTTAAATTATCACACCCATCCATTTCCAAATATACTACCCTATAGTGATTGTACATCACTCCAACGATGTTACTCTTATCCCGAGTATGTTCAATAAATGTACCATTTTCATTATTTCTTAATAGAATCCTCTATGATGATATAAATATTATCTACTAGTCCACATCCAATAAAAGGTACACCTATCAACAAAAACATCCAATATTATATGTTGTGGAACCCACATTTTGAATATGGTCAATGGTCGTCCTCAACCTACCTTCACCACTTCACTTGTCGATCTAGACTCTTACAGTTAGAAAAAACCTTTTATACTCCCCCTTTACTCAACTGGAATTCAAGAACCCTTAGTATTACACCAATATGAATCATGCAATTTGATAGGGTTTCCTTATTTTATAATATCACTAATCTGATTCCACTAGACCCATAGGTTACTTCATTGGGGTCCATCCAAAATTTTGATTAACTCATCTAGATCTTGTTAAATACTCTCATGTAAAATAAATAGCTTTTTATTATAGTTTTTTCTCACACTGATCATGATTCATGCAGAATTAAACTGTTTTTGGTTATTCTTTCATTAATATTACCATGATTAAAAATTTAAAATGGGATACTCAAATAAGTGGAAAATTTATTTCTTAGAGAAATGATGAGGGTGAACCATATCTAAGTGCCCCTAATTTATTAAATAGTCAACCCAAGGATATTTTTTAGCCAGTGACTGGTCAAGATCATATATCCTCTCTCATGATTATTCAAGTTCTTCCCAGAGTTATTTAGCTTCACCGGTTGTTCCCCCACATATTAATATATATGATCCACCCTTGAACCAATCCTTCCATTTTCTAACTCTCACTCTACCACTCGATTCATCACATGAGCCTACTTGGATTCATCCACTACTATCTATTCTATTAAATGGTGGATGGTATCATCCCTAGAAGATAAAATTACCTATATCTAGTTCTTCTCTTATTCTAGTAAGAAAATCTATTAATTAGACATATAATGATATGTCACACCATTCAATATGAATTCATACCTATTAGAGTCAAATTATCATCCTTATAATCCATCTTGTTCATCTAGGTTACCATGATACTATTCATGGATAGTGTGATAGTCCACTCCACCAGCCCATAGGAATTAAGGTCTCACAAATGGTTCACCATATGGCCCAATGATGTGTGTGTAATGTTTTCCCATAAATTCTTTCATGCCCTAGACCACATTTTCTCATTCTTCTCATCCACATCTGACTCTAATTAATCCATCTCTTAATGAGTAGGATTTTATCTGAGAAAGGACTGAAGAATTTTGTAAGGTATGACATTTTTAGGGATCATCTCTAAATAGTTTGTTTCAAAATATAGCAGAAGTACTGACACACAATTTTTCTCTTTTATAGATGATGCATCTTTTTTATCCTCCTCAATTTGTGGCACATCCCTTGGATTTATAGTAGGTTCCTCAAGAATAGTTGGAACCCTTGGATCATGCTCCCTCATGGATACACATTCCAAATCACCATCATCATCATATGAAACTTCTGGTTTATTATTTGGAACTTCAATCATTACATCTGTGATGCACACTTCCCAGCTCTCAAACACCCCATGCACCCAAAAATCTAGATGGTGGTTCACCATAGAGAGCGTTACAACAAGAATATATGACATTATCATAAGACAAGAATATAAAACATTGAGGGGAATGTTGAATGACAATGAAAAAATCCCTAATATATTATTATTATTTCACCATACATCCAATTAATATGATACTTTGAACTTTTTCTTTTTGGTATCCAAGATAGATAGTAGGTCAAGTCATGATGAATCGGAGGTGAACTCTAAAATTGGGGAATTCTCCACTACTATAGGAACCTTAGAAACTACCATGAAAAATTTCTATCTTGGTATGATGACCCTATAATGGGTAGTTAAAATAAGTTATTATATAGTATAAATATAAACTAAAAAAAATAATGGAATTAGAAGATTCCTTGTGAACCCCATAAGAGGCAGATTCAAAATTTCATTGGTGGTTTCCCATCCTCAGTGGATAAATGCACATATGTAGCTTTAGATGACGGGTTTTCTCTTACTTCATTGTTTCCTTAGGGATGACCACCATCCTTCCTTGTTTTTGACATTAGAGGATCCCTTAAGACCTTATAACATTCTACACCCTATGAAGGATGGAAAAAGACAGTTAGTAATGATAAAATACCATCATTTTCATCATGATATGGTATGATGTATGAGTTTATATGAGACTATATTAGATCCACTGACACATAAAAATATGGAGTCACTTATCAATAATCAGAATAATTTTCCAATTTTGGTAAAATTAAACAGGAGTCATCGACACCAGACTCCCTCATATCAACTTCATTGGTTATCTTATTACCCTATGTTAGGTTACCCAAGCCAAAAATACAGAAATAATGCATCATTTCGCATGATTACTCATTATATCACACAATAAATATGTACCCATAAAATAATGGTTTTTGTATTAGATACTAGATAAATAAATAGCTAATTTCAAAAAAATTAAAAACATCTACAAATCTCCCTATATAATATTCCCTTATACATAAAATCTTATAAATAATTTCCTGGATAAAAGAAAAAAATAAGTATTGATCTTAGATACTCATTAAGGGTAAACATGTAAGAAAATAATTCAAGATAATAAGCTAGAATAAGAATATGATAACATAATAAATATTCATGGACATAATGTACGAGATTCATAAACAAACATCATAGATCAGAAACCTTGATTCATGGAATAAATCTCTGTAATAACATAAGAATAGTTTCATAACATAATAATCAATCATGCGCTATAAGATCACTAATAGTCATAAAGATATAGAAAAAAAATGTGGCACTAAAATAAGCAATAGAAATCATTCACACTATCAACTCTCCCTACCAATAAATTAATTACATAGTGGAATAGAAATAACTGATTTAATCCCATATCATTTTGAAGTGGGCATCACTACCTATTTTATAGACTAAATCAAGAATCATATGTCATTTTCCATTATTATCTCATGATATATATAAATATTTAACCAATTTATTTAAGGGATATATTGGAACCAACCATTATGTAATAATTAAAAAATAAATATTTTTTAGTAATAACATGTAAACATAAATAATTCATCATATCATGATTAAACCATGAAAATAAATTGGTTTCTGAAAATAACCATAAGTTATAGACATATGAAATATATTGAAATGAATTTAATCGTATCATTAAATAAAATTCCCCATGATAGAGTAATAAACATTAAATTATGTTTACATAGATTACAATAACATTTATAGAATCATTTGAGTTTACTAGGGCAAAGAAGAATAAATACTATTTATGTTTTTGATATATTTTGAGAAAAGATAAATAAAAAGAAAATATAATTTTTTTCAAAAAAATTAAAACATTAAGGGGAATTTTCATAATGAAAAATGATGAAGTTTGAGAAGAGCTATATTAGTGTGAAAAATATTAAAAATATATTTTTATCACACTATACTAAAGAAAGTCAAATTTGATCAAAATAGTGTCACAATTCACTTTTAAATATAATTTTCTAGGACGTGAAAAGATTAATTTTTCATCTAATATTTAAAAATATAAATCTAAATAATGGGAAAATGATAATATTTAATGGCTAAGTCCAAAAAAAGAGTTTCAAAGAACATATTCACAAATAAATAATATTTAAAAATATATTTATTGAAACCAACATCATTAAAATAGTAATAAATATTATGTTCTAAAATTTTAAACATGCAAAATTAAGAAAAAATGAGATAATTTTTTTTCTAATTACATATAATAAATTTAAAATTTGGAGGTATAAAATAATATGAATGTGGAGGAGGAATATTCTCTCCCAACAAAATTAAGTATGGTTAGTTCTTTACAAGAATCAAATAGAGTGAAATTTAAACCAAATGGTAAGAGACAAGGCAAGAGTAAATTAAAACCCAAAAAATACCTAGATTATAATAAAATATATAGGTATTAGAGAGATTAAAATATAATTTCTCGTGTAATAATTTCAAAGGAAATCAATCTTGAATTCAGCATGAGATTTTTGAAGATAACCTACCCATTTTACTCTTGAATTTCATGTAATCTATTAGACCTTATGTATAACAAAATTAACCATCCTAATCATATAGTTTAGAAAATTAATATTATATATTACATTTTATATTCATCCATTTTAACTGTTAACTATGCATGTATTAGTTTGTTAATGTTTATTTTCACCATCAAATGTTAGTAATTTCGATTATTATGCCCATGTTTTGTGATGGAGTCATCAAAAGAAGTACTTTAATACCTAAGTTAGATTCCAATATTATCAAAATTTATCAGTAATGTTGTTTAAATTATTTTTACATCCCTATATTGATTAAATTTATTCAACGGACATGATTCATGATAATAGGGTCCATAATGAGATTGTTTCGGGTAATTTAATTATAACAATTTATTATTTCATAATGATTGTTAATTTATGTTCCATCCCATCTGAAACATATTTTGGCCATATATACATCATTAATAAAATATTTATTTATCAAATATATTTTATAATCATCCATATATGGGGGTGGTGAAAAATTAAATTCATCATTCATAGAGGAGGTATTCTTCTTATAACACAAGTGAAATTTTAATTTTTTGAGTAGTTGTGATCAAAAATACAAATAATAATTTATATTTATAGAACTATAATAATTTTTAAAAAACTTTTTTATTTATAAATTAAATTATTATAACTCTCTATGTATGGAGGCCCTGAAATCAAAATATATCATTTATAGAGGCGGTAGTTTTCACATAACATAGGTGGGATTTTCTTTTTATAATGTATGGTAGGAAGGTAGATAATGGTACTTTCATAAATATAAAAATATTTCAATATAAAATTTATAATGATGTAATTATTTTATTATGGTTATAATTTTTTTAGAATATGGAATAAGAAATAATTTATTATAAATGAAAAGTGAGTGGCTAGAAGTTTTCACATTACTCATTAGGAAAACTGCTTGAGACTTCATAGGATAGAATTTTAAAGAGGATAGAACCTGTAGACGAAGTGACCCAACACTAATTATAGAATAGTTTATTTCTTGGTAATCCAGATACAAAGATGAATCATGAATTACAAATGAATACACTAATTGCAAAATAATTTATATCTTTGTGAGGATAAATTTATTCCATCTAGTATATCCCTAAATATCATTCACAGTGAACATCTTATATTTTAGGTGAAAGAAAACAAAATACAGGTTATATCAAATGCTCATTAAAGGTAAATTATAACAGAATAAATAATGAATCAATGAGAATAATAATCACGAAATGGTAAATAATTAAACACACATACCATGTAATCAAAAATATGATAAAGTGAATTATTAAAAATATTGAAAGGTAATAACTGGAAATACATTCCATTCGAATAACTATATAAGGAAAAATCAATATGGAATGGTAATAAATAGAAACACATGCCATTTACTCAATAAAAATATAATGAAATTTATCTATAGACTTTTTCATAGAGAAAATATCATCGATAATAAATATTGAGTCAAATTGAAGGTAATGCTCAATTATTGGACATCTTGTATCTATCACATGATCCACTACACCATCATGATCAATCCTCAAGATAGTTTATGTATATGGGTAGAATCTCATCTATTCATCTTATAAAGAAACTAGAAGGGTTTTTCACCAACTTATTTTGTCTCATGAGATTATCGAGGCATCGAGGGACTATATAAAGTCCAGGACCAACCCATCAGTATATGTCCAAATCATTCCTAATATTCAATAATTGATTTAATTAATAAACATTATACCTGGTCAACTATCTGTATTGAATGATGAATACATATTTATTAATATTTACCCAAATAATAAGTTGAATTTAAATGTAAACACTGTATAAAAAATGGTATATAGTCTAGGTAATAATCGTATCCATATAAAATAATATGAAAATTTTGGGGAAATTCAATGGCACATGATCATAGGTAATTAGAAATTTCACAGGGTACTAAAAAGAATATAGTAAGTGAATTTTAATTTTTTACATGGCCAAATAAACCATCCAGAAGAAGAATAATGATTGTATCTATACAACATATCTCTTCTAGAGTAAAATAAATTTTTGTTTTCTTGATGAATGGAATTATTAAAAAAAGATATTTTAAAAACATTATTGCGAATATTATAATTTTTTTTTTCAAAAACCCTTTTGAAAAAACATTTTCATTGAAAATCACTTGTAAAAAAAAGTTCCGTTAAAAGGTATCCTTTTAAACATGAAAATTAAGCATCAAAGAAATTATTGTGGATAAATTCAGTCATTCCATATGAGTTAAAATGAACATTCCTTTTACACTACAAATAGGGTAGAAAATTTCCTTGTTTGGAAAGCGAGAAGAAGATTCCTTTGATAACATTGGTAAATAAAAAATGGATAAAAATTTATTTAATAAATCATTTTGGAAAGGTTAAAAAAATTTAAACTTTTTTAGAAAGAAGGATTTTTATAATAAAACATGTTATCTAACAAAATAGATAATGAAGATGGGTTTTCTTAAATACATTTTCTAAATTTTTATTGAGTAACATCGTGTTGAAAAATAATACTAATACCTGTTAAATTTCATGAATAATTATAGGAGTGGGAATATAAATAATTTTATTGGGAAATGGTCATATAATTTCATCTTATGGAAATACCATTAAGAAATCATGATAATTATTGTTAAGGTTAATAATCGTTAAACAATCCAAAGTATCCCATAACAATTTGAAACATTTTTAAACAAAAGCCTCATTAATGAATAACATTAAATGAAATTTCTAAATACTATGAATATAAATTAATTAATTATAATATATATCAAAATGGGTAGTAGATCACTATATAAAATAATTATGTGGTGAATTTGATATTAATCACATAGATGTAAAAAGTGAGATGAAAATCCCTTACCTAGAGTACAACTTGTCTCATGAGTTTTTATATTCTTGAATAAATTAATTATGTTAATTATTTACTTTTTTAATAACTTTTTTCATGTTTATAATTAATTTTATTTCACTTATTACTATGTCGTATACAACTACTTAAATAATTATGTTTGTGTCAGGTAGTTTGATAAAATTTGATTTATGTGTCAAAAATAACATTGGTAGGTAAGATATGATCAAAGTTACATTATATAAAATCAATAAAATCAATAAAATATTAATCATGAAATAATTATCTTTCTTATACTTCAATTATACTTTTGAAACAAATCAGTAAATATGGTTATAAAAAATGAACCAAAGTTACAATCATGAAGATGATAGGTCGTACATATGCATGAGTAACATTCCCATTTTTCAATAATCATTATGGAGTGAAGGTAAGTAACATTAATACATATAGAATAATAAATATATCATAAATAATATATTAATTAATAATGATTATTATATACATATATATATATAATTCTTGTGATTTAAAAGTAATCACGTTGTTTCGAGCAGGTGGTAGTCCACATGTCCATGAATAGTGTTGTCCCATATTACATGTTTCGAAGGGTAATAATGAAATTGATATATATTATATTTTAAAAAAGGTAATTACTTAATTAATATCATATATATGTTTTTTATTTCATATATAATTAATCATAACCATTCATTATACATTCCATTAATCATGTTTTCAAATCACATCGATTTCAGGAGGCGGTAGTCCACACTTCCAAAAATGATGTTATCATATTTAAGAAAAATTTATTTCATAAAGGTATATTCTGTATAAAAATTTCAGAAGAATAAATAAATTATAATTATAATATATATAATATATATAATATATGAACAACATGTCCATCATAATTCCTACTATGAGTGGAGTCAATGGAAGAGGGAACGGTGATCTGTTCTTGATGTTGTAGTTCGCCTTACACATTAACTGTAAGGTCCTTACCCATTAGATATAAGTGTGTGTAAGTGAGATTATAACCATAAAACAACAACATATAAGTATATTTAGGATTCTGGTTTTTCTACAGAATCATGTAATAATGATATTTTAGTGTGTCGTGATTGGAAATAAATCTAAATATCTTGAGGAAATATGTTACCTCTTCTTTGGGTAACTCCTTTTAGTTTTCCCCAAAGGGATTCCATGGATGGATTTATGAACAAGGGTATTCTTATATTTTTTGGAGGTATATTTTTAGTAGATATATGGGAATACCTTACTCAATCCAATCCTTCTTGATAGGTTTGTGGAAGTGGGAAGCAGGAGTGCCTTTTTATAGTGGAGGATGAGTGACACTCTTGTAAATTTGGAAAAGGGATTTCCACCTATGTTTTATCTGTTTAATGTGTCTCCAATAATGGACCAAATTCAAGCAAATAGAGTATAAGGTATCATTATTTACATAAAATGTATAATGTAAAGTTTATAGGTAATATTTCTTATATTTTTATGTTTCAGTTCACTGTTATTCATAATCTCACATTAACCATTGTAATTAATTTTACTTATTTTCAATAATATTTTTCATCAAAAATTAATTTCACCTTTTTATATATTATATATATTTTTTATTTTAAATATGGAATACATTTTTTAAAATTCCAATCATATAATTAGTGGGAATTAAATTAAATTTAATCCTGTAAACGAGATGACAATGCAGGTTTTTATGGTTAAGCTATTCTAATGTTTGCTAGGTTTTTATATCCAATTTCAAATTGAAATTGATTCCAATGAACTAAATTGGATTAAATGATACAAAATTTGTCTATATAATCATTAAAACTAATAATAATTTAATTTAAACCAATATATAAATTAGATGAAAAAGAAGTTTTGAGTTAAAATTCTATACTTTTCATTATTCATTAAAACATGAAATGTCATAGAAAAATACCAAATATTTTTCCTAAAATAATTTTTATGTTATTATTTTAAAAAGCAAGTTTATTTTGACATATTATATTTATAAAAGTTCCAATAATTGGATTTAAAATATGTTGTCCATTTTAATGTGGAAAATGTTACCTAATAAAAATATAGTTTTTTTGTGCAATGTTAGGGTTGTTCATATCTGATGCCAATAAAATCAATTGGATTAATATAAAAAATATTTTATTTAAAATATAATAATTATATATTAATTTAATATCATATAGTAATTGAAATAACTTAATTTGTTGGTGTAAAGTAGAATTCTGAACATAAAAATGGGTTTCTATAAAAATAATTATTTTATAATCAATTGGTTCTTATAACCATTTCTAATTAATTAGTAACAAATTAATTGATTTAATATTTGTTTAAACCACATGATTTCATAAGTTATTTAACATTATTCATAACTTCTAATTTAGATTCTAGATTTTATCTTATTATATTAAATAATAATATTTTAATAATATATTATTGTTACATCAAACACGGTCTTATGTTTAATGTAATCTATTAATGAAACTCTTTATTGAATGTGATGTAAAATAAATCACTGTCATTTTCCCTAAAATATATAACATATATTTAATTTATTTAAAATATTAAATATATTATAACTTCTTACATCATTAAATTTCTTAATGTTTGTGGTGTTGTGTTTCATACACGCTATCGATTACAATGTTCCTATTTTAGTTTATCGGGGTGTTAAATTCTCCCAACCAAAATTAAATTAAATCCCATACATTTATAAATTATGTTGACGATATATTTTATGATATTTATTATTTTTGAAATCCCATTTCATGAGAAGGATTCATATGAAATCCTCTAGAAAAGAGATAAATAGAAGTGAAAAGGTCACATACAATAACATATAACCAGTTCCCTAAGTAAGAGAACATTATAAGAAATTAAAGATACATACATGGAGGAAAAACATAAATATTAAAAGGGAGTGATTGAGGTCATAAATCACAAACAAGTGAATAATCAATGGAAAGTTTAGGGCCTCAAGGCCATAAATATTCGATGATTTAGAAGACCATCGATTCAACAAAAATCTATGTACTATGAAAAAAATTAAGATTATTTTCCTCATGTTGAGAAATTATTTTACTACCTAATAATATATAGAAATTTACATAAATTTTTCATTTTAATTTCATATTAAAAAAATTATCTTTAGTTTTTTCATTGATCAACTTCTAATTCATCCCTTATGTTGATAAATGGGTATCCCAAAATTAACTTTGATACATGAAGCCCTAAAATAGAAATTTAACAGATAGTAAGAACCATGAAAGAGTAAAATATATTGAAATTAGTCTCTAAATATTCTCCAAATAAAATATGGTAAAGTCATTAATCTCTAAACCTAAAAAGATACACTTCAGGTTCATCATTAATATTTATTCACCAAATTATTCAACTAATAATAATGACATATTAACACTGACATTATTTAGGCCAATGGTTGGTGTTGAACACTTATCATCCTTTGTAAATGGGTTCATGTGTTGCAACCTTTCCAGATTTTATTTGTTGTCACTTGGAATACATGTCATATTTTCCTGAAACCAAGTTAATATAATTTCTAAAATAAATTTTTGAGCATCCATTAATTAAGGTTAATCCCTAAATATCCTTTTAAATAATTTTTACAACAAAATATATATATATATATATAAACTTACACCAATAATTTATACATAGATCCTTCTATATTCTTGATTTTATCCTCTAGACGTTGGTGTTGACTCAGGTATTGTCCAAGTTCACTACATTTACAGCAATAAACTAAAAATGGGTCATTAGGATGTGTTTTATCTCTTTCTATCAAAATTTTCACTTCTACTTTGATGTTTATTGCTTTATGACATTATTTTATAGACATAAATAATTTATACATTCAATTGAGTCACTTTCCTAGTTTTCACCATCCATATTTCATGCATGTGGTAAATCAAGTCTTCTTCCCTCCATGGTCTCCACCATTTGAGATCATAGAAAACTCTATGTTTATCTTATTTCATGGGTTTGGGAAGTGGTTAAGGTATATGTTGTTAATCGTGTTTTAGGAAAATTAATTAGGCATAAACACTATATTTTTCACTCTTATCAACACCTTATTTGTTTTATCATTGTCACCACCGTTTCCATAATGTTCAATGTTAACATGACTCCTTTGGGTACTAACCCATGACTAAATCCAGAAAGCATAGTGTGAGTAACAATAGTCAAGGAAGAACTTATAATCATTTTTATGATATACAAATCATGACATAGAATCATCTATTTGAATAACATTAATTTTAAACTAGGTTATTCATTGTAAAAGTCCTTCAGAATGGTTTGTAATGAAAATGTGAATTATCCTAAGAATGTACGTCATGATTGTCAAACCAAGTGCGGAGTAAGGCTTGTTATCTTATACCAGTTTATGTTAAGTCAGGCCCGAAACACCTTGTTAGTGTTATTTCTCCTAGGTACATTTGTTCTAAAACCACATCCACTTGTAGTATCAAGATAGATATGTATTTCTAGGTAGACGTATGTAGTCTCTATTTTACCAAAATTTTAGGGTGTTTTTATATGCTTTTCCTCAAATTATATCTTATATTTATATTCATTAATCTATTTCAACCTAAATCAAGTTCCCAAGGTTACTACTAATCTTCCTTTGTTACAAATGGTAGAAACTCAACCCCAAAAAGCTCAGTGCTAGTGTCTAATACTATTACATTGGCATGATTTCATTGAATAAAATCTTGTAGGACTCAAGAGTTTAGTATTCCTGGGAAACCATAAACATACATGAGTTTTGTATTACAAATACAAATACTAATTACAATAATAAAATTCTTTCGAGGAAAAATTTATTCCATATAGTATATCCTTGCATATATTTCATAGTGCGCTTCATGGATTAATGGGGAAAGGGATAAAATAAGGGAGAACTTAAATTTATAGTAATGATAACATATAGTGGATGAAATTGTGAATCAATGAGGATAATAATTATAGAATGGTAAATAACTATTCACACATACCATGTAATCAATAAAAAAATAATGAAGTGAATAACCAATATGGACTATTATTAACTAAAAACATATTCCATTCAAATAACTAGATAAGACAAAATCAATGTGGAAAAGTAAGAAACTGAATCACATGAAATTTAATCAATAAAATTATTATGAAATGAATCCTTATAATTTTTCATTGTAAAAATATCATTTATAATAAATAATAAATCTAATTGGATGCAATGGTTAATTATTGGATGTCATGTATCTAGCACATTAACCACTATAATATCAATATCTATACCTTATAAATTTAAAGTTTGGGTGTGGAAAATCATCTATTCAGCTTGGAAAAAACTCAAAGGGTTTATCGCAAACTAAATTTGTCACATGAGAATACCGATACATGAAGGTTATATATAATTTATAGGCCACACCCGCCACTGCATGTCCAAATAATTTCTTATATCAAGTAATAAATTTAATTAATAAACAATATGCCATATCAAATATCCATATTGAATAAAGAATACATATTTATTTGTATTTACCCAAATAATTTTATGACTTTCAAAGTAAACACAATTTAAAAAATGGTACATGGTTCAGGGAATAATCATAACCATGAAAAAAATGATATGGATATTTAGGGGAAATTCAACCACATGATTCTAGGTAATTGAATATTTCAAGGGGAATAAAATGAATCAGGGAAGCTAATTTTAATATTATCTTTGGAAAAAAAACCATCCATCGGAATAAGGAATATGGTATCAATAAAATATATCCCAACTAGAGTAAAATAAAAGGTTTTTGTGAATTAATAATGGGAATAATAGAAAAATAAATTTTAAAAACACTCTTGAGGAAAATATCATTTTTAATAATTTTAAGAAAACATTCTCTGTAAAAAAATTTTTTAAACAATTTAATTAAATGATAAAATTTTAATCATGATAATGAAGCTTCAAAGAAAGGATGTTGGGTTAATCTGTACATTCCACCCAATGTAAAAAAGTACATTCTTTTTGCACGATAAAAAGTCTAGAAAAATACCTTGTTTAGAAAGCAACATGTTTATTACTCTGAAAAAATGAGTAAAATAAAAAATTTAAAAATAAATTTGAAAGGTTTAGAAACATTTTTTTCAAATTATTTTTATAAAATTAGGTTTTTAGAAGAAAACAGATTCTCTGACTAAAGATTAAATGAAGAATATTTTTCTTAAAATCATTTTCTAAAACATTTTGTGTACCAAGGGGTGGAAAAATTGTAATAACACTTAATAAAGAACACGAATAACCAAAAGATTTAAAATTATAGGTTTTATTATAAAATTTTAAAACAATTTCTTCAAATGGAAATACAATTGAAATATTATAAAAATTATTCCATCGATAAATAATCGTCAAACATTCCAAAGTATCCCATACCAGTATGAATATTTCATAATAATTAGTCCCATTAAGTAATAAATTTATAATAATGTACTAAATAACCTGATGATAAAATAATTCAGGTAATAATATAATAAATCAGCACCAGATACACCACACAGAACAATTATGTGGGGAATATGACATTTATCCTAGAGATGTAAAAAGTGAGATGGAAATCCCCTAAATTTAGCCTAGCTTGTCTCATGTGTCCTTATATTCATGAAAAATAAAATTATTGTAATTATTCACTTGATTAATAAACTATTTAATCTTTATCGTTAATTTAATTTCAATTTTTACCATTTTGTAAATAAGTACTTACAAAATTATGTTAATATTGGGTGTTTTGACCAAATTCAGTTTATATGTCAAAAAAATCTTTGGTAGGTAAAATATGGTAAAAGGGGTTATTATATAAAATCTAAAGAATAATAATGATGATATAATTATCATATATATACATAAATTATATTTTCAAAACGAGTCATTAAATATGGTTATGAAAAATGAACCAACATTACAATCATGGAGACAGTTGGTTGTGCATACGCGTGAGTAACCTTACCATTTTTCAATGATAGTTATAGACAAGATGGTAAGTAAAATTAGATATTATTGAGTGATAATTATATCATAAATAACTTAGTATTTATTCATATATACTTATATATTTAATTATTTTTATGTAAAATTAATCACATTGTATCGAGGAGGCGTTAGTCCACACGTCCACTAAGGACGTTATCACTTTTTAATTATGTTAAAGGATAATAAAGAAAATGATATATATTATATTTCTTGAAAGGTATTTATTTCATTAATATAGTGTATATATATATTATTTAAAATATTATTAATTAAATTCATCCTTTATACATTCCATGTATCATGTGATCAAATAATAACGCTTTTAGGTGGTTGTAGTCCACACATCCACAAACAGTGTTATCATAATTACAAAAAATAGAAATCATAAAGGTATTTTCTATATAAGAAATTAATAATAGTAAAGAAATTATAAATATAATATATAACATATATAAATAGTGTGTCCATCATAATTTCCACCATGATAAAAGGTAAGGGAAGCACAAACTGTCGTTGTTTCGTGAGGCGGTAATTCACCATACCCACAAATGGTATGTTCGTTACCAATTAAATGGATGTTTGTGTAAATATATGTCTAATACTTAACATAAAAACATATAATAATTTTTTGTATACTATTGTTGTTAAATAAAAATTGATTAAGGATATTCTATGGGTGTAGATTGGAAATAAAACAAAACAGGTTGACAAAAGATGCTACATCATCTTTGTGTAACTCATTTCGGTTTTCACTAGTAGAATTAAATGGATCGATTTATGTCCAAAGTGAAGATTCTGGGATGAGGGGATGTATTTGTAGGAGTTATGTTGTCAGATATTGGTCTATCCAAAGTGTATTGAGAGGAGTGAGGAAGTTGTAGGATTGTGTACTTTTTTATTGTGGAGGAGTGAAATCATGTAAATTTCAGAAAAGGGAATTCCACCCATGTTTTTTTTATTTTTAGTGGCTCATATAATAGAAAACATTCTATAAATGTTATTATAGGGTCTAAATATTCCCATAAAAAGTATTTTTGGTAGGTTTTAAGGCCATTTTATCCCTTACGTTTAAGGGTTAGTCCCCTTTAAACTTAATTTCATATAAATTGTTGTAATTAATTTTAATTACATTCACTAATATTATTTTTGTAAAACATATTTTTAACTTATTATAAATTATTAACTATTATTAATACAAATATGGAATCCATTTTTCTAAATTCCTATCAATTAATTGTAAAAAAGTAATTTAAATTTAATCCCGTAGACGAGATGACAATGCAGGGTTTTTAAAGTAAAAATGTTCACAAGTTTGCTATGTTTTTACATTTAGTTTCAAATTAAAATTGATACCAATTATACATATTATATTTATGTATATATAATTTCTCTAATTCATATTTATAGAAAAAAAATTATAATTTAATCTTAAAAATAAATTAGATGAAAAAGAAGGTTGAGATAAAAATATGTAATTTTCATTATTCATTGAAACTAAATAATCACAGAAAAATACCAAAACATCATCCTAACCTAATTTTTATGTTAATATTGAAAAAATTATGTTTATTTTGACATATATTATTTATAAAAGTTCCAAAAATTGGATTTAAAAAACATTATCCATTAAAATGCTGTGAAAGTGCCTTAATTAAAATATAGGTCTTTTATATGTAATATTGGGTTTCTTCTTATCCCATTCTTGTAAAATGTATTTTATGAATATAAAATATATTTTATTGAATATATAACATATATATATTACATTAATATAACTAACTAATTGTAATAAATCTAATTTATTTAGATAAAACCACTTTGTGGGCATACTACATTTTTTTATAAAAACATTCCATTTAAATTCCATTGGTTCTTATATTATTTTATAATTAATTAGTAACTAATGAATTCATTTCATATTTGTGTAAAACAAATATTTTCATAAGTTATATAATACTATTCATAAATTTTAATTTAACAGCTATAATATATCTTATTATATTAAATAATAATATTACATAATATATTATTGTTCGGTAAAACTCGGTCATGTGTGTAACACAAGCTAATGATGATACATGGTTTTGCATTCGATGTAAGCTTACTTAGTGCTTCCTGTATTTTAAGCTATAAAATATTTTAAATTTATTTAAAATAGTAAATATATTATAAATTCTTAGGCTATTATATTCCCTTACGTGTGTGGTGTTTTAGGTCAAACATGGTACCGAATACAATTTTTCTATTTTATATTTTCAAGGAATTTCACTAGAACATAATAAATAGGGTGTATAAGGGGTTTTTACAAAGTTTTTTTCAATCAAATAAGATTTAGGATTATGGAGATGTGGGGTGGTGAAGGGTTCTTTCTATTATTGAGAGTGGTTGGTCTTTTGTAAATGCATAAAATTTAAATTAAAGGAATTCCACATTCAATGGTGTGTAGATCAAAATTTTAAATAATGGATATTGGATGTTTAGTTTTTAACTCATTCCAAATTCAAAAAAAATAATAGATATGTTTTTGATTTATTTTAGGAATTTTTCCCTTAATTTATCTTTTTTCCATAATTAACTTTTACTACGGTTATTCCTTTTTAACCTCTGTAGATTTGTTTTATGACTAAAAATGAAATTTATCTCATTAAATATTTGAATATGTTGATTCAAAATATAGAAACCATTTTATCAACTTCAATTTATTAAGGTTGTAAAAAAATAAATAAATTTCTTCTTAAGAAATGTTTTTTTAGAAAAGAACATATTTTTAAGCATAAAAATGAATCTGAACAAAAATATAGTATAATTTTGACTCCAATTATATTTTTTGGTTTACATAAAAGTATTATGTCTTATGATACTATAAAATAAATAAAAAACAAAACGGATCATTTTGGATAGATAATTAATGGGAAATGACCGAAATAATGTTTTTATAAAAATAAAAATTATGTTCTAAAAAATTAAACATGGGTTCAAAAATTAAACAGAGTATTTTTCAATGTAAATATTTAATTATTAAAAAATATTTGGTAAACATTTATTTATAAAAATTAACCAAACATTCATATAAAGAAGATAGCATAAAGTTCTGGTATTTGTCAAAACTAAAATTATTAGAATTTATCCAAAAACAAACCTTTTTATTTTCATATCCAAAATACACCCTAATATATACTTTAAAATATTAATACAAAAAATTAATAAATGTAATGAAAATAATTACTTAATATGAGAAATTTAAATTGTAAATCGAAAAAAATATTTAGAAAAGGAACTACTTTTATAAAATTTGATCTTTATAAACAAACATTATTTTTCATATTATTCCATGTTAATTATTAATTTTAAATTTATATATATATATATCCAATTATTACATTTAATATAGTCCAAATAATGTAATTTTATTTATAAAAAATAGCTAATATATAGAAAAATACAATTCTTTAAAATTGATAATGTCAATGATTTTATTCCAAACCCCTTGATTTATCGTTTAATGATTATAAAGAAAAATTTTATAAATACATTTGAATCAAGATATAAATTTTAATTTTATAAATACATAAAATAATTCATCATGAATATGGAAATGTAATTTAAAGAACTATAAAGTTTCAAAAAAACTGGGGGTTTTACATTCCCCCATCCCATAGTGAATTTTGTTTTCAAAATTTTAATTTAATTATCTAATGAATGTAGATGTGTATAAAAATTACATTTTGACACCTTTGGGTATAATTTATAACTATATATAAAACATTAAATATTAATTATGTTTAGGAAACACATATTTCCCATTGTAATATGCATATACCTAATATTGAGTTTCTCTCTAATATTTTTAGCTAGACACTCCTCCTGATTTTGTATTAAGAACCATAAAATAGAATTAATCTTCCTATAGATTTTGTAGTCAACCATTCAATGATATATTTACATATGGTTATTTGGAATTTGAGATGGTACTTATCTAATTTTATAATTGAAATATATATTTTTTGGATATATTTATTCTGTTAAAAAACATAATTCATCTAAAGGAATAATAAAAATAATTAAAAAATCATAGTCCCAAAAACATCATCCAGGGATAAAAAAACATATAAGTATAATAATTCTATGTTTCTCCATTATCAAATAATTTTATTGGTGATTTTATTCTCATACAAAACATATAGATATACTAAAGTGGGTATATCTAAAATCGAATTAATACATCCACAAAACTAGACTGAAGGATTGGTTTACCTTCAGTATCATGATTCTCTTTACTGGTATTCATTTAATATTTTATTCCTTATTCCCTCGATCTTAGAGGTTGTTTGGTTCTATTACCCTCATTAGGCCATGGGTTAGGTCATCGATTTCTGTAATTCCTAAACTCCATTCATTTGAAGCATAAAAATGTGGGTAGTATGTTAATTTTAAACTTTTAACCTCCATTATATTTCATGAACATCATATATATCTTATATAATCGTGATATCAGTTTAAAATCCTTCTAAACATCAATCATTTTCATATTCCTTTGATAAATTCCCTAGGCTTCATCTTCCCATATTCTTAACATGTAGAAAAATAGATATTAATTCCTTCAAGGGATTTATCACTTTAACATCTATGAAACTTCAGTTGACTCTAATTTTGTGTTTTATGAAATTAAAATAGGCTAAAAAGTTTAAAAATAACCCAATATATCTTGTTAGGAATGACCACTATATTTCCCACTTCATCTCTTATCTAGTTCAGTTTCTAATTTCTACAATCACATTATTTTAAATCAAACTCGTTGTTAGATCAGTTCCCCTATGAAATATTTCATCAAATAAAGGAATGTTAGGGAAAGAGAATAATTAAATTAATAAATGAAAAAATCTACAAAATTATAAAAACTAACTCGTAAATGATGAGTATACCCTATTAATCTCCAGTTTTCGAATTAAGTCATCAATGGTAATATTCCTATTATGTTATGAAATATATATACTTATACATGACATTATAAACTACCATTTAAATCCTCTATAACTTTTTGAAAGCCCTTAGTGAATAAATCAATGAATATCCCCCAAGAGTGTCAAAATAGTTGTGTGGTTAGGAGATATTTTCATGCACTTAGTCAAGCGTGAGTTAATACACTACTAAATATTTTCAAAATTTTACAACTTGGTGTATCTCTTATATATTCTAAATAGACTAGTTTTAATCTCAATAGGGATAATATTTCCAAGATTCCACACACTATAATTTACTAATATGTCTCGATGTTTTAAATATTTCTACTTATCACTTAATTTTTTCACTAATGGTTACGTTTCCAAATTCGTACAAATAACTAAAACCATCTTTGATACCAACTGAGGTGATATAAACTAAACATACATAAATAATACGTCATTTCACATGAACATTCATTTTATCTCAAAATATATCAAACTCATGAACAAAATATTTTAGTTTATTTAGATACTATATATATAAAAATAGATTTCACAATATTTTTATTATATCCCACAAATTTCCCTACATGTGATTCCCTTATGCACATAATCCAGAATTTAGTTACCTTGGAAAATGGAAAATAAAAAATGGGGTGAGCCTAAATGATTTATAAGGGTATACATGGGGGGGGGAAATAATTGATCATCATAATTGGGAATTATGTTATGATGATATAATCAATGTTTGTAGATATAACAAGAGATATTTATAAATAAAAAATCATATAACATAAAACATGATACATTTATAAAATAATTTTTATAACATAAAAATGATTTATAATATATTAAACAACCATGATCAATAATGTCATAATAGAGCCATATGAATATCACATAAGAGTATTTCACAATAATAAGAATATAAAATAATTCCCTTTCCCAAGGATCTCATCCATGAACATCATTATATAGAGGATCTATAATCCCTACTTATTTCACATAACATAATGTATTAGTCATCACAGCCTATATCCCATAGTGGATAGAGCATCATAAATCATTTCCCAAAATCATATCATGAGATATATTAAGATTTAACTATTTCATTGGAGGGTGATATAGGTCCCACATATCATATAATGATAATATATATCTGTGTGTGTGTGTTCTGTTAAAAATTGAAAACATTCATAATTCATCAAAGATTGATTAAAAGGTGAATTGAAATTATTTCTATTATAATATACATAATTACTTATCATAGTCTATATAAATAAATAAATTAGATGGAATTGTTAGAGAATAATCCTCATTGAATTATAAGAAGCATTAAAGGATATTGACATAGATGGAAACCACTTATATTAGAGCATTAAAATTAATATATAGGAAGAAAAGGAAATACACATTATGTTTTCATAGATTTTGAGAAAACCATTTATAAAGTAAATGGAATTGAATTTATTTGGAGAAACTTGAATTAAAATTTCCTTAATGAAAAATAATAATGGTTGTTGAAAAATATGTTATTTTAGAAAATAATTAAAAGATATTCCATTCCCAAAATTGTAAACAAATTAATTAATGATCAGAAAATAAATCCACAAGCCAATTTTAAATATGATTTCAAATTATATGAGAAGAATAATTTTTAAAATATTATTGAAATATCTATATATCTATAACTAATCCTTAAAAATAAATAAAGGTTAAGTCAATAAATGTTGAGTGGAAGATAAATGGTATGAACCTGAATAACATTTAAAAATATAATTATTTAAACCCACATTGTTAAAATGGTTGTAAATATTAATATTTAATATATGTAAATAGAAATATGATGATGATAATAAATATTACTTATTTGTATTTCAAAACACTAAATTTGAACATTGGTATGATGAAAGAATATAGACTTATTAGAGAAAGGCTCTCATCTAAAAACAATTAAGGTCAGTTCCCCTTATAAGAATCAAATTGTGTGAAATATGAACCAAAGGAGATTTTAAATGGTAAGAATAAATTATATCCCCATGAATAAATATATTAGAATAAAATTGATGGGTTTATATATACAACCATATATTTTCACCTGAAGGATGTTCAAATATAATCAATCTTGATTTCAAGATGATATCTTTGAAGAAACACTTACCTTTTTACTCCAAACATTCATGAAATATATTTAAAATCATATATGAAAAAATAAAAATATTAATAATTTATTTTAAAAACTAAGTCATATTTATTACCATTTTTAATATTAAATTGTAATCATTCACTACACTATTATTAGTTAGTTAATTTTTATTTCCATCATCATATATTATTAATTTTGATTGTCTTTCACATGTTTCATAAGGGAGACATCAAAAAGCATTAATTGATACCATGTTAGACGTTAATGAATTATAAAATATATTTAAATTATTTTTTTAATGAATAATACATTCCCATTTTTTTTTTGATACTAATGGAATGTTTTTTGGAAAATTGGATCTATAACGAGCAACTTTTGGGTAAATTACCAAAACTAGCAGATTACATTACAATGATTTCAAATTATTATGACACAATTTTATTATAATTTTCAAGAAATATATTAATAAATAATTACATATATATTCATAAAATATATTTTATAAAAATCCATGTAAGGGTGTGATAACAAATAGATTAAATTTTTATTGGACGTGGTAGATTTCACATAAAAAAAGTGACATTTTAATTTTTTAGTTCTTAGAATTATAAATATAAATAATTATTTATATTTAAGTAATCTTAATATGTTATAAATATAATATTTATTCATTAAGTACATTCTCAAAAATAACCATATATGGAGATAATGTTACATGAAATATGATGTTGATGGAGGCGGTAGTCCACATATAATATTGCAAGGTAGATTAGGTTTATTCCATAAACATAATAAAATTTCTATATACTAATTATAATATTTAATTTAATTAATTAGGGTTATAATATATTTTTCTAATTTTTATTATTAATGAAATGTATATAGTTGAAAGCGAGTGACTGTGGTTCTTACCTTACTCCACAAGAAATCTCCCTAAGCAGTGTTTGAATGGTCTATTCAAGATAACAGAGCCTTTAGGACATGAGGAAGAGGTTTTATAAGAGGTTTTGTAATATATTTATATCCAATGGGCTTTAGGTGTGTGGATAATGTGGTTAGTGGATGGATACATTTATAAATGTGAAGGATAGTACTTTTGTGAATACTCGAAATATTATATTAAATTCATATTAAATTTAAATGAAAGTGGACACATAGTGGACCGTAATGAATATGGGATTAGTATTGCATGATACAACTCTCATCCATTACAATAATATATAAGGTTAGAAATATTTTTATCCTTTTTAACTAAACATAATTTGTTATTACGATATAAAGTTACCATGATTACTCATTATTTATTCTTAATAACTTATTTTTATGACTAAAAATTAATTTAAAGTTACAACCTAACATGAAAATGTTGATTCAAAATATTAAAACCATTTTATCAAATTCAATTTCATTATGTGGTAAAAATAATTTTAATAAAAGTTCTCTTAAATAAAAAAAATAGTTTTGAGAAAAAGAATACTTTTTAAGAATAAAAATAAATTAATAAAAATATATATAATATTAACTACAATTATATTTATCAGCTTATGTATAAATAGTTTAGTATGATGATACTTTGAAACCAATAAAAAACTAAATTTATAATTTTGAATAATTAATAAAAGTAAAATGTCCAAAATAAATTTTTTATTAGATTAAAATATAACTTAGGATCCAAATGATAGACATATTTATCTAAATGAAAATCATTATTTTTAAATGTGTAACTTAATATATTGAATAAATTATATGTTAAGAAATATATTTCATGAATTTTAATTTCACATTCATATGATGATGATGTAAAACATTTTATAATTTTTCTAAAAATTATATGTTTAATATTCATCCAAAATTGTTCATTTTTTGAAAAAAAAATTAAAATTCTCCCCAATATACAATTTTTTAAACTGAATCCACAGAAAGAAAATTAATTATATCAAAGTAATCTACAAAATATAGGAATTTTACCCTTCAAATCAAAAAAATAATTTTTATGGAAATAAAATGGTTTTTATAGAGAAGTGGTCTCTAAGAACAATTAAGTGTTCTTAACATTAATTTATACTAATTAATAATTAGAAATGAGTGTTAGTATATTTTTATAACATTGATACATATAACATAATCCTTTAAAGTCATTATTTTATTTTTTTTAATAAAAAAGAAATAATATATCAAAGAATACAATTCAACAAAAAAATTGAACATAATTGATTTGTTCCATAATTATTTGATTAATTGTTCAACAATAATTAATTATATTTTTTGAATAAAATGGTATAAATACATAAAATAATATTTTTCAATTATTTAAATAAAATATAAATAATGATAATGAGTCCAAAAACCTAGGAAATTACATTCCCCCCATTAAATTAATTGTGTCCCCACAATTATAATTTCAATAAATAATAGTAGTAGATCTGTATATTATTAAAATATTTTTGACATAAGGTATAACTTATAATGATATATTTACCTTAAAATATATGGAAAATATATGAAATGAATATTTACCAATATAATTGGAAAATCCCTAAAATTGAGTTTATATATAATCATTTAAGCAACACACCCCACCAAATTGTGTAATGAAATCCAAATAATTAAATTATCATTCATTTAGAGTCCAGATTTATCAATGCACTAATATATGATAATAGGATTGTTTAAAATATGAAAGGTGGACCCCCTATTTGGATATTTAAAATAATGTCTATGTTGAAATAATTAATCAATTTCCAAAATTTATATTCATTTAAAGGAAGAATAATTTTATTTTCATGAATAACATTCTCATAAAATATGACATGGGTTCAATAATAGTACAGTTACATGTTTTCTCTAATAAATTAATATAAAATAATTAGGTTAGAGATATTTTTCCCCTATAATGCTTCCAAGATATACTATATTTTCTTGACCATAACTAAATTAATACATCCTCAAATGTAAATAAGTGGATAAGTTTATATTAATTATCATGGCCCACTTCAGTGGTAATCATTTTATAGGTTGTTCCATGTTCCATTAGTCTTCAAAATTATCATGTTATATTATCCTTATAAGCCCTTTTTAGGGAACTAATTTCCATAATTCCAAAACTCCCTGCATTATAGGTGTTAAATTTTGGATACTATAATAGTTATAACCTTTACTCCCTCTATAATATTTCTTATACTATTTATCTCTCTTATATAATCTTAATCCCAAGGGAAAATCCTTGTAAACTATATATAATTTCATATTCTTTTATGACATTCCCTGGGGTTCTTCTTTCTCCAATATTGACATGTAGGAAATTGAATCTACATCCATCCATAGTCCTTTAAAATTGAATTTACATGAAACTCTATTTTCTATTATTTTTTGATTTTTTTAATTCAACTTGGTAAAAATGGTTACTAAAAACATAAGATAATTTATTTTTAATAATAAAAATATTTTTTTATCCTTCTCCAATTCTGTTTTGATATTTATTTAACCAATTTCCACAATTTCCATGGAACTCATTATTAAATCAGTTCATATATGATTTATTAATGAATTTAAATAACTAAAAGTGATGTTATAGTGATATTTAAATTAACAAATTTATAAAAGGAAATATAAGAACAAAGAAAAATTAAATCATAAATGTTGTGTATACCTTATGGATTTTAAGGATTCAGTCTAGGTTATCTATGATTATGTTCCTATTATATTGACTAAAGTATGTTGTTATATATTTTATCAAAAAAATGAATTTTAAAACAATAATAATGTTTCATATATAGAATGTGATTTATCCTAAGAACATCCCTTGGGAGTGTTAAACTAGGTTTGAATTAAGTCTCACTTTTCATTCGCAGAGTGATGATTGACTAAATACTATACCAGAAATTTATAGGTTATTTACCATAGGTACATCTATTCCAAAACCGATATCCATTTATTTTTATCTAGATTGTAATTCTATTTCTAGTAATCCACACACTCTATATTATACAAAATATGTTAGAGGTTTTCCTTTGTTTAGACATATCCTATAGAGTTTCACCTAATATTCCTTACTCCTAATTCTAAAAAATAATTAAACACCACTTTGACACCAACTTAATTAACAAAAGATAAACATCGATAAATAATGCATCATTTTACATGATAATTTGCTACATCTAACAATAAATAACACCCCAGAACCATGAGGTTTAATGTATATGGAGACTAAATACATAAAAAAAATTATTTTACAACATCTTAAATATGTACCAAAAATATCGATATATAATATTTGGTTCTATAGATAATTCCACATGAAATTACCAAGGTAAAAAAAAATTATATCATATGATCGTTGGTGGAAAACATGGGAAAAATTGAAGATCATAACTGAATATAAGGTTATGATAACATTATCCAGTTTTATATACTTAATTTAAGATATTAGTGCCCAATAAATCATATATCATAAACTATGATTTGTAGAATAAATCGTTGTAAGAATATAAGATAGGAGTTGTAAGTGAATAATGGAATTTATTAATAAAATTATAGTATAGAAATAAGAATATGGAAATATAATCTCAGACAATCCTAATAATATGAATTCATTCACTCTTTCAAGTATCATTTCAATAAATATTAGTAGATATTAGATCATCCATCACTTCCTATTTCCCATATCATAGTGGATCGGGAATTAATACATATCTTCCACAATTGATAAAGCATGATAACTCATTTCACATCAATATCTCATGAGATATATAAATATTTACCTAATGAATTGGAGGTTTATATTAGGCCTAAGCATTGTGTAAGGAATAACAATATATATGTCTTCCAAAAGTACATGGAAATATTTATAATCCATCAGAACATGATTAACCCATGAAATAAATATAGATTTTATGAAAACAACCATAAGGAATAATCATATTCCATACGTGTAAATAATACTTATGGTATCACTAGATCATATTCCATATTTAAGCATTATAAAATTAAAGGTTATTACCATCATTAAAAATAACTTTTATAATATCATTAAAATTTACCTTTAGAAAAAACCAGAATTACTATTCTTTGTTTTACATGTTTTTTGAGAAAATAATTTATAAAATATGTGGGATATTTTTTTTGAAAAAACATAAAAATATGAAGAGTAAGTTTCTTAAATAATCTTAATGATTTTAGCAGGAAAATATGTTTGTACAGAAAAAGATAAAATGAAATCCATTTCACACAATTGTAAAGAAAATCAATGTTTATCAAATATGAATCCAAAATTAAATTTTAAATATTATTTTCAAGTATATTATAATAATAATATTTCAAATATTATTTCAAATTATATATCTCAATAATGTAACATTTAATGGAGAAGAAGGTTCAATTCACAAATGTAGAGTGGAAGAAAACGTTATAATTGTGAATTATATTACAAAATATCTTTGGTAAAAACAAGCATTATTAAAGTGAAATGAATATACCATTTTAATGTAGGTAAATTGAAATATATAGATAAAAATTAATAACACATATTTTTATTTCTATATAATAAATGATAACATTTTTAGGAATAAATAATATGGAAACTTGGGAGAAAGTTTCAGGTTTGAAAAGAATATGTATGGTCGATTTATCATATAATAATCACCTCAAGTGAAATATTAACCAAAGGGGAAGAGGGATAGTAAGAATAAATTTCAACGCAGTGAATAAAAATTTGATAATAAAATGGATTGTTGTTATATAAATGAACATATAACCTCTCCAAATTAGTGTTCAAATATTACTAATCCCAAATTTAATATGAGATTGGTGATGAAACCCATAACTTTTTACTCCTTAATTGTAGGAAATCACATTAACCTCATGTATAACATACATAAAAATCATGATCACTTATTTTAAAATCATAATAATGTATATTACCATTTATATTAAAACATTATAATCATTTACTATACATGTATTAGTTTGTGAATGTTTATTTTCATCAATTGATACAAGTTATTTTTATTGTTTCACACATGTTCCGTAATTAAGACATCGAACCATGTTATTTGATACCATGTAAAAAAATATTATAAAGATATTTAAATTATTTTATTTCAATTATTAAAAATTCCCATATCTATTTGATAAAATCAATGGTCATGATTTGTGATGACATTATCCATGATGAGATCGATTCAGACAATTTACCGATATCGAAGGATTACATTGTAATTACTATTAATTTATATTTCATAATTTAAGAAATATATTCATGAAATATATTACCACTTAATATCATATATATTGATAAGAAATTTATAGACATTCATGTAAGTGGATGATGAAAATTTAAATATTTCATTCATTGTGGTGGTGGTCCGCACTGAATAGTAGTGATGTTTTCATTGTTTGAGTGGTTGGGATTATAAATATAATGAAAATGTAATCTTTATATAACCTTGATAATTTTATAGACATAAAATTTATTTCTTAAATTACTCATAAAACAATCCATTTAATGTGGTCATAAAAAACAAAATACGTCATTCCTGGATGTGGTGATCTACACATAAAACAATTGACATTTTTATTAAATAATAAATGGTTGGAAATTAAATAATGGTTATTACATAAACAAAATAAAATTTCAGATTATTTATTATACTGATAAAATTATTTTTTTATGGTTATAACATAATTTGAAAATATAGCTGAATAAAGAATGGAATATAAATAAAAGATTGTTTGGGAATGTGTACATTACCCCACTAGAGAACTCCTTGAGGATTTATAGAGTAGACTTTTAGGGGGTGTAAAACCTCTAGGGAATGTTAGAGAGGGTTTAGTATGGGTTTATGAATATTTTAGTAGATCTAATAGGCATTAAATGTGTGGATATGTGGGCTGGTTAATGGATCCAATTTTAACTGAGAGTTGCGGTAATTTTGTAAATAATTACAACATCATTTTAATGGAATACAAATTTTAAAGGAAAGGATATACAAATAGAAAATAATTTATATTTGATGATTAATTATTGGTCAACATCTCATCCTCACAAATAATATATGATATTTGAGATATTTTATTCCATTTCTCATAAATTTATAACTTTACCAAAATAAAATGTTACCACAATAACTCATTTTTATAATCATTAACTTATTTTTATGTCTAAAAATTAAATTTTCCTTGATATCTAATATTGAGATATTAATTAAAATTATGAAATAAAATTATCAAAGTCAATTTCTTTAGTTGTTAAATATTAATTCCAATAAAATATTTCATAACACAAAAAATAGGAAAAAATTTATTGTAATAAAAAAAAATATAATTCACACCAAAATAATGTATAATATTGACCCCTACAGATTTTATTGGTTTTTGGATAATATTTTTGGGTTATGTTACATTAAATAGTGTCCAAAAATGAATAGATCATTGTATATACTTAATTAATTTAAAATGACAAAAAATACGATTCTAATGTAATAATTTATAACTTACATGAAAAAATGTAAAAAATAGGGTTCTAAATTCTACATGGTATTTTTTAATGTTTAATTTTACATATTAAATGATTATTTTGTTAATAAAATATTCTCATAAATTTTTATGTCATATATATACTTATATATCACATGATGTCATAAAATTTATGGTATTTATAAAAAACAATATTTTTACTATTATCAAAAAACAAAATTTTTAAAAAAGTCCCAAAAATTACCCTCACAAAATTTTGAAATGATTAATCCAGAAATTAAATCCATTTTATAAAATTAATTTTCTAAATAAGAGAAATATAATTTTTAAATTAAAACATAATTTATATAGAATAATGATTGTTTTATAGAAAAGTGATATTTAAAAACTATTAATTTTTCTTATTTTTTTATCTTATTAATTACTATATTGAAGTGAGTGCTTATATATATTTTTTCATTATAAAATGTAAAATAATACATTAAAAGTAAACATGTCAGTTTAGTAAGACAAAATTATATAGTATATCAAATGATAAAATGCTTCTAAAAATATATCTTAAATGATTTCATCCCTAATACATTAATTTATAGTTCAATAAGAATTTATAAATTTTTATCAACATATTCATATTGAAATGTTTCATAGAATTTACTAAATTCATAAAATCATAAATTATAATCAGAGATATTTAATTAACATAAAAATAAAGGATCTTAAATCTATAGGTGTCACACTCAATGTCTGAAAGATTTTTTTCAATCCAGCAACACTCCAACCTAGTCAATCAAACTTATTATCCAACATTGAGAGTAAATTACCTTCACTTGCATAGTAATTTATACCCTAATATCTGACTATGTGGCATAGAACATGTTCCTAGAATGCCCAAGATGCAAAAGTTATACCTCATTCTCATTAAGAATCCCTAACATAGACCACTAATTAATGTATCATCATAAGTGATTTCATTTTTCATATGCCTTTGGGATGTTCACATATTCATTCACATCCCCATTTTGGCTTGGGAACATCTCTAAAATCATTCCAATTTTAGATGGATACATCTTGAATGTGTATCCATGTTCTAAAACTCCCTTTCTTGAGTACCCACTACTTCCAGATGTTTATGCTCTAATAGATTTTCCTTGATGAGGATAAGGGGGAAACAAAACTCTCTAATATTCGCAAGATTATTTATAAGAGCTTCCCATATAATCCTACATTCCACTAAAACTACATAACACTTTATAACCATCTAACCCTATACTTAATCCAATGGATAAACCTAGATCACCCATTTCCTCAGTGCATGTAATATTCTGTTCCTAACCATTATCTTGGAATGAGATGGGGTGCCACTAACCTTAGGTGGAATCCCCATGAAAATAAAATTGAGTGATTAATTCCCGGGGATAACCTATGAATTAGAGGATTATTTTCCCTTTTTAAAACAACACAACCAATCATGAAAAAATAAAAAAAATAATTATATCATGCATGATGTATAAATAATAATAAAATGACAAACCAAATAAAAAATAATAGTAGAGTAGCAGACAAAAGTTATAAAAATGTAACTTAATGGAACCAAGGGACTCCCCCGATGCAGTAATACTGATATGATGTCACTCTAATCAATCTATTATAGCACTCTAAGCACCAAACAACATTCCATTAAATTATAATGATGATGTTACACTAAATAAATATGAGATATTTCCTTTACCTATGTCCTACTGAATAACATCTATATATAAAATAAATTTCATATAAAGGTGTGATTAATCATAAAAAATATTTTCTACACAAGATAATTCCTAACTCACATCACTTTTATATGAACACATTATATCATAGTTCAAAATACAGTTTATCACCAATAGTTGAACATCAACTATTTTTAAAAAATTTAAAATATTTATATAAAATAAGAAACATTTATCCATTAATACGCATTGTCATACCGAAGAAAATTATATATAATCAAACACACATTCATTCAAGATTATATCTCCATTATCATTGGAGGTTACTTTCCCTTTCACCGAGTCGTCACTAGGTGAGCATTCCCCAGGTTCCTGCATTTAGTCAACACACCCCTGAAGGGTCCCTTCCAGTAAAAATATGAGCACACTAAAAAGTTATATTACTATTTCATGCACTAATTAAGTCAAATATAAATTCATTCTTCCAATTAAATAATTTCCATTAAAATTAATCTTTTATTAAAAAAACAAAATTTCAAACCATAATCAAAGGTGATTTACAACACCCATTAAATTTCTTTTGTTTCTCAAATTATAAACTAGAAAGGGTGCTCCTATAATAAATAATCAAATGATTACTTTTCAAATAAAATTCAAACATTTCATAAAACGAATCTTGTATGTTCTAGATATGTTTCAAACAGAGATAATCCACATACCTCTCAAGGGGTGATGAAAATGAAGAATTATAAAACAAAACCTCTAGATATTGGATCCAAACTCCTTTAATTAAATTGATCAAGTCATGTTATAACCAAAACACATCATAAAACATAGATTTATTTATAATGGATTGGATATAATATTCATTGAGATAATAGATAATGATATCTAAAGAGAAAGTGGGAAAAATGATGCTAGATATAAATTCTAAAGATCTAATGCACACAAATCCATAATAACTAATTTCTTGATAAAATAGAGCCACCATAAATGATAACGAGAATTATGGAGTTTTAGATCCTTGGAGGATGGGTTAAAAATAGTTTAGGGATTAAACCTTAGTTAATATCTAATTTTTGGGTCATTAAATTCATAGTGTGTAGCTAGTCAACATAGTTTTTGAAACTGTATGCAGGTTACTACCCCCAAACCTAACTCGCATAGTTGGTTCACACGGTATGAAAAACTATGTTCCAACCATGTATGTTCCTTTATTTTAGCACAAACAGTTTCTATTCGGCACTTACATGGTTTGGACAAAACATGCACACACACCTATCCTCCTAAGTCTATCACACAGTTTCCTTGAGAAGACCAAATGATTTCCACTAACTTCTCTTAAACCCTGAACACATTGAATTACATGAAAAAACCATATATAATATCCTAATACTCTACTGAGGTAATATATAACTTGAAAACTCCTAAAAATGGTAATTTATCTATGACATGTGGGGTTATATTCTCCCTTTTATTATGATTTCCATCCCCAAAAATTGGGTCATTTTTTATTTTTGGGAAAATTCCTAGAAATGTTTCCAGAATTTCTTTGTCATGACCCGTCTCCCAAGGCTCATGCTGTGACTACCCCAAAATCTCCTTCCATAGGCCATGGGATGGCGACTAGAACCGAAGGCATATTCCCTAAAACTGGTAAGGCATTTCCTTTTAACCAGTAAGCACATGTAACAAATCACACAACAAGATAGGAACACATGTAAACAGAACTGTATATAGATTGAGTGCAGTAAGTAAAAAAGGGGGCCGAAATACATGCCTGACTCTAAAGATACAAGTAAAACCATAATTCCAAAAAAACCTGAAGAAAGATAAAAGGAAGCTATTGGATCATCCTCCAAGGTTCCTACTTGAAGGGTAGGTATAGATCACCTCCTTAACACTCCACGTCCTCTCATCTCCTCTGCGTACCGACACGCAGTATAGTCCACCACCAGGAACCGTCCAGTCTTGGTACTCTCAGCCACAATCAGCGTTTTCAATATTATACATCCAACACAACATGGTGTGGGCATATCCCATGTAGGTTTGAGTATAACTCTACTTATTAGGGACCCCGAGACCCTCATGGTCTCAGAAAAACAACCAAGGATAAACCAACAAGTTTGAAATAAACAGATAACCCTATGTGGGTATATGCCCATAAATATGCCTAAGATATCAAGTAATCCATCTCAATCATGAGGAAAACATAGAGATACTGATTGAGCTCACACTAGGATTTATTCTAGGGGTAGAAACAAGTAACGTCCCTAGTCACATCATCGAACTCCTTGCCAGCTGGAGATCCCCTCCTCTATCGAGTATAGTGGCCCTACCACATCACACAGAGGCACTTCCCACTAACCTTGGACTGATGAGGTACTCCTCCTGTCGAGTAACATGGTTCTACTGCGTCACATAGAGGCACTCCCCACCATGGGTCTTCCGCGTCACACAGAGGTGCTCCCCCCTCATTACTTGTTGAGGTACTCCTCATGTCGAGTACAGTGGGTCTGTCGCGTCACGCAGAGGTACTCTCCACCGCGGTCTATTGAGGTACTCCTCCTATCATGTACCATGGATCTGTTACGTCACACAGAGGCAATCCCCACTATGGGTCTACTGCATCTCACAAAGGCACTCCCCACTAGGCATGTCAAATAACTCAATGTCGAAAAGGTCAGTAGTCGTCAAGTCTCATCCAGCTACTGGGTTCCCGCACTATGCTCACTCATCTCCGAGAGGTTCCACTCCACGAGCTACTAGTCGATACTGAAACTGCCAAAAAGTCACATTAAGAAGCATCTCAAAGGTCTACCGCATCATAGGGGTCTTGATGCAACAGAAATCGCATCAATCGAATCCCCGGTCTGTGAGTTATTAGCATTTTAGTCCTGGGGGCCTGGTTGGATTCGTGCTCGATCCAACCATACCATTCTCCATATTAATCCAAATATTCAGTGGGGTATACTCAAAGGGACCGTCTTGCTCAAAAATTTACAATGCCACAGAAGGTTCGTCAAACGGACGTTTGGTGCCAAAGTTATAGCCAAAGTAAAGTAAATGGGCCATAGAAGGTCTGGGTCTAGTCCAACCTGGTTGGACTGACTTGAACCGACGTGGAATGGGAGACCCGTTTTGGGTCGACCCGGCTCGACCCACTGGGTCAATCTTGACTCGTGGTGTGGTATGGCATGCTGAGTGGTCCAACAAGCCACGAGGGCCGCGGGTACCGTAAGGCGGGAGAGGTCGCAGGTCGTCTCGTCCGTGAGGGTCTGAGGTAGTTCGGCCCTACCCGAGGCCGCTCGGAGAGGCCACGGTTGGCGCGGGAGTGGTGGCTGGGAGAGGCCATGGGCGGCATGGTCGGTCCGGCTCGGAGGGCTATGGGTGACTCGGCTGGGGTGGCTGAGAAGGCCGCGGGCGGTGTGGCAGGGGTGGCTCAGCTGGCAGCTATGCGAAATGGTGGTGGCTCGACAGAAGGCAGACAACGGCTCGGCCCGGTTGGTGGCTGCAGCTCAGCCCAGATGGTGGTGGTCGTGGGTGGCATGACGGGGCCACAGGTGGCGGAGACATGGGGCGTAGTGACCATGGGTGCAATGGAGCAGTTCGGCTGCAGGGGTGCCGTGAGGGTGAAGAGTTCGTGAGGCGGCGGTGGCCACGGGGCGGTGTTGTTGCCTCGTCGCCTTTGTCATGCTCAACACCAGAAATCAATACAAGATTTGCAAAGGGTTCGGGCCATGTTTTTTTGGCCCGTACCCTTCACGTTAGGGTGGTAGCATATGGATCAGCAAGAACTTGAAGAAGAACATCAAGCTTTATAACCTCCCACAATGATTTATTCCCAATCCTAAAAAATAATTCAAGGGAAGAACATGGGAAAAGTATTCAATCACAAATAAACCCCTACCTCATTCGTTTGATTCGTTGAAGATTGTCTATGAGAAAGGATACGATGTCGTTGGGAAAATACAGACATCGGTGATGTTGGTGTTTCCTCAATCATCATTTTGTTGATGATGAGGAAGTTCTTCATCAACGAATGTCCCATAGAAGAAGAAGGCGTCGAAGTCGACTTTCTTCTTTGGAGTTCTTCGTTGGAAACATTCCTCAAAGAGCTCTCCCCTTTGCTAATCCTTCCCCTAAATCCCACCAAAATTAAAATAGCCAACTTATTAATTTATGTTTGTCAAATTAAATTATGTGGGAACATTTCAAGTTGGCACAAAATTATCTGGCTTAATTAAAGTATGGCATTGGCAAAATTCATGTGGAGGATGCTCAAGAGGCTCCTCCACCTTAAAGAGGGACTTGAGAGATTTATCCCTCATTAAGAGGGGAGTAAAATATGTTTAAACCTCGGGTGGTCCCCACCACCGAAACCTTTCATGGGAGGTTAGTTCGTGTAGTCCCCTCCATCATAACCTCTCATGGGAGGTTTAGGTCTGGGGGTCCCTACTTCTCAACATCGACATGGAATAAAAATAAAAATAAAAGTTACACAATTTTATTTTAATTTTATTATTTCATTAATATGTGAAAACTATCTTACACCCTTGACCTACTATAGTTGAGGTAATGGTCTCCTTAAGAGAATCCTGGTTTTGTGAGTTCAACGGTACTCTTAGATTTCAATTTAGAGCACCAATTCAAAAGATAGAAAAAACTTGATCGCACGTTTACAGAATGTACCCGAAGTAAATATCAAAAATTCATTTCGGGAACTCTAGGCCTCGGAATCACGCACCATCAATTTTTGCAGACTCGTACAATTTACATTTATTTAAAAAAATTACATGGAAGTTTTGGTTCTTTACATTCTCCCCACATCAGATATTTATGTCCCCGTAAGCCACAACTCAAACTAAGGGAACATATGAGGGTACTGAGCACACATCTGAGCCTCTCACTTCCATGTTATCTCCTGAAGGTTCCTAAGCTACCAGCAAACATCCACCAGAGGTATTGACCATCCATGAATGACCCGCTCCTGTCAACCCTCAATCTCTACTGGAACCTCTGTAAAAGTCACCCCATCATCGATGTCCAGCTCACTATGGTCGATGATGTGAGAAGGGTCGTGCATGTATCTCCTCAGCTGGGATACATGGAAGACATCATGCCCCTAATGAAACTAAGGTGGAAGAGCTGACCTGTATGCAACCTCGCCATCTCCACTGAGGACCTGAAAGGGTCCGATGAATCTTGGAGATAACATTCCACCTTGACCAAATCTATACAAACCTCGTCGAGGTGAGACCCGTAGAAAGACTTGGTCGCCATCCTCGAACTCCAGGGGTCTCTGTCTATTGTCGGCATAAGACTTCTTCCTTCTATGTGTAGTCTTAATCTGCTCTTGCATGATCTGCACCTTCTCTGTGGTAGCTAGAACCATCTATGGTCTCATGAGTGCTGACTCCCCTTGGTCAGTCCAACACAAAGCTGATCTGCAAGGTCGCTCGTATAATGCCTCAAAAGATGTCATCCCAATTGTAGATTGATTGGTGTTGTTTGTATGAAAACTCCACCAAAGATAAGTGATCCTCCCAGCTGCGACAAAAAGTAAAGTATGTAAGCACACAACATTTCCTCGAGGGTCTGTATGGTCCACTCAGTCTATCCATCCGTCTGAGGATGGAAGGCGGTTCTCAAACAAAGCTGCATCCTGAATGCCTCCTCCAACCCCTTCCATTGCCGGTAAGTAAAATGTGCAGCATGATTAGAGAAAATCATCGAGGGTACTCCATGTTGTCACACAATCTCCTGCACATAGAGATGTCCCAAGCTCCCTATTAAACCCTGGTCTATGATCGGTAAAAAGTTGTCCGACTTGGTGAGTCGGTTAATGATCACCCAAATTGAGTCATGTCCCCTAGATGTATGTGGAAGTCCATTCACGAAGTCCATGGATATCTCATCCCACTTCTACTCTATGAACTCTAATGGCTGAAAGATTCCTACCGGTACCTGATGCTCCACCTTCACTTCCTGACAAGTGAGGCACCGAGAGAAAAAATATGCTACTTCTTTCTTCATTCTCGGCCACTAGTGTCGTCATCGGAGGTCCTGGTACATCTTCGCCACTTCTGGATGTACCGTTAGAGGGGATGTGTGGAACACTCTCAACACTTCCTCTTGAAGTGACACTGGTACCATGGTACGTCCTCTAAAAAGGATGATGTGCTCCCCACCTTCAGAAAATCCATCATGTGCATTTCTTTTGGATATCTGAGCACGTTGTGTCTCCTAGAATTGCTGAAGGAGTGGGGGAGTTACTGTAAGAGACTGAAGAAAAGCTACTCCATATCTATCCACAAAGGATATCTGTAAAGCAACTAGCTGCTTCGTCGCCTCACCTAGAAGCTGTATAACAGACCTTTAACTGGGTGCATCTGCAACAACTTTCCCTTTCCCAAGAGTATAGACTATATCGAAGTCGTAGTCCTGGAGGAACTCAAGCCAATGTCATTTTCTTAGGTTGAGGTCCTTCTGGGAGAAGATATACCTTAGACTCTTGTGATTAGAGTATATGGTAAAATGCTCACCCATTGAATAGTGTCACCACATCTTCAAGGCGAATACCACTGCTGCTAACTCCAGGTCATGGGAAGCGTAGTTCATCTCATGCTATCTCACCTGTCAAGAACCATATGTGATAACTACTTGCTCCTATATCAAGACACATCCGATTTCAATCCCTGATGCGTTGTAGTAAACAACATACCCTATGCCCTCATCCGGAAGCCTCAAGATGGGGGCACTAGTCATCCTCTACCTCAGCTCTTGAAAACTCCACTGGAATTTCTCCGACCAAAAGAAGGGTTTCCCCTTCTTCTTTAATGCGGATAGTGGTGTTGTAACTCTGGAGAAATCTAGCACAAACCTCCTGTAGTATCCAGCCAACCCAGGAAACTTTGTACCCTTATCACACTCTGGGGTGGCTCCCAAGCATGTACCACCTCAATCTTCGCTGGATCCACTACAACTCCAACCTCAGATATGACATGTCCTAGAAAGTGAACCCTTCAAATCCAGAATTGGTACTTCAAGAGCTTACCAAAAAGCTGGTTCTCTCTAAGTGTGTCTCGTACTACTTGGAAATGTTAGGAATACTCCTCCTCAGTAGTCGAGTAGATCAGAATGTCGTCAATAAAGACTTCTACAAAGTGATAAAGTTATGTCTGAAAGATCAGGTTCATGGTTCCCATGAACATTGCTGGAGCATTGGTTACACGTAAATGAACAAACATGACCTCATAATGGTCCTACCAACACCTAAAGGTCGTCTTCTTCACATCCACATCTCGTACACTGAGCTGGGGATAGCCTGATATGAGGTCGATCTTTGAGAACCACCGTTCTCCATTCAGCTGATCAAATTGGTAGTCAATCTTTGGATGAGGGTACTTGTTCTTCACGGTCACCTCGTCTAGGCACCGATAGTCGACACAAAGTCTCAAGCTATAATCTGCCTTCTTGGTGAAAAACAGCAGGGCTGCCCAAGGTGAAACCCTAAGTCGGATGAACCAATTCCCTTGTAAGTCCACCTGTACTTGTAATAAAAGACGCTCCGCGTGAGACATCTAACATGTTTCTGTCAATATCGGTGTCATCTTAGGGTACAAGTCAATGTAAAATTCTACCTCTCTGCGAGGAGGTAGACCCAAAACTTCATCAGGGAAAACATCCACGTACTGGTCCACCACTACATGATAGCTCAGACTCTCTACATCAAATAGCTCTAAGGGTAAGGCTGTCCAAATGATGAGTGATCGGCGGAACTCTCCTCTGGGTAAGTCCATCCAGTGCTGTAAAGGCTCCCTTCTCACCGGTAAAGGTAAAATTAGTCACATTCATGCGGACACACCGCAATTTTCACCTAATACAGTCTATTTGAGCATGTACTGTAGATAACTATTCCATACCCAAGATGTCATTGTAAGGCCTCGACGCTGCTACTAGGAGATCCCAGCTGAATCTCTCACCTCCTAGAATAATCTCACACTACAGGAACTAGTGCATAATCATCGAATCTTCTCCCGTAAGAGTCTCCAGCTGTAAGGATCGAGCCAACAACTCCATCGGAATCTCTGAGCACCAAACAAGGGTAGTGGAAATAAAATAATGATTGAAACCCGTGTCTATAATTATTGTAGATAAGGTGGACTAGACATATAACGTATCTCGTATCATCTCCGGAGTGATGTGATCATAGGCCTCAGCTGCCTGGAGATGAGCTCTCCCCTGTCCGCCTGCTCCCTACGGTCGGGGTGGACCTCTTGGTGGTGGTGGCGGTAATATCTCGAATCACCACCCACCACCAACTGCATGACCAACTCCTCTACCACGTATTCCTCATCCCTACAGACCTACTTGGTTGAACCTCTGTCTCTATTGGGGTGGTCATTTTACCATCTGTTGATCATCTATACGACGGGTCAGACAGTCACGAGCCATGTGACCCTACCCGCCGCATGAGAAACACTGCATGATCCTTGACTAACTATTTCCACCTCAAGTGCCCCACACAACCAATCCTGAGTCATGTGGTCATCCACCTATAGGTCTGGTCCTCTTGGACCTCTACAACTTTTGTGTGCTGCCATATGCAGAAGTCTCCACTACGTGATGACCGGTAGTGGGTCTCACCGCTGCTGACTGCTCGGAAAGGAAACTCTCCACCAAGAGGTCTCTCTCTAACACCCCAGCCTATGTTGGGATGTTGAGTGAGATCATCAAAGCCTAGATCTCCCACCTGAGCCCCTGCTCAAAGGTCCGAACCCTGAAGAAAGGATCCTGCACCATATCAGTGGAGTAGCGTGAGAGGTCAGTGAACCTCGCTAAGTACTGAGCTACAGTCATGCAGACCTACTGCAAATGAAGAAGCTCCTGTATGCGCATTGTGCAAAGAGTCGCTGGGAAAAACTCGGCCTAAAACAGGTTCTCAAAGTCTGCCCAGAGAAGCATCACCTCATCGTGAACATGGAGCATCAAGATCCATCATCTTCCTGCTGCTGCCTGTAGAAGGCTGGCAGTAAAGATCACCATGAGATTTTTTGGTGTCCCTACGAGTCGTATGTTTCTCACAACAGCCTCTGGCCAATCCTCAGACAGATGTGGGTCCATCTCTCCCCTGAACCTAGGTGACCTCTAGCGCTAGAACTTTTGAAGTTCTCTTAAGCAATGTGCACTCTCTGCTGTTGGGGCTGGTGGCATCGGTGGCCCATCGAGTAATGGTACCGCTGGTGCCTCTACTTGAAGAGGGCAATGCACTAAGGCATTATCGCTCGGTGGGCTATCAGTGCGTGCTACTCTAAGAACCCTAGCTAGCTCTCTTCATGGAGGCATCCTGAAAATAAATAGGTTTTCCATGGTCAATAAGTTATACCTAGTGAGTTGAATCAAAGAGGTCTCAAAGAAAACTCTTGAAAACACACACGCAATCAATGTTTTAGTGCACTGAGTTGGAAATACGAAGTCAGGGTCCTGGTGTATGGATATGTCAGCCACCGCACCAACACTATATTCCCTAAACTGATAACCACACTCACTAAACATAACTCTATTTTCACTATAAGAATGATCAGAGTTCTATGTTATACGGTAGAACTGACTCCTTTGATACCAATTTTTCACGAACCGTCCCCCAGGGCCCGTGTCGTGACTACCCCAAGCCCGCCTTCCATAGGCCAGGGGCTGATGACTAGCACTGGAACCGTATTCCCTAAAATTGGGAAGGCATTGCCTTTATAACCTAAAACCGCACATAACTAAGAACACAACAAGATAGGAACACATGTAAACTGAACTATATACAGAGTGAGTGTAGTTAGTAAAAAGGGGTCTGGAATACAAGCATAACTGTAAAGATACAAGTACAAATTAAATACAAAACAACTGAAGAAATAGAAAAGACAGCTATAGGATCATCCTTCCAGGTTCCTACTATAAGGTTAGGTATAGATGGCCTCCTCAGCACTCTATGTCCACCCATATCCTCTGTGTACCGACACGACGTATGGTCCACCTCTGGGCACTGTCCAATCTTGGTGCTCTCAGCCTCAGTCAGCGCTGTCTGTCGTCTGTATCCAATACAACAAGGTGAGGGAATAGCTCGTGTAGCGGTGGGTATAACGATACTCAGTAGTGACCCTGAGACCCTCAAGGTCTCACAAAAACCACAAAGGATAAACCAAAAAGTATGAAATCAATAGATAACCCTACTTAGGTATATGCCCATACATATACATAAGTTATCAGGTAATCCATCTCAATCATGAGGAAAACATAGAGATACTGACTCAGCTCACACCAGGATTTATTCTAACGGTAGTAACAAGTAACATCCCCAGTCAAATCTTTGAACACCTCTGCTCCTAGAGATCCCCTCCTTTATTGAGTATAGTGGGAATGCCGCGTCACACAGTGGCACTTCCCACCAACCATGGACTGCTGAGGTACTTCTCCTATCGAGTACTGTGGTTCTTCCACATCACAAGAGGCACTCCCCATCATGGGTCTACTGTGTCACAAAGAGGCGCTCCCTCTTGTTACTTGCTGAGGTACTCCTCCTGTCGAGTACCATGGGTCTGCCGCATCACACATAGGCACTCCTCACAGTGTCCTACTGAGGTACTCATCCTGTCATGTACCCTAGGTCAGCCATGTCACACAGAGGTACACCCCACCGTGGTTCTTCCACGTCACACAAAGGCACTCCTCACTGGTCTTGTCAAGTCACTCCATGTTGAAAATATCAACAGTCATCATGTCTAAACCTGCTACTGGGTTCCCGTACTATGCTCGCTCATCTCTAGGAGGATCTGCTCCATGAGCTACTGGATGATACTCCAACAACCATGAAGTACCACTAAGAAGTATATCAATGTTCAGCCACATCATAGGGTTCTCAACGCAATAGACAGCGCATTAATCAGACGCTCGGTCTGTGAGTTATTATCCATTTAGTCTCGGGTGCCCGATTGGATTTGCGATCGATCCAACCTGACCATTCTAGGTCTTAATCCAAAACTCTAGTGGGGTATACTAAAAAGGACCGTCTCATTACAAGATTTTCTGCACCACTGACGGTTCGTCAAATGGACGTCTGGTGCCAAAGTTATGACCCAAGTAATTTAAATGGGCCGTATCAAGTCTGGGTCCGGTCTGACCCGGTTGGACTGCTCTGACCCGACCTCGCCTGGTTCGACCCGGTTTGGGTCTTCCTAGCTCGTGGTGCGGCCTAGAAGGCTGAAGGGTCATGGGAGTCATGGGTACCGCTGGGCAGCGGAGGTCGCGGGTCGGCTTGGCTGCGGATGGCAGCTCGACCGCGGGGGTGCCGCGAGGGTGGGGGCAGTTTGGCCTAGCCCGAGGCGACTCATAGAGGTCGTGGGAGGTGTGGTTGGGGTGGCTTGAAAAGGCCATGGTTGGTGCGGCCGGGGTGGCTCGGAGGGCTGTAGGTGAATCGGCCGAGGTGACTCAGAAGACTACGGGCGGCGCGGCCGAGGCGGCTCGGCCGGCGGGTTGGCGAGATGACTATGGCTCGGCGGATGGTGGAGGTGTCTCGACAGACGATGGCAGCAGATCAGCGGATGACGGCAGCAGATTGGTGTGGTCGGCAGTGGCATCTCAGCCTAGACGGTTGTGGCCGTTGGTGGCACGGCGGGGCCACGGGTGGCGGAGCCGCGGGGAGCGGTGGTTGTGGGAATTATGGAGCAGCTCGATCGTTGGGGTGTCATGAGGGCACAGAGGTCACGATGTGGCGGTGTCCTCGGGGTGGTGTCATCACATCATCTCCTTCATCTCCTTCATCAACACAAATCATCACAAGATTTGTGGAGGGGTCGAGCCATGTTTGTTTGGCTCGTACCCTCCGAGTTAGGGTGGTAGCATATGGCTCAAAAAGAACTTGAAGAATAACGTTAAGCTTTACAACCTCCCACAATGATTTACTCCCAATCTAGAAAAATAATTCAAGGGAAGAACATTGGAAAAATATTCATACACAAATAAACCCCTACCTCGTTTGTTTGATTCGTTGAAGATTGACCGTGGGAAAAGAGACAATGTCGTTGGGAAAAGATGGTCGTCAGTGACGTCGGTGTTTCCTCGATTGTTGTTTCATTGAAGATGAAGACGTTATTCATCAATGAATGTCTCGTGGAAGAAGAGGGAGTCAAATTTGGCGTTCATCATTGTTGTTCTTCATTGGAAAGCTTTCTTCCAAGCGCTCTCCCCTTTTCGAATCCTTCCCATCAATCCCACCAAAATGAAAATAGCCAACATAATAATTTAAGTTTGTCAATTTAAATTATGTGGGAACATTTTAAGTTGGAACAAAATTAATTGTCTTAATTAAAGTATGGCGTTGGCATAATTAATGTGGAGGAAGCTCAGGAGGCTCCTCCTCCTTAAAGAGGTAGTTGGTAGGTTTCTCCCTCATTAAGAGGGGAGTTCAAGATGTTTAAGCCTCGGGTGGTCCCCACCACCAGAACCTCTCATAAGAGGTTAGTTCGGGTGGTCCCCACTATCATAACCTCACATGGGAGGTTTAGGTATGGTGGTCCCCTCTTTTCAACATCCACATGTAATAAAAATAAAAAACATCTACACACTTTTGTTTTTATTTTATTCTTTCACGAAAATGTGAAAAGTTAACTTCTAGCCTCAACCTACTGCTGTCAAGGTGAAGGTCTCCTTAAGAGAATACAGGTGCTGCGAGTTCAATGGTTCCCTCATAATTCAATTTCGAGCACCGGTTCAAAAGTTACAAAAACCCGCTCGCACATTTACTGAACGTACCTGAAATAATGTTCATAAATTCATTATGGGCAATCCGGGCCTCAAAATCACGCGCTGTTAATTTTCACAGACACGTAAAATTCCAATTTATTTAAAAATATTGCATGTAAATTATGGGTCTTTACATTATTCCTTATAATACTATGTTTCCTCTTGGTTTTTTCCTTGTTTCCATAACACAAAAGATAATAGAATATTTTTTCCATGAAATGATTTATATTTTAAATCCAAGATACTAATTGGCGCATGAACAAAAGTAAAATCTTGTTCAAGGTCGAAATGATCCCATCATACCACAAGGATATAATTAGGCTGGTACATCCTTAGTTTAGAAACATTGAAAACATTATATACTATACTCAAACATTTCAGTATGGCCAGTGGATATGAAATACCACCAGTTTTTTCATGTGTATCAAATGGTATAACAAACCGAGGAGAAAATTCACTTTCATACCAAATTGATTATTTCAAGTCATCATAGATACATTTTTGGAACACTAGATCTCCCATTACAAAGGTTTAAGGGAGATGATGGTTATCGATAAAATTCTTTTTCCCAAAATCATAAATTCCATAATAATAATACTTTTCTTAGTCATCTCTTCCAGAATTCTGGGTCCCAATAATGTAGTTTATCTAGTCCTTGACCAATAAATTGTAGATCAACATGGATGACTATAAAATACCTCAAAAGGATCCATCTATATTTTTTCCTAATATCTATTGTCGAACAAATGTTCTAACAAAGATAAATGGTCCTCCCACGATACACTAAAATCCATCACACAAGAATGGATAATTTCTTCGATTGCTTGAATTGTTTTTTCAAACATCCCATTTATTTGATATGATATTCTGTGATCATGGTCAATTGGGTACCCAAATCGTGAAGTGATCTTAAAAATTTTTAGATGAAATGAGGATCCCAATGAAAGAAAATTTAAATAGGTATTCCATTCAATATAAATAGTTCTAGGATTTGGAGACCTTCCATCTCGTCTACTATATTGGACTCCGAAATCATGATGATGTGGGATAACATTGCGAGTTAGTACCCAATCACCAAAATACAATCATAATTTTGAATAATTATATAGACCGATGAAAAAGACTATGTCCATATTCCTTTATTTCTTAATTTTTATAGCTAAATATTCCATTATTCCAAATAGTTGATGATTTTATTTCTTAAACTACTGATATGTTTGTGATATCAAAACAAATAAACTATATTTTATTTCATACCTACAAAATCATAATGGGTTCTAAGATCCTTGTATATATTTTCAATTATTTGGTGAATCACCCATTTTTAATGGTGATAATTACAAATATTTTATTGAAATGATGGTAGAATGACCATTTGATCTCGAAAATGAAAATTATAGATTCCATGTTGTTTTCCTCTACAAATAGGCTCCCCAACATTATGTTTTGTTGTAATGGAATGGAAATCATAATATAAACATTATGAATCCTTGAATTATTCAACAATTTGAGAAATAAAAGGCACTATATAAAAAATTTCATCATCAATTTATTAGTGAAATGAAAATGAAAAATATGTTATAATATTCATCATTTTCCACTAATCACAAGCTATTTGATTATTTTAATATACGACATCTTACCTGAAGAATATTCCATCGAATTTATATTTAAAAATGAATAAAAAAATTCAATATAAAACATATGAATATATTTTATCCATGTTATTTGTATTAGGTTCAAATATATTTAAAAAATGTGTTTTAAACTTTTATAGTCTATGAACACAGTGTATTTTTTATTAAATACATAATGAAACCATGTTTCCAAAGAATTAACTATTTTATAAGTAATTAAAATTCATGATCCATAATGGAACATATATTCTCCATGTATGAGAACATAATAGATTCTCAATATAGATCCATTATAATAAACAACATAACCCTTTATATGTTCTCAAAAAATAGGAATTGATGTGAAAGTGAGTGTTTCTCTAATATAAAAAGTATTGTTGAAAATTATGAATCCAATGAAGTGGAGTGACTTTTATTATGGGTAAAAACATAGGAGATGCGAGACATAATAATTCATGAACAAATCAAAGAGAATATACTCATAATCCTTAACGGTTGTGTATCTCAGTGATATTTTTCGGTTGTTTACAAGAGAAAAAAATATATATTATTCTAGATTCTTTAGATACTCTTTTCCATAAAATGACATGTCCATGGAAGAAAAAGTTCTATATAGAAATCAAATTATTTGAATTTTTCATATAACTGGTGCACTAAAAAAATGATCAACATAATCTATAAATGTTCTTTATATTCATTCTGAGTATGAGAATATACCATAATGTCATCCATAATTACCAAAATGAAAGATTATATGTAAAATTTAAAGAAAACATTCCTTAAACCCATGAAATTAGATGGTTTCTTTTTATAATGAAAGGAAATGGATAAATATTAAAAATGAATATAGTGACTCTTGAAAGTTGTTTTCAATGTTCAACTCTCTCGACCCATTGTTAGTGATACCCATATCATACATCGATTTTTTGAAAACATTGTGCTTCATTAAATTCATCAAAATGGTCGTCAATCCACATAATATGATATCTATTATATACCGTAACTTTACTTAGTATATGTTAAAAAACATAGTCATAAAGAACCATTTTCCTTTATAAAAAACAATTGGATCATCTAAAGGTGAAGTAAATAGTCTTATGAACCATTTACTTTCTGATTCATAGAACATTACATTAAACTAATTTATTTTAATTGGATTCATTATATAAAGTGGAATTGAAATATGATTTCTTCTTTAAATGGTATTAATAAAAAAAATTACGTATTGTTAAAGTAGGAAACTAGTGAAATCATCTGGAAACATGTCAAAATAGTGATCAAGGATACCAGGTAAATCATTACTTTGAATCAATTCATTATTTCCTAAAGTAAATAATTATAATTGATAAAAAATAGTTCCAAACATTACCGATAAATTTCATACTCGTCCATCCTCCATATCATATTCTATTTTAAAAATATTAATTCAACCATTATGAGTTGTAAAAAATTATCATATTTTATAAAAATTGATGTGGTCCTTGAAATAAAATAACTAATCTATTACAAAGATCAATTAAAAAACATTAGTGTCCAAATCAAGAAAAATCCAAAGCTAACTAGACTAAAATGTTTTTTATATAATAATAATAACATTTAAATAACAAATAATCATGATTCCTAGTATGTTTTGGGATATTCAACATTTGTTGTGTCAATTTGATATGAAACTCCACTTTCCTAACGATAACTAATGTAAATAATGAATGGGATAAATCATTATAAAAGTTTCCTTTCATAAGTGTGTAGTCATGTAGAGTGGTATCTCTTATTATTTAATGCACTGATTGTATTTTCGTGATCATCTTCACATCAACATACAACTATTATCTAATTTCTTGATGTTCCTCACATGCCTTTTATGGTTTCATTTTCTAAGGAGTTTCGGTGTTCCTAGAATCACCCTATACCACTTGGTTTTGAGGAAAATAATTATTGCGAGATGATCTCCTAATCAAATCTTATGTTATCTGAGACACAAGAGTTGTATTTCCATGAACTACCTTTTTAGAATGTGTAATATAATGCTAAATTTATCCCCGTCTAATTATAGTTGTGGAATAACTTATGTGTTTCCATACAACTATGAAAATTATTATCTAATAAGCCAAATTAGAAATATCAATTCTTTATTTTTTGTCTTGTAGGAATGTTAATTGAGATATTGGTTTGATATTGTGATTCTTTTTACCAAGTTTGTGTCCCTCTTCCATTTTTCCCCAGCTATAGAGTTCCCACTTATTCTCATGGAGAAAAATTCACATACCATAATCAAATTCCTAGTAATATCTCTTTCCACTAATTTTTATCTATTTTATATCCCTATATAATTAGTCATAATTGAAAAAATGATTATAGAAAATATTTCTAGTCATATTCTTGGCTAAAAAATGTGTTCCTTGTAGGATTCACTTGTATCTACTTATAGAAAAAATGAAATTTTTTTTAAATAATAGAATTATATTATGTCACTGATATATTATCATACATAATAATTAAGAAATATTTTTATTACTATAATGAAGTTGTAGAAGTTTAATTATTTGGTTAATAATCCTTAAAATTCCTCTATGTAAGGCCTCGCTCGAATTCAGCTTAGACTTCCAAATCCAACTACTGGAATGCAAGATCATCCAATATGTAGACTATTAACCTGTCCTTTAGATCAGCCAATATTTTAATGAAATAATTTATTTGGTTTATTATGAACATTATTGTTCAAAATATCAGTTCAATTTTATCAAATTCAATTTATTATGTTGTTATGAACTAGTTTTAATAAAAACAAAAAGCACAAAAACCCGTTTTTAGAAAATTTCATTTTAAGGATAAAAATGATTTTATTCCAAAATATTGTATATTATTGAATCAAATGATATTTATTTCATTATAGATAAAAATATTTTTCAGGACAAACTTATATAAATACAAATTATAATTGAATATTTTGAATACTTTATTAAAATAAAATGAGAAAAATAATGTTTTTATTAGAAAAATATAAATTTTTTGAAAATGATATACATAGGATCCCAAATTTTACCTAATATTTTTAAATTTATAATTTTACATATTAAATAATTCGTTTTCAAAATTGTATTTATAAATTAAAAATATAAATTTATAAAAGGATTACATTATAATGTTATAGTTTTTCCAAAAATTGTATTTTTTTTATTTATCATAAAATAAATTTTTTTATTTTAATCCTGATATTTCACCCTAAGATAACTATAATATTATTTATTCAAAACATACATCCAATTATTAAAAAAAATTAAAATTAATAAAAATTAATCTTCTAAATGAATACAAAATATATATATGTTAAATTAAATGCTTCTATAAAAAAATGATCTTTAAAAATCCATAAGTTTTCTTAATATTCTTCCCTATCAATTATTAAATTGAAATGACTGGTTATATATCTATTCTCCTAAGTTAATATTTAAATTAATCATTTTCAAGTGATAAATTTAGTTTATTAATGTAAAAATACATAATATACAAAAAAAAATACAATTCATCAAAAAATATAATAACTGATTTTATTCCCAATTTTTTTATTAATTGTTTAATAAACATTCATTAAATTCTATTAATAAATTTTTGTTAAATTGTATCTTTTAATTTTATAAATATATAATCCACGATTCTTTATAATTATATACATGTAATTTAATGAAAGAAAATTGATCATAAAACCATGGGTGTTGCATTCTCCACCCCACAATGAATGGTTTCCCCATAATTTTAATTTATTTCACTAGTAATAGCAGACGTGAATTTATTTCACATATTTATTACTTAGGTAAACAATAGAGTTTTATAATTAACTTCAAATATTAAAGAATAATATAAAATATGTCTTTCCCATTATAAATTTCATATCACTAATATTGAGTTTTCTTCCACTATTTTGAGTTAAAGAACCTCAATATTATGTATTATAACTCATATAATGGAATAAATATTTCAATACATTTCATAGTCATCCTTTCACTAATATATGATCATTTTTTTATTTGGAATATGAAATGTTATTTATTTATTTTTTTAATTATTATATATTATAGGTTGAGGTATTTAATCTATGTCCATCAATAGGAAATATAATAATATTTTCACAAACCATATCCCCAAAAACATGGACATGGGATGAAATAATTGCATAACTATATGTTTTTCTCATAATTCAATAAAAATATTTGGAATGGTAATTTAATAATAATATAAAACATCCTATATATACTAGAGTGGCTAAAACCAGAATCCAATTAATAAATCCAAAAATATACAACGGAGGATATTTGTACCATAATTGTCATGATCCACTTAAGTGTTAGTCATTGGAAAAGGTCTTCCTTATTCCCTTGGTCTTGGAGGTTGTTGGGTTCTCATTATCCTCATTATCCCTTTAGCTAGAAAATAAATTTGTATAACTCTAAAACTAATTTCAATTGAAATATTAACATTTGGGTGATGCATTAGTTAAGATGTTTATACTCTCTAATTTATTTCAAAACCTAAATATATCTTTTCTACAATCATGATGTTGATGGAAAATTATTTTACACTTGAAACATTTTCTTGTTCCTTTGATATATTCCCCTATGTGAATATTTCCAAATTATTGACTTGTATAAAATTGAATATTCTCTCCCTTATGTCCTATATCACTTGAATGTCAATGAAACTACTTTTTTCTCTTATTATGTTTGTTTTAAAATTAAAATATGTTAAAATGGTTAATCATAACCTGATTTATCTTTGTATGTATACCCATAATATTTCTCACTCCATATCCAATCTTATTTGATTGTTCATTAAGAAAATCACAAAATTTGACATGGCACTCAGTTTTAACACGGTTCTATCAGGATTCATCCATTAAATTAAATAATGGATATTTTAGGAAGTAGAATACTAAAATTAATAAAATAATAAAGTAAATATATGAAATTTTAAAAATTAACTCATAAATGAGATTTGTACCTTACAAATCACTATGTTTCAATCTAGATCATCCAAGGTTATATTTATATTATGTTCTATAACCTATCAATATATATATGACATCATAAAATTTCACTTAAATACTCTATAATGGACTTCAAGTAGAATATTAATCAACCATAGAATATTCATCAATAGTGTAAAATCAGTTGTGGAGTTAGGCCCACTTATCATCCACCGATTGAAGATTAATTCAACACTATACAAAAAAATTTTAGTGCTACTAACCTAATGTGAATCTATTCCAGATCTATTGTCCACATGTTTTTATCGATATGGGGATGTTATTTATTGTATTAAATACACTATAAATTACCAAAATGTGAAATTTTTTCTTTATTTAGTCTTATATATTAGGATTTTCCCTATGTTTCTCTAATACAAATCCCAAAAAATAACTAAAACCTTCTTAGATACCAACTGAGGTGATCAATTCTAAAATCCCATAAATAATATATCATTTCACATGATCATTCATTATGTCTCAAAATATATTACATTTATGAGCCAAATGATTTAGTTTCCTTAGAGACTAGATATATAACAAACTTATTATACAATATTTTAAATATATCCTAACAATTACTCCACATAAAATTCATTTCAACACATATTCCAACAATTTATTACCTATAGGGAATGAAAAAAGGGGTTTATACTCAGATGATTAGTAATGGTGGACATGGGGGGAAATAATTTAACATTATAAGTGAGCATAAGTATATGAAAACATAATCAATGTTTATAGACATAACATAAGGGACACATACCCAAAAATATCATATGTCATAAAACATTATTCATGTCATAATGCTTTAAAAAAACATAACACATGATTCATAAGATAATAAAAAACAATGATATAGGAAATCATTCATAATTCATAGTATATGAACCTGGCGTAAGAGCGTGGAACAAAAATAATTATAGGAAATCATTCATTTTCCCAATGCTCAGTTCCATGACAATCATCATATAGGTGATTAGTCAACACTTCTTATTTCACACAACATAGTTAATTATGCATCATTTCATATCTCCCATTATGTATTGATCATCATAACCCATTATCAAAAACAATATCATGAGATATATAAATATTTATCCAATGAATTTGAGGATTATATAGGCCCCATGCATCATATAATGTTAAATAATATATTTTTGTTCTATAAGAACTTGAAATAATTCATAATTCATCATAGATTTATTAACCCAAAAGATGAAATGGGTTTCATTAAAACATATATAAAGAATAATCATAATTCATATAAAACTGAAATTGGATTATTGCATTGGATCATATTCCCCATTAGTTCAAATAATAATTAGTTTATTTTGACCTGGATGTGTTGGAGTCAGTGCCCTAGAACCAAATTCCTTACTATATAATTATGTGGTTTCATTATTGAATGAGTTTAATTATCACATCATGATTGTTCCAAAATATGAAATTTGAACATAACATAGTCCTAATAATATATAACACACATAAATGTCATGAAAGTTCTCCAGTATAATGAGAACCTAGAGGTTCCATTATAATATTCATAAATTTTTTTATAAGGACAAAAGATATTTTCTAATGATACTGTTGGAACCTACTTTTTTTAATACAAACATACCATGTTAATTATGTTTTTAATGTTTATTATGATTTTTGATAGAGACATAAAATATAAATATTTTTTGGAAATACTATCTATGTACATAAAGGTCCTACTGAAAGACTTTACCTAATGATAGAAATTACTCTCTATTGATGATCAGTCACCACCAGAGTTGTTTGACCACCAAAAGAGTCATTTTCACTATTTTACTTTATCTAAACTAAGTGTTTAAAATGGATACATTATAAAATTTAATGCTGAAGATTTTTTCTAAGGGTTATTATTATACTTTTTCAAGGGACATTAAAGAGTATGTCTGAGCTGTGTACAAGGATGTAGGATATCCAGATGATTATTCATTGATAGTTATCTAAATCCTACAATATTATATATTCAAATAAGTAACCCTCATGAGTCTATGGAATTCATTCTGACTATGTGAAAATGGATGGTCAAGTATTCCAATTGGTGAAGAACTTTACATAGAATATCTTGCCTACACTCGACTATAAAAGAGTGGAGCATACAAAAAATTCAGATCTCTTCTTACAGGTAAAAAAATAGATCATAAAATGTGTTACTAAGTTTTTCTAATAAATTACTCAAGATCCTCTCAAAGCAACAATGAAGTTGTCTCAATATTTTAGAGCACATCAGACTGAGAAACAACACTTTGTATACATTTTTAAACATTCACTTTCTATTTGTTGCATTAACATTCAAGTATTGTGTGGTTTATCTTATTTATGAAAGAAAAACTAACACATGAGATATAACTATAAGTTAAAATATATGTTTTACAATCTCTTTACTTTTTTACCCATAGTGTTGTATAAGAGGTCCTTGTGTAGTGTATGTTAATTTAATTCCCACATATACTGTTAAAGAGGTTCCTATGTGTCCTGTAAAGTTGTTTTTTTTATATACCCAATCTAGGTTGGAGATCAAGATTATATTTATATAATTTTCATTGAAATATGTGATTACCAAGTGGAGGGGATTAGGTCTCATATTGATACTGAATCAATTGTTTTAATTCCACTGTTATTTTTTTTGTTTTACTTTTTATAATTAATTTGAATTTGTTTTAAAAGATAAAAAAAATCAGTACATTGTTATTTAATCATTACTAGTGCTTATATAAGATTTTGATTATGTATATTGATTTCAAAATTTAAAATATATTTCATATTATTTTAACTGAGACTTAATCACTCTGTGACAAATATTTTAAACGATCAGAACTTTTATTGATGAACTGTTTTTATTAACTAGGTTTTTTATATAAACTGGGGGATTTTATTTAAAAAAATTTTGGAATAAAATCTTATTGGGTACTCAATTAACACCCCCCCCCCTCTTTGGAAACTCACACTGAACAACATTTGGTATTAGAATATTTTCTAAATCTTTTCAACTATTATTTTTAGTTGTGTTTTAATGATCATAACATTATGACATTTATAAATTTATTTCTTTAAGATGATAATATACAAGAAGGATCTGATATTCTAAAAAATTATATATGAAAGGAACTTATGAAATATTTTATTTTGTAATTAAAGAATAATGATTAACATCAAACAATTTATTATTTATAAAATATATTTATTGGTTGAACTAAGAGTCTATCTTGGTATTCTGATTTTTCAAAATAATGAAAGTAACATTTTAAATAAAATTAAATATATTAATTATATTTTAAAATGATTGGGTTTAGATAGCTCTAGATTTACTGAAACTCTTATGAGTACCACTTGTATTTGGATTATAAGGACAATGGGAAATCATTGGATTAAATAAGTTATAGAGGTATGATTGGATGTATTCTATGCCTAACTACTAGCTGAACTGAAATTATGTTTAGTGTGATTATGTGTTATCACTTTCAAGAAACCCCAAAATATCCAAACACAATTTCAATAAAAATATATTTTAATACCTCATGTATAAAAAAATTATGATTTTTTTATCCTAGAGGAATAAAATTTGACCCTGTTAGTTATTCCGATGCTGATTTTGGTTGTTGTAAGTGAGATAGATAATGTACCTCTAGAAAATATCAGCTTTTGGTAAACTCTCAAGATTATTTGGGTAGTATGAAAAAAAATCTGCTATATAATATAGAAGATTTGTACATAGTTGCAGGTATCTGTTGTTCTCAAATTGTGTGGATGAAACACACTTTTCTAGATTATGGGTATCAATTCCTACGTATCCCTATATAGGTAAACAAAAGGTAAATAAATATTTATAATAACCATGTATCTCATTCTATAATGAATCTACCAGATGTAAGACATAATGTTTTGAGATTTAATTTTCAATAGGGTGTTACAAATCATAAATGCATTGGAACTGACCATCATCGTACTGATATTTTTAATAATACATTGAATTATAATAGAATAAAATACCACAAAAATTAATTAGGCATTATTGATATTAGTCATACTTAATATTCTTGGAAAACTATTATAGTTTACCTATATTTTGGTTTTACCCACCACTAGAGTTTACCCACTTTTGGTGTTTACCCACCATTGGAATTTACCCACTGAAGGATTTTACCAACTGCTGGAACAACAAGATATTGGCGTTTACATACAATTGGGATAACCCACAATTGGAATGACTCGCCATTTTTTTCATTTCATTATTACTAATTTTTATTTATGGGATAAATATTTAATTTATTTACAATTTACATATTATTTTGATATTTGATTTAAAAATACCTAAATGATATAAATTAAATACTTAGTTTAATTTTGATGCAAACTCACTCACACCCTTTTTATTTTGAGCTTATCTATTACCTTTATCTTTTAACCTTTTACCTCCCATCAACCCCATCTGAACCATCAAAACCATTCACAGCTATCTGAGTGAAGTGAGTATAAGTTTCATCTCTAGACAAGTCGCATCCTTCAAAGAAGTAGAATGAAACTCTAATAGACTACAATTGCACCTTGAAATCTACGCCTCGTGAATCAAATTATAATTCCAACAAATTAATTACACACATAGTGATTTTTTTTAACAAATACATTTATTCAAAGAGTAATGTAAGACTACAAATGACCATATCGGTTATCAAATAATGAGATACCATTCAATTCAATTATAGTACATCAGTTTTATCAGAATATCAAGCTTATCAATGCAAAAGAAAAAACCTATGTTAGAAGCATGATAAATGGGTATAAAGTTGTGTTCAAGTCATTTAAATGGGACAAATTTCTGATTCTACCACACGATGGTGTGTCAAATTATTAAAAAGGATCTATTACATTTGATAGTGATTCATTTGTGAATGAGGATGCTCTACCAGAACTAACTGGAGATGGAATTATAATAAGGCTATCTACAACTGAGTAATATAGTGAGTTTTATTTGTTTTTCATGTTTATTAAGCATATGTTGTGATTGAGGAAAGGTTATTTTATCACAATGAAATGTCAAGATTTATATATCTTATGTCATATCAAGAGAGGAAAAAATGTTAATTTCTATAGATATCTAATTATTGATTTTATGGATATGTATAAAACTTTAACTAGATCATTTTATCTGACCTACCCTTAATTAATTATAGAAATGTTTGAGGGAAAGGGATTAGTAGATGATGACAATGACACAGAAGTAAAATTTGGTGGATTTTTCCTTGAAAAAATCATCTATAAAAGAATGAAGGTATGTTGGAACACATGGTTAAGGAATTGGGTTGTTGATACTGACAAGATTTATGAGGATTTCAATCCTGTTGATCATCTAACAAGGCCAAAAAATATTTTGGATCCTAGATTGGAGCTAGATGAAGTGAAAGAGTATTCTGATTGGTAACTAAAAGAGGAAGACATGCTTTCTACTTAATGAAATGAGAATTAATTTTTTTCAATTTACGAAAGTAGTGACCTAGGAATTATAAGAGTCCTATAACTATCTATTTTGAAGAACCAAGTCCTTGTATATCTCACCATGTTAGAGATTTTCTTTTAAGATAAGGAAGTAAAGAAGCAGAAACTCAGGTTTTTGGAGAACAATAGTATACTAACTCTTCTAAATATTAAGATTAAAATAGAGATAAATGAGAAGATTAAGAAGAAAATGTTAACGAAGAAAAAAACAATGATGAAGAAGAAAATAGAGATGATGATGTAAATTATTGAGATTTTAGTGAATATGAAGGTTGTTTAGATCATGATGTTCCTAATGACATTTTTGGTTTTTAGGGTTTTTAAATTCCTCGAGTACTTTATTCTTCACTATGTTTATTTGTTCTTTCTAGGTCTGTGGTGAGACTGGTCTTAGTTCAACATATGGATATAGATAGAAGTGATAAGTTGCTAGAATATATTGAGTGGCAGGAGTCCTCAAGTCATATTAGTCACCCTATTGATCTTGATAATATAGACCATATTGAACCAATAGTTGGTGAGAGATAGAAGTTGATCCTACAATTACTAAGCCTTTAGTTTTTGATACTTCTAGTGTGTCTTTTATTAGGTTGGGGGACCCAGATTGTTAGGACCTAGAATATTATCTAGGGTATATTAGGCTAGGCCTAGACTACACTGATTTTGAAGATGATATAAGTCCACCAAACCATGGTGGACCTATTATTCCAGTGAAAGTAGAGATATATCTTAAGTGATGAATTGTGGAGTATATTGATTATTCAGGGGGAGTTATAGTGATGTTCCTTAGACGTGCCTGTAAGATCTGATCCAGTAAATGATTTTTTAAAAACTTTTGTTGCTCATTTTCCTATTGAATGTGTACCCATTACTGACCTATAGTCTTTCAGACAAAGGTTTCGCTATGATTTTTGCAAGTTTTTGAAGAATTAACCTTCTTTGGAAACAAAGCTCACTGAAGGAGATACATGATACTTGTTTTAGATTATGATACACCACATTTAAACTCATATTATCTAATATATTCTAGACATCAAAATAGGGAATAAAATACTTTACAGTGATCTAGAGTCTTTGAGATCGATGATGGTGGTGATACAAACTTCTTTTTTTGCTAGTATAGATTCTTTTCTAGAGTGTTTGGAGATCATGCCTTTTGTGCCTTCTACATCCAATTTTTCATCTCCCTCTTCATACTAGGATATTGAGTTAATCAGATCGATGGTTAGGGAGAAACATAGAGTTATTTTAGAATATGTTACTAATATACCTCAGGTGATTTTGTGGAAGATCATTCATAATAATGAAAATGTATTTAAGATGAATAGAAAATTCCTTAATGAAGTCAGATCTAATAGAGAAACAATTATAATGGTTATTAAGTATTACCATTCAAGGATATACACTAATCATGAGTTCAAATCCCACAGTATGTTTCATGCTGAGAACTTTAGGATACTTTTAGTTACTCAAGAATTCAAAAAATAGTTCAATCAGTTTAATGTGATGACATAGTGCTCGATGTGTTTTTTCTGTAGAAAATGGAAATTTTTAGTTCCACGGAAAGAAGAGGAAATATTATCATTAACTAAATAAGTCTAATGAAGCCCTTTATCGATGTTTTTGGGACCGTAGTAGTAGCTTAGGATGTTATTCTAGGGACTTCTCATTGCACACCTCTTGTCTCTACTCTAATGATTTTCAGAGCAGTTATCACTCAAGATCCAAATCCTCATTTAAGTGCTCACATCTAGAACATAAATTTGACTCCCAAAAAGTTGTCTAATATATTTGAATGATTACCATCCGATATCATCCTTCACAACCTACTATACATATGGCCTCAACAATAGTTTCCTCGTCATCTATAGTTGTCCACTCTTCCTCTGACAAGGTCAAGGGAAAAGCTTCAGTTTTTTCTACTACCAAGCTTGAGAAGTAGTGAGATCAATCTTCATTTTTGATAGGTACTTATTTATTACTTTTCTTGTATATCCTTTTGAATGTACTTCATTAACATTTTTTCATCAAGGGAAATTATCTTTTTTACTCATATTTTTATTCTTTTCATTTCTTATTTTATTTTCACATATTGAATATCATTAAATTGGGATAATGATTATGATATATATTTACATTTATTTTCTCCCTTGATAAATACTTCGGTTTGATATCATTTATATTCAATATTATTGAAACCATTATTCTTCAAGATGCACATTATGTTTAAATCCCTCAAATTAGAATTTAAAGTTATAAGTTGATATAACAACTTTTCTAACCGCATCTATTTAATGCCAAAATGTATTCTTTACATGATTACTAAAAGACATGATTTTTTATCATTAATGGGGAAGATTTATGGATCCTCCTTATTTTAATGCTCAGAAATCATGTTTATTATGTTTTGATTTTTTTATTCTTTATGATAGCATATTATATTATAATAATGTCTGGTGAAATATTAGCTAAGTACGTAAAATAAATACTCTCTGACTTTAATTACCTTTATAAATGATCCATCGTCAAAGATAAGTCACTGCCAAGGTTATCTCACCACTATAAGAGTCATTGTCACTGTTCTTCTTGATTTAATTTAAATATTTATATTTACTATATTATCGAATTTAGTGAAGGGGAAATATTTTAATTGTAATTCTTAAACTATTTTATGGAACATTAAAGAGCATTTAAGAGCTAAGTACAAGGACACAAGATACCCCAATGAGTCATCCATGAATGTTCCCTCTATCCTACAACAATATATATTCGAAGAAGTCGCCCTCAAGTGAAAATGGAATGCATGATGTCTAAGTGAAAACAGATGATCATGTGTTCCATTTAGTGAATATCTTTACATGCTTCATCTTTCATACACCTAGCTGTGGAATAATATATCATACTGAACATCCAGACCCATTCTTATATATAGAACAAGAGATATTATGATTTTATATTTTACTTTTCTTTTATGAGAAACAATTAGATCTCAAATCCAAGATACATCTATGGAGTCTCAATATTTTAGAGAACATAATAGTTAAAAACACCAATCATTTTACATATTTATACTTTCTCTTTATGTTTGATGCATTTAATTATGAGGAGAATATAGTTTATCATATTTATTTAACACACACATTTTCATGTGCTTTAACCGGATGAAACAAGATATCATATATACTTTATTTAATTGAGGTTACCCATGGTGTTGTGGAAGATTTCCTTGTATTTCCTATGATTATTTTATTCCAACATAAATTGTAGAAGCGGTCCATGTGTGGTCTATACATCTGTTTTTCTATTGTGTATACCAGATCCATGTTGTAGATTAAGATTGTATTTATATAATCTTCTTGGGATCATGTTCTTTCCAAGATGAAGGGATTTAATTTTGGCATGAAACTCATCATTTGGTTATAATTATGTTTTTTTTGTTTAAATGTTTTAATTCCAATTTGTTTATACTGTAAAAAAACCCACTACTTTCATAGTTATTATTTACTGGTATTTTTATAATATTCTGGTTTAGTAAGTTTATTAAAAAAAGATAAAATTGTTTTCATATTATTTTAACAAATACTTAATAACTATTTGAAAATTATTTGAAAACGTAATAACATATATCAATCGGCTATTTGAATTAACTGTTGTGTTCAAAATCAAACTTGTGATATTTATTTAATCTTTTTTTAATATAATATTTTAGGTGGTAGTCAATTCCACCTGGGAGATATTCGGTCCAACCAACATTGACATATATGGTACATGATATTAATGGTAGGAGGATCATAAGCTATTGATACACCTTTTAATTGAGTTCTGACTATGTAATATCTTTGAAAAGAAGTTATGATAATAGACTAGTAAAAAATAATACCAAATTTTCATGTTACATTATATATTCCTATCAGCGGATGTGTATATTGATCGTTATAATTTAATATTATCATTAATGGATATCATGACCTATATAATTTGATTTATTGAAAAAAATCATGATGTCATATTCTTTCAATGATGTGGGATACCCTTGGTATGTCATAACTCATAATACATTGATGAATAATGAGAAAGAAGTTGTATACCTTCTATTCCATTACATAAGTTGATATCCAAGGCCCTTTGAAAGAGTGGATATAGAAATTTCAACCATGGCCATAGAATTTTAGTGGGTGAGTAAAATTTCTGAAATTCCAAAAATAATAAATCGGGGACATAGGTTGATGAAATAATCATAAAACCCACATTATTTGAGATATAATGATAAAAGGATTATGTTACACTGCAAGTATTCATATGACGATGTATATTGATGCAACACTAACTTCTTTCTCTTTTGATACTATTGAGTGTTACTAGCTCATAACCTTAAGAATTTGGATATTATGTCTATTTCCTAAGAGTAAGATGCCTAGAGGGATAAACACAATGTGTATCCATAATATTTGTTAAAATAAATTAATAAATTTAGTAGTTTGAAATAAATAATATTTATTCATGTTTAGTAGATTTACATGGTTTATCAGATGTTTGTGTGTTAAATTTTAATAAATATTTATTTTCTAGGTTTAGAAAAAAAATATTTATTTTTTTATTCAAAAATATTGTAATTATATTTATTTATAATATTATAGTCAATATTTATGGATCAATAATTATTGGTGAGATAAGGTGAACTAATATTAATGGTCTGATTGGAAATAATATAAATGGTATTAATTTATATTCTAAAGGTGTTACAAATGTCAAAAAACTAATAATAATATTATTATTTATGTACATGGAGACAACTAATAATTATAAATTAGTTAAGGTTCTGGAATTTTATTTGAAACCCCTAAACATTACATAATAAATATCTAATTATATCACATTTTTTAGTCACCGTTATTGTGCACAATATATAATGTGATAATTTATTAATCCCAAGAGAATGTTCTAGAGATCATAAAACTTATCTCTCTTCCTCCACTCTTAATTCATCAAGAGAAAGGAAGGGATTCTTCCTCAATCAAGAAAAATATGATTTGATTAACCATGAACAACGTAAGAGATCACGATTAGTTTTGATAGAGCCAAATGTTTTGATAATGGTATTTAGAGATTTTAATTCATATTTGGATTGATGTTAGAGGAATTATTCAGGTAGATCCTATAGATAAATTATGGAAAGAATATAGAACTATTCAATTGAACCATCAATTAAAGAGGGAATTATATGTTGACATAATTCTATATCTAGTTATACATTAATTATAAATCACATTTGAAGATCCACCTATTTTGGTTATGGGGTTTTTCTCTAGTAAATTAATATTTGGTCTTCATTGGAAATAATTTTTTTATGTTAAAAAATTATTATTCGTTAATAAAGACTGAAAATAATTGTTTTTAATGTCGTAAATAGGTTCTCCTACTGTTCTTTGTTCCTACAAGTGGTATCAAAGTAGACACACATTTAATAAATAATTACTTATTATTTATTGAATGTTTTAATATTTTTGTTATTTCTTATGCTTCAAACGTATTCAATTTTATATCTAAAAATCAATATCACTTCCCTTATTATATCTTAATAACATAATTTTAAATAGGTTAAAATTAAAAATGAGGCAACATATAAAAAACTCCATCTGTAGGTACAAACGTTTTTTCAAAGAAAGAACTATAGTACATGACATGTATAGGATATATACATGTTATTACTGTTTCCCTCCCAAGAATCACTATATTATGTTATGTATGCTAAAATGAGATCTATGATATGATAAAAGTTCATTGGAAAGTATATTATAATAGACTGGAACATGGTTTTAAGAACTACATATTGTGTGACCACTATACATTATGTGTATTCCTTTTTTTCTCACAACTGAGAACATGGTGTGTCCCAGCATGTCATGAATCAGACACATGACACATTTATTGAATAACCATTCAACTATGATTGAATAAACAATTTAATATGGAGGACATTTTCAATACCTCAAACTCATCAATGGGAGGAATCATACCTAGTGCCTAGGAATGTGATGTGGACATAAGTATAAGATAGTGCATATTGTGTACCCCACTACATGTCATGTAGTGTTTTTTAAATAGAGTACTCAATTTTACATGGAGGGAAAACATAAGTATTTCTTTAATCCAATTAATTGGCTTTAAGTCATTAATTTAATTTATAGTACATTCCATGCCATAGAATTGAAAATTTTATATTTAATAAATTTCCATGTTATTGTTTTGAATATGCATATGCATCTTCCTCCAAGAAAGATATTGTAATTCATTAATTTAAATGAGATTAATTTGTTTAAAATTATGGATCATGATAATTTATTGTATTTTTGGATAGAATTAAGATAAACCTAATTAATTGGACAAATTCATTTAATTTTTTCTTAATTAAATATCGAATAGAACTAATTTATATATATATATATATTGAAAACAGGTTATTATTTCATGTTGTATGGATGATCATTATACTAGACTGTCATTTTTTATCGGATTGATTTCATTATAATTTATTTTTACAAAACTAAAAATCAATGACCTTTGTGCCATCCCTTGTTTCTTATATTGTAATAGCATGTGTTCTAGATGTTTATTTTTTATAAACCAATTTATCCAAATGATTTGATCCCATAACCTATGTTTGAATAAAATATTATGAAAAAATGGAGCTACCATGCGAGAGTAGGACATATGAGTTTAGAGGTTTTGGCGAAACAAATATAAGAAATACATAGTACCCAAGGTGGAATGTTACAACATGATCCAAGCTAAATTTCAAGGTATGTTTTTTTCTTATAGTTGATGGAAGTATTATCATCATCTAAAGAAACTAACCAATATAGAATCTCATAATCATGAAAATTTAATTTTATGTACATGAATGGTTAATTATTAATATTATTTTATGTTTAAAGAACACATAATAAATGATTTAACAATAATGGAAGATAAGAAAAAATAAAACCAAATTACGCATAAATTTTATCAGGCATTGTTAATTAAATAAGTCAAACATACAAAATATTAACAAAGAAAGTGATAATGATAAAATTGGATTCATAAATAAAGTTAAAAAACCATACTAAAATACTATGTCCATATAGCCTTTTACTAATTATGTTTTAATTAACCTCATAGTCAAATGTTCTTACCAACCAAGTTGGGGTGCATTCAGTTGTCATGGTATTTTTTTATTAATGTTTTGGGTAGATTTAACTTAGTTATCATCATGATTTGACTACCTGAGAAGAAATTTTTGTAACTAAGAGGAATTGTTAAGGGGGATTCTATTTAGTATTTAAAGATTGGGGAGTCCCCTCAATGAATCAAGGAACTGTGATGTAATGCATTTGGTAACTTACGTATACCAAAAACCCCTCAAATTACATTTTTAGAAATAATTTTATGATTTGAGAAGGTGAATATTGATCCTTACCACTATAATTTATAAGATACTGTAAATCTTATAACTAATTGTGAGGGGCATTAGGTTTTTACAAAATATTGGGATATTTATGGAATTAAATTTTAAATTTAATAATATTTTTTTTATAATCAATGATGTACTAATCATTAACTTTTAATTTGTAGAGTTGGATAATAAAATGACTTCAAAAATATCACTATGAACCAAAATATAGAAGCTTAAACATATCACCATTGAAAACCACTAATAATGGTACATGATCTTATGTGCCACACTACTCCACGAACAAAAATTATGCATGTTGGAAACACTAGCTCCTAAGTAAGTTTACAAAGTGGTTAGGAAATAATAAGTCTCTCTATATATAAAACAAGAGAAAAACAAAAAGCATGAATAATAAATAATGATATATCCCATATACAATGATATTATTAATAAATATAAGGATATTGATTCCTATAAAATCATTTTTCACCTTTGGAATATTAATTGATAGAAGGTGACTTAAGAGATCTATGAGATCTCTAATGCACTATTCGTAAGAAAGATTTGATATTAAGAAACTGCTAGGCATCATTTAGTCAGAATGATTAGATATATTGAGTGTATGGACATATTAATGCTTAATATACCTGATGGGTTACAATGAAATCTCATTTTCCCCTCACTACCTAGAAAATCACCATTTTAATAGTTAATTATAATATGAGGAATATCAATAATGAACTTTCAAAAATTCTTTACCCATATTTTTAAATATTATAATGACATGGATCCTTTCATACTCATGGTCCTTGAGGTAAATAATAATAAAATCAACAAGGGGTAGGGGTTGATTTTTTATTCTATGCCTAAGGATATAGACAACTATCCTTCCAAGAAAAGATGATCCAGAAGAGACGAATAGAACATGACGGGGTATGTTTTTCCTATGAAAATCAGGTCCATTTGAAGTGGAATTAAAAATATCCAATGAATAAAGGAAAAAAATTAGGTGTCTTATTTTTAAAATTTAATTTTTTTATGTCTATAAGTTAGGTTTTATATACTATATGTGGTTATCAATTTTTTTCCCAATATATGAACCATGTAGATGTCTGAATGTTTCTAGTGGTGAGGTTAATCTATGTGCTACTAATGGATCAATGGTGGATGATCTAGCCATTGGAGACTATTATCTCAGGTTTCTAAAATAATATATTTATGTTTTAATAATTTTTATTAGTTGACTAGTGATACGAAGAACATCATTTCTATTCCATATTTAGACATAGATTGATTTATTTTCAGTTTTTCAAATATGAGAGACTACTTTTACAATGATAAAATATGTTATGGAATGAAAAAGAAGAATAACATTATTTATGTATTAAATTAAAAAACCAAATATTTGAAATCAAATTAACATGACTCATATAGAGCCCAATTTTTGGAATTACCATCTTGGTTTTACAAAAGAGAATCATTTGACAAAGAACTTTCTAGATGGTTGTTCAGAGTATTTTGAGTTTAACCTAATTGAACTATTTCATTCTTGATTAGAAGATAATATTAAAAACCACAATTTATTGTTCAATGTGAATGATCCATAGATATTAAGGAATTGGTGTACATTGATGTGTATATACCTTTTGTAGTAGACATTTGAGGTCAATTCATATGCTTTATGTCTGTTATTGATGACATGAGTAGGTATAGTTATGTCTGTATAATGAGGTACAAGTCTGGATCCTTTGATAATTTAAAATATTTCAAGAATGATATTGAGAATAATTTTGGTACTAAGATAAATAAAATTCAATTTGATAGAGGAGGTGAATATATAAACAAATATTACATCAACATTCTATGGGATTGTGGGGTTTTACCTCAACTCAATCAAACTTCACACCAAAGTGTAATGGTGTTAATGAAAGGAATACCATTACCTTAATGGAAATGTTAACCATGATGATGATTCACAAATGTCTTACATTATCATTTTGTGGAAATTATTTGAACATGATTTCATTCTTACTAAACCAAGCATCAACTAAAGTGTTAGATGATATTCGATTCAAGTTATAGAGTGTAATTAAACATGTGTTGTCTCCTTTTTTTTCATGGATGTATGTGGAATTTTTAGTGAAAGATCAATAAACTAACTAGAGCATCATGGAATGAAGAGTATATTTATAGTGTATCCCATCAAAATAAGGGTATAGAATCAATAAAACCCCTTGAAGAAGAATGTAATTATCATAAGGTAGGCCCTCTTTCTTTAGAGGGATCACATTCTAAATGAGGATAGTGGGACAAATAATGAATTTTAATAATTTTATGCAAAAGGCACAAAAGATATGGTATAGGAATATATTCCATGGGTCCCCATGGAATGACTTATTCCTAAAAACATTTACTGTATAGGTGCACAATAGCATTATGAGAACTAGAGAGATATGGTTTTCTAGATAATAATTATAGTGTATCATTTTAGGTTGAATGTAATGATATTTTCTCCTATAATGAGGTAGAAGATAGATTAGAATCTATTTAATGGATAGAATACATGAATTAGGAAATGTATTCCATGTATAAAAACCTATTTTGGGTTCTGATCAATCCACCAGTTGATGTAAAACTCATTAGGTTTAGATTGGTATTCAAAAGATAAATACACATTAAATGTAAAGTAAATACCCATAAAAACTATGAGAGGATAAATGTATTATAAAACACTACAAAATTTAATACGATGATTCCTTTCCCCATATTTCAACATTTAAATCCATCAGAATTTGTCTTTTCATAATATCATTCCTTGACTTTTAAAATTGAATAATGGATGCCAAAATTGGATTCTATAATTGGAACCTTCATGAGTATTTGTAAAGCACACAACTAGAAGGGTTTTTACTTCATGTAATGCCACAAATGTATTGAATTTGTAATGATCCATTTATAGAATAAATAAAGAACTCGATTGGGGAAAATTCTACTATATGAATCCATAAAATAGTTTGGTTTCACAATGCACGAATGTGATATATGTGTTTTCAACAATATTGGTGGGATTAGGATCATTTTCATAGGTTGCACGAATGTGATGCAACCTATATTCAAAGGATTAAGATCATGCATGATAGATCCAAGATGATTCTTAGACAAAGTAAAATTATATAAATTAACTAGATATTGAAGATTTTAGTATTGAATAATCCAATATATGATTGGTTCTATTGTCACATGTTATGTGAAATTATAATAAATTGTTTCCGGAGACACAAGAGGAAAGGGGGAATGTGTAATATAACACTAGTTTATGTGATATTATTTCTCATGTTGTCCATGTCATTTATGAGGACTAATGTTTACAATTATTTCAACATTGTAGGAATATATTAATATGATCCATGTGAATATAATTGGGCTTAAATTTATTTTACCCTTAATTATATAAGTTGATAGTATCACTCATGTAATCCACATTATTTATTAGGATTGAAGTTTCCAATGCTTTTATCATGACAGGAATATATTAAGATGATCTAGGTGAACAAAATTGGGATACTATTAAGTTTATCCTTAATTACATGAGTTGAAATAAGTATATGTTCCAAGTATATGGAAGCGATGGGGATCTATTAATGAGTCATTGTATAGAAATTAAATTTTAAACAGATAATATTTATCTGAATCCATAGGAAAATTATGTATTTTCTCTCAATGGAGATGTTGTGGGATGGAACTATTCTAAGTAGCCAATTTTAATTAATTAAACAATGGAGTGAGATTGTATTTCTACTTTTGATATATCTAAGGAAGTATCATGGATTCAAAACATTTTCAAATAACTTGTTGGGGTTCCTAGAAATCGATTCCCTATGAAAGTTTACTATGATTAAACTATAGATGTGGCCCTGTCTAATTATCCATGGTCATAACAATAGAATGAGAACAAACTTCGAAAGATTCATTACATGCGGAATTTTTCTCAGTGGTGTGAAGTTATAGTGAGTGGTGCATCTACTAATGAAATTTTTTTAGACCCTCTTGATGAACGATCTATATTAGAGAGGCATGAGTATCATTTTTTATCTACTAGAATAAGGGTTGTTATCATTTGACTCTAGAGAATGTTGGAGTATGTTATTTATAAATGAATTCCCTAGTATAATATTAAGTTCATTAATTATTAAATTAAGAGACTTATCACACTATGATTATTCTTCGATATGAATGTTTCAGGTGATATTGTCCTAATAGTATATATTGAACAAAAATTTCATTGATGTTCCCTAATATAATGATAACCTATAGGTTCCATGAATGTATTATAGAATATCTTTCTACGGATGAATGATTTTTTAATATGGAATATAGAATATATAGGCTATCAGTGGTAGGAGTCTCATAAGACATTGATATACCATGTTATGTTGTTCTCCCTAGGCAATTACCAAGATATGATGTTATGATAATATACTAGTCAATAGAAAATCTGTATTTTCCTTTTTCATTATATGTTCCTATCAGTGGTGGTGTATATATATCCAGAGACATCAATATTATCATCAATGAATATCATTACATTCATAGAATGATGTATTTACAAAACATATGATAAAATATGATCATGAGGAGGAATTATGTTTTTTTACATCATGAGTGTTATAAAATTGTTGTATAATGTGAGAAAGAATTTATACTTTTTATCCCATTATAGAATTTGAAATATCAGAATGTTAAATAGAATAGAACTATCTTTTTGAACCCTAGACGTGGTGTTTCAATGGGTGAGTTCAATTCCATAAATTCAAATAAAGGGACATCAATCACATATATTGATACCACTAGCATGGAACCCACTTGATTTGAGATATCCTGATAATGGGATTATATAAAAAGGTCAGCATTTTTAGGTGTTCAGATGTCATTACAAAACTAAATACATTCTATAGGGGTTTAATGGCATGTTGCTAAATGATAACCATGAAATTTAAGTGATTATCCATAATTCCAACGAGAAAGCGGCCTATAAGTTCACACACTATGTGTATCAATAATATTTTTTAATTCAAGTATTAAATTTACCATTTTAGCGTAAAAAAGTTATTCGGATTGTTTGAAATCCATGATTTAATCAGAAGTAATTTAAAATAATATAAAAGTTATGTATTAATAAATATTTATTTTGAAGGTTTTTAGAATATAATATTTATTGTATTTTTTGAAAAAAAAAAATTTGATAATTATTTATTAAATAAATAATTTCTATTCAAAGATCAGTAAATGTCGATGCGGGAAATTTTTTTGAGATTAAAGGTCTCATTGTAAACTGTGTAAATAATACTTATTTATCTTCCTATATCACTATACATTTAAAAATATTAAAAGTATTATTATTATTATTACACTAGATGGGGTAAACTAAAAATTATAAATCTGGAAAGGTGCTTCTATGTGATTTTCCAACCCTAAACCTGCTATAATTAATATCTAATTATATAACTTTCTATAATCACTCATTTTGTGAACAACATATTGAGAGACATGTTCTGAGGACCTATAGAGAGATAAAGTGATTTAGAACTTTCTCTATATCTTTCTAATATATCAATCCATCATTATAACATCAAAAATTCATCTCCTTTAAGAAGATTTCAGTTGTGATCAACCAATAACAATGCAAGTGATCAATATCAGTCATGTTAGAACCTTATTATTCCACCGTATCATTCAAATATTATGATGGATATGTGGATCCCAACATGTGGAATGTTTCATTTTTTCCATATGACATTATAATGGTCTATTGATATATAGTCAATCATATCGTCAAAAAATAGGGAATTGAAATTTAAGGTAATTTTATACCAACTCATAAATAAATTATAAATTACACGTGAAGACCTTCCTCTTTAGGTTATGGTGTTTTTATCTAGTAATGTAATCCATAGTTCTCATTATTCATGATGCTTTTCCATGTGAAAAGATATTTTTCAAAAAATAAAATTTAAAAAACATATTGTCTATGTTATCAAATGACTCTTCTACTGTAACTGGTTCTTGAAAGATAGAAATCGTCTTTATAAGGCCACTAAAATTTACTTGATAAAAAAATACTATTTAAATATATGATATTTTTTAAAAAAGGTTTTATAAAAAAGGGAATAAAATTTATTTATTAAAATATGAAGTCGTTTTTTCATTATGAAATCCAATGAATACGATTGGAAAATACGTTACTATGTGAAATTTTTTAATAGATTCCCTTCATACTATTTTAATTAAAGTCAAAGTTGATAGAAAATAGAGTCACTTGTAAATTCCATTTCAAGGAGATTACAATAAGACTTTTAAAAATATTATTTCAAAATATAAATCTCAATAATTTAACCCTAAAAAGATATAATGTGTGTGTTGCGGGAAAATCCATCAAGGTATCATTGTATCATTTTTTAGGTGATTATTTTTATTGATAAACTGGGCATCTATGTTGAGTTTGTTGACAAAGCAGACCATGATGTTCAAATTGTAGACAAAGGGGGTTTACATGGTAATTTTTCAAGTTTAAGAGATGTTGTTGAAAATCCATGATTGATAGAAGAACCTTGAGAAAGGAATGGATGATCTAGAGGTGGTACAAAAAGAGAAGATACAAGGTGGAGCTGTTTTCTAGTGTTTGACAAATTTTTGGGCCTCAAAATCAACAAATTGGAAAAAGTGTTTTTAGAAAAGGTACTTGCGCACTGGTGCCTTAGAGGCATGTAAATTTTCGTGCCATAGTTTTTTCAATATCAGAACATCCAAATATAGAAAAGGAAAGAGGGGCTCCAATGTTTTTGGTTGGGTTACACAAGGTGACTAGGGTGACATCGACTAGGGATACTCGACTTGCACATTGGTAGGAAACTTTTGCGTGGTGCTAAGGGTGCCCAAAATGCCTATAAATAGAAAGATACCCATATTCATTTTTAGAGAACTCAACACATAGACATAATTTGAGCTCCACTAATGCAAGTTGGTTTGGTCATTCCAGTGGTGGTTTGGGCATACAAGTATAAAGATATTCAGAAGTTGTATGCCAGTTGATAATTTCACGCCAATATTGGTTCGGGCATGAAAGGGTGTGAGTTTCCCAAGTTTGGATTTGGTGAAGGGAGTGTCACGCAAGTGGATAGGTGATACTTGCACGCCTGGATTGGAGAAGCATGCTAATTCATAGAGAATCATGCCCAGCTTTGAGAAGTATACCAGTCATTCTAGGGCTATGCAAAAGTTTGGAGATTGCTCGGTACCTCCGATGCAATGTGAGATTCATCTGTGGTTCAAAGTTTGACTTCAATATATCATCTATATAAAGAGGAATATGAATTACTTTCTGATAATGGAGGGACCTACAAGTCTTTAAACATTGATTGGATCTTCTTAAGAAGTAGTGGGAATACTTCAGTTGAGAGAACAGTGAGCTTTCATATCGTGAGTGGTTGTAAACTAGGACAGACAGGGAGTCTTCTCTAAACTTTTTAAATAGAGGTGTGAAACTTAGTGTATTTGGTACATCAGAACATTGTCGTTTTATGATCCTTGGATATATCCCAGTGAGGGTGAACCAAGAAAAATTTATGTGTTCTGTGTATGCTTTAATATTTCTTTATACTCTACAATGGGAAGGAGAGAGAATATAGTTTTTTCAAACAAAAAAACAAGAACAAACGGGGAGTTGTTTTAATCTATCATACCATGATTCACCCCCCTCCCCTCTCAGGGTATCTAGCCTAGTAGACCTAATAGTATTATTCAAATATTACTAAGTGGAAGATAAAAGATATGAACTCGAATAATGTTTGAAAATATATTTATTGAAACCTATATAGTTAAAATAGTGGAAAATATTAATATTGAATAGAGGTAAAGTGAATTATATATATAATAATTATTATTACATAATTTAATTCCAAAACCCAAAATGAAAATATTTTCTTAAAGAAATAATAAGGATATTGATAGGAGAGGTTCCCTTCTAAAAAGAAAAGGTATTGTTAGTTTCTCTAACAAGAATCACATAGTTTGAAATTTTAACCAAAGAAGAAGTGAAATGGTAATAATTAATATATTCCCCCTAAATAACTAGATGATATAAAAAATTATGATCCCTATAGATATGAACATATAATTTCACCATATTGACTTTCAAACATAAAAAAACTCATATTTAAGATGAGATTGATGACAAATTGTTTTCATTTTTACACCTAACATTCACGAAAGATCTTTAAAATATTCTATGATAAACATAAAAATAATAATAGAATATTTTAGATCCTTATTCAAATAAAATTAATTTTATATTTGTAAATTATAATAATTTACTACACCTGTAATAGTTAGTTAATGGTTAATTCTATAATCAGATGTTACTATTTTTTATTATTTTAAACATGTTTTGTAATGGTGAAATCAGATAGAATTAATTGATTTCTTGATAATAAAATTAGGTTGAGATAATATATTGAAATAATATGGTTTAAATGATTTATACATCCGAATGTTCTTTTTATAGAATGTTGGGGAAAATTCGTGAGAATAGGATCTATGATGAGCCTATTTTGGGTAATTTAATGATATCAATGAATTACATTATAATAAATATTAATGTTTTTGAAATAATTTTAGAACCATATTAATTAAATATGTTACTACTTAATATAATATATATTAATAAAATATATTTTAGAAGAAATAGTGTAAGGCGGTGATGAGAAATAAACTACTGTGTTCGTGAAGGTGATAGTCAACACATAACACAAGCAGTGTTTTCATTTTTCGAGTGTTTGGGATTGTAAATATGAGGACTAATTTATCTTTACAGAAACTAATTAATTTTTATAAATAATATTTATTCATTAAATACATTTTCATAATCATACATATGTGGAGATTATGAAGAATGAAATACAATGTTGATGGAGGTGGTAGTCCACATGTAATAGGATTGAAATTTTCATTTTATAATTAATGGAAAGAAAGAATATAATGGTTATTAAATAAAAATAATAAATTCTTAGTGTAATAATCATAAATATTCTATTATTTTTGAATGGTAATAATATACATAGATAATGTGGAATATGAAGATATATTATATAAATTAAAAGGAAGAAATTACATGTTTTCACCTAACACTTTGTGAAAACTCTATGAGAGTTCATTGAATGGTACTTTCGATGGACCAAATCCTATAGGATGTGGAAAATAGTTTTGAGGATTGGGTTTTGGTATGTATTTTTTCTAATATGCTTTATGTGTGTTGATAATTGGGGTGGTGATGATATTCCTTAATAAATTAGAGGGGTGGCACTTTTGTAAAAATTAGTAACTTCATATTAAAGGATTTTGACTTTTAAATGAAAGTTGATAAAAAGTGAAAAATAATAAATATGGGATTATTATTTGTTTAATAAACTCTCATTCATAGAAATAATGGATATGTTTTGAGATATTTTATGCCTTTTGACCTAATTTATATTTTTATTATAATGTACTTTTACAACAGTAACCCATTTTTAAAACTCTGTATCATATTTTTATGACAAAAAATGATATTATACTTATTAAATTAAATTAAATTTTTTTGATTAAATATTTGAAAACCATTTTTTTTATTTAGTTCCATTTGTTGAAAAAAAAAATCAATAACATGTTTCGTATTATAATAAAAGTAGTTTCTAGAACATACACATTTTTTAGAATAAAAATAAATTGACACGTATAATGATATATATTATTAAATCTAATGATATTTTTTGGTTCATGGATAAAAAAGGAAGTTTATTCCAATTTAAAATCAACCATGAAATGAATAGATACTTGTATAAAAAAAATTAAATTATAATGACCAATATAAATTTATTATTATAATAAAAAATAACTTTATTTTCAAAAGCACAAACATGGGTATCTTAATTGAAATTATAATTTTTCAATGTATAAATTTTTGTATTAAATATATATTTGGTGAATAAAAATATTCTTAAAATTTTTAATTCATATTTATATCATGATGATTTCGTTAAAGTAAAAGTATTTGTAAAAATTATATTTTAACTATAAATCCAAAAATCATCATTATTACAAAAATTATTAAAATTGACCCTGTGATAATTTGATATGAAAAATATGAAATAAAAATTCCATTTTATCAAAATATTTCTCTAAATATAATTAATGTAATTTTAAAATCAAAAAAATTATATCGAAATATAATTTGTTTTATAGAAAATATATCATTAAAATGAAATAATTCTTCTTATTATTGTTTTATGTAAATTACTCATTTAAAATGAGTCTTTATATATTTTTTTCACATCTAAAAATTAAAATTATTCCTTCAAAATTTATCATTTGATTTTATTAAGATAAAAATACACAACATATATAAAAAATCAATCCATTGAAATATAAATCATAATTGAATTTCATTATAATTATTTGATTAATTTTTTAATAAACATTATTTATATTTTAGCAATACATGAGTATTAAAATAATTCCATGAATTTTATAAATATATCAAATAATTATTTATATTTATGAACATGAAATTGAAGTAAAGAGAATAAGTCCTAGAACCCATCATGTTATATTATCCCCAGTTAAATGAATTTTTTCATAACCATTTTAATCTATTTCATTAATGAATTTAGATATGTATATTAGTTACATAGTCCTAACTTCAGGGAAAATTTTAAATGATATATTTACATTAAAATCCTTGGTATGAATAAGAAATGCATAATTCCCATTATAATAGGGATATACATAATATTGAGATCTTTTCTAGTACTTTAAGCTGAACACCCTTCCAGATTGGGAATTAAAAGCCAAATAATTTAATTTATCTTCGTAAATGGTTCATATCTATTATTTCAATGTGACTTTACTTTTTCAATAATTAAAATGGAGTCTATATAGATATAGTTAATCCATTTCAAAAAATAAATCAATATAAAGGGAAAATAATAATTTTTTAACACGAAATATTTTCACAAAAAATTAATTGGGATAAAATAATAATATAACTAGATGTTTTCTATGTTAATTAATTATCAAATCAATGTGGTAAATAATTGATCCACATTTAAAACATCCTTGATATAAATGAGTGGGTATAACATGAATCCAATTAAGATATAATAAAATCTAAAGAAAAAGATATATGTAAATTAATGATCCTGGTCTACTCTAGTAGTAGTCATTACAAAGGTTTTTCCTTATTCCCTTGGTTTTAGAGACATTTGGGGACAATTATCCACATTACCCCTTGGGATAGAGAAACCTTTTTTATAATACAAAAACTCTATATATTTGAATCATTGAAGTATGTGTGGGTGAATTAGTTGGGAAATTTCTATCCTCTATTATATTTCTCATCCTCTTTATCTCTATTTTATAATTATGAGCTTAATGTAAAATCTTTCCAAACCGGAACTAATTTATTTTTCCTTTGAGATACTCCCCTGCGTACTTCTTCCCACATTCTTGACATGTAGGATTTTCAATATTCATCCATATATAGTGTTTACCATGTGAAAACCCATATAACTCTTTTTTTTGTGTTTTTTGGAAATTTATCATGGTTTAAATGCTTAATAAAAACTTGAGATAACCAATTAAATATAACAAAAATATATCTCAATCCTTTTCTCTTTTCATATGATGGTTTGTTAAGGAAATAATTACATTGTCCATGGAACTCATTATTAACTTGGTTTCTCTTAGATTCTACCATTACATTAAATAGAGGAAATTTTATATAGAAAAATAATTAAAATAATATATTCATAAAAGAAAAACTAATAACATATAAAAAATAAATCAAAAATTATTTTAAAACCATATAAATATAAATGATTCAATTATGGTTATCTATGGTTATATTCTATATATGTTCTATAAAAAAACTAGTTACATATTTCATTATAAACGTACACTTAAATACATTACAATGGTCTATAAATTAAAAAAAATGAATTAACCAAAGAATATCCCCCAAGTGTGTCAATACAATTTTATAGTGAGTCCCACTTGTATTTCACCGTGTTAAGATCAAGATAATAATCTACTAAAACTTTTTAGGGTTACTAACCCTAGGTGAATCTGTTTTATAGCCTATATCTACTTATTTTTTATATACAAGGGAATTTTATGTTTGGGTATCCACACACAATGTACTTAACAAATATTTTAGTATGTTTTACTATATTTAGACTTATCCCTTACAGTTTCACCAATGTTCTCTAGTCTTAATACCCAGAAATAACTAAGCCTTGCATAAATACAAAATGAGGAGACCCAATCTAAACATCTATAAATAATAAATCATTTCACATTGCCATTGATTATATCATCTACTAAATCATAACCCAAAACCAATATGTTTAATTTCATTGGAGAATCAATACATAAAAAACATATTTTATAAAATTGTCAACATATCTCATAAATATTGCTATATAAGATTCATTTCTATACAAAATTGAACAGATAATTACCTATGTAAGAGGGAAAAAAACAAGTGGTGAGCTCGCAAGATCATTAATGGTATACATGGGGGGAAATAGTGAAACCTAATAAGTGAACATTAGTTTATGAAAATATAATTAAAGTTCATAGATTTAATTTAAGTCACTTATACCTACAAAATTATAGACCATAATCCCTGATTCGTGTAATAAATCATTGGAAAAACATAATAATTGAGTCATATGTGAAATAGAATCCATTATATATAATATAATAACATAAGAAATCAGCATCTATCATAATATTATGGAACAACCCTAATCATAGAAAATCAGTCCCTTCTTCATGGTTCTTTATCAATACCATCATTACATTGTTGATAGAGAATCACTAATAGTTTCCCATATTATAGTCGATTGGGAATCAATAACTATTCTCAAAGTGGATCAATCATTAAAAATAACTTCACATAATTATCATATAAGGTATAAATCATTACCAAATGAATTCAGGGGTAATATAGGTCCCACCCATCACATAGTAATAAATAATACATATTTTTCCCCCAAGAACTTTCAAACATTCAAAAATCATCATATAATAGGAAACCCAAGAAAAATAGATGTTTAAAAAATACATCCACAAGACATAATCATTTTATATCCATAAAATGAATATTGGTGGTTTCATTAGATAATATAAAAATTTAAAGACTAAAAATATAAAAAGATGTTGGAATGGATAAAAACCACTTTTATAAAAGCATAAAAACATACATAGAGAACTAATAGTAAATACTATTTATATTATTTATATCCACGGAGAAACATATTTATAAATAAAATAATTTATTTTTAAAAGAGAAGAACTTATATAGGAAGATCCTTAAATAAAATTAACATGGGTAGTTGGAAAATAATTTACTATCAAAAATGTAAAAAATTAATTCCTTTCAAACTATTGAAATGAAATTCAAATTTGATCAGAATTTAAGTCACAATTCAATTTTAAATATCATTTTCAAGGAGATGAAAATAGAAAAAAAATATTTAAAAACATTTCTATAAAGGAAACTTGAATGGAGATAAATTATAAGTCCATAAATGTGGAGTCGATGAAAAAAATAGGAATGTGAATATTATTTCAAAATAACATTAGTTAATCCCATATAATTTTAAAAGAAATTAAACTTTCCTTATGATAATATTTATATAAATATATAAATTTCACAAGAAAAAATTCTTATATTTATTGAAAAAAAGGAAGGATAACATTGGAGGTAAAAAATAATATGCACATTGAGGAAAAAGGTTCATGTCTAGAAGGAAGAGGTGTGGTCAATTTCTATTTCTAGAATCACTTCATGTGAAATATGAACGAAAGGGAAATTTACATGGCCAGAATAAATTTAATTCCCATTCAAAACCATACGAGAATAACATTGATGGTTTTTATGGATATGGACATGTAATTTCCCCAACAGAATATTCAAAAATAAACAATAATAAATTTAGGATGAGATTAGTGAATATAACCTCATCTTTTTACTCATGACATTCATGAAATATCATTAACTATAAGTAAATAAACATAATAATAATAATAAATTATTTAGAAAACTTATTAATGTATATTAAATTTTATATTCATAAATATTAATCATTCACTATACATGTATTAGCTAGATAATGTTTATTTTCATTATTAGATTATCGTAATTTAAATTTTTTCTCACAGGTTTTATAATTAATAAATAAAACCATGTTATTTGATACCAAATTACTCATTATATGATTAGAAAAAATGTAAAAATGACCTTTTCAATGATTTAAACGTCCCAAAATATCCATTTTATGGAAACTATGGGAATGATTTGTGAGAATGGGATCCATGATGAGCTTGTTTCAAGAGATTTACCGATACCAACATATTACTTTATAATGATTGTTAATTTTCATGTCACCTTTATATAAATAAATTTACTAAATATATTACATATTAATATAATATATATTCATCAATTTTATTTTAAAACCATTAATGTAAGGTAATGGTGAAAAATGAAATACTTCATTCGTGGAAGAGATACTCAGCATATAACACAAGCAATATTTAAATTTTTTAGTGGTTGGGATTATAAATATCTGAATTAATTTATCATTATAGACACATAATCATGTCATAAAATTCATATTTATTAATTTAATACATTCTTGGGACTATCCATGTAAGGTGGTGATAAAAAAATGAAATATGTCATTCATTGAGGCATTAGTTCACACATAACACGAGTGAAATTCAATTTTCTAATGAATGGAAGAGAGATTGATAATTTCTGTTAAATAAATATAATAATATTTTATTTTACTAATGATACATATGTAATTATGCTTGAATGGGTAGATTATATTTTGATTATGTGGATGTAGAAAGAAAGGAAAATAAATAAAAAATATTTTTATGATTTTTTACCTTACCCCACAAGACAACTCCTTGAGCCTTTGTAATGACAAAAAAAATTACTAATGAAACATACTTTATTATAAATAAATGTCTTATTAATTATTGAGTTATAGAAAACACAGGAACTACAATGGTTGTTATGGATAAGTAAATACTATTGGACTTATAAGATAGTTAAGCTTCATAATAATGGATAATGTAGTTATTGAATAATTATCAATAATATTCATATATATTAATGGTTATGATAGTGTTTAATTTACATATATGTAAGAATTTTTGGCCTCATAAATTAGGATAATACCTTATGATTCCCATTTTTCTGAGCTTATGAGGGATATTTAATCCTAAGGACTTTCCCATGACCATTCCTAATACTATATTTAAAATATAACTCTAGATAAAAACCATTAATGGGAAAATCACAAGATTATTGATATCATAGAACAACCCATGTTCATTGAACTACCCAAAGAAAGTGTCAACACATCATACCTTACCCTTAGGGAATACACTAGTTTAACAAGTGTTTATGTATGTAGACCCTATTGGTATGAATTTTTTACTTCTATTTGTGATAAAATAGTTATTATAGAAGTCCATTTTCATTATTACTTTATATATACAATTTTATACGAGTTTATAAAAAATACAATTTGACATAAAGATGCCAAAATTATGTTTTTTAGAAGAAAAAACTATTGTTTTAATTATAATAATTATTTTAATAAATAAATTAATTTTTAAGAAAATATTATTGTAATAAAATATTATATTAAAATAATATTAGTTTTTATATAAATGATAATAAAATTTAATTATGTCTAGTTTAATTTATATAGTGTTCAGAAAGATTTTAGTATCATAAAAATAATTATTTTTCAATAAAGAAATATTTTTTTAAAAGTTTACATTTTTATATGAATAAAATTATTTTGATAATTTACTTATTATTTTTGAAATAATTACATAATAATTATCCAATGGTGTTTTTTATAATTTTCAAGGATAGATGTTGTTTTGGTTAAAATTTAAATACAGTATAAATATATAGTTAGTATTTTGATATCATAGTATCTCAAAATTCATTTATTAAATTCTATAAAACTCATACACAAAAAAATACACATTTTAACCATAAAATAAAGTGATTTTAATGTTATTTTATTAATTTATAAATATTTTATCAATCCTCGAAAACTAATATTATATTTTATCATTTTCAAATCATTTCTGTATAAGCCTGGCTCACATCCACATAACCATTGGTATTATTTTAATATTGTTTGTTCCTAGAGTCATATAATATTTAAATACACTCATATTCTGAAGAAACCATGGAAAACATTATAAGAGATACACAATTTTCTGGTATATGTCTTCTTAAAGAAATTCAATTTTTTATAGATTACGTTGCACACAACACCAAACTTAAATGAGCCTTCATATAATATTTAGAAAAATTATTTTAACAAGACTACTATAAACTAGATTTTAAATTGTTATGTGTGGATATGATTAAAAATATGACGAAAAATATAGTAACTTCATATTCAATAAAAATTTAATAATTCATTCCTAGGAAATAAACACACTATTCTTAGTAAAGTCATTTTATTCATCTAATATATGTTTTAATCAAAAAGTGATTTTTATTTCAATATATGGGAGAATGAATATAAATAATTCTTTACACTTATATAAAATTTATTTGATAAATATAACATGTTTTTTGTATTCATAATATCAAATTTATCTTAAGATGAATTTTTTGTAATCTTTTGAAAAAATTAACATTCCATTTAATAGTGAAAAATACTGATTTTTTAATATCTTTTTTTTACAACAAATTATGAAATTTGAAAACACCATTATTTTATGAATATGGTTTAATGTATGATATGTATATTTAGTTTTATTTCAACCTATTAATCATTTTTAATGATATTTACATTTTATTTTAGAATAAGTTTGTTTTTGGGTTTAAAAACTAGACTTTTCTAAAAATTATTTTAAAGTACATAATGTTACACATTTTTAAGTAACTAAAATAACCCTTAAATAGGAATGTTTTAAATTAAACTTATAGATTATATATAATTAAATATTAATTTATTTTCATATAATGATAATTAGTAGTCATATAGATTACAACCTTATTGGTAGAATAATGAATCGGGGAATGTAAAAAGATAATAGCATAAAATACCCAAAAAACAAATAGAAAAATGTTTTTATTGTGTTTACCAGCTAAAACCTACCATTACAACATTAAATTTTAGTCTATTTTTTGAATTAGTGGTACCAAAATGCGGTTTGCTTGAAATATAAAATAATCATTATTTAATCGCATAAAACCACCCCTCCACACATATAAATACCACTCCTCACAACCAAATTTGTTTTAAAAATCTCTTAGTCTCCCAAAATATCTTCAAAAACATATCATCCCCACTCTACCTATATATAAGTGTTGTTTTTCTCACCAAAAGTCCAATTCTATGGTCTTTAAGGGACCCTTCATGGAGGGGACATTCAAGAAGTACTTTTCTCAAGCCACCTCTATTTTTCTCTTCTTCTAAAATATCCTCACTACACTACTAGAAAATGGGATTATACCCACGGTTTTGTTTTGAATCGTGTGTATAGGGAACCATTATATCAACGGTTTTGGAAAATCATCGGCGTAGGTAACGTATGGGACCCTATACACACGGTTTCCCAAAACTGTGGGTATAGGTCACCTATACCCACGGGTTCCCCTATAACCGTAGTGATAGAGTTTTTTTGAAGATGTATACCCACGGTTTGGGAAAACTGTGGGAATAGGCATTGTTTTTCATGGCCTATACCCATGGTTTTTCTAAAACCGTGGGTATATGGTTTTTTTTCAAAGACCTATCCCCACAGTTTTCCAAAACTGTGGGTATAGCTTATAGCTAGAAAAATATCTGTGGGGCAAATAAAATTATTTAGCAGGAAGACGGACTGGATTAATATAATTAGGCGAATAGAAATGTTAAATAACAAAAACATTGTAGCTGAGTTGGTTAGTCCATCGTTTGTTATATTTAGTGGTCTTGTGATCAAATCCCACTGTCATTTTTATTTCTAAGTAAAAAATAATATTAATATAAGTACATTAATATAAATAAATTTAACAAAAACTTCTACAGCATGGTTGGTTCGGCGCGGGTTCTCTGTTCGACAGGTCACCGCTTCGAGACTCCGCGTTTTCAATTTTCAAATTCAGTCACGAAAATTAATATATTAAATACAATTTACATTTACAAACATGAATCAGAAGCAGCATGAGTGGTCGGGTAGGATATATTGATTAAAGATGGTCTGGGTTCGAAACCCAGGCATGTTTTTATTGTTTTATTAAATACCCATGGTTTGAAAACCGTGGGTATAAGTCATTGACATGGTGGTGATAGGATTATTAAACGGTGGTGATATCTATACCCACGGTTCCCCAAAACTGTGGGTATAGGATAAGACCCCTATTGTGATGCCTTTCTATCCCACGGTTCCCAAGACCGTGGGTATAGGCTATACCCACAGTTTTGGGGACTACACCCACAGTTTTTAACTGTGGGTATAGGTCATTTTTTCAGTAGTGCTAGCATCATCTATCATGGAATAATGACTCTACAGATATTTACCTACAATAATTGTATGTTTCTAAAGGAATATCTTATATCCATCCCTTTTATTACCTCCTTTTATTCAAAGAGATAAAAAATTGTCTAAATTATAGTGGGTAAGCATCTCAAGGAATAATGATTTTTTGTTTTCATTTCAACAATCATGGATGCTCATAAAAGTATTATTCTAGATATATAATATTTTAAGAGGTATTTTTCATGTTATTGAACTAAAATAAAAAACAGAATATAAAATTAAACTAAATTAATACTTTTTGGTTGAAAAAACCACCAAAATAAAGAAAACATTTATCATTAACATTTTATCATATCAATCATCCTCAAGTCAGAACTAAAAATTATACATTGGACCATTTAAACTTAAGGTAGTGCATGAATACCATTTCATATTTCTTCTGGTGTTTTATTTAATTTTTATAAGAAAATACATAATTTTACATAAATGAGTAGATCACGAAACAATGAAACAAACACACCCAAAACAACAAAAATAATGAAATGTTATCAATTAATTGGTGTTATTATATTATAAATGTATTGTACCAGTACTAATAGAATATTAGGTATTTGTGATGGGATAATTGGAATGGGATCTCGTCACAAATTCTCTTTTGCGACGAGGTCCTGTTGCAAATAGCATGTTGCAAAAAACATCATCGTAAATAGTATTTATTGCGACCAGCCCGTTGCAAAAAAAATACTATTTGCAAAAGGATGATTTCCCATTGAAAATAGTTCTCCAATTATATATATACATATATATATATTATATATACAAAAACCTATTGCAACGGTCTTGTTTCCCAATTGCTAATAGTTTTCTAATTATATTATATATATATAAACCCGTTACGATGGGCCCGTCACATAAAAGTATTTACGACGAGCTCATTTTCCCATTACAAATAGTTATTTAAAAAATATATAAACTACTTACGAGGGGAACCCATCGCAAACAGTCTCATCGCAAATACTTAAAATATAAGAAAAATAATCAATAAAATTATGATAAATTAATATTAGAAAATAAAAATAATATTAATTATATTAATGTAATATTATATAATATTATATAATAATAATACTAATATTAATATTACAAAAAATTATATTATTATAATATTAATAATAAAATAAAACTAATAATATAATAATGTTATTATTATTATTAATATTTTGAAAAAATAATATTAGTTTTATTAAAATAAAATTAAAATTAAAATTCTCGATATTCACAAAAAATATAAAACTGTAAAAAATATTATTATTATTTTTAATAAAATAAAAAAACATTAAAAAACTATAATGCTAATAATAAATAATAACATATTAAAATATTAAAAATAAAAAAACATTAAATTAAATTATGCAATATTCACACTAATATCAAAGATAGAAACTATAAGTTGTTAAAAGTACAACAAAATTTGAATTCAAATATTTTTAACATTAATAAAAGTCACTGGGGGTGATAGTATTCTGGAGGAGGTGGAGGAGTTGGACGAGATGGTGCAGAAACTCCGTCCCTAAACTACGAGTCAGACATCACATGTACTCCATCTACACATGATGCCACTACTCCCATTGACAGGTCTCCTCCTCGTACTACTTCCACTACTACTACTGTTGGCGCGTCTCTTCCTGCTGCTTGCACAAACACTCTATAAGATCACTCTGACCTTGCAATTGCTCCCAATACTGTGAGCTATAAGATGATCCCTCTCCACGAGCTCCTCTTGAGTTGGACGCAAAAATCGTAGTAGTACCATAATAATTCCCATGAGTCAAATGAGAGCTGATACTAACTACTCGACCCTTGTCAAAGCCATACTGGGTCGCCTGCATCCATAGCTCCTCTTTGAAATGGTGGGCAATAGTCTAATCAGCCATCTCGACCTAACTCTCACCCTGTTTCTAAGAGGTCACAACCTCATATGACTTCTTCAGTTCCAATTTGAAATTAAAATAATGAAAATATTATATGTAGTTAATTTTCAAACTGAAAAAGAAATAATAAGAACCCGAATCTAATACTGGAGACCACCTCTAATCTCTCTATTGGATGGATCATTGTACATCCTCCAATAAACGTTGTACTCTGTAATATCGGGCTGCTTGACTTCATATATGAATATAAAACAAACTGTTTATATTTAATTTTATATAAAATATTTAAAAAAGTTACTTACCAGATGCTCTCAATGCATATAGAATGTACGGCTACTGGCTAGATGTGTCACCTCCAGTCTCTCCCAGTTCTGTCGGGCCAATAAAGATCTTTTCTAAAATCCAACACCCAACCAGTGTGAATATAATTCATCCCAAATGTGAGATGAAATATACTCTGGTCAGGGGGCTCTACATGACTTATCAAATACTACCACTCCTTCATTCTTCATGGTTTTTCTTCTCAAATTGTGTAAAAACTGACAGAAACGGTCATGCATAGAACCCTCCCATGCTGTATAGATAGCATCACGCATGCTATCATCGATAAGATACCATAAACCCTATAATAAATTTATAATAACAAGTTATTAATGAAATAAATTTCAAAATAAATATTATTTATTTACATACCATCTAATGATCGGACATGTTGAGCTGCACATCAACGAGAATTTGTTCCTATGTGAGGTATGGTTGAGAAAAATAATTTTGCAAGATAGTGCTCTCCTATCCAATAACTATATGCACAAAACTGTGAAAAAATAACAAACAATTAAAAGATTAGTATATAAATAAATTAATGAAGGATAACTAAAATACATAGGTTACCATACCACCCAGTGTGTGGATCAAATCCTAGGCGTGGACTTTGGTCGGGGATAGTGTTTGGAATCATCAGTTGTGCAAGATCGTGCCCCCACCACGTACTCCTTTAACCACTAGTAGGTTGAGGGTTAGTTAATCCAAAATCATCCACATCCAAAGGTAGATCACCCTCCTACAACTGAAAAAATAGAGCATCGTCTATCTAAAACACAAAATTATTGTTTTTAGAAAATAGTTAAATATAACTATTATATGAAGATATATATTAGTTATGATTATAACCATCATTTAACGGTGTTAATGTTCACCTTTTTCATCATCTTCATATGCGATGATGTGAATATCCTCATATTCCTCCTCGGCAACATCAATATCCATATGAGTTTAAATTTCATCATCTCTTTCCATTTTAAATTCATTTGTAACATCATTAACATCATCATCATCATCGTCCCTTAATTGTGGGATGTCATTATCGATATTGATGTCTCCTTGTGAAAAATATGGATTTTTAGTAGTCTCTTAAAATATTTAAATTCCTTGCACTTCAGCGGAACCACATTCAATTGGAGTAAAATAATTTTCCCAAGATTTCTTTTTTATTATGCTCCACCAACACTCAGGTCTCTTGAAGTAGCATAGTAATTTGCATAATAAATTTTATGTGCTTGTTGAGCCAGTAAAAATGATTCATTTACTGTAAGAATAATTTTATATTTAATATCAACAATTCAATGAGTCGGATGAACACGTAAGCCTCTCTCAGTATCCAACAATCAATATTTAAACATAATTATGTAATTTGTTTCCTAGATAACACTGTTCAATAATTTATCCAGTATGCCATAAAATCAATATCAGATTCTCTTTGATGAGATCCTCTAAATAAAATTCCACTATTAATTGTTTTTTGATTCCACATATGCATGTGTATGAAATCGAAAACCATTCACCACATATGAATTATGAAATTTAACTATTTTTGATTATGGGTTAATTAATATACACAGTCAGTTATCAATTTTATCTGCTTGTTGAGATAACTAAAAATTTGTAAAAACTTTATCAATATATTAAATAATAAACTAAATTGATATGGTAAACCACCAATAATTTATGTTACCAGTTTCTGAAACCATTGAGAAAATTTATTTTTTCACCCTTCTTCAAGAGTAGCTGCTATTATTTATTGTAGTTGTTTCTTGATATGATTATCATATAACCAACATATAAAATAAGTTTACTTACTATAACATAAATTATAGAATAAGTGATAGAATCACTCACAGTACAAATGATGTCATTTCTTCATAGTTGAGCAGAACATATGTATGATCTATGTGATGATTATCATTTGAAATCCACTTTCATGAACTCCACCAAAGCCAAGCTCTGGATGATTAAAAAATGATAATTGAATTTCCATTACATCATTAAAATTCCCCTCGTTCCATCTCATGCAGTCTTGTTTTGAGGGATATTCATATTCAAAATAATGAGAGAAAAAAATGTAATTTCATCTTGAAAATAATCTTCAGCAAGTGAGCCTTCAACTAATGATTTGTTACATAAAATCTTCATCAATTTCTGCATGCATCTCTCGAATGGTTACATGCATCAAAATTGTACCGGACCTCCGCATTTTTCTTAATGTGGAAAATGTAAAATCAAATGTTCCATTGATTCAAATAAAGCCAGTGTGAAGATTTTTTCTAGTTTACACATAATTGCAACAAAATCTTCTTCTAGTTTTCTTAGTACATTTTAGTCTATTGTCACTGCAAAAAAATGTCTTTAAGAGAATATGATATGTGTGTTATCAAATCACAAATCATATAATTCAACAAAACTTTTAATCCAATCGGCTTAAGTCTTTCCATTATAACATTACATCCATGACTTTTAATTCTGTAATATGACCATTCTTAACACATCTTCCCAAATTGGATGCATATCTATCTAGAAGTATCAAATATGCAATCCACTAAAAAAAATAAGTGGCTCTCTTTGGATAGTGTATAAGCTTCTTTTGGCTTCGTTAACCTCTATGATTTGACATTTTCAAACAGTTCAAGTTCTGGTCACCTGCATATTTGGGCAAGATATAATCGTGCTTTTACATTATATTTGTTCTTACCTAGTGTATCCAAAACTATATGCAATAAATTATCAAAATAATTCTTCTCAATATTCAAAACATCCTACATGTGTCAGAGAAATAAATCAGGCCAATTGGCAGATCCCAAAAAATCATCCATTTTATCCAATTGTGTTCTTTCCCAAAGCAATGATTTTATATTGGTTAATTATTGGTCCAAATGTGTTGGGATGTAACGAAAATGAAATTTATTTTAACTATGTACCTGATATCAATTTTGGAGTTTCATCCCTTTCAATTTTGTCTTTTCTGAAATGATATTTGTGTCTCTGAAAAGGATGATCGGTTGGAAAAATCTACAATGAAAGTCAAAATATAAATGTTTTTTCCATTGATAAGCATAAATGATTTGTTGTATCTCATAAAGCAAGAAAATGATTTCGGACTATGTGTACTTCATCCAAATAACATGCCATATGTCAGGAAGTCCCTAATTGTCAATGTCAATACCACTTTTATTTAGAAATTTGCTTTCACAACAATATCATATGTACTAACACCATTACACCACAATGAATTTAACTCATCAATAAATGGTTTCAAATAAACATCAATATTCTTTTTCTGATGTCCTGAGATTAATAAGGTCAAAATATTATAAGTATTCTTTATCAAAATCCATGGAGGTAAATTGTACGAAGTTATAAGGATAGGCCAACATGAATACCAACTTCCATAAGAACTGATGTGCCTCTATTTTTACATAGTTTTGACCCATCTTTTTACTTAACTTTTAATGATTTAATAAATTATTTAATCACTTTATACTACATAATTGTAAATTTGTATTTTTATAATTACTTTTGTTCATTAATCAATTTTTTTATTTAATTATGTATTTTTAGTTATTAAAATAATAATTTTATTCTTACATTACTTTTCTAATTTAATTATTTCTTAATTAGTTTGGTTATTTCAAATCTGCTTGACTTTTTAATAAATTAACATTTCTATAAACAAATATCTAATCATTGTATTAATTTTTAGACTTTATATTTATATTTTATTCTTCAATATGGATTCATTAAGATATTTTAACATTATTTATTAATATGCCTAATAACCCTGCTAATTAATTAAGATATCAATTTTATTTTAAATTATGTAGAATAGTTCTCTTTTAATTGTATGTATTCAAGAAGTTTTCTAATTAATTAATTAATAGTTTTAAAACATTAAATATTTAATTTTATGTATTTAGTTATATTATTTATTAATTTTCTTTTGTTTTTAGTCTACTGTTGTGGTAGACAAGAGCTATTGGTAACCTATTTGGTCACTGATGCTCTTCATTTTTACTCGTTGCTACCCTGTAATTAATTTATATAGTAATTCTAATTTATGTTTTATATCATTTTAGTTTATTAAATTTTAAGTTCTTTATTTAAGTGTTTTCTATTAATAAATTTTATTGTATTTTTAAAGTATAAAGTTTAATAAAAATGTTGTTTTAAATTTATTTTATTTATCTTTATTTTAATTAATTATTATCAATCTTTTTATTTTGTTGACTTAAAATTTTAATTTTAATTTAAATGTATGTTTTTTAGGTCACTGTTGGTTCTTTATTTTTGTTCTATCGGTGACCCTTTTCTATATTCACAATAGCGAGCTTTTAATTATATACTACCGGTAACCTATTATTTTAACTAGTGGTGACCCATGTCCCTATCAGTAACCTTATCTGTACCGGTGACCCTTTGTATTTAAGACAATGATAACCCCCATGCCACTTCGCCTCTTGCTTCTTAACTAATGGTGACTCATTATTTTTTTAATTAATTGGTGACCTCCTTTTTTATTTAGCCTATCAGTGACCTTTAATTTTAACTAACAATTACCTTCATTTTTGTCTATTTTTACACTCATATTTTTTCTTTCTTCTAACAGTGAGTTATTCCTCACCCTTGTACCACACCGTTAGTCATCATCTCCTCTCACCATTTTCCCATGCAACCCAATCACACAACCCATCTCTGAGAGCTGTTGCGAACTTCACGGACTACCACAGGATTTGATCTGCCGCTGTTGAAAGTAAGAGAGTCGCCGCTGCTTATTGAGTCCTGGAACCCCAATTTTCCTCTACGGTTTGTCTACGCGCCCGCACACGCCGGCAGCCCTCCTTCCGTTTGCAGCACCCTCATTTCTCCCATTGGATGTTCACTCTCATTTTCCGTCTATGGTCGACAGTGCACCATTTCACCGTCATCCACTTTCCAAAATAGTCTCCAATACCTTCTACCTTCAACCCCATCACACCTCACAAATTCAATTTGACGATCAATATTTAGGAACTATTTCAACCCTAAATCGCAACTCTTTATTGGATCTAGAAATAAAACCCACCTTGGATTGGAAGAGGCAGCTGCTGGATGTGAAGCCGCTGAAGGAACTTGCAGCCTCACTTGAGCTGCCGCAGAAACCTCACCTTGAGCCCGAAATTTCCCTTGCTTCGAGCTGCTATGCTGAAACAGGTCTCTTAGAGGTTCTTCAGCTAGACTGAACCATTGAAATCCACCCGTAGAGCTCTGAAGTCGAGTGTTGTGCGCCCCTAGTTTGATGATTAGGAAAGCCTATGTGGAGTCCATGAAGTTATCTTGCCACTATAAACCGAAGAGGAACATCACCATTTCCCACTGATGCACCATCGTGGATGCTGAGGAGGAGGCCACCGCATCCATGGAGAAGACGAACCTCCCACTGTTGCGCCGATTTGGGGGGGAGGATATGATAAAATTAATAAAAAAATTTATAATAAAATAAATAATTAAATTAGCAGATATATGAAATCTAAATATAAATAAATAACTAAACTAATTATTATTAAATTTTAAAAATTATAAATATATAAAAGATAATTAGTAAAATGGAATTATTAATTAAATATTACTTTAAATTAAACTAAATAAATTAATAACAAATACTAAATTGAAATAAATAAATTAATAATTTAATGTAGCATTCTTAATATTTATAATTATTTAATATTAAAAACTTCATTAAAATAAATACTAAATTATAAATAAAATTAGAATAAACTATTCTAATTAACATAATCTAGTAATTTATTTAATTTTTAAATAATAATAAACTATTTAATTAACATTAATAACTTTAATTAATTTAAAAATCAGTATCTTAAAGAATAATATTATTAAAACTTTTTATAATATAATGACTTTCTTATTAATTTACTTCTCATTTTTAATTGTTCTATGTGTTTTTATCTTATGCAGGTTCATTCAGGAGATGGGCATACATCCAAGTGCATTCAACTAACTCAACGGGAGTTAGTTACTTGAGAAAAGTTAGTATGACGTGCCAGTCGCGGGAAAAAATCATGTGTGTGGTGTATAAGTGAAGGGCTTTTGAAGTCGGTGGAAATGTTTCGGTGACAAACAGTAGAAGACAATGGCTACTTAAGAAAAGAAATCAGCAGATTGAAGGGTGAGACATTCATTAGACGGATATTCATTAGAGACAGATTCATTTGACATATCCAAGGATCCTGTTCCGAGCATAGGGAGTGCGGACGACGACTCTGGAACCACTTCCTCGAGCTGGAGGTGCATCGGAGCAGGGTATCCTTCAAGGAGTTTGAGTTCCCTTGTGTTTGAGTTCTTACCTTCTGTTTAGAATTCTTCAATTACTGTTATGTTAGTCTACATGTTTCCTAGATAAGTCTCATGTTCAGGAATAAATTGTGATTCTTTTGGTGGTCTTTTAATTCTCTTTTCACTTAATCATTTTGATGATTTCAGTATTGATCGGTGAGATTGATACTGAGTTCATCCAATTGTGTGTACCACTAGAACATATTTTCAAAACTCTACAATCAAATCAGTTAGATATATTGTGGAGTTTTCTTTCAAAAAAATAATAATAAATTCACAAATACTTCGGGGCTTACGGCAAGTTGGTCCAGTTGTCATTTTCAATTCAAACATTTCGCAATTGATTTTTTTTGGAGTGGAGAACTCCAAAATCGATCAGCCTGTGTGACTTAGCTCTTAGCAAGAGAGGTATGTCATTACCTTTCTGGTGGTGCACTGGAGTAACATTAAAGTGAATTGAATTGTTTTAAGAACCTGTATAATGCAGATTATTCCCTGGGAAATTTAATAGATTGTTCTCTTATAAACGTGATATATCTTCGTGTCTATTTTTTTATAATGTTTCTTGCTTCAACTTAGTTTAGATATAAGTTTTGTGATGTTCTTTAACATCATTGAATAATTAAGAATATTAAAAAATAGTGAAAAATAGAAAATTCACTCTGCTGCTAACAACAGTGGAGCTTCCATGTTTTTTTAGAAGATTAGTGGCCAAATTTACCTTACCTGTGGGTTTGAACCGGGTTTCCACATATACAGTAGTTAGTAGGATTATAAATTTTAAACTTTTACTGACTTCAACGATGGTTTAGGTCATGTTTTTGGCACCGTTTTTGGGGAGGTAACAATCCATTTCTTCTAAATAAACTAAACTAAATCATATAGAAAAACAATTAAAACGTTTTTGAAAATTTTCAAAATTGTAAAAAAAAATATATGTTTTCACATATTGCAGAATTGTTACTACTCATTAATGTCTGTTGTTGTTTGTATGAGCACAAGACACTCTACTATTAGTCAAGAGCCACTGAACATTGAAATAGACAAACATCTCACTTCTCTAAAAAAGAAGAACAAAACTGAAATAAAGATCATAGAAAATAGGGTTCCAGATAACATCTTTCAAAATCAACCAGAACTCATTGATGAAAATGAAAGTCCTTGAATGATAGAGTTTCAACTTCCTCATGTTTCATGTAATCCATATTTCATTAGACTTATTCCTAGAGCCAGAAAATATGAACTTAAATAGTCACACATTTCACTGCTGTCTGCATTTAATGGACTGTCTAATGAGGACTCTTTAGCCTTAATTTGATATTTCTATAATACAGTGCAACAATTACCTCTTCTAGGACTCACATAAAATGAAGTTATAATGAGATTCATTCCATTTTTCCTTAAAGGGAATGCAAGAAATTTTTTTCTGAGTCTAGATGAGAACATTTATTTAGAATTAGGATCCAGTGTGTAATTCTTTAGTAATGAAATTCTATCCTCAAAGATTAAAAGGATAACCTAGAACTAAAATAACTAGTTTTTACCAAGAGGATGGAGAAGCTTTTCATGAATCATGGGATACATTCAGGTATATTCTTAGGTAGTGTCCCCATCATCAAATCCCATATCACCTTCTCATGGATACTTTCTATGAATGGATTTCCTCTTATGAACATAATATATTAGACCATGCTGCTGGGGTTAATTACAATGATAAGACAGATGAAGAACTAAGAATTTTTTTTAATAATCTCGCCCTTAATTATAAACAAAAAAATCAACAAGGAAAAGATTTGATAGAAATGTTAACCCAAACACTGGTTCCGTAAATGAAACTCATGCTCAAATGGCTGAAATCTCCAACCAACTTCAATCTTTAATGAACCATAATTCAAAACAAATTTTTAATCAACTAGGATATCTAAATACCAACCAATTTTTAAGGGAACATTGAATCCAGTGTTGCATATTTTGTAAAGACCCGTAAAATTCAAGGAAATGTTTTTCTTAATTTTCATGGGATTTTACAAGAACGCGGTTTTTGACAGCACTTGATTCTGAGGCCCGGTGTGCCCGGAATTTCTATCGGAAGTTTAGCTTGGGTACATTCAGTGAACGAACGAGCAGGAATTTCTAACTTTTGAACCAGTGCTCGGAATCGAATTCCGATGGCACCTATGGAACCATAGCGCCGGTAATTGCTTAGTTACACCTATTCTAGAGTTGCGTTTTCACGATAATAGATGATAAAAATTGTGGAAGTTTAATTTATTATTATTCTACAATTTTTTTTCTTATGTGGTTTAAAGGCTTTGGGTGGAAGTTGGGTAACTACCCAACTTCCCATGGGAGGTTATGAGGGTGGTGGGGCCCACACGAACCCCACCCCTTCAAATTCCTAACTCCCTCAACTTACCTTTAATGATGACAACTGGGCTTGAATTAATTAAGTGAAATTAATTCTAACCTTTGAAATTCAAATTCTTATCTTGTGTTAATAAAATAAGTCTTGGGCTTATTTTATTTTGGGTTGCATCTTTATGTTGAAGGGGGGAACGTTCTTCTTTTCTTTTGGAAGAACTTCATCTTCCGAGTGAAGAACTTTTCTACCACGACGAAGAACGCCGTCATGTCTTTCTTCTGAAGAATGACGACGCGCCATCCCTCGTTCTTCTTCCCACATCAAAGGAAGGGAGATGCCGTTCCACCTCAGACAATCACCGTCTTCGTCTACGAATCCTCTTTCCGTGACACCAACCTGCGACGTAACATCTTTTTCTCCGAGACGGAAACCTCATTCAAGCCACGCTCGAGGTAGGGGATTTATTTTATTTTTGTTCAAGATCACTCCCTTAATTTTTTTTATTATTCTTCGTGAATAAGTCCAACTGCTATCGTTTAACGAGAGGGGGCCGGACCTCACAAAGAAGGCCGACCCACCTCCTTTTTCCATGTTGGATTCTTTTGTGGTTTGAAATGGGTGTGGCGCGGTGCCGTCGCACCGCGCGAGATCGGGCGGCAATAAATGTGCGGCGTTGTCGTGTCGCGCCGTGAAAGCATACAAGGACGCGACGCCGTCGCGCCGCGTCAGTGAAACTTGAAAATACCGCGGCCGGAGCGGGGCCGTGGCGAAGGGGTGTGGTGCCGTCACACCATGCCGGACGAACCAGGCCGCGGCGGAGCAGGGTGACCAGCGGCCGGTTCCGGGCCGCCCGTGTCGGTGAAGGAGGAAGGACCGGCCATCGCCGGTCCTTGTTGGCAAAACCGACCGGCCGGTGCGGGCCAGCCGGACAAGGGGGAAACTTGGGGAATTAATTCCCCCAGCTGGCCAAGCGAGCGACCCCATTAATGGGGTCACGGTTACAGGGAAACCGGGGGGGCAGCGCCTCACCCCCCCCCCCCCCCCCAGAGCTGGAACGGCTCGGCCGTTTGGCCGAGCCAGCTGGCGCCGCGCGCCAGCGCGCCAGGTCGCCGGCCGGGCCGGGTCGCACCCCATCGGGGCAGGGCGCGCCGGGCCGGGCTAACCCGGACCCAGGTCGGTCGACCCGGTTTGGGCCGACCGGGGGGGGGGGGGGGTCTCGAGCCGGGTCGGTCTGGGCCCGAAACCCCCGTTTTCGTACCATCTTCGGTCTTTTTCCCCTAACATGGGATACAGACCTCCGATCGACGCACCATCAGTTGTGATGCGATCCTTGGATCAATACAATCGTTTCTTTATATCGTACTCGTGGTTTCGGAATACTTTGGGTTCGGCCGGGTTGGTTCGTACACGAAACCAACCGGGCCCTCGGAGCGAAAACGCCCATAACTATAGTTCCAGACGACTGATTGACGTTCCGTCAACTTTGTTGGTTTCCTCTTAGTGAGACGGATCATTTGGCTTACTCCTCCCGAGGTTAGGACGCAGGTGGAGTACGGTCAGAACGGTTTTACCTTAAAACCCAACCGGGCCCCTGGGACGAAAAAGCCAATAACTCCCAGACCGGGCGTCTGATTGATGCGCCGTCTGCGACGTTGAGTTCCTTTTGACGATACGGAACTTTTGGATACATCAACTCTGGACTATGTGTCAGTTGATGTATCAGCTTCTCGGCTCGTGGAGCGGACCCTCCCAAACGAGCTTGCTGTATGCGGGAACCCTAGAGCTGGCTGCGACTGCGATTGTGACGACGACAGTACAGAAATCCTCAGTGGATTCGACGACGACGACTACAGCACTCAGTGATCCTATGTGGATCAGTGCTACCGATCCTGTGTGGGTCCGATCCGGTGTGGGTCAGCACTCAGCAGTTCTGTGTGAGCTAGCGCCTACAGATCCTATGTGGGTCCGATCCTGTGTGGGTCTTTGCAGGGGTTAGTTACCTATCGATTCTTTGTGGGTCAGATCCTATGTGGGTCATTGCGGGGGTTAGTACCTAACGATCCTTTGTGGGTCCAACGACTTAGATGAATCAGTGGATATATCTGATCATTTCTATCGTCATACGAAGATGTATACCAGTGTGAGTTGAATCCTGTTTTGCTTTCCTTTTTGGATTGTGTTGTGCTATCCTGTGTGGATTTACGTTTTTCTTTCCTGTGTGGACTGGGTTGTACTTGGGCTCGGATGTTGGAGCTGAACGAGAATTGATGACTTAGGTATATGTACGGGCATATACCTAAGCTGTGTCGGATGTTACTTCATGATTGTATCTTTCCTTTGTGGATTATCCTTTGTGGATTCTGGGAGACCTTTAGGGGTCTCAATGTCCCTACTGAGTAGCTTATACTCACCCCTGCACGGGCTATGCCCACACTACATTCTGTTGGTTGCAGATGACGGACAGCGCTGATCGTGGTTGAGGCTTGCGGAGCAGGATGGTACCTGGAGGTGGACCACTGGGCAATACATACTCGGAGCGGACGGCTGGACCCGAGGAGCTGTGGAGGCTATCTGTACCCACCCTTCAGGTGGGATTTCCAGTGGACGGCTCGACGTTGCGGCTTTACTTTTCAGTTGTTGTTTCCCCTTTCGAGTTGTACTTTACTTTCTGTTTGGGTTTGTATTCTGACCCACTTACTTTTCCGCACTTACTATTGTACTCAGTTTTCACTTACTGTTTTCTTCTTCTGCTTGCTTACTCTATGGTGCTTGTTTACTTTACAAAGGCAATGCCTTCCCATTTACCAGGATTTACACCTTAGTGCTAGTCGTCAGCCCCTGGCCTATGGAAGGCGGGCTTGGGGTAGTCACGACATGGGCCCCGAGGACGGGTCGTGACAAATTGGTATCAGAGGAGTTCGGTTCTACAGCAGAACATGGACTCTGATCTTTTTCTATATGAAGCAATGATGTTAAGCGTATTGAGTGTGGTTATCAGTCCAAGGAGTCCAGTGTTGGTATGGCGGCCGACGTATCCGTACACCTGGACCCTGACTTCTGATTTCCGACTAAATGCATGAAAACATTGATTGTATGTGTGTTTCATGTTTTCTTTGTGATTACTTTGTATCAGCTCACCAGGTATACTGTTCTGACCGTGGTGCACCTATTCCCTTTTCAGGATGGCCCCACGATGACAGCCAGCTAGGGGTCCGAGAGTCGAGCGTGATGACAGCCCACCGAGCGACGAGGCCTCGGTGCAGGGCCCTTTGTCAGCAGTGGCACCGGTGGTAGCTCTACCCGCCAAGCCACCGATGCTTCCAGCCCCAGCCGATGACGATGCACGTCGCCTTAGTGCACTGCATGTGTTCCAGCGCCGGCGACCGCCCAGGTTCCACGGGGAGATGGACCCCCAGGCAGCCGAGGACTAGCTGGAGGAAGTGGTACGAGTTTTTCGGTTAGTGAGGACACCAGCAGACCTCATGGTGATCCTCGCAGCGAGCCTACTGCATGCAGCAGCGGGCCGATGGTGGAGCTTAATGCTCCAGGTGCACGATGAGACATCTCTTCTCTGGACAGACTTTGAGAGCCTCTTCCACTTAGAGTTCATCCCAGCCACCCTCCATGCGGTACGCATCCAAGAGCATCTTCAGTTGCGGCAGGGCAGCATGACAGTCGCCCAGTACTCGGTGAGATTTACCGATCTCTCGCGTTACTCGAAAGACATGGTACGAGACCCATTCTTCTGGGCCCGGACCTTTGATCAGGGATTGAGGCACGAGATCAGGGCATCGCTAATCTCCCTCATCATTCCGACTCATACAGGAGTACTAGAGCGAGCCCTTTTGATCGAGAACTTTCTTGCTGAGTCTACACCAGCGCTGAGACCCACCACATGGCGGCACGTAGCAGAGTCTTCTACAGCAGGCAGTCGACGGATGACTCATGGGTCCAGGAAGAACAGACCCTCAGGCAGACGACCTTAGGACACTAGCTCCCCAGTGCGGGGAACACAGTGCGGAGCCAGTCTTTCGAGAGGCAGGCAGTGCTACTCATTCGGCGGGAAGGGCCACATGGCTCGTGATTGCCCGACTTGCCGTGCCGAGGAGCAGCAGACGGGTAAGGGACCACCGAGGCAGAGGCAGAGGGTCGACCGTGGAGGTCCGCAGGGAGCAGGTGGACGAGGCAGAGGAGCTGGCTGAGAAGCAGGTGGTGGGCGATGCTTTGAGGCTCTACCACCACCACCACCAGGAGGTCCACCCCGACCACAGGGAGTTGGCTGGTAGAGGTAGGCATAGCTCTAGGAAGCGGAGGCCTATGACCACGGCGCACCCGAGATTATTCGAGGTACTATCTGTTTCTATTCCACCCTTGCTGCAGTTCTTATAGACACATGAGTGAGCCATTCTTTCATAGTCGCTGCCCTTGTTCGGAGCTCGGAGATTCCGACAAAGCCGTTGGCTCGATCCTTACGGCTAGAGACTCCTACGGGAGCAGACTCGACGATTACGCATTGGTGCTGGAAATGTGAGATTACTCTAGGAGGCGAGAGCTTCAGCTGGGATCTTCTTGTAGCGGCGTTGAGGCCTTACGACGTCATCTTGGGAATAGATTGGTTATCTACAGTCCATGCACAGATTGACTGTATTAGGCGCAAGGTACAATGTGTACGCACTGACGGGAGCAGGTTCACCTTCACCGGCGAGAAGGGAGCCTTTGCAGCACAGGATGGACTCTCGCAGAGGATAGGACATCCCATCACTCATCCGTTGGCTAGCCTCATCCTAGGAGCAGTTGACGTGCGAAGTCCTAGTTTCCCTACAGTGGTGGATCAGTACGCAGACGTCTTTCCCAATGATGTTCCAGGGATACCTCCTCGTAGAGAGGTAGACTTTTATATTGACATGTACCCCAGGCAGCCCCGATATCGACTCCAGCATATCGGATGGCCCCCGCTAAGATTTGAGAGCTACGGGTATAGTTGGACGACTTGCAGGGCAAGGGGTTCATCTGACCCAGTGTTTCACCCTAGGCTACCCCGATTTTGTTCGCCAAGAAGGCGAATGGGAGCTTGCGACTTTTTGTCAACTATCGTCGCCTGAACCAGGTGACCGTGAGGAACAAGTATCCATTTCCGAGGATTGATGACCTCTTCGATCAGCTCAAGGGAGCACGGTGGTTCTCAAAGATAGACCTCAGGTCAAGCTATCATCATCTCAGAGTTCGAGACGAGGACGTGCAGAAGACGGCCTTCAGATGTTAGTATGACCACTATGAGTTCTTGGTTATGCCATTCGGCGTAACCAATGCTCCACCAGTGTTCATGGACCTCATGAACATGATCTTTCAGCCATACCTCGATCGATTTTTCGTGGTCTTCATCAACAACATTTTGATTTACTCGACGACTGAGGAGGAGCACGCCTACCACTTACGGGTTGTACTAGACACACTCCGAAGGCACCAGCATTATGGAAAGCTCTTGAAGTGTCAGTTCTGGATACGTGAGGTCCACCTCTTGGGACACGTCATCTCTGAGGCAGGAGTTGCAGTAGATCCTGCAAAGATCGAAGCAGTACTAGCTTGGGAGCCACCCAGGAGCGTGACGGAGGTGCGGAGTTTCTTGGGACTAGCTGGATACTATCTGAGATTTGTGTCAGACTTCTCCAGAGTTTTGGCACCACTATTAGCTTTGAAGAAGAAGGGGAAACCCTTTGTGTGGTCAGACAGATGTCATTAGAGCTTCTAGGAGCTAAGACAGAGATTGACCAGCGCACCTATCTTGAGGTTACCTGAGGAAGGAGTTGGGTACGTAGTCTACTGCGATGCATCAGGGACCGGACTTAGATGTGTCCTGATGCAGGAGCAAGCCATGATCGCCTATGGATCACGTCAGTTGAGGCCGCATGAGAAGAACTACGCTACCCACGACCTGTAGTTAGCAGTAGTGGTCTTCGCTCTGAAGACATGGCGACACTACCTGATGGGCGAGCGCTTTACAGTCTTTTCTGACCATCAGAGTCTCAGATACATCTTCTCTCAGAAGGATATGAATCTGAGACAACGGCGATGGCTTGAGTTCCTCTAGGACTATGACTTTGAGATAGTCTATACTCCTGGGAAGGGGAACGTGGTAGCCGATGCTCTCAGCAGGAGGACGGGCATTCAACTACTTGAGGAGGAGACAGAGCAGCTAGCCTCTTTGCAGATATCCTTCGTGGATAGAGATGGAGTAGCCTTCCTTTAGTCTCTCACAGTCACTCCTCCACTACTTAAGTGGGTCAGAGAGGCATAGTGTGGGGATGCTGACTGTGAGACGCGGCGTGCACAGATATCCTCTGGATAGGCACCTGATGGTTTTTCCTTTGGAGCAGAGCACGACGTCCTTTTCAGGGGACGTACCTTGGTACCAGTTGCTTTACGAGAGGAGGTGCTGAGAGAGTTTCACACTTCTCCTTTGGCGGTACATACTGGAGTGGCGAAGATGTACCAGGATCTCAGACGACAGCACTGGTGGCCGGGCATGAAGAAGGTTGTGGCAGAGTTCGTTTCTTGATGCCTCATCTGCCAGCAGGTGAAGGCTGAGTACCAGGTACCAGTAGGCTTAGTACAGCCCTTAGAGGTCCCGGAGTGGAAGTGGGATGGAATATCTATGGACTTCGTGACTGGGATTCCACACACCTCCAGAGGTCACGACTCCATCTGGGTGATTGTCGACCGACTCACCAAGTTGGCTCACTTCTTACCCATCAGAGAGTAGGGCTCAGTGGAGATCTTGGGACATCTCTACGTTCAAGAGATTGTACGGCTTCACGGTGTTCCATCATCTATCGTCTCTGATCGAGATTCTTGCTTTACTTCCCGGCTTTGGAAGGGGTTGCAGGAGGCGTTCGGGACGCAGCTACGTCTGATCACAGCCTTTCACCCTCAGACGGATGGTCAGACGGAGAGTACCATTCAGACTCTTGAGGACATGCTCCGCGCATGTATCCTCAACTTTGGTCGCAGCTGGGAGGACCACCTACCCTTGGTGGAGTTCACGTACAACAACAGCTACCACTCCACCATCGGGATGGCACCATATGAGGCGTTGTACAGCCGACCTATCAGATCTCCTTTGAGCTGGACAGATCCTAGGGAGTCAGCACTTGTGGGACCGGAGATGGTCCAGGCTCGACAGAGAAGGTCCAGGTCATCCAGGAGCGGATGAGGACCACTCAGAGCCGGCAGAAGTCTTATGCTGACAGGAGGCGGAGGCCACTAGAGTTCGAGGATGGCGACCACGTCTTCTTGCGTTTCTCACCTCGACATGGATTACGAAGATTTGGCTGGGGTGGCAAGTTGTCTCCATGCTTCATCAGACCATTCCAGGTCCTCAGCAGGATTGGCGAGGTGGCTTATCGCCTGGCTCTACCACCTCAGTTGCACCGGGTGCACGGCGTCTTCCACGTATCTCAGCTGAGGAGATACATGCACGACTCGACGCATATCATTGACCATGGGGAGCATGACATTAATGATGTGGCGACTTTTGCAGAGGTTCCAGTGGAGATCAAGGATCGACAGGAGCAGGTCCTGCGTGGACGGTCGATTCCTCTAGTGCACATCAGATGGCATCACGGGAATCTCCAGGAGAGAACATGGGAGTGGGAGGCTCAGATGCGTGCTCAGTACCCACATTTGTTTCCCTAGCTTATGATGTATCATTATGGGGACGTAAAGCCCTGAGGTGGGAGTAATGTAAAGACCCGTAAAAATCAATGAAATTTTTTTCTTAATTTTTTTTGGGATTTTACAAGAACGCAGTTTCTGACGGTACTTGATTCTGAGGCCCGGTGTGCCCGGAATTTCTATCCGAAGTTTAGCTCGGGTACGTTCAGTGAACGAATGAGCGGGAATTTATAACTTTTGAACTGGTGCTCGGAATCGAATTTTGAGGGCACGGATGGAACCGTAGCACCGATAATTGCTTAGGAACACCTGTTCCGGAGTTGCATTTTCACAATAATAGATGATAAAAATTGTGGAACTTTAATTTATTATTATTCTACAATTTTTATTTTTCTTAAGTGGTTTAAAGGCTTTGGGTGGAAGTTGGGTAACTACCCAACTTCCCAAGGGAGGTTATGAGGGTGGTGGGGCCCACACGAACCTCGCCCCTTCAAATTCGTAACTCCTTAAACTAACCTTTAATGATGACAACTTGGCTTGAATTAATTAAGTGAAATTAATTCAAACCTTCGAAATTCAAATTATTATCTTGTGTTAATAAAATAAGTCTTGGGCTTATTTTATTATGGGTTGCATCTTTGTGTTGAAGGGGGGAACGTTCTTCTTTTCTTTTGGAATAACTTCATCTTCTGGGCGAAGAAGTTTTCTACCACGATAAAGAACGTTGTCACGTCTTTCTTCCGAAGAACGACGACGCGCCATCCCTCGTTCTTCTTCCCACGTCAAAGGAAGGCAGACGTCGTTCCACCTCGGACAATCTCCATCTTCGTCTACGAATCCTCTTTTCGCGACACCGACCCGCGACGCGACGTCTTTTTCTCCGCGACGGAAACCTCGTTCAAGCCACGCTCGAGGTAGGGGATTTATTTTATTTTTGTTCAAGATCTCTCCCTTAATTTTTTTTATTATTCTTCGTGAATATGTCCAACTGCTATCGTTTAATGAGAGGGGGCCAGACCGCACAAAGATGGCCGACCCACCTCCTTTTTCCATGTTGGATTCTTTTGTGGTTTGAAATGGGTGGGGTGTGGTGCTGTCGCACCGCGCCGCGAAATCATACAAGGACGTGACGTCGTCGCGCCGCATCGGTGAAACCCGAAAATACCGCAGCCTGAGAGGGTCCACGGTGGAGGGGTGTGGTGTCGTCGCACCATGCCAGACGAACCAGGTCGCGGCCGGTTCCGGGCCTCGGCGGAGCAGGGTGACCGGCGGCCGGATCCGGCCCACCGGTGTTGGCAAAGGAGGAAGGACCGGCCGTCACCGGTCCTTGTTGGCAGAACCGGCCGGCCGGTGCGGGCCGGCCGGACAAGGGTAAAACCGGGGGAATTAATTCCCCCGGTCGGCCAAGCGAGCATCCCCATTAATGGGGTCGCGGTTACAGGGAAATCGGGGGGGCAGCGCCCCCCCCCCCCCCCCCCCCGCGAGCCGGAACGGCTCGGCCGTTTGGCCGAGCCAGCTGTCGCCGGTTCGGCCGGGTCACACCCAGCCGGGCCGGGCCAACCCGGACCTGGGTCGGTTGACCCGGTTCGGGCCGACCGGGGGGGGGGGGTCTCGGGCCGGGTCGGTCCGGGCCCAAAACCCCCGTTTTCGGACCATCTTTGGTCTTTTTCCTATAACATGGGCTACAGAACTCTGATCGACGCACCGTCAGTTGATATGAGATCCTTGGATCGAGACGGTCCTTTTGGTATATCGTACTCAAGGTTTTTCAATACTTTGGGTTCGGCCGGGTTGGTTCGTACACGAAACCAACTGGTCCCTCGGAGCGGAAACGCTCGTAACTTGAGTTTCGGACGTCCGATTGACATTTCGTCGACTTTGTTGGTTTCCTCTTAGTGAGAAGGATCTTTTGGCTTACTTCGCCTGAGGTTTGGATGCAGGTGGAGTACGGTCGGAATGGTTTTACCTTAAAAACCAACCGGGCTCCCGGGACGAAAAAGCCAATAACTCCCAGACCGGGCGTCCGATTGACGCGCCGTCTGCGACGTTGAGTTCCTTCTGACAATACAGAACTTTTGGATACATCAACTCTGAACTATGTGTCAGTTGATGTATCAGTCTCTTGGCTCGTGGAGCAGACCCTCGCGAACGATCTTGTTGTATGCGAAAACCCTAGAGCTGGCTGCGACTACGATTGTGACGACGACGACTGTATAGAAATCCTCAGTGGATTCGATGGCGACGACTACTGCACTCATCGATCCTATGTGGATCAGTGCTACCGATCCTGTGTGGGTATGATCTTGTGTGGGTCAGCGCTCAGCGGTTCTGTGTGAGCCAGCGCCTACAGATCCTGTGTGGGTCTGATCCTGTGTGGGTCTTTACGGGGGTTAGTTACCTATCAATCCTTTGTGGGTCAGATCCTATATGGGTCATTGCAGGGGTTAGTACCTAACGATCCTTTGTGGGTCTAACGACTTAGATGAATCAGTGTATATATCTGATCATCTCTATCGTCATACGAAGATGTATACCTGTGTGAGCTGAATCCTATTTTACTTTCCTTTGTGGATTGTGTTGTGATATCCTGTGTGGATTTACGTTTTGCTTTCCTGTGTGGACTGGGTTGTACTTGGGCTCAGATGTTGGATCCGAACGAGAATTGATGACTTAGGTATATGTATGGGCATATACCTAAGCTATGTCGAATGTTACTTCGTGATTGTATCTTTACTTTATGGATTATCCTTTGTGGATTCTGGGAGAACTTCAGGGGTCTCGGGGTCCCTACTGAGTATCTTATACTAACCATTGCACGGGCTATGCCCGTACTGCGTTGTGTTGGTTGCAGACGATGGACAGCGCTGATCGTGGTTGAGGCTTGCGGAGTAGGACGGTACCTGGAGGTGGACCACTGGGCGAGACGTACTCAGAGCAGACGACTAGACCCGAGGAGCTGTGGAGGCTATCTGTTCCCACCCTTCAGGTGGGATTTCCAGTGGATGGCTCGACGTTGCGGCTTTACTTTTTAGTTGTTGTTTTCCCATTCGAGTTGTACTTTACTTTCAGTTTGGGTTGGTATTCTGTCCCACTTACTTTTTCGCACTTACTATTGTACTCAGTTTTCACTTAGTGTTTACTTCTTCTGATTTCTTACTCTGTGGTGCTTGTTTACATTACAAAGGCAATGTCTTCCCTTTTTACCGGGATTTACGTCTTGGTGCTAGTCGCCAGCCCCTGGCCTATGGAAGACGGGCTTGGGGTAGTCACAGCACGGGCCCTGAGGACGGTTCGTGACATATTTGGTAATATTGAAAACTTATTTCCTAATTTTGATATTCCAGCCCAACAATAAGGAAATTAAAATTGTTAACTATGGTCCTAGAATGCCTCCTAATGAAGTCCCAGTTTCAAACAATTATAATAAATGCTATAGGAACCACCCTAATCTGTCCCGGAATGTTCAATGCTTAGTTAAACAATCCACTGCCCCTAATTACTCTAATAAACCAAGAACAAACATTCAAAATCAACAGAGGGGTGAATCATCAAATGTACAAGGAAACAATGATAATCAAATTTCTTCTAAGCTTGATCTAATCTTGAATAAAATCAACTCTCAAGAAGAAAGATACATGAATAAGCTAACCAAACATCAAAATTAATACGAGTCTTACAAAATACAAACTGTTGTTAGAATAAAAAACATAGAAACACAACTTGGTCAACTGGCAATAGATTTTTCATCGAGGAAAAAAGTTAGAATTCCAAGTACCACTGAACTTAACCCAAAAGAGAATTCCATGGATTTTATCACTATAATTGGGATTAATACTCAAATTATAGTTGAAAAAGATCATGAAAATACCCAAAATTAAAATCTACTTCAATCTGGAAATAAAAATCTGCTTTATACACATGTTGGAAACTCACAGAAAAGTAATGAAAATGTTCTAAATATGAATTTTTCATTTGAAACTCAAGATGAAACCTCATCTAAAAATTAAAATAACAAAGGAAATGAAAAATTTTATGAAGAGGTGATGGATATACCTACTATCCATAACAATTTTTCCCCACCCATCCCTTTCCCTAAGAAGCTGAAACCTCAAAGTAACACTAAGGCTGAACTTCTTCAGTTCCTTGCTCTCCTTTCAAAACATCAAGTAAACATTCCTCTCATTTAAGATTTTATTAAAATCCCATATTACATGAAATATTTGAATAAAATTGTTTCAAATATAAAAAACCTGCAAGAATTTTCTACTTACAGCCTCATTGAAGAGTGCAGTGTGGTACTTCAAAAGAAAATCAGACATAAACTGAAAGACCCTGTTAGTTTTGTCATTCCTTGCACACTAGGAAATTCTGATCAACTAAACTATTTGTGTGATTTAGGTGCTAGTAATAATGTTATCCCTTACTCACTATTTCAGTTGTTGATGTTGGGTGGTCTTCAACCCACCACAGTCATATTATATTTATTTGATAGATCATTCACTCATCCTGTGGGTAGGGTAGATGATTTGCTAGTTGGGGTTGGGAAGCTATTTTTTCCTACATAATTTTTATTCTTAGATATGGAGTGTGATCAATAGGTTCCCATAATCTTGGGTAGGCCCTTCTTTTCCACAGGTGGTGCTGTTATTGAGATCCGTAAGATTCAATTAATTTGTAAAATTAGAGAACAACAAGAAGAGTTCAATGTGTTTAGAAATGTCAAAGGACCAACATTTTCTGAAAACTGTTTAAAGCTAGAGTCCTTAGAGAATGAAAACGCAATTGGAAACTATGATGAATTTTAAAATCAATCCTCTACAGAATAAAATAGTTGTGAAGATGAAAATATTTTTGAATCTGTTTTAAAAGTTAAAAATTCCTCTTGAACACCCAATCTGTAAAATTTTCTAGGACAGGACAACTATCCTGTTTCTGCTGTAGAAGGGTCCTCTATTTATGAACTTAGGAGATTTTGGGTGAATTTGAGGGAGTTTCTATTAACGCCAAACTTTCTAAACACTTTGATAATATTGAGGGAGGACTTATAAGACAACTAGATGATTTTTCTTTGATTTACTTGTTGAAATCAATTTTGGAAAATCTGGATGGTGAGCTACCCACTTCGGATAGCAGCACTATTACATTTGAATCATAGCATGAAATTGAAAATCTCTCATCATTCAGTACTCCTTACAAGTGGTTTTTCAAAGATCTGGGGCCTCACAGGCCTAAGGGTCTTACTTCTTGTGTATAAATACCCGTTCTTGAACTAAAACCAATCCCTTCCCATATTAAATATTCATTTCTAAGTGAAAACTCCACTTTACCTATAATAATATCTGGTAAACTTAATGGAAACCAAGAGGAAAGATTGTTGAATGTTATGAAGAAGTTTAAATCTGCCATAGTCTAGATAATAGTTGATATCAAGGGTATTAGTCCCTTATTTTATATGCATAAAATACCTATGGAGCCTGACTATAGGCCTAGGGTAGAGTGTCAAAGAAGATTGAATCCGAACATGAAAGAACTTGTGAGAGAGTAAGTGATCGAACTACTGGACACTCAAATGATATATCCCATTTCTGACAGTGCTTGGGTCAGCCCAGTCCAGGTTTTTCTGAAGAATGGAGGTTTCACTGTTGTTAAAAATTAAAAAAATGAAGAATTACATGTTAGGAAAGACACAAAATGGAGAGTCTGTATAGATTATAAGAAGCTTAATGCAGCCACTAGGAAGGACCATTTTCCAATTCCCTTCTTGGATCAAAATTTTGAGGGGCTTGCTAGCAATGGGAATTTCTGTTTTCTGGATCAGTATTCTGGTTACATCCAGATTCATATTGATCTAGATGATTAGGAAAAGACGACTTTCACATGCCCCTTTGGGACATTTTCTTACAGGCGGATGACCTTTGGGTTGTGTGGAGCTCCATCCACCATTCAAATTTGTGTGATAGATATCTTTTCAGATATGATTTAAAGAATCATTGAGGGTTTCATGGATGATTTCCCCATTGTGGGTAGTACTTTTGACACATGTCTTGGAAATAATGAGTTAGTCTTAGAGATATGCATTGAAACCAACCTTGTTCTTAATTGGAAGAAGTGTCAATTAATGGTTACATAAGGTATTTTGTTTGGTCATAAAGTGTCCAAGAGATGTCTATAAGTTGATACTGCTAAGATTGATGTTATTCATAAACTACCACCTCCTGTAAATGTTAATGGTGTTAGAATTTTCCTAGGGAATGTCGGTTTCTACCGGAGATTCATAAAAGATTTTTCAAAAATAACTAATCACTTATGGTCTTTTCTAGTCAAGGATGCACCATTCAATTTTGATGAAAACTGTTTGAAATAATTTAATTTTCTTTTATAGAAACTCACTACATCACCCATCATCATTGTACCTGACAAGAAACTACCTTTTGAACTTATTTTTGATGCTAGTAACAGGGTTGTAGGTATTTTCCTTGTATAGAGGAAAGATAGGAAGTTTCATGTTGTGTGTTATGCTAGTAGACTGCAAGATTAAGCCTAAAGGAATTATACCACTACTGAAAAAGAATTGTTAACTGTTGTGTTTTCTTTAGATATGTTTAGACAGTACTTGTTAGGTTCAAAAGTTATCATTTTCAATGATCATTCATCTCTAAATTAGTTGTTCTCAATGAAACAAACTAAACCCAGGCTGATTATATGGATTAGTTTGTTTGAATAATTTAATTTAGATATTAGGTATAAGAAAGAAGTGGAGAATTTAGTTTCTGACCACCTATCTATGCATCCTCTTACTCAATCTGAATCTAAAAATTCTTGGGAGATTAAATCTTCCTTTCCCGATGAGAAGCTGCTTACTGTATCAATCAGGCAATCTTCTTGGTTTCCTGGTTTTTTCAACTTCCTTGCAGTAGGTGTTTTTACAAAAAAATATTTCCAATAACCAAAGAAAGAAATCCATTTATGAGCTTATGTTTTATTTTTTGGATGATCCTATATTGTTTAGGAGATGTACTAATGGTATCCTTAGGAGGTGTGTGACTGAGGAAGAAATGATGTCTATCATAGAGAGTTGTCACTCCTCACCTTGGGGAGGTCACTATGGTGGGGAAAGAACTTCTCAGAAAGTTTTACAGTCTAGTTTTTATTGTCCCACTCTTTTTAAGGATGCTAGAAGCGTTGTGCTTGGCTGAGATAGATGTTAGAGGCTAGGAAACGTTGGTAGAAAGCAGGAGTTACCCCAACAAAAATCTGGAAGTTGAAACTTCTAATGTAGAGGGTTTAGATTTCATGGGTCCATTTCCATAATCTCATGGGAATGAGTATATTCTTGTTTCTTTAGACTATGTTTTAAAATGGGTTGAGGTAGTGGCACTACCCAACAATCAAGACAATTCTATAATAAAATTTGTTAAGAAGAACATCTTTACAATATTTGGAGTCCCAAGAGCTTTTATCACCTATAATGGAACATGCCTTAAGTACTATAAATTTAAATCTTTTATGGAGAAATATGGTTGTGTTCATAAAACTAGTACACCTTATCATCCACATTCCAGTGGACAGGTGGAAATTTCAACCAGGGAACTGAATGAAATACTTGCGAAAACTGTGTCAACCTCTATGAAAGACTGGTCTCTTAAATTGGATGAATCTTTAAGGGATTATAGAACTGCTTTCAAGTCCCCAAATGGTATGTCTCATTATAGGATTTAGTTTGGGAAATGTTTTCATTTACCTGTGGAGTTGCAACACAGGTCTTATTGGGAAGTTAAGGCTCTAAACATTTACTTTAAGAGTGATGGTGAGAGGCGATTTTTTGAGCTGAGTGAACTTGATGAGATTAGGAGAGAGACTTATGATAATTCAAGGATTTATAAAGAGAGGACTAAAATCTTTCATGATTCTATTAGTCATAACAAGGAATCCAAACCTATATAGAAGGTTCTTCTTTTTAACTCTAGACTCAAAATTTATCATGGAAAGCTGAAGTCCAGGTGGTCTCAACCCTTTACTATTGTCAGAGTACTGAAGAATGGTGATTTAGAAATTTTAGGTGAAGAAAATAACCCCATGATAGTTAATGGATATAGAGTGAAACTATATTTTGATTGACAGCCGAAGGGCATGGCTGTCTTCACTGTGCTGGAAAACTAATCTTGAATAAAGTTTGGCTTGCAACTTCAAACCTAGCATTACCTGGGAAGAAACCCATGGTTTTTGTTGTGTTTATAAATAAATAAAAATGGTGATTAAAAAATGTCTTATTGAATAATTTAAAATTAGTGCTTCATTGGAGTCAAAAAATGCTCAATATTTGTTTTCAATTTTGTACTATTTTGCATTGAATAAAGTATTGCATTTCTACCTTCTATATGTTCTGTCCCTACTGAAAATTTTTTCATGGCATTCATGCTCTGTACTTTTAGGATGCGGCAGCTATGTAATAAAGGAGTGGAATTTCTTTATTAATGGATTGATGAAAAAATCTTATCTCGGGGAAATAATTAAATTTTATGCATTTATTTCTGCTCCGGTTTTTTCTAATAAAATTTTTATCACTTATAAAATTCTACTTACATTAAAAATCTGTTGCATGTCATTCTTTCTTTAAAAAAAATCTGATAAATTTCACCCTGCTGAAAATAATTCTACATGTTCTGCAATGTAAATTTTTGCGTGTTCCTCCTTATTGTAAATTGAAATTCATTGTTTTTAAAACCATTCACTACTTGACACTAAGTGTGGGGGGATACATAAAGGATGAAAACTTTATTTGAATCTACTTTTCTAAGGGGAGTTTAGTATGCTTGCTTTATGCTTAATTGAACATTCATTTGAATCATAATTTTTAAAATTTTTACACCCTTTCCATTGTGCACCCACAAATTACATGATATTTCTTGAGCTATATTGAAAATCTATGTCACTGGACATAAATTTTAATGCGTGTATTTGCTTTTGAACCTGTTGTTATGTTATCTTTGTGGAAAACAATATCTTTGAACTTCATTGAGACCCTTTATACATGTTTTAAATCTTCCCTATTGAAAATCTTTTTTGAACATTTAATGTTTATATTGTTTTTCTCCACTATGGAAGTCAACTTTTGGGACAAAGTTGCATTTTAAGTGTGGGGGAGGAGGTCAATTATTGATTGTTCTAAACTGTTGTTTAATGTAAGCTCATCAATTTCCATTTCACTTCAATCATTTTGTAAAAAATGGTTAATTTTTTTAAAAAAATTCTATTATATTTATAAGCTTTACACTATACTCAATTGGGTCTTGGCTTTGAACAGTGCTTTCAATAGTAGTTAAGAACTGCTCCGAATCTAAAATTAATGAGTTCTGATGATTGCTGAATTATCTTACTTAGCGATTTGATGGAAATTTGGTTTAGGAACTACTTTTCAAAGTGATGTGGATTACATGTTTGTGGATTTAGGATCACAACCCTTAGAAATGAAAGTTTGAATTGATCTTAGGGGCCTCATTAATCTTTTAATTATCAAAATTAATCATCTTAATGAGCCAATATAGATGAATTATGATATAAAACATTTGGAACTGGAGTAGTCTGGGGACCTGGGATCCCACTGTGAGTCTCTGAGACCCTAGATGCTAGGTGCGTTTCTGTTTACTTTAATCCCTTCACCTTGAATAAATTCATTGCACAGTGCCTAACAAACAACACATGGCTTGGGAGAAATAAATAAAGTGCTTGGGATAAAAAATGAGTTCATTAAGGTGAGGGGAATGATGAACACCTAATGAAGAAGGGGACAATTGGTTTATAAAAAATCATTTAGGTTGAATCAATATGGTGATTCAAAAAAATTAATATTTTTGAAACCTAGGATTCGGTCTAAGTATAAATTTCCTCAATTAAGTTTTTAATTCCATTGATATTTTACCTCTTGTCACTCATGAAATTTGAACTCGAGATTGCATTGAAGTGAGTCGTTATGTTTTATTACATATGAGACATGACATCTTCATTACATGATGTTTATTAGCTTTTTAGATTACCCTTTGAGTATTTGTTTGAGGCAAGACTTTATTTGAACATATTTTTTCAAAAAGTCAACTTAATTGTTTTTGTCCTCTATTTTGAGAATGTTGTACATGTTACATTTTGAAACAAATCATAAATTTTACAATCTATTTCTCATTGATAATAAAACATGGGATTTTTTGAGGACAAAGGATGATTAAGTGTGGGGGAATTTGATGTGGCTTTATTTTTACATAGTTTTACCACATCTTTTTACTTAATTTTTAATGATTTAAATAATTATTTAATTAATTTATACTACATAATTGTAATTTTTTATTTTTATAATTAATTTTGTTAATTAATCTATTTTTCTTTTTAATTAGGTATTTTTATTCTTTAAAATAATAATTTTATTCTTACTTTACTTTTCTATTTTAATTATTTCCTAATTAGTTTGGTTAATTAAAATCTATATGACTTTTTATTAAATTAACATTTTTATAAACAACTATCTAATCATTGTATTACTTTTTAGACATTATATTAATATTTTATTCTTTAACATGGATTCAATATGATATTTAAACATTATTTATTAATTTTTATAATCACCCTGCAAATTAATTTATATAATAATTTTAGTTTAATTTAAGTAAAATCGTTCAATTTTTAATTTTATGTATTCAAGTAGTTGTTTAATTAATTAATTAAGACTTTTAAAACATTAAATATTTAATTTTATGTTTGCAGTTATATTATCTATTAATTATCTTTTGTTTTTAGTCTACCGGTGAGGTAGAAAAGAACTATTGGTAACCTATTGGGTCACCGATGCTCTTCACCTTTACTCGCTGCTACCCTGTTACTAATTTAAATAGTAATTTTAATTTACATTTTATATAATTTTAATTTATTAAATATTCAGTTCCTAATTTAAGTGTTTTCTATTAATAAATTTAATTATATTTTTAAAGTCTAAAGTTTAATAAAAACCGTGTTCTAAATTTATTGTATTTACTTTCTTTTAATTAATTAATTTTCAATATTTTTATTTAGTTGACTTAAAAATTTAATTTTAAGTTCAATCTATTTTTTAGGACACCGTTAGTTCTTTGTTTTTGTTCTATTGGTGACCCTTTTCTTTGTGCACAATAGTGAGATTTTAATTATATACTATAGGTAACCTTTTATTTTAACTAGCGGTGACCCTTGGCAATATCGGTAACCTTATCTGTACCGGTGACCCTTTGTATTTAATCCAACAGGGACCCCCATGCCACTGGTGCTCTTATTTCTTAACTAAAGGTGACACTTCTTATTTTTTTATTTAATGAGTGACCTCATTTTTTATTTAGCCTACGAGTGACCTTTAATTTTAACTAACGGTGACATTAATTTTTTTCTACCGGTAACCTCATATTGCTTCTTTTCTAATAGTGAGTTATTCCTCACCCATGTACATCACTGTTAGTCATCCTCTCCTCTCACCATTTTCCCCTGCAACCCAACCACACAACCCATCTTCGAGAGCTATTGTGAACATCACAGACTACCACATGGGTTGTTCTGCCACTGTTGAAGACAGGAGAGCCATCCCGTCTTGTTGAGTCCTGGAACCCTAATTCGCCTCCCCGGTTTGTCATGTGCCCGCACACACTGGAATCCCCCCTTCCGTTTGCAGTTCCCACATTTCTCCCATCGGAAGTTCGGTCTCATCTGTCATCTGCGGTCCACAATGCACTATTTCATTTTCGTCCTCTCGCCAAACCAATCTCCACCACCTTCTACCTTCAACCTCCTCACACCACACAAATTCAATTCGACTATCAATTTTCAGGAACTAATTAAACCCTAAATCAAAACTCTTCACTGGATCTGGAAATAAAACCCATCTTGGATTGGAAGAGTCAGCCGCTGGATGCGAACCCGCTGAAGGAACTCGCGGCTTTACCTGAGTTTCCACAGAAACCTCACATTGAGCCCGACATTTCCTTTGCTTCGAGTTTCTATACTGAAACGTGCTTCCAAGAGGGTTTTCCACTGGACTAAACAATTTCAAGCCACCAAGAGAGCTCTGAATTTGAGAGCTGCGCGCCCCTAGTTTGATGATTAGGAAAGTCGTTGTGGGGTTTGCGAAGTTGTCTTGCCACTGCGAACCAAAAAGGACCATCACCATTGCCCACTAATGCACCGCCATGGATTCTGAGGAGGATGCTACCGCATCCCTGGAGAAGATGAACCCCCCTATTGCGATTATTTGTGGGGATGATATGATGAAATTAATAAAAAATTATATATAATAAAATAAATAATTAACTAAAAATAAATATAAAACCTAAATTTTAAAAATAACTCAAATAATTATTATTAAATTTTAAGAATTATAATAAACTAAATGTTAATTAATAAAATATATTTATTAATTAAATAGAAAATTAAATTAAACTTAATTAATTAATAAAAACTACTAAATTTAAATAAATAAATTATTAATATAATGTTGCATCCTTAATATTTATAATTATTTAATTTTAAAAATTTCAATAAGATAAATACTAAATTAAAATAAAATTAGAATAAACTATTATAATTAACAGAATCTAGTAAATTATTTATGTTATAAATAAATAATAAACTTTTTAATTAACATTAATAACTTTAATTAATTAAAAATTCAATAACTTAAAGAATAACATTATTAAATCTTTTTATAAACTAATGACTTTTTTATTTATTTCCTTATCTTATTTAATTGTTATGTGTGTTTTTTTCTTATTAAGGTTCATTCACGAGATTGTTATACATCCAGGTGCCTTCAAGTAACTCAGCGGGAGTTAGTTACGTGAGAAAAGTTAGTGCGACAGGCCATTTGTGGGAAAAACGCTTGTGTGCGGTGCATATTGAAGAGCTTTTGAAGTCGGTGGAAAAGGTTCGGTGACAAGAAGAAGAAAACTATGTCTACTTACGTAGATCAAACAACAAATTAAAGGGGTGATACATTCATTAGACGGAGATTCATTAGAGACAGATTCACTCAACATATCCAAGGATCCTGTTCCGAGCCGAGGGAGTGCAAAGGGCGACTTTGGAACCACTTCCTGGAGCTAGAGGAGCGTAGGAGCAGAGTATATTTCAAGGAGTTTGACTTACCTTGTGTTTGAATTCTTACACTCTATTTAGCATGTCTTCAACTACTATTATGTTAGTATACATGTTTCCTAGCTAAGTCTCTAGTTTGGGAATATCTTGAAGTTCCTCTGGTTTCCTTTTAATTCTCTTTTCACTTAATCATTTTGATGATTTTAGTATTGATCAGTGAGATCGATACTGAGTTCATCCAATTACATGTACCACTAAAACATATTTTCAATGCTCTATAATCAAATCAGTGAGATTGATTGTGGAGTTTTCTTTCAAAAAAATTATAATAAATTCATAAATACTTCGGGACTTACGGCGAGTTCATCGTATTGTCATTTTCAATTCGAACTTTTTCATAGTTGATTTGTTTTGGAGTGGGGAACTCCAAAATCATTCAACCTATGTGACTTAGCTTCTAGAGAGAGAGGCAATTCATTCTCTTTTTAGTGGTTCACTACAGTAACTTTAAAGTGTATTGAATTATTTTAAGAACTAGTAGAATGTAGATTATTCCATAATCAATTTAATAGATTATTCTCTTATTAGTGTGTTATATCCCTATATCTCTTTGTTTTCTATTGTTTATAGCTTCTACATAGTTTATATATAAGTTTTTTTATGTTCTGTCAATTCATTTCTTAATTAAGAATATTAAAAAAGGTGAAAAATAGAAAATTCACTTTGCTGCTGACAATTGTGGAGCTTCCAAGTTATTTTAGAAGATTAGTGGCCAAATTTACATTCCCTGTGGGTTCGACCTTGCTTTACACATATACAGTAGTTAGTAGGATTATAAATTTTAAACTTTGATTGAATTCAAAAACGGTTTAGGTCAACAACCAAACAAACATAAACCATCAGTAGAGAGAACCAATCTCACATTCTGGGCTTTTAATGAAAAAAATGGATGCACACGATAAAAATGTTTCCATGAATCACTATCAGATGGATGATTTAATCTTTTATTGGTTGAAATATTGGTTTTGTGCCTTGAAATCATTTTCATTGTGTTCTAAGACATAAATAAATGTTGCAACCTGGGTGTAAGTGGGAAATATCTCAACTATTTTATTGGAATTAATTTAGACATCCCTGGTTGAGATTATCTATACCACAATTGTCTACATTTGGGGAAACATTCCAACTACTAATTTTCACAAAAATATAATATGCAATCATTTTCACATTCCTGAATCTTCTGATAACTACGCCATAGATTATGAACCAACCTCATGCCCTCATAGTAATTTACTGAAAACACATTTCCATTATGTAATGGTCTTTTAACCAAAAAAAATATCTGATCAAAATATTTTTTTGACATTCCATTATCTAATTTAATAGCCATAAATTTTGAGACCACCTCTAATTCACAAATCATACAACCAGGATACAATGCATCCTCATTAGACCTCAACAACTCATACAATTAAGATGGTGCCAATTCAGGAGTTAAATCAATATCATCTTGAGTTTTAGTTAGTTGAAAAGAAGGACCTACAACATCATATACTAAATTTCCAAACTATGATGGATCTGTAATCAAATTATTAGTATCTTCCCTAGAACTGGATTCACTATATTGATACAAAAAAACATAATCTGGTTGAAACCCAAAACACAAGAGATGTCCCCCAACAGTTTCATATGTCTCAAACGTTCTCAGAGCACATTTTTTAAAAGGACACCTAATTGCACCTTCTGAAACAAATTCTATTTTTGATGATGTAAATGATAAGAATGCTTCAACACCCTCAATATATATAGGATTTAAACAAAAAACGTTTGGATTTTTGTATTGATTTATCTAAGCATGGTCGTCTAATAATGATTGTTGTCGACTTCCTTGTTCCATATTTTTTTTAAAAAATATAAAATCATTAGTGCTTTTGAATAATATGAAATAAGAAAAACACTATCCAAAAAAGAGAAGATAAATAATTACAGCTACATCTTACTAATTACCACTAATTATAGACGACACAATTTCTAGTGGATTGGCAGCTTCTCTTTAGTCTCACGGATCAATTACATGAAAATTTCTCACACTCAAATCACAATGAAGAATATGATCGGAGGTATGCATATCCATTCCCACGCATACGAGAATGCATAAGTGTACCTCTGATCAGATTCTTTATTGTATTTCAGTGTAGGAAAGATACAAGTAAATGATCTATTAGACAAAAGACCATTGTTTTCATTCATGAATCATCTTCTAGAAAATTTCACCACCTAAAAATATTATTAAATCTGTTTCTATGAATGCATATCCAATCTCATGCATACGATATTGGATATGCATACATAGAAGCACATTTTTCAAAATGTTTTGAGTCATCGAGAGTTGAAAGGAGAAGAGTCATCGAGTAAAAAGTGTTCCGCCAGTCCACTAGAAAGTATTCCATGTTCTTACAATTTAATAAATTTATCACTATTTATTATAATTATCCCTAGTTATTGCTAATTATTTCTAATTATTGCTAACTATTGGAAATTATTTCTAATTATTTCTAATTATTGCTAATTATTTATAATTATTGCTAATTATTGCTAATTATTGCTAATTATTCTAATTATTTCTAATTATTGATAATTATTGGTAATTATTGGTAATTATTGGTAATTAATTCTTATTATTGCGAATTATTGGTAATTTTTTGTAATAATTGGTAATCGATGGCAATTATTTGTAATTATTGCAAATTATTGCAAATTAATACTAATTAATAGTAATTAATAATATTAATTATTAATTAATACTAATTAATACTAATTAAAACTATTTATTACTAATTTTTACTAATTTTTACTAATTTTTACTAATTTTTACTAATTATCACTAGTTATTAGTAATTACTAGTATTTATTAGTATTTATTATTATTTATTCCTATTAATTCTACATATTCCTAATTATTCCTATGTATTCCTAATTATTACTAATTATCCCTAATTATTCCTAATTATGGTTAATTATTGCTAATTATTGTTAATTATTACTTATTATTGTTAATTATTGCCAATTATTGCTATTTTTTGCAAATTGATGCTAATTATTGCTAATTAATGATAATTATTGGTAATTAATGCTAATTATTGCTAATTATTGTTAATTATTGCTAATTGATACTAATTATTGTTAATTATTACTAATTAACACTAATTAATACTAATTAACACTAATTAACACTAATTAATACTAATTAATACTAATAAATAGTGATTAATACTAATTAATACTAATTACTACTAATTATTACTAACCAATACTAATTATTACTAATTAACACTAATTAATGCTAATTAATTCTAATTAATAATAATTACTACCAATTATTACTAATTGTTACTAATTATTACTAATTATTACTAATTATTACTAATTATTACTATTTATTACTATTTATTACTATTTATTGTTAATTATTACTAATTATTAGTGTTTAGTACTAATTATTACTATTTGTTAGTATTTATCAGTATTAATTACTATTTATTAGTATTTATTACTAATTATTAGTATTTATTACTATTTATTACCATTTATTATTATTTATTCCAAATTATTTCAATTTATTACTAATTACTTACATTTATTCCTACTTATTACTAATTATTACTGTTTATTACTATTTATTATTATTTATTATTATTTATTACTAATTATTACAAATTATTGCTATTTATTACTTATTATTACTTATTATTACTATTTATCATTATTTATTAGTAATTACTAGTAATTATTTGTAATTATTTGTAATTATAACTAATTATTCGTATTTATTAGTATTTATTACTAGTTATTATTATTTATTACTATTTTTTAGTATTTATTACTTATTATTGTTAATTATTTCTAATTACTACTATTTATTAATAATTAGTGCTAATAATTTCAATTTATTATTACAAATAAATACTGATGACAAAAACAATCTAAATCTAATTTAATGTAAACTAATTAACAATGATTAAAATTAATATACACAAATGAAATAAATATTAAATTAAATAAAACATAAATGCATTTAAACTTGATCTTTTATAGGTGTAGACGACTTCAAAACTTGTTCACAAAAAAAAATCAACTCAGGGAAATTTTAACTCTAAAATTAGAGTTCATGGAGAAAGAGAAAATAGGAGTTGAGATAAAGATTGAAAAAATAGATGTGGGGTATATATAGGTTATTTTATTTGGGATGGTACTATTTGCAACAGGAGTCCCGTTGCAAATACCTTCAGCCATATTAATTATTGTCGGCGGTTAAAAGGGTATTTGTGATGGAAGCCGTCGCAAATAGTGACATGCCAACACACTATTTGCGACGGGGCTATCGGGTATTTGTGACGGGGGGTGCCTCCTCGTCGCTAACAGTATTTACCGTCATTTGGTATTGGCGACAGGACTCCCAACCCCCGTTGCAAAATACCCTTCTCGCAGTTTGGTGCACAATCTGCTCCACACCGTGCCAAACCATTTGCAACGGGACCTCTAATCCCATCGCAAAAAACTAATAATTTTTGTGTGGATTATGGTCTTGTCACAAATAATCTCTTCAATGGACTCTGGGCGATGAGAATAGATCGCATCTCAAAAGGAAAATTTTCCTATAGTGAAGCTATTATAAATAATTTTATATTTCTATAATTAATTTATTTAATTTATAAACTATTATATTGGAGGTTAAAGTATGCACCACAATAGGGAAGCGTGAGGTAAGGGATTTATTAACTCAATTTCCAATCATTGGGTTAAACATCCACTTAATCTATTAAGTCATGATATAATTATGTATGAAATGAATATTTATTATCTCATGTATTATTTCCACATTTATGCATATTTATATTGGATATATATAATTGAGTAATTTTATTAACACTTACTTCAATGATATGATCCTTGTAAGGGACTTCGTCTCAATTTCACTTCATTGGAGCATATGTTAATATTATTGACATGTTATCTTTTTTCTATTGTGTATATACTACCACTTTGTATTATTTATCATCATCATTCATTGAAAAATTAATTTATATTAAATATCCATATTTCTCCTATCATGGGTATGATTATTTCCTAATCCATATACCATTTCTATATACGGTGCTTACTTTGAATGTGATTTTACAAACTAAGGAAATGATTTTAAATCTTTGACTTTTACCGAGTATGGATATTTGTTGATAAAAAATTTTGATTCATTAATTAAATTGATTATTCTTCATATAATAAATTCTTTGGACAAGCAATAAAGGGTGGGGACCATATGTATAAAATACACTTGATGAATCAATAGTCTCATGAGATAAATCAGTTAACCAAATTAAATGGGTTTTTACCATAAATGATTAAGATTTACTATGAATGGTTTTAGTGGTAAAGTTATCATTTTCATAGTTAAAATGATGTCCAATATTAAAGAATTTCCTTCATTAATAATTCATATATTTTTATCCATGAGATTTTCATTATGATATTCTCTATGAACTCAAATTATGTAAAAGTTATTGATTAATTGGGAGGTGTGTTCTGTTATTTTACCTTTACAAATTGATTATGCATTGTTGATTCAAGAAATATTTTGTGATGTGTATCTCATACTAGGTATATGGTCTCACCCTTTAATTTTTTTCACTTTTCCCATGGTTATGAAGATAAAATATTTGAACGAGTTCAAGGATGAAAGTTTCATTAATATGTTATTTTTTATTTTTTACTTACCAATGTAATATGGTTTTAATTTATAAATTTAGCTCATCAGTTATACTAAATTGATCATTCCTTAGTGATGTGATTCCTTATACATAGTTCTAATGTAATAAATTAACACCAAATCCGGGTTACTATGGTCAAGGTATTTAAAGTTGTTATAAGATTAAGTTTAATTGAAACCCTTGGAATAGGATATTAAAGTAAAAATAACCAGCATGAGAAGAATGATAATTACTTATAGTATTTAAGAACTATTTACCATTAGAGGATTTTCTTAGTTTGTGGCTCAATACTAATGATTATTATGGGATAACTCAAGGCGTCCCATTATTTAGTGATGGCACTTAATAGAAGTAATAGAATGAATACCTACCAAAAATGAATGAATTTCCCTACTTAGAAGGCTAATTCAATTTGTGTTGGTGCTGAGAAAATCAAGGCCATATTTGGATAGCTTAATCAAGTTATGATGAATATCATTTTTCAGATGGATCAATATGATACTCTATGGCATGATACACCAATGTTGGATGATTTAATGTGGAATAAGCTCCCACGTTTTAGTGGTTCTACTAATACAGTAGTAGTCGATAAACTCATCAAGTCCTTAGAAAATACATTTCAAGTATTTTGATGTAATGAAAATAAAATAGTGGTACCATCAGTATATTTTCATGAGGGTGCCACTGATCAATGGTGGTCATTGATCCATAATAAAAAGGAACAATATTAAATAGAAAATATGGAGTGGAGAGATTTTAATGAAACATTCTTTGATAAATATTTTCCTTATGATCAATTAATTTAAATAAAGAGAAAAGTACTTAGCTTAAAACTATGTGAAGATAAGATTGTTTAGGTTTATGAGGATACCTTTAAAAGAATCTCCCGGAATGTTATAATATATACAAAATTCCTAAACAATGATTTATAATTTCATTGAAGATATTAATCCAAGTCTATAAAGGTAATTGTCTTCTAAAAAATGTTTATCATATGATGAAGTAGTATTATGAGCCATCAAAATGGGGAAGGAATGCTCTAGATCATACATCATCAATAGAAACAAAGAATAATAATAGGTCGGGTGAGAACCAAGATAAAGGTAATGAACCAAATAAAAATAAAGGGATAAATAAATTCCAATCTTGAGAGAATTTTGGGAAGCAACATCTAGGGGAATTCTTAAAATGAGAATGAGTGTGTTAAAATTTTTGATACATGGGTCATGTACCTCATGAATGAAAGAGGTAGAAACAAACGAACGATATTAATTTCTTTAACTATCATGAAATGGGGAATTATTCAAATCAATTAACCATGAAATAGGGAAATCTAACAAAAAATTGTCTCGTGGGAGATGGTTAGGCTTATGAGATCACTATAGCTGATATAGAAGTAGAAAATGATGTGTTGGTTAGTACATTAATCCTATATTCAAATTTAAGAAATGCTTTATATATTTATATATCATCACACTATTTTATATCTACTAATTTTCTAAAGAATATTATAAATTCCCCTTTGGAATAAATAAGGTCCTTGTTACCCGGAACTCATAAGGGAAGTCTCATTGCAATGAAGATGTGTTGGGAAGTCCCCATTATGACCCATAAATGTTATTTTTTTACCTTAACATCATACATATTTTTTTAATTTTACATAATCCATGATATTGACTATATTTCAAAATATTATGAGAATATTTATTGTAAAAAGAATGAAGTTATGATTTGTATGGAAGATGTAGAATTTCTTATCTAGAGAGAGGAAACATCATCATCTGATTCGTATATAAATCCCACACCTGGTATCTATACTAAATGAAATTCATGGGGAGTAACTGCAATCAAAATCTAGGGATGAAGCTGAAAATCCTAAAATTGAGTATGTACCTATTGTATAGGAATAAATTGATATATTTCTTGACAAATTACCTAGACCCCCCTTTAGAATGAAGTTGAGCATTCCATTGATTTAATCTATGATGCTAGATAAATATGAAATACTCCCTATAGATTTTACACTATAAAATAAGTGGAGATGAAGAAAAAACTTGAGGATTTGGGTAATAAGGGGTCTATTTTCCCTAGTGATTCTTCATGGGGAGTCATTGTTCTCTTTGTTAAGAAGAAAGATGGATCCATTAGGTTTTGCATTGATTATAGATAAATCAATGCTATTAAGATAATTAATATGTATTCTCTTCCTCATAATGATAATTTATTTGATCCAATTCTTGGAGATCAGTATTTATAGAATGTTTACCTTCATTCTATATATTTTTAATTGTGTGTAAATGAGGATGTCACGACCCATCCCTCTGGGGATCGTTCTGTGACTCCCCAAACCTGCCTTCAATAGGTTAGGGGCTAATGACTAGAACTGAGTAGGAATATCAATGACATGGGAGGAATTATCCTTTGTACCTGTACACACACACATCTCCAACACTATACAAATGCTAAAATGTAAGAAAACATATAATAATTAAGGGATACATCTGAATATCATTACTATAGTATGATGGGAATGTATGTAATAGTGAATATGGGACAAATACAATCCCACCAAAGAGATTATGTAACACAATTCCATTTTAATAGTAATGGTAATAGGCCTATTGTATGAGAGTTGTAGGAATACACTTTGGTATATACTATCTCCCTAAGAACTATCTAGTCATGGTACTTCTATGAATCTGTCAAAAGGTCTACTTTCTTCGCAAGTCATGAAACGTGCTGAAAAGCCTGTTCAAGGATGTGTATAACAATACTCAGTAGTACACCCCAGAAAACACAAAAAATACAAAGAAGTAAATATAGTCACATATACACAGGTATATCTCCATAACACATATAATAAGAACATATAGATATACTAAATTCAAGAAAAATGGTCTAGAGGTAAGTCAAAACCATAGTATACTATCCTAAGATTCTAGTTCAATAATTCCATGATGTAGAAATATAGTACAATGCACTCTTAACTCTAATAGCATGGATAATGTTCTTATAATAGGTACTACTCATTGGTTCTCATCATGAGAATGATATATACAGATAGATCTAAAGAGAATATGATACGTTGATTAGAATCACGTCTAGGGACAGGGGGTGATAAAAAAACTCCTTCTTGATTAACCTGCTAAGTAGAGGATCAGTGATCGGTAGGATTGGTCATGTCAATATAAATAACTCCACCTTTGACATAAAGATGAATAGAGAATCCCACTATGGGATCTCGGGGGGGGGGGGGGTCAAAATATCTATCAATTATGTCCTATTTAATGGATCGTATTCCTAAGAGTAGTAAATGATTCATACCTACCTTTATTAAATCGATAGTGGGATAGAAACCTAATGAAACTTGTCCATGATACTAATGATATGAGATTTCATACATGTAATAAAGAGTACATGACATGTAGAGGGGCTACATGTCATGTCCCTTGACCCTGGTTTGTTCTTGTTTAAAGAGTATGTGTCATCAAAACCTTGTACATGTAGTATTGAAGAGTACATGACATGTAGAGGTGTTACATGTTGTGTCCCTATACACCAGGTAGTGTATGTGTTCTCTAACATTGTTTTGGTACATGGGATCAGACCGTGTACCTACGACCGTGTACCAATATATGGGTAGCCTATGCACATGATCTCGACTTATCACGTGGAGGAGTACACACCATGTAAGGAACCTCTGTATTCCACCCCATGGACATGTACTTCTTCTAGTACACGCTGACTCACCCCAACGGGGATACACTATAACAACCCAAAGTTTTATCAATGGAAATTCTCTTCATATAATTATGTATTATAGTATAGTCACAAAAAATTACTTTTATAAGACAATACAAACATTACAAGTGAATAATAAGTGAAATAAAATGTATCATCAAAAGTTAATGAACATAAAGCAATAGTAACATGATATTTGGAATAGTAATGTGACCCTTATGAATAGTAAAATGGAAAATTTAATCGTAATCTCTCCAATGTAAGTATAAATAAAATTTATCTTTTTATAAATGACAATATTATATCATGGTACAAGTAAATAAATATTATAAAAAATTATTAATAAGTTTTTTTTACTTTTATAAGTTAGTAATATTTAATTGACACTACTACTACTTGGCCCTTTATCAGCGCTAAAAACCGGCATTAACAGTGCTAGAAAAGCATTATTAATACCAGCGTAGATAAAGGGGGGGGGGGGGTTTCCCCTTTATCAGCGCTCCGAGAAGCGCTGATATTGGGGACCTTTATAAGCGCTAAAAAAGCGCTGATAAAGGACCCCCTTTATGAGTGATTTTTTTTGCAGTGATAAAGGTCGCCTATATCGTGACTTTTCGGAGTGCTGATAAAGGGTTCCTTTATCAGTGCTCCTCTAGCGCTGATAAAGGCACCATTGCCTGCACCTGCAAAACAGAACCTGCACACTTGAACACCCAAATACCTGCACAATGTAGCAAATGCACACCTGCACAAAATAGCACCCGCACACAATATTTTGACCAAAAACTGTATATACATTTACATAACATCATGAATACAAAACAATACATTGCTATATACATTTCAAACATTGTTTTACATGGTTACAATTAAAAGTATTCAACAACAGTTATAAACATTCATGTTTCATCCTTTGATATCCGTGATCCGCTCTCGACGGTATCTATTGCCGAAAAAAGCATCCGAACTCAAGGAAAAAATTTCACCTTTATAAGAAAACAAATATTATGTTAGTAATGCAATAATGAAAGAAATTAAAACATTAATATAAAAGAATACATTAATATGGAAATGTGAAACTAAAATATAAAATTTTAAACTCAAATGTTTTCATTCTCATAACAATGAAAGGGAATAATGTAGAATCAATATGTTTTGGATTTATTTAACTCATTTAATAAATACTGATTCTTTATCTAATGAAAAGCTTTACCGGTCGCACTGTGCTTCAGATTAAGGTGCAGTCGATTCTTATACATGACAAATGACTCATGAATCGTTGTCCTAAAGTTTCAAAACAATCTGAACACGTTTGCTCGGTATTCCGTATGTCAGTAGTGTTGTTTTCTAAAGTTTATGTCATTTTCAAACTGATATCATACACTTTTAGCCATATCGGTCACACCGTGCATTGGATTGAAGTGTTGTAGATTCGTACACGTTAAAAATGACTCATGGATCATTTTCCTAAAGTATCAAAACAATCTGAACGCGTTTTCTCAGTATTCCGTATGTCATTAGTGTTGTTTTCTAAAGATTATCTCAATTTGAAACTGATATCAGACACTTTTAGACATATCGGTCACATCGTGCGTCGGATTGAGGTGCAGTTGATTCGTACACATCAAAAATGATTCATGGATCATTTTACTAAATTATAAAAACAATCCGTACGTGTTTTCTCGGTATTCCGTATGTCAGTAGTGTTGTTTTCCAAAGTTTATCTCAATTTGAAACTGATATCAGACACTTTTATCCATACCAGTCACACCATGCGTCGGATTGAGGTGCGGTCGATTCTTATACGTCACAAATGATTCATGTATAGTTTTCCTAAAGTATAAAAACAATACTTATGTGTTTTCTCGGTATTCTGTATGTCAGTAGTGTTGTTTTCCAAAGTTTATCTCTATTTGAAACTGATATCAGACACTTTTTTCCATATCGGTCACTCCGTGCGTCGGATTGAGGTGTGGTCAATTCGTACATGTCAAAAATTACTAATGGATCGTTGTAATAAATTATCAATACAATCCGAACACATTTACTCAGTATTCAGTATGTCAGTAGTGTTGTTTTCTAAAGTTTATCTCAATTTCAAACTGATATCAGACACTATTAGACATACCGGTCACACTGTGTGTCGGATTGAGGTGCGGTCAATTCTTACACGTCACAAATGGCTAATGGATCATTTTCCAAAAGTATCAAAACAATCCGAACGTGTTTGCTCAGTATTCCTTATGTCATTAGTGTTTTTTTTCTAAAGTTTATCTCAATTTGAAACTGATATCTGACACTATTATCCATACCGGTCACACCGTGCGTCGGGTTGAGGTGCAGTCGATTCGTACACATCACAAATGACTCATGGATCGTTTTCCTAAATTATCAAAACAATATGAATGCGTTTGCTCAGTATTCCGTATGTCATTAGTGTTATTTTATAAAGTTTATCTCAATTTGAAACTGATATCAGACACTTTTAGCCATACTGGTCACACCGTGCATCGGAATGAGGTGCGGTCGATTCGTGAACGTCAAAAATGCCTCAGGGATCGTTTTCCTAAATTATCAAAACAATCCTAACGCATTTTCTCAGTATTCCGTATGTTAGTAGTGCTGTTTTCCAAAGTTTATCTCAATTTGAAACTGATATCAGACACTTTTAGCCACACCGGTCACACTGTGCATCGAATTGAGGTGAGGTCGATTTGTACACATAAAAAATGACTCGGGTATCTATGTACTAAAGTATAAAAACAATCTGAACGCGTTTTCTTAGTTTTCCATATGTCACTTGTGTGGTTTTCTAAAGTTTATCTCAATTTGAAACTGATAACAGACACTTTTAGCCATACTGGTCATACCGTGCATCAGATTGAGGTGAGGTTGATTCGTACACCTCAAAAATGACTAATTAATCGTTTTCCTAAAGTATCAAAACATTCCGAACGCGTTTTCTCAGTATTCCGTATGTCAGTAGTGTGGTTTTTTAAAGTTTATCTCAATTTGAAACTGATACCAGACACTTTTAGCCATGCCGGTCACACTGTGTGTCGGATTGAGGTGAGGTTGATTTGTACATGTCCCAAATGACTCATGGATCATTTTCCTAAAGTTTAAAAACACTCCGAGAGCGTTTTCTTGGTATTCCGTATGTCAGTAGTGTTGTTTTCCAATGTTTTTCTCAATTTGAAACTGATACCAGACACGTTTAGCCATACCCATCACACCGTGTGTCGGATTGAGATACAGTTGCTTCGTACACATCACAAATGACTAATGGATCATTTTACTAAAGTATTAAAACAATCTGAACACGTTTTCTCGGTATTCCGTTTGTCAGTAGTGTTTTCTTCTAAAGTTTATCTCAATTTGAAACTAATATCAGACACGTTTAGCCATACCAGTCACACCGTGCACCGGATTGAGGTGAAATCAATTATTAAACATCACAAATGACTCATGGATCGTTTTCCTAATGTATCAAAAAAATACGAACACGTTTTCTTGGTTTTCCGTATGTCACTTGTGTTGTTTTCTAAAGTTTATCTAAATTTGAAACTGATATCAGACACTTTTAGCCATACCGGTCACACCGTGCGTCGGATTGAGGTGCGGTCGATTTGTACACGTCAAAAATGACTAATGTATTGTTTTTATAAAGTATCAAAATAATCTAAACGCTTTTTCTCGGTATTCCGTATGTCAGTAGTGTTGTTTTCTAAAGTTTATCTCAATTTGAAACTGATATCAGACACTTTTAGCCATACTGGTCACACTATGCGTCAGATTGAGGTGTGGTCAATTCGTACATGTCACAAATGACTAATGGATCATTTTACTAAAGTATCAAAACAATCTGAACGCATTTTCTCGATATTCCATATGTCAGTAGTGTTGTTTTCTAAAGTTTATCTCAATTTGAAACTGATATCAGACACTATTAGCCATACCGATCACACCGTGCATCAGATTGAGGTTCGGTCGATTCGTACACGTCACAAATGACTAATGGATCGTTTTCCTAAAGTATAAAAACAATCCGAATGAATTTTCTCGGTTTTCTGTATGTCACTTTTGTTTTTTTCTAAAGTTTATCTCAATTTGAAACTGATATCAGACACTTTTAGCCATACCGGTCACACCGTGCATCGGATTAAGGTGCAATCGATTTGTACACGTCACAAATGACTAATGGATCATTTTACTAAAGTATCAAAACAATCCAAACGCATTTTCTCAGTATTCCGTATGTCAGTAGTGTTGTCTTCTAAAGTTTATCTCAATTTGAAATTGATATCAGACACTTTTATCCATACTGGTCACACTGTGCATCAGATTGAGGTGAGGTTGATTTGTACACGTCACAAATGACTCATGGATCATTTTTATATTGTTTTAAAACAATTAAAACTTGTTTTCTCGGTATTCCTTATGTTAGTGGTGTTGTTTTCTAAAGTTCATGTCATTTTCAAACAGATATCAGACACTTTTAGCCATATCGGTCATACCGTGAATCAGATTGTGGTGAGATCACTTCGTACACATCACAAATGACTAATGGATAGTTTTTCTAAAGTATTAAAATAATCCGAACGCGGTTTCTCAGTATTCTGTGTGTCAGTAGTGTTATTTTCTAAAGTTTATGTCAATTTGAAACTGATATTAGACACAATTAGATATACCGGTCACACCATGCGTCGGATTAAGGTGTGGTCAATTCTCACATGTCACAAATGACTTAGGGATCATTTTCCTAAAGTATCAATACAATACAAATGCATTTTCTCGGTTTTCTGTATGTCACTTGTGTTGTTTTCTAAAGTTTATCTCAATTTGAAACTGATATCAGACATTTTTAGCCATACCAGTCACACCATGCATCAGATTGAGGTGCGGTTGATTCGTACACGTCAAAAATGACTAATGGATCATTTTCCTAAAGTATAAAAACAATCCGAACGCATTTGCTTGGTATTCCGTATGTCACTTCTGTTGTTTTCTAAAGTTATGCCAATTTCAAACTAATATCAGACACTATTAGTCATGCCGGTCACACCGTGCATTGGATTGAGGTGCGGTCGATTTGTACACGTGAAAAATGTCTCATGGATCTTTGTCCTAAAGTATCAAAACAATCCGAACGCATTTTGTCGGTATTACATATATCAGTAGTGTTGTTTTCAAAAGTTTATCTCAATTTGAAACTGATAGCAGACACGTTTATCCATAACGGTCACACCATGTGTTGGATTGAGGTGCGGTCGATTCGTACACGTTAGAAATGACTATGGGTCGTTTTCCAAAAGTATCAAAATAATCTGAACACATTTTCTCGGTATTCCGTATGTCAGTAGTGTTGTTTTCTAAAGTTTATCTCAATTTGAAACTGATATCAGATACGTTTAGTCATAATGGTCACACCGTGCATCGGATTGTGGTTCGGTCGATTTGTACGCGTCACAAATGACTCAGGGATCGTTGTCCTAAAGTATCAAAACAATCCGAACGCATTTTCTCGGTTTTCCGTATGTCACTCATGTTGTTTTCTAAAGTTATGTCAATTTCAAACTGAGTAGTAGGAATTCACTAATCTAAGGATATGAAAAATAAGAAAGGGAGATCATAGATGCTCAATAAGTGTAAAGGGAGATATTGATGACCATATAAAGATAACATAATTATTATGAATTCACCTTCATTGTCCTATTTGTTTACATTCTTCCATCAGGTACGCTGCCCATTCTTTTCTAAACACATTTATATCATCTTCTGAATAGGAGTTTTTGCGACAGTCATAGTAGTACTAAAAAAATATAAATACACAAAGGATTAATAATTATTTTAAATTAATTAGTAATTATTTTCAAAAATACCTCTTCAGGGATGCTAGTTTGTTCATGAAATATGATCTCTTTCATAAATTTACAAACATAATAACCGCAGTCCTTGTCATTTGTTTGTCTCATCCACTGTAGAAACATCGAGAAAAATAAGTAATTTGTTTTGATATGTATTTGGATAGTGAAATATAATTATATATACTCAGATACTTCTCCATTTGTAGATCTTGTGGGCATTGTCGTCCTTATGCCCTGGATTCATTCCAGCCTTTAGACGATATTCATACACCGCCCTATCATAATAAAATCCTCATTAAAAGATAATATAAATTATATAACTAGATATTTAGTTCTAAAATGTTGGATCTAGTGTATTAAAAATTGACAATCGCCATCATGTGTGGTCGGTTAGTTGGATATCCATGCAGTGAATCTAGAAAATAAATATTTGGAGTATCCAAATTGACTGCAATGAGAATCCAATGTTCCCTAAAAACATAAAAAGAAATAAGTACTGATTGAAATGAAAATATAATTGATATGATTAAAATGTATAGTTTTACCCTTGAAACGTTAATATTAAAAAGAGTCTGCCAGTCATAATTCTGCTTTGAAACGTTCTGAGCAGATTTGACATTAATTCAGCTAGAAAATCAGAATCTATTTCTTCTCGTTGTGTAGAAATGGTGTGAGGAATAACGAGCCCAAATTTGAATTCATGGGCAAATACCTTCAATTTTTTTCATATATACGCCTGTGAGAAATATGAGATGTATTTAGCCATAATTATCAATGTATATCACCTTATGTAAAATCAAATCATGAAAACATACCTCATGTATACATTTATAACTGAGATTCCTAGCCAGTCATATGTGATGATCTAAGAAACAGTGTCTGCACTAACGAAATCTAATGTTTCCTCTTCATACATATCTTTTTCACAAACAATTGTATGAATCTTTCCATCTTTCATTTTCTTATCCACGTGATCTTGTAATGATATTAAATGTGGATATAGAACAGGCGTGGTGAACGCGCTCTCAGTAGATCATTTTGGCCAGTTTGTTGATCCAATGTTGGAGCTACTCTTTCATTTTAGATCCTCCATTTTGTCCTTCTGTAATAACATTCATCAGTTCTGCCATTTTATAATTTAATGTTAAAGGTTTCTCTTGAAAAATTAATTGGAAGTGAATACCTAATGGTCGACATGTTTTTTACAAGATTCGACAGCCATGCAATGAATGTTGCAATAGCTTTTTCCACTGTATGAATATAGTCATCGTCATTTGGCATGGGTAGCTCGACGCTCGGCTCATGAGCTATGTTAATCGACACTTTGACATGACTGGTTGGAATTGTTTTGAAGTGTGGCATGTCATTCCGCATATTGAACACCGTAGCCCTCGCTACAGGGCGATGGGTGGGACTTGAAAGATATAAATCACAGTCATTTTCACCCTGTAGAATATTATTACATGAAAGGTATCAATGTCTATGTGATTCACATTTCACAGAAATGAATATTAGAACATTTATTACCTCGGTTAGGTCAGGTCTTTGATGGGAATGGCTCGCCTCAAAGCTGGTGGGGGCGGGATCTTCTCGTGCGGGTTGTTCTTGAGTGGTTTGTTCTCTTCGCCTCTCCTCCATGAAACTCTTTAGCATCTCTCCATGAGTTTGGAATTGTTCTTCAATGGTAGCTACTCTATCTCTCATTACATCAATTATTTATTTTGTTCATCCTCTTGTTTTTTTCTGAAAATATGCCCTGGGTGACACCCCAAAACCCACACCTCTGACGCAGCCATACTGTTCTGGCTGTTTCAAGGCCGCGGAAAGTATGTCTGCATCTGGTGCGGGTGTTGTTGATTCATGTGACTATGTCAAATAGAAAATATGGAAAATAAATAATCATCATTATGTAATAGTGATTTAAAGCAAAACAAGTTTATATTATGTCATACTTACACATGGTTCCCACACTTTTTGTGTGTTTTCATCTATCAGTTTCCCCTCTTTATTAACACGTGCCTCCTTCCATAGCACATGGCGTGGAATGAAAGTGACTTGGGATTTTGCTTCATCAATCTGCATATAAACAGAGAAACATGGTTACAGTGTTGTTTTATGTCACATAAAATTATTACAGTACTTTTAAAATATGTACCAAGTGTTTTTCAATTGAAGCGTACCCCAGCCTTGCTTTACAGTAGGGGTACGCTAGTTTTTCTGCCCGTTCTTTATTTTCGGTACTCAGTTGCTACTTCATAAATAAAAACCTATCATTCATCAGGATGAATACAAGCAACGTTACACAACGTGTAACCAAACACAATGTACCTGAAAATTCTGTTCTGCACGACGGTTGCAATATGCATCCCACGTTCCTTGGGATATCAAGTGTGCATAAAGAGGAGGCGGGTGCAGCTTGATTTTCCCTTCGGAATCTTTCAGATGATGTTTCGTTAAAATGGTGCGAAAGACTATATGAATCCTTCTTTCCATTCTTAAAAAATATTCTTTGTGCGAAGCATCTACTATAAATTCACTCTGCAAGATATGATGAAGGGTTAGTCAATATTTTAGTATTTTATTTTATTTTATTTTAATAAATTAAATAGATGATATCGTAATGTTACCGTAATCTCTTCCCACCTTAATGTTTTCAACCCACTAACAACATGGTGCCACGAATCTACATCAATCGGCACGCGTTGTCGCGTGACGATTCCAATGTAGCTACTAAACATGGCTTTGTTGGGGTTTACATGATGGCCTTGTTTATTCCATCCCACATCATATTTGATGCCTTTTGCTTTTTCCATAAGGATTTTGGCTAAAATTGTTAAACTACGACGCACCGATTTTTTTCTATCATTGGGGTTTCATCGCCTACCATTTCCTCAGTTTCTGAATCATCATTATGTTTCTCCGAAGTGCTAGCATCAGCACTGGGACAAGCTGCAACAGGTTGAGAGACCTATTGTACCTCAGCAGTGGGACCAGCTGCCACAGGTTGAGAGACCTGTTGTCTCTCAGTAGTGGGACCAACTGCAACAGGTTGAGAGACATATTGTGTCTCGGGATTTGGTGCATCAGCAGGTGAAGAAGTCATTATATTCAGAACTGGTTTAACATTTAATTTAGATCACATAAAAGCAGCAGTGAACCAATAATAACATAATGTAACACAATCTATATTACAATAAAAATCATTAACCTGATTATTGAACTCTTTTTTTTAAAGGCTGAAGGGAGTTGACCCTTCTATCAACTATCCATATCTCTTCACTGTGGTCTCCTCTGACATAAAAAACATTGTCTACATTGAGACCACTACGAAATGACTGTGAAGTCCCAATGAAATTGTCATATTCCATTGAATTTTCATCTGACCCTTCAGCTGTTTGGGTCGATAACAGAACGATTGACCAGTTTCAGTTTGCGGGATCTGGAACATAAAATACTTGCACTGCCTGTGATTCCATTATAAACGGTTCATCTTTCTCCCCTTACTTATTAAAATCAACTTTTATGAATCCCAAATCATCTATTTTAATAGCACTCCTGTTATCAACCCACTTTCGTTGAAATATCGAAACATGAAATTCCGTATAATCCAACTCCTATATTTGTTTGATGATGCCAAAGTATGACATATTCGCATTAATTGGATTTCTGTCCTTAGCACCGGAAACATGCATCGCTTCATCCACAAGTGTAACCCCACTATTCTGTATGGTACTGTATTCATCATGTTCATTAGTATAAAATGTATAACCATTAACTACATAAGCATTGTAAGATAATTCATACACACTTGGTCCTTCGGCTAGCCATCGAAGTCGTTCCGAAATTGACTCTGGATTTTCATCTGACTTCTTAAAAATATGATCTTGAAACCATCCTATAAACTGTCTATTATGTGTATTTGATATCCATTTTTCATCCCTAGATGGATTCAAATGCCTAATAATTTCTTTGAGGATTTCAACATATGGGTCAACGTCGAAACTATTATGCAATACATAAAGGTGGGTCTACTCCTGATCTGTAATATTGATTGTGACAACTTTTCTTCCAGAAATTCCTTCACCCTCAAGCCACCCAGTGTGGCAAGATTTCAGTAAGCCAATTCTTTCCACACCAGACAAGTATTCGGTACAGAATTCAACGGCTTCCTCAACAATATATCACTCTGCAATACAACCCTCTGGCCGACTTCGATTTTTGACATACCCTTTCAAAATCTTCATATACCATTCAATGGGGTACATCCGTCTGTAAAGAACAGGACCGCATAGTCGAATCTATCTCACCAAGTGGACCATCAAATGAACCATCATATCAAAAAATGAAGGCGGGAAGAAAATTTCTAATTCACATAATATGACGGCAATTTCTTTTTCCATAGCTAGCAATTTTCCTGGGTCTATAACTTTGCGGCATATATCTTTGAAGAAGAAACACAGTTTTGTTAATGTATGGTGGAAATTCTTGGGAAAAATGCAATGTAAAGCAATTGGAATGAGATTTTTCATCAAAACATGATAATCATGTGATTTCAGACCTTTTAACATAAAGATTCTCATTGACACGAGGTTACTCATATTTGACGAATACCCCTCTAGAACCTTTACATCATTCAAGATGTTGCACAACTGATATCTCTCCCGCCTGGAAAGATTGTAATCAGCAGGAGGAAGAAATGTTCGTTTTTCACCCTTCACTGGTGCCAACTCTTCTCGTATTCCCATCTCAACCATGTCCAACATAGCCTTAATTCCATATTTTGTTTTTTCAGATGTATTTAGCAACGTGCTGATAACACTATCAAATAAATATTTTTCTACATGCATAACATCAAGAAAATGTCTTACATACAGAAAATTCCAGTATTGTAATTAAAAAAAACTGATCTCTTTTTCCAACTGATTTTCGTAAGGTTTTTCGAAGCTGGTTTACCAATAGTATTGTCCACATTTTTAACTTTCTCAAAAAATTGATCGCCTGTTAGTGGAGATGGTGTTGTACGTTCTTCTAAACTTCCATCAAATGATTTCGTCCAAGAACGTTACTTATTTCATCGCAGTAGAAATCTGGGATGTCCTAGAAACACGGTTTTTATGAATGTTTCAACCTAATTGATTGTGTACCTTCTTCACAAATGGGAAAACCTTGGGTTCCTTTAATGTTATATCCTAACAAATTTCTATAAGCAGGGTAGTCATTTATCGTCCCATACAACATGACTCTCAAAGTGAAATCTTCCTTTATATAAGCATCATACAATGTAACACCTGAATCCCACAATAATTTCAAATCTTCGATCAATGGAGATAAATAAACATCAACATCATTAACTGATTGTTTTGGTCCTGATATAAGAATAGAAAACATGATGTTTTTTCGTTTCATGCATAACCATGGTGTTAAGTTATAATTTATCAAAATAACCGACCATGTACTGTGACTGTTGCTTTGAAAACCAAAAGGATTCACTCCATCTGTAGATAACGCAAGATGAAGGATTCTCGACTCATTTCCAAATTCAGGATACTCATGATCGATTCTCTTCCACTGAGGAGAGTCTGCCGGATGACATAGTATCCCATCTTTAATTATTGTATCTGCATGCCATGTTAATTGTTCTACAGTCTCCTCACTTCCATATAGGCGTCTAAACCTTGGAATGATTGGAAAGCACCATACAACTTTAGTAGGACTGGATTCATCTTTCTTGTATCGAGAATCCCCACAGTTTGGGAATTCTTTAAGTGAATTTTGGTCCTTGCGAAACAGTATACAGTCATTCGGGAAGGCGTGTATTATTTCAGAGATCATACCCATAGAGCATAGCATTCGTTTGGCATCGTATGTTCGGCTCGGGAGCACGTTGTCTTCTGGGAGCATGTCATTCATGTGGGCAAGTAGTTTCGTAAAACTGTCGTCACTCCACCCGTTGTCTGCTTTCAAATTATAAATCTTTAGTACGGCTAACAATGCTGTATATTTATTGAAACCAACATACAATAGTGTCTTTGCACAACTTTTTAACTTCTCAAACAATTTTGGGCAATCACGAAGTTCATCTTCGACAGTACTTGTCATTTCCTCAATACGATCTTCATCATCATTCACATCTGTAATCACATCCTCCATATGGTCATCTTCATTGTTCATGTTTGTAATCATATTAGATGATCCATAAAACGCAGTGTCATCCCAGTCACTACCTACATTCGTTGTTTCCCCGTGTTTATTCCAACATGTATAACTCTGATCTATTCCATGACAGATCAAGTGTTCTTCCAACTCCTCTGGACTAATTTGTTTTTAATAACAACAACATAAACACGAACAAAGGATTTTAGAAGAGTCACATGAATGATCTTTTGAAAACTTGATAAACTCTTTCACACCTTCTTCATACTCTTTTGTCAACCGATTTACATTCATCCATTCTTTATTTATATTCATCCTATTTGAAATCCATAGGATGAGTATATATGTTAGGGGAGAAGGAATATGAGTATAATTTAGATAAAAAACAAGATACCTCAGAAATGGTAGGGGGCCTGCTCATTAATAGTAAATCGTGGGTGCTTCTTGGGATTCATACAATCTCTTCCTCTCTTCGAACACCCCTGATGAGGGGTGGTTCTTGGGAGTTTTTTATAGTGTGTTAGTGGGGTTCACCACTGTAGACATGGGATAACCATACCTTTTGTGAGGAAGTAGGATAATTAGTGCAACTCGTGGATCAATCTCATAGGGATGTCTCTATAGGGTATCCGTACAGGGAAATACCTGATGGGTAAGGCCAATAGGTAGCCTAACATGTGAATTAAAAGTAAAAGTGTAGAAATTTGATTGAAACTCATGGGAACAAATGCATAAGTAAGAAGCAGTATATGTTTTCCACAAGGGCACCCATGGAAGTGGCCATAATGGCCACCTTAGTCTATGTGATGGGTATGTGGGAGTCTCCCCATGCTATCCAGGCATGAGCTAAGGCACAATGACTAATCCTCAAGTAATAACCCTTCATCTGGGTGCTCTTGGATGTGGGAGGATCATAGATTCTCATGGGCTCTTGAGTGATCAACACCCAACTCTTTAGTGCATTTGTCTTGTTCAGACCAAGGCACAAAGCAACATAGGTAGTGGATGTAGCAAAGTCAGAAGAATAAACCCCAAGATAACTCTGAACTCACCCAGTGTCAAATCTCAATCCCTACCACCTAGTTTGAAGGTGGTACAGATTAATTATATCTTGAAAGTTGTAAGGAACTCTAAAAAGAGCTCCTAAAATGTCTCCTCAGGAACATCAATAATTTGGGGGTGTTTCATTGATGCGAAGGCTACCATAACATCCTTGTTGATGAGGACCTTGTGTATTATGACCAAATCCATGGATTTGTTGGTGAAAATTGACTTGGATTGAAAATGGTCCAAGCACATATAGTGTTGCATTTTCTCAAAGTGAAAATATGGATGGACATTGGTAGGTAGAGCCACATCTTGTGAGTTGTGAGATGAAAAAGGAAAATTAAAACCCAATGAGATGGAATCTTCCAATGGTGGTGGAAAAGAAGAGGGAGAAGAAGATGGTGGAGTTACAGTTTGGGTCTAGTGCTTAGCTGCAATAGGCCATGATCCATAAGCTATGTGTTTGGATGGGGGAATGCACCTACCCTTAGTTCAAATCATAGTGCTAGGTGGGAAGTGAGTATGGGTGGAGGAAGGGGAGGAGGTTTAGTTAGAGGAGAGGGAGATGAGGGAGGAGGGAAGGCATGGATGAGGTGGGGAGAAGAGGGAGTTGTGGAGGTGGGGGGGGGGCACAACAAACCCTAGTTTAAAGCTTAAATAACTCAGTCATGAACATTATTTCAAGACATCCAATGTTGATATATTTTATTTCAAGAACGGGACAAGGCTAAAAACAGTCAAAGGAGGTATAAATTAGTTTATCCCAAGGGAATATTATTTAAATTAACTAAAAATCTTTGGGGGAGGGATCCTATGATGTTAAATATGGTACAAAGGTTACCTAGAGAGGCCTAAGTAGCCAGGAAATCAGTGACCTTCTTACCCTCTTTCTATGTATGAGATAGATCCATGTGGTTATTGAAAAACATTATGCATCTTGGATGGAATAAATGATAGATCCATGGATAAAAATAGCCTTTTGAATAGACCTAAGAAGAATATAGGATTCAGTTTCAACATGGTCTAGAATAATACCACGAAAGTGGAATAAATCCAAGCCCCATGACCATGGCCAAAACTTCAATAATTAGAGAACACCCTAACGAAAGAAAGAAGTAAAAGAAAATAAGAAAGATCTGAACCTATCATGAACATATCCTCCCCCACATGAATCTTTTAGGGAAAGAACCATCAACATTACGTTAGAGACCATTCACTGAAGGTATCCAACACACACATTTAAATTGTCTGGATGGTATGATGGCCATAGGAACTGAAACACAACCTGACATGAATAATGATAGAGATGGGAAAATATCCCACTACTTGATAATGGGAATCAACTCAAATACTATATATCAATACCAGAACATCACAACTGGACTTGATCAGGGGATCCACTCATGCCTGACTATGTTACGTGCATTGCATATACACATGCATTCAACCGCACCTCAAGAAGCCAAACATAATTAATCTCAATATTGACAATAAATGCAAACATAATTAATTCATGAAAATTCAATTTTAATCACCTTAAGGAGGATGACCCGGTGGTGGAGGAGAAGGAGGCGTCGACAGCAGAGGCACCGTAGGCAGCGGAGGCAATGGAGGCAGCGCGGAGACAGCGCGGAGGCATCACAGAGGCAGCAGAGGCATCTTGGAGGCAGTGGAGGTAGCAGAGGCGGAGGAGTAGGCAGAGGAGGAGGAGGAGGAGGAGGAGGAGGTGCCGGTGGAGGAGGAGGAGGAGGAGGAGGCCGCAGTGGAGGAGGAGGAGTAGGAGGAGCCGTGGTGGAGAGGAGGCAGCGGAGTAGGTGGAGGAGGAGGATGAGGAGGAGGAGGAGGAGGAGGCGCCGGTGGATGAGAAGGAGGAGGAGGCCGCGGTGGTGGTGGTGGAGGAGTAGCGGTGGAGAGGAGTCCGTGGCGCAGGAGGAGGAGCCGTGGTCAAGGAGGAGCCGCGGTGGAGGAGGAGGAGGAGAAGTAGGTGCTAGAGGAGGAAGAGGAGGCGGTGGCCACGGCGGCCGCGTCGGAGTGGAGGTAGCGGCGCAGGTTAGGGCATCCGCGAAAGCATGACAGGGTGTGGGGAGGAGGGGGAGAACCTGGTGGATTTTATAAATCTCGCATGGACCTTTATCAGTGCTAGTAAAAAGCGCTGATAAAGGGTGTATTTATCAGCGCTAAAATGAAAAGCGCTGATAAATACCACCTTTATCAGAGCTTTTTTAGCGCTGATAAAGGCCGAACATTATCAGCACTTTTGTAGCACTGATAAAGAGTGACTTTATCAGCACTTTTAATTTTAGCGTTGATAAAGACACTCTTTATCAGCGCTTGTTTAGCGCGGATAAATACGTAGTTTATCAGCGCTAATAAAAGCGCTGATAAATGTATCAATTTAAAAATTTCTTTATATTATTATATATTTATTTAACTCTATATATATATATCTCTATTTATACTTATAAAATTGTTTGAAAGGTATATTTATATATATATCAGTGAAAATATAATAAAATAAATATTTATTTTTTAAATATAATTTAATTTTAAGTGTACATTTAATTAATATATATATATATATTTTATATGGGTAACATAATGAATTATAATCTATAAATGAACATTATTCTATATGCACATATATATACTCATGTATGATATATTCAATGACCCCAATTCATTGGAAAACACATATATATAGATCTGCGCATGTATGATATTGATCGATCCCAATTCATTAGAAAACACACATATATATTCAATAATTTTAATTATACATATATATTAGAACAAATTATATATTTATAAATAAAAAACTACATTAAATATAAAGAAATATATTAAATATATATTAAATATAATGAATTAATAAATCTAATAAATATATAATGAATTAATAAAACTAATAAATATATATTGAATTAATAAATCTAATAAATATATTTAGTATTAATCTTATAATTATTTAATGTATATATATTTAGTTATAACATGTGTTTTTTATATAATGTATACAATAAATATTATCAGTGCTAAGAAAAGTGCTGATAAATGTTACATTTATCAGCGCTAATAAAAGCGCTGATAAAGGGATATTTAAAGCACTGATAAATAATCCTTTTATCAGCACTAAAACAAGCACTGATAAAGGGTAAAAATTTATTAGCACTTGTTTTAGCGCTGATAAATTGAACCTTTATCAGCGCTTTTTTTAGCACTGATAAAGGCTCTCCCCTTTATCAACGCTTTTCCGTCAGCACTGATAATGGCAGGTGCATGCCTTGCCCCGTTTTGTGGTAGTGTGAAATTTTATGAATAATTTAATAATTTAAATGAAAATTTAGTTTCTTATTAATAAATAAATATTTTGATTCTAAGATAATTTTATGTGACCTTATGTAATTTTTCAAATTGTTAGAAATGTAGTTTTAAATTTTAAATTTTTATTTTTCATGTAAATTGTGATTTAAATTAAATATTAAATTAAACATATTTAGAAAATTATATTTTAAAATAGATTTTATTTTTGGATTCTACACATCAAAAAATGGTTAGGGCGATTATTTGGTAATTTTCTAAAATAATTCAATTCTCAGGTGAATAGTAAAAATACAGTTTTTCACAAAACTGGTATATCTTAAATTGCATCAGTCATGATGTAATGATGAGATAAAATTTATAAAACTTTTGGTTCGAACATGTTCTATTTAATTTCATAAATGGTTCCTTAAAATACAAGAAACTCAATTTCGAAACCTAAACAGAACTTTCCAAAAACCTGAAGTCAAAAAGTCATTCCTTAAAAATCATTTTCCCTTTCTTTTCACATTCCTTTTAATTAATTAGTTAATTCTAATTAAAAAGATGATTTAATGTTTAAAATAATTATATTATATTAATATATGATTTATTTTTTCAAAAAACTACTATTACAAGTCTAACATTTGATATAGTTTTTATTTCATATTTTATTCTAAAAACACCACCTCCTCAAGAATAAACAACCCCTCTACCTCCCCTTGGAAAACCACTCCTCCCATCCTTTAATAAGCCTAATATATACATAGATTATCCCCCTTAACCCTCTTATAATACTTAGGGACGTTATGGAGACCTACAAATCCAATCATCAAGGGAGTTATAATTTCGTGCAAGAGGAGCTACACTGAGGAGAGAGTGATACTCTATTAAATCATGTATCTTTTATTGTTTTTTTCTTTTACCCTATCCCATTCAAAATCATAAGATAAAAAATTTATTATATATTAATTTAAAACTATATTAATGATGTTAGACTCTGTAATTGTTATATTAATGAAAAATATAAATTTCATACTTCTCTTTCCCACACTATGAACAATGTCCCGCTAAAGGTCGATTAACCATCTACGGAGACGTTGCCATGATAATTATTATAAACAACTTTATGTATGATAAATATAAACTAGTTAAAAAATATTAATATCAAATTACACGTAGTCTATTCTTTCAAAACTAATTATACTAATTTATAAATATCATTTAATCAAAAGTAAAATCGTAGCATGTTGAAATTTGTTTAAGTAAAATATGATATCAAAACACTTAAATTTCCTCAATGAAAATTATGAAATAAAATCTGATGAATAAAATTGATAAATATTTTTATAAAATCAATAAATTTCTCTTTTATATCATTGTTTTAATAAATATAAATATATTATTTAGGAGGAGGAGAAGAGATGAAATTAAGCAGAAATTAAGGTAAGGGATCCTCTCCATTTCACTCTTAATCAAGATTGTCCTCTATGCTATGAATTTTATATGTAATCCCAAATTATGGGGTATTATTTTAAACCTTCCAATAATTCCCTATTGATTTATATGTGATGATATCCACTTTTATTTCTCATCAAGCCCTCTTAGGTACAACCTATACCATGTCGATAATCTGTAATGTATTCTACCCAAACCGCCTTTATTCATTCGCATTGCTCTATGTTTCTTTTTACCGAAATGAATTTTTCTTTATTTTAATGTAAAACTCTTACATTCTATTTATATTCTTCAAAATCATGTTCCAAAATCCATCTCTCATTCTCTTTTGGGGATATACATTATTTTATGTGAATCCCTCCTCGATACTTCCCAATAAGCAAACTCGTTTTAAGGGAACATCCCAAATTATAACCCAATTTCAAGTGCAATCTGTCCTCTATTATAAGCGAAAATTTTCTTTATAAAATCAGTATTTTTTATTATGAAAACCTTCTTTGTTAACTTATGGTTTTATATAAAAGGTTGTTCCATTTTCTATTTTGAAAGCTCTATATTGTTTTCCTTAAAACTGCTCCAAAATGTTTTAAATGCTAAAATACCTCGAATACATTTATTACATGTTTTCACCTATTCTTGACATCACTTACCATTATATATTACTATTTTACCTTATAAGCGTCCACATATGTTGTAATTTCTTTCTTTGATGGACACTTTCATGATACGCTCATAGGTTATTCTTTATGTCAAGATTGTGGTACCCAATTCATTCCATTGATAACCCTTATGTTTATGTAAGATTGATTATGTATGATTAATTAAGTGGAAAACATGTTCTTGAAAAGTATGATGGGAGTTACCAGATAGTGTTCCAATGAATTGTGTAAAGTAAAGTCTCATGAGATGCTATGTGGAACGGTCTTGGCAGTTAGCCTTGGTTTGTGATGTTATGGGAAATGGGATTGGCGGTTAGCCTTGACCCATACTACAATGGGAAACATGATTGGAGGTTATCCTTGACTGGTACTAAAGAAATTTTTTATGTTTTTTCCACATTTATATGATTTCATGTTTATATGATCTCATTTTTATAAGTTATGATTTCATATGATTCATTCTTTTGGTATCATTATGTCGGGCCTCCTAACTCACGTGATTAAGCATTATTCTTAAGATCATTACCTTACTAGGATTTTTAGATCATCCCTTAGTCATGTGGTCCCTAGGGTACCCTATGCAAATGTAAGGGCTCAAAGGAAATTAGTATCTCTCTATGGGTATTAAATAAAGCAGTGTTTTTAACCCGAAGTTTCATGTTTTATATACCAAGTCTTCAATGACGCTAGAATTCACGATCCTTGGCTTGTACTCTGATGTATAATTATGTTTAAAATCATTTACTGTTATATGTAAAAGTTCAGGGTCTCTATATTCGGTATCATAGTGTGGTCTAGTTATTTTTTTGAGATTCGTAATATATCACCTTTGTGAGAACCTTAAGGATGAGACTATGTATAAGAAAAAATCCATAAATTTTGGTATTGAGTAAGTATTTTATCAAGAATATACATCCCTCTCTGGATATAAGTAGATAGAGGCCGCTCAAGCACAGATTTATCTGGGGGTAAAACCCAAAAACACCACTTTGAGGTGGACTTGAACGAGGACTGGTGCATGACAATGGGCCTTGCGGAACTCTTGGTTATGACACTCTCATGGGATATAATTCAGTGAATTCATGATCTTAGTACAAACAATTATTAAGAGAATAAAAAAAACTTATAAGAATATAAGTTACGAAATAGATCAAGGATAACCTAGATTTAAACATAGGGAATCACAATTTAGGATATACTCCTCCTTTATATGTTTATTCTCTTACGTTAAAAGTTTCCTTTTTTTCTCAATAGTTAAATATTCAAGCCCTCTAATGGTATATTATTTTTCTTAGTTAATGGTGGGAAATATATTGAAATGTTCCAACAACTACTGTAAAAGTAAATGTGAAGATTACCCTAATGATATTCCTGATATGATGGGAATGGGTGCTCAAAACATCATGACGGTACTTTCTCACCAGGATAAAGTTATGAATAATAACATGAATCATGTGGAACACCCTCCTCCTCTATGTAAAGAGCATGTTTCCATAGAATACTTCATGCGGAAATGACCTCCCATGTTTAGCGGATCATCTGATCCCCTCATCACATAACAGTGGATTTACTCCATTGAAAATATATTCATCCATCCTCAAGTTATTGGAATAATAGAAAATTTTACTGGCAGTCTATCATTTTAATGGGGAATCCTATCAGTGGTGGACACCGATCAAGAACAAGAATCCACAAGAGGAAATTTATTTGATGGATTGGGAGGAATTCAATACAATGTTTTTAAATAAATATTTTCATCAAACCCTCCATCTCAAGAATGAATGAGAGTTCCTCATACTCTAGAAGAAGTAGGATGAGTCCATTGATGCGTATGAAGAAAAAATTACTAGGCTTTCAAGGTACGCCTCCGTCTTTGTCATTAACAACAAAAGTAAGGTGGATCTCTTCTTTAGTGGACTAAATACGAGTCTACAAAAATCATTGTCATTTCGAGACTTTGACAACTATGAGGATATTTTCTATTGTGCCCTCAAGGTTGAAATTGAGATTGGACACTCTCAGTGGTCTTGTGGTCCCGGTGAAAAGAAGTAGAAAATGGCGAACAACATTAGTGGTTCAGTAAACAAATCCCCTGATGCAAAGAAGCTCAAATATCCCACTTGTAAAAGTTTTGGGAAGAACCATCATGGGAACTGTCTAAAGGGAACTATAAATTACTTAAAATATGGAATGCTGGGACATCTGGGCATGAACTACTAGAGGGATATGAAAAACCCCACTAATGTGGAAGAATAAATGATGGTTTAGATCAACAATCAAATAGTGGTTTAGTGTTACCACTTCAGGTAGAATAGTCATTATTCAAACAATTTCCCTAAGCCAAGGGTTGTCGAAAAAAATCAACAACAACCTCCAAGGAAATAAGGAAGGTCTTATGCTATTACTACTGCTGAGGTGGATCTGGAAAACGATGTGGTGACATGCACGCTAGATATTCATTAAAGAATAGTGAACATACTATTCGATTCCGGTTCTATGCATTATTTCATATGTTGCAAGTTTAATATAACTATTCAAACACCACCTCAAAATTTGGAGGACAAGTTATCTCTGAGAAGAACTAATGAGGTAATTATTGCATCCATGTTATATAAATCCTCCCCAGTTAATTTTTGTGGATTTAACCTCCCATAAAATCTTGTAATAATTCATTTAGTGGAGTTATACACTATATTTGGAATGGACTGGATCTCTTTATACAAATCCAACACTAACTTTTAGGCAAAGGAAATATCTTTTTACATTCTGAACTATTCCATGATCCTACACAACTGCAAATAAGATCACAAATATCCATTGAAAAAACCTTCAGCGGTGTGGGTCTTTATTCCCTGTGAAGAGGTATACCTTGATCAAATGGTTTATTCAAGGGAATGTCTCAACCTAGATTAAATTCCCATAGTAAGGGAATACATTGATGTATTTCCCAAAGTGTTACCTGGACTTCCCCTGGATCGTGTGGTAGAGTTATCAATAGAACTCATACCTGGAGCTAATCCTGTCACAATGAGTCACTATACTATGAATCCTAACAAACTAGAGGAGTTAAAGAAGCATCTACAAGAGAATTTTGACAAAGGATTCATTCACCCAAGTGCATCAACTTGGGGTTCTTCAGTGCTCTTTGTGAAGAAGAATAAGGATGGAAAATGCAGCTGTGTATCGATTATCAGTAACTCAACAAGATCACCATAAATAACAAGTAACCACTTCCATGTATTGATGACTTGTTCATTTAGTTAAGAGGATATAAATATTTCTCAAAGGTAGATCTTTATTCTGGTTATCATTAGCTAAAGGTGAAGAGGGAAGATATTTAGAAGACTTCCTTATGTATAAGATTTGCGCACTATGAGTTTCTTGTGATACCCTTCAGACTTACTAATTCCCCTGGAATAATCATGGATTTGATTAATAGAGTATTTATACATTACTTAGATAAATATTTGGTGGTTCTTATTAATGATATTCTCATATACTCCAAGATAAAGGAGGAAAATGAAGAACATCTATGACTTATGATGGAGACTTTGAGAAAGGAGATGTTGTTCGCCAAGTTCAGCAAGGGTGACCTTTGGATGAAGCAAGTCATGTTCTCGAGACATGAGAGCACAAGTAAGGGAATCTCTATGGACCCTTAAAAATAATCAATTGAGGAATGGCCCAATCCCTCTAGTGTCACAAAACTCTATGGTTTTCATGGATTAGGTGGGTACTAACGACGTTTTTTGAGAAATTTCTAACAATTGTCAAGCCCGCTAACTAAGTTAACAAGGAAAGGGGTAAAGTATTTCTAGACAAAAGAATGTTAGGGAAGCTTCAAGGAGCTAAAGAGAAGGATGATCATTGCACATGTACTCCCACTATCGAAAAGTGGATAAAGTTTTGTGATATACAATGATGATTCAAATAAAGGCTTGGGCTGCGTACTCAAGAAAAATAATAAGGTGATATCCTACACCTCATAATAGTTGAAGATCCATGAGCAGAACTACCCGAAAGATGATCTAGAGATGGAAACCGTGATTTTTTCCTTGAAAATCTGATGGCACTACCTATATGGTGAGAATTGTGACATATACACAAACCACAATAGTTTGAAGTATATATTCACAAAAAATGAGCTCAACATGTGTTAATGGAGATGGTTAGAGATAATCAAGGATTAATATTACTATATTCACTATCATCCTAGAAAGGAGAACAAGGTAGTAGATGTTCAAGGTGTAAAATAACTTACTACTCAACACATGTTATAGATTTAGAAAGACCCCATCTTCTTAGATATGCAAAGGATATATTTTAAAATCATAAGGTCATGGGATGTGTCCTACCATTCCAAAATGATTGTGAAACCATCTTTCCAAGAGAAGATTATTGATGCACAAAGGGATGATATCGAGTAACACAAGAAGGTGAATGCAGTAAAGGTAGGGAAGCTACATGAGGTCCATATCAATGATTATGGTGTGATTTGGTTTGGAATGCAGCTTTGTATACCTTTATCACCTGGGATAAAGAAGGTTCTATTGGAAAATGCACATAGATCAACATTCTATATCCATCATGGTAGCACCATGATGTATCGAGATCTCCGATAACCCTTCTGGTCAGATAACATGAATAAAGAGATTGTGCAATATATATCATGGTTCTTGGTTTGTCTGCAAGTTAAAGTAGAGTGAAAAAGTCTAAATGGGTGATGAAGACATTGCCTATACCCATGTAAAAATGGGAGAAAGTCACTATAGACTTTTTCATGGGTCTCCTGAAGACATCCAAGGGAAATAATGTGATATGAGTTGTGGTTGACCGACTCACCATGAATGCTCACTTTATCGCTATTTGGAAGACCTCTAACTTAAACAACTTGCATTGATATTTGTGAAGGAAGTAGTGATACTATCTGGTGTTCCACTATCGATTGTCTCTAATCGTGATCCAAGGTTCACATATAAATTCAAGAGGAGTCTTCAACATGCCTTTAGTAATGAATTAAATTTCAACATGGCCTATAACCCCAAAACTAATGGCCAATCTAAAAGGACTATTCATAAGCTTAAAGACATGCAAAGAGGCAACACATTAGAATTAAATGGTGGATGGTATCAACATCTTCTATTGGTTTAGTTATCATACAACAATATCATCCACTCGAGTATTCAGATGGCTCCATATGAAGCTTTTTATGGAAATTTATGTAGAACTCCAACCTATTGGGATGGTGTTGGAGAAATAAGGCAACATGGACCTAATCTTGTGCAAGATATGAAAGAGAAGGTTCATGTAATCCAGAAACATATCAATGATGCTAATAGTCAGAAAAAGAGCTATGCTGAAAAACATCGAAGGGACTTGGATTTCGATGTTGGGGAAAAAGTCTTCCATCGAATATCACCATAGAAGAGAGTCATGCATTTTGGAAATAAAAGGAATCTATGCCCAAGTTACATTAGAAACTTTGAGATCCTTGATCGCATATGAGTCGTGGCCAATCGAGATGCACTTCCACTAAATATGGCTCACGTTCATGATGTGTTTTGCATATCACTCCTAATGAAGTACATAACAGATCCCTCACATGTACTGAACTCAGAGATGGTACAACGGGAAGACGATCTCTATTATAAGGAGCACCCAGTAAGGATTCTGGACCAAAGAGATAAGGTTCTACGTAACTAGAGAACCCACCTTGTCAAGGTGTTGTGTAAGAACCATAAGTTTGAAGAAGCAACTTGGGAACCAGAGGATTCGATAAAGGAAATATACCCTCACATGTTTATGTAAAATGAAATTTCAACAGATAAATTTCATAAGGGAGGAAGAATGTAACAACCCAAAGTTTTATCAATCTAAATTCACTTCTTATAATTATGTATTATCGTACAATCACATAAGATTACTTTTAGAGCACAATATAACCTTTATAAGTGAAGAATAAGTGAAATAAATGGTATCTTTAGAATTTAATGAACATATAGCAATAGTAATTTGACCTTTGGAATAGTAATGTGACCCTTATGAATAGTAAAATGGTCAGCGTAACAGTAACCTCTCAAACGTAATTATAAATAAAATTTATCTTTTTATAGGTGGTAATATTATATCATTGTATAAGTAAATAAATATTCTAAAAAATTATTAGTAAGTTGTTCGTAATTTTATAAGTCATGAATATTTAATTAATCTTTTATGAATAATTTAATAATTTAAATTAAAATGTACTTTCTTATTCAAAAATTAATATTTTTATTCTAATATAATTTTATGTGACTTTAAGTAAATTTTCAATGTGTTAGAAAAGTAGTTTTAAATTTAAAATTTGTATTTTTTATGTAAATTGTGATTGAAAAAAAATTAAATTAATCAAATTTAAAAACTTATTTTTGAAAAATGGAGTTAATCTTAGGATTCTACATGTCAATAAATGGTTAGGGTTATTATTTGATAATTTTTTGAAATACGTCAATTCTCATGTGAATAGTAAAAAATACAGTTTTTTCACATAACTGGTATATCTAAAATTGAATCATTCATGATGTAATGATGAAATAAAAATTATAGAGCTTTAGGTTCATCCATGTTATATTTTATTTCAAAAATGGTTCCTTAAAATAAAATAAACTCAATTTCCAAACTTAAAAAAGAACTTTCCAAAAACCTAAAGTCAAAAGTGATTACTTAAAAATCATTTTCTCTTTCTTTTCACTTTCCTTTTGATAAAGTTATGAATTCAAATCATAAAGATAATTTAAAGTATAAAAATAATTATATTATATTAAAATATGATTAATATTGTCAAAAAAAATACAATTACAAGTCTAATATTTTATATGTTAACCTACAATAATTATCATATTAATGAGAAATATAAATGTCATACTTCCCTTTCCTGCACTATCGACTATGTCCCGTTAATGGTCGATTAACCATCTACAGAGACATTTCCAAGATAATTATTCTAAACACCTTAATTTATGGACAATATAGATTATATACAATATATTAATATCAAATTACTTGTGTTCTATGATTCTGAAACTAATTATACTAATTTATAAATTATGTTTAACAAAAAGTGAAATCGTTGTAAAATGAGAAATTGGTTTATAAAATATGATATCAAAATACATTAATACCCTAAAAAAACTATGAAATAAGATCCAATGAATACAATTTAAAAATATTTTTATAAAATTAATATAATTCACCTTTGGATCATTGTTTTAATAATCATAAATTTATTATTCAGGAGGCATATAAGAGACAAAATTAAGTAGAAATTAAGGTATGAGATCCTCTCTATTTCACTCTTAATCATGATTGCTCTCTATTCTATGAATTTTATGTGTATTCTCAAATTTTGAGGAATGATTTCTCACCATCCCCATACTAACCTCTTGATGTATAAGTGATGACAATCCAATTTTCCCTCTCATCATTCCCTTTAAGGTAGACCCGATATCGTGCCGATAATTCAAATGGAATTCTACCCGAACTGCCTTTATTCCTTCATATTGTTCTATCTTTATTTTTACCCAAAGGAAGTTGTATTGTTTTTGTAAAACATTGACATGATATTTATATTCGACAAACCCATGTTCTAAGATCCATCCCTCATTCTCTTTCAGGGATATACATTCTTTTAAGTGAATTCTTCCCCAATACTTCCCAATAAGCTAACTCGTTTTAAGGGAACCTCTCAAATTATTACTGAATTTCAAGTTCACTCTATCATCTATTTTACACTAACAATGCCTTTATAAAATCATTATTTTTATTATTTTTAACATCTTGGTTCACTTCTATATTTATATAAAAGGTTTCTCCCTTTTCTATTTTAAAATCTCTAGAGTATTTTCCTTAAAACTACTAAAAAATGTTTTAATTGCTAAAATTTCTAAAATACAATTCATTCGTGTTGTCACCTTTTTTTGAAATCACATACCACGATATATGACTATTTTACCTTATGAGAGTCCATGTATTTTCTAATTCCTTTCATTCATTACAGTTTCATGATACCCCCACTGGTTATTCTTTATGTCATGATTGTGGTACCCAATTTGTTCTTTAGGTAACCCTTATGATTATGTAAGATTGGTTATGTATGATTATTTATGTGGAAAACATGTTAATGGAGATTAAAATGGGTGCAACCAGATACTGCTCCAATGCATTGGGTAAAGATAATTCTCATGAGATGCTATGTGAAATAGTTTTGGTATTGAGCCTTATCTTGTACTACTATGGGAAACGAGATTGCATGTTAGACTTGACCCGTACTACTATAGGAAATGGGATTGAAGTTTATCCTTGACTCATACTAAAGACATGTTTTATGTTTCTTAAAAATCTATATTATTCCATGTTTACATGATCCCATGTTTATATGTTATGATTTCATATGTTCCATGCTTTTGGTATCATTATGTCTTGCCACCTAACTCATGTGCTTGTGATTTATTCATATGTTCATTCCCTTACTGGGATTTTCAGCTCATCCCTTTGTTCATGTTTTCCCTAGGGTACCCTATGAAGATGTATGGTCTCAAAGGAAGTTTTGAGATCATTATGGAAATTAAATAAGGAAGTGATTTTACCCCTAGTTTTATTTTTTTGTACCCAGTCTTGAATGATGCTAGACTTCATGACCCTTGGCCAGTACTCTATTGTATAGATATTTTTAAAATCATGTACCTTTATATGTAAAAGGCTTGGGTTACTATATACACTCCATATAGTCAAGTAATAAACTCTGTGGGTATATATTTTGTCAAGAAATCCTTCTTCTTCCTCCCGCTCACATCCACGCTGTCATCACCTTGACATCTGGCTCCAATCACACCGAAACTCACATATCTACTCCAGCTGAACCCTTCCATAATCGTTCATTGTATTTTGGGGTTTAAATCTATTTTGAAAACAAATTCCATTCATCTTGTTCCTTATTTGTCCATTCCACTAGAAATTTGGGGTTTCCAAACTAGTCTGATTCTTTCCTCGCTACCGTCATCGCACCTATATTACATCATACCGAGTTCAGATCTAAGATCCTAGAACATTGTTGTATTAAACATATGTCCTATGATGGATTCATTGATGAGGCTTCAAACCACAATCCAATTAATGAACTCCTACGATGAATAATGAATAATGGGAGAAAAAAACACACAAAATAAAAACAAACCCTGGATGTGTTCAGTTATCTTCAATTCAATTCCATTATACCTAAAAAAGAAAAATCAAACAATCAACGATTCCCAAACAAATGACCGCAAAAATAAGTCATCTCACATGGAGATAGAACCCCGGATAAATTTGTTCATTGATTGATTCAAGTTCATTATAGAAATAAATAACAGGGAAGAAGAAAAAATAATTGAAATCACATACCTCTTAGTTTGATCAATGAGGAAGAACGATGTGTTGTCGACATTGATGGAAATATCCATTGAATTTAAGGCGCGTCAATATGAGATATACAATTCCATCATTGTTCAGTAGAGAAAATTCTCTAAGTATAACTCCCACGAATCCCCAAAAATTCTAGGGTTATGAGGACAACCTTGGGATTTTTAAATAATAGTCTTTTTATAGACTAACATGTCACTACATCAAATATTTGAAATAAAATAATTTATTTAAACTAATTTATTCATTTCGGCGCCCGTGATAAGTTTTCAACAAATGAATAGCACCAACTAACATTAAGTCATTCCCAGGGTAAACATCACATTCTAAACTCAATGGTTCCATTATATTTCTAATCAGGTTATCCATTTAGTTTTTAATCGAATTTTCTGGAAAAATCCTCTTCCATGCTATTTAATATATTTAATATATTTTAAATATTATTCTAGGTACATCAGGCCTTAGAGTCTCACCCCGTTTTACTGTCTGGTATCAAAAATATTCAATATAATATCCAAAAATAATTAATGAAAAATGTGAGACATTATATTCTCCCCACCTTTGTGTTTTTCATCCCCAAAAAGCTAAAATAAGGGCTCCTCAAAAGGTTGTGGCTACTGATTAGAAATTCGAGCTCGTAGCTCCCATTTTCTCTCCTCGAGATTATTGTACTATCACCATTCATTATCCAAAGGAATCAATCACCGATGAAGGGTCCTCTCTTACCAATCCTTGATCTCCACTGGGTACTCAGCAAAGGACACTTCATCCTTTATGTCCAGTTTTCCATAGTAAAAAACACACCATAGGTTATGCACGTACCTCCTCAGCTGTGAAACATGGAAGACATTGACTACCAAGTCTAACTAAGGATTTAGAGATAAGTACTATTCCACCTCATGAACTCTAAAAAGTATCTATAATGGTCTCATGGACACTAGTTCCTGATGTATCCTAGAATACTAAGTACATGAAACCTTCCCCCAACAATCTCAAGATTAGAGAACTCATAAAAAACTGCCTCAACTTCTGAAAGTACTACTAAAACCAATCTATCCAAAATAACGGCATACCATTTCAAGTAAAAGTTGTCCTTGGTGATGATATTCTATATAAATCATGTATGAATACATTGTGACATCCTGCCAACACAAGGAATCTCTGCCCCTCCATCACACTCTGAGGTGTATTCCAAGCTAACACTACCTCGACCATGGTGGGGTCCACTAAAAATCCATCTACTAAGAGAACATGTCCCTGAAAGTGGACAACCAGAATCTAGAACTGGAATTTCTAGAGTTTTTTGTAAAGATGGTGCTCTTTGTGTACATCCAGAACTATCCCCAAGTGTCTTGTGTGATCATTCTCATATGTTGGGTTCTGAAGGATATCATTGATGAAGACTACCATGGATTAGTATAAGTAAGACTGAAATATTCGTCTCCTGAGTCTCATGAACACTTTTGGGGAATTCATCATGACAAACGGGCATCACCAAGTACTCATAGTGACTATAGCGACATATGAATGTCGTATTCTGTATATCTTCATTCTGTACACGTAGGTGGTGATAGCCGGATCTGAGTTCAACCTTTCAGAACCATCCTGAACGTCTCAAATTATTAATGTGGTCAACATTTCTCAGTAGTGGATACATGTTCTTCATGATCACATGGTACAAGCTCCAATAGTTTACACACAACCTCATGATCTCATATGCCTTCTTGGAAAACAAAACTGGGACTGCCCGGGGTGAAATACTTCTCGATAGTGGATACATGTTCTTCATGATCACCCGGTACAAGCTCTAATAGTTTACACACAACCTCATGATCTCATATGCCTTCTTGGAAAACAAAACTGGGACTACCTAGGGTGAAATACTAGGTCCCACGATGCCCTTGATTTTCAAGTCCTCCACCTGCACCAAAAATTTTCAAAGATATAAAACAACCATCCTATAAGTGGGAGAAGATATTAGTTTCTTCCCAAGGTGCAGATCACATGGCAATTCTATCTCTCGATGGGGAGGTAAACCTAGAAATTCTTTTGGAAAGACATCTACATAGTCTAGAACCACAGTAGGAACATGTTAACTCATGAAATTAACTACACAAATGGTTAGTCTATCCAATTGATTTTTAATTACTTAGACCCTCCTATGCATGAGTTCATCTTGTATATCCTAGGTTTCCATTTCTATGACAAAGTAAACCCTCGTTTTGTCAATGTGGACACACTACACCTTTTTCCTAAAGTAGTCAATCTGGGAATTAATTATATATAACCAATCCATACATAGAATGAAATCATAATGACTTGACACTTATATCAAGATATTTCAATTTAAACTCTCATATCCTAGGGTCATTTCACACTATCAATAAAAGTCTGTGATCACTACGTTATCGCTAGTACATGTCCCCAAGCATAAGGGTCCAGTCAATGGTTCATCTAGAACCTATAAGTCTCATACAAGGTATGTGGAGTGAAATGAATGACTTGAATATATGTCCATCAGTAATTTAGATGAAGTAAAAAAATTAGAAATATCATACCTAGAATCATTCCTGGAGATATTTAGTCACAAGCCATGACTGCTGACAGCTCTCCATGCCATGTTCTCTAGCTCCCTAAGCATATAGTTGACCACCTATGGGTGGTGGTGGTAATAAATCAAAAAACTATCCACCTCCTACTACTCTCAATGATCCTCTACTACATACGCCACCTACATGGCTTCCTCCTTGTACTATTTTCTGAACCTTGGTGGATCATCCACAATCTCTCAGTCAGTTGTACATAGGGTCAAACAATCTCAGGAAATATTTCCCCTTCCATCACATTAGTAGGACCACCTCTATATAGGATAATTGGAACCACTCTATGATCCCTTTATTGAATTTAATCTATTATTATACCTCCACCTAAAATGTCTCTCATTTTCAGTTCTTTAAGACTGACATCAGCTCTCTACTGATAAGGTTTCTACTGCTTCTTTCCCACTGCTAACAACCATAATCTGTATCTACTCAACCAAGAATCATTCAACTACCTATTCTATTTCCAGAACCCTAAAATGTGTAGAAATGAATAGAATTATAACAATGTATTATATGTCTCTATGAATTCCCCGCTTGATGGTCTGACCCCTGCAAAACTGGTCCTGAACCATATCCATCGAGTACGTAGAGAGGTTGGTAAACCTCGATGAATACAAATACAATATCATGATCGCCTATCGGAGATGTAGAATCTCCTAGATACATACATCCCTCTGTGTAGTATGTGATAACTCCTTTCTAAATCGATTCTTGAACTCATCACCTGAAAGAGTCTCCTCATCATAAGATAGGGTAACTAAACCTCACCATCGTTATGCTGAACCGTGAGGAAGGCTCACTGACATGACCACCATCTGATCTACTGGATTCCTGACTAGAATAAAAAACCAGGCCAGTGTTTATATCTAATCCTCATACTCTTGTGGGTTATGATCACATTTTAACCAAAGGGGTCTCTGTCACTCAAACTCATGAAGCATTCTCAGCCTTTTCTCCACTTTTGATGGGACTCCAGGTACTACATGTGTTCTCTAGAAGTGGTGTTATGGCTAATGCACCACCTGGAGGTAACATCTCTAGAATTTGCCCCCTTATTGATGCCTCATCAGTGAGGCGATTAACCTCATTATCAATATGATGAATCCAAGATGGTATACATTGTAGAGGTTTCCTAAAATAAACAATATTAACCACAATCAATTAGTACATCTATAGATCTGAATCAAGAAGGATATGGAAGAAAAAACCAATTCTTCTATGATTCATGTACCGTTTGTTCCTTAAAACTAGTGGTCTAACGTACCAAGTTGAAAAGTAGGTTATCAGAGTATTTATGTATGGATACATCAGCTGTTGTACAAACACTGGAGTCCATGAGATGAAAGATGAACTCAAAAAACATAACATTATTTCCCCAAAGCAATCTAAAAAACAATCAATCCTAAAGTAGAACTGATCTCACTAATACCACAATATCATGAACCATCCCAGTGGGGCCCATGAAATGACACTCCAATCCCTCCTCTAATAGTCTAGGGTATGGTGACTAGCACTGAGTACACATATCACTAACATTGGAGGCCTTGTCCATAGTACATGTACATATGCACACATCTCAAATCCCATCCAAATGGTGAAATGTAAAAATAACTAACAACCATGAATGAATCTATCCAAAACCAATAACTAGATTATGATAGGAAAAAATAAATATAAATAGGGTCATATAAAATCCAACCACAAAGATTCTATTGCAGTAGTCCTACCTGAATATAAAGGCATTGGGACTACTGTTTGAATGTCGTAGGAACTCCACTTGGTCTATCCTCTCTCTCTAACCAAAATTTGGTCCTGGTCTACCAAGAAATCCATCAAAAGATCGATTGTCTGCACAAGATATGACATGTGTTGCAAATTTGGTGTATGTGTGAGTATAACAATACTTAGTAGGACACCTCGAATACACAAAGAGTACAATCAAATAAATATAGTCATGTCTACATAGTTATTGTTCTCGAGTGCATATAACATTAACATCCAAATATACTCAATTCAATACACACAGTCTAGAGGTAAGTCACAATAATAGTATACCGGCCTAGGATTCTAGCACGATGATTCCACAAAGCACTCATCTAGGGGAACACCCTCCTATTTCTGATAGTAGTGATGATGTCCATCCGAGATGTACTCTTAGTCATGTCTCATCCTGAGAAAGATACACACTAATATAAACAAAGATAATATGATATATAGATGAGGATCACATCCAGGGCCATGGGGTGATGCCACATACACCATATGGATTAACCCGCTATGTAGAGGATCAGCGACCAGTAGGATTTGTCACATCGATACCATGAAATCAACTGAGGGAACAAAGATGAATAAAGGATCCCATATTTTTCCTCTTAGGGGACTCCATCAACTCAATCCAATAAGTCTTACTATGGGGATTGTAGTCCTGGGAGTAGGAAATGATTCATACAAACCTTCGGGGAAATGATAAGGAGAACAAACCCTAATGAATGTAGTATGTGATACAGAGTATAATAGATCCAATCCATATAGGAAAATGTACACATCCTATAGAGGAGTTACACGCCGTGTCCCTTGACATTAGGTCCTACCATGTAAATGGATCCTGTAATAAAAAAATTATTTCCATATAGTATAGAAGATTACATGGAATGTAGAGGGGTTACATGTTATGTTCATGTACACTAGTTCCCATCTGTATACTCTATCAATGATTCAGTACACGATGTCAGATCGTGTATCTGTGACCATGAACTTATATACGGGATGGCCTGTGTACATGATCCGGGCCTAATCATGTGGTGTAATACACACCATGTAGAAAGACACTATACTACACCTCATGTATGTGTGATTCTTCAATTAAACACTGAGTCATACAAAGGGGGATACTATAGCATCCCGCCTTTTTATAACATAAACTTTCATTACATTACACAAAACTGAGGATCTTTATGGTATAGTGTCTTGGAAACCAGGAACATAAAACATGAAAACAACATAAAGAATTATTCTTAAACACTTGGAAGTCTTCTCCTTAAGTTCATCCTAGCTTCATTACTACATCTCATAACCTGGGGACATACATCAAAAGAAAGGGTGAGCAGAAGGCCTAGTAAGGGAAACAAGAGGAACATTTTACATGTGAACTTGATATACTTCAATAAGGACATGAAATGAATTTTAAGGAATGAGAAAGAAATCATGAGGCATTTCATAATAAAAATAACATTTTTCATAACTTGAAAATGTGGCTACATCATTTAAAATAGACAATCATGAACATATCACCAAGGTCCATCCCCAAGGTGTCATTTGAAAATTACCGAGGTTATTCACCAAGGTATCATGAAAATTGTAATCTCTAGTGGTTACATCATTACCCAATGCATTGGAGCGCTATCAGGACGAACCCTTAAATTTGCCTTTATTATCATTTGAGCCACATATATCATCATCAAACATTTCATAAATAACCCATATAGAATAAAATAAATGGGTTTCATTTCATAATCATAACGTTTTAAAAACTGCTTTAAAAACATGATCTTTACGTCACTTTAAGCCCACGGAAGGGGAGAGTGGGTCTCATGTATGTAGATCCCAGAATTTAAAATAGAACATTTTGATATATATGTGTATACCCCTGTAGAAATAAGATCTTTGAGTATTCACTTTATAACATAAAATAATTTTGAGAAAAGAGAGAGGCATTTTGAGACGAAAATTCTGTAGCATAACGGCTATGTTTCGGGGTTTCAGAAAACATTGAAAAGAGAGGGGATATGGGTCCAACATTCATAAATGACCCATAAAACAGTAGAGGGGCAGAATAAGAAGGATGTATGAACATGGTAATGAAATTTGATGGACATACCATTTGAAATGAAAAAACATGGAAGGAAGACAAAAATTTGATTTCTCTTATGAAAATTCGGCAGCCTAACGGTGTCACTTAAACTTCAGAAAAAATGACTTTTAAAGTTAAAATAGGGTCTCTCATCATATGATCATAAGAGATCAGTATGATAGATATAGAGATCATACCCCAACATAATAAAAAGGAACTTGAAAGTCTTGACATGAAAATCGAACTTGAAAAATGAGAAGGGTGAAAGAATCACTTAAAAGATTCGGCAGCCTAACGGCGTCACTTAAACTTTCATAAAACGAAATGATGAGAGTAAGAGGGGATCTATCATCATATAAACATGAAAAGGGATGTAATAGGAATATAAAAAAACATCCTCTCACATAAGAACATGGAGCATAAAAGGAATGACATAAAAGAGATTACATGAAAAGAAAGAGAGAGGTCGGATCCCTTACCTTAAAACGTGACTCTAGAAACTCAAAGGTTTGGACATTGAGGGATTGGGGGCACCTTGGGAGGACTCTTTGGGAGGTAAGGAGACCAGAACTTCTTTGGGGGAGAGTTGGGAGTGAAAACTAAAGGAGGAAAGGGTGGGTATTTATAGGGAAAGCGAGGGGACAAGGCATTAATGGCCAAGGGACACCTCATTAGTGGTTTTGGAAAAACCATGGGCTTGCCCATGGTATTTTCCCATTGTATTGGCCACTTGGGACACCTCATACCTTATCTTACTATTCATAATTCGACCATATTGAATATATACTTAATACATCATTTAATGATGTCATTAAACACCCGTAACTTAAAAACTATATTTTCACTATTCATCGAAAATTCAACTTTCTCAGAATAATCCCAAAATTTCACCTTAACCAAATATCAACGCTCTGATTTCAAAAATGAAATCCATTTTATAAAAATATTTTTCTAAATATTTTTAATTTAATTTTTAAATAAAAACACTATTCATCGAGAATTCATTTCTTTCAGAAAAAATCCCCAAAATTTACCTTAACATAATATCGATGCTCTGAGTTCAAAAATAAAGTCCTTTTTATAAAAATAATTTTCTAATTATTTTTAATTAAATTTTTAATTAAAAAACACTATTCACCCAAAAAAACTAATACTGGAATAATAATTTATGAAACTGTTATTTACCCATTTTATTGAATCACATTACTTAATCTAGGTGTCTAAATTATATTAAAACTTTCTTTGAGTGAAATTACTAATCCATTTGGTCACATTACTAATCCTAAGCGTAAAATCACTATTCATAATTTTCTATTCATCAAAAATTAAGTTGATCTTATTAGACTCCAAATTCCTTACTGAACACTTTTGTAGAAGACCATTTTCTGAAAATCATTACACAACATTAGTTATTTAGGGTTTTCATAAATATTTTAAAATATCCTTGTTTCCAAAATTCATCAATAAAATACATTCTAAAATTATCTGGACATTTGAAATTTCAAAAACATCACTAAAGGAAGAAATATCAATTCATTCATCGCAAAGGAATACACAAAGAAGTTAGGGTCTCGTCACATAGCCCCTTATAACACCGGCATATGACCTAAGTGTAAGGTGTGCTATGGTGAGAGAATCTGAGGGAGGCTCAGATATCATTGCCCTAGTAGTAATCTCTACTAACATGAACTTCTCTCGTAGGCATTTCCGTTCAAGCTTGACACACTGGAGTTCGGCTTGGGCTTGGTCCAAAGCGAAGCCCACAGATGCTACCTCCTTCCCATGCTCTAATAAGTGGGCTTCATAAGGTTCAAGTCTACTGGATGAAGCCATCGACTCCTCTTTCTGCATTAACCATTAACATCTCTATTAAATCATTAAGATTGTGTTAATATACTATTTAAAAATTTTGGGAAATTACATTCTTCCCCCCTTAAGAAATTTCGTCCCTGAAATTTATACTTGAGGCCTAGTTGAAAAGCTGAGGGTACTTTTGCTTCATCGTTTCCTCAGGCTCCCAAGTCGCTTCTTCATACTTATGATTCCTCCACAACACTTTCACAAGGTGGGTAGTCTTGTTTCGTAGAACCTTGTCTCTACGGTCCAAGATCTCCACTGGATGCTCCTCATAAGAGAGGTCATGTTCTAGTTGTACCACCTCTGGGTTCAGTACATGCGAAGGGTCGGGTATGTACTTCCTCAAGAGAGATACATGGAAGACATTTTGAACTTGAGCTAGGTTCGGTTGAAGTGCCAGACGATAGGCCACTACTCCTATGCGATCATGGATTTCATAGGGGCCAATGTACCTAGGGCTGAGCTTCCCTTTCTTCCCAAACGGCATGACTCTCTTCTATGGAGAGATTCGAAGGAAGAATTTGTCACCAACACCAAACTCCAAGTCCCTTCGACGATTGTCAGCATAGCTCTTCTGCCGACTCTGAGCTGCCTTTATGTGTTGTTGGATGGCATGAACCTGTTCCATCATCTCTTGCATGAGATCAGGCCCAAGAAGCTTCCTCTCACCAATTTCATCCCAACAAGTAGGAGTTCTCCACCACTTTCCATACAGAGCTTCATAGGGTCCCATCTGAATACTCGCATGGAAGCTGTTGTTATAGGAGAACTCCACTAATGGGAGGTGTTGATCCCATCCACCTTTAAATTCCATTGAGCATAATCTCAACATGTCTTCGAGTGTCTGAATAGTCCTTTCATATTGGCCATCAGTTTGATGATGATAGGCCGTACTAAAATTCAATTCAGTATTCAGAGCATGTTGATGACTTCTCCAGAATTTTGATGTGAATCTTGGGTCACGATCAGATACGATGGATAGTGGTACCCCATGCAGCCTTACCACTTCCTTCATGTATATCTTGGCAAGCTGATCCAGAGAGAAATCTTCCCGAATAGAGATAAAATGGGCTGTCTTGGTGAGACGATCCACAATAACCCATATCGCATTGTTTCCTTTGGATGTTTTCGGGAGACCAGTTACAAAGTCCATAGTGATATTATCCCACTTCCATACTGGTATGGGTAGCGGTTGTAATACCCCCTTAGGAATTTGTCATTCTGCCTTTACTTGCTGACACACTAGGAACCTTGTAGTGTAATCAGAAATCTCCCTCTTCATGTTATCCCACCAATAATGATCACGAAGGTCTCTATACATTTTAGTGCTTCCCTGATGTATAGAGAAAGTAGAGCTATGGGATTCATCCCTTAGTTCTTTCTTTATCTCCGGAATAGATGGAACACATAGTCTTGTACGAAATTTCAATACACCTTCTTGATCAATATTGAAATGAGGGAACTTCCCATCCTTCACAGCCTCAAACTTCTCCTGCAGCAAAGGATCTTCTTTTTGAGCCTTCTTTATCTTCTCTAGTAATGAAGGTTGGGAAATCATTTGGGATAGGGTTGATGATGACCCTTTCCTTATAATTCCCATGTCCAGTTTTACTAGATCTTTAATCAAGGGATCTCCTAGGATCCTCATTGTTTCCAGAACAACAGGATCTTTCCTGCTTAACGCATCCGCGACTTTGTTTGCTCTTCCAGGGTGATAATGAATTGAACAATCATAGTCTTTAATAATCTCCAACCATCTCCTTTGTCTCATGTTCAATTCTTTCTGTGTGAAAATATACTTTAGACTTTGGTGGTCAGTGTATATATCACATTTCTCCCCATAAAGATAGTGCCTCCATATCTTTAGAGCAAAAACAACTGTCGTTAGCTCTAGACCATTCGTAGGATAATTCTTCTCATGAATCTTCAACTGTCGAGATGCATAAGCAATTACCTTGTCATTTTGCATGAGGACGCACCCAAGCCCTTTCAGGGATGCATCGCTAAAAATAACGAATCCTTCTCCGATAAAGGGTAGTGTTAACACAGGTGCAGTAACCAATCTCTTCTTCAGCTCTTGGAAACTTTCCTCACATTCCTTTGTCCAGATGAACTTAACCCCTTTTCAAGTCAACTTGGTTAGTGGATTAGAAAGCCGTGAAAGGTTTTTCACAAACCTCCTATAATATCCCGCTAAACCACGGAAACTATGAATCTCAGTCACAGTTGTGGGTTGAGGCCACTCCTCCACAACCATTGTCTTTGTAGGGTCAACCGAGATTCCTTCATTGGTTATGATGTGCCCCAAGAAAGCCACTTGTTGTAACAAAAACTCACACTTGCTGAACTTCCCAAAGAGCCTCTCCTTCCACAAAGTTTTCAAAATAACCCTCAGATGATCTTCATGATCCTCACGACTTTTTTAATATATCAAAATATCTTCAATAAAAACTACCACAAAGTTATCAAGGTAGTCCTTAAAGACTCTATTCATCAAATCCATGAAAATAGCAGGAGCATTAGTCAAGCCGAAAGGCATAATAGTAAACTAATAATTCCCATATCTTGATCGGAAGGAAGTATTTGGAAGATTTTCCTTCTTCACCCTCATTTGATGATAACCAGATCAAAGGTCAATCTTAGAGAAGAATTGAGCCCCACCAAGTTGGTCAAATAAATAATCAATTCTTGGAAGAGGGTATCTGTTCTTCACTGTGATCCCGTTCAGTTCTCTATAATCAATGCATAACCACATTGATCCATCCTTCTTCTTCACAAAGAGAACTGGTGCCCCCAAGGAGACACACTTGGTCGGATAAACCCCTTCTCCAACAAGCCTTGGCGTTGTTTCTTTAACTCTTCTAGCTCCACATTTGCCATTCTATACGGAGTCTTTGATATCGGTTGAGACCTCGGTACAAATTCAATGGAGAACTCTACCTCTCTTTCTGGGGGAGGTCCCGGTAACTCTTCAGAAAATACATCCACGTATTCCTGAACAATTGGAACATCTTCTATTGGTACGCTCCCTTTTCCTTCTTCCTCATCACCGATTAACTCCATAAAGAAAGCTATAGGAGGTGCTTCTAGATACGGATCAGTTCTGGATATCTCTCCTTGGAAGATAATTGTTGGTCGTTCATTCAAGACTACTGAGATTTCCTTACTTCTGTATTTAATCTTAGAATTATACTTTGAGAGCCAGTCCATCCCTAGTATAATGTCGAATTCCATCATGGGAATGACTAATAGATTTGCTATAAGATTGTGCTCACCAAAGTAAACACTAGAGTATCTAAATACTTTTGATGTAAGGAAAATCCCACTTGGAGTCTTGACTGACAACTCTACCTCTAGCAGTTCGGGGATTGATTCTATATTCCTTGCAAACTTGAAGGAAATAAAGGAATGCGTAGAACCAGAATAAAATAAAGTACTTGCTAGTTTTGAGAGGATGACAAGAGTACCTACTACCACATCGTTCGGAACTTCAACTTCAGTTGTTGTGATAGCGGAAGCACGACCTTGCTCCCTTGGCCTCTGCTAAGGTTGATGGTGATTCCCCTCCACTGCCCTCGGATTTGGGCATTGATTAAAAAAGTGATCAAGCTGTCCACACTTGAAGCATGTGACTTCGGGTAGGGACAGAACCATCTTTCCTCTATCGTTAGTGTTGGGAAGTTGAGGCTTCACATCACTACGACAATTCCGAGAAATATGGCCTTCTTTTCCACACCTACAGCACTTACCACTTCCGATCAAGCAGTTCCCTGATTGCTTCTTCCCACATTTATTGCATGTGGCATGTTGCATATGTTTTCCACCTCTTTCCTGATTAAAACTTCTTCCCAAGAATAGTTCTAGAGTTCTCTTATTCTCATTAGATTTGTGAGACCACTGTGTCTCCCCAAACTCTAGTTCAACTTTCATAGCACTTCGAACTATTTCTTCATAGCTATCATAGTCCATGTTGGCTAGATTATTCCGTAGATGAGGTCGTAGCCCACCAAAGAATCTATCAACCTTCCCATTAGGGTCCATGACAAAGCTTGAGGTATAACGGGAAAGCCTTGTGAAGTTCATCTCATAGGTTCCAACTGATTCATTCTCCTTGTTCTTCAGCTCGAGAAATTCTTTCTCCATTCTCGTTCTCATCAAACGAGGGAAATAATTATTAAAGAATATTCCCCGGAACTCTTCCCACTCCATAGCTTCCATCTCTCCTTGTGGCTTCGTGTTTTTGATCAGTGACCACCACTGATCAGCTTCTCCCTCTAGGTGGTAAACCGCAAGGGTGACTTTTTCTTGTTCCGAACAATGAAGTACAGAAAAGATTTTTCAATGGAGCTTATTCATTGTTCCGCAACCAATGGGTAAGTAGATCCACTGAATGTTGGTGGTCGTTGACGCATAAAGGACTCAAAAGAAATTTTCTCCCTTCGTGGTGAGATCGGCCTCTCAGCTTGATTCAAGTTATTACTCATAACTTGAGTCAGTTGGTTCATCATTCGCATGAATGTTTCCATTACGGCTTCCATCAGAGGGCCGTTAGCACATGGTGCATTGCGGTCACCATCGGCACGGTTTCTCCTATTGCCCACCATTTTCTAAAAGAATAAAACCTTAGTGAGAAACTTATTTCATTTGTGAATCTTTTAACTAAGACTTCATGCTTAGACAATTACACTTCTCTATAATTCCTTCATAATGATTCATAAAAAGCTTGTGATTAACCAAACATATCCCCCGGGAGTGTCGTAACCAATAGTGCTGCAAGGCCCGTTATCGTGCACCAGTTCTCGTTCGAGTCTAGCTCAAAGCGGTGTTTTCGGGTTTTACCCCTATGTACATCTGTGCCAGAGCCGCCTCTACCTGCTCGTATCCAGACAGGGATGTATCTGTTTGATAAACCACTTACTCAATAATTACCAAAATACCAGGAAGTTTTCCTATATTTAAAATTTTCAATAGGGCTCTTCCTAAAGTTTTTATATCCTAATTTCCACAAATAACTAAACAATCCTTTGATACCAACTATAACATCCCGCCTTTTTAAAACATAAACTTTCATTACATTACACAAAACTGAGGATCTTTAAGGTCTAGTGTCTTGGAAACCAGGAACATAAAACATGAAAACAACTTAAAGCATTATTCTTAAACACTTGGAAGTCTTCTCCTTAAGTTCATCCTAGGTTCATTACTACATCTCATAACCTGGGGACATACATCAAAAGAAAGGGTGAGCAGAAGGCCCAGTAAGGGAAACAAGCGGAACATTTTACATTTGAACTTGATATACTTCAATAAGGACATGAAAAGAACATTAAGGCATGAGAAAGAAATCATGAGGCATTTCATAATAAAAATAACATTTTTCATAACTTGAAAATGTGGTTACATCATTTAACTTAGAAAATCATGAACATATCACCGAGGTCCATCCCCAAGGTGTCATTTGAAAATTACCAAGGTTATTCACCAAGGTATCGTGAAAATTATAATCTCTAGTGGATACATCATTACCCAATGCATTGGAGCGCTATCAGGGCGCACCCTTAAATTTTCCTTTATTATCATGTGAGCCACATATATCATCATCAGAAATTTCATAAATAACCCATATAGAATAAAATAAATGGGTTTCATTTCATAATCATAACGTTTTAAAAACTGCTTTAAAGACATGATCTTTACTTCACTTTAAACCCACGGAAGGGGAGAGCAGGTCTCATGTATGTAGATCCCAGAATTTAAAACAGAACATTTTGATATATATCTGAATACCCCTATAGAAATAATAGCTTTTAGTATTCACTTTATAACATAAAATAATTTTGATAAAAGAGAGAGGCATTTTGAGATGAAAATTCTGTAGCATAACGGCTATGTTTTGGGGTTTTAGAAAACATTGAAAAGAGAGGGGACATGGGTCCAAAATTCATAAATGACCCATAAAATAGTAGAGGGGAAGAATAAGAAGGATATATGAACATGGTAATGAAATTTGAAAGACATACCATTTGAAATGAAAAAACATGGAAGGAAGACAAAAATTTGATTTCTCTTATGAAAATTCATCAGCCTAACGGCGTCACTTAAACTTCAACAAAAATGATTTTAAAAGATCAAATAGGGTCTCTCATAATATGATCATAAGAGATCAGTATGATAGATATAGAGATCATACCCCAACATAATAAATAGGAACTTGAAAGTCTTGACATGAAAATCGAACTTGAAAAATGAGAAGGGTGAAAGAATCACTTAAAAGATTCGGCAGCCTAACGGCGTCACTTAAACATTCATAAAACGAAATGACGAGAGTAAGAGGGGATCTCTCATCATATAAAAATGAAAAGTTCTGTAAGAGGAATATAAAAAAAACATCCTCTCACATAAGAACATGGAGCCTAAAAGGAATGACATAAAAGAGATTACATGAAAAGAAAGAGAGAGGTCGGACCCCTTACCTTAAAACGTGACTCTTGAAACTCAATGGTTTGGACCTTGAGGGCTTGGGGACACCTTGGGAGGACTCCTTGGGAGGTAAGGAGACCAGAACTTCTTCGGGGGAGAGTTGGGAGTGAAAACTAAAGGAGGAAAGGGTGGGTATTTATAGGGAAAGTGAGGGGACAAGGCATTAATGGCCAAGGGACACCTCATTAGTAGTTTTGGCAAAACCATGGGCTTGCCCATGGTATTTTCCCATGGTATTGGCCACTTGGGACAACTCATACCGTATCTTACTATTCATAATTCGACCATATTGTATATATACTTAATACATCATTTAATGATGTCATTAAACACCCGTAACTTAAAAACTATATTTTCACTATTCATCAAAAATTCAACTTTCTCAGAATAATCCCAAAATTTCACCATAACCAAATATCAACGCTCTGATTTCAAAAATGAAATCCATTTTATAAAAATAATTTTCTAAATATTTTTAATTTAATTTTTAAATAAAAACACTATTCATCGAGAATTCATTTTTTTCAGAAAAAATTCCCAAAATTTACCATAACATAATATCGATGCTCTGAGTTCAAAAATAAATTCCTTTTTATAAAAATAATTTTCTAATTATTTTTAATTAAAATTTTAATTAAAAAACACTATTCACCCAAAAAAACTAATACTTGACTAATAATTTATGAAACCGTTATTTACCCATTTTATTGAATCACATTACTTAATCTACGTGTCTAAATTATATTAAAACTTTCTTTGAGTGAAATTACTAATCAATTTGGCCACATTACTAATCCTAAGCATAAAATCACTATTCATAATTTACTATTCATCAAAAATTAAGTTGATCTTATTAGACTCCAAATTCCTTACTGAACACTTTTGTAGAAGACCATTTTTTGAAAATCATTACACATCATTAGTTATTTAGGGTTTTCATAAATATTTTAAAATATCCTTTTTTCCAAAATTCATCAATAAAATACATTCTAAAATTATCTGGACATTTGAAATTTCACAAACATCACTAAAGGAAGAAATCTCAATTCATTAATCGCAAAGGATTACACAAAGAAGCTAGGGTCTCGTCACATAACCCCTTATAACACCGGCATATGACCTAAGTGTAAGGTGTGCTATGGTGAGAGAATCTGAGGGAGGCTCAGATAACATTGCCCTAGTAGTAATCTCTACTAACTTGAACTTCTCCCGTAGGCGTTTCCGTTCAAGCTTGACACGATGGTGTTCGGCTTGGGCTTGGTCCAAAGCGAAGCCCGCAGATCCTACCTCCTTCCCAAGCTCTGATAAGTGGGCCTCATAAGGTTCAAGTCTACTGGATGAAGCCATCGACTCCTCTTTCTGCATTAACCATTAACATCTCTATTAAATCATTAAGAGTAAGTTAATATACTATTTAAAAAGTTTGGGTCGTTACAGATACACACTATTTAGTCAAGGACTACACATCATGTGTATTAGACTATCCTATAAAACCTTCTTCTTCCTACTGATTGAGTATGCACCACTATCACCATGAAATCTATCCCCAATAATGTAAAAACTTGTGGATATACTCTAGATGAACCCAACCATGGCCATTAATCAGAACCTAGGGTTCCAATCTATTTGAAAAATGGTTTTTGTTTGTCTCATTTATTATTTTTCTTTCCCGCTAAAAATTGGGGGTTTTGAAAATGGTTCAATTTGTCCTCCACTACCATTGTTGCACCTCCATTTCATTATACACAACCCAGATCTAAAATTTTGGATCATTGCAATAAGAAATATACACACAATGATCGATTCATCGGTGATGCATCAAATCATATGCTAAGAAATGAAGGTCAATAATGAAAGAAGAAAAATTATAGAAAATCACAAAACACGCAAAATATGAATGAACCATGGTTGTGTTCAGTTAGCCTCAATTCATTTACATTAGAATGAAAATTGAAGAAACAAACAATACACCATTCCAAAGGAAAATCCCTACAAAAATAACCCATATTTCATAGTTATAGAAGCTCGGATCAATATATTTGTTGATTGATTCATTTTCATTGTAGAAATAAATAACAAAGAAGAGATCCAAACAATACATGCACCCTTCCTCAATTCGATTTGATCTCTGATGAATAACGATGCATCTTCATCATCATTTGAAATACACCTTGAATCTAAGGTGCATCGATCATCGATCTTTAATTCATTCATTGTTCACAAAAGTTGATTCTTCAAAACTCCCTCCAATGATCCTCCAAAGGCTCTAGGGTTAGGCAGATAATCATGTGATTTCTTCATAATAGTCTATTTAATGACTAATCTATCATTGTGTCAAAAAAATTCAATAAAATAATATCTTCTAAATAATTCATTCATTTGTGCACCCACGATGACTTTTCCACAAACACCCCATGCCATCTAATTTCATGTTACACCAAGGGTAACCATCCGTTTTTGAAGTAAATTATTCCCTCAAATTTATGATTCAAGAACCATTATATAATTTATTCCTATTTTTCAGGAAAACGGAATCCGCATGACATTTAATATATTTAATATATTTAAAACATTTATTCTGGGAACACATGAACGTTAAATCGCATGTCGTCTAAAATCCTAATCTCAAAAATAATCCATAAAATATACAAAAAATAATACATGGATAATCTGAGACATTAAAAAGGATGAAATTCTTAATACATATTTTTGGTTGAGGAATATAAATTATTATTATTTATTAATTCCACTTGGGTTGACTAATACACCTTTTTTTAATCTAATGAATTGTTTATTAAAAGAATATATTGATGATTTTTTTCCATATTATTGATGATATTCTCATTCATTCTAAAATCTATTTATACCATGAGAATCACTTGAGGATAATTCATAATATTGTGATAAGAAATTGTTATATGGTAAATTTTGAAAGATTGAATTATTGCTTCAAGAAATTTCTTTTCTTGACTAATTTGAGTCTAAAGATAGAAAATCAGTTGATATTGTGTTGAAAAATGCATTCCATGAATAAACTTTACCAACGAACTTCTATGGGGTTCGTAGTTTCATTTTTTAGTAGGTTACTATCGAAATTTCATTCTAAATTTTTTCTGACTGCCTAAACTGTTAACCAAGCTCACAAATAAAGGGGTTTTGTTCATGTGGATAAATGAATATTAATAATTTTTGAATAATTGAAGAGAATATTGTTAAATGATCCAATTTGGACTATAGTACCTGGAAAGGATGGGTTTGTGCTATACAGTGATGCATAAAGTAGTGGACTTGGTTGTGTCCTAATGAAAAATGATTAAGTTATTTCATATGCATCAAGATGGTCGAAGGCTTATGAAAAAAAAACTATCCAACTCAAGATCTTGATTTAGTAGCCACTGTCTTTTCTCTAAAGATTTGGAGACATTATCTCCATTCTGAAATATGTGATATATATATGGATTATAAGAGTTTAAAATACAAATTTATACCAAAAATACACATGAAAAAATGTTAATGGAATGAGTTACTAAAATATTGCGATTACTTAATACACTACCACAACAAAAAATTAAATAAGGTATTATATGAATTTTGCAGGATTGGTAATGGACTTCTGACCTAAATGAGTATTGATATAGATCATGTGTTCATGGTTTCAGTAATGACAGATTTGGGAATTATTAAGGAAGGGGAGACATCACTCACTTTTTTAATTACTATGAAACCACAATTATTGGAAAAGATAAAAAAATTTCAATCTAATGATGAGTATTCTCATAATAAACATAAAGCAGGGACATATGAAAAATTGGAAGCATTTTTTTGTGAATGTGGTGTTCTTAAATTTATAAATAGGTTATATTCCTTACCAATACCAATGCTCAAAAGGGAACTATTAAATGATTCTAATAGCTCAACTTTCAATATAAACCCCAGTAGTACCAAGATATATAGGGATCTGAATGAAAAATCTTGGTGGGATAATATGAACTGAGAAACTGCAGACTGTGATTCATGATTCCTAGTTTGTAAATAAGCTAATGCCTAGTGACAGTATCTTATGGGAGTCCTGAAATCTCTACCTATTCCCATATGGAAGTGGGATGACATTACCATTTTATTCATTACTAGAATTCCAAATACCCTCAGAACGAAGAATGGGATATGGGTTATTGTTGATTTTCATAATAAATCGGCAAATTTTCATTCTAAAAGAGAATATTTTCTTCTTGAGTGCCAAGAAAGACTCTATATTAATACCATTTTAAGATATCATTGTGCACCTATATCGATCATGCATGATTGAGATCCCTATTTTACATCAAAATCATGTATGAGTCTTTAGAAGGCTTAAGATATTGATCTTTATTTTAGAACTGATTACCATCCTAAAACTGATGGACCATCTAAAAGGACTATTCAAAAATTATAAGATATGTTTAGATCCTTCTCCCATGACATTGAAGGTATATTGAATCTATATTTACCTTTTGTATATTTATCCAATAAGAATATTTTCCATTCAAGCATTCAAATTGTGTCGTGTGATGAATTATATCGAATGAGATATCATACGTTAGTTTGTTAAGATGAAGTAGTTGAATGGAAACATATAGGCCTAGAACATTTTAAAGAGACAATGAAATAGTTAAAAACTATTTATGTACATATTAAAGCATCTCATTGTAGGTAAAAGGTTAATGCTTACAACCGAGTAATGTTTTTGTAATTTCTTGTGAGGGATCAATTATTTATGGAAATATATCCATTCACTAGTGTTATAAGGTTAGGTAAGATGATAAAAATGATCCCTAGGAACATCAAACCATTAAAAATTATATAAACAATTGGAGTGGTAGCTTTCGAATTCTAAATTCCACCATTTCTCTCCTCTTTTCATGACATGTTCTACATATGGGTGTTAAAAAATTATATGCCATACCCAATACATGTACTCACCCAAGAAGAAATTGAACTAGAACCTATTATGTCTTACTATAAAGAGCCTATTGACATTCTTGAAATTATAGAGAAACTTTTTATGAATCAGAAAACTTGACTAGTAAATTTTATTTAGAGAATCCAAAAAATGGAATAAGTAACTTGGGAACCTATGGATGTTATAAAGAAGAACCGACCTCATCTCATTAGAATAAATTATTCAAGAAAATTGTGAGGATAAATTTTTTTAATGGGGGAAGAATATATCACCCAAGGATTTTTCAGTAGGTATCTTATTGAATAAATTCAATTCTTTTGATAGCATACGTTGCATGAAACACTGATCTTAGACGAACCGTGATATACTATTAAATTATATTATTTTATCACAAACATTATCAAATAGCTGTAATGTTTATGAGTATGAATATGATTAAGGATATTATGAAATATATAAGAAGATAGTATTCAATAAAAATTTGTTTAGTCATTCCTAGAAAATCAACACACATTATTTAAGTTGTTTCATCATTAAACTAAAATTTTTAATCAAAAATTGAATTCTATTTCATTATATGAGAAAAAATATAATAATTTTTTTAAAAATTTAAGAAAATTTATTTAAAAAATGAACATCCTTTTTGGATTTTGTATTTCATAACTATCTTATGATGAATTCATTATAAACTTCTAAAATGATTAATTTCATAGAGAAAATAGAAAATTTAAATTTAGTTAAAATATGATTTATTTTCAATAAATTAATCAATTTAAAAGTCACATTATTTTTTTAATATGATTTAAAGTAAAAAACTATTATATAGATATATTTTACCAAGTTATAATCTTTTCTATCAAATTCTTGTTTTATTTTAGAATAATTTTATTTTTGGGTTTAAAAAAGTGATTTTTTTGAAATATGTTAAAGTACATATTGGTACTCTTTTTTAAGTAATTAAAATAATAAATATAGGAAAATATTTTAAATAAAAATTTAAAATATATATAATAAATTATTAAATGATTTCTATAAAATTATAATTATTAGTTATAGAGTTAATATAAAAACATTGTATTCTTGAAAAACACAATTCTTAAAATCCCACTTTTTTCATCACGTCTATGTTGTTTGTTTTAAATATTATTTTTCAAATTATATGAACTTAATTTTGTAAAATGAATTATTTATTTGGAATCATAATTTTAAAATTAATTTATATTTTCATTTTCATTTTTACTCATAAAATTATTAATGTGGTAAAAATTGATTCAATGTAGTATAGTTGGAAAAATGAAATGGGTAAAATTTAAAAGGTAACAAAATAAAACACATTGAAAAATACAACATTATATGAGTGTTTTATGTATTTATAGACTATAAGAATCAATTGCTAAAGTTTTTTTCTTCTAATTATTTTGAATTAATTCCACCAAACTGTGGTTGGCTTTAAATATAAAATAACCATTATTTAATCACTTTAAACCACCCCTTTTCAAGTTTAAATCACACTTCTCACCACCTCCATTCTCATAAAAATCCTTGAAAATCCTAAAATATTTTAAAAACCCACTCTTAATCACTAAAAAAACTTACATGTGTTTTTGTTCTTAATAAAATAACAGTTATACTATTTTTATGTGGTCCATTAAGGATGCGATATTCAGGTGGTAATTTTATCAGGAAACATATCTTAATTTCATTTATTCTTATACATTATCCTTGAATCGTTCATCCATAATTGAATAATAACTCCATAATGACTTAAATGCATTAGTTTTATGTCTCTAATAGAATATATGTTATCCATCCTTTTTATTACCTCCTCTTATTTAATGAAATGAAACCATTGTACAATTTATGGAGGTTAACTCTATCCATGAATAATGATTTTTCATTTTCAATCACCACCACCAATGAAGGTCATAAAAGTATTATTTTTGTTAAATTATAATTTTAAATGTATATTATAACCTATTTAGTATTTTGTAACTAATATGTAAAAAGAGTATTAAATAAAATGAAACATGTTTGTGATAGTCATAAAAATAAAAAAAAAACAAAACATTTTTCATTAAAATTTTATCAAAGGAAACATCCTTGTGTAGAAAGTAAACATGATATAAGGGAGCATTTAAAAATATTTAATTTCATAAATGCAATTTTTTAATTACTATTTATTATTTTCATTTGAAAAGAAAATATATAATTATACACAAATGAACCTATCATAAAAACATCAAACAAACACACACAAAACAATTAAAATAATGAAATATTGTTAATTAATGTGAAGTAAGATGTTATAAAAGTAGCATATAAGGTATTATAAATATTATTTTAGTTTTATAATTAATTAATAACATTCATTTAAAAATTATACCTGAGTTTAAGGTACGAACCATTATAAAATCTCCTCGATGCATCTACAGTCACATGAAATATATATGTTGGCCAAATCGAAGAGGTTTTTACCCATAAACATTAAACTACATTGTGAAATCTTTTTATGGAAAGGTATCATATTCATGGGAAAGATGATGTCCAATTTTTTTGAATTTAATTCATTAAGGATAAAATTATTTTTGTCAATGATATTTTCACTATGATGTTGTACAAGGATACAAATTGTGAAAAAGTTATTGATTAAATGGGATGTGTGTTTAATTATTTTACTTTTCCATATTATTTATTAACTCTTCATTCAATATATTTTTTACTATATTTTACTATTTTGGTTATTCTGTTCTCACCCTCTTATTTTTTCTCTTTTACCCATGTTACGAAGATGAAATTTTTTAATGAGTTCAATGACAAAAATTTCTTTACTTTGTTATGTTTGATTTTTAATTAATAATTTAATATGGTTACCATGAGTGTATCTAGTTCTTCAAGACTACTAAAATGATCATTCCTTCAGGATGTGATTACATTTAGCTATATTTAGTGGAATAAAGTAACACCACCTCTATGTTACAAGGATCAATGTTTTTACAAAAAAATGGTAATGTTTGTGGTTCTGATTATTTTATTATATAGGATCCAAAACCAATGTTTAGAAAATGATTAATAATTTTACTCTATTTTTCTATAAATACCCACCAAAAATCATACTTATATTCCCCCCATACCCATTTCTAACAAATTTACTCTCCCACTCCCTCTCTGAAACCCTCCCACAGAGTCCCATGTTTTTAATAAGCACCTCCGAAGCCATTAGTAGCACCCTTTCAAGGTAATTGATTATCTTTTCATCCTCTTTATTCAAGCACTATATTTGAGTTATGCATTTTTATTTCCAATTGATCAATAGGGATTATGTTTATATACATCCGTTTATTATCCTTACTATTCCCAGGTAATGAGATACCACATCTCACTATAATGAAACCCTATGATAAACCCTTGTGTCCACTTCTTATGATGCCAAAATTATAAATTTATTTCCCATAAAAAACATTGGTGTTGTCTATACTGATCCCCATTTCAAATCAAGAGAATCAAAATATATGTAAATATCCTTTATTGATTTTATAATTCCATTTATACAATCAAAATTTATTAATAATGGTATTATATGTAATGAAAGGTGTTCTAATGTTGTATCATCTATGTGTCACACGAAATCACATATAAGATTTGAAGGTGATTGGTGGGAGTAGAATTATATGGCCCTTTAATTCATTCGGTAATGTTTTTATTTCATTATAATCCATTTATTTATTTATGATGTCTCTCATATTAGTGTATACTTATCCTTAAGATGGTATGTTTTTTGGTGTCGCCACATTCTTATGTTTCCTTGATTTTATCATCCTATATCATGATTCAATGTTCATGTTTATGATTATCACACGTCTTACATCACTTTAAATTCCTCTTGAGTAACCTGTATTGTTTTCTTCATATTATGTTTTTATGTTTCCCTGACTGGACTTTATCTCTCTCCCCTTTCATATGTACATCCCCATGTAATCTCTTACAATATTAGATGATCGATGGATTTTATGTCCATGTTATTTGATTTTATATAATTTTGTTGTATCAAAATTTCTATTTATCATTTTTTATATCTAATTATCCAAAAAAAAACTATGACTTTCTATATTTTTGGTATGTAATATTTGTATAATTATGTATTATTTCATAAAATAATATGTATAAAATACATGGGTTGTCATAGTTGGAATCTTAAGAATGTCTAGTTATTTTGGGGAATAATATTAGAAACATTTGGTAAAATTTTTAGTGACAATAATGATCATTGGAAAACACCCCTAAATTATGGTATCATATAGAGTAAGTGTTTTCAAAAAAATAAAATCCCTAACTATAAACTACAAGTTAGTGTGGCTCTAGAATGGATGTACCTAGTGGTAATCACCCCAATAAGACTGTATAGGGTATTAACTTGATCTTCACCTAGTTAATGATAAAAAGGCCTTACTAAAAACATGTTTTACCTCTTAGAGGAATGATTTGGTAATTTATCAAGTACTTTTAGAACCATTGTAATGGGAATAAAAATCCAATAAAACTTTATGTTAGAATGTAGACTATGTATAATATAGATTGAAACATAGAAATTCATGGATTGTAGAATGCATTTAATTTTTTAGTTACCCCTTTATTGTTTTTAGATTCACTTTTATGTTTTTAATGGTTTAATAATTCATATCCCTTATTTTTTTCTTTTATTTCAGTTAATGGGTAGAAATAAGAGAAACCGAGTCAACAGCCACTGGGATGGTAAATGCCCAAATGATATGCCCAACCCATTTGTTATGGAACCTAAGAACATCATAAAAATACATACTAGATTAATTCACTATATGAGTATAAAATTGAAAAAAGGTGAGAACACCCACCCTCCTAGGAAAGAATATGTTTTAATTGAGACCATTATCCGATAGGGGAATCATAATTTTAGTGGATCTACTAATCCCTTAATCATGGAATAGTGGATCATCACAATTTAAAATTTATTATCTATATTTATATACTTATAGTAATATAAGGTTGTGGTATCTCCTTATCATATATAAGAAGAAGCTATTCAATAGTGGGAATTGATCAAAAATACAATGAATGAGGATGTGATCAATTTTATAAAGTGGAATTAATTCAAATTTTCTTTGAATAAATTTTTTCCTCACACTCTCTAGATAAAAATTGAAATGGGTTTACTTATCCTCATGAAATATCATTATAAATTCATCAAGGAAAATGAAGGGAACTTCACAATAATTTCATGATATTCTTCTATATTTTTGATTTACCTCCAATTTAATGTTTTGTGCTTATTTGGGGCCTAAAACTGACACTATAAAAATATTTATAGATTTAAATCATTGAAATCAATGAAGATATTACTAAATATGACCTCAAAGTAAAAAGGTAGGTCAATGAATATCAATGGTCTCACGAGTTGGGAAATAAGTAGTGGATAATATATTTTAATTTTGGAGGTGTGATAGACAAATACCCTGATGGAATGAAATTACAACATCCCAATTATCAAACATTCATGAAAAAAGAATCTAAAAAGTTTCCTAAAGGTGACATAGAAATGTTTTAAGTGTTGGAAGGAAGGGAACCTAGATAGAGAATTCCAATAGTATAAAAGCCACCACTGTGATAGATCAACGAATTACTCTAGTCAACCAGCAGTCTATTATCCAATGTTTCAATATAATGGAATTAGTACTATATGTGAATTAATGAACTAATCCATGGGTTATCAATGAAAATTGAATCTAACAACCTCTATGACTTAGAGATAAAGGGGTGCTTATTCAATACCAACAGTTGAGTTGTATATCAATAATTATGTGTTGATAGGGACACTAGTTATTTATGAATGTATATAAATCTAATTATTTGATTCTAGTTCAAGTAAATATTTCATATCATGCAAGTTTTGTAGAACAATTCAAACAACACAATAAATGGAAGTATATCTCTCTGTGAAAATATAAAATTTGAAAATTACTGTATCCTATATATATAAATTCTCCCTTATAGATATTTGTAGTCTTAATTTCCCAGTGTAACTCTTTTTACTCCCATTAGTGGAATTGAATGAAATTTTGTGAATGGATTGGATAATCTTATGTAATTCCAATATAAATTTCCAAGATAAGGAAATCACCCTCTATACCACAAATAAAATTCTAATTCTATACATGTTCAAATAGGAGGATGAATATAATTTGGTATCTTCATCTAATGCATGGATAATATCTCCTTATATGTAATCATATCTAGATCAAAATACCGAGACTAAGGAAATAATCATACTTGATGAATTTCCAATTTTAAGGGAATATTCTGATGTATTTCTATAATAATTTCATTATCTTCCTCCATGTTGTGAGGATTATTTCTTAGTCAATATTATTCATGATTATTTAAAATTATCAAAGACACCATATAGAATTCCCATTCTTTAATGAGAATAGATAATGATGAAACTGTAGTAGATTTTGTCTAAAAGGTATATACACCCAAGTGCTTCACCATTATCTGTGATAGTCCTCTTAGTTAAGAATAAGGATGGGTCAATGCACCTCTACAATGATTATCATTATCTAAAAAATATATAATGTTAGAGAATAAGTATCGCCTTTCATGTACTGATGAATTGTTTTATCTTCTACATAGGGATCCTTAATTTTCTAAGGTGGATCTGTAGTCAAGATATTATCAACTAAAGGTAAATAATTATGATATCTCTAAGATTTATTTTTATATAAGTGATGGGAACAAAAATTTTATAGTGATACCATTTTTACTCAATAATTATCTAGATATATTCATTGAATTAATGAATATATACTTTAGATATTTCCTCGAAATTTTTTTTGTAATTTTTATAGTTGATATTCTTATATAATCCAAAATAAAATAGGATCATGAAGATATTTTGAATGTCGTACTGAACAAATTATGACAGGAAAAGTACAATAAAATGTTTATTAAATGTTTTTTTAGATAGATAATGTATCATTCTTGGTTAATGTTATCACTAATGACGGATTATGTATGGATCCTTAAAAATAATAGGTAATTACAGGATGGAAATGACCAATATTTATGATATAGATCCATTGTTTCATTGGATTATTTATAAACTATCAATGATTTTTAAGTAACTTATCATGATTTTGAATTCCACTAACCAAGATAACTTGGAAGGGAGTGATGTGTTTCTAGACCTATGAATTTGAGGAAATATTTTAATATTTAAGTAAGAGGCTAATAATTGCACTACTAATCACATTACCCACTATTGGGGAAGCATTTTTCATCTATCGTGATAAGTAAAAATGTACATTGGTTGTGTTATTATGTAATATGAATATGTGATATCCTATTCCTATCTCCAGTTAAATATCCGTTAGTATAACATCCTAATTCATAATCTATAATTGGTTGTACTTATTTTTTCATTGAATATGTGGTGTCATTATCTCTATAGGGAGAAGTGTGGGATATATACTGATGATAAAATACTAAAGTGTATGTTCACAAATATGGATATCAATATGAAAAATATAGTTTGTCAGATATGATCTAGGATTATGATCATTAAATCCATTAGTATAATAGGAAAGAAAAAAGTGTAAGATGCTCTGAGTAGAAAGGATATTGTAAACATGTCCATGTTGAGGATAGAAATGGATCAAATATTCTTTGACAAAGAAAGTAAAGATATGGGAAAATTAAAAGTATCATCATTGAAACACTGTCAAATAACTACTCAATGATCCATTCATGAGGGGATCACAGGGGCCCAAAATGATGCAGGGTGGTATATAAAAACAACCTGAATATTATGGAGTTCGACTTTACTAATTATGGAGTTATAAGTTCTGGAAACCCGTAATATATACAAAAAATTATTATTGAAGATGGATGTTTTGCCTCATGTTCATAGTCTATCTTCACTATTCATTTAAGAAACACTATGATATATAGAGATCTGAATTAAAACTTCTGGTGGGATAACATGAAGAGGGGGATTTCAGAATCTGAATATAAATGCATTGTATTCCAACAAGTCAAGGCTACATGAGAGAAGTGTAAGGGTGTGTTGAAACCATTTCCCATACCATTATAGAAATTCTAATACATAACCGTTATTTTTTTTAGGACTACCCTTAATATCTAATGGAAATAAATCATGTATGTGGTAGTCAATCACCATAAAAATTTATTGCATGTCATTTCTACCAATTATGATTTCCCTCTTGACTATCTTGAAAAGATAAAAATAAGTGATGTGGTAAGCCTTTATAGAGTATCACACTCTATTGTATATGGTGATATATGAGGTTTATCATAAGGTTTTGGAAAATTATTCCACAAGTATTAGATAAGGTGATGAGTTTTAGTACTTCTTATTACCCTCAGTGGGATGTTCAGTTTAATTGAATCATTAAAAATCTATAGGCTAGGTAGAGTTCATTTTTAATAGATTTCCAATAATGTTGGGATCAGTACCCCCTATTGGACTTCTCATAATGTAATAGATCCCATTCTGGTATTCAAATAGATCCTTATGATCCTATGTATAGTAAGAGGTTTCAGACTCCAACAAGTTATGATGATGGTGGGAATTTGAAGTTTATGGGATTGGATATTATCCATGACATTACAAATAAGGTTCATACTATTCAAAAACATATGAAATCCTCATTAATTCAAAAAAATAGATGTGTGAATAATCATTGAAAAGACCTATATTTTGAAGTTAAGGAAAACTTTTTCCTACTGATGACATACATATCTAAACCCCCACATGTACGAATTCCATAGGCGGTACCCTTGGATAAGGATTTTTATATGATGAGTAGTTAATGATGATCGTTGATTATAGAGATATATTACTAAAGAACAATACAACCCACGTTGTAAATTTATTTTGATGAAACCACTATTTTGATGATGAAATTTGGGAACAATAAAATATAATGAAACAAAAGTAACCTCATTTGTTTTTGTGTAAGAAATAAAATTTTGAGGTAGAAATTTTTATGGGGGAAAATTTAAAGACCCAAAATTCAATATTTAAATCCTATTTTTAATAAATATATTCCCTATTATGGAATTTAGTTATTTAAAAAACATGAACTACTTTTTTTTATTTTGGACTGATACAACCCATTGTATTTAAAATATCACTAAGAATATTAACCATTGGTAATGTAGCTATTGAACATGGACTGATGTGATTCAAATATATTAAGAGTTATGATAATATCCAATTGATACATGGGGAAGAATCAATTTCCTTATCTAGTAATATCAAACCCACTGAAGACCATTTATCTTAGTTTCCTAGTAAATTGACATCATTGGGATTCCCATCAACCAAACACAATATTCTATTGAATATCTAAATCTATGGAGAAAACATTGACTAGAGAAGTTAAAACTTATCAGCATCCTGTCCCAAACCATATGTGATAAACCACTCCCCAAAAGTGTCACTATCACAAAATTGTTTAGGTGGGCCCTAAAAATGATGTAGTAATAGGTACACCAGTTATTCATTAAAGGATAATGAACATATTATTTGACTGTATTTCTACACACTGGTCCATATCATTCATTGTTAGTATAAATATTTAAAAACCAATGAATATGGGCTAAGATAAAGAAATAGATATGGTTTTATAGTCACTGATGATGGTAAATCATTATTGGTTAACAATAATGATCATCTCTCCTACATTGAGGTAGTAGAGATCTCCGAATATAACAGTTGAAATGAATCCATTGATTCTAGAATAGATTCAATGCATCCATACATTTTTTGGTTTATTATTGATCCACCAGTTGATGTAAACCCAATGGGTGTAAATGGGAATTCAAAAAAAAGATGTGCCTGGATGGTAATACAAATAAACATAAATAATGGTGACTGCATAAAGGGTTTAGACAATGTTAAGTAATTAACAATAATGAATCTTTTTATCTAGTTTCTTTGTTTAATTCCATCCAAATTTGTCATTTCATATATGATTTCTATGACTATGAGATTTGGGAAATGGATATCAAACTACATTATATAATGGTAAATTTATAGAGGATTTTTATATGATACAACTAAATAGGTTGATAACATCATTAAATGCAAAAAATGTATGCAAGTTAAAATAATATATTTATGGATTAATGAAAGAATTCGTTCATTGAAAATTATATTCAATGAATCTATAAAATAATTTGGTATCATTAAGAATGAATGTGATCCATTAATTTATAAGTAGTTTAGTGGGAGTGTGTTTATTTTAGTTTTAGTGTATTTTGATGAAATATTACTAACTGAAAATGAGATACCATTCTTATAAAATGAAAAATCATGGTATATAAGGTTCTTCTATATAAAGAAAATATATTTTATGGCCGACATTAAAAGAATAAAGATAATACATGATAGATAATATAACTTCATTGACTAAGTGATAGCACATACATTTTCCAGATACTAAAGATGTTTAGTATGGAATAATCCAAGAGAGTGTTGGTGTCTATGTCACATAGTATACATATTTCCAACAAAATGTGCTATCAAAAAAAGATGAAAGAGATATAATGGGTAATATTCCACATTCTTATATGATAAGATCTATCTAATACTCCATGATTTGTATAAGGATTGATGTAGCCTATGCTTTGATCATGGTACGAAGATATTGATAATATCTAATTTAATAGTATTGGACTTCTGTTAAGGATTCCCTTAATTATATGATTAGAACTAATGAAATGTTCCTAGTGTATAGAGGTGATGAAAATATAGTCATTAGGGTATATATTAATATTATATTTTATACATATAATAATTATTTGAAATAACAAAAAAGTTATGACTTTCGTATAAATAGAGGAGGTGCGAACTGTAAGAGTTCTAAGAAGTTAGTTTTCATTGACTCTATAGTGTAGTGTGAGTATATTTATACATATGATGTATCTAAGGAAGAATGTTTTATCCCGAACTGTATCCAATATCATTATGTGGTTCCTAGAATTCATGACCCAATCATAGTTATTAAGATAAAACTATAGCAATGGACCATTCCATTGATCTGAGGTCCCATCAATAAAAAAATAACATACATCAGAAGATTCATCTCTTAAGGTGTTTTTTGATGAGGTTAAGTTGTAATGGGTAGAGTATCTAGTGAGGAAAATGTTTTAGACCCCTTGATGGGGGCTCTATCTCAAGTAATCATCAGTATCATGTGAGAGCTAGTGGACCGAGAGTCATTATCAGTTGGATCTGGTGCGAGGTGAAGTCTGTTGTCATTAGATCCCTAGAACTAAATTCCTTAATACATTGTTATGTGATTCAATTATTAAATGAATTTACTTATCAAATATTATTTTTACCCTTTATGTAATTTTTATTGGATATGTCTGGAGAATATAGGTTTCTTTGAAAATTCAAGGCAATTCCCCACTATAATGAGAGTCTAGAGGTTCAATGATAGTCCCATTAAATATTTATCTATAGTCAGATGAAATAATATGATGTGAAAAAAATGATATAGGATATAATTTGTATAAGTCTCATAAGACATTGAGACACCTTCTCATGGTGTTATCCATTGGTAATCACCATGATAAGAGGTTATGAAAATAGACTCCTCAATTGAAAATTCACATTTCCATGCTTCATTGGATGTTCCTATGAGAGGATGTGTGTATTAATCCATATACATTAATATTATCATTACTGGATGTCATGACTCGCATAAATTTATGTATTTCCAAAAACCATGATGACATATTATCATGGTGAGGTAGGATGTGTTGGGTACATCATTAGTTATACTAAATTTATGAATAATGTGAGAAAGAGTTTATCCATCTTATCTATTGATGGAATTTGATATTTCAAGACCTTTTATGGAATGAAACTACACATATTAACAATGTAAATGGTGTTTCAATAGTTGAGTTCAATTCTAGAAATTCAAAAAAAGACACATCAAGAACATACGTTGATGGAACGAGCATGACAACAGTTTGATTTAAGATATAACAATAATGGGATTATATTACATAGTATGAATTCATAGGAGGTTGGTTGTTTTTCAAAAATATTTTTTTTCCCTGTAGGTGAATTGGATTTTTTCTAGATGAAAATCATGGACTTTATGATATTATAACTAATGAAACTAAAAAACAATCCAGGAGGGTCACACATTGACTATTTCTAAAATTTTAGTTAGTTTCATGTATTAAATTTAATTCTTTCGAAAAAAGAATATTTATTCTGGTATAGTTGATATCCATGAGATAATCACAATTTATTTGACAGAATATGTGTCACGACCCATCCCCCGGGGCCCATGCTGTGACTACCCCAATCCTGCCTCCCGATGGCCAGGGGATGGCGACTAGCGCCGATGGTGTCAACCTGAAAGTGGGAATAATTTATCTAAGTACATGTATACACACACATGCCCAACCACATCCGAACACATAGAAAGGGGGAAATAAGTATACTAAAACCAGACTAAGTACAAAGTACAGCTGAAAGAAAGTGGGATAGAACACCAACCCAACAAAAAGAAATGAAACAACACGGTACAAAAAAAGGATCTTTGATGTCCATCTATGGAAAACCCCACCTGATCGTAAGAGTAGGGAAGCTATTGGAAGCCGAATTTGTATTTACTGTTCACATGGTCCTACTGGGAACCACATATTCCTAGGCCTCCAAGTCTGCCATCATAGTGTCTGTTAGTCTCATCCCCCTGAGCACCTATTTCAAAATTTCGTCATCTGCACCAGACACAACACTTGTGGGAGAAGCCCATGTAGGGGTGATTATAACAATACTTGGTAAGGACCCTGAGAAAAAAAATTAAATAACACACTACAATCCTCAATGTAATGTACGAAGCAGAAGACAACTCACTCCAGGTATATTCTAGGGTAGTGATAGTAGTATCATCAGTCATATCATTGTACTCTTAAAATTCAACAGAAATCCTCCTCTATTGATTACAGTGGGCATGCGGGGTCACACAGAGCTGCTTCCCACTAACATTGGATTGTTGTGGTACTCATACATGATTAGTACTGTGGTTATGCTGGGTCACACAGAGCCACTCCCCACCGTTGGCCTATTGCGTCACACAGAGCCGCTTCCCACCGTGGTTGAACTGAGGTAATCCTCCTGTCGATTACTTAGGGTCTACTAGGTCACACAAAGACTCTCCCCACCGTGGGCCTGTCAGGTCACACATAACCACTTCCCACTAGGATTTCATCGAGTAGTCATTAGGTCTCAACCAACCACAAAGTTTCGTATGTAGCACACTTGGTAGAACTGCTCCTCAATCTAATCATTTCATCTCATTATCCATTAAAGTCACCCCAAATCATTAAAAAAGATTTTCCTCGTCAAGAGGGTCCCAACACTGCAAACAGCTCATCAATTGGATGTGCAGTTTGCAAGATACAGACATTTTAGAAACCAGGGGATTGTTTGTGATGGGACCCAGTTGGACCCAGTCAGACCGACCTGACCAATTTGGCTCAAAGGTCCCACACACCCCAATTAATTTAGACAGAGTTTACCTGACCTAGTTCGGGTCCGGTTCGGTCTAGTATGGCTTGGCCAGTGGGCCATGCCCAATGAGTCTCGCTGGGCCTGTCCCAGTTTAGATGGTGGTCCAGCCCACCGGGTCACTGGTGATCCGGATTAGTCTGGCCTGGCCTGAAGGGCATGGGCTCAACCTGTCGGCACGGGTCCATCCCACTGGGCTGCATGATAGGCCCATACCACTGTCCCTATCTTAGTCCGACCGGGGGCGGATCAGTGGTATGTCACCCGGCCGAGATGCGGTAACCATCTGCGTCTGGTCTGCTCAACCCCACAGGACACCATGTGGCCTTCTCCTCCAGTTGCGATCGATGGAGCATAGATCATTTAGCAATTCCAGGTGGACAGGAAACAGGCCATCACCCTTCAGGCGAAGCATGCTGCCGTGGTCAGCGAGGGCCAGCTGCCTCCGCAGCTGTCGCAACATTGTTTGGCGTTGCGCCCTTGACGTGGCTGGCATGGTCTGGTCGTCGCCATTGGTGGCCAGTGGTGTCACACCAGTGGCACCTTCTGTAGGCCAACAATGTTTCTCTGGTGGTCTGTTATCTATCCCATTTATGCCAATGGGACCCTCGGGTCATCGTCATCCCTACTCAGGCCCCAGAATCAAACTACCGCCACTTAGAGAGTGCAACCACAAAGAATGCCCGAGCAGAGGTGCTTGGGACTTCTTCATGTTAGCCCAGGCCCTCTACATGAGAGGTTTAAATAAAGGGGGAGGTTTTAGGATTGAAGGTCAACTGTTTCCTTTAAGGATTGAATCCTAAATAATAAATCCCCAAGAAAAGTCACCATCCCGCATAATCACAGGAATCATAGATCAAGTTGTTCGTGAGTTGGTCAGTGTTCATCATTTCTAGAAAAAGGGAAGTGCGCGTAAGAACATTGAAATAAAAAACAAACCCCTACCTCATTGATGTTTAGTGTTGAATAATTCATCCTCGAGAATTCATGACATCAATGTCGTCACTTCTGGATTTGTTCTTGGAGGTTGTGTCGAAGACGAGGAAGTCTTAGTGATGTTCTTCAGCATTCTTTGATAGAGATAAATTCCATTGTAGATTTTTCAAATATTCTCCAAGGATTAATTCCATCATCTCCAACGTGCCAAATCATTAATGAAAACATGTTGTTGCGTTTAAGTTACGCTGTGAAGTCGAATCATTTCGTTTTTTGATTTATGAAACAACGTCAATGTTATGGTTCCTTTGTTGCATAAATACACTACATGATATGGTCCATTAATGAGCATCATTAATACTCCTCGTCGCTTCTTTGTCTATGCACCACAACATTGTCGTCTACATCTCAAATTATGAGAATGAATATTAAATAACTTTTTATGTTATTTTATAGTTTCTCTCCAAAAGTACAAAAATAAACTTTTCCATTCAGCTGTTTTTGGCCGGAGTTAAGTACATTTTAGGTGAATCCCAGTGCCTTGAATTCAATGGTATCCTCATATTTTCGATTCAAGCACTAGTTCCAAAGTTAGAAAAAACTAATCACATGTTCACTGAATGTACCTTAATGAAATTTCAAATTTTCATTTCGGCATCTCAGGGCCTCGGAATCATGTGTTGTCAGAGTGCACTGTCTTAGAATAATTCCATATAAATAAAAACATTTTACTAAATTTCAGAGTCATTACATTTTCCCCACCTTAGGGATTTACATCTTTAAAATCCAAAAAAAAAAAACAAATCAAATAGATGGGGGTACTAAGCACAAAGATGATCCTCCTACTCCAATGTGCTCTCCTAGAGATTCATGTGCTACCACCAAACTCACACAAGAGGAATCGATCACCCATGTTGGACCCACTCATGTCTATCCTATATCTCCGCTGGGAACTCTGTAAATGTCACCCCATTGTCAATGTTCTGCTCGCCCTAGTCAATGACATGTTGTGGGACATGAACGTACCTCCTCAGCTATGACACCTAGAAAACTTCTTGCACCTGGTGCATCTGTGGGGGAAGGGTGAGGCGGTACACCACCTCGCCAACTCTTCTTAGGATCTACAAGGTTCTGACGAACCTCTAGTTTTCCACACTAGAGACCTGAAGGAAAACATCGGGAACCTGAAGATCCAACTCCCTTGGATCTGTCCAGCATAAGGGTGATCAGTAAGGCCACCCGTACAAGGCCTCGAATGGTTCCATGCTAATGGTGGAGTGGTATCTATTTTTGTACGCAAACTCCACCAGTGGAAGCTGGTCCTCCAAACTATGACCAAAGTCAAGGATGCAAGAACAAATAATGGCCTCTAGTGTCTGTATGGTTCGCTTCATATGGGGAAGAAAATATAGGATCAAGCGCAGCTGCATCCTGAACGCATCTTATAATCCCTTACACAACCAGGATGTAATGCAGGCATCATGATTTGAGAGGATCCTTGAAGGAACCCCATGAATCCCACTCTCTCCAGGACATAGAGGATTCCTAATCCCTCTACAGGTCCTTGATCATGGATGGGTAGGAAGTGAGCAGACTTGGTGAGTTGGTCAAAGATCACCCAAATAAAATCATGATCTCTAGATGTAATTGGTAACCCCTTTACAAAGTCAATCAAGATACATTCCCTTTTCAAATCTGGTACCTCAAGTGGATGGGTCAAGCCTTCTAGAACCTGATGCTCGAAATTCACTTGGTGATAATTGAGGCATCGTGAAACAAACTCGGCCACTGCTATATTCATCCCTAGCCACTAGTAACAATGTCGGAGGTCCTGGTACATCTTCTCCACTCCAGGATGTACCGCCAAAGGGGACATATGGAACTCCATCAACACCTCCTTCGGCAACACCACAAGTACTACGTTTCCCCCTCTGAAAAGGATGGAGTGCTCCCCACCTATAGAAAATCCATCAGGAGGCCATCTTGATGATAATTGAGCATGTTAGGCCTCATAGTCAACATCCACCAATTGTGCCTCCCTAACTCATTGTAAGAGTGGGGGAGTAATAGTCATTGACTAAAGGTAACCTCCTCTGTCATAATCCAGAAAGGAAATCTGCATCGTGGCTAACTAATTTTTTACCTCACTTAGAAGATACAAACCGGTGCTCCTACTGAGTGTGTCTGCCACCATGTTCCCCTTTCCAGGTGTATAAACTATATCAAAGTCATATTCCTGGAGGAACTCTATCCATCAACACTATCTCATGTTCAAGTTCTTCTAGGAGAAGATATAACTGAGACTCTTGTCGTTGGAGTAGAACGTAAATCATTCACCCATCATGTAGTGCAGGCACATCATTAGAGAAAAGACCACAACTAATAACCCTAGGTCAAGGGTCCCGTAGTTCTCCTCATGCTGCCTCAACTGTCATGATCTGTAGGCTATCAAAACTCTCTCCTACATCATAACACAACGCATTCTAGTCCATGATGTGTCACAGTAAACTACATATCCAATTCCCTCCTCTGGTAGTCTCAATATGGGAGCAATAATCAGTTTTGGCCTCATCTCCTCTAAACTCTACTGGCATTTTTCCAACCACACAAAGGGGTTTCCATCATATTTCAAGGATTATAAAGATTTTGTTACTTTGGAAAATTCAGGTATGAACCTCTGATAGTAACAATCCAACCCCAATAATCTCCTCACTTCATTCATGCTTCTGGGTGGCTCCCAAGCAAGCATTTCCTCTATCATCAGTGGATCTACTACAACTCCAACCTCTTAGATGACATGTCTTAGAAATTGGACCTCAGAAATTCATAAATTGCACATTGAGAGCTTACCATAATGTTGGTTCTCTCGGAGTGGAACAAGGACTATCCACAAGTGTGTAGCATGCCCCTCCTCCGACGTTGAGTACACCAAGATGTCATCAATGAAGTCCATAATGAACCTATCAATGTATTGTTGGAAGATCCTCTTCATGAGGAATATGAACACTGCTGGGGTGTTGGTCACCCCAAAAGGCATCACCAGGAACTCATAGTGGCCATACTAGAACCCGAAGGCTGTCTTCGATACATCCTCATCCCATACCTGGAGCTAGTGATAGCCTGAACTGAGATCCTTATTTGAGAACCACTTCGATTCCTTCAACTGGTCAAAAAATTCATTGATTCTCGACAGTGGATACTTTTTTTTCACAGTCACTTGTTTCAGGCATCGGAAGTCCATGCACAACCTCAAACTCTGGTCCACCTTCTTTGAAAAATGCACCGAGGCAGCCCTTGGTGAAATATTAGGCCACACAAATCCCTTCTCCAGCAATTCATTTAGTTGTACCCTCATATCAAAAAACTCTTCAAGAGCCATCTGATATTCCAGTGTGGATATCGGTGCCTCCCTAGGGTACAGGTCAATGCAAAAGTCTTCCTTCCTACGATGAGGTAGTCCTGGAACATCCTAAGGAAAAACATTCTCATACTCGTCCACCACTACTTGGAAGCATAGACTCATCTCATCTACTATACCGAGGGTGAGTCTATCCAACTGGTGAGTTATTGGTTGTACCCTCCCTCGAGAGAGTCCATCATACACTGTACGGGTTTCCTTCTCACCAGTGAAGGAAAACCAAGTCCCATATTCACAGACACACCACATTTTATGCCAAAAAATAGTCGATCTGAGCATGGACTATGGATAACCAGCCCATACCCATGATGACATCATAGGGCCTCAACACATCTACTATGAGATCCCAGGTGAAGCTCTCACCTACCATAGTGATCTCGTACTACCAGCACCAGTGTGTAACTTTTGAGTCGTTTCCTATAAGACTATCTAGTCATAATGATCATGAAAATGGATCTATTGAAATCTATGATCTCCGAAAGAGATCCATGGAAAATAAGGAGTGACTAGAACCTATGTCTATAAGTACTATAGATAGGGTGAGGAAGCCACAAATCTTAACTTGGATCATCACCGGTGCACCGTGGTCATAAGCCTCTACTGCATGGAGCTGAGCTCGACCATGTCCACCTTCTCCCTGAGGTCAGGTTGGACCACCTTGAGTTGGTGGCAATAACAGCTCAACCCATCACCCACCACCTGCCACTCGGCCAACTCCCCTTCCATGTTTTCTTCCCTGCAGACCTCCTCACTCAAATCACTACTGCTTCCTCAGCGCCACCTCGACCATTTGTTGGTCATCTTTACGGTGGGTCAGGCAATCATGTTCCATGTGTCTCCACCTGCAGCACGCAAAGAACATTCTAGCTATCTACTAGACCCCACTAGACACGGACCCTAGCACTACCGAACCTCAGTCATGGGGTCTTCCTCTGAAGGACTAGGCCTTCTTGGTCCCACGTTTCTATTGTATGCCACCTATTAAAGACTCTTCCGCATGGGCTCTGTTGGCGGCTCTAGTTGTCAGTGCCTGCTCCGAAAAGAATCTCTCCAAAAGAAGGGATCTCTCTAGATCACTGGCCAGGGTAGGGATACTGAGAGAAAATATTAATTCCCTGATATCTCGCCCAAGTCCCTGCTCAAAGGATCGAGTTCTGAAGATCGGGTCTCGCACTGTATTTTTGGAGTAGTTCAAAATCTCTGTGAACCTCTCATAATACTCAGTCACTAACAAGATGCCCTGATGAATGTGAAGTAGATCTTGAATTTACACAGATCACAAGGTCACATGGAAAAACTCCTCTCAAAAAAGCTACTCGGAGTCTGTGTGTCTGGGTGGTCAAGGTCCACCAACTTCGTGGTAAGTCCTACTGAAGGCTCACTTCCAAGATTTTCATCTGCTCAGGTGGTGTCCTCCTAAAGTGGAATACCCATGTCACATCCTCCAGCTAGTCCTCAGCGACCTGAGGATCCATATCTCCTCAGAACCTGGTAGGTCTCTGTCATTGAGACTCATATAGGTCACTGAGCCTACAAACATCCTCTACCGCAACAACCGACAATAGATGTTGACCACTAGGTGGTGGTAGCACTTTTTCACCACCTGGTGGGGCCATATCAAGAACTAGTCCCTAAAATGACACCTCATCACTAGTCAGGATATCCTCATGACATCATAACGAGATCCTGACTGGTTGTCCTTGTGGAGGCATCCTAAAATAGATCAAGATGTACCACGGTAAGAAGGTTATACGTGGTGAGACGAATCTTATAAAAAAGAAAATAATGAGAAACTTATGTAACCAATGTTTTCATGCATTGAGATGAAAATAATAATTCAAGGTCCTGTTGTATGGATACGCCAACCGCCCACCACCACTGGACTCCCTGAATCTAAAAGTCAGACTCGCAATGCTTAACATTGTTTCCTAAAAAAAAACACAGACTCCTTGTCTTTGTGGTAGGACCGACCATCCTCTGATACCACATTTTCTCAACCCGTTCCTCAGGGCCCATGCCATGTCTACCCCATGCCCACCTTCTTAAGGCCACGTGCTTGTGACTAGTGATGAAGTCGTCAACCTGAATGTGGGATTCATTTTCCTAATTACATGTACTTTCACACACGCCCAACCATGTACCAAAAACAAAAAAGGGAAAAGTATACTAAAACTAGATTGAGTAAAAAGTATATTTGAATGTATGTGGGACAGAATACAAACCCAACAAGAAGAACTGAAACAAAAAAGTACAAAATGGAGCTCTTATGGAAATCTGTGGAAAACCCCACCTGATCGTAAGAGTAGTGAAGCTACTGGAATATGAAGAAGTACTTCACGTACATCTGGTCCTAATGGGCCCCACTTGGTCCTAGGTCTCCATGTCTACCATTGTAGCATATGTTATTCACGTCCCCCTAAACACCTTTGTCAAAACGTTAATCGTTTTCAGTAGACACAACATGTGCGGGCGAAGCCCGTGAAAGGGTGGGTATAAAAGTAATCAGTAGGGACCCTGAGTCAAAAAGGAAAGGCCACACAACAATTCTCAATATAAAGCACAAAATACAAGACATATCACACCAGGTACACACTAGGGTAGTGATAGTAGCATCATCAGTCATATCATTAAACTCCTCAGCTACTATATAACTCCTCATCTTTTGAGTATTTTGGACCTATCGAGACACATAGAGCCACTTCTCACTAACCGTGGATTGTTTTGGTACTCAACCTTGATGAGTACCATGGTTATACTTGGTCACACAGAGCCACTCCACATTATGGGCATACCGGGGCACTCAGAGCTGCTTCCCACCTTAGCCAAACTAAGGTAATCCTCCTGTCGAGTATCATGGGTTTGTTGGGTCACATAAATCAACTCCCCACCATAGGAATAATGAGTCACACAGAGCGTCTTCCCAATGGGCCATCATCAAGTAGTCATCAGGTCTCAACCAACCGCATGGTTCCGTACATAGTGCACTTGGGAGAACCGGTCCTCAATCCATTCGTCGCATCTCAATTTCCATCAATGTCACCAGAAATCTTTCCAAATGGTTTGCCTCGTCATGAGGGTCCCAACACCACAAATGGATCATCAATTGGAAGTGTGGTTTGCATGATACATGAGTTTTAGTAACAAGGGGGCTGGTTGTGATAAGGCCTGGTCCGACACGATTGGACCGACCCGACCTACCCTACCCCGGGGTCCCACACTGTAAGAGTTGGTGTTCTAGAACCAACTAGTTTTATTTTCATTACACGGATGTTTAGTTTATTATTACATATTATTTATTGTTCTACATGACTATGATATAATAATTTCCTATAGTATTTGTTGCATTGATAAGGTTATGGTAGGAGAACCTTGAAATAATATAACAATATTCTTAAATATAGTTCTGCCTTTGGATGACATGCTGTAATGGAACACATAGCAGGAATACCATCATGGGTGATTACTTGTAATCAGATGATACTTCCTCTCATGAAGTTCACACTTGGTAATATCCAAGATAGAAGATTATGATAACAGACCCGATAGTAATAATTCTGCATGTTTTGGTGTCATTGGATATTTCTATATGAAATTGTTAGTAATGATCCTTGGACTTTATTATTATCATTAATACGTGTCATGACTTACACACTTTCATTTACTGACAAAAACTGTCTTTCCGACAATTTGTGGGAAGTAGGGTACGTTGGGTACGTCACTAGTGGCATGTTATTAACAGATAATTCAAGGAAGTATTTGTCCCTTCCATTTATGGAAGATGATATCTCGCCCCTTATATTGAAATTGAACCATATCACAAAATTCCATGGCCAAAGTGTAATGATGATATTATTTCAGGTAGTCAAAGAATGACCTATCAAGCATAAAATTTGATGACACAATCATGAAACCTGAATGATGTGATATTGCATCAAAGAAAAAATATTACACTGTGAGCGTTCATATTTTGATGTCTTTGTTGGGAATTTATGTTTTTTCTTTTGGGTGCCTTGACCTGTTTCTAGACAGGACTCTTGGACTTTAGGCAAGCCCACCTAATGCCGACGAGAAATAATCCTAGAGGGTCACACACTAAGTGTTTTTTGTGGTCTTGGTTAAATTATATTTAAATTTAATTAAGGAAATAAATATTATTCTCAAGACCATGGAATAATTCTTGTTAAAATGATCAAATAGATTAAATTAAATGTATTTATTTATTTTATTGAACATTTAAAAAATATTTATTTACTAGTTTTATGTATAATATTTATTTAAGAGATTAAATTATATATTTATTTATTCGGGTGTTCAATAAATGGATGTGGAGTTTGAGTGGACCAAGCTCTGTCTAGAATTAAAATTGTTTTTTACAGGACAGTAAATAATTATTTAACTAGTTGGAACAAATTAAAATAATGCTGCTATTATTTTGTGATGCATAATTCTTTTTATAATTCTGTTTTGAGAAAGTTGGCACAGTATAAATAATGAAATAGTACTATTATTATATTCATTGGGTTTCTCTATGTTCATGATTGTATTAAATTCTTTCTATATAATTAAATATAATAACTGAAATTCCATGTATAAAATAGGAAAGTACCACTATTCTGCCATACACCCCACCACACGTCTACTGAATTGAGAATTTTTGAGCCAATCAATTTCTCTCTCAAATTATCTTCTCTCCCCTCTCAATAATGATATAAATTCTTCAAGGCCGAAGAAAAAGTGATCAATAATGACTGACACGAGACACTCGCTTTGCTAAGCTAGCACTCGGAGAATGAGCGGTGTCAATCGAAGGCCATCAGAGCACGTCTGGATCACCGCTGGAGGGATTCTAGTTTGGGTCCTTACAAGTACAATGAGTTAATCTAAAAGGTTCAATATGGACAATCAACATCATCAACGACGAAAAATACTGAAGACTCATGTATTATTTTTCTTTATGAAATTAATTAAATTAATTATAAACATTATGTGCAAGATCCTCTCATATGGTTTCATGCCTCTTTTTTCTTTATATAAATATTTAATTATATTCAATGGAGACTAGCATCCATCATCATATTGATCCCCAAAAAATCATTGATAATGGTAAAAATAAAAATTGAGTGTCATCCCAACCACACTTCCGCTATGCCTGGAACCTTCAATTGGTATCAGATGGATGTTACATCATAGTTTATAATTATTTAAATATTTTGTTGATGAAATATACATTTAATAATTTACTTGTTTCAATTCAATTAAGTCATTCGGAAAATATGAATCTCAAGATCTATTCCTCCTCTTCTGTTTGTCATTCACCTTGGAGAAATGATATTTTCTTTTCAATTTGATTAAAATAAAATAAGGGATCTCATCCGGAGGTGCCAAAGCTTCATGGTCATACAACACCAGAACACATGGTGTGTATTTGGCAGTACACATTGTGTAGTCAATATTCAATGCATCGGACTGGTCTGCCAAACCAAGTTGTGTGTTGGAGTCTTTATAAGTCTTAAATTACTCCGTGTGTTGACCAAGAATAGGTGGCACACAATTTCTGGATTACACATCATGTGGACCAATAGAAAAAACGTGTAATCCCTTTGGGTTAGGGTTGGACCATGTACCCCATAAATGGATTCCCCAGCTAGAGACCGTGTAACGAGGAACTACACGGTGTGTGGCCCACTAGACACACCGTGTACTCTGACGATTTCTGAAGTACACTCACATACCATTTCCTCGAGCATGTACTTCAGATAGATGGTAAAAAATAGTATACACCATGTAGTAGAAAGTACACATCGTGTACTCATCCAAATTACGTAGATTTATTAAAATTTATTATAATATTATACAAAACCTTGAGACGTGTACCATCGTGCAGGAGTAAAGCTAATTCACAACACGTGATAGGTGTTATATATATATGTGTGTTTAATTTAACATCTACATAATGTTCATTTATACTCATTGGGTAGTTATGAATAGGAATTCATCAGGTTTCCTCCAAGGTACAAGTTACATACAAAGATTATTTTAAATGAATTTATTTTTTAAAAAATATAATGGATGATAATTTCAAGGAAATTTAGAAAAGGATTTAAGATAAAAGAATTTATTAATTAATGATGATAATTAATTTATTCGATCATGATTTATCTTAAATGAAAATGATTAATTAATTTAATGCTAGTTTTATTTACTCATAAACATCGTTGCATGTATGAATGGTCATGAGCTAGACCAATACCATTGTATATTGATGGTTTCTTTTAATTTATTTATTTAAATTAAATTTGTGGGTATATTAGCCTTCTCCTCATTAATATGTAGGGCCTGTGTGCCCAAGGTTTCTTTTATGTATAACCCATTTTTACTCCTTACCAATATGTGAGTTAAAATGGTATATGTAATGGATGGAACTCCCAAGCTAGTGGAGGAGGTTCAAGCTGGAGTCGAGATGAAACCAATCTCAGGAGATATAGAGGTGGATAGGTGGAAGCGGTAAACATGAACCCAAAAGGTTCAAGTTGTTTATCCCCTAGGTTAGGGTTATTTTATCAACTTCTAGATAAATTAACAATTAGAAAATCTCATGATCATTCCATTTAATTTATTTAATTTCTATCAGTTTCATGGTTTATCATTATGGATGTGTGTTCACGATCACATAATTAATAAATTAAACAAGCATGAAAGATTGAACTAAAATAAACTACAATTATGTCTAAATATTATGAAGACATGGTTAATCACTTGAGTAATTTCAACTTAATATTAACAAGTGTGTGTTAATAATAATAATCAATTCACAAATGAGAGATAAAAATCCCTCAAATAAAATATTAAGTCATAACAAGCATTCCATTACATGATTAAAGGGAAAAAATCAATAAAACTATGTGTTTGATATACTCTTATTGGGAAACATACTTTTATACAGGAAGCCCTTATGACATGTTTTGGTTTGACTTAACCATATTACATCAAAAGGAGTAGCAGTTGCTAGAATTGGTGTAATATTGGAGGCAAGAGTTGTGGAAATCCAAAGTCATGATTTCAGGATTGGGGAGTCCAGTCAACATATCATGGAGCTGCAAGCCCGCAGTGGGAAAAGATATACCTACATAAATACCTACTAATAGCTTGACTAACCCTTGTTGGGGTTCTGTAAAGGGTAATATAGATCCTTTCCACTAGAATGTCATGGCTACTGAACATTCCGAGTTCAACATTGAGGGACATTGGGACTTGATAAAATAGAGGGAGACTTAATAAAATTTATTATTTCTCATAAAATTTAATCAAGAGTACTAATAATTTACTCTATTAATTTAAGAATAAAAATGAAAAGCTCATCAACAACACTATCCATGCGATCAATTTTCGATAAAGAAAACATCCTCCCAGGTAGTAACTTCCAAAAATGGTTTAGACACCTTCGGTTATCATATTCCATGAACCAAAGTCTTACATGATGAATTCAGCATTACCTAATCTGCCTGCCAAGGAGGCAAGTGATGAGGATTTCCTGGTCTATGTGAAACATATGAACAACATGGTTGATGTTCAATGTTTGATGTTATCATCAATGTCTTGTTATCTCATGAAGTCTCATGAAAACATGAATGCTTATATCATGCTCGAGCACCCCTATAGTCTTTACCAGGAGAGATAAAGATAGGAATGTTTTGTGGTCTCTAAGGCACTCTTTCAGAGTAATCTTGGAGAAGGTGCCTCAGTTGGGCCTCATGTAGTCAAGCTCATTGGCTACATTGATCTCCTAGAGGTTCTAGGGTTTAAACTCCCCGAAGAACTGGGCACCGATCTCATTCTTGCATCACTCCCTCAGAGCTTATCAAACATTGTTTTCAATTTCAATATGAACATCATTGAGAAGTCTCTATCTGATCTTCTTATCCTCATTCGCTATATGGAAAAAGATATGAAGCATGAAAATCCTTATGTCCTTATAGAAAATAAGAAGAATGAGATGGTGAATAGGTTTAAGCCTAAATATTTTTCACGGCCTTCCAAGAAAAGGAATATCAAAGGGGAGGAAAGGGAACATGAGGTTGTTTATTTTGCATGTGGCAAGAAGGGCCACTAGAAGAACTCCTCCTAGCCTAAGAAGTATGGTGATGCTTCTGGTGAATTTGTTATTGAATTCAATCTATCTATTTCTAAAAATTGGGAATTAGATACAACGTGTGGTTCTCACATATATATATATATATATATATATATCCAAATACATGAACCAACTAGATTCTGGAAGATTGATCGAGGGGAGGTAGATCTACGAGAAGCCAATGGAGCTCGACTTGCTGATGTAGCTATCGGGGAGTACCACCTCAAATTTCCAACTAGGATGACATTGGTGTTAAAGGGTTGTTTCTATGTCCCTTCTATCACCATAAACATTATTTCTGTATCCAGACATGATATAGATTGATTTGTTTTCAAGTTTGGTAAAGAATGCTGCTTCTTTTATAAAGATAGAATTTGTTTTGTTAGGGAACATTTATACAATGGTCTTTGTGTGTTGGATTACACAACCAAGTAATGTAAATCGATGAAAAATATACTTCACATCACTCATAGCACACCCAAATTTGGAATCACCGGCTAGGTTATGTAAATGAGAAATGATTGATAAAGTTACATTAAGATGGATATTTAGATTATTTTTAACTAAAACCACTTGGTGTATGTCATGCATGTTTACAAGGCAAAATGACCAAATCCCCATTTGGTGGGAATGGGGAAAGGGCTAAATAGATTCTTTAATTGGTTCATACCAATGTGTGTGGACTATTTCCAATTGAATAAAGGGGTGGGTACTCATACATCATAACTTTTACTGATGATTTTAGTAGATATGGATATATCTACTTAATTAGGTATAAGTTTGATTCCTTTGACAAGTTCACGAAATACAAGAATGATGTTGGAAACCATCTTGGTAAGAAGATTAAGAAACTCTGCTCAGACCGAGGTGGGGAATATCATAATCAGGAATTCATTGATTACTTATAAAAGTTTAGGATCCTATCCCAACTCACAACTCCTTAAACACCTCAATGGAATGGTGTAAGAGAAAGGAGGAACCACACCTTGTTAGACATAGTGAGATCAATGATGAGTCATGAAAGTCTTCCACTATCCTTTTGGGGATATGCGTTACAAACAATGGAATATATACTAAACCAAGTACCAACTAAATCGATAAATGGTTTCCATATGATTTCTGGAGTGGAAGAAAATCCATGTTATCAAATTTACAAGTGTGGGGTAGTGAAGCGTTTGTTAAGGCCCCTTCAGGTAAAAAAATCGCACCCCGCAGCACAAAGTGGACCTTTATAGGATAACCCAAGGAAGCATGGGGATATTACCTATAAAATCCCTTAGAAAAGAAGGTTATAGTGGCAAGACATTCCATATTCCTTGAGAGGGAGTACATATCCCAAAGAGATATTTGGAGCGAGATAGACATTGATGAAGTCGAGGCTCATGGTACACAAGAGTTTGTACAGGAACAGATTCCATAAAGCCCCCTTGAAGAAGAATCTATTCCAGAGATACAAGTACTGCATAGGAGTAAAAGAGAGGTTAGAAAACTAGAATGGTATTGTTTTCTAGTTATCAAGGATGGTGACACCTTATTAGTTAATAATAATGATCATGTAACCTACAAGGAATCAGTAAGTGGCATTGACATTGCCAAGTGGCCAAAATCCATGAATTCTAAAATGGATTCCATGTACCAAAACCATGTCTAGATTTTGGTAGATCTCCAATTGATGTAAATCCTATTAGTTGCAAATGGTAATTCAAGATGAAACTGAACATGGAAGGACAAGTCAGTACCGATAAGGCATGACTGGTTGCAAACAGTTTTAAACAGTGTCAAGGAATTGACAACGATGGAACCTTCTTACCATTTGCAATGATGAAATCCATCATAATTCTACTTGCTGTTATAGCTTACCATGACTATATGATTTGGAAAATGGTTGTCAAAATAGCATTCCTTAACGGTAACCTTTAAAAATATGTCTACATTACACAACCTGAAGGGTTTGTGACTACAAATGATTCCAATACGGTATGAATGTTGCTGAATTACATTTTTGTATTAGAGAAAGAATATAGGTCATGGAACATTCGTTTTGATGAAGCCATAAAAGAATTTGGTTTTATCAAAAAATAATGTGAGCCTTTTTTCAACAAATGGTTTAGTAGGAGTGCAGTCGTTTTCTTAATAGTATATGTTGATGACACATTACTCATTGGAAATGAGATACCAGTTTTACAATCTATTAAGGAATTGTTGAATCAATTCTTCTCCATGAAAGACTTGGGTGAGGTAGCATATATTATTATGATCAAGATACACCGTGATAGATCCAAGAGATTGTGGGGCCTAAGTCAAAGTACACAAATTGATAAGATACTAAAGAGATTCAGTATGGAACAATCCAAGAGGGGATTGTTGCCAGCGTCAAATGGCTTTCATCTTTCAAAGAAAATGGGTCCTTAGACACATGTGGAAAGAAAGATAATGGAAAGTACTCCATAAGAATCAGCGATTGGGTCAATCATGAATGGCATGCTATGTACTAGGCAGGATGTCGCCTACGCATTGAGTGAAGTAGGCAGATATCAAGATGACCCAGGTGACCGCCATTGGATGGTAGTCAAGACTATCCTAAAGTATCAAAGGTGTACTAAGTATATGTTCTTGGTTTATAGAAGAGATGAAGAACAATTACTCATATGATATGAAGATTCTAGTTTCCAGACTAATCAAGATGATATGATGTCGCAAACGGGATACATCTTCAGTTTGAATGGAGGTGCAATGAGCTGGAAGAGCTCAAAGAAGAGTTTGGTCACAGATTCTACAGAAGAGTCTGAGTATATCGCAACTTCTGAGGTAGCTAAAGAATTAGTTTGGATGCAGAGATTCATCTAGGATTTAGATGTGATACCTAGCAATAAAGATATCATCACACTGTACTGTGATAATACTACAGAGGTGGCTCTCGCAAAAGAGACAAGGTCACATCAGTGGATGAAGCACATACTTTGGAAGTATCATCTCTTGAGGGATTCTTATTAGAGAGGTAAAGTTGTAGTGGTCTATATTTCTACAGAAGATAATGTGGAAGACACCTTGACTAACACCTTGACTTAGTAGAAACATGATCATCATGTGAGGTCTGGCAGATTGAAGGTTTTAGGCAATTGGCTCTAGTACATGTGGCTGTTTGTAAGAGTTGATGTTCTAGAACCAACTAGTTTTACTTTTAATACATGGATATTTAATGTATTGTTACGTATTGTTCATTGTTCTGCATGACTATGATGTAATAATGTCCTTGAATATTTGTTGCATTGATAAGGTCATGGTTGTTCCCCGCTATGAGGAGAACCTAGAAATGCTATAACAATATTCTTAAATATTGTTATGTGGTTTGATGACATGATATGATGGGACACATATCATAAAGACCTTCAAGTGTGATTACTTGTAAGCTGATGAGACTTCCTCTCCTAAATTTCTCACTTAGTAATCTCTAAGACAAGAGATTATGAGAATAGACCCGCTAGTAGGAATTCTGCATGTTTTTGTGTCATCGGATATTTCTATCTGTGAGTGTGTGTAATGATCCTTAGACTTTAATTTTATCATTAATATGTGCCATGACTTATGAACATTTATTTACTAACGAAAACAGTCATGCAGACAGTTGGCGGGAAGTATGGTACGTTGGGTGCGTCATGAGTGGCATGTTATTAATGGATAAGTTGAGAAAGGATTTGTCCCTTCCATTTATGGAAGTTTATATCTCATCCCTTTGATTGAAATAGAATTGACACACAGAATTCCATGGCCATGGGGTAATGATGAGTTTATTTCATGTAGTCAAAGAACAACGTATCAAGCATAAAAGTTGATGACACAATCATGAAACCTACTTGATGAGATATTGCGACAAAGGGATTATATTACACAGTGAGAGTTCATATGTGGATTTTTTTTGTTGCGACTTTATATTATTTCTCTTGGGTGCCATGACCCATTGATAGATAGTACTCTTGGACTATTGGAAAGCCCGCCTAATGCCAACGAGAATTAATCCTATAGGGTCACACACTAAGTGTTTTGGTGGTCTTGGTTAAATTTTAATTGAATTTAATTAATGAAATAAATATTATTCTCAAGACCGTGGAATAATTTTAGTTAAAATAATCGTATAAATTTTAAAAAATATATTTATTTATTTTATTGAACATTTAATAAATATTTATTTACTAGCTTGTAAATAAAATATTTACTGAAGAGAATAAATTATTTATTTATATATTCTGGTGTTTAATAAATGGAAGTGGAGTTCTAGCGGACCAAGGTTGGTCTGGTAATAAAAGAATTATTTGAGAGATGGTAAATAATTATTTAACTAGTTGGCACAAATTAAAATAATGCTATTATTATTTTGTGAGGCGGAATTTTATTTATAATTCTGTTTTGTGCAAGTTGGCACACTATAAATAATGACGCAGTATTATTATTAAATGATTGGGTTTTCTCTAAGTTCATGAATGTATTTAATTTTCTATTTGGAATTAAATATTGTAACTGAAATTCCATGTATTTAAATAGGAAAGTAACCCTATTGTGCTATACACCACACCACACGTCTGGTGAATTGAGAATTTTTGAGCCAAACAATTTCTCTCTCGAATTATCTTCTCTCCCCTCTCAAGAATGAGAGACGTTCTTCAAGGCCAATGAACAAGTGATCAAGAACGGCTAACATAAGACACTCACTTCACCACGCTAGCACCTGAAGAACGAGCAGTGTTTTTTGGAGGCCATCAGAGCACGTGTGGATCACTGCTAGAGGGATTCTATTTTGGATCCTTACAAGAGAAACAATATAATCTATAAGGGTCAATCTGGATGATCAACATCATCAATGAAGAAAAATACCAAAGACACATGTATTATTTTTCTTTATGAAACTAATTAAATTAGTTATAAACATGATGTGAAAGATCCTCTCTAAAGGGTTCTGGACACTTTATTCTTTATCTAAATCATTGATTATATTCCATGGATACTGGCGTTCATTATCATACCGATCCTATAATAAAAATTGATCTTGGTAAAAAATCAAAATTGAGTGTCATCCCAACCATGCTTCCACTGCGCCTGAAACCCTCACACACACCCCAGTTCATTTAGAAGGATACGACCTGACCTGGTTTGGGTCAAGGTCAGTCTGGTCTGGTCTGGCTAGTCATCCAAACACAATGGGTCACACTGGACCTGACTGGGTTTAGCTAGGTGTCCAACCCTCCTGGTCGCATGGAAACCCGATCTAGTTCATCTTGGCTAGATGTGCCTTGTTTCCAGCCCTTCAGGCGGGTCTAGTCTGATGAGCCATGAGACAGGCTCAGTCCTCAGGGCTAGGGGCGCAGCCCGCCATCCCTAGCTCAGTCAGCCAGGGGGCAGACCAGTGGTACGCCGTCCAAAAGTGTTTGGTCTCCTCTTCCCCACGGGACACCACAATGCCTTATCCTTCAGCCATGGTAGACGGACTGCAGCTCATCCAGCTGAGCTAGGTGGCTCGAATGCGGTCCACCCCCTTCACATGGCGCTCTCCTGGTGCTACAACTCCCACTAGTGTGGCCGGTTGTCTATGGCGTCCTACCACCATAGTGCACTGATGGGAACGCGACTGTCCTCTAGCACGACCGGCGAGGGTCATCCACCTCTGCAGCTGATGTTGCACCATTTGGTGCTGACCACTTCATGTGGTCGGTGGGGGCCAAACACCTGCACCGTCATACTAGTGGTGTTACACTGGTGACCCCTTCCGCAGGCCACCGAAGTTGCTCCAATTGGCCATTCTCTGGCCTGTTTGTGCCAAAGGGCCCCTCGGGTCCCCGCCATCCCTTCCTAGGCCCCAAAATCAAACTTCCAACACTTCAAGAATTCTACCACTAAGAATGCGTGAGCAGTAGTGGCCGGGAATTATTTTTGTTAGCTCAGGACCTCCACGTTCGAGGTTTAAATCAAGTTGGATGTTTGGGGATTGAATTTCATTTATTTCATACAAGTTTTGAATCCCAAATAATAAATCACTCATAAAAGTCACCCTCCCACATAAACGCACGAATCATGAATCAACTTGTTCGTGAGCTGGTATGTGTTTGTTGTTTCTAGAAAATAGGAAGAGCATGGAAGAACATTGAAATAATAATCAAACCCCTACCTCTTTAATGTTTGATGTCGAAGCATTCATCCTTGAGAAATCAAGGTGTTGATGTTGTCTCTTCCAGCTCCGTTCTTCAAGGATGTGTCAAGGATGATGAAGTCTTGTCGGTGTTCTTCTTCATTCTTTGTTGGAGAGGAATTATATTGGAGATTTGTCAGATATTCTCCAAGTTTAATTTTTTCACCTCCAACATGCCAACTAATTATAGGAAACATGTCGCAACATTTTAGTTATATTGTGAGATCGTGATTTCATATTGTTTCATTTATGAAACAACATTGCTGTTACGCTCCCTTTATTGCATCGTTATGTGGCGTGATTAGTTCTATTAATTAGACTCATTAATATGCCCTATCACCGCTTTTAAACCTCATCACGGAGTCTTTATCCGCCACTCAACGGATGAGAAACAATATAAAATAACATTTTAAGTTATTTTATTATTTTTCTCAAAAATTCCAAAAATAAACTTTTCTGTTCGGCCCTTGTCTACCGAAGTTAGGTCACTTCTACGAGAATCTCAATGTTCTGAATTAAATGGGGTCCTCAGGTTTTCTATCCAAGAATTAGTTAAAAATATAGAAAAACCCTCTTGCACATTTAATGAACACACCTTAAAAAAAGTTCAAAATTCTGTTATGGGCCCTCCAGGCCTCGGAATCAGCTTCTTTCAGAGTGCGCGGTCTCAGAATAATTCCATATAAATAAAAAAATCACCGAATTTCTGATAAATTTCAAAATCTGTGTTAAACAAAAATACATTTTTTTACAAAATTTGGAGAATAAAATATATGTTATATATATCAATTAATAATGTAGTTAACATTATTTATTAAATAAATAGTCATTATTCAAGGATTGGTAAATATCAATGAGGGAAATTTGACAGAGTTTAGTGGTCTGATTAGAAAAAGTATAAATAATATTTACTTATATTATTAAATCATTCCACATTTCAATATATTTATACAAATAATAACAATAATTTTATTATATAACATGCCACCTTAGAATTATAATGTTGGAAAGGTTCTTGTTTATGATTTTCCAACCCTAAACCTTCCATAATAGACATCAAATTATATCAATTTATATAATAACCCATATTGTGCACAATGGATATTGAGAGAGACGTTATCAATCTCTAAAAAAAGATCTATAAATATAGAAAATTCTATATCTCCATCCATTATCAATCCATTGAGATAAAATCTTGTGTCCTTCCCCCTTCAATAATAATTATGTTGTGATCATCCAAGATAATGCAAGTAATCATAATCGATATTGTTAGCACCCAATAATTCTATAATGAAGTTATGATAATATTTTCACATATGGATCACCTATAGATAATATTTCAATTTTTTCCTATACATAAATGATTTAACATTGAGATATCGTCTACTGAATCCTCAAAGAATGAGGTAATTACTTATTGAGGTAATTTTATTTCTACACATAAATTAGTTATAAATTACATGTGAAGAATTAACTCTTTTGGTTATGGTTTTTTTCTCCAGTAAAATAATTTACATTTTTCATTGGACATGGAGTTTTTTAATTTGATACAAACAGTATTTATAAATTAAGACTAAAAACCTTATTTTTCCATGTTTTTTAATCACGAATCGACTGAAACCAATTCATATAAGTTGGAAATAAAATTCTAAGAGAACTAAAATTTACTTTGAGAAAGAACAAGAAACTATATTAACATATTTTATATAATTTGAGAAATTTTATCTAAGAAATGAAAGAAAATATATTTATAAAAACATTAAAATTTGGAAGGGGTTTTATTAAAAAACATTGAATTTATTGGGAAAATAACATAATACAAAAAATGTTAAAAATACAATCCCTTCACACTATTGTAAATAAATTCATTGTTGATAGAAAAAAGTTCCAATTTTCATTTAAATATAATTTTGAAGGAGAATATAATAATCCATTTTAAAATATTATTTAAAATGATAAATTTGAGTAATGGTAACTTGAAGTGTTAGAGGATATTGCCACTATTGTGTATTGGATGATAAAAATAAAAACATGAATAATATTTCAAAATATATTTATGAAAATCCACAAAATTAAAATACTATTAAATATTAATATTGTACATATGTAAAGTGAAGTATAATGATCATAATTTTAATTAAATAATTTTATTTCGAAAAAATATATAATATTGGAATGAGGAAAGAATGTGGACATGGGGGAGAAAGGTTCCCATCCAAAATGAAAAGGTAAGGTCATTTCCCCTTATAAGCATCACATTGAGTGAAATTTGAACCAAAGTTGTTCTAAAATTGTAAGAATAAATGTTTTCCCTATGATTATCTAAATGATATTTAAATAATGTTTTAGATATATGAACATGTATTTTCCCAAATGGTTGTTAAAACATATTCAATTTCAAAATCAAGATAAGATTGGTGTATAAACCCTTCTTTCCCCAACCATTAAGAAATAAACTAAAATTACTATATAATAAACATTACCATATTAATAAAATATTTTATAAAACTATTCATATATAATAGCTTTTATATACATCAATTATAATCATTCATTACACTTGTATTAGTAAGTTAATGTTTATTTCCATCATTGGATGTTAGTAATATTGTTTATTTTACACAAGTTTTTTAAGACGGACATTGACCCAAATTAATATATACCATGATAAGCATTAATATATTATCCAATATATTGAAATAAATATGTTTCAATTAGTAATAAATCCCCGTGTCATATTTATGGAAACAATTGCCATGATTCATGAGAATATGATCTATGATGAGACTGTTTTGGTGTAAGATATCGACATTTCTAGCGATGTCTAATATTTATTTCCATATACACTTTTATTATAGATTGTATCATTCCTTGGTTGGGTATTTATTAGAGGTTGTTTCAGGTGAATTTTTGGATGATCATGGGGATTGGTTCAGTTGGATCACAGTTAGGGAAAACTATGTGGTTTTTCCCTGAAAATTGTGCACCCCATTTTGAGCCATATGAAGGGGACACATGGTTTGGAAAAAACATGTGAACAACCTCTATAAACTATGAAACCATATATAGAGAGGTTTTTCATGTTTGGTTCATGTATTTTCACACATTGTCACCACCCCGTGCAAACCGTGCACCAAATATAGTAGGGGCCAACGATTAGGGTTCACAGTTTTTATAACCGTATTTTCCTTCCAAGAAACCATGAATATAGGATTTAAGTTCCTAAAAATTTAATTATAAGTTATTGGACCTGCAGTATATATCTCTATTTCACCCCATATCTAGCTAAATATATTCTCTTTGATCTTTTAGGCTCCAGAGGGGATTCCTAGGATCCTAAAACTCCTTTATTTGTAAATCGAAGATCCAGTAAATGAAATAAAAACTTTTTTGGAATGTGAACTCTTTGATGTTTAGGTCTCTATCTCTCCCACATATTCCACATGAATAGGATTTAATTCCTCACATTTTTATGGTTTATATCTCAGTTTTAATTGATCTTTTTTCATTGGATCTTGATCCTTTATTTTGATCATAGATCCCTTTTACCATTTTGAATTCAGAAATTCGACATCAAATTAAGGGATATGGTTTGGTGAGTGTTCATAAAATATAATAATTGAGGTGATATAATATTTAATTACTGTAGTATTTATCATGATATTTAGTTTTTAGTTTTACCATTGGTTTTCCATTTTGTGCAATTTATTTTTAATTAAAAAAATGATTTCCTTCCCATGTGACCGTGAGACCCTTCATGGATATTTTTTAAAAAGATAGATATTATGAGGTCGGGCATGATGGAAACCCATGGTATATACCAATATCATTGATGGTATGATTCGTGAAAAGTAAACAAGGGAATAATGGATATATGTAATAAAACTAAATCCATGTTTTGTGGATTGATAATGGGATTTAAAGGGATATTTGGATTAACATCGATTGGTTAATGAGATGTGTAATGATTTATTTTAAATGGATTAATGGAGGATTTATAATGTATTTGATTTCGATTAAATTAATAAATCAATGGCTATGTTTGATAAATGAAAGGGTGCACCTAGTTTTTACTCATTGACCAAAGGGTAGGTGATGATGAACCTTGATGTATATTTTTATGCGAATGTGAATACTAAATTCTCAGTGATGGAATGATTTTCCATGTAACCACAGGATTCCAAAATGAGGCTCTTGTAACTTAATATATATTTATATGTGAATGTGAAAAATGAGTTTTGGGTGAGGGACTGATGCTCCAAGTACCCATGGGATTCCAGACTTATACCATATGCCCCTGATGAAAAAATTTGAATTATTTGTACATTGACTATGGATCTAGTAAACCAAATTAAATAGGAATTAAATTCCATAAAAACAGTAAAATCTAAAATCACAATGCTGTATGATTCAAAATTAGGCCCTAACTGAAGATTGTATGATGTGATTTCTTAATGAATAATAAATGTGAAACCTATTTAATTTTTTCATTTGATATTCATTATTTATAAAATATCATACACTGTTATAGAATTTATATTTCTTTATAAGTCATAGGTGGTGGACCACATATTTGTACTAACACTCTACTCCTGACCTTGTTTGGTACCAGAATAGACTTCATTTTTTCATAATAGGAAAATGTAAAAAACTGTATAAAAGATATATGATTTGGGATTCTTATTGAATCCCATATGGAAGTTTTTATTGTGTTATTATTTTTTTGTTTTCATTAAACACATAAAACTTGTATGGAATTACATATTTATAACATAGGGTTATGTTAATTCTCCCTATTTTGGATTTATTCATGTTTTATTTGGTTGATTATTAATTATTATTGTATCTTAGTTATATTTATATTTATATATATTATTTTTATACTTTTATAAAGAAGGTAAAGTCTCCCCACATTACATATTAGACCCTCACTGCTAGTCAAACTTCTATAGAATATGTATAGGTATGATTGAGGTCATGTGGTGAACCGACACAGGACACTAGTATGTGGCACCCAGGTTGGGACACCACAAAGTGGTATAAAAAATAATTTCCATTTTTTTTTGTCCCAATATTTTTTAAAGGTAAATAGGATACTACGTCGAGTCAGAACATGGTCTTGATCTCATTCATTGGAGTATCATTCCCATGTCTTAGGAAAAACCCATGCTTCTAGGGTGGGATAGTTGTTCTTGATGTTTATTGTTATAGTTAAATGTTATTTCACCTTGAATGATGATATTTTTATATGATGTTATTAATTTATGACAAGATACATATGGCTCGGTAAGGAATATTAGTTGAGTATGAATTCATCATTCAATGCACATATGATTTTATGCACAATGCATCATTTTAAATACACACAGAAATGAATATTATGATTATGTTCTGGGTGAGAAATTTATTTTTGTTAATATAGTAATTTATAATAAAAAATGGTTCATAATAAAGAATTTACCATTGAAAAAGATGCTAAATATGGTAATTTTATGTATTTATGAAATACATGTTTAATGAGAGATTTATGAAATGAAGATTTGTTACCCAATGTTTGCCATGGACCAGAATTGGGATTGTTAAGGGTAGTGCTATTGCCTCAATTTTTACTTTATGTAACATATGTGGGATTACCTTTTATGGGATTATGTGAATCTCTCTTGTGAAAATCTATTAATTATATATTATGTGTCCAAAGAAATTTTCTTGAAATTGTAGATACATTCCTCCATTATTATGATTTTTGGTGAGTATTGTTTCCTTTGGGATATTTACATACATGAGATTTTAGGTGTTCACCTGATATTGGGGAAGAATTGGTTTGTATTATACCAAGATCTAAATTACTTTTAACACTGGACAATAAATTTTAAATCTCCTAAGGGTTAGATATATTTTCACTGTGGAGAATAGGATATCCAGGAAGGTTATACCTGGCTTGTTTATGAACAACTTAGGGAGATCACATTCAAGGTTTCATGTTTTTTTGAATTATGGTGCGTGTGAAACATAGTTTCATTCCACCAATAGTTGACATATTTTAGGACGCATTTCAGGAACACTTATCTAGACTACCACCATAGAGAGATATTGATTTCACAATTCATCTAATTCCTAGGGTAAAAACATTTTCATTTTTACATTATAGAATGGACCCAAAAAAAATTCAATGCCTTAATACTTAGCTGGAATAATTGGTTGACAATGGATCTATCCATCTGAGTGTATAACCACTAAGATCTCCTATTTTTTCTAAGAAGGACAAAAAGATTCTGCACTTATGCTTTAATTACCAGAATTTAAATTAGATGATAGTTAAGAATTGGTATCCTCTTCTACAAATTGACAATATTTTTGACCAGTTAAGGGGTCACTTTGGGTTCTTGAAGATCAGTTTCAGGTCTGGGTATCATTAGTTTAGAATAATAATTTCTAATATACCATGAAGTACATTCAAAAGTATCTATGACCTGTATGAGTTTTTCGTGTTGTTTTTTGTATTGGAAAATGATATGGATGTGTTTATGACCTTGATCAAATGAATCTTACACCTATTTTTGGATTAGGTTTTTTGTGGTTTTTACAAAAAAAAAATATTTATGTACTCTTATACTCATCAAGATCATCCCAATCATCTTGACATCATCTTGAGTACACTCTGATAGCCTATAACATATACCATGCTATACAAGAGTCAATTTTAGATAAGTTGGTTACTTTTCATGGGACACATCATCTCAGATAATGGTGTGTTGATGTACCTATATAATGTTTGGGTACTTGTTTATTGGGAGAATCCCAAGGATGATTTTAAAATACAATTTTCTCTGGTATTGGTAGATTATTATCATATATTCATAAACGAATTTTCCTATTTGGTATCACCACATTCGGGTTTGACCAAGATGGGTATCAATTTTGAATTTTCTATAGCATGTGAGAATGCTTTCTAGGAGTTGAATAAGTGCTTGAATACCGTACTTATTTTGATACTTGGTGATGATTATATCTTGCCTTGTGAGGCATGTGGGATTGGAATTCGAGAATTGTTGATGGAGAGTTATCCAGTCATGGACTATAGATCATGACAGTTGAGTCCACATGAATATACTTATCCTATGCACAATCTTGAGTTGGTCATGGTGGTTAATTCCATAATGTGTTGGTGGTGTTACCTGTTGAGATAAAGGTTCATTGTGTGTATTTTCCACATAAGTTTTTAGTACATCATATCGTAATGATATTTCAGTCTTTAGAACTAGAGATGGGTGTAGTTTATGTAGTTGTTTGACTTTTATCTATCCCATATGCCAATGAATGGAAATGGTGTTTCTAATGCTTTAAGCCAAAAGACACAGAATTAGGTAATCCAGGAGTCCAAATCTGAATTGATCATGCTGTTTTTTTGGTTGAGATGCATATAGAGGTCGAAGAGGGTCAGGGTAATATGAATCTTGTGTCCTTATCCATTGAGTCTACACATCTAAGCAAGACTAAGTACTGATAGTGCAAGGATCTGTTGTGTTTAGACTAAAGGGATAGACATGAAATTGGGGAGTCACCTTCCGACTACACTATAGTGAGAATAAAATAATCTATGTCTGCAACTATGTTGGTGTGGATATTTTTATTTGATAGTAGTTGATGCATGAGTTTCTTGAAAATAAGGGAATAGTCCACCCTAGTTTGATGAAATTTCATGGTGTCCTTTAGAGAAATTATTTTAGGTTATGAATGAAAAAAATATTGTGGGTTTTGTGACACGATGCTACACCTATCAGTGGGTAGAGGTTGAGAATCAATGACTCATTGGTATGTTTTATATGTTTTCCATTTTGGAATGGAAGTGGGACAATGTTACCATGGATTTTGGGGTGGTTCTTCTGAGTTGAAATTTGAAAAGTGATATGAAATGGGTTATTGTGGACAAGTTGATGAAAGTGTCCCATTTATTACCTATCTAAGAAACTCTCAGATTTGATTAGTTGGGATATATATATGTTTGAGAGATAGTTTTTTTACATTGGGTTCCATAAACCATAGATTTATTTCTTGACTCACGTATCATTTTTTTGAATTTGGAAAGGTTAGGATAATTCATTAGGTTTTCATGTGTTTATGAGAAAGGATTTTCACCCATAAATAGATGCTAAATTAGAGTGTACTATTCAAGTGATATATGGAACGTTGCAATCATGTATCATTGAATTTAGGGGATCTTGGGAGAATCACATAGTAGTGGGTGTGTTCACCAATAAAAATTGTTATCACGAGACAATTCATATGGCACAATATGATTTTATTTAATATTGGCCATGCATATCACTATTATGTTGGATGAAGGTTGGAGATTTAAATTTATAATGATAACTTTTATCATAACATGGTTGGTTCTTTCTTCAATATCATTCTCAATAAATTTTGAGAATTTTTTAAGCCCATTTTTTTATGCATGTTTGGAGCCCACTTAAGGGAAACTATGTAGTTATCCCACGAAAACTGTGTGCTCGATTTTGAGACTCATGAAGGGGGAGCACAGTTGGACCAAACTGTGTAGCCACCATCCCCAAACCGTGCACCCTGGGATAGAGGGTTTTTTCATGGCCATGACATGGTTTATCAATGTATGAACCCCCTTGTGAAAACTATACAACCCAGACTATAGAGGAACACCATTTCTCAAATTATGCATCCCTTCTAAGAAACCTTGACCATGGACATTAAGTTCAAAAAATTGTAATAAAAAATATTGATCCAGTAGTTTATATACCTAATAATCCCCACTCAACCTAATATTATTCCATATTATCTTGGAGGCACCCAATAAGATTCTAAAGCTCCTCAAACTCCTTTTTTATGAATTGAAGATCTAGTAGAAGAAATCAACACCTCTCTAGAATGTGATCTCTTCCTCATTTACATATTTTTTCCCCATGTATAGGGGTAATTTAATTTAATTTTTTATTATTTATAACTTAGTTATAAGGGATATTTTTTTACTATATCCTTATCCTAGTTGTTCATCCTAGATCTCCTCCACTGTTGTGAATTTGACCACTCTACATCGAATGGAGGGATATAGTTTTGTGAGAATTCATTAATAATCCAAATATTGGTATTATAACTACTAATTCCCATATTCTTGATCATGATATTGTGTTTTTAGTTATACTATTTCATTTCCACATTGTATAATTCATTTCAAATTAGAAAAATTAATTGATTCACATATGATTCTGAGACCCTTCACAGATCTCGTTGGACCCATCAGAGATTATGATAACATGCATGATGGAAACCCATGGGGTATTCCAATATCCTAGAAATGATTATTATTGAAATGTAAATAGGGTAATAATGTGTATATGGAATTGAAAACATAATTTATTTTCATAGTTTGATAATGAAATTTAAAGGGTTGATGGAATTAACCTCAAAGGGTTAATGAGCTGAGTAATGACTGATGATAATTTAATTCATAGGGAATTTCAAATATTGTTATTTATATTAAATTTATTAAATTTTTGAATTATTTTGATAAATAAATAGTGCACTATTTTATGAATTATTGATAGCAGGGTCACTAGTGATGAAACATGATGAATATTTTTATTTAAATGTGAATAATGAGTTGTGGGTGAGGGACTAATGCTCAATGTACCCATGGTGTTCCATGTTATGCTATAATACCACATTGTATATTAATATATAAAATTGAATAAGGATTTTGGTTTGAGGAACAAATGCTTCAAGTACCCAAGGGGTTCAAGACTGATGATCTAGGCCCCCGTTCAATGAATGTGAATTAAAAGTACTCAAACTGATGCCCTATGTTGCCGAATGAAATTAGAAATAAATTTAAAAATGAATGACAATGAAATGTGAAGCATGTAAAATCCTTATGCTGTATAGTTTAGAAGTACCAAAGGGGTTCAAGATAGATGATCTAGGTCCCCGTTCAATGAATGTGAATTACTAGTACTCAAACTAATGCCTTATGTTGCCGAAGGAAATTAGAAATAAATTTAAAAATGAATGGAAATGAAATGTGAAGCATGTAAATTCCTTATTCTATATAGTTTAGACTTCATAACTGGATGATGTATGTATGATGTAGTTCACTAAAAATTAATAAATGTTTAAAAAAAATTGCTTTTTAATTTTACCATAATTCATTATAAAACTGCATAAACTCTTATAGAATGGATATTTTTTTATGCCAATGGTGGTTTCCTAATGAGTTTTAATCACACCCTACTCATGTCATTGTTTGGTACATGAATAGACTGCATGTTTGTAGGAAAATATAAGTGAAAATCCCTATGTTAGATGGATGTGTTGGGATTCAAGATGGATACTGGATAAGGGAACAAGACATATGAGAGTTTTTTCTGTTTTATTTTTTCAGGTTTTCATTAGATAAATGAACTTTTTTGGAATTTCATATTTAGAACTTTCATTTATGGTCATTTTCATTTTTTTGGATTTATTTATCTGTTTTCTAGTAGATTATTTATTATTGATATATCTTCGTTATTTTTTATATTTATTTTCACTGTTAATCAAATTTTATAAAGTGGGTAGAGTATTGTCATGATACATATAAGACCCTCACTTCTATTCGGTAGCCTATAGAAAATGGGAAGGTACTCCTGAGGTCATATGGTGAACCAGGTCGGGGCATTGGTATGTGGCACATGGGTCAGGACATCATATTCTGGTATTTTATTAATATCAACATATTATATAATAATAACTCTTAATATTGTTTTCATAATATTATAATAATATTAATAACATATGTTACATATTAATATCATGTATATTTATAAAATATTTTTTTAAAAAAAAATCATATAAGGTGATACTAAAAAAACTATTTTCTTCATAGAGGTGGTAGTCTACACGTAATAGGAGTGGCGTTTTCATTTTTGGAGTGTTTTGGATTGTAAATATAAGGACTATTTAATCAATACATATATTTAATAATTTATAAACATAGTATTTTTCAATAAATTTATTTTTATAACCTTCGATATTTGGAGATGATGCAAAATGAAATACATCATTGATAAAGGTGGTAGTCCACACATAATTGGAGTGACATTTTCATTTTCTAATGAATGGAAAGAAGGTAGATAATGCTTGTTCCATAAAAATATTAATTTTTTTCTAATAATGATAATGATGTTATAATTTTAGTATAGGTAGAATATATTTTTATGTTGTGGAAGATGAAATCAAGTAACATAAATGAAAAAGGTGTGGTTACAAGTTTATACTTTACTCCATAGGAAAGCTCTCTGATCCTTCATAGAATGTCCTTTTATGGATTCAAACACCTCTAGGACATGGGAAATAGTGTTTAGAAGGGGTGTTAGTATATTTTTTACCCAATAGTATTTAGGTGTGTGGATAATTGTAGTGGTGAGTGGATTCTTTTATAATTGAGGGGGTGAAACTTCTATAAATACATTTCAAATTCAAAGGAAAGTGGATACCAAGTCGATCAAAAAAAATATGGGATGCTTCTATGGTGATTCCACTATCATCTTAAAAAATAATAGATATGTTTTGAGATATTTTAATCATTCCCCCTTAATTTAAATTTTTATTATAATTGACATTTAAATGGTAACTTATTTTCAAAAATGGATAATGTATTTTAATGAAAGCATACAAAATTTCACTTATTACGTGATTGGAAACTCTTGATCAAATATTATGAAAAGATTTTAATATATTAAATTTCCCTTGGTGGTAAAAAATAATTTTAATAAATTTTTTCTTTATGCAACAAAAACATATTTTATAAAAAACATTTTTTATGCACAAAATTAAATTTATACAAAAAATAATTGTATAGTATTGACTCCAATAATATTTATTCGTTTATGTAATAAAACATTACATTTATGATAAACTAATATAGATCCAAAACTAAAAGGATAATTGTGAATACCTAAATAGTGGAATAGAACAGAAATTAAATTTTTTATTTGGAATAAAATGTAATTTCGGTTTCAAAATGTCATACATGGGTTTCTAAATTAAAATTAATAATTTTAAATGTATAATTTTATATATAAAATATATTTTTGAATAGGAATAAATTTTTATAAATCTTCAATAAAAATTTATATCTTTATATTGTCATAAATGTAATTGTATTTTAATAGTTATATTTTAAATATACATCCAAAAACAAACATTTAAAGAACATAAATTAAAATTTAACCTAATTTAATTTTGTACGATGATCCCAAAAAATCAATCCATTTTCTTAGAATAATTTTATAAATATGATAAATTTAATTTCTAAATAAATAAATAATTTATATGGAAAAGAAATTATTTTATAGAATAATTATAATAAAAATGTATTTTGTGGTATTAATAATATTTTATATTAATTAAAAATTTAAAATTAGAGTGTATATATTTTTTCACATTGAAAAATTTAAAAGAATACTTTAAAATAGATAATTTTAGTTTATTTAGAGAAAAATAAATAACATATAGAAAAATAAAATTCTTTATAAAATAAATCATAAATTATTTTATTCATAGCTCATTGATTAATTGTTTGATAAAAATTAATTAAATTTCATCAGTTCATTAGTATCACAATTTTTACTTGAATTTTATAAACACATAAAATCGTTCTTTAGAATTGTAGACAAAAAATGTAATGAAAGATAATCATTCCTAAAACATGGGGTGTGACATTCTCCCCAAATAAAGGAATTGTGAACTCACAATTTTAATCAATTTACATGATGAATGTATATGTCTATATTATTTAAATATTTATTCCTTTAGGTATAATTTCTAAAAATAAATTCTCTTTTAAATCTTAGAAATGAATAATAATCCCATATTTTACCTTATGATAGGCATATACCAAATAATGAATTTCACACCAAGAATTAAACCTAAACTCCACACTTGATCAGGTATTAAAATCCATATAACTGAATTAATCATCCTACAGAGTTCATATCCATTCATTATTTAATAGCTAGTCAGAGGTTGGGTTTCAATATGAAATGTGACTTCTCTATTTATATAATTAAAATAGATTCAAAGTGGATATAGTTAATCTATTTCCAAAATTAAATTCATCTAAAGGAAGAAAAATACTACTTTCACAAATTAAATTCTCAAAAACATCAATTTGGAATAAAAAAACATACAACTAAAAGATTTATTTGATAATTAAATATAAAATCATCGAGGGGACAATCTTATATTATTATAAAACATGATAGATATTCTAGAGTGGATATAAATTGATTCCTATTAAGATGTCATTAAATCTAGATCATAGGATAAGTGGAAATTATTTATCAATATTAACTTCAGTGGTATCCATTTCATTCGTTCTTCCTTGTTACCTTGGTCTTAGAGACTATTGGGGTCTATTATCCTTATAATACCTTAGGTTAGGGATTTGTTTTATAATTCCTAAACTACATAAATTTGAATCATTGAAATATGGGTGGTGAATTAGTTGGTACCTTTCTACCATCCATCATATTTTCTCACTATTTATCTCTCTTTTATAATCATAGGATCAATGGACAATCCTTCCACCTTTGAAACAATTTCTTATTCCATTGAGGCATCCCCCTGTGTGTTTCTTCTCACATTCTTGAGATATAGGAAATTAAATACTTTTCATCCATAGTATTTATAACCCGATCATTCATCAAACTCAATTTTTAACTTATTTTATGTGTTTAGGAATTTTACATTGTGTAAATCTATATCTATAACTCAAGATAAATAGTTAGGAATAACCACATTATTTCTCACTTGATATCTAATCCTATTTGGTTGTTCATTGGGGTAATCCAATTATTGTACATGGAACCCATTGTTAACTTAGATCACCTGTTCTTCATCCATTACATTAAATAATTGATATTTGAGGTATAAAGATAATTAAAATAAGAAATTTATTAAATTAAAATTAATAACCTATATAAAATAACACCTAAATTACGTGTATACATTATAAATATCAACGTTTCAATCTACTTTATCTATCTTCATGTTCAAATTATGTTATTTAACTTATCTTGTTATATGTTGAATCACCCAATTCCATTTATATCCTTCCTAAGTTTCATAAGAAAATGTGAATTAACCAAATCAAATCCACCGAGAGTGTCAAACTAGGTGTGCAACTACACCAACTGTTCATTCACTATGTGTAGATCAAGTTAATACTCTACTACAAATAATTGGGTTTTTAGTCCGAGTTTCATTTTTTCAAGAGCCTATATTCACATATTTTTAACCAAATATGTATGTTATTTATAGTTTTCAACATATTTATACTTTACTAAAAGTTTATTATTTTTACTATATTTAGACTTATCCCTTAATGTTTTCACAATAATTCTCTTTTAATAATCCCAAAAAATAACTAACCCCGCTTAGATACAAACTGTGGTGAACTAAAATAAACATCCATAAATAATACAACCATTCAATGTTTTATTCATTACCTATCAAAATAAGTAACAGCCCAAGTCAAATAGGTTTAATGTATTTGGAAACTCAATACATAAGAAACTTATTTTAAAAAAAATTCAACATCTCCCACTAATATCTGTATATAAGATTCAGCTATACACATAATCTAACAAACAATGATCTGAGTAAAAGTGAAACAAATGAAGGGGTGAGACCGGAAGCATAGTAAGGGTAAAAAGGAGGATAAATAATTGATCATCATAAGTGATCCTGAATGTATTATAATATAATAAATGTTTATATACTTAACATAATAGATTTATACCCAATAAATAATATTTCATTATCCGTGACTCATAGCATAATGTTTTGGTATAAAATAAGACATTACTTTTAGGAAAACCAAAAAATATGAGACATAAGAGAGTAACCGATGAATTATTATAAATAATAAGACTATGGTAGAAACATAATCATAGGAAATAATTCACTTTTTCAAGGATTACTACCAATACTATCATCGTATAGTCGATCATGAATCACAATTGTTTTCTCATATCGTAGTGGACTGATCAATAATAATTATTCGAGATAATGGGTAAATCATTACAAATCACCTCACATCATTATCTATTTATATATATAAATCGTTAACTTGCACATTTATGGGTTATATAGGACCCATATTCCATATAAGGATAAACAACACATATGTGTTCCAAAACAATTAGAAACATTCACACTTAATCATAGACTTATTAACCTTTGAACATATATAGGTTTTTTAAAAACATCCATAATCCAAAATCATAATACATCCATTAAAATAATATTAATGCTATCATTAGATCATATTCACTATTGAAGAAAAAAATCATTATAGTATGTTGACATTGTTGAAAATCAATTTTATATGACTATAAAAATTTACATAAGGAAATAAGAGGAAATAAAATATGGTAAATTTTTTAATGAAAGTCATTGGTGAAAATAATTATTGTCAGCGGTCACATTTAAATTTCATTTTCAATGACATAAAAATAAAAAATATATGTTTTCTCAAAAGATAAATCTGAAAAATGGAACCCTAAATCGAGAGAATGTCGAAGCCCATAAATTTGCAGTGGAAGAAAAAAGATACATAGGAGAAAAATATTTCAAAATATATTTATTGAAAAACAAAATGATTAAAGATTTGTATACATTCACTCTTAAAATAGGTAAATAATAATATGAAGTTTATAAAAAATAATACATATTTTGATTTCAAAATTAAAAATGATAATATTTGTGGGATGAAGTAATATAGACATTGAGGAGAATGTTTCATGTCTAAATAGAAGAGGTGTGGTCTATTTCAATTAAAAGTATCAATTCAAGTGAAATATAAACCAATGGGGAATTGAAATGGTAATAGTAAATTTATTCCCCATGAGTAAACATAATAGAATAAAATTCATGGGTTTTAGAGATAGTAAAGAATAATTTCCCCAAATTGAAGTTCAAATATAAACAATCTCAACTTTATGATGATATTGGAGAATATACCCTTAACTTTTTAGTCCTAAAAGTCAGGTAATCACTTTATCCTCATGTATAATAATCATAAAAATAATAATAAATTATTTAAAAACCTTATGTTTATCTATGACTATTTATATTATTAAATAATAATGATTCATTCCACATGTATTTGTTATTAAATGCCTATTTTCATCATCGGATATTAGTAATTTTGATTGTTTCGCCCAACGTTCATGATTGATACATCAAAAGATGTTATTTAATATCAATTTATTCATTATATTATCATAAAATATATTTAAATAATTATTCATACATCCCTACATGCCTATTTTATGGAAACTGTGTTCATGATTTTTGAGAAGGAGATCGATGATGAGTGTGTTTTAGGTAATTTACCAATTCCATCACATTACATTATAATTATGGTTACTTTTTGGGTCATCCTTTAAGAAAATTATTAATGAAATATATTATTCCTAAATATCATATATATTAATCAATTATATGGTAGAATGATCCATCTAATGTGATGATGAAAAAGGAAATATATCATTATTGGAGGTCGTAGTCTGCACATAACATGAGTGATTTTTTAATTTTTAGAGTGGTTGGGATTATAAATTTACTACATAGTTTTCCTTCACATAACCTTAATATTGTAATGAAAATCATAATTATTCATTAAATTTTTTCTTTATACTATCCATTAAAGTTTGTGATAAAAATTAAATACTTCATTCATGGAGATAGTTGTCCACAGAAAACATGAGTGGCATTTCCATATTCTAATGAATGGAAAGAAGGTTGATAATTGTTATTAAGTATATAGAATACAATTTTAGTTTAATAATGATACATAAATTTTTATGTTACCACATAAATAATAGAATTATAGGATGTGGAATGATAAAGAATGGAATATGAATGAAAAAGGAGTTTTTAGGAGTTTTTACATTACCCCTTAGGATAACTCCATGAACCATGGTATTCACCATAACTTTTATAAATTTAATTCACTTTATAATAAGTACATGTATTATTAAGTAATATTTTCATAGAAAAAACATCCATTAATATTGTTATATGGAACAATAAATCATGTTGGATTTAAAAGAGCGCTTAGAATCATAACCATTGATAATGTAGTTGTTGAAGAGTGATCGATAAGATTCTTATATATTAAGGGTCAGGATATTTTATAATTTACATATAAGGAATAAGTGGTGGCCTAACAATTAGTATTGTACCCTATGAATCCCATTTATAGGATCATGTGTGGGTGACTCAATCACTAGGATTTTTTTTAAAGGATGATTCCCTGATCGAAGACCAGAGCACTAAAATAGATTAAGAAAAGTTACAAAATTCTAAAGGAGGGGAATTTATTACCATCATTCTGGTGAAGAGTTGTGAATTCCTCTAGAAGTATGTACATGCATGTGCAATTTCTAACAACACCCTTATTGGCAAGGTCATCTGCCACTTTATTCGCCTCTCTATAGGTGTGAGTGATAAAATGATTGAGCCTATGTAGTGCAAGAAGTTGATCCATTTAGCAGTAAGGGTATATGCCATGTGAAGTTTTCCATGTCTAAGATCCCGAACGATGGTCTCTGAATCACTCGCAATCCAAACGTTGTTCCAGCCTTTTTTCCTTATCAATTCAATATCATTTATGATACTGAACATTTCTGCTTCTAGGGAGGATACATTACCACACAAACCATAGAAGCATCCTTGAATGTCCCCATTGAGGTTTATGGATATGAATATATATCTAGAAGGTCCATGGTTTCCTTTTGAGGCGCCATCTACGTTCATATTTCTCCATCCAGGAATAGGTGGCTGCCAGAAAACATCTAGCAGACCATTCAGCATGCTATATTGTCCCTTGATCCCAAGTCGTCTCAGGATAAAGAAATCTCTGATCAAAATGTGGAAAGTCCCTACTTGCATGATTCCTTCCTCTATGATCACAATGCGGATTTTTATCTGAGCTGCACGAAAATTGAAAGCAATATTTTGTGCTTAATTGAATTTCTGTCATACCAGATAAGATGCATTAGTTCTACCACAGCTGCAATGAAAAGATGGTGAATTTGAGTAGAGGAATCCATGGAAGTGCATTTTTGAAGCTACAAACCAATAGAATCCAAACATGTCCACCTAAAATAACAAAATTCAAAAATGTAAACTCATAAGGCAGAAGCAGTAACACAAGATAGAAACAGATGATTAGTATCCTCTCTGTATTGGTTACACATGCAACATTTGGAGAAAAGTTGAATACCACACATCTGAATATTGCAATTAGTGGGAATTATGTTATGATAAATCCTCCAAATGATAGTTTATCGAGAGGGCCTAACCAATTTATTGTTAAAATTCCTTAACCAAGAAAAAGAGTTGGTGTGGTCAAAAACCTTATCCCTATAATAAAGCTTGGAATTCCGCACACCATTATGAGCTGGTTCCCATACTAGGAAATCATTGGTGTTGACAGAGGTATATTTATTTATAATAGTATAGATTTAATCATGTATATCATCATTAGGGGAACTCATCCAATCATTTATGGTGATGTTTAAATTTGCATAAAAAGGGATGTGATCAACCATTCTACTAAGAGGTATTCAATTCCAGTTATCTAACCAAAAAAGAAGAGAGGAATTTATGTTGACTACCCATCTAGAATTGTCCATGATTTTAGAAAAACTATATTTGATTGAAGACCATATCTAGGAGTCCAAATAAGAATTTTTTCTTCTTCTAGGGTTATTGTAGAATCTATCACGAAGTAAATCATAGGTTTGAGAGTTATTGTTCATAATATTCCATGCAAGTTTATCATGAAGGGACTCATTGAAATAATTATGTTTTTTTATCCCTAACCCTCTATTACAAGTTGGAGTTCAACAAGTTTTCCAATGAACAGTGAAAAGTTTCCTTTCAAGAGTGATTCCACTCCAGAAAATATTCTTTAGCTTCTATTGATCTTTTTTAATAATTCAGCGAGCCATTTGAACACCATCATAAAATACACCATTTTAGAAACAATAGTGTGCTTGACAAGACAAATTCTCCCTACCATCGATAAGGTTTTGACCTTCCTGTAGGAGAGTTGGTTAATGATCTTGTCAAAAATGCTAGAAAAGTAAGTACATTTGGGTTTTACCTAGAAGATAGGGACCCCAAGGTAATTAAAAGTGAATAATCCTTCCTTTATCCCAAGTTCATTCATGACATCAATTTTTCTAGGAGCGGGGAAATTTTTTCCAAAGTAAATAAACGATTTACTCCAATTTATGGATTGACCAGAGACATTCTCATAATGGGAGAGGACATCCTTAAACCTTTTTATGTTTTTCCTATATTTTTGCAGAAATAAAATTATATCATCAACATATAAGAGATGCGAGTGGAAATTTAGAGTTCTAGAGGAAAATATGGGCTTTATAGTTCCCTGATTAATATAATATGTGATAAGCCTTCTAAGGTAGTCTTTAGAAATAACAAAAAGTATGACAGAAAGAGGGTCTCCCTATCACACACCTTTTATACAAGTGAAAAAACCCTTATGGGAACCATTGATAAGAACAGAAATGCGAGCAGAGTTAAAAAGGGGTTTTATTTTGCTAACAAGTCTATCGTTAAATACAAAACTATATAGAATATTGTAAATGAAACTCCAATCAATGTTATAGAAATACTTACTAATATCTAATTTAATGGCCATACTTCCCCCTATTTGATTCCTTTTTAACAAGTTTACACGTTCAGAGGAAAGGTATATACAGTCCTGTATATTTCTTCCTTTTAAGAACCCAAATTTATTCCTGGATATAATGCTATTTCAATAGGATTTATTCTCTTAGCTAACAGCTTGGATATGATTTTATAAACAGTGTTAATATAAGCGATGGGCCTAAAAAGATGAATTTTAGAAGTATTTTCCACTTTAGGAATGTGGGAAAGAAATTGAACATTGATACCATAAGGAAGGTATCCATTATTAAACAAACATTTAACTAGGTGACAAACATCATTAGAAACAATGTCCCCGTGTTGCTAAAAAAAGAATTAGTGAAGCCATCAAGGCTGGGGGAACCATCATGTTTTAGACTAAAGACCACTTCCTTGATTTCATGATCAATGGGAATACTATTACAAAGGTCATTCTCATTCCCCCAACTAAGAGAGGAATGATATCGGGCTTGATGTCCTTATCCCGAGAGGACCCATTAAAAAGATTACTAAAATAGTTAGTGATATGATTGTCAAAAGCCCCTTCATTATCAATTATGAGATCCCTGTCTTTATGTAAGGCGATAGGCCTACAACCTTTCTAGCCCTTTGAAGAGCATTAAATAATTTAGTGTTTCTGTGACCATCTTTAAGTCAGTTGACTCTAAGAGTTTGTTTCCTGATATTATCCCTAAGAGCAAGAAGATTGTTAATTTTATTGTGAATCTCTATTTCATGAGTTGGATCCTTAGTAAAGTCATTTTGAGTTAAATCATTTTGAATATGATTTAGATCATGCTCTAGGGTTCCAATTGCATACCATTTTGTCGGATTTTGTCCTTGCATCAGACCATGAGTTTTTTCTTTATAATATTAATCTTCTTGATACAGGCAAAGGTATCATTAGTGCTAATTGAGTTCCATGTATCCCTGACAATCCTGTTGCAATCCGAGTCAGTGCTCCCGACATTATTGAACCGAAAAGAAACAATGGGCTTATTGTCTCTAGATTTTAAGCTCATCAAAATGGGATGATGATCAGAATTAAGTTTAGGCAAAGTAATACTAGAAATGGTATGACATTTATCAAGATCCTGGAAATTTGTGAAGGCTCTATCTAGATTTCTTACTAAAATTATATTGCGTTGTCTTCTATACCAAGTGTATTAAGCACCAACTAGACTAATCTCCACCAGATTATTATCCTCAATACAAAGTTTAAACTCTTTAGTGGAGATATTAGAATGTAATTATCCTAATTTTTCACTAGACACAAGAATAGCGTTAAAGTCTCCAACAATGTCCCAAAGGTCTTTGATAGTGTTGTTAAGGGAGGATATATTGTTCTAAAGAGTTCTCCTTTCCCAATACCTATTGCAAGCATATAGAAAAGTAAAAAAGAAGGTATTCTTATGAAAATTTATTTCACATGTTATGGATTGATTATCAACATTGTAAATATTGAAATTATTTATAGAAATATTAGCAATGACACATAATGAGTCGTAAGTGCTGTTGTTAGATGTAGAACCTATAAGATTATAACCATATTTATCCAAATTATTAAAACCTGAAGTGAAATTGATTTTAGTCTCAGATATAGAAAGAATCATAGGTTAATGTTTAAATAAAAAGTTCATACAAGTTGTGAAGGTTTCCGGGTTAGCTATAACCTAACAATTCCAGTAGAAAATATTCATTTATACTTACGCTTGGGGCTAGGCCCCTTATTTTTGTTACCTTTGGAGTTCTTCCCCCATTTTTAATTCCTTAATTTCTTGGGAGAGGAGTTGTTTTCCTTTTCATTTTTTCCAAAAAGTACCTGGAAGGTATAGGGGAAGTTTCATTTATTTTCATACCTACTGAGGTCCCCTCTTGATGAAATTGTGTGCTGCCCTCATCTTGTATTGCATTTATCTGTGTCTTTTCTTTTTCAATGTTTTTAAACTTCTGGATTTTCATATAGAAGTGTTCAACACAGTTGCATGCAAGTCATGTTTCATGTCTAGCAGACCACCCCCTCTAATCTGTATAGACTTACTTCTATTACTCATGTCGTCCATGCCCTGTGAAGTAAGAGGGGGGTCCAACATGTGAGCAGATTTTGTCAGCTTAGTTTCATTATTTCTTACTCCCTTCCCTACCGTGCTATCAAGAGATACACGGAACTCCTCCTCCTACTTGATATCAGTGTGTCCATTCTCCTCATTATGTGTACCGCCCTCAAGTGCAGGCTACTTATTAGAGGACATCAGGTTCTGTGAAAAATTAGAAGGAGCCATTTTTTGTACAGGGCCACATAACTTCTTTGCTTCAGTGGTCATCAATTAATTCTTCCCTGTTATGCAGTTAAATATTTGAATTCTTGGAGGTTTGTCTGCTACATTAGACACTTCTTTTCCAGCCTCTTCAACTCTAGATCTATTGGGGTTTCAACTTCAATCACTAGATGAGTCAGATTCCACCATGAATCTGTTACTGCAAGTTACAAATTTGGATGAAAAATGTTTAGTGGGCTGCATTTGTTTAGAGCTAGAGTCTGGTGGTATTTGTGAGGTTCCTAAATTAGAATTAGAAACATTCAATTTAGGACCAAGAGTCCTGCCTTCAAATAAGTGATCATTGCTAACATGAGGTCTATGAAAAATTTGATTTGCATCTATATTTCCATCTTTGACTTGTCTAGAATTTAGATTCTTCTCAATAGTGTCAGCTTGGATGGAATTGTTGAAAATTTCAAGGAACATAGATAACATATAATCAATAATAGACTCCTCCTATATTGAATGTTTTTCCATATCAACCATCTCCGCCAATGTATGTTTGATGGGGGCCTTTGAGGCATAAGGGTCATCACTCTTTCTAATCCATTGTTTCTTTCTCTTGACATACTTGTCAGCCTCAAAAACTATTTTATTATTCTTTCTTCCTTTCCTAAATTCAGCCCAATAATTTTCATTAGGTGGTGTGATTTCTTTCTTATCACATAGAAATTGATAACAGTATGACCAATGATTTTGCAATAATCAAAAAAAGGGGCCTATGTTCATACTCAATCCTTACCTCAGTCATGTAGTCCTTGGCAATAAAAGCAATGACATGAGGCAATTTCGAATCAAGATTGACCATTACCATGATTCTCGTATATTATCACAAATAACCATTCTAGTGGGATTCCTATGTAAGAGGTGAGATCATTTAAAATTTTGGGGTGCCAAATATACTATCTTATTCCATGCAATCGAATCCATATTTTCACCATGTAATTTCTATGTGTAAATGGATTGAATGGATAATCCCAAGTGGATAGCCGAAGTACACCTGGATTCAGATGTAAATTTCCATGCTTCCAGAAACAATCTAACTTCTCTTGATAGTGCAATATAATTTGAAAATATCCTCTCCCAATTGGAACTAATTTCCAATTTTAAAATCCCAAACAATGGCCAATCCTCTATTTTATCTCATTTGTTGGGCATGGTTTGTCTCCTTGAAGATAATAAATTAAACCAAGAATAGAAAACTTACATAATTTCTCTCTCTGTAGTAGGTCTTCGGGGTCCGCTTCAATCATAAATCCTCTATCCTTGATCTTTTTAATTCTTGGGGGCGTTGTTGAGGAATATTTTTGCAGATACCTGCCTTTAAGTGCCTCAGAAAAGGAGATACCCTTGATAGGTTGTTGTGAATCCCGATTGTCATCCATGGGTGGATTTGCAACCACCTACACCTTAGGTGCATCCCTTTCGAAGGCTTTCTCCCAATCCGGATTTGAATGAAGCCATTGTAAAATAGATTCAACAGGCCAAATGGTAGTCATCGCTAAAAATCATGCAGTAGGGTTTGCACGATAGTTGTTCGCGAGCTTCTCTCTCTATTCTCTTCATCCTATATCTGGATTAACTAGTTATTTCTTGAGTTTTTATGTACCATTTTTTTGAATAAATTAAAATTTTTATTTATGTCTTTCAATGCACTAAGTCAGACATTCCTTTCACACTAAACTGACTTGTCCTATGTTACCCACAACACCGAGTTGGTGTACGATACACACAACACTAAGTATAGATTTGGTTCAACATATAAAAGGAATATGTTTGGATTATGTTATATGTAACACGAAAGGATTTTTTCACTACACACAACACTGACTGGTCTTGCGTTACATGCAAGAGCGACCTTCCTCGATAGCTTGTCATGTACGCAATACCGAGTTTCACTATAGAACAATATATTATTAAAATATTATTATTTAATGGGATATAAACTAGCCATTATGAATATTATTAACCACATTTTGAATTTTATATAACATTAAAATTCATCTAATTTATTTTAAAGGCATGATATAAGAACAAATTCATTTTTCTGGATGAAAGAAGTATTTTTCAAAAAATGATTTTTTGCCACCCTTTGATGGAGCACCAATTTTAAATCATTTATTAGAACTTTTATATACTCTATTTTAAAAAATAAACTTCTATGGAAGTGGGTCTGTAAAATTTAATGTTGTTGAATTTTTTTTATTTTTCTGATAAAATTCATATTTTAATAAATATTGGAAAATAATGCATTTTAATTCAAAAATTCCTTTTCATCTAATTTATTTATATAGTTATATTATCTTTTTAATTTGTTTTAAATTTTAATTGGATTTAGTTTTTATTTATTCTAGTTTTTTTCATAGGAATGAATTTCACATATAAATTGGACATAAATACTTGATAATCGTTTGTTAAGTATTTATTTCTTAAAAACCCACTTTTTGTTTTTTGACTGTGGGAAATAATTTTAAATTAATTTCTTCCAATTTTTTGTTTTAAAATATGAATAAAAGACACCATATTTTGAATCATTAGTGTCAAATTGTTTTAATATATTAAATTTATTTTTGGGATATTATGAATTATAACTATGGTAATTTTTATTTACCAAAGGTAATGGTAAATATGGTAAATTTGGGTAACTAACAATATGATAATGATAATAATATTACCCGAACACCTACCAAAATCCTATTGGATGAATTAATGTCAACCAATATCACATATGGGTCATAATGGATTCATTTAATGTACTTTTTTCCCAGAAAATGATGTAATTATAATTAAAACAAAATTAGGTGACAACATGTCACTCTATATATCTTATAAGTATAATAATTTTAATATATTGATAAAAATGATAAAACATATAACATAATTAGTCTCCAGAAATCTAATAAAATTATATACCTCATGTGAATTTATTTATAATTTTTAAAGATTAAATAATTCCCATTAATGTTGACACAATAGTGATGTAGAAATTATTTTATTGATAGAAATATTAAAATAACTTTTTTAACAAGTATTAAAATAAATTTCATATGAACTAATTAATGATGTACACGAATTTTCTAGGTGACTATGATAGGTTAGGAGTATATTAAATATTTGGGTTTGAAATTATCTTCGGTGTGGATTTTATTTAAATTCAAATAAATTATTAGTATCAAAATTTACACTATTGATATTTTATAAAAATAACGTATCATTATATTAATTAAAAATAAAAATATATTTAAAAATTACAAATTGAAAATTATATCTTCCAAAATTTCATAAATTATCCAATTATGGACAATTAAAAATAGATAAGTTAATTTTTATAACCATTTAATATTTAGAATATTTTTAACACAAATAAAATTAAATAGATTAAAAAAGGATAAATCCAAATGATAAGGTTCAAAATAAAATAACAACATATCTAAATTTTATTGGTTGAGATTATTTTGTCCCATTTTCATTTTCTATTTGAAATAAATTAATTGGGGACCATTATAAACCGAAAATAAATTTATAATAAATTAATATTTCAAGACATTCCTAAAGTCCCCCTCCACTCTCTTATAAAAGGCAACCAACTCTACCCACTTACTCACACCTTTTAATCCATTTTCCTCATCCAAAATCTTCTCAAATAATATTCCAACATACCTACCTTCCTTTTAGAGGCAAAACAGTATGCATAAATCCATCCTAGGGAGATCCTTTTTTCAAATCAAAAGAAGATACTCGAAAACGTTGTAATTGTTTTATCACCTCTTTCAAAATTATTTTCTTCTTCTAATTCCTATTCTTATGTAATATCTCTACTAAAGTAATAAATCTAGTATCTTATACATTATTATATGTTATTATAATTTTTTACAACCAAATGCCACCTTATATCCATCCTACGAATAATAATATCACCATGCGTGTGTACGTATGGCTTATCCTCTCCACACCGTGGTGTAATTTGTTATTCATCAATACATAAATTGGATGCATGTACTGATGAGTATAATTGATTTAAATAATTAATATAAAATGATATAAATTCTTTAAAATTCATATACCATCCAATTCCAAACTATTTAACCATCAATGAAATGATATCGTCACTTGTGCGTACGTACGACATGCAGTCTGCACGACGCGATGAGATTCATTCTCTGCGTTAATCATTCAAGAATGAATATAAATTATATATAAAACATAAGCATAAAATATATGAAATAATAATGCTACATTATTTTGTGTGTGTTTCTATATATTTCGTTTACTTACTTTCATTCAACTCAGTAATGAAACGGAAACAACGTTCACGCGTATGTACGGACTACCGTCTATATGAACGGTGTATTCCATTTCATTTATCAATATATTATATATATTTATATACTTAATATTTATTATATATAAATCATGATTTATACTTTATATGTAATTAAATCAGAATCTATGTAATAATATCAAGAATAACAAGTCAAAACATGTACGATAAATAAAACTGTTATTACCCAAAACGTTGCTTTAACATTGAATGGATAAATAAACAGGTAATATAGAGTCATAAGTGAATCATATATGATATCATAAAATATTATTATGGTTCTTTTATAAGATCATAATATGTTTAAAACCACTATATAGGATTTTCAGATACAAATAGATGAAATCAGACCTATGGTAAGGGATAATTTTGCAATCTCATTATTATCTGAGATAGTTTATTTGTTGTATTTACTATGATATATTTATCATTCATGTTCATATTTCCTAAATATATAATATTACTTATATTCTTATACTATTTTTTAAATTAAAATTTACCCATTGATGATGTTTTATAAAATGGTATTGAAAGAATCATTCTTTCATTTTCCATATGAGTTACTTTTTTACTTTTTCGGCAAGAGTACGAGAAGAATGTTTTTTTAACTTATAAGGCAAGAATTTTTTTATGTATTATTGAATCCTTAATTCCATAAATATTACCCTACAATATTTCATATTTATTTTCAACTAAATTATTTTATTTTAATGTTTCATGGAATTTTGAGAAAAGAAATCATTTTTTAAGAAGAAAGGATTTTTTCCTCAAGTATTAAGTGCAATTGTTTTATCAAAATTATTTTTCATCTAAGATGATGCTCTTTTAATAGTGTTATGTTTATATCCATGTTGTTACTATAATTTTATAGTGTCAATTATGGAGTAATATTTTGTTTAGATTATGTTATGATGGAATAATGTTTATGGAACCCACTTTATTTCATGGGTTATGCTCTAAGGAATGATGCATGTTTTTGTGGAATGTGGAAGAATGATGTCATTATGAGATATGTGGGACCTATATCTCCTTAAAATTAATTGGTTAAAGATTTATATCTCATGAAATATAAATTAATAAAAAGGAAAGTAAATATGGTTCAGTAATACAGGGCTGGAATGGAGAGTAAACCGGGTTCAGTAAAGGACTTTGTCTGTTATAATGGTATTGGAAGTAATGCCTTGGATATTATAGATATCATATTATGTACTTATTTGTTTGACAAAATTCCATGTTTTATTCCAATTCAATTCTATTAGGGTTAATGTTCATTTATGATATTTCTTTATGTACTACCAAGATTTATTTCATGGATCAATATTTTGAGGATTAAAATTTTTGTTCATGTTTTTACATTATAATGTTTATGGTTTGTTTTAGGTTCTCCATGATTACCCTTAATTATAATTTGATCTAACCCTTTTTATGATTCATTTTCCCCATGATATAATGAAATGGTTTAGGTATGAAAGCAAAAGGGGTTGATCTTTATGGGATATGTTGAAGATCTTTCACCATGTTAGAAGATTATGCTCTATGTTTTCAAAGATACAAAACCAATACGATATTTGGTTGTATATTTGTGTAATTTTTTATGTATTATGAGAAATAAATGTAATGCCCATGTATGTCAATCTTGGGTCTATATAGTTTCTATCAGAGTAAAGGTTTAGTTAGACATGGAAACTAGGTTACAAAACCATTAGTGAGATCCCTACAGATATTTCTAAGGAATGTTTAGGTATTTCCCTAAGGGTAAGTCTCACTATAGGTTACATTCTTAGAATTATAGTAATGATAATGAATAAACTAGGAATAATCCTAAGATGTTAGAAATTTAATGTACTCTTTCATGATTATGTTATTTTCAAATTATGATTTTCACCTCTCACACCATTCTTTTTTGATTTTTAGAAAATGGTAGGAAACATTAGGATTCATGTTAATAGAGAACATAATGATCAATGGAATAGTATTATTCATGAGAATCCAAGTGAAATGGGTGTTGGAAGATGAGTTTTTTTATTATTTCTAATCATCAATATGATAATATGATCAATAATCTCAACTTGGGTGAGTTTCATGACCCAACTAAGAAGATGAAGCTGGAGTTTCATGGTGATCATAGAGGAAAGAAAGTTCAATTTTCCTCATGTAAATCATGTGGGAAGAGGAATCGTGGAGAATGTATTAAAGGAACTAGAAGATTATTTGTGTGTGTAAAATAAGGAAACAAAGCTAGTAATTTCCATGGGAAAGGTTCAGTTAAAACCATGGACAAGGATAATGGTATTTATAAGGCATCAACGATGGTTAAATGTTTTAAATGTGGAATGTATGAGAATTATGAAAATAAATACCCTAAGGGAAAATCTCATCAAGATAATTAGAATGGTAATATGGGAAGTATTTATGTCGATGATGAAGAGACTACAAATGTTATTTGAGATGAAATAAGTGTTAAGGAATAAAAAGATGATGCTCTATAAATGGTTTAAGAATATAGTGGAATGTTTACATGATTAACAAAAATAATGATGTAAAAGTAATTTTATGGTATTATGGAATAAGGAAACATCTAAGTATTGTTACACTATTATTTACCTTAAGTATTTGAATATATATGTTGAATGATACTGAAAACCACTAAAAGTTATTCACGAATTTTTGGAAATTGCATGATATTTTTAGAATGATGGGATACAGATATAATGAGATTTTGATCGTATTAATGTCCTCATTAGGGATATAAGAACAAAGTGATATGATGGTTTGAATATATATAATTTTTATAATTTTTGGTGTGCGGAAATAGTTAATTTTTATAGAATGCATGTGTTTACTAAGGTTCTACAGTAATTAATATTATTACCATGATTCGAGAGAATAAATGGTTAAGGTATTCATATGTTTGGAATGTGATAGTAAAGAACTTCATTATGAGATATGATAGATATATGTTATGTTTATTTAGTTCACCTATTTATAAATTTTTATATTTTTATTTTTTGAAAGGATTTTAATTTTATCAATTTATGGATTGTATAAGTTATATTCTGGTTGAAGATTGTTAGTTTAAATTATTATCTCACTATAGGTGGACTTCTGCATATTTTATAACTTGTTCTAACCTTTTTATTGAGACATATGGAATGACCTATCATTCTATTTCATGATATTCTAACACTTCAAGAATTAAAAATTCAACTACATTTCGATAAATAAGAGATGAAGTAGAAATTGTTCTGGGAACGACAAATGGTGAGATTGTATTGAAATCAATTAAGTATTTATTCTCATGAAAAATCAATCTACATTATGAAAATGATATTGAAACCGAAAATGTTGTCCTAGTACCTTATTATCCAATGAATCAAATGGTCCCATAAATCATCATCAATTTATGGCATTCTGGTTAAATTTCTCCTACCTTTTTCTATATCACTATAAATCAGAACTTGATGGTAAGATTTCTATTCCATATCCATTTTTTCACTCCCCACTTATGTTATCCTATGTGGAAACCCAGTGATGGGTTACATTGGGTAACCGTAATGTTTCTAACATTCCTTTTTAAAAACAAATTTTAGTATTCGTTTTTAAAATGTGTGTTCCTATGAGTGAAACATTCAAGTTGTAAACCTTTGATAACTCTAATGCATTTCAAGGGTCAAATTCACTAACAAGGGTGTATATTGTAACACCCATTGTTTTCATGGACAATTATTTTTCAAATAAATTAAAAGTTTCATTTATACCTTTCAATGTACTAAGTCAAACATTCCTATCACACTAAACCGACTTGTCGTATGTTATACGCAACACCAAGTTGGCGTACGATACATGAAACACTGAGTATAGATTATGTTCAATGAATAAAAGAACTACATTTGGTTTATGTTATACATAACATGAAAGTAATATTTCACTACACGCAACACTAAATTGGCTTGTGTTACATGCAAGAACAACCTTCCCCGATAGCAAGGGTTGTACGCAATACCAAGTTTCACTAAACAACGATATATTATTAAAATATTATTATTTAATCGGATATTAACTATCCATTATAAATATTATTACACACATTTTTAATTTTATATAACATTAAAATTCATGTTATGTATTTTCTAGACATGATATAAGAACAAAATAAATTTTTCAGATAAAAGAAGTATATCTCAAAAAATGTGGTTTTCCGCCTTTTGAGGGCACATCAATTTTAAATATAGTTTTTAACACAATTTTATAATATAATTGTCAAAATAAACTTCTTATTTTGAATCAGGACATGAAAATTTAGTTTTTTTCAATTTTTTGTATTTCTCTTATAAAATTCTTATTTTAATGAATAGTGAAAAATACTGCATTTTTATTCAAAAACTACATATTCATCTAATTTATTTATGTCGATAGATTATCTTTTTGATTGGTCTTAAAGTGTAATTAGATTATCTGTTTCATTTAATACATTTTTAACATTGGAATTAATTTGACATTTAAATTGGATATAAACACATGATAATCTTCTGATAAGTTTTCACTTCTTAAAAACCCACCTTTTGGTTTTTGATAGTGGGAATTAATTTTAATTAAATTTCTGCCAATTATATGTTATTAATTATGAAAAATGGATTCCATATATGAAAGTGGGTCTAAATTATTTAAATATGTTACTTTTATTTATTTTATATATTTAGAATTGCAACTACGGTAATTTGTATTTACCACAGTTAAAGGTTAATCAGGTAAATTAGGGTAACTAACCGTATGATAAAGATAATAAAATTACCCTTACACATACCAAAATCTTATTTGATGAATTAAAGACTATAAATATCACCTATGGGTCATAATAGATTCATTTAATTTAATGTTTTTCATGAAAGTGGTGTATATTTAATTAAAACAAAACAAGGTGGAAACTTGTCACTCTTATATATATGATAAGTATAATAATTTCAATATAGTGATAATCATGATAAAACATTGAAAATAAATAGTATAAAAAAATATAATGAAATTATATAAATCATGAAAATTTATTTAGAATTTTTATAGAATAAATAATTACAATTAATGATGACACTATAGTAATGTAGAAATTATTTTATTGTTAGAAATATCAAATAAATGGGTTTAAAAATATTAAACAATTATCATATGATCTAATTAATGTTCTCCAAAAAACATTAAGGTGATTATGACATGTTTGGATTATATTAAATATTTTGTTTCTAATTTATCTTCTATGTGGAGTTTTTTTAATGTCAAATAAAATGAATAGTGTAAAAATTGACACTATTGATATTTTATAAAAATAACATATTATTAATTTTTTTTAAAATAAAACAAATATTAAAATATTAAAATGTGTAAATTATATAATGTATCCAATTATTGTAAATTGACAACACATAAGTAAATATGTATAATGATTTAATATTTTTCATATTCTTAACACAAATAAAATTAAATAGATTAAAAAGGATAAATCAAAATGGTAAGGTTTAAAATAAAATAAAAACTGGTATAAATTTTATTGGTTTAGATTATTGCAACCCATATTCAGATTATATTTGAAATAAATGAGTTTGTGACAATTATAAACCTAAATCATTTTATAATAAATTAATATTTCAAGGAATTCCTAAAGTGCCCCTCCTCCCTCTTATAAAATGCCACCATCTCTACCCACATAATCACACCATTAAATCCATTTGGATCCTCCAAACTCTACTAAAATAATTTCCCAACATCCCTTTATTCCTCCTAGAGTCCACACATTTGAAAAAAAAATCCATCCTAGGGATACCTTTTGTGCAAATCAAAAGGAGACACTGGAAAAAGATGTAATTGTTTTATCACCTCTTTCAAAATTATTTTCTTCTTCTACTTAAAATTAGTATTTTGTTTACATAATAAAGTAATAGATACAATATCGATTAAATTATGAGATGTTTTTATAATTATGGTACAACCTTATACCATCTTAAATCAATCCTATGATTAACTATATCACTATGCATGTGTACGTATGGCTTACCATCACCATGCCGTGGGTTAATTTTTTGTTCAACAATACATAATTTGAATGGGTATATTGATGAGTATAATGGATATAAATAATAAATATAACATGATATAATTTTATTAATATTTTTATAACATACAATTCCATATTATTTATCCATCAAGGGAATGATATCGTCACTCGTGTGTACGTACGACATACCATCTCCACGACGCGATTAGATTTATTCTCCACATTAATCATTAAAATATGATTATAAAGTATACATAACAAATAAGCATAAAATATATGAAATAAAGTGTATCTATATATCATTTAATTTCTTCCATTCAATTCAATAAGGAAACATAAATAATGTTCATGCGTATGCATGACCTACTGTCTCCTGGAACGGTGTATTCCATTTCATTTATCTATCTATTATATTTATTTCTATAATAAATATTTATGATATATAAATCATTTTTTACATTATGTATATAATTAAATAAATATCTATGTAAATATATCAAGAATATAAAGTCAAAATAGGAACGATAAATAAAATGATAATTACCGAAAACATTGCTTTAACATTGAATTAATAAATAAAATGGTAATATAAAGTCATAAGTGAATCATATATGATAGCATAATTATTATTATTTTTCTATTACATGATAATAATATGTTTAATCCCACTATATAATTGTTTTAGAGACATGCATAAGAAATCATACTTTTTGTAAGGGATAATTTTGTAGTCTCACTATTATCCAAAATTGTTTATTCGTAAGTATATACTGGGGAATATTTATCATTCACATCCATGTTTCCTTAATATATAAAATTATTTATATTATTCTACTATTTTTTAAATTCAATTTTACCAATTGGTGAATTTTTGTTAAACTATATGTATGTAATCTTTCTATCGTTTTCCATACGTTGTACTTTTTTGGATTTTCTGGCAAGAGTACGAGAAGAATGTTTTTTAACTTATACGGTTTGAACACATCTTTACATATTCATAACACCTTATTTACATGAAGATTCCTCTGGAATATTTCATGTTTATATTCAACTAAATTATTTTCTTTTATAATTTCATGGCATTTTGAGAAAAGAAAATGTTTTTGAAGAATAAATGATTTTTTCCTCAAGAATTAAGATCAAGTGTTTTATGAAAATTATTTTCCATATAAGATGACAAAATTTAAATTGGGTAATGTTTCTATCACTATTATTACTATGATTTTATTTTTTTAATGATGGGATGATATTTTATATGGATTATATTATGTTAGAAATATGTTTAAGAAACCCATTTGACTACATCGGTTTTTCTGTGATGAATGATTTATGTTTTTGTGGAATATCTAAGAATGATTTCATTATGAGAAAGGTGGGACCTATATCTCCCTCCCATGCATTGGTAATGATTTATATCTCATGATATTTATATTATTGGAATGGAATGTAAATCTGTTTTAGTAATACATGGTTAGAATAACAAGTAATCCTAGTTCAGTAGAGGACTTTGTCAACTATGATGATATTGGTAGCAATGCCTTGGATACTATGGAAATCATGTTTTGTGCTTATTTATTTGAATCAATTACATTTTTTATGCCAATTAAATTCTATCATGGTTAATGTTTCTTTATGAATTATCCCTTACATACTTCCAAAATTTATTTCATGAATCAAGATTTTTATTTTTAAACTTTTTTCACATGTTTTTACATTCTTATATTTATGTTTTGTTTTATGTTCTCCACGTTTACCCTTAGTAAGAATTTGACCCCACCCTTTTTATGATTCCTTTTCCCCATGAATTAAAGAATGATTTTAGGTCAGAAAATAAAAGGGGAATATCTTTATATAATATTTTGAATATCTTTCACCAATAAAGAAGATTATGTTCCAAGATTACAAATACACTAATCTAATACGGTGTTTAGGTGTATATTTGTGTGAAGTATTAAGTGTTATGTAAAATAAATGTAATTTACATGCACATTATTCTTGTAATGTTATACTTTACATTGACTAATGCAATGATTTGAAAACTGAAGCTGGAAAAACATATTTAATGGAAGAAGCTAAGGCTTATTGAGATCACACAACGAACCAAGTTTGTTGAACCACCCAATGAATTTTCCACCATTAAACACCTTACCATTAAAGAGTAGAGTGCTGTAATAAGGGGTTATGTATCCAGACCCTACTGGTAGGAATTGTTATGTTTCCTTTACAGTAAAATAAGGATTTTTTATCCCTTGAAACTATTAATTTATATATGAAATTATATATGTGTTGAGAAAATTAGATGTTTCTATGAAGAAATAAATGTTCTATTTTTTTGAATATATATGGTTTTAATTAAAACCTAATTTTTTATGAATTCTTTAATTATTTTTAAAAATAATGTTTTCATAAGAAATTATAATTAAATTATATGAATTTTTATATAAATGATAATATAATTTGACGAAGTCCAATGTAATTTTTATAAGGTCCAAAAACATTTTTGTATCTTAATAACTAGTATTTTAAAATAAATAAGGATTTTTTGAGTGGTAATGTTCACATTTTTTGAAATATATTTATAAATTAAATATTGTTTTTGAAAGCATCATGTTGAAATTAGACAATGGAGAATGTTTCATAAACATCCAAGACAATAAAAGTTTAGGATAATATTTAAATATGTTATAAATATACGTTCTATATTATGTAATCATAACAACCCAATTGTGATGTAATAAATGATATAAAAGGAATACACGACCATATGTATTTTTTCCCTTTTAATTATAATTTTTTTTAAATATACCAGAATGGCTCAAAGCATGAGTGAAACTCATACTCCCCAAGAATTTATTAAACTAAAATATAATGGTCAGGTGATTACATGAGTTTGTACCAACACGAGAATAATTGAAAACAAAAGAGGGTGACAATAAAACCTCTAAAAAATTCATGGAAGGATAAAAAATTTTAAATATATTTTATTTATTTTATATATTTTATAATACATTAATGAATCCTTTTAAACCTATATTTTATTTTAAGGAATTAAAATCAATTATTTATAAACATTATTCATTTACATATCACCAATTGTATTATATTAATAGTTTCCTTTTTTAGTCTCATATTATATTTAAAACCACTCATATTTGGTAGAAATGATGAAAAACAGTGTAATTGATTATTTTTTGTATTATTTTATTATATAGAGTCTCAACCCATAGTTTATAAATTAATAAAGAACTTCCATCTACTTAGCTATAAATACCAACCCATCCTCCAACTTCTATTCCCTTAATACTATTTTATCATGAATTTTCTCTCTCTATTCATCTATAAAACACTCCAAATGTGTTCCCATGTTATTAAAAGTATCCTCCCAAAATCACTGATACTCTTTCTCAAGTTATGGTATTCTCACGTCCTCACCTTTATTCAAGAATTTAATTTGAGTTAGGATTTTTTATTTCAAATTTTTCACAAGATATCATGTTTTTACTTGTCAATTTACTATTATTATGATTCCCAAGTAATGAGAGAATATATTTCACTCTCATAAACCCCACCCATAAACCTTTTTTACAATAGTTATCATGTCAAAATTATCCCTTGAATTTCCATTCGAAATGTTTGGTTTGTGTATTTACACACCCATTTCTAATCTAGGGTATTCCTCTAGATATATCTATCGTTTACGCAATTTTTACTTAAAGGTCTCAAATCCACATTTCTAAATAAGGGTATTGAATTTGATGAAATGTGTTCTTTTGTTTAACGATTAATGCAGAACACTAATTCATGTACATGATATGAACATGACGGGTGGGCCCATAATTATAAGGTCATCTATTGCATTGAGTAATATCTTTATCATAGGAGATTCCATATATGGGACATACTATAGAACATTATGTTATGATGTCTCTTATATTATCATTGAATTATTCTTATTATGTTTTTTATTATATTGTTTCCAAATTCCAAGGTTAACTTGATGTTATCATCCCATATCAGGCTTTAGTGTTCGTGTTAATGATTCTCTCCCATTTAAGGTCAATTAAAATTATTATTGACTAAATTTATTTTTCTTATTAATATTATTAATTGATTATTCTCTTAATGGGGTTTATATCTCACATCTTTCTCATGTACATCAATAGATTTTCCGGTTCATTATTAAAATATCAATGAATTTTAGTGGAATTTTATGGTATTTTTCAATAATTTTATTGTATCCAAATTTAAATTTATTGTGTTATGTATTTAACTAACCAAATACATTATTCATTTTGATCTTTTAGGATTGATAAATGTGTGTATTTATGTAGAAAATCATTAAATAAATCTATAAATAATATGAGTTGTCATAGTTTACATCATTGGATAGTCTAGTTATTTATGGGGATTAGGAATAGAAAACATAAGTGAAAGACTTAGTTAAATGGATAAATATTGTAAAACATCCCTGAATTATAGTAAATTATAGTGTAATTAGTATCCAATAAAAAACACCTATATGGAAACTACATGTTGACATGGATATGGTATAGCATTACTAAGGGGTAATAACCTCAAAATGGGTGCATTGGGTATTTAATCGATCAATACATAATTCATAGTAAAGAGGAATTTCCACCAATCTGTTTGAACCTCTTCAGAGAAATTCTTTGATAAATTATAAACCCAATTATGAACCATTATAAAGGGAAAAAATATTCATTAAAATTTTTCTGTTGGGAAATTTACCATACATAACTTATATTGAAACCTAAAATTTCATAGGTTAAGTAATTTATGTCATTTATATGTTGTCAATTTTTTCATAGATTTAATTTTATGTGTTCATTATCTTAATAATTAGTATCCCTAATTTTACCTTTATTTTTGTCGATGGATATAAATTGGATTAATCGATTCAACAACCAATGAGAAGGAAAATTTCCAATTAAGATGGAAAACCTTGTGGGAGATGGAGTCAAGAACATCATGAAAATACCTAGTCAAATAACTCACATTATCACTAAGAACATTAATCAAGGGGAGAACCACCTTACCATATGAAATTGAATGTTTCAATTAAAAACTAGATGTGAGAATAGCGTCTAACTTTCATTTGATCTTTTTATCACTTAATCATTGAACAATGGATCAACTCAATTGAAAATACTTCTCTATATTTAAATTAATTATTTTGTAGAATTTAATGATGAGTTTTTAACTTGAAGATGAAGAAGCTAGTCAGTGGTGGATGTTGATCCAAAATACCATTCATGAGGTGGTGATCAAAGAAATGGAGTGGGGAAAACTCCAGAAACTATTTTTTAATAAATATTTTCCTCCCACCCTTTTTTAAAAAATAGAGGGTATAAAAACCCCAAATGATATAGGGTTAAATTAATAAATGATATGAATCATGTCAACAAGGTGTGCCTTCTTTTTCGGGAGCCTGTCTGATTAGAACTCCATAGTTAAGTGTTCTTGGCCTGGAGTAGTGATCGGGATGGGTGGCCTTCTATGACGTTTCCCAGGGTGTGTGTATCTGAGGACAAAGCACACTGAAAAGGACATGTGTTGGCTTGGGGGATCACGTGTTTGCTGGGAAACTAGTGGTACCTGGTGGGCTAGGACCCGACATCCATGTTTACGTGGGTGGCTATGCTGTCACCAGGACCTAGTTGTCACATTTGGTATTAGAGGTGGTACCCTGCCTTAAGTGTGTTGCACTACCTGGGCTGAGATGTAGGGTCCACAATGAGGGCGTTGTGCTCTAAGGGGGGGGGGGTGATTGTAACATCCCCAAATGATATAGGGTTAAATGACTAAATGATATGACTCATGTCAACATGGTGAACCTTCCTTTTCAGGAGCCTGTCTGATTAGAACTCCACAGTTAAGGATTCTTGGCTTGGAGTAGTGATTAGGATGGGTGACCTTCTGGGAAGTTTCCTAGGGAGTGTGTAAGTGAGGAAAAAGCACACTGAAAAGTACATGTTTTTTCCTCTGGGGACCATGTGTCTGTGGAGAAACTGGTGGTACCTTGCGGGCTAGGACCCGACGACCATGTTAAGGTGGGGTGGCTGTGCTGTCTCCAGGACCCAGTCTGTGGGGACCACATGTCTGCGGGGAAAATGGTAGTACCTCACGGGACAGGACCCAATGACCATGTTAATGTGGGGTGGTTGTTCTGTCACCAGGACCCCTTTATCACAGAGGGGAAATTACATATCCTCATGAAAAAGTTATATGAGTCCATGAAATTGTATTAATAAAACCATAAAAGGCTTTAATGATACACCTTTATCTTTTCCATTTACGCAAAATGTATGTGAAATTCATCTTTGGTGGGATAAAATTGAATCCATGAAATTAATTGATGATAATGTACTTTTATAGTTACGAGGAAATTGTTTTATATTCCCTCAATGTCAAAATGGAGATCTATTAATCTCAAGGGCCTCATGGGTCAGGGGATATGAATCTGTGAATAGATTTTAATTCAAGATGTGTGATTGATAAATACCATTGTGGAATGAAATCCAATTTACCACTTGTCAATGGTGTGGTAAGAAGTATCCTATAAATTTCATGAATGGGAAAAGAGAAAACTTTTAGGTGTGGGGATGAAGGTAACCTAGTTGGAGAATACCTAGCGGGCCAGGACCCGACGACCATGTTAAGGTGGGGTGGCTGTGCGATAACCGAGACCCAGTTATCACAGATGGGGAATTACATATCCTCATGAAAAAGGAATATGATTCCATCAAATTTTATTAAGAAAACTTTAAAAGGCTTTCTTGATACACCTTTATCTTTTCCATTTATGCAAAATTTATGTGAAATGCTTCTTTGGTGGGATAAATTGAATCCATGAAATGATTTGATGATTTTTTTACTTTGGTAGTTATGAAGAAAATGTTTTATATTCCCTCAATGTCAAAATGGAGATCTATTAATCTCAAAGGCCTCATGGGTCAGGAGATATGAATCAGTGAATATATTTTAATTCAAGATGCGTGATTCTTAAATACCATTATGGAATGGAATCAAATTTATCACTTGTCAATGGTGTGGTAAGAAGTATCATATAAATTTCATTAATGGGAAAAGGAAAAAATGATAGGTGTTGGGATGAAGGTAACCTAGTTGAAGAATACTTGGCGGCCAGGACTCGATGACCATGTTAAGGTGGGGTGGTTGTGCTGTCACCGGGACCCAGTTATCATCGAGGGGGAATTACATATCCTCATGAAAAAGGAGTATGATTCCATAAAATTGTATTAAGAAAAAATTAAAGGCCTTTCATGATACACCTTTATCTTTTCCATTTATGCAAAATGTATTTGAAATGCTTCATTAGTGGGATAAAACTAAATCCATGAAATGATTTGATGTTTTTTTAATTTGATAGTTATAAGGAAATTGGTTTATATTCCCCCAATGTCAAAATGGAGAACTATTAATATCAATGGCCTCATGAGTCAGAAGATATGAATCAGTGAATATATTTTAATTCAAGATGTGTGATTGATAAATTCCATTGTGGAATGAAATCCAATTTACCACTTGGCAATGGTGTGGTAAGAAGTATCATATAAATTTCATGAATGGGAAAAGGAAATATTTTAGGTGTGGGGATGAAGGTAACCTAGTTGAATATTACCTATGGGAGAAAACCACCAATGTGATGGTTTATAGGAATGATTCATTCAACCTAGAACATGTTATTTGATGTTTGAACAGTAATGAATAATAACATTATATGAATCAATTCACTATTCCAAGGGTTACCAATGATAAACAACTCCAAAACCCTCTATATTGTATAGATCAAGGGACAAATTATTCCATCACAATGTTTTAGGTAGATCCCAACAATGAAGTGGTGATAGGTAAACCAGTAATTCATTTAATGATAGAGGACGTGCTATTTTTTATAGTTCTATACACTCTTTCACACCACACATGTTTAGTATAAGAATTAAAACCCCACCACAATATTTTGAAGTATATCTCTCTATGAAAATGTTATAGATGGTAAAATTATTTAATCTAAAGTATATGAATTCTCACTTATCCATATTTTCCTGATGAAATCTCAAGATAAAATTGTAATACTCTCTTTAGTATAATTTGATCCAGTTTTGGGTATGGATAATCTATCCTTTTATAGATCAAAAATGAATTTATAATGGAAGGTATTCAACCTCTATATTTCTTATCTATCATTGATTCTATAAAATTGAGAAGATGGTGATGAATCTCATTCAGTATCATCATCATAATCATTCATATTATTTATTTATCTATAAGGATATCTAACTCAAATTATTGAGACCAAGAAAAAGATCATCATTGATTAAATGACAATTTTAAGGGAATATGATGATGTATTTTAGGAATAATTTTCTTATCCACCTCTATGATATGTGGTTGAGTTATCAATCAATTTTATATGTAAAAAATTACAATTATGTCAGACTACATATAAAATGGAAACTTTTGAACAAGAATAGCTATAGAGAAAAAATATTAGAATTTGTATAATGTTTTTATACACCCAAGCGTCTCACCATGGGGTGTGATAGCCTTATTCATCATGAATAAGGATTGGTTAATGCACCCATGCATTTATTATCATGAGCTCAACAACATCAAGATAAATAAAACGTATCCTCCAACAAAACATAATGGCATGATAGATCATCTATGTAAAGATAAGTAATTTTATATGGTGGACCTTTTCTCAGGATATTATCATATGAAATTAAATACGAAGGATAACTCTGAGACTTCTATCCATACAAATTATAGGAACTAAAATTTAATAATGACTACATTTGGACACAATAATTATCCAGATATATCCACAGACTTATTGAATATATAATTTATACAATACCATAATAAATTTTTTGTAATATTTATAGATGATATTATTATCTACTCTAAAGGTTAGGAGGAAAATAATCAGACTTTTATTATTGTATTGAACACCTTGTGAATGTAACATTTATATGTAGTGTATAGTAAAAGTATGTTTTGGATGGATAAATTTTCATTCATAGGGAATGTTATCTCAAATGAAGAAATACCAAGGGATCCTTAAAAAATATAGTTAATTAAATGATGGAGTTGACCCAAATTTCTAATAGAGATCCATTTTTTCATTGGATTAGCTATATAGTATGGTAAATTTCTAAGGAACTACTCACGATTTTCAAGTTCACTTTCCAAGATAACATTGAAGTGTGTGATTTGTTTCCAAACTAATGAATGTGATGAAGTCATAAAAGGTTTAAAGAATTAGGTAATTATTTCACTTGTTCTTTCATTACCCATCAGTGGGGCAGAATTGTTTATCCATAGTGATAAGAACATACAGTAATTTTGTTGGGAACTCATGAAAAATGAAAATTAGATAGCCTATGACACCCTCCATAAAATGATCCTTGGGAAGAAATACCCAATTCATGATCAAGAATTAGATATAGTGATTTTCAAATTTAATATTTTGGGTCATTATATCTATAGGTATAAGTGTGTCATATATTTATATTAAAAAACTCATGTATATATTCACGCAAAATGATCTCGATATATTCCAATATAAGTGGTTACAACTAATCAAGGATTATGATTTTCAAATTCATTATTATACTTGGAATGAAAATGAAATGGTATATTACCTTAGTATAAATGGTCTTACAACCTTATTACTGATTGGGATTTGAATGGATCCAATATTATTGGACATGAAAAAGTTATAAATGGGAATAATAAATCAATAATCATCATAACCTTTTCAAATAACTACTCAATAATCTATTCTTGAGAGTATCAAAAAGGCCCGAAAAAATGATTAGGTGCTAAATAAATTGTTTATGAATATTTGGATTTCAACATTACTAAAGGTTAGGTTATAAGATTTGTAAACATAATATATATCCCATAAAAACTATAATTTAATTTCACAATATTTGATAACACACAAATATCATCATTCTATATTCATATTGGAAAGACTAAGATATATAATGATCTCAAAAAAACTTCAAGTGGGGTAAAATTAAGAAGGGGATTGCATAAATTTAATATCGAAGCATGATATTATAGAAATTTAAGGATGAATGAGATAATTATAAGGTTGTTATGAAACCATTTACCATACTAATATGGAATTGGAAAAAACATAACCATGGATTTTTTCATACAACTCCCCATGATATCTATAGGAAATAAACCCATATGGGTGGTATTCAATCAACATAAAAATTCAATGAATTTCAATGCTACTAAAGAATATTTTCCTCTTAAATAACCCAATAACATATATGTAATTGTGATCCTAAGACTATATGGAGTACCACTCTCAATTTTATATAATCAAGATATGATTTTTACCTCAAGGTTATAGAAAAATCTTTTCCAAGCATCGATTATAGAGTTGGATTTTAGTAATTCTTTCCACCCTCAGGTGAATGGTCATTCTTAGAAAACCACTAATACTATAGAGGATATGATGGTATCATGTTAAATGGATATACAAGGATATTTTGAATAATAAAATCCCCTAGTGGAGTTCTAATTTAATAATAGTTTCCATTCTAGAATTCTAATGGCACCTTTTGAGGATCTCTGTGGGAAGTGGTGTTGAACATCAACATGTTGGGATAATTTTAGAGAAAAAAAGCTTATGGTAATTGATCTTATCAAATTGATGATAGAGAATGTTCAAAATATTAATAATCATATTAAATCTACACAATGTAAACATAAGAGTAACGTGGATAATCATCGAGACGACTTTGAGTTTGAGGTCGAAGAAATGATTTTTCTTTGTATTTATCCAAGGATAAATTCATGGTGTTTCAGATAATGGTAAATGTAGGGCTTAAATAAATTATCCCATTTGTGATCCTTGATAATATATGAGTAGTGTCCTATCAAATATAACTCCCATATAACCTGTCACAAGTACATGATCTGATCCAAGAATACCTCTTGAGGAAGTACATATCAGAACCCTCACATGTACTAAATCTAGAGGCAGTACACTTGGATAATGGTCTTTTAAATGATGAGAATATCATGAATATTTTAGATCATAGAGACAATGTTTTATGAAACAAGACAACTTATGTGATAAAATTACTTTGGTGGAACCACAAGCTTGAGGAAGAAACATAAGAGACAGAAATAGCAATGAAATAGAAGTACCCTCATCTATTTTAGTATATGAAATGAATTTTTTAGGGTGAAATTTATGAATTGGGAATAATGTAATTAAAACATGTTTTGTTAATGAAATACAATTTTTATTAAATAAATTTCTTATTATGTAATGTAGTTATAGAATAAACATGCACTACCTTTGTTATGTTGGACTCATATAGCCTATTAGAATTAAATTATTCTTTAGAATCATAACCATTGATAATTTATTTTTCAAATAAAGATTGATAATATTCATATATATTAAGGGTTATGATAATGTTTAATTGACAAAGAATTAAAAATCCATGGCCTCGTCCTATTAGAGAATAACCTATGGATCCCATTTATTAGAGCATCCAAGGGAGATGGAATCACTTGGATTTTCCCTTAACAAATCCCAATCCGAGATTCAATGGAACTGTTTACATGAGAAGTTCAATCTTATCAAGATCACAGGATAAACAATGTTCACAAAACCACCCGAAAAAGTGTTACTATTTCACACCATACCATTATGGAATACACTAGTGTAATAAATACAGTATCAATATATGGTGGATTTTTCATTATTTTATGTGACAATTGAGTTTTTTGATATAATTTATTTAATGTATAAATATAAATTATTTATTATGAAATTATAATGGCATAAAAGTGATATAATACATTCATGAAAAGGAATCCATGACAAAATATATATTTCCCATTATTTTTTTATCTATTTGATTAATTTTATAAACGTCAAATGAAACCTCCAAAAATCTATATTATATTTTGATGTTTTAAAATCATTTATTGATAAACATGGATCAATTCTATGTCACCAAGTATAATATATTAATATATTCTATTGGTAGAATTATAAAATATATAAAACCACTCCTATTTAGTTGAAACCCTGGGAAGGTTTTTGGTTTTGATTAATTTACAATATAGTGTCCAAGACCTATATTTTAAAATTAATTAATAATTTGCCTCTATCATTATAAAAATATCCATAAAACCTCACAATAATATTCTAGTAAATTGTATTTCTTATTAATTTACTCTCCCTTTGTAACACCTCATGCTTCCACGGTATGCTTCTCGCTGAATAATACAGTAGCATATGTTTTACACAACTTCAAGTTCTAACACACACCATAACTAACAAAACTAGCCGTTATGAATAGTAATACCCACTTTTTGAAATTTTATACATTTTATCCTTCAAAATAGACTTCATTTTTGGACTCAAAATATCGAAATTATCTTAGGGTGAAATTTTGGTACTTTTCGGAAAACGTTCATAATTTGATGAATAGTGTAATTACTAAATTTTTATTAAAAACAACTTTTTTAATAAAAATAATTAATAGTGATAAAGTATGAATTTTAGTGATTTTAATGTATATTTAGAATATATTTTTACCATTTAAGACAATTTTGGTCATTGGACATGATTTTACGTTTAAATCGGACATAAACAAGTGTCAGTCTTTTGATAGTTATTATCTCTTAAAAACACGCTTTTTGTTTTGACAGCAGGAATTAATTTTAAATTAATTTCTGCCACTTCTGTGTTTTGATTTTGAAAAAATGGACCCCATATTTGGAATCATGATGTAAAAATTGTGTAAATATGAAACTATTATTTTTAGACATTTTGAATAATTATTTCGGTAAATATTTTATTTATCATGGTTAAAGGGTAAATCTGGTAAATAAGGGTAAACAAATAATATTATGATAATAATAAATTACGCTAAAACGTGTGATAACCTTATTGGTGGATACATGTCCGACCATGGGCATCTTTGGATCGATTTTGGGACCCCATGGAGCCACTTGTAGGTGATAGGGACACTTTATATTAATTAAGTTTAAGTAAATACAAAAATGGCATAAGCATATATCTTTTAGAAAAACAATTTTTACATAGGGATATATGTGTTATATTTTTTACTATAAATATTCATTAGAAATCTAAAAAGACTTCCTACATAATTTTATTTTATTTATAATTTCTAGATATTAAATAATTTAATTTATTTATGACACAATGATGATGCCGTAATTATAGTATTAATGAAAGATTAAGATAATTGATATTATAAATACCCAAATAAATGTAATTTGAGACATTAAATAAATTAAAATAATTTTATAGGTTAATATGACATATTCTTATTGTTTATATAAATTTTTTGAGAAGTAATAATGCTATTATGAATTTATCAAAAACAAAATACCCAATTGTGTCAAAATTGACATAAAATAGTTTTTAAAACAATTATTATATTATTAATTGGTATTAAATTCCTAAAAATATAAGGTCAGGAAAAGATACTTATATAAAGATATTTTTATCATTAATAGACCACTTGGGATTCTCTTGGATGTATATAGTAATTTTATTAACTATATAATATAAATATTCAAAGTGACATGGTAAATGTCAAACTAATTAACTAAGAGTTAAAACTAAAAGATAAGGTTAATATAATGACCCAAACCTATCTAAATTCGATTTTTTGAAATTATTTAGAACCATACCCATATTAGTCTTTTAATAATCCACTTTTTAGCATTTATAAATCAAATATTAATTTATTATAAACTAATATTTCTAGCTTTTCCAAAGGTGCCCCTCATCCCTCTTATAAAAGGGCACTCCCCCTTCTCACTAATTCACACATTCAATGCCTTTTGGCTCAGCCAACCCCGGAACAAATACTCTCTCAACATACCTAAATTGAACCTAGAGGCCTTAGTTTTATCATAAATCCAACCTAAGGATCCCTTATGATCAAATCAAAAGGAATAACCCGAAGAAGAGGTAATGTTTTCACCACCCTCTTTCAAGTTCGTTTCTTCTTCCACTTCTTATTTCTTTGTTATTTCCATTATAAAATAATAACTCCAGTATATTCTATATACTTTTATGTTATTATAAATATGGTACAACCATATTCAGTATTCTATCCATCATTTGAATGACATGTCACCATACGTGCGTACGTACGGCTTACCGCCTCCACGTCGTGGTGTAATTGTTATTCAACATATTATTATTTGGATGGGTATAATAATGATATTTATTTCATGTAAATAATAAATATAACATGATAATGATTCTGTATATATGATATACCATCCGATTATATATTATTTTAATATCAAAATAATGATATTTTCGCCCGTGTGTACGTACGGATTACCGTCTCCACGAACGCGATGAGATTCATTCCCCATCATATCCATTCAAGAAGAAATTTCATTTGATGAATAAAAATAATTTTAGAGACATTATATCATTCTATATATGAATAAGATACATCCCATCCTTAATAAATATGTCTTTCATAACAAATAATATAAAGGAAAATGAATCCGTTAACACCCAAAACGATGATAATACTCAGATATTATTAACAAATCAATGTTAAAAGATCCTATATGATATCATATTAATGTAAATGATTTTTTATAATTAAATAACAATTATTTAACCATTATATAGGAGGTTAACCTACCGTTGACCAAGGAAAATGTACAAAGTAAGGGGTTTCTTATCTCACTTTTAATTCCATGATATTTCCATTGTTCACCGCTTATTTATTGAATGTGGTGTGTGTACTACCCCAGATTGTATTCATTGAGTAATATACATAAACTTATGGATATTTACATAATCATTGTACAATCCTTCTTTCATGGGTGTATGTTTCGTAAGTTACCAAATCGATAAGGGAATTTGAAATTTCAATTTCCATTCATTCAGCTTTACACATACTTCATTGATTATTTTACTCCAAGATTATATGTGGAATCACTATTAATTTGATTATGTCATAATTTCCACTCCCCTTTCTGTGGATATACTTTTTATACACATAATCACTCCATTTATAATTTCTCAAGTCATTGATATGAACTTGATAAGAGTAATTTTAACTCATTCTCCATTTGTTGAGTTAAATATCCAATTCATTGGTGTTGTTTTTACAAGAATATGTGTGAATGTCCTCTTATTTATTTACACTGAATATCCAATAATATTTATTGTATTTATATTTTTCACACATAATTAGTTCATTGAGTTATACTTAAAATAAGGATACGGTCTTTATAAGATATTTTATCTCAATTTACATTCCATTGAGACTTCTTTGTTGTTGTACACCAAATCACTTTTATATGGTGTATATAATGTACTTTGACATAGTATATCATGAATACCTTTATTCTCATGATATTACAATGTTTTTATTGCCTCAATTATTTGTATTCAACTGTCTCTATTTTGGTTAGTAACTCTAACTAAAATATTATTTTAAAATATTTTAAAGATTTATTATTCTAAATCTTTCTCATTAATGTCTATGTTTTAAAAATGGTTTTAAGGATTTATTTATATGGACATTAAAGTTTTCAAATCAAAAATCCTTTTAAATGTTTCAAAGTGGTATGGGACACTTTGATTCCAAAATCTATTTTTAAATGGCTTCTTGACAAATAGTGTTACTTTTAAATGTTTTAAAGAAAAAGTGGGATATTTCTATCAAATAGTTTTGATGATTATTTTCATCTATGTCAATATCCTTCATTATTATTGATTGAGGTTAATATGTTACAATACAATATTCCTTATTGTATTTAATGGGTTATTTTTGACTGTGGATGTGCTATTTTTATACCTTTCATGGTTTTTGGATAAAGTATTGACATTTCGTATGCTAGTTTTAATACGAATGTTTATGTTATGTTTCATACATTTCATATGAGGAATGCATTGGACTTAGTAAGTGATGGGTGGAGCCCACTATAGCTCCTCGATGCATCGGTAGGTCTCATGAGACAAACTAGTGTCTTGGCACAAGGCCTTGACAAAATCTTATTTGTAGTCCTAGCACGAGGCCTTGACTATGTGGTTATGTTAGTCTGGAATTATTAATTCCATCATTATGAAAGTGGTTATTGATATTGCATGTGATTATTCGACTAGTAGAATATCAATGTGAATAATTAAATGGCATTATTTCATTTTATATTTTCCATATTACGTTGAAGCTCAAGTTTAAAAGGATTTTGTTTTAGTTATACATTGCCTTAAGTGTTTATGATTATCTATGAAAGCTTCTACTATATTGTTATCCTTACTGAGAATCTGAGATCACCCCTTTAAATGTATTATTTTTTCCAGGATGTGAAGAAGTAATTTATGAATGACCTACAAGGGTAGTATAAGGGTATATGAAGAAAAGATGTTGTCATAGTTTTTTTACCTTATGATGTAATGTAAGACGTATGAATATATCTAGTGTTTCAAAGACTACTAAACTAATAGGTCTTTCGATACTTGTTCCTTTGTTAACATGCCAATGTTATGTAATAATTCACAGACTCTGGGTAACTGGGGTCGGGGCGTTACACCCATTATCTCTCTTTGGATCCTTCTCAAGGTGTTCCTAGGGTCTTAAAAATATTTGCACATTATTTTAGAAGCTCCCTCTCAAGGTACAAGATTCTCTCTTCATCATCTTTATTCAAGAACATTCCTTCAGTTAGCCTTTTTATTTCTAATTGTTTAGGATAGATTATGTTTTAAAAGTCCATTTACAATCATTATCATTCCCACATAATGAGATACCACCTTTCACTCTCGTTTAATCCTTCAATTAAAATTTATGTACATCCATTATGCAGTTGAAATAATCCCATGACTTTTTATGCCAAACATTTCTATTTTCTATAACCATCCCCATTTCAACTCAAGGTTATAAACATAGATATGCACAAACTTAATTGATTGGATACTTCTATGTATACCAACGAAACTCCATAATTACTGTATTAAAATTGATGAAAGGAATTCTTAAGTTATATTATTAATGTACCATGCTAATTCATATACATTATATGAATGTGATAGGTGATACTGAAATTATATTTAACTATAATGGACAAGGTATTTTTTATCCAATCAGATTCAATGTATATTTTATGGTAGTTTATACTAATCACACTAAGATATGATAGCTCTGTGGTTATTGTTCACATATTCATATGATGTACGGTTTTATGTGGTTTCCACATCACAATATTTCCTTTATGTTATCATCTTATGTCATACTTTAATGTTCATGTATAGGATTTTCACCAAATTTGTGACACATTAAATTATTTTTTACAATCATTTACTAATTCCATCATATTTGTAATTCACTATTACCTTTATAGGATTTATATCTCACCCCTATTATTGTGTACATCGCCAACTTAACCCTTACAGTATTAGAAGTTGATGGATTTTAAATATGTGTTGTGGTATTTTTAAAAAAATTTGGTATACCCCTATTAAATATTATGGTTTTATGTTTCTAATTACCCAAATAAACTAGGTATTTTGATCTTCTAGGACTGTATTATGTGTTTACTTATGTAATAAATCATGAAACAATGTTTATAAAAGACGTTTTCTATCATAGACTTCTTATAATATTCATTTAATGGGACCAAAAACTCTCTGAAATGGAAAAGATGGTTGATAATGGTTTGTTGTATATTTTTTTGGATCTAAGTGGATTTAGTTGTGTGTAGATGTCAGTTTGTGAAGGGATCCTTTTATAAGTAAGAGGGATGGTACATTAAAGGCATGTCACCTTCAAAAGAATATGGATAAAAATTATGAAATAATGAATAGGGGATGAGACTTGGTCAAAACACATCTCATCCACACATATAATTGATAAGGTTTGAGATATTGTAAGAATTTTTCCCTCTTATAATAATTTAATATTACCACAATGACTCTTATTTAAAACGCGATAAATATTTTTTTTGACAAAAATTTAAATTGGTTTATTATCAAATTTAATTATTTTTATTGGAGATATTAAAAACATGTTACCATATTCAATTTAATTATGTGATATAAAGTATGTTTTATAAAACCTCACTTAATGCAAAAAAATAGTATTTAGAAAAAACATGCATTTTATCCATAAAAATAAATTTTCACCAAAATAAGGTCTAATATTGAACCCAATGATATTTAGTGTTCTATGGATAAATAATTGGTTTATGTTAAATTAAAAAAAAATATAAAATTGAATTTTTCATTATGAATACTAAATTAATATAAAATAAGTACAATAATTTTATAATAAAATATAAGTTAGTTACTGAAATATAAAAAATATGTTTCTAAATAAAAACTAAGAATATTAAATTTGAAATTCAAGTTATTAAATATTTATTTAGAGGATAAAAAGTTTTCATAAAATTTTAATTTTGATTTATCTCATCAATATGTCAAAAGAGTTATGGTATTTGTAAAAAAATTATTTTTACTATTCATCAAAAAATCATACTCATTAGAAAAATCAAAAATGTAACCAAAATTTTTTATTCATATGATGAATAAAAAATTTGAATATTTTTTATAAATATAGTAATATAAATATGAGAAAATTATCATTTATGTTAAAAATAATTATTTATGTGTAAAAGAAAATTATTTTACATAAAAGTGATCTTAAAAAAATATTAAGTGATGTTAATTGTATTTCATATTTATAAATAACTTCAAATAAACATTTATATATTTTTACCACATTAGAAAATTTAAAATATTACTTTAAAATAGATCAATTTAGATTTATAAAAAAAATACACAATATAAATTAAAACACATTTCCTCAAAAACAATTAATCTTAAATGATTTTACACAAAATTATTTGATTAATTGTTCATTTACAAATAATTAAATATTATAACATCATTGGTATTAAAATATGACATTAAATTTAATAAATGCCTATAATCATTAAGGTTGGACAAAAATTTATCACGGTAACATTTAAATTTTTTTGGGTTTTTTGTGTTTGTTGACAAAGCAGGTTTCCATAGAAAATTGTTAAGTACACAAGATATTTTTAACAACATGTGTGGAAAAATAACCATGAAAAAGAAAAGGAAGACCAGGAGGTGGTACAAAAAAGAACATATACTAGATTGCACTATTTTCTGGTTTTTTCCATATTTTTGGGGTCCAAAATATGGAGTTTGGTAAGAATTGTGAAAATTTAATTTCCTTGAATATCACATCAAATTATGTTAATGGACTGAGTTTCATAAATATTAGCTTCTCGAAGAGTGATTCACAAAGTATAAAAGAATTATGATTCTGATCTCTACGATTACGATGAGCTTCGCAAATGGTAGAGGTGAAGAGCAGTGCGAGTGGAGCATTATGGTTGAGCAATGGTTTTGACAGATGCTCTGATATAGGGGAAAAGTAGCATCACAGTGGTGCAAAGGATTTTACATACTACTCTGTGATTATGATGGGATTTTTATATGAAAAATAGTCGTGGATCTTCAAGAAATAGAATGAATTTCAATGGAAAATGAGATGATTTACGAAATAGGGTAACGTGGAGTGAAAGGTTATGGAGTCAGTGGGAAATTACTATAAATAGGCATATACCCTATTAATAATAGTAGGGAGACTTAGTAAAATATTAGTGCTATCAAATCATGAAGTAGGTTCACATATATAGTGATCTTCGTGAAATTAATGGAATTATTATAGGCTATTTGAGCTCTGTGAAAGTAAGGTGCTTCATGGCGGCTAATTGGGATCCACAAAAGAGGTGTTCTTCATGAAGAATTTTCCAAGATTTTAAAAAGATGCTTACTTAATGAATTCTAATTTGAGCTGGATAAAATTTTGAGCTTTAGGAAAAGGACAGAACATTGCAATGTCTAGTTTTATCTTTGAGAAATTGTGAGCTTCGTGAAGGCAGTATTATTTGCGAATGTTTTTTAGAATGTATTTCTCAATGTTCAGTGGAAAAGTGGTATTCATCAGTGGATGAAGGTGGGAAATCAACAGAGCATCTAAAAAAAGTGGTGTATGCTTCATTAGTGATAGTGAAGAGACCTATAATTCTATGAATAGTGAGTGGATCTTCTGAAGAAGTAGTGACCACACTTTAGTTGAGAGAGTAGCGAGATTTCATATTGTGATTGGTTGTTAAAGAGGAGAGATAATGAGTCCACTCTAAACATTTTAAATTGCATTTCATTTTTAGTGTATTTTTTACAACGGAACATCACCATTTTATGTTCCATTATCATAGCCCAGTGATGGTGAACCATGTAAAATTTTTGTTTCATGTGCATGTTTTAATTTCTATTCATTCACTACTATGAGAAAGAGAGTGAAGAGTGTTTTTTTAATGAAACGAGATCCCAAGGGGTAGTGGTTTTAATCCATCATACCCTGATTCACCCCCTCAAGGAATTTGACCTAGTAGGACTAAAAATTAATTATATTTATATTCATGTAATTTAAAGATGTAATATTTTTATTTAAACCATAGGTGTTACACTCTGGGTATCCAAGAGTTTTCTGGTCAAGTTTACCTCTGATCAGGTTAGACAAGGTTACCATCAAGAATCAGAAGTAAAATATCTCTAATACATCATAAATGTATTACTTGATATTTGAATAGGAGTACTATAACATTTCCCTATAATTCCAAACACCCATAAGGTTCACCTAATTCTATGGAATCTTCCACCACTTACATAACAAATTAAAATATCATCATACATTATCCTTGTTCTTCTAGGCCTTAGAGAAGGATGAATCTTCATGAAATTCCATGGTTTGGAATGGGATATTCCCTAGAGATATTCCAAGAGTATATAAATCTATCTCTGGAGCTTCTCAATTCTCCTAAACTCTCTTACTTTAGAGACATATGCTTCTAGAAGTTCTTTATCCGTAGTCTTTACCTTGATGAGTAGAAGGGGCCCCATAACTCCCTCAATGGCCATTTTTGTCTTTATAGGATCTTCCCCTCTCATCTTATATGCCACTAAAACAATAGTATCTCTTCTTCCAAGCCTATCCTAATCATAAAATAATTTTTCTTCCCAAATAACTCATTTACATAACACCTGAACCGTTCAGGCCGTAACCATTGACTTGAAGAGAGTTGAGGTGCCACTAACCTTAGATAAAATTCCTTATAAAATAAAGGATGATAATAAATTTCAGAGGAAAACATAAACATTCTGGGATTATTTTATATTTTTAAAATAACACAACCTATCAAGAAAAATTAAAATCAATCCACTAAACTATAGTATGAATGTGGTATAAATAGTAAAACTCAAATGAAAAATCTAATAAACAATAATATCATAGAAGTAGTGAAAAAAGTATAAAAAGTTTACTCAATAAAACAAAAGTTTATCCTGACCAAGAAACACTGATGTGGTATCACTCCAATAACCCAATTAGAGGACTTTAATATCCAAACACCATCCAAATGAAGTAGCATCATGATTCTATACTAGATAAATATGATACCCTTCCTTTAACTATTTTATAAAGAATAAAATTTTTAATTCACTAATTTTCATTTACAAGGGAGAGTAATCATTAATAAAAGGATTTCCCTAAGATAATTCAAAAATCATACCACTTTAACAAGAACATGTTAGCTCGTATTCGAAAATATAATTTACAACGATGATAAGAACATCATAACATGTTTACAATTAAAAACTAGGTAAATTACAATTTAATAGTTAATCAATTAATAAAATATGGAATACCCAATCAACACCCATCTAATCACACTAACATGAATTAAGAGTGATAGTATCATAGTTTTGAGGGATTACTCATCGATCCACAAAGTCATCACTCCAATACCTTTTTATTGATTCCACAGTCTAGGAAAATGCCCCCAAGGGGTCACTACCATTGAAAATGTGAACACACACCATCCATGTGTTCCAAGTTAACACAAAAATTAATCCCATATAAATTCATTCTTACCATTAAATCATTTCATGAATCATATTTATTGAATGAAAATAATCCATGGTTTTAAACCATGATCATAGGGATTTTACAAAATCCATTCAGATTCCCATGTTTCTCACATGATAATCCTAAAAGTGTTTTTCTTTTTGAAATCAACCAATGTTTCCTTCTTTAATCAAACAAAATAATTTAATAAAACAAATAATTCCAGTTTTAGAAAATGTGTATAGTGGATATAATACACCTACCTCCCAATAAGTTAAAAAAATGAAGAACGAAAAAATAAAACCACTATATATGGGCGCAAAATTCCATTACTAATCGAAATCTAATCACGTAATCATAAAACAAAACATAATGGAAAACAGATCTATTTCTAAATATTAGTTATAAAATTCTTTTGGAGAAGATATAAGTATATCTAAATGTAAAAATGGAGGATTTCCATGTTTTGACAAACTATGTGCCAAACTTGTGTTTCCCTCTATTTCCACTTGCACATTTCCATTTGGGAACCCTCATAGTTTTGAAAAACAATGAATACCCTCTTATCCTCATATTTTTACCATAAGGTTTCTATGAGAAAACCACATTATTTCCACTAACCATCATCAAAATGTGAAAACATAAATCACTTCAAAAAACCAAAAAACCTCCAGAAACACCCAAACCTCAACCCAAGTATTATATTACATAAAAATACATAATAAATGGGTAATATACCTAGAACAAGGGGTGTTATATTTTGTAATTCCCCAACCCCAATTACCTAGAGTTGGTACATTATTACATAATATTGGCATGATACAAGGAATCATGTCCCAAAAGACGGATCAGTTTAGTAACCTTGGAAGTAAGAGATACATATATAAGTTTTACATTACATACTTAAATAAAGAAAAACAACATTGAGTGCCATTTTAACACACTCATATCCTCTATACTATCCCTCCAGGTTAATCATAATATAATTCATCACATTCTTGGAAAAAGAAAACATAAGAAAGGGGTGTGCTCAGATACTCAGTAAGGATAACAATATATATGGAAACTGTCATAAATAAGCATAAACATTTAAGGAAATGTATAAGACTAAAAAAAGCCTTTTAAATATAAAATTCAGTATTATATGGTAATGATAAATAAAATAAATACATTTACTTAATCACATGAATATTATACTAGTCGAATAATCACATGTCATATCAATAGCTAATATCATAATGATAGAATGCATAATGCTGGACATCATAACAACATAGTCAAGGACTCGTTCCAATACTAAAAATTATATTTTTTCAAGGCCTTGTTCCAAGAAACTAGTTTGTCTCATGAGGCCTACCATTTCATTGAGGAGCTATAGCAGGATCCACTTATCACTTACTATGTCCAATGCTTTACTCATATAAATTTGTTGAATCATAATATAAAAATTTGAATTAAAAATAAGATAGGAAATGTCAATACTTAAACCATAAACTATGAATGGTATAAAATAACACATCCATAGTCAAACATATCACAAAACCTTCAATACAATGTGGAATATTATATCATAATAAATCAACTTCAAACAAGTGTAAAATCCATCAAAGGATATTGACATTTTTTAAATAAAAACTATTTGAGAGAAATACCTCTTTCTATTTTGAAATCATTCACATAATTATAATATAAATAATTTATTTTGAAAATATTCTTATAATCTTGGAAGCTTTGAAGGTGTTATAATGGCGGAAAATATTCTTACTTTTTGTATAAGTTAAAAAAACATTCTTTCCTTAATTTGTCAAAAAGGTCATAAAGTACCTTGTTTGGAAAGTGATGGAAGGATTAACTTCAAACCATTTTATAAAAATTTTAAAAATGGTATAAATTTATTTATCCCATATTTTAGTAAATATTATAAATGTTTTGAAATACATTTTAAGAAACATGGATGTGGATGGTAAAGAAGTCCCAGTAGATACATACGTATTAACAACCTCAGATAAAAAAAGAGATTGTAAAATTAACCCTTTCCTTGTAATTTTCCTTGGTCGAGGATACGTTAACCTCTTGTATAATAGTTAAATAATTGTTATTAAATTATGAAATAACCACATACAAAAATATGATATCTTATATGATCTACTAATATTTCTTTGTAAATAATATTTCAATAGTACCATTGTTTTGGGTATTAAATGATTCATTTTACTTTATATAATTTGTTACATAAGTCATGTTTTTTATGAATAGAATGTATTTGATTCATATAAAAAATGAAATTAAGTTATTAAAAATTATTTTTAACCATAAAATGAAAATAATTCTTGAATAATTATGATGGGGAATGAATCTCATCATGTTCGTGGAGATGGTAATTCGTACGTATCCACGAGCGAAAATATCATTATATCAATAGTGAAATTATATGTTATTGTATTTAATATCATATATACTGAATCATTAAAATGATATATTTATTATTTACATAAATTATTCTCTTTATTATACCCATAGAAATAATGAAGTATCGAATAACAAACTACACCACGATGTGGAGACGGTAAGCTCTACGTACACATGTATGGTGACTTTTTCATTCACATGATAGGTAGAATAATGAATATGGATTTAACTTATTTATAATAAGATCAAATTATGTAGGATTTTCTGGATTTATTACATCGGTATTTAAACAAAAAAGAAAGACGAAGTGGAAGAAGAAGAGAACTTTGAAAGAGGTGATGAAATTATTACCTCTTCTCTGGGTGATTCCTTTTCATTATAACAAAGTGGCTACATAGTTTGGGATTATGATCAAAGTAAGGAATATAGGTTGAATTTAGGGTATTTGAGAGGATACTTTGATCATGTTTTGTTGCAGGAAAATGGATTTCGATGTGTGATTTTGAGAGAAAGAGATGTACCCTTTGATAAGAGAGGTGAGGGTCACTTTTGGGAAAGCATGAAATATTATTTTATTATAAATTCATTTTAGGTTTATAATCGATCCAAATGGATTTATTTACATTCTTAGGTGGGTATGGGTTGATAAATTATCATCCAATAGGTTTTAGTCAAGTTTAGGTCACCATATTAACCTTATCGTTTAGATTTAACTCTTGGTTAAATAGTTTAACATTTACCATGTCATCTTGAATTATTATAATAAATTCTAAATAAAAATACTATAAAAATCCAATCAAACCTCTAGTGGTTCATTATTGACATGAATAACCTTATATAAGTCCTTTGGTTAAACCATATATTTTTAGGAATATTATATCATTTAATAATATAGTATTAGTTTTAAATGGTCATTTATTTCAATTTTGATGATATTTGGTATTTCAATTTTGTTAAAGTCATAAAAACTTTATAACATCAAAACAAATATTTAATCTACCCTAACATGTAATATTAACCAATAAAATTAGTTTAAGGCATCAAAAGTCTCAATTTGCATTTATTTGGATATTTATAATATCAATTATTTTAATCTTTCATTAATAAGGTAATTACTACATAATCATTGTTTCATAAATAAATTTAATTATATAATTTATAAAAATTATAAATAAACTACCATTATGTGTTAAATAATCTTATCTTTCTAATAAATATTTATAGTCAAATTTATCTTATTTATATCCTTATATTAAAAATGATTTAGTTATTAAAAGTTGAATATAACATTTTTAACTCTTCTTTAAGTAAAATAATAATAAATATCTTAATCTAATCAAAGTGGATAAAAGGATCATATATTATTCCTAAGGTTTATTTTGGTTGAAATAAACCTATAAAAAAGAATTAGTACTTGTGTTGGGTAATTATAATATCATTTTTACCTTTAATTACCCTATTTACTTTTAACCGTGGTAAATAAAATTGAAAAGTTATTATTCACTAAAAATTATTATAATCCTTTTGAACCACATTTTTCATACTTATTTCTACCGTGTCTCTCAAATTTTTGAAATTCCATTCACCGAAGCGGTAAAATTGTGTTTTATGAAAATTTTCAATTGTGCCAAGAAGGTGGGTAAAAGACGTTAAAAAGTTCAATAAAATTTTATATCTCTAATAATATTAAAAAATGACTACAATGAATTAAATTATATTAATATAGGTATTATGTATCTATTTTGACTTTAAATAAATATAAATAAAAAAATATTATTTAAATAAAATTCGGTCATAAACAATAATGTTGTGTTTTTCACTATTCATAAAAATTTGAATGATTTCAGAAAAATACCAAAAAATCACCCTAATATAATTTTGATATTCCAAATCAAAAAATGAATTCCATTTTAAAAAATAAATTTTATAAAATTTCAAAAGGTGGGTATTACTATTCATAAAGGCTAGTTTGATTGGTCGTGGTTTGCTAGAACTCGAAGTTGTGTACAACACAAGCTATTGTGTTATTCAAAGAGATCCCTACTTTGGAAGCTTAGGGTACTGCATTCTTCTCTTCTTAAAATAATTTCTTCCTATAAATTTCTAGAATATTGTTGCATAAAAAAATTCGGGTGGTTCTTCATCAGAAGTTCCTCAGGTTCCCATGTTGCCTCTTCTTTCTTATGGTTTCCTCATAGAACCATTACCAGACGAGTCGTCTGGTTTCTCAACACTTGTTCTCTGGTATCAAGAATCCTGATAGTCTCTTCAAAATAAGACATATTGGGTTCCAGTTATATTTCCTCACAGGTGAGTACATGCGTTGTTTTAAGCATGTATTTTCTCAACAATGATATGTGGAACACATCATGAACTTTGGAAAGACCTGGAGGCATTGCCAAAGTGTAAGGTATAACTCTAATTCCTTCTAGAATTTCGAAAGGACCAATTTACCTAGGAGTTAATTTAGCCTTCTTACCGAATCGTATAACACCCTTCCATAAAGATACCTTAAAGAAAACATGATCTTTTACTTGAAATTCCAAATCCTATCTTTGGTTATCGGCATACATGTTTTTCCTACTTTGAGCTGCTTTGATGTGGGTTTGGATAATATTCACATTTTTCATTGTTTCCTCAACAAGTTCTGGATCTATGAGTTTTCTTTCACCAACATCATCCCAAGAAGTTGGAGTGCGACACTTCTTTCTATATAACTCTTCATATAGTGCCATCTAAATACATGAATGGAATCTATTGTTATAAGAAAATTATACCTGAGGTAAATACTAATCCCACACACCTTGAAAGTGAAGTGAGCAAGATATCAACATGTATTCTAAGGTTTTAATAGTACATTCTGATTGTTCATCAGTTTTGGGGTGGTAGGCAGTGCTTTAAAGAAGTTCAGTATCTAGGGATTTCTGAATAGTTTTCCAGAATCTTCATGTAAAATGGGGATCACAATCAGAAAAAATCTATAAGGGTACACCATGAAGTCTTAAAACTTCATTAATATATAGTCCTTATAAATGTTCATGTGTTAAATCATCTCTAATATCATGAAAATGTGATTAATTTGTAAGATGATCAACAATGACCCATATTGCATCATTCCTTCTAAGAGTCTTTCGTTGCCCCATGAAAAATTCCATTGTAATATCATCCCATTTCCACTCAAGTATGAGAAGAGGTTTCATGACTCCTCCAGGATGTTTCCTTACAGCCTTAACCTATTGAAAAACCACACATCATGAAACATAATTAGAAATATCCCTCTTCATGTTGTCCCACAAAAAAATGTTCCTTCAAATCTCTATAAATCTTAGTGCTACCATGGTGTATAGGGAAATTGGAGATATGAGAATCATCCAACAATTAACTTTTTAGATCAGGTATATAAGGAATACAAATCCATTTCCCATATTTCAAAATTCCATATTCATATATGAAGTCGATCAATCTCCCATCATTCATAGATTTAATTTTATTTTGAAACTCCTCATCATCTATCTGTGAACATTTTATTCTTTATAGTAAAGTTGGGTTGGCAACCATTTGAAAATGTATTGATTTTTCAACTTCCATGATTATTTTTCTTTATATCTTTACTATATTCATGAACATATGATCCCTTTCAGCTGTCATCTTGTTCATAACCCCATGTTCCTTTCTGCTCAAAGAATCTTCCACCTTATTTTCCTTCCCCGGGTTATATTTTATAGTGAAATCATAATATTTGATTAGGATAGTTTTTTAATGAATTTTTATCTACTGTGAGGCAATAGGAAATAACTCTATGATTTTACATAAGAACACAACAAAGTCCTTTCTTTGAAGCATCACTATAATTAACAAACCCATAATTCCCCAATGGGAGAGTCAAGAAAGGATCATTGAAAAATATTCTATTCAAATCTTCAAAACATTCTTCAAACTCTTTTTTCCAAATAAATTTAACTCCTTTATGTGTAAGATCAGTTAATGGGTTATCCATTCAGGAAATATTCTGGATGAAACACCAAGAATAACCTACTAAACCAATAAAACTACGTACCTCAATTATACTCATCATTACTGGCCATTCATGGATTGATCTTTTCATAGAAGTATCAACCAGGAATCCATCCATAGAGACAATATAGCCATGAAAATAAATCTATTAAAGCTAGAATTCACACTTGTTAAACTTCCCATATAATTAATTTTTTTATGAGTCCTTAGAATAGAGCGCAAGTGATTTTAATGATCTTATTAGCTATTGGAGTATGCCAGATATCATCAATAAATAACACTAAAAAGTAATCAAGATATTCCTTGAATACTCTATTCATTAGATCCATGAAAATAGAGGGTGCATTAGTTACTCCAAAATGCATTACTGTAAACTTGTAATTCCCATACCTGGTTTGAAATGTTGTCTTTGGAATGGCTTCCTTTTTCATGCACAACTGATGGTATCCAGATCAATGGTCGATCTTTGAGAAATATTAAGCTCCTTAAAGTTTATCAAATAAATCATCAATGCGAGGTAGGGGATACTTGTTATTTATTGTTATAGAATTGACCTCCATATAGTCAATGCACAACCTCATAGATCTTTATTGTTAACAAAAAGAACAGGGGATCCCCATGGAGAAACACTAGGGAAGATAAATCCTTTATTACTAAATTCCATTGGTTGTATCTTTAGTTCCACTAATTCCATAGTGTCCATTCTATAAGGGGTATTCAATATGAGCCTTGCACCAAGAATTGAATTATTGGAAAATGCAATTTCTCATTCTAGAGGATATCCAAGTAAATCCTTTGGAAAGACATCATCATATTCTTGCACAATAAATAAATCCTCTATCTGAACATTCATTTACTCACACATAGTTATTCCATTCTCTTCCTCCCCAATAATTGAATTTAGTAGAGATATTGGGGGTGGATCTAGATAAGAATCATATTGCGACGTTTCGGTTCTAAAGATAAGGCAATCCTTATCATCATTGAAAATTGTAACCTCATTCTTCATACAATAAAGTTTTTCATCATGATCTAAAAGCCAATCCACACCAAGGATTATATCAAATTAAATCACGGGTATGACAATGAGATCAGCAGATAAAGCATGTTTATATTTCTTAATGGGAACTGATTGAAAAATGGTTGTTGCAATGATACTTCCCTTAGGATTTTTGACGGACAACTCAATTGTTAAATCAAATTCTAAATACCAAATCTTTGTAGTAAATTAGGAAGATATAAAACAATGTGATGATCTAGAATCAAATAAAGAACTTTCTTAATTTAAGGAAACCATTAAATTACCTGCCACCATGTTATTCGGAGATTCAACCTCAATAGTAGTGATCACATAGGCTTGGTCCTTCTCCATTTTCCTTTTCTAATGTATGTTTACTTGTATCTTAAGACATTAATTTGAAAAATTTCCCATTTCCCTACAATCATATCATTCAAAATTGATAGCCTCTTTCTTTCCCATTCAATCACGATCTTGGTGGCATTTTTCACCGCACATGTAAAAAACTATCGTTCCCTTCAGGAAAATACGAAGGTGTTTCTTCCCACATATACTACAGGATGGAAATTCAACTTTTCCCTTCTTCCCCTTATTTCTATTCACAGAGTGTTCAGAAGATATATTCTTCTCATACTCTGATTTAAATTCTTAAGACTTAGAGAATTATTTTTCTACCTTGATAGCACATGAGACTATATCTTCGTATGATAAGAAAGATTGTGAGACTATTACTTCCATCAAATAATTGATCAATATTACTACTTGGGTTATGTATATAATCTATAGCATTCCTAGCTAACCTTGTAAATCTAGACTCATACATTGAAACATTCTCATCCTCCTTTTTCCTTAGAGTCAGAAATTGTCTTTCTATATCAACTCGATGGTCATGAGGAAAGTATTTTTCTATAAAATTATCTTTAAACTCGATCCATTCCATATTTGATACTTCTTCATCCTCCTTTGTGTTTTAAATTAATGACCACCATTGATCTGCATCTCTGGTGAAAAGATAAAATTCCATGAAAACATTTTCCCTTTCGCTACTCCCCAAAACATGAAATATTTTCTCCTAAGAACATATCCATTGATCAGCTGCAATTGGATTTTTAGTCCCTTGAATGCTGGGGGATGTTTCCTAATGAAGAGTTGAAACATTGATCTTCCACATTTTGGATCAGGGTGCTCCATACGGGTAAGGTTATTATTCATAACTAGAGTGAGTTGTCCCGGTATTATTATAATCTATTCAAGACCAGTTGCATCACCAGCCCCAATATAATTATCTTGAGTCAGAGGGGAATCCCTGCATGGATTACGTACGTTGATACGGTCTCCAATCCTTCCACTGGGAGACATTTCTAAGCAATGACATACAAACGATTAGTTTATGAATCACAATACATAATTCCATACTAGTAAAATTCCTAACATAAATTTAATAGTTTATTCCTATAATTAATAATCATAAAAAAATGTTTTCTTTGAGAAAGTATTTACTCATAAATCATTCATAATGGCTTGTAAAGAAAATGTAAATTTTCCTAATCATATCCCCTATGAGTTTCCTATCCAAGAGTGTATCAAGGCCTGTTGTCGTGTACCTAGATACCGAGGATCAAGCCCGAAACTCCTTTTCAGAGTCTTCACATCTAGGTACATTTATTCCAGAGCCACCTCTACCTGCTTGTATCCATACAGGGATGTATTTTCTTAGAAAACTCAATCAATATATACATTATTAAAATTCTAGGAAGTTCTTCTATACTAACCCTTGAAGCCTATTTTAGGGTAATGTTCTCTAATCAGAGTTTATCTAAATCTAGTTTCTAAGGTTTGTATTAAACTTCCTATGATACCAACTATAACGCCCCGACCCCAGTTTCCCAGAGTCGGTGCATTATTATATAACATTGGCATGACACAAGGAATCGTGTCCCGAAATATTTTTCAGTTTAGTAGCCTTAGAAGTACTAGATACATACATATTTTTTAAATTTCACAATGAAATAAAGAAAAACAATATTGTGTCCCCTTCTAATACACTCATATCCTTTGGCCAATCCCTATAAGTTAATCATAATATACTACTCCACATCTTGGGAAAATGAAAACATAAGAAATGGATGAGCTCAAATGCTCAGTAAGGATAAAAATATAAAAGAAACTATAATAAATAAGCATAAGACTTTAAGGCACTTTATAAGACTAAAACACAAGCCTTTTAAACTTAAACATCAGCATAATATGGAAAATATAAATCAAATAATTCAATTTACTTATTCATATGGATATTCTACTAGTCAAATAATCACATGTAATATCAAAAGCTAATTTCATAGTGATGGAACACATAATGGCAGACATCATAACCACATTTTCAAGGCCTCATTCCAAGACTACAAATAATATTTCATCAAGGCCTTATGCCAAGACACTAGTTTGTCTCATTAGACCTACCGATGCATCGAGGAGATAAATCAGGCTCCACCCATCACATACTAAGTCTAATTCATTCCTCATATAAAAAGGTTGAAACATAATATAAACATTCGTATTAAAACTAGTATATTAAATATCAATCATTAAACCATAAACCATGAATGGTATAAAAATTACACATCCACAGTCAAAACATATCACATAACCTTCAATAAAATATGGTAGATTTTATCATAATAAATCAACTTCAAACAAGTGTAAAATCCATCAAAGGATGTTGACATTATTGAAATCAAAACTATTTGAGAGAAATATCTCTTTCAATTTTGAAATCATTTAAAATTCACATAATTAGAAAATAAAACATTTATTTTGAAAATATTCTTATATGATTGAAATCTTTGAAGGTGTTATAATGGTGACAAATAGTCGCACCCTCCATATACGTTAAAAAACATCCTTTCTATAATTTTTTGAAAATTTCATAAAGTACCTTGTTTTGGAAAGCGACAAAAATATTCCATTGAAACCATTTTAAAAAAATTAACACAAAGGTATAAATGAATTTAACCCATAGTCTAGTAAATAGTATAAATGTTCTGAAATTCATTTTAAGAAACATGGATGGGGATGATAAAGAAGTCCCAGTAGATACATATGTATTAACAACCTCAGATAATAAAGAGATTGTAAAATTAACCCTTACCTTGTACTTTTCCTTAGTCGAGGGTACATTAACCACCTGTATAATAATTAAATCATTGATAATAAATTATACAAGAACCACATACCCAAATATGATATCATATATGATCTTCTAATATTGCATTGTTAATAATATTTCAATAGTATAATTTTTTTGGGTGTTAACCAATTTGTTTTCCTTTATATGATTTATTCTGTAAGTCATATGTTTTAGGGATATGATGTATTTTATTCATATAAAGAATGATATTATGTTCGTTCATAAACATTATTTCTATCCATAAAATGAAAATTATTCTTGAATTGTTACGATGGGGAAGGAATCTCATCGTGTTCGTGGAGACGGTAAACCTTACGTACTCACGAGGGACAATATCATTATATTGATTGTGAAATCGCATGTAATTGGATGTTATGTCATATATACAGAATCATTAAGATTTTATATTTATTATTTACATAAATTATACTCTTTATTATAACCATCCAAATAATGAATTGTTGAATAACAAACTACACCACGACGTGGAGATGGTAAGTCGTATGTATGCACGTATGGTTACTTTGTCATTCATAGGATGGATATAATAATGAATATGGATGTAACATATTTATAATAACAACAAAGTATATATAAGGTTTTGGATTTATTACTTTGGTATGGAAATAACAAAGAAAGTGGTAGTGGAAGAAGAAGAGAACTTTGAAATAGGTGATGAAATTATTACCTCTTCTTCTGGTTCTTCCTTTTTGATTTGAAAAAAAGGACTCCTTAGGATGAATTTATGAACATAGTAAGGCCTCTAGGTTTAATTGAGGGTAGTTGTGAAGATATTTGAGTAGTTTCTTGGCGATCCAAATGGCTTTGGATGTGTGACCTGGAAAAAAGGGTAAGTACTCTTTTATAAGATAGGTGAGGGTCACTTTAGGAAAAGCTTGAAATATTATATTATTATAAAATATATTACGTATTATAATGGATTAAAATGGATATATTTATATGATAAGGTTGTTATGGGTATAAATATTCTCAATAAATAGGTTTTAGACATGTTTAGTTAACCACATTAACCTTATCTTTTAGATTCAACTCTTTGTTAAATAGTTTAACATTTACCATGTCTTTTTGTATTATTATCATAAATGGTTAATACACTTACTATAAAAATACAATATAACCCCAAGAGGTTCATTATGTACATAAATTACCTTATATAAGTCCTTTGGAAAAAAGTTATATTTTTAGGAATATTATATCATTTAATAACATAGTATTTGTTTTAAAAACTCATTTATTTCAATTTTGACACAATTTGGTATTATGCTTTTATTAAAGTCATAAAAACTTTATCACTTCAAAAAAACTTTTTTATTAAACTCTAACATGTCATATTAAGGTATAAAATTAGTCTAATTCATCAAAAGTCTCAATTTACATTTTTTTGGATACTTATAATAACATTTATTTTAATCTTTCCTTAGTAAGGTAATTACTACATCATCATTATGTCATAAATAAATTTAATTATTTAATGTCTAAAAATTATAAATAAAATAACATTATGTAGGAAATAATTTTATCTTTATAATGAATATTTATAGACGAATTTATCTTATATATACTCATATATTAAATAATCCTCAGTTATTAAAATTTGAATTTAACACTTTTAACTATTCTTTAAATAAAATAATAATTAATGCCCTGATATAATACAAGTGGATAAAAATGATCATATTGTATTCATAAGGTTTATTTTGGTAGAAATACACCTATCCAATAGAATTAGGACATGTTTTGGGGTAATTATAATATCATTTTACCATTAATTGCCCTATTTACTTTTAACCATGGTAAATAAAATCCAAAATTTACTATTCAGAAAAAAATTATTTTCATCCAATTGAAACACATTATACTTAGTGATGTCTTCCATGTCTCTTGGATTTTTTAAATTAAATTCATTGAAGTTGTAAAATTATGTTTTATGCAAATTTGCAAATGTGCCTAGAAGGTTGGTAAAAGACGTTAAAAAATTAAATAAAATTTTATTTATATAATCTTATTATAAAATTACTCCCATGAATTACATTGGACTAATAAAGGTATTATTTATCTATTTTTACAAAAAAAAATTAAATAAAAAAATTATTATTTATATAATATTCGGTTTTAAACAACAACACATTGTTTTTCACTATTCGTCAAAAATTGAGTGTTTTCAAAAAAATACCAAAACCTCAACCTAAGATAATTTTGATATTACAAATACAAAAATGAAGTCCATTTTAAAAAATAAAATTTCAAAAATTTCAAAAATTGGATATTACTATTCATAAAAGGTAGTTTGATTGGTCGTGGTGTACTAGAACTCGAAGTTGCATAAAACGCAAGTTATTGTATTATTCAAAGAGAAGCATACTGTGGAAGATTGGGGTGTTAAAAATTATCCCCACCATTATTATTTCCATCCCTAGGAAGTGTAAAATTTATAGGGCTTTATTAAATTTCAGTATATTTCTATAACATTTCATTATCATGTTCCTTTATTTCCTTTTTAGTTTCATTAAGTTTCTATAAGAATAAAACTAATGTAATATACTTAACATGAATGTCATTATCTTTTTTATCTGAAATAAGAATCAATCCATCAAAAAAATTAGTATTTGGCTCAGTAAAAACATGATCCCATCAAACCAAATGGGTTGAATCTGGTTGGTACTTCCATAGTTTAGATAAATGGGTAAAATTATAGACCATGCTGAAATGTGGGGGAAAGGTCAACCTATATGAAGGATTACCAATTTTTTCATGCATATCAAATGATCTAACATATCATGGGGAAACATTCCTTTCATTTTTAAATGATTATGTACCATCCTCACAAAGATTTTTAGGGGCACATTATTACCCATTGCATAGGATAAATGGAAAAGATAATTCTTAGCATAATATTTATGACATCTTTGGGGTGAAAACATCCATTTTCAGATAATCATAATTTTCTCAGTCATCTTTTGAAAATGTATTAGTCCCAAAATATTGATTCTCCAATATATATCTAAAAAATTTGAGATCAATAAGGGAATATAGTAAAATTCTTTGAAAGGGGATATCTATATTATCTCATAATATATTTTTCATATATAAACCCCACCAAAGGGGATTGATCCTCTCATGATCCACTAAAATCCATTACACAATCATGGATCTTATCATCCACTGTTTGAAATTCTCATTTATACATACAATTTTTTTGAAGAAGATACATCTTTCTCATGGTCAATTGTAAACCCAACATTTCTTGAATTGATTGGAAAATCATAGTGCTAAAATGGGGATCCTAGTTAGAGATGCAGAAATTGGTATTTCATGAAATTTTATAAATTCATGAGTGTAGATATTTTTTAATTAGTATACGACATTGGAATCAAAAATATTAATGTTGGGGGATGACTTTCTCAGTTGATCCAGAATCACCCAAATCGAATAATTATTCCAAATAGTTCTTGGTAAACCCATAACGAATTCTATAGATATATACACCCTTTTCCTGATGAGTATAAGTAAAGACTAAAATATTCCAGTTATTCCTTCATTCAATACCTTGAACAAATAACAAGTTATCCATTTATAAATAAATTAAACTACATATAATTTCATACCTGGCCACTAAAAATAGATTTTTAGAACCTTTTACATCTTTCAAATTCTTTAGTGAACTATCCATTTTGAATGGTGATTAGTATAATCAATATTTCTTTGATAATATAAAATAATAGTAATTTTATCTCAGACAATAAAATAAAGTTTCCATTTTTCCATCCATGAATTACCTCGCCAACATTATTTTTTTACATACTGGTAAGGAAATCGAAGCATGATATTTGAAAACCCATGACTCTTTCAACTACGTCAACAATTAAGGTCACTTGATAGAAAATTAAAAATTAATTTTGGTCAATGTAATCAAACTGAATGTCTATTATGAAATTCATCAATTTCCACTAATCATGGGATTCATTTGTATAATTTATTTTAAAACATCTAACAAAATTAATATTCCATGGAATTCCAATTTCTAGGTATATAAACCATGTCAATAATGAATATCCTAAGATATTGTATTCATCATCTTTGTATTGGGTTCAAAACACTTGGAACAATATTTGTTTGACACCATGTTTTCAAATCTTGATCTACCACATCTAATTCTGAATAATGGGTTGGAAAAATAATTTAATGAAATCACAACTCTCATGATCCTTAATCAACAACATATTCTACCTTCATGATAACATAGTGGAGTCTTGATGTTGATGTTTGAAAATAAACCACATAACCCTATCAGGTTCTAGAAAAAAAGAATTGGAGTTGAAGTGAGTTCTTCTTTATGATCAAAAAAGGATTATTAAAAATCTGAAATCTAATATAATAAAGTGACATTTGTTACTAGTGATATCAAAAGGGTTTTGAGACACAAGAATTTCAAAACCAAGAGATTATATTAATCTACTAATCAATGAAGTCAATGTATCTAAAAGACGCTTTCTGTGGTTCCCAAGAATAAAAATATTCTATATTTTCATCTTCTACTAATACACTTTCCTCAAAAAATATATGAATATGGAAAAAAATAATTTATATAAAGAAATCACATTTTGTAAAAATTTAATATAACTAGTGATCTCACAGGATATTCAAAACAATCTATAAATTTTCTACATATTCATTATGAGTTCCAGAATACACCACACTGTATTCAATAATTACTATAAAAAAGAGTTTAGATACCACTAAAAGACATGATTAACTAACACAATGAAAATTGTTGGTGCATTTGTAAGTACAAAGGAAACAACCACATATTCATAATTATGGTTGAGACTCCTAAAATCTATTTCCAAAATATCTAGTTTCCTAAGTCAATGTTGGTGGTACATATAGAACATATCAAATTTAGAGAGAATTTGGGCTCCCTTAAATTAATCAAGATTGTAATGAATAAAAGGAATATGATATCAATTCTTTATTGAAACATAATCCAGATTGTGATAAAAAATATATGGTCATAAAAAGTATTCTATATTCATGAAATGAAGAACATGGATTGTCGATGTTGATGTTCCCAGTCCTATAAACCATGTGATTTATTATTCATATGATTTGATATTCAACTCATTTCATTCCATTTGAGGAATTCTATACAATAGAATTGAAATAGGATTTGTTCCTAGAAGGATATAAATAAAAATATTCAATTCTCATTCTGGTAGAAAACAAGTGAAAAAGTCAAAAATTATATCACGATAGATATCCAAAATGGTAGGAATATTTCTTACCTTAATCATGTCATTAAATCCCATATTCATTTCTACTCATTAATAATTTATAGTTTCAACCATTGGTTATAAAGTTCATTATCTTCCAACATTCACATCCCATTATTCTTTAAAATGATGAACTACCCTCTCAGGATATGTGAAATTTACTCATCTCACATAGTAATTGATATTTTCCATGATTTCAACTTACTAGTACATTCCTATAATAATTTCAAATATGTCATTCAAAAATATAAAAATACCCATAAAAATGGTCTTCATTTATTATTATAGAAAATGATTCATATTTAAATCCTATGGACTCTTGGTACATGAGAGGTGTTTGGATACCCATCACATGGGTCATCATTTTGATATTAAAACACAATTAATTAATGGAAAATGAAGTAGTAAAATAATCAGATGCTCCAGTATTAAAAATCATTCATATTTAATGTTTTAATTAGAGTTTTTCCTCATATAATTGAAGGATGTTATTAGTATTCCATGATCATATGCACAACACCATACAACTACTTACTCATGCCCCTATGTTCCTTGTTTCCCTATTGTGGTTTCATTGTCAAGAGAATCAATACATCCCTAGAATCACCTTATCCCGATCGTTTCTAAGGAAGATAATTGTTATAATATGATCATCCAATAAAATCATATAATGTCTAAGACACATGTTATGTATTTCCAATAACTATATTAATAGAATTCAAACAACAATGTTGAAGATGTTCTATCTGATTACAGTTGTGAAATGTTATAGGTAGTGTCATGAAATCTCACTTCTTATACTCTAGTAATCATGAAAGGGAGATAGGGGGTGTAGAGATGTCTATATATATGTATTTAAATTTTACATGGGATTGAATATTATGAGATGGCCTCTATGAAACATCTATCTAGATCCATTTCAGATCATGGAACTTTTTTTGTCAATTTTAAAAAAAGTGAACAGAATGTATAAATGTTTTTAGAACTCTACAATATAAAATCACTCGGATAACATTATGTAGATGGTTAAAACTCTTGGGAACAACCAAAAATAGGGATTTCTTAGATTGGATTGGCCAATCATTTGAAATGGTTGGATGTGAACATTCAGAATTGGTGTAATAACATAAATGATGGGAGTTCCATTCTGTAAAAACTCAGAGAGGATATAAGAATTTTGGAGGAGTGGATTCAAGTTATTTGGGATGATGATCTTTTCATTTAGTTATCAAATTAAAACAATTTATTTGTTTTGGAAAATGTTCGATATTAAAATAATATGTAGGGAAACATCTAATTCTTTGAGCCCCAAATAGAAGGATCGTAACACAATATTGTTTTAGGCTTGCAAAAAGGATATGTGATTATTCAAGAAATTAAATATCAAGTTAGAGGATGGTTCATTATTCTATGAAGTGGATGTAGTTATAATATTAGATTCATATCATTTTGAGAAGTTATAGGATGAGAAAATTGAGTTTTTAGGGGTTGATGTAGGACATGAGGAGGAATGATATTTCATGAATTGTATACATTTTTTTTGACGGAACAAGATAATGGGTTACTAGTCTATCTTCCTAAGGAATATGAGATTAAAAATTATGTGTCATTTATTAAATAAGGTAGTTCTCTAGGACTATATATAATTCTTAGGGCTCTTTATATTTCATAATTAGAATTTTTCAAGAATTAGGTGGTAGAGACTATCATGGAATTTGTTAGGGGGTTGTCATAAGAATGTATTATGCATAAAGGGTGGCCTTAATACTAAAATTAATGGAACTCAAATCCTAGAATAAATATAGAGTGGTCTGCTTATGTATCTTAAACTACAAAAATTTTTCCAATATCATCAGTAGAAATTTAATTAATTTTATTCCAAGTCTTATATCTTATGAACAACATTGTTTTGTGAGAGGAAGAATCATATAATGGTCCATTGGAATTAAAAAAGAGAATGTATATAATCTAAATAAAACATTAATCTACTCATAATTATATTATTAATGTGGGTATGGATACAACATATGATAGGTTAGAATAGTCTTTTATTTTAATGGTTGGGATATGGTATAGATTATATGAATGGTTTTATTATTTATGATTTCGATGTTTTCCATATCAATGGATAAAAAAATTTTGATCGGCAAGGGATTTGGGGTTTTCAAATTGTTATGTGGCATGAGGAATGGTGACCAACTTTCTTCTAACCCCTTTATTTTGTCTCATGAAGCACACTTAAGAAACCTAAAAATGGTACTTGAGGAGGGGAAGATTAAACCTTCCACTAAAAGGTCGAGCGATAGTATGATATATCGCCCCATTTATGCTGATGATATGTTATTTTTCATAAATGGTAGGATAATTTTAGGAAATGAAATTAAAAATTTCATGGAAACTAATTATTATTTATGTGGGAAGAGTATTAGTTAGAGGATGAGTTATTTTTTTATCTTAAAACAATGTTTAGGGAGGAATATCATGGATATTAAAAATAAGATTAGAATGAAAATAATGAATATTCTAATGGAATATCTTGGATCTTAGATATCCATTGGAAGGATAAAAAATTCCTTTATAAGGGTATCATCAATATGATTTCACAAAAGATATGCATTTAGAAAAATAAATTTCTCTCATTTGGAGGAATAATTACCCTTATCAACAAAACCTTCACCTCGATTCTATTGCATTTACATTCTATTATTGACCCCCGAATGGGGAAAATAAAAATAATGGAGAAAATAATAAATATGCTTCTATGATATTCTCATAAAGATAATAATTGTCATTGGGCTTATTAAAAGGACACTATAATCTTATATGTGAAAAATGTAAATGGTTGTTGGCACGTTTAATATTAACCACTCTTAGTCATTTAAAACCATAGGTAGATACAAATTACTAATTGATATATGACATTAATAGTAATTGAACATTAACACATGAGAATCCCAGTTATCAAAATTGGAAACATGCTGGTGAAATATAACTCATATATTCCTTGAATGATGTATGAATATGCACAACCTCTTTCCAAACTGGCCAAGAGTAAAATTATATAATCAATAACATCACACTGATGTGAAAAACTCAAGAGGAAAAAATTTCAATGGTAAAATAAAAAAGAAAGAACAAAAATTGTCATCCCATAAAACTTGGTCTTCCCCCACACAGGTACCATCTGGTGGTTTTAAGAAGGAAAACTATGTTCGATAGTGCACATAATATTCCACATCGAGCATAAATAATTAAATAAATATTACTATTTTAGTGTCACAGCATTAAACTTGGCATTAGAATGCTGAATACGAAGAAGATTAATAGAATTGTCAAACTATTGTTTATATATATATATATGTAATTCATTATTTGTGGAAACATTAATTATAAATTAAAATAAAACCCTTTTAAAAATATAAAAAAATTGTTTTTTGTAAAAAAACTATTTAAATATGCACAAGTGTGTTCTATGCCAACATAATAAACAAATAAATATTATGGGATTATATTATATATATAATATTCAATTTAATTCTTAGTATTCATTCTATGTTTTTTCTAGATATGACATAAAAATAAAATCAATTTTATGCATAAAAAGCTATATGTTTATAAAGTAAAGGTTTCCCCTATTGATGGTTCACTTTTTTTAAAGATAAAAACTGAAAATTTAAAAAAACGTATTCTTAAGCAATATAATTTATTTAAAAATTCAATTTCAAAATTATCTTAGTGTATTTTTTTAGTTTTTTTGGAAAATTATCAATTTTTTCTGAGTAGTGAAAAATACTAAAATTTATTTGAAAACTGAATTTTATTCTGAATAATGTATAATGATAAATTATATTTTAAATTTTTTCCAAAGTAAAATTACATCAATTGTACATATATTACTCCCATTTAGGCCATTTTAATATTTTTAATATTGATTTTTTTATATAAAATCATTACCAACCTATAAAAAGTTTCAAATTAAAACTCGACCTTCTCATCTAGTCTCTTGGAAAACCTTTCAATTAAATTATATCAATTATGTGAATGTAATTCATAAAAATTAATTCCATATTTGTAACCAAATGGTCCAAATTTATTAAATATGATGATTTTAGTTTTTCCAATAATAATGTTAACCATGGTATATGTGTTAGCCATTGTAATGGAAAAATCAGATAAAAATGAGTAATTAAGTGTAAAAAAATTTTCTACGTACTCTAAAATGACACTTACAATTGACTCAATTGTATTTGATGAGTAAATTTAGTCCAAAATAATCCAATGTTAGAATACCTGGCCTTTTTTCAATTTATATATAATTGGGACATTTATAATATTTTAATTAATGAAAACACAATGATTCCACAATCATATTCTCTATAAATAATTTTTTAATATGGGGATATACAATGTATACGTTCTACTATAAATATTAAATTTAAAGATAAAATTTTTATATTCATCATGGTAAATTATTTTAAATCATTAGTAAATAAATAATTACTTGAAATTTTTGCTCAATGTTATTGCAGTAATTATTTTACAAATTGTAATATCGAATAAATGCTGTTAAAATTATAAAATTCAAATAATTTGACATAATTAATATGATAAAATAATTTTATAGATTAATTTTACATGTTATGTTTGTATTAAATTATTTTATTTTTAAGTTATCTCGTTTTTTAGATATTTTTTAAAGTCAATGTAATGAATAGCCACAAAATATACATTAATTGTTTTTTAAAATAAATAATATGTTATTTAATGATATAAAATTCCTAAAAATATTTTATTGTTCAAAAAAATCAGTATTATTAAAAATATTATTCATGATTCATTTATTGGTCTTTTATAATTTTATAATAACTATATTAACCATCAAATAGTAAAAATCCATTTTATCATGGTAAGAGTGAAAGTGGATAAATAAGGGTTAAAACTATAAGATAAGTGTACAAAAGTAACATAAACATATCTAAAGAATTTTAGATGAGATTATTTTGACGCATACTCATATTATTATCAAAATAAATCACTTTGGATCCATTTTTATTTGAAATATATATATATATATATATATATATATATATTAATTTTATATTTTAAGATATTTCATGAGTACCCCTCCCCTCTCTTATAAAAGGAACCTATTATTCTCTTTTCATCGCACTTATAACTCCATTTTTCACAAAACATATCTACCCAATTATATTCCCAAATTACCTCATATAAACCTATAATACTTCATTTGGGACTAAATCCAACCAGGAAAGTCCTTTGGTGCAAACCAAAATGAGTTACCCAAAAAAGAGGCAACATTCATCAACATTATTTTTTGTTTTGTTTCCTTCTATACCCCATAATATTTTTATTATATAAAAATTATATAATATCCTAAAATTCATGAATATACTAAGCTGTATTTACAATAAGGTTATAACCTACACCTTCACACACATCTGTCAATAGGGAAACACAATCATCATTCATTTGCACGACAGACTACCATATCACGAACTGATATATTTCATTCTTCCATTACCACCATTCAATGTAGGGAATAACGATGTAAATATAGAATATATATGATATATATTTTGTTTATGATTTTATTTGTATTCTTTAGTTTTAATATAACACATAACTTTAGGAATTTATTTTTTAGAATATGATAATGTTGTTCATGTTTACGTTTGACTACTACCTCAAGAAATGATGTGATTTTTCACAAATTACATGAAATGTATTAAGGATGGGTTTAATATACAGATTTTATATTTATGAAATAATTATTATATTTTAAGGATTATATATATATATATTAATCAGTTACTTTTCTTTCTTTCAGTTCGATAATAAATTAGAAACAACATTCATGCGTACGTACGGACTACCATCACCAAGAATAGTGTATTTCATTTACATTGTTTATAGATTATTATAAAAACAAATATACAGAATATATATTTTATTTATACCATGATTTAGAATCTATAAATTATGGAATCATGTTCAAATAAAGAGTACCAAAAATAAAAGGTCAAAACATGTACGAAAAACAAATCCATTGTTACCTGAAACGTAGAATTAACATGGGATTGTTAAAAAATTGAAAATATAAATTCATAAGTAAATCATATATTATAATATATAAATATATATATGAATTTGGTTCTTTTATAAATATATATTATACTTCTATTTATTATATATTTGGTTTAAACTGTTATTAAAGAAGTTAATTCTTACGGTAAAGGTTTCTCATCTCACTTTTACTTCTGTAAGATATATGCCTTATTTAACAATTATTTATTATTTATTGTGTAATAATATAATTTGATATATAATATCATTAATCTCATTATATTCATGGTATTAAAAGTTTTACTTGATAATTTTTACTTATATGGGGAATACCATTCGACTGATTACAAATTGGTAAGGGAACCCAATTTACATTCTTTGGGTTAAAATTATATTTCATTGATTATGACATGATAAGATTATTTTTCAAATTACTTTTGAAAATAATATGTTTTATTTCAACTTTTTTATTTTTATTTACACCATATTCACATATTCTATTCATTTTATTTATTCTCACATCAATTATTAGATATTTATAAGGGACTTTCTTTTAAAAATTATCATGTTAAAATTTCCCTTAAAACAGTATTTTTCATTCACATTTGTTTTTTCAAAAATTGTATAATAGAAATGTTTTTTCTAATCTCTTATTATTTTTAAAATTCATTTGTATTCATGTTTGATTTTTTTCAAAATGGGTTGAGAGGACACAATTTCTTAATGAGGTTTATTTGTGACTTTTCCAAAATAAAATATGGAAGGAGTGATTTTTAACTTATATGGAATGATAATATTTTTCTCCCATAATAATTCTTTAATGCTTTGATGTCTCCATTACTATACTAAAATGATTGTTTCTGAGAAAACTTTATCCATTTTAATGGAACAGATCTTTAAAAATAAATGTTTTCAAAATGGAAGTTCTATTAATTCAAATGATCTTTTAAAATTAATTTACATATAGGATAAAATTATTTTATGTTACATATTCTTTATTGAGGATATTATTCAAGGAAACAATACACATTATTTTTATGGTTGGTTTATTTTTATGATGGAGTTATGTTTATCAATCTTATTTCGTTTCCATAAGTTGTGTTATGATTAAATGTTTATAAAAATGATCTCATTACATGGTTTTTTATGTGATGAATGATTTATTTTCTTGTGGAACACATATGTATGATTTTTATTTTTTATTGGGTGGGACATATAGCTACCTCCAAAAATAACTCGTCACTTGAAATTTATGTGTGACCCTAATTACATGTCCACAAATTTTATGTGTGAACCTGATTACATGTTTATAAATTTTATCCATGAATGTGATTACTTGTTCACAATTTTATATGTAATTATCATTAAATGTTCATAAATATTTATTTGTAAAAATCATTACATGTTCACAATGTTATGTGTGAACCTAATTACATGTTCAAAAATGTTATGTGTGAACTTAATTACATGTTGAAAATTTGAACTATTAACCTGAATGCACGTTTTCAAGTGTTATAGGTGAACCTATTTACATGATCACAATATTATACAGGAAATTTATTACATGTTCAAATTGTTATTCATGGACATTGTTTCATGTCCATAAGATTACGGAAGGTAATATTTTCATGTATTTCACTTATTGAGTGAACACGTTTATATTTATACATGTTTAAAATATAATATATGTATGTGTATCCCACAATTCCATGCCTCATGTAAATGTTACTCTCTAATAGATTATGTTCTTTAATTATTTTATGGTTAATATATTCTGCTCTACTAATATTTCTTCTATGAATCATAATTTTGAATCCATGACAAGTAGGGTATAGATTTTCAAATGCTAATTTCATGTTTTCACACACTTATTCTCATGTTATGCTTATTTGATTATTTGTATCAACAATATTTTTCCTTAATGAGTATCTAAGCACACCCTTTTTATGTTTTCTTTTCCCTAGGTTATGAGAAATATGTTAAATAATTTTTTCTAGAAATATTTCCCCTGGATGATATTGATGACCAATTATGAAAGCTAGGTATAGTGGGAAATAATGATGATCTTTATGATCCAGTTGTTTATAAACCCGGGTTGGTAAGAATTTTCCATAACTCTATAAAACTGGAAAAAAAAATTCCATGGGTATATAAGTTATTTGATACTTCCTTTTGATGTTGTATGTTTTTTTATGAAAATTGTCTCATGTTTATCAGTATCATAGTTAGAAATGTAATGTTTATGTTTTTTACACCATATTTGAAAGAGCATATTATAGGTTGATCTAGTTGGTATTAAAATAGGGACTGAAAATTTTAGATATTATGATGATTTATGTGAGATGTTCTAAAGAGTTTTAGACAATATCATGGGTTTATAAGTTTTAGGTAGATTATAAGAATAATTACTTATATTCCCATCACAAGGTTTTATGTGATGGATTTTGAGGATATTATTATTGTTTCAGATGTCGTGAAGTATTTTAGAAACCCTATATGATTGAGTTCAATAGAATATTATGGTATTATATTTTATTACTAATAGTTTAATTATATTTTTAAAGAATATATTATTTAATTGTAGATTTAGGATGATTCTGGATATTTCTAGAAATGGTTATCATATCATATAGATTATGTGATTTAGGAAATTAAATTTTTGTCATAATACATTAAAAGTTATTGATGTTATTTTGATGTATAAATTTTAAATTAATCTTATAATATTTTTTGTTCAAATCATTCTGAATTATGTTTTCAATCTTAGTTGGTCTATTTTCGGGAATTTTAAAGACAATTATTTGTCAAATTATATATGTTGTACTATATGTATTATTTCTAAATTTTGGAAATTAATGTAGACATACTTTATTTAAATGTTTATTATTTTGTTGCATTATTATCATACCCAAACCATTTGGTTAAAATATAGATATAGGAGTAGTAGATGTGTGTCTCTTTGCAAATGTTTTGATCCATAAAAATTAATTCAAATTCATCAAGAAAGAAAAATACACCTTTAATACTCATTGATTGTTGAAAAATATGAGTTTATAATGTAAATTGATTAAAGGATGTAATTTATGTCATGTAAGTATATTTCCTCATGTTCCAAGTCTTGAGAGTAAATGAATTCATCAACACAGAATAGAATCTAGAAACAAAATAATTATATGTTTACTTTTCTTACCAAAAAATCAATAACCTTTTAACCTATCATATATTTATGGTTTTGTTTTTTCTATATCTCATGAACATTTCTCTATCACTATATATCATTACTTGGGTGTTATATTTTCACTTCCATGTCCATGTTTTCCTAAATGGAAACCTAGTCAGGTTTAATTCTGTATAACATTTTTTCCTTCCCATTATTTATTTTAACTTTGAAGTTTTATTAATATTTTTTATAATTAGGTATTTCAAAAATTTAATTTCTAAAATTTAATCCTTGGTTATTAAGATCAAGTTAAAAATTATGAGGATTAAATTTTTTGTGACATTCGTGATTGTATTAAGTTGGTAGCATATTGATTATATCTTTCACCGAATTTGTCTCAAGATAATGATGTGTTCCATATATCTCTCTAAACAAAGTGAATACATGATCCTTACCATATTCTAAAATTAGAGGTTGTTATGTTGAAGAAAAATATTTATTATGAATAAAAAACACAATTAATTCTAGATCATATAGATAATTATTTATAAAACAATACTAGTCACCTAGTTAATATTTTCTGAAAAAACTACCAATTTGAGGATGTTACGCTAGAACCTGAGGATGTGATGTTGAAAAGGTATCCTCATATATTTATATTAAAGATAATGTTTTTAAGGAAAAATCCAGTTTAAGGGATGTTGAATGTAACATCCTATGATTTTAAGAAGTAACCACTATGATTAATAATGTACATAATATACGACATCAATCTTAAATGAATAATTAAAAAGTATTATTTAATTGTTATCATTATAACATATCTAACAGAATATAGAGAATAAACAAAATTTATTGAATTCTGAACATATGGTTTCCTAAAGTATATATAATGAATTATTTGGAGGCCAATTAATTACAAATGAAAATAAAACCCTTCTGATAATAAAAGGTAATATTTTTCTGAAAATAAATATTTAAATGTACACAAGTGTGTTTTATAACAATAAAAAAATAACTCTTATTTGGAGAAAGGGGTAATAATTTCAAAAATCCTCAACCCTAACCTGGTTAGGCATTTTGAGTTATATTAGGGTTAACAAATTGTTTTCCAAGTCTATTAAGAACTAAATTAGAACCAAATAATCTCTAAATGAGAAAACATTATTCTTCTAGTCTCTATATTGAAAAAATTTCTACTCTTTCCTTTTACCCTAATGAGGATAATGATAATGATGATTACATTCATAATGATTTATAATGCGAGTTGGTGAAGGTTTTGGATTAGAAGCTGGCGTAGAGGTTCATTTCAACGTGACTGTTAAATATTCCACACTACCTATCCTCTTCCCTTGAGATGCTAGAACATAAGGGGAGTTATCCTTTGTTCCCAAAATATAATCGTTTAACCTTTGTGCTACTGCTGAATGATCCCAAAAAAATCTTGGATACTTTATCGGGATATATAGTGTTCATATATCATTATGAAGACACTCAATTCAATGACCAAAATGAATTCTTGATGGAGTTGCAAGTTCATGGAATTAGTTAAAACATTGAACCTTGAAATGAAATTCGGCACCCTCTCATTTTCTTATTGACTTCATTTTGACAGATTGATCACTATTATCTTCTACAATGTAGAGATAAATTCATAGATGTATATTTTGGGAAGATCCTCCCATCCCTTGATTGATTTAGCTGGTAAAATAGTATACTCGGTAGAGGTTGGTCCTTCTAAATTCTGCAAAAAACATTTGAGATTAGCTACTTCTTTCAACATGAAGGTCCCCATCATGGGTCCAAAAAATAGACATGATTTGTTTCATATGAGGTTTTGGATCCCATAAACCATTTAATGTTGGAAACATCAGGCATCCAAAAGTTTTTAAAGGGAAGAGTTTCATCCACCCATTTAGGGTAAGGATTCCTCTCTTGTTGTACATGCCAACATATTTCTTATACAACCAAGAATTTACCCACCAGTGTTTTGATAGTGTTGATGAGATGGGGAGGAATGAAAAAATTGGTAGGACACAAAAAGGGGTAATAGAAGGTGGGGATATCCATGGTATTTATGCTTCTACTCATGGTGGGTAACCTATAGGGGTGTTCTGTGAGGATCTGGCTGACCTGTCTCTGGTCGTGTACCCAACAGATAGAACTCCTAATATTTGGCTATTTTGGGTTCCAAATATATTAGTTTCATAGCTTCTATACTGATCATACATTGTAAATATACTTTATATAGTTTGATTTTCTCTTCCTACTGAGATTCATCAGCTAGGGGAGTGAAATGAGATTCTTCTTGAAGAACATATCTATCACAGATATTTTCCCATGAGGCGTTTAGCCGTAATTCTTATTAGTTCTCTAATATGTTTCTTATATTGATCCAATATTTATTAGATTATGATGGGTTAAAAACTATTAGTAAATATGAGTCATTTAACTTTAGTCTTAACCTTTTAAATTGTTGATTCCCATCAAGAGGAAGGTTGTGGGTGATTTGAAGGAGTTCCGAAATTTGGGCAATCTGATGATTTCTGGTACACAAAACCTCTTCATTCATTTTATAAATTATTATTTTTGAATAAATGGATTTTTTTATGGATTAGGTTCCATTATACAGAATGTTAAACTAGTGTTACATGAAGTACCGATTCCCTTTTACATCTTGCAATACACACAAGACCAAGTTCTACCAAACTAAAAAATACTTTTAATATTATTATATTTATCATCTTGTTGTTAGAATGGAGGGTATGAAAATTATAAAATGAATTATGGATATATTGTATATTTATGTTTAAAAAATTGTTTATTTTTAACCAATTAATTATAAATGAAATTAAGAACTATTTGAAGATAAATAATTTTTTTCCTGAAAACTATTTTTCATTGTACATATACATTTTATCTCAATAACTTAAAAAAACACTTTTGACGAATTATTTTAATGAAAATTATATATTATATAAACAATAAAAAAATTTACATTCATATTTTTTGTTTTCTATACAAGAGATAATAATAAATATAATTCTAGGTATTAAATGATGTATTTTTCTAGAAGGTAGTTTTACAGCTTTTTAATAGAGAGCTTGTTTTAAAAATAAATTTTCATAATTTTTAAACATTATTTGAAAAAATAAGCATAATTTTTAAAATAGAAACATACAAATTATCTTAGGGATAATTGTTTTTATCTTTCTATGAATTTTCGTTTTTTGTTGAATAGTGAAAAATAGTGAAATTGTAATTGAAAACTAACATTTCATCGAAATAATTTATTATTTTAAATTTTATTTTAATTTTTTTATAGTGTAAATATTTTTGATTTAAATTTATTAATATAATTATATTCAATGAAATATTTTTTATATTTAATGTAGTTATTAAAACCTACAAAATATTTGAACATGTTATATTTAAAAACTCATTCTTTTATCCCATATGTGGGGTTCATTTTAAATTAATCTATGACACTTTTTTGAATTGAATTTCTAAAAATAGATTTAATATTTTTTAAAATAATAATTTATAATTACTAATAAGGTTATGTTAATTCTTTACCAAAAGTATTAGTGAAACAATTAAAATTAATCCCAGTGATTAAGAGAAAACGAGTTTACCAAGGCAATAAAATTTAATCTTATAGTATAAAATGACAAAGAAACTTGTACAAGACCCATATTATTTCCATTTTTGACTATTACACGTCTATTATATGTTTGTGTGTGTTATGGAAGACTCTTTTTTAAGTAAAAATGTGGTTTCACCTCACTTATTTTCAAAAATGCCAAGTGGGTCCTCTCCTTCACCTATAAAAGGCCACAAACTCTTCCCCTATCTTCACACATTGAAACCAATTATGTTAGGACAATCAAAACAAAAATATATTCCCAAATTCCAACCATTCATCCTATAATCCTTCCTTTCATCATAAATCCAACAAAGGTAGTCCTTTAATGAAAACAAAAATGAGTCACACTAAAAAGATGTAACGTTCATCAACAAACGTTTTTGTTTTATTTCTTCATAAAAAAAATTTAATATTATATAATAATTATATAATAACCTCAATATCTTAAATATGTGTAAATGTTCTTATTTTAAGGGTATTATATACAACTTCACACATTTCCAGAAATAGGGATACACCATCATCATTCGGGTGTACGGTGGACTACGTCCTCATGTATTAATGCCTTTCATTCTACCATCACCACCTTTTAATGTTGGGAATAATTATAGATTTATAGTTTATATATTATATTTATTATTTATATTATTTTATCATGGTTATTTAATTGTTATATCACCCATATCTTCATTCTTTCTATATTGTGTGAATACCATAACGTCGTTCGTGAGTACGATAGAATACCACCTTATGAAGCGATGTAATTCGTTCTACGTATACATGGAATGTTTTAAGGATGGTTTAATAAAATTATGTCATATATATGAAATAAAAAGTATTTTATAATGATATTATATCATATAAATTTCTTTTCATTTGACAAGAAATTGAAAATATCATTCATCTGTATGTACGACTTACCATCTGAGCAAATGGTGTATCTCATTTCCTATTTCTATATTTTATAGATTATTAAAAATAAATATATAATGAATATATAAATGATATTTATATCATGGACTAAATTTTGGTGATTTTAAATCATATCTATGTAATAGTACTAGGCATATCAATTCAAAACAGGAACAAAAAACAAAGCTTTTATTACTCAAAATGTAACTCTAACATGGAATAGTTAATATATGAGTAATATAAAGTCATATGTAAATTAAATTTGGTATTATATATATTAATTAAGTTCTTATATATATTTATAATAAACTTATATTTATAAAAGAGGTTTTAATTTGTACTATGAGAGTCAAGACTTAAGGTAATGGATTTTCTTATCACTTTTTACTTTTATGTGACACATATTATATTCACCAAACCTTTCAAATAGGTACTGTATATACTAACCATGAATGTATTTTATGATGATTATAATAAAATTTATTGGTTTTTTAATATCAATTTAAGTATCCCATTCTCATATGATTTTCAGTTCAAATGTTTCCAAATAATTAATGGAATTTTGTCTCAATGTTCCTTCTTTGAGAAACATGTTATGTTATATACCTTTAATATTTTACAAGGTGTATAGACTTCCCCTTTTACATGTTATATATTTAATACCATTATTCTTGTGATATTTTATTTTTCAGGTAATATCAATCTTTCATGTGTATCATGATTCAAAGTTACAAAATTTGTTACAATTTATAGCTACAATCACATTGTTTATCGCGATTGTTTATGATTATTCTTCCATTGATGAAATATTATGATACATATCACACTAGTTTTTCTTGAATTTTATTCTCCTATATTTATTCAAGATATAATCAATTAATGTTACCATTTATCCACTATTTTCTAGCTTAATACATTTAAGAAAATATTTTTAATAAAATATGACATTATCTCTCTATTCGGTCAGATATTTGTTTTTTTAGAAACCATGTTTTCTAAAAATATTTTAAAAAATGTTTTAATAATATCATATGACTTTTAATTAACTTTTTTAACCATCTTTTACCTTTTTATAAAAAATTAAAAGGAATATTCTTATCATTTCCCGATCAAATAAATTTTGTAAAATTTTTATTGTTCAAATGGAATATTCTCCATGTACTGATTTATCCACCATCATAAACGTCATTTATTTGAAGTTAAATTTTATTTTAAAATTAAATTTTTTCCCAAATTATTTAAATATTGTATTTTAAATAAATTTTTTTTAAAAAATGTATTATGTTTTAAAAAAAATCAATGAAGAAATTTTATTTTCCCCAAAAAATATTTTGAATGATTTTTAAGCTTACATTATAAGTTTCCAATGTGGTTTTAAAAGATAATGAGATTGAAAATGTTTTATTTTTAAAAAATAAATTTTAAAATACAGGTTATTTAACTTACGAAATTATCCATGTGACCATTTAAAACACTCCCCCATCTATAATGAAATGATTTGATAATGTTTATGTTTTACTTGGGATAAGATACAAGGACACCACTATAATTTTTTTACTTGAATGGTTTATGAATAAGATGAAGTTTTTTATAAAACATGTTTCTCTTCAAAAGGTTGTACCATGATGAAACCCACTTCCATTCATGAGTAAAGATATGAAGCAATTATTATGAAAGTTATCAATTTTCCACATGTTGTGATATTGTGAAATTTTTATAATACCCATTTCATTTCATGGGTTATGGTATAATGAATGTTTTATAATATTATGGAACACAAAAAATGGTTTTCATTATGTTATGGGGGTAACATATATCTCCCCCAAATTCATTGCGTAGATATTTATATATCTGATGAGATATATATGACTAGAATAGGGAGTGACCCTAGTTCATTAAGATAGGGAAACCACTGGGGATAGGGGTGTGTCCCACTAATTATGTGTATCCACCTATTAATGACCATGATTACATGTTCGCAATGATATATGAGAACCTTATTATATTTCTAAAATGTTATTAATGAACCTAATTACGTGTTCACAGTGTTATGTGTGAACTTGATGAGATGTTCGCAATTTTATGTGTGGATCTATTTGCATGTCGATATGTTTTCGCAAGGGCCTGATTTCATATCATTAACATAATTAGTGAACTTGTTTCTATTAACAAAAGATCAATATGTTATAAGATAGTGTGAATGAAATAATTATATATATTATGAAAATGTCATTCTCTCATTACTCATGTTATTTTCCTTATAATTAAGGTCTTACAAACTATCAATATTTATTCCTTGATTCATGTTTATAATTTATGATATACATAGAATGGTTTTAAAATGTCTTACTTGTGATATAATACCCTTATGATTAGGTTATGCTTACGAAACATCCTTATTTTCACATACTGAGATTTTGAGCTCACCATTTCTTATGTTTCCTTTACCCATGTTATGAATAAAGGTTTTAAGTTGGGTATGATTATGATGACTACTAAAGGGGATGATATTTATTTGATTTCTTGAATATTGTTCACCAAGTTAGAAGATTGTTTTTTCATGTTTCCAAAGTAGGTAAACTTTAACAGTCCCCATGCATATTTTTATGTAATATATTGAATATTTATCTAAAAATATATAGTTTCCATGTATGTTAATACTAGGATGCTATATGATCTGAATTAAACCTTTGGATAATTTTTTTTATAATACTTGTAGAAAAAAGTGCATCATGTGGTAGGATGAACCAAGAAAATTCATTTTTTGGAACTCCCCAGAACTAATAAAAGAATGACATTTGCTGGGGATTGGGTTGAGGTAAAGTTTCTTCTTGCCCAGAATACTGCGGGTGAAGTTTTTACACTCTCACAACATTTTGGGATTGGTTTTTTGACATCAAAGGTTGTGTAAAATTTTTACCTCACACAGAAGGATGAGGTTTCTCATGTACTGTCATGGTAGTAGATGATGCGATTGATCTTTTGATTTTTTGGAGTATTGTTTGAACATGGTATGGGTGTATTATATGATTTTCACCTAGTCCATATTCTTCCATAAGTATTTTAGTTTTATGATGATTGTTTTCCCTCAAGTTGGAGACTTGATTAATATTTTTTGTTTCTTGATGTATGAGTATTAATGGATCAATTTCTTATGGCCTAGAGTCTTTAGTAGTTCTTACGGGTCAATTATTTCTATGTATACCATCTATTATGGGAAGTTACTATTTTTAAAATCTAGTATGAGGCTATTAAAATACATAATGTCATCTTTTGATGGATTTGTTGATTAGGGAGTGAGGTTAAATTCAACACCTCGTGTTTTCCCCATCCTTTGATAAGAGCACCAGAGGGGGTGTTATTGGTTAGCTGAAAAAACTCACTTAACACATCAAGAAATGCATAATGAATGGATCCTTTCTATTTTAAAAGTTGTAACGTCTCGGCCTTTATCAGGTATGAACCATTTTTAATTTATTTGTTGTCTAATTATTTAAGTGACCCAGGGTGCGCATCTACGCACCTCGCAAGGGGTCCTTGGTAGCTTTTTAATTAATTTAAATAACTGTAAACGTTTTATTAAAAATTCTACATTGTGCTTTAGCGCGGTACTTGGGATTTAAATAATTAATTAAAGGTTTAAGAATAATAATAAGATATTTAAAAAAATATTTAAAATAATGCAAGAAATGATAAAAATAAATATTGAAATAAAATGGAAAGGGGGTTACGGGAAAACTATAAATAAATAAAATGAGAGATTTCCATTTTTGATTATTTTTATCATTTTTTATTTCAATCCTTTTATTCTATTTTTTTCTTTTTATTTTTTCTTTTTGCTTTTCTTTTATTTTTTCCTTATTTTCCATTTCTTTTCTTTTCTTTCTTTTTTCATATCCTCTCTTCCTCTCCTCTTCTTCATGTTGCCCCCATCTCCCCCAAGGTGGCGCACCCCCCTCATCCTCCTCCGGAAGACCGCAAATCATTCATTTGTCATCTAATTTCTTCATTGTAAGGTGCACAGTAAACCTTAGGGCAAGGATAATGTTGTGTAATTATAATTGTATGTTTTCGTTGAGTATTCTATTCGTAGTTAATCGCGGAATATTTTTACCCTATTTTGGGGTTTTTCTAAATTCATCTGTTTTCTTCCATTTTTGGTCAAATCAAAGCCAACCGTAGATCTTAGAGTCATCTACGACTATATGGTAGGGTTCCTACTCACTTTCCCTTCGTTTTGCTGCGGTTTATAAAAACGCACCATTGTGTCATTAGTCGATGCCTACCAACTTTGTGCAATTTCACCCAATATCATTAATTTAATTGATCGCCTAATTGTTGTGGCCTTAATTATCTTTATTTAATTTTTTTGAATTGTTTCCACATGGTCGAACACCTATTTGGTCCTTCCTACATGGTTTTGGTATTTTTTCCATTAGCCGAGTTAGGTGTTGCGTAACTAATTTTTGTTATAATTAAATTAAATAAATAGGTTTCTTTAAACAATAACTTCAAATTTTTGGATCATTGGTAAAACAAATTATGAACGTTGTATTTATTTAAAAATTGCATTATCTGCTTATGTTGATATATTATATTTCCTTGTTAAGTTGTTATGTTGTAATTTTTTATTTATACCTAATGATGTATGGGCGTATCTGGTTAGTTTCAAGCTGTGACTTTTTATGTTCATTATGTCATAACTTCTACTGTTAAAACTTTAGTCAAACTTAGGGCAGGGAATGGAGGTGGGTCTCGTATTAAGGTCCACGCTTAGACCCTCAGTTCTTGATAGTTACCACTCCGTGTTAGGGGGCGGTGTCTTTGTCTTTGTCGGACCGAGACTTCCCCAAGATTTTTAATTATTATGAGTGACGCCGGTTTCAAAAGGTCCCATCAAGATGGATCTATTGGCAATGTGGCTGAGCCATCCTCGAATGACACTCAACCCCCTTTCGCAAGATCGAAACAAACTCATAGTAAAGACATTCCTCGAGTGATACTGGGACTTTTGAAACATTGCCTGGGACGGGCTCGGTGGTATTGGATAAATTGAAGGATGTTCCATAGTGATACCTTCAGGATGGGTTCAAAATCCAACTCTCAAATTGAACCTTAACAATGATGCACCTAAGGTTTATATTATTTCTATTTGACTCTCTTGAGGATTGAAATGTTCTTTTGGTATGTTGAAGCGCACTTGGTTGACACATGACATAGACCCCAGGTCAAAGCACAATCTTGAGGGTATTCCCATCCTTATCTTACCTTACACTTTGAGGATTTATATATATGCATTTTTGTATTCTACTTATAGGTATTATTTTTAGACTTCCAGCATAGGCTGAAGTAGGTACTTAGGTATTGGTGTCATTTGAAACCTGATCCATGTTATTTATTTCAGTGTACTTAATTAATTATTTCCAATAGTTATATAAATGAACATTTCATTTTATTGTTGCATGAAATGGAATGTTTTAGAAACTGTGGGTACCTACCTATTGGTATATTTATCTCACACCCTACTCGGGTGTCATTGAAACCCGAGTAGATTACATTCTCAAGGGTATTGACAAGGGGAAGTGTGCTGCTTCTGATGATTGATTGTTATTTACAACTTAGGATGGAGACTGGGGAAGAGTACCAAGCCTTTATCATAATGCAGGTGCTGCTTTGTGTCTTTTCTTTTAGTTGACTGTGTGTTTGAGTTTCTATTTTCCACACTTCCAGTTTAGACAGACATCATGGCCTGACATCGTTTGTGATCTTCCGAACTTGATTAATATTATTTAGTTGGATTATTTATATTGATTCTGCTACAGTTTACTCATTCACACGCTTCCTCTATTTATTATTTGATTTTTTTACTTCCATTATGAGGATACATATTACCTATGAGGGCATAGTCTACCCTAGAGACAGAAAAAGGGCCCTCGCTGCTAGTCGGTAGCCTCGGTCGTTCGGTGAGATATGCTTGAGGTTATGTAACCCACTGGTCTGACCACTATCTTTTAGGTGAGATGGGCCGGGACATTATAAATTTGTATCAGAGGTGGTTTTTCCTTTTTTTATTACTATTTGGGATAGATAGGAGACTAGAATATAGGGATTTGAGATGTACATTGTGCCTGGACGAAGCTAACCAATGTATAGGGGAAAACCCAAATTCCTAGTTTGGGATTGTAGCTATTGATTATGCAAGTTATTGTTGATATGATTTCACTATTTGGTGACTCACTTGTGTTGCGTTGTTATTGTGTTGGTATTATTGAAATAATGGGTTTACCATTGTAGCCCGATGATATGATTGAAATACATTACATGAATCATAATAGGAACTATAGGATTTAAAATGTCATGCATATTTCAATGCCATATCTGATTTCAGGATGCATTTTCCTATTTGCATGTGAGTGTTGTTATGCTTAGTGGTAAAATTTTGACCTTCTCGTTTATTGAATATAAAGGTGTGAAAGTCTGTTAGATGTTATCCTGACTTAACCTGGGTTTGGACTGTAGAAATTGTTTAATAATCATTTTGAGTTGTCTCTTCCATATTGAAACCTAGCTCTTGAAGCAGGTTGTCTATTGTTTAGTTCTCATAGGCAGGTTGTATACCTATCATTTTTTGCACCATACTTGTTTTTTATCATCTTCTTTACTCCTTGTATAAAGGTGTGTGTTTGGCTATTGTAGAAAAATACCACCGCGACTTCTTCGTGTTGTGCCTCAGGAGAGTGGTAATGAGCACATTCCAGAGATGGTGGGTCCAAAACCACCAATGGTACCTCTTGTATAGACTCCTATGGAACTAGCTCCTATTGATGTTACAAGGGAACCTAAGGCTCAATTATTCGATAGTCTCCTTAGGTTTATGAAGTCAGTTCAAAATATCCTCAGACCTGCCCCGTCTATGGCGGACCTCAAGTGGGACTTTCTGCAGCTACACCCTCCCGCATTCTTGGGGAGTGGCGGCCCTCATGCTGTAGATCCATGGATAGAATCTTTAAGGTATATCTTCGATAACCCTGAGACACTTCTGGAATGAAGGGTCAAATTGGAAGTCTACATGCTTTGAAATTCTTCCAAGCCCTGGTGGGACGTTGTTTTTCAGGATGAGTAGACCAGTGACCTGGCTTGGTCCGACTTCCAAGTAGCCTTCTACGATCACTTTTCCCCACAGACACTGAGAGATGATTGTGTGCGGGAGTTTCTACATCTTCAGTAGGGTGTAATGACTGTGTCAGAGTATTCTACACATTCACATAACTTCAGAATTTTTCCCCATCTCTGACTGGAGACGTTGCATACTATTGAGATATGTATTGAGGAAAGACTTGAGTATACGATCTGCTCATAGGTCAACATCTTCTGGTTGACCACTATCACAATGATCATTAATCAAACTCTGATCTCAAAGTGAAATGTCAGGGAAGCTAAACCAAGGATCCCAGGAGTTTCAGTTCTGTGACAGGGTAATGGATCTTCTGGCAGTAGGAAACGCCTTTTTGAAAGTACACGTGGGGGAAATCCTAGCCAAACAACACATGTTGAGGGATCTGTCACATGTTATCAGTGTGGTAGAGATGGTCACAAGATTCCACAGTGCACAAGAGATCTGAATGAGTACTGATCTTGCAGAAGGATGGGTCATCATCATCGTTTTTTCCATTCCTTATCTTCAGTATCCATTGGTAGAGGATCCGCACCTCCACCTCCATTAATTATGGGATATATGACTCCACATCAAGGTGGAAGTTCGTTTTCCACTGGTTGATCAGGGAGAGGTAATGGTGGAGGTTGTGGTCAAGGAAATCAAGTTCCAGACAATCAATGATAGCAGAGTGGGCCTGCTCTGGCCAACCAGGTAGCGTATCAAGGTCGTGGATCAGGACTTATTTACACAGTGCAATCAGCACCCGAGGAACAGAGTGTATAACCATCTACAGTGAGAGGTACTATTCTAGTAGCCTCTACCTTATTTTATACTCTTTTTGATACTACTGCATCACACTCCTTTATACCTGTTATTGTTGTTTAAAGTCTTGGTTTTCCAATTGAGTACGATTGCGGAATCATGTCTCTCGACACTCCTCTTGGGGTCAGGACAAAGGGCATACGCCGGTGCTAAGAGTGCCCCCTTGAGATAGGTGGGTACAATTTTGTTTGGAATTTCCATATCCTCGACATGTCTGGTATTTAAGTCATTCTCGGTATGAACTGTCTTCCTTCTTACCATGCTCAAGTAGATTTCTATTGCTGTCGGGTGTCCTTCACATCCCCTGAGGGTGACACATTTCTTCATAAAGGGGAATAGGATATATAGGCAGACCGAGCTAATTCTAAATATGATGGTTTGGGCAGAGTGACAGCTCAGTTGGCAAGTCTCTTTATGAGTGACCAAAGAACACACCTTGTTAAATTCCCTCCAGTGGTAGATCTTTTCAGGGACTTCATCCATGACGATTTCTCTAGATTACCTCTAATAAGAGACGTGGAGTTCACTATCATGCTCATTCCTGGTGTGGCACTAGTGTGTATTCCTCCTTATAATATGACACCAACATAGCTTCAGGAATTCAAAAAGCATCTTGAAGACCTTGAGGCTAAGGGTTTCATCAGACCTCACACATCACCGTGTGTTTCACCTGACCTTTTTCCCAAGAAGGAAGACGGTGCCCTCATGTTATGTGTGTATTATCATCAACTCAACCAGCTCACGATAAAGAATCAATATCTATTTCCTTGTATAGATGATCACATTGACTAGATCTGAGGAGAAAATATTTTCGACAAGATTGATCTGAGGTCAGGATACCACCAAGTTCATGTACGACCATCTGACATACCACGTATGACATTCCAAAGTAGGTACAGATTGTACGAGTATATGGTAATTCCATTCGGCCTCATGAATGTGTCAGCAGTCTTCATGGCTCTAATGAACTACTCTATTCATCTGTATCTTGACTCCTTTCTGGTAGTCTTTATGGATAAAATATTATTGTATTCACATTCCAGACACGACCATGCAACCCATCTGGAGATCGTACTGAGTACATTGAGAGAGAACTAGCAATACACTAAGCTCAAAAAATGCCACTTTTGGATTGATAAGGTACACTTCTTAGGTTATATTATATCTGAAGTAGGAGTATCAGTTGACCACGAAAAGGTGGGTGTTGTACTTTCATGGAATCACCCTAAGAGGGTCTTCAACATCCGCTGTTTCTTAAGACTTGCTGGTTATTACAAGCATTTCATCTCATATTTCTCCTGCTTAGAAGCGCCTCTTAAATTGATATCTAAGAAATTTATACAGTTCTTCTGGTTAGAATCACGTGAGAAGTATTTTCATGAATTAAAAAGAAGACTAATCTCAGTCCTGATCTTGATTTTACCTGAACCTAGTAAGACCTATACAGTTTATTGTGATACTTCAGAAATTAGACTGGGTGCATTTTTGATGCAGGGAGATTGAGTCGTGGCATATGGATCCTGCCAGGTAAGACATCACAATAAGAATTATCCTACACACAAAATTGATTTGGTAGTTGTTGTCCATTCTCTATACTATTGGAGACACTATTTTTTGGTTGAGATATTCATTGTTTACATTGATCATAAAAGATTAAAATATATCTCTACTAAACATGACTTGAAATTAAGGAAACACAGGTGGGTTGAATACTTGAAATCATTCGATTTTGAGCTTTCTTATACCCCTGGTAAGGATAATTCTATGGATGATTATTTGAGAATCAATACATATATGCAATCTCTTCAGGTATCCAACAATGAGTGGTAGCTGATGGCCTTGTTTTCATAGATGCATCTGTAGGTTCCGGAGCAGAGCAGACAACCAGTTCTAGCATCTCTCATAGTGATGTCCTCTCTTATAGAGAAAGTTTAAAGGCAATTGTTGACTGATCCTGTGGGTTTTTTTTGAGGGAAATCATTACAGGAGAGAACCCACCTCCTGGTTGGGTTGTTGATGGCAGTGAAACTCTCTTTACCATGGTCGTGCATGGGTACCATCAGGTATACGGGAAGAGCTTATGAATGAATCTCACACCTCCATTTGGGAAGTTCATCCTGGGCTGAAAAAGATGTATAGAGACACGTGTTGATAGTATTGGTGTCCTGGTATGAAAAAAGAAAATATCAGGTTTCATCGCTCGGTGCTCCACCTGCCAATAGGTGAAGGCAGAATACCAGTGACCTGCTGGATTCTTATAGCCTCTATCCATTCTTAAATGGAAATGGAATGATATCACCATGGATTTTGTTATAAGAGTTCCAATATCTCCTCAAGGAAGCTATGCATTATGGGTGGTGGTCGATACGGTGACCAAGGATTCACACTTCTTGCCTATCTAAGAGACCATTATGATTGGTGATTTGGGAAGGCAGTATATCTGAGAGATTGTGTGACTTCATGGTGTACCTCATTATATTATCTCGGAAAGGGATTCCCTCTTTACTTCACAGTTCTGGCAAGGGGTACCAATGAAATTGGGTTCACATGTATTTCTATGTAATGCATATCGCCCTCAGACCGATGGGCAGTCTGAGAGAACTAAACGAGTGTTCAAGGATATGTTATAGGCCTATATCCTTGATTTTGGAGGTTTTTGGGAGAAGCATATCCCTCTTGTTGAGTTTACATATAATAACATCTTCTAGGGTACAATTCAAATGGCTTTGTATGAGGCCCTATATGGTAGACTGTGTCGTTCACCTTTATGACGGCTCAAAGCACTTGAGGCAGCTATGTTGGGTCCTCATCCTGTTCACGAGGCTTCTGAGAATGTTTAGTTGATTCAGAGGCATATCAATACATCTTAGTCCATATTGAATTCTTATACTGATCATCTCCATAGAGATCTAGGGTTTGAGGTGGGACATCGATTCTTTCTGCGTGTTTCTTTGAGGTTGGTTCACAGGCGGATCAGGAGACAGGGGAAGTTATCTCCAAGATATGTTGGGCCATTCGAGATAGTGGAGAGAGGTGGGCCAGTATCTTATCGGTTACGGATACCCCAGAGGTACCATTCCATGCACAATTGTTTCCATGTATCTCCACTCAAATATAAACCTCAATACCTGTCTCATTATTTTGACCCTGAAGACATCGAGCTTGAGGCTGATGCATCCTTTGTAGAGAATCAGATCTGCATCATCTAACATAACATGAAATTCCTCTGAGGCAAGTCAGTCCCTTTGGTCTGGGTGTTATGAAAACATGGACGTGTTCATGACAAGACCAGAGAGTGAGAGATAGATGTATGTATGCAGTGTCCTGAACTATTCTTTGGTGACATTCCACTGCACTGGGAAGGGGAACTCGGGGAATATTTTTCTTAAGGAGGGGAGGTTATAACGTCCCGACCATTATCTGGTATAGACCGTTTTTAATTTCCTTACTGTCTAATTCTTTAAGTGACCCAGGGTGTGTGTCCGCACACCTATCTGTGGGTCCCGGGCAGCATTTTAATTAATTTAAATAACTAGAGACATTATATGAAAAATGATATGTTGTGATTTAGCATAGGGTTCGAGATTTAAATAATTAATTAATGGTTGAAATATAATAAAAATAGATTTAAATAATATTTAAAAAAATTAAGAATGGATAAAAAGAAATTTTGAATTAAAATAGAACGGGGGTTACTGGAAAAATAAAAATAATTAAAATGGGATATTTCCATTTTTTATTATTTTTATCATTTTTTATTTCCATCCTTTTATTCTAATTTATTTTTCTTTTTATTTTCCCATTTTCCCTTTTATTTTATTTTTCTCTTATTTTCTATTTCATTTATATTTATTTTTTCCTTTCTCTTGTTTTCCTCTCATATCTTCCTCTCCTCTTCCTCACATCGATCCCCCTCTCCCCTAGGTGGTGCACCCACTCCTCCTCCTTCAAAAGATTACAACTCCTATGTCTGTCATTTGATTTCTTTGATATTAGCTACCAAGTAAATCTTAGATAAATACTAACCTTTTGCAATTATAATGGTTTGTTTATTTGAGTATTATGCATGTAGTTTGTCATAGAATATGTTTACCCTATTTTGGGGTTTTTCTAAAATCCTCTATTTTCTTTCATTTTAGTTCAAATCAAATCCTACCACGGATCATAGAGTCATATACGTCTATAAGGTAGGGTGACTACTAAATTTCCCTCCGTTTCGTTGTGGTTTATAAAAACACACTATTGTGTCATTAGTTGGTGCATATAGTCTTTGTGCAATTTCACCCAATTTCATTAATTTAATTGATCACCTAATTGTTGTAGCCTTGATTATCTTAATATAATTTGTTTGAATTGTTGCAATAAGGTTAGACACCTCTTTGGGCATGATGATATGTTTGGTGTATTTTTTGTTAGCCGAGTTATAATTTAATTAACTCCAGGTGTTGTGCATCTCATTTTTATTGTAATTAATTGAAATAAATAGTTTTCTTTGAATAAGAACATTAAATTATTAGATCATTGATAATTGTTTTTTATTAACTATTAATTTATTTAACAAGTGCATTATCTTCTTATGTTGATATGGTATATTACCTTGTTAAGTTGTTATGATGTAATGTTTAATTTATATGTTGTGAAGAACGATCATATCTGGTTAGTTTCATTCTGTGACTTTATATGCTGATTATGTCATATCTGTTGTTGTGAAAATGTTGATTAAATTCAGTGTAGGTAAATGAGGTGGGTTCCATATTAAGGGTCATTCTTAGACTCTCTGTTCCTGATGGTTACCACTACGCATCAAGGGGGTGTCTTTGGCTTTGCTGGGATGAGGATTCCATGAGATTTCTAATACATGTGAGCGACACCGGTTCCAAAAGGGCCCATCGAGATGGATCCATTGGCAATGTGGCTAAGATAGCCTCCGATAACCCTCGACCACCTTTTTTCAAGATTAGAAAAGACTCATGGTAAAGCCATGACTCGAGTGATACTTGTCCTTCTGAAAAATTTCCTTGCATGGGCTCAGTGGTATTGAATAAATTGAAGTATGTTCTGAAGCGAGAACTTCAGGATGGGCTTTGACTCAAACTCTCAACTTGAACTTTAATAATGATGCACCTAAGGTTTATATTATTTCCATTTGAGTCTCTTGATATTTGAAATGTTCTTCTGGTATGTTGAAGCAAACTTGGTTGACACATGACTTAGACGCCAGGTTAAAGCACATGCTTGGGGTATTCCATTTCTTGACTTACCTTACACTTTCGGGCTTTATATTTATGCATCTATGTATTCTACTTGCAAGTATTCCTTTCAGACTTACGGATTAGGCCGAAGCAGGTATTTAGGGACGGGTGCCATTGGAAACTCTGGTCATGTAATTTATTTCAATGAAATTAATTAATTATATGGAATTGTTATATAAAGTCACACTGCATTTTATTGTTGCATGAAATGGAAAGGTTTTGACACCATGGGTGCCGACCTATTGGGATTTTATCTGACACCATTCTCAAGCATCATTGACACCCAAGAAGATTACATGCTCACATTTATTGACAAGGGGAAGTGTGCTGCTTCTGATGCATGATTTTTCTTTACTGCATAGGATGGAGACTGGGGCAGAGGACCGAGCCTTGCTCGTGATGTAGCTACTGATTTGTGTCTTTTCTTTTCGTTTACTATTTGTTTGAGTTTCTATTTTCTATACTTCAAGTTTAGACAGACATCATGGCATGACATCATTTGTGAGCTTCTGCACTTGATTTTTATTATTCAGTTGGGTTATTTATATTTCCTCTACTATAGTTTATTCATTAACATGTTTCCTCTATTTATTATTTGTTTTGTTTACTTCCACTGTGATATTACCTATTACCTATGAGGGAATAGTTTCCCCCAAAGACACAAAAAGGGCCCTTGCTGCTAGTCGGCAACCTCTGGTATTCGGGGAGATACGCTTGATGTTATGTTACCCACTGGTCCGGCCACCGTATAAGAGGTGAGCCGAGTTGGGAGGTTAAAATTGAATTGGATTTCATGTAGCTGGGAGTTCCACCAAGTTTATTTAATAATTTATCATCTCTATTACTTAAACTTGATTTTGATATTCATCTTATGGTAAGACTTTTGTTTTTAGTGGATGAAGAGTATTGCATATATTTAGTCATATGTAATAAACACATTCTTTCAAAAAATCAATAAAAATAATTTATTAGGGAGTTTCTAAAGGCCATAAAATTACTAGTATATTTCATTTAGATAACTATCATCTCATGAGAAATATGTCTCCTTCATATTTTGAAAGAGGTTCCTCAAATAGGACTTGCCAAAGTGAATGTTTTCCCATTGATTTATAGTAAATAACAGGATTGGAAGGTATTTCCTCTATCATATTGGAAGGTTGGATATCCTAGGGTGGTTTGAATAATCATTTTTTCCTTGGGTTTTTATTCAGTTGGTAATGAATATAGCTTTTTGATGACATAGCATCAGGCATGACTGGACTCATTTTCCAAAGAAACTCATGATAGGAGGCTTCTCTCAGAGTTGATTCAGCAAGGGATAGATCATCTTGATAAAATTAAGTGTCATTATGGGGAGAAAATGTTTATTGAATTCCTTCATGGGGAAGACTACCATCGTGGTTAGATTTCTGATTTCAAGGATAATGTATACATCGTATACTCTAAGGATGACCTTCAGAGCGGATAGTAGAAAGGGAAGGGCCTTGTTATTGTTTGATATTCTATTCCTTAGGAGGGTTACTATAACACTCAACATAATATAGGATCTCATTATGTATTATATTAGGTACATGAAGTAAGCCTTCATGGTAAGATGTTCAAGGAGGACCTCCAGAACTACTAGCAGTAAAGTTGCAGGTATGACCTTTACAATTGCATCTTCTATTTCTATAATTTTTTAATGAGTGAGTAGTATCTTGATCCTCCATTTATAAATGTATGTGGTATTAAATAAAATCAATATTCATCCAAGTAGTATTTTATATAAAATCTTCATTTTCTAATCGCCTTTGGTGAATTTTTTAGATGCTTTCCTACAGAACATTAGAGTCACCTTCTATAGGTGTAAATTTTCACAAATGGGGCACCTTTTAGAAGTTATCGTGTAAATACTGGAATTGTTTGATAGGTATCTAGAATTTTGGTAAGGACATGGGATTTCCCTAGAGTTTCCACTAGGGTAGACCGATATCCTTCAATTGGAATGGGGATATTGGGTTGATCCAATTTTCAATTTTTGTGAAATCTTTACCTTGACTCTCTTGTATGGGAATGAGAATATGAATCTACTCTATAGGGACCCTAGAATTATGATTTTGTGTCACCCCATGTATTTGTGTGTGGTTTTTTACCACTATTTATATATCATCCCAGGCTTAACTTACATTGATATTACATCATTTTAGATTAATATTAAGTTCATTGTAAAAATACATACCTAATGAACATAATAGTTTAGTGTATTTGGAAGAATAGAAACAAAATATTATATTCTAGTGAAAGATCATAAACATATCTCCTAAATATCTACACCTTTATAACTTATACCATAAAACCTTTCATTATAATCAGGTGAAAGGAAACATAAGAGAGGGGTGAGCACAAAAGCTCAGTAAAGGTAAATAAAGAAAATGTGTATGCTTAACATTAATAAAGGGTATGTAACATGAGAATAACATTTAAAGGTCATATCTTGCATATTAGAGTTCATAATAAAGATTGAAAATTTATAAGACATGAATAATATAGAAAGAATGAACATAATCACTGAGATTATAACATAGGAATAAGAAATGGGATTATGGAAAACAAATATAAAAACCCTAATTCAAGGTGGCCTACCAAGTCCTTTGTGACATGTTATGCCTTGTTTAATCACTTTTGTACCTTCTTCGGGCTTGGGATTCCCTCTTTTTTTGGGATTGGGATGTCCTCATGTGTACCCTCATGTTTCGGGATTGGAATGTTCTCCCCTATTCCCTCTTGTTTTGGGTTTGGGATCTCCTCTCATGTACCCTCTTATTTCGGGAATGGGATTTTCTCCCATGTTCCCTCTTGTTTCAGGATTAGGATGTTCTCCCATGATCCCTCCTATTTTGGGATGGGGCTGTTCTCTCATGTTCCCTCTTGATTCAGGATTAGGATTTTCTCTCCTGTTTCCTCTTGTTTTAGGCTTGGGATGTCCGCCCATGTACCCTCTTGTTTTGTGATTGGGATGTTCTCCCATGTTCCCTTTTGTATATGGATTGGGATGTTCTTTCAGGTTCCCTCTTGTTTTGGGAATGGGATTTTCTCCCATGTTCCCTCTTTTTTTCAGGATTGGGATGTTCCCCCATGTTCCCTATTGTTTTGGTCTTGGGATGTCCTCTGGTATAACCTTTGAGATGATAAAACAGTTATCATTATCCAATGCATTGGAGGGAGATATAGGTCTCACCCATCACATAATGTAATCAGACAAACAAGTTCCGAAAAACATTTATCATATCATGACCCATGAAAATATATGGGTTCTATAAACATAAAATCATAACCCAGAAAATGAAATTAGAATCAATAAAATTTCATCACCTCATAACCTATATAAAATAGTTAGGTTTCTTAATCAATTCATCGAAGTATAACCTATGAAATTAAGCAGGTTTTGAAATCATATAACCCATGAAAAGAAACATATTTTTTAAAGACAATGCGTATAACACATCCCTAGAAATGATATGAATGGATCCTTTACATCATTTCCTATAAAGTAATGAGTAACATAAATATATTTTATATTATATTTAAAATATATTTTAAAAAAATTTCCTGAGTAAAATATCGTTTCTTGTTTGAAATTTTTTTAATACATAAAACCATTTGAAAATCCCTTTCTCAAAAAATAAATTGAAAACTTATAAAGACATTTTGAAAAAAAATTTCCTTGAAAACGTAGAAAATAATCTTCAAAAAATTTTAAAAACATTTTTCTTAGAAAAGTTTTTAAAATTAATAAATAAATGTTGAAAACTTTTTGAAACCCATTTATTTGTAATTACTTTAAAAATATGTAAAGAAGGCTTGAAATCATCTTGAAAACAGTTTTCTCTAAAGGATTATAAAATAATATTAAAATAATTTTGAAAACAAATCGTTGAAAAATACTTTTGAAAAACATTTTTTCAAAGATTATCCATTAATAAATTGCAATGGAATATTCAGAGAAATGACGGTGGGTAAATCTGTGCAAGTTGTATGAGGTTAAAGAACATTCTTTTTTCACAGTGAAAATGTTACAGATATTCCTATTTTGGAAAGAAACAAGAATATTCCTTTGAATAGATTGGTGAAATTAAAAAATCATAATTTTTTTTTATATATTATATTATAATGTTATAATATTCTTGGAATCCCTTTTTAGAAAACATATATTTTCATTCCAAATAGCGGATAAAGTCAGGCTTTCTTAGAAACACTTTCTTAACTATATTATGTACCAAAGAGTATATAATTGTATTGATACATTTTTATATCATAAAATAATAGAGGATAATGATACTCATGAAATATCTTGAGAGATGGATCATAATATTTCATCAATAAAAGCGCAAACATAAACAATCCCTGAAGGAAATGAGATTGTCTCAGTAAACTCTTATAACTTTTTATCTTCGGATCACGCTCTCTATGAATGGAAAGGAAATTAAATAAATCATAGAATATAATTAAGTGATTTATATTTATTATTTTTCATTTAAAATGGAATTATACGAATCTACAAAAATATTTTAGCTGAATAAAAAAACACGAGTCTCAAAGAAGGCTAATTGAGACAAAAACATTCTTACCGATTTGAAAACATTTGAAACATAAATCCCCTGAAAGAAGGATAATAAAATGGACATCTGAATACCCACAAATTTAAGTATAATATACATAGAATAAAATCATGTGAAGTACATACACCACAAAAATGGAAATCATGGTGATCATATAATGTATCTCATAGAAATTAAAAGTGAGATGAAATACCCTTACCTTCTGTCTTGACTCTCACGGTACTCATTCAAACCACCTAAAAATCGGGTAACTCCTTTTTGTTTATACCAAAAGTATTACTTGACATGCCTTATACCCAAGGTTAGGATTATAGGATGATTTTATAGAAGTGGTATATTATTTGAGTATAGGTTGGTGAGCCATTGGTCTTGAGAGGTGTGATCAAGTGATAGAGGACTTGCCTTTTTATAGTGGAGAGGGAGTGGCACTCTTGTAAATACCAAATAGTATTCACTATTGGGTGGTCTGCCTAACCTAATGTGCCTCAAAAATTAAAAAATAATGGATTATATGTGAAACATGTTCGATTAATACCTCCACCAGAAAAAATATGTTCATTTTAATAATTTTGTTCCTTAACTTCTATGTTTTTTCAATTTTATCATTTGGGATTTTTATTAAAGTATCATGTTTTATAATATAATTAATTTAACCTCCATGAAAAAATAATGTTATATTTATTAGAGAATATAGATCCACTGAATTATTACTATTATATCTAATTTTTAAAATAAAATTCCCTTGTGATTTGGAAATTAATTTTAAAACAAGCACACGTGACACACTAAAACATTTCTTAAACCCATACCGTGTTATGAATATTTTGTCAATATATGGGTCAATATGTTAATTAGAAAAGAAAAATTGGTCTATTAATAGACCATATATAATATTAGTTAACACATAGAAATAAATTTTTAGGATATAGGATATTTATTAATTTTTAATCATTTAATAAAATCTAATTAATTTTAAAATAACAATAATGTCAATTTTGTCATTACGTATTTAATGATAATTTGAAACAAACATTAAAATATTGGATTTAAAATATATTATTTTTCAAATGTTTAACATGATATATGAATCAAAAAAATAAACAAATACAATAATTTAATCAATTAACTTCACTTTTAAAATTTATATTGTCATTTATTTTAGTTAATTCTTAACTAAATAATCACTACATTGTTGTTTCTTAAGTATTTTAAGTAAATAAATCATATCTAAAAATTATTCATAAATTATTGTCATAAAAATAACCCATTTATCTTTCAAAATGATATGTATAACCTAAAATGTGATTTTTTTACATATCCTAATGTTTGATAAATGATAAAGTTAAGGAAAGTTACATTTTTCCCATTTTCCTTACATAACCTTTTATATAAGGAAATTAAATTTAATAATATCCCAATAACCAATATATTTAAAACCATGTGGGTATATGGTCAAAATATTATCATTCAATGGCTTATTCAAACATTTACAGGTCATTTTGGTCTTTTTGATTAAGGTGTAGTCCCTTATTAAGCCTAATCATACCTTAATCACCGTAATCAATTTTAATAAAATTCACTGATCATTTTGGTAGAAACATTAAGTATATATTATTAGACCAAAAATATAATATTTTTTACAACTATGTGTTTCATATTTTCAAAATTCAAATAACGGATGTGGGAAAATTAAGATTGACACTAATCCCAGAGACGAGGTGAAATAACAGGTTTCTAATGTAGAAAAACGGTCAAAGGTTTGTTTTGTTTATTATATTCAATTTAAAGTTAAATTGATTTTAATGGAATTGTTTGTATAAATAGATTTATAATTGATATATTTTTACTCTAAATCAAATTTAAAATATAATTTATCAATAATAATTATTTAAACAAAAAGGCATTTTTTAACTAAAATACAGTAGTTTTCACTATTCATCAAAAAATGATGTTTCTCATAGAAATCCTAAAAAATCACCCTAAGATAACTTTTAAATTATAAATTTAAAAATTCAATCTATTTTAAGAAATAAAATTCATAAACTGTCAATATTTAGTTTTAAATTAGGAGGGCCCTTAAAATACATTAAAACTTGTTCTTGCGTGTACCTTAAGCTAACTCTGTGTTGCGTGCACCGCAGGCTAAGCTAGGTGTTTCATGTAGTGCAAGATCAAATTGTTTTTGTGTATATCATAATAAAAACATAAAATAATCTATTTTAAATGTTCCAAAATATAAAAAATATTAATTAATTTTTAGAAAAAAAATTCACAGAAACATAGGGTGTTACATCTTACCCCCCTTAAAATGAATTTCTCCCTCAAAATTCATTTGGGTTACCAAAGGACTAATACTTGAATGTTTCAATCATAGAAACCCAGAATATACAAATGAATAATAAAAAATACCCTGAGAAGGGATTTTTGGAACCGTAATGGTTTCCCAAAGTAACTCATAATTAGATTCCTACATAGGAGAACATAGGTGTGAAGAAAAAATAAAGACACAGAATATAAATATGACTATAAAGTTATGATGGATAGTGATAGAGAACAAGGTCAGTAGAAAGTTAATAACCAAAAGGCCATAAATATGAGTTTAACTAAGGAACCATCTAATTCATTGGATTAAGAAGAACTAGGATAATATTTTTGGTTTCAATATCATTTTTTATAAATTTGATTAATTTCCATTAAAATATATACATGAATGATATCTAGACAATGTCACCACTTTGTTTTTTATTGATCCACTTAAACTATTTCTACAAAAAGGAATGTCAATTTATTCTCATTCCTTAAGTACTAAAGATCATGAAATCCATGATATTCCATCCCATTTTTTATCACTTATCCTAAACACAATGTATTTTGAACAGGCTATCCAATATGCATAAATCCCCCTATAGAGAGATAACACTTGAATCCTAATTACTTCATCGATTTTTTAACATAAAATTGACACAAATGGTTAACCTCATAATGATTATAACTTTTTAAGATTGTCTGGTTTGTAAAAAATGTTATAAAATTGGTTTTACATTGATCCCCCATATATCACATTGTACCACTTTCTTGTCAAATTCCAAAAAATTGAATACCCTCATTGTATATTCCTTTGAAACCTGGTAACAACCTTAATTACCATAAATCTTTTTAGAGAACCTACATTCTTCCTTATTCCAATAATTATTGGATACATTATTTAAATCCAAGATGTTGTAAACTTCATCCTAGATGAAATATATAACTTTTTCAATGAATAGATCTAGGGTAATATGTACCATCCAATTTATTTATCTATATTCAACATATCTTTATCCGAACATTATTATCTCAACATCATGAATTAATTAAGGGTTACCTTCCATTAATAAAAATATAAAAATCCCTTGAAATCACTTTTCTATGTCTCCATAACCATTCAACGTGTTCTTAATGAAAACTTATAATAAATATACTTATATATTTAATGATACATATAACAAAATACTTGAATCCCAACACATAATTAAATCATTTGTCCAACATTATTCTTAAACCATTACTCAGTATTCATCAAATTTTTCTTTATTACCTTTTTGATAGAATATGTAATATGAATAATGTCTTAAGGTTAATAAACATCAATTTAATCATGATTATTTTGTTTGTTGAAAACAATACTGGAAGAACATCACATACCATTCACATGTCATTTGTGGAATCTTTATCTTTAGAAGTATAACCAATACTCATACCACCTTCCTGATTCTCATTATCAGATTTCCACATGGGAAATCTATTTTCATAATTTCCATACATTCTACATATGAAACATTCAATGTTAACCATGTTCCCTATAGTTCCCTCAATTGACTGAAACAAGGAAGCATAGTGTGAGAAACATTTGTCATAATGGGATACCATATAATCATGAAAAATTACATATAAGATACCTAGATTATAGATCCAACTTATTTGCCCTAGTACACCTTAGTTTTGTCTAATGTTATTCATTACCAAAATTCAATTTCAATCCTTCATGATGGTTTATGAAGAGTTTGTGAATTTGTAAAGAATAACCCCTAGGAGTGTCAAACCAGGTGTGCAACAAGGCTCGTTGTTGTGTACCAGATTACCCTAAGTCAGGACCAGAAAATCTTGTTGGAGTTATTACCCCTAGGTACATATATTCAAGAGCCACATTCACTTGTAATTTTCATATAGGGATGTATTGATAGGAAACCACACACTCAATACTTTACCAAAAAATTCCAGGACAATTTATTATATGTTAGCTCATCCGTATAATTATCATTAGATACATACCTAGAGATATCTATATAAATATTCCTTGGAAACTCTTTAAAATTTTTCCCATCCTAGTTTACAAAGGTTGAATAAACCTTTCTTATGATACCATCTATAGTGACTTCTGATTAACATATATGAATATTAAATCATTTTAGTTGAATATTTAGTACATTTATAAAATACATTCCTGATGACCATAATATTTTGGTGTCTTTTGAAACATGGAAAGCAAATATTATATCCTAGTGAATGATCTTCGACACCTCTCATAAAGATCTACACATTTTGAACTTTTAACTAAAAAACATTCATTGTAACCTAGAGAAGGGAATCATATGAAATGGGTGAGTACTGATGCTTAGTAAAGGTGAACAATGAAAATGAGTAATCATAAATTGAAAAAAGGGAATGGAACATGAGAATAACATTTAAAGGTCATACCCTACATATCAGAGATCATAAGAATGATCGTAAATTTATAAGACAAGAATCACAAAGTAATAATGAACATAAGTAATAAGAGAATAAAATAGGAATGAAACATGGGATTGTGGCAAAAACATATAAAACCCTAGGTCTGGGTTTCCTACTGTTAGGCTTGGGTTAATCACTCGTGTACCAAGTTCAGTTTTGGGATTCCCTCTTGTATACCCTCTCATTTTAGGATTAAGATGTCCTCCCGTGTACCCTATTCTCTCAGTATTGGGTTGTTATCCCTTATACCCTCTTGTTTTGGGCTTGGGATGTCCTTTTGTGTACCCTCTTGTTTCAGGAAAGGTATGTTCTCCTATGATCCCTCTTGTTTAGGGATTGGGATGTTCACACATGTACTCTCTTATTTCTGTATTGGGATGTTCTCCCCTATTCAATCTGGTTTTGGTCTTGGGATCTCCTTCCATTTACCATATTGTTTCAATATTGGGATGTTCTTTTATATTCCCTCAGGTTTTGGTATTGGGGTGTTCTCCCATGTTCCCTCTTGTTTCGATATTGGGATGTTCTCTCCTTTTCCCTCATGTTTTGGGATTGGGATGTTCTCACCTATTCCCTTTTGTTTTGGGCTTGATATTTCCTCTTGTGTACCCGTTGAGCTCATAAAAAATTTATAATTACCCAATGCATTGGAGGGAGATATATGTCTTACCCGTCACATTATGAAATCATACATGCATGTGGAACAAAAATTTTATCATATCATGAACCATGAAAAGAGATGGGTTATATAAACATCAAATAATATCCCCCAAAATGAAATGGGAATCCATAACATCTCATCACATCATAACCAATGAAAAACCTATAGGTTTCATAATCATTTCATCGAAGCATAACCCGCGAAAAGAAGCATGTTTTTAAATCATATAACCTATAAAAAGAAATATATTATATAAATACCTTGACATTAATTATAACATAATCATAGAACGGATATGAATGGATCTATTATATCATTTACTATAAATACATGAGTAACATCAATAGATGTTATCTTAGATATAAAATATCTTTTAAAAATGTTTCGTTAAAAATATATCCATTCTTATTTGAAAAATTATTTTTAATATATAAAATCATTTGAAAATCACTTTCTTAGAAAATACCTTGACAACTTATGAAATAATCTTGAAAACGTTTGTTTTTGAAAACTTATAAGATAATCTTAAAAACTTTTTAAAACCGTTTTCTTTGAAAATATTTTGAAAATTTATAAACAAATATTGAACATGATTTGAAATCCATTTCCTTGAAAATACCTTGGAAACTTGTAAATAAGGCTTGAAAACAATTTTGAAAACAAATTTATTTGAAAAAATTATAAAAGAATCTAGAAAATAGTTTGAAAATAGTTTTACTTGAAGGATAATTTAAAAAAACATTTTCTTAAAGATTAACCACTAAAAATGAAAAGGAAGATTCAATGAAATTACAGTCACTAAATTTTTACTTGTTATACGAGGTACAAAAACATTCATTTTAGATGGTAAAAAGGATAGAAATATTCCTTTTTAGGAAAGCAATAAGAATATTACTTTGAAGAGATTTTTAAAAGACAAAATGGATAAAATTTTATTTTAGATATTATAGGATAATGGTATAGTATCCTTGGAATCCCTTTTTAGAAAACTTATATTTCCGACTAAAGAGAGGGTAAAGTCGAGATTTCCTAAAAAACATTCTTAATTATCTTTTGTACCAAAGATTATAAAATGATACCAATATATGTGTATATTGTGAAAAATAGTGGATATAAAAACTAATGAATATTTTTGAGAGATGTATCCTAATATTTCAACAAATAAATCATAAATATAAAATATTCCCAAAAGTAATGATATTGTCTCAATAAACTCTTATAACTTGGTGTATTTGGATCATGCACCCCATGTAATGAAAGGAAATTAAATAAATAATATAACATAATTAAATTATTTAAATTCATTATATGGAATGTAAAAGTAATGTATATGAACCTTGAAAAATATTTTAGGTGAATAAAAAAACATGAGTTTCTAAGAGGAAAAATTGAGACAAAATAATCTAACTTATTTGGAAAATTATAAAACATAAATCCCCTCAAAGAAGGATCATAAAATGGAAATGTGAATACCCATAAATTTAGTTATATGATAAATAGAATAAAATCATTAGAATTATATAAACCACCTGAATGGAAATAGTGGTGAATAAAACATGTATCTCATGGAAATTAAAAGTGAGATCAAATATTGTTACCTTGTGTCTTGACTCTCATCGTACTCATTCAACACACCTCTAAATCAGGAAACTCTTTTTGGTTTGTGCCAAAAAGGATTTTGTGAGTTATCTTCTACCCAATGTAAGGCTTCTCATAGGAATTTAGGTAAATGGGGAGATTATTTGAGAATATTTTCAGCGAGCCAAGGGTCATGTCAGGTGTGACGAAGTGATAGAGTGCCCACCTTTAAAAGTGGAGAAGGAGTGGAACTCTTGTAAATACCAAAAGGTAATAACTATTGGGTGGTATAACATTCATAAAGTGCATACATAATAGAAAAATAATGTATTATATGGAAATAATTGTTGATTAAAACCTCCACAACACAAAAAGATGCACATTTTAAGAATTATGTTCCTTAACATCTTAGATTCCCCAATTCTATCATTTTGGTTTTTTATTAAATCATCCAGCTTTATAATTTAATTAATTTAAACAATAAGAAAAAACTAAAGTTTTATTTTTTAGAAAATATAGATCCAATTAATTTTTAATATTATATCTAATCTATAAAATACAATTCCCTTATGTTTTGGAAATTAATTTTAAAACAAGTGCACGTGATGCTCTAAAACACTACTTTATCTCAGACCGTGTTAAGAATATTTTTATGATATACGGATTAATATGTTAATTATAAAAGATAAATTGGTCTATTAATAGACCATATATAATATTAATTAACACATAAAAATCAATTGGCAAGTTATAGGATTTTTATTTATTTTATATCATTTAATAAAATTTCTTTTATTGTGAAATAACAATAATGTCAATTTTGACATTATTTATTTAATGTTAATTTAAAAATATCTATAAAATATTGGAAACAAAATATATTAGGTTTAAATATGTGAAAAATGATATATTCATAATCAAATATATTTAAATACAAAAATTAAATACATTAACCTCACTTTTAATTATTATAGGGTCATTTATTTTACTTTATTATTAATTAAATAATCACTACATTGGCGTTTCATAAGCATTTTAAGAAACAAAATCATATGTAAAAAATATTGATAAATTATTATGATAAAAATAACCCATTTATCTTGAAAGAGTATATTTATAACAGATAATAATATGTTTTTTATATATCCTAATGTTTTATAAATGTTAAAGGTAAGGAACGTTCCCTTTTTGTCTTTTTCCTTGCATAACATTTTATATAGGGCACTTCCATTTAATAATATCCCAATAAACCAAATACTTCAGACCATGTGGGTATATAATCTAAATATTGGCATCTAATGGACTTTGAAAAACTTTCATGTTCATTTTGGTCCTTTTGATTAAGGTTTAGTCCCTTATTAAGATTAATCATACCTTAATCACCGTAATTAATTTTAATCACATTCAATGATCATTTTGTTCAAATATTTAATATTATATTATTCGACCAAAAATATCATACTAATTATAATAGTTTCTGTTTTAGTTTCAAAATTCAAATCACTAATGTAGGAGAATTATGATTAATGCTAATCTTGTAGACAAGGCGAAATAACTGGTTTTTAAAGTAGAAAAACATTCAAAGGTTGGTTAAGTTATATATATTATATTCAAAGTAAAAATTATTATAATAAAATTTATTGTATAGATATATGTATAATTTATATAATGTGACTCTAAAATAAATCTAAAATATAATTTATAATTAATAATTATTTAAAAAAAGGCGGGTTTTAACTAAAATGCATTAGTTTTCACTATTAATCCAAAACTGATGTTTCTTAGAAAACTCCCACAAAAAAACATAGGATAATTTAAACAGTATGCATTAATAATGATGTTTATTTTATAAAATAATATAATAACTATGTCAAAATTGAGTTTTAAAATAGGTTGTCCCTTAAAAGACGGTTAAACACGGTCTTGCATATACTACAAACTAACTCAGTGTTACATGTACCACAAGCTAAGAAAAGTGTTGTGTGTAGTGAAAGATCAAATTTTTGATATGTATATCTCAATAAAAACATAAAATAATCAATTTTAAATATTTTAAAATATCAAAAATATTAATTAAATTGATAAAAATCCACAAACTATCAGGGTGTTACACGATAACCACTTTCACCGATATTATTATATCTTGGTATGTTTTTAAGTTGAGGGAATAAATTTGTGTCTTCTTCTTCATAATCATAAAGATATAAATAGTGGAATATGTATTAAGAATATGGGTATAGATCTACTCCATTTTTGGATAAGGGATGTATCCATACTCTGGTCCTCTGTTTTCTATTTAGGTAAATCGACAATAATTAGGTATTGGGAAGATATATGGGTCTTCCACATAGTTTTTTCATGATCTTCCAGTCATTTTCTCCAAATACAGCCAAACTATGCTTCTGAGAAAAGTACATATAGGTAGGTGTGTGAGCTTGCTCATGATTAATATCCATATTTGGTTGTTGGAATTCTATGGATGGAATAGAAATATAGTCATGTTACATGTTGTTTGATCACTTCCCTCGGTGAGTTTTATTGAGTTCATGGGGGTGAAGGTCCTAGGATATACTCCTGAATGAGGAAGCCTCATCATGTTGAGGTTTTGATGTTTTTTGGCATTGGAAATAATGGATACTATATATAGACTTTTGATGGTATTCTATTAGAGCTAGAATGAGGTCGTTGGTGGAATCTTGATCCCCCTCCCTGAGATATGGGAGGAACATGTTGTTATGCTACTGGGATAGACTCTCAATGCTATTTGAGGAAATGATTTAAGCTATCTACTTCATCCCCGTCAACTATTTCTGGATTGATTCATCGAGGGACTTCATTCCTTAGAGTAATTCACATGTAGTCTCTATAATATGTACACTAATGTTTCGTTTGTACTCCCAACTGACCATGTTTGACACCAGGAACTAAAGATGTTGGGTTGGTGATAATGTCCTATAATTAGATGAGGACCCTTCTTATGCGATAGAAAATTCATATGTTTAGGTTAGTCTGTAGGATAACATTCTGGATCTAATGGAGCTGTAATGAGAGTATCTGAATATAAAAAAAAAGAAAAATCCCATCAAATTAGCATCATAATAAATTAACACATGCATAATCAATCATTTAGGATCCATATTTTTCATCTTTAATGTTTTATAAGAAAGGGGTCTAACATGTGGGTGACATAGTCACATTGGTTAAGGATTCATGTAGATTCAACAAGTTTTGTATCATTCCTAAAAACACATGTGGATTCAATGGCATTTTTGTTAGTGGTGGTATGATAATTCACATTGAAAACATATATTCGTGTCATTTCTGGGTAGTTTTCAACCGGTTTTATTAATAGATCCAAAAACACCCAATGGGTTCCTTATTCATAATGTTTCATGAATCTTCCTTCTAAAGGTAGGTGTTCATTGGGAAATGAATACAATAATGCTTAGGGACTCACATTGGTCAAGAGGATGGGAGGTCAGGCTCATCACACAATTTTCGTGGAAGTAATTTACTATTCATGGACACTATTATATATTTAATTCCTATTCATAAATCATTTATCAAATCCAAAATATAGAACAAGTGTAAATTATATTAGCAATCAATTGTTAGAATGTCCTGACTTTATAATCAACAATATTTATCATAGGATCTTCATCAATGGAGAAATTTTTATTTATTTGAGGTTCTCCATTGATGGTTCTCTTTTTAAATGGATTAAATATTATTGTGTCATTTTTTTTATGATTCTGGTTTTAATTCATGAAGTGAGGTTCTCTCTAATTTTTCATCATCCAGTAAGATGAGATTTGTTTTTTATTGTGATTGGGCCCATGATAAGTGCTTCCTACATATCCTTGTGAAAGGAATCAGAACCCAAAAATTTTGGTTCCACTTAATGGAAACATAATAACATTTAAGTTCATGTGATGAGGATTAAAATATTAATTTTAACATAATGTGGAATGTAATTCTTGGTGACTTGTTTATAGCCATGGTATATGTGGGACTTACACAGAAATGAATCACGGAAGCTAGAGGGAATGTAGCCTCCTAGTTTGGATAAGACCCCATGACATATATAACCCAGAGAAGATTATGCTGAGTTTACGGTGCTAGGTTTTGACCTCAGGGAGGATTCATATGTTTCCCATTTTAATGAGAATCAAATACAATTTATTTCTAAAGGGTTTGAGCTTAAACCTATAGAGGAGGCCCATATGTTTTTTCATCAGAAATATGGCCCTCTGAATGTTTTTCTCGCATGGAATATGGCCCGTTGAGATAGTGGTAAAATTTTTTTCACACTTATACTGAATTAGAGTCCCATGTGGATATTTTATTGGGTGTATTATGTGATCTCAAATAACTTATAATCCCATATGAATCATGTGTGGTGTTAGAAACAAGATGAAGTGTAAGATATGGAACTCTACAAAAGCTCCTCCATCCAGTCTCCTAAGAAAATATAGGGGTTTGCTATATGAGAGATGTACTAGGGTGACCATTCAACTAGTGATGACACCACTGATGGGTTGGGAGAAAAATAGTGAATTTCCCCTTATAGAAGGGAAATGAAAGGGGTTCTCCCCATTACCTAAAATGTGGAATCCCTTGGAACTACCTCCATGGTAGGTATCCTCTTATCAATGAAATTAAAACTTTTAAGAATTATAATAACCCTACCTATGTGGTTGGTTAAGTGAGGGGAGTATTTTACTAATTTAATGACAAATTGACGGAGGGACAGGTTGGTTTTTCCTTTTCCAACAAGTATGAAGGCCTTTTTAGATCACATCCTCGTGTAGTTCTTGAAGGGAACCTTATGGGTCCTAGCACATTTCGAGAGAAGGATATAGTTATTTTCATATTTTTTGGATGGTCTGAGGTATGGATGAACGATAAATGGAAGGAGGGTACTGAAATTGGATGTTTATATCTTGCATACTGCCTGCTATATGGGATAGAGGTCTGCAAAGACTCTGTCTCACATACAATTTTCCATCCCGAATGGAGATCCACAAAGACTATCCTGAATATGGTTTTCTATGAGTGATGGTGATCAAAAAAGGGTATATTATAAAAATTAGTTTGAACATGGATGGGGTTATTATGTGAGAGGCCACCCCTACTAAGCATTCAAGTGACTTCCCTTCTGAACTTTATTATATGCTATAAGTGATTAACTTCTATGATCGGATGGTCATGTTTGTTCATTACAGCATTTCATTAATCCTTATATGGGGTTTTTATTAGGTTATATATATAACCATATTACTAATATTTCCATACATCTTCATATAAATAAAAATAATTACTCGTGGGGAACTTTAGTTTGTAAGTGCCTGAACATGATACCTCACCCAACAAATAAAAAGGTTGTTAATGGGTAGCATGAAGATGACTCATGTCCTTGTAAACAATAAATTAATTTTTATGGGGAATAAAGTAAACTTCCCACAAAGGAAAATGAAAAGTTCATTATTAGGAAACTTAAAGATGATGCCTTACCCAGAAAACAAAAAGGTCATTTGCAGGGGGGACTCTATGCATAGTGGTGACCCCCATAGCCAGTGTTCTACACATAAAATATGATTTATTTGCATCTCTACATCATTTAATGAGTAAATATTTATGAAATTGTTCTCTTGATTTATTTTATCCTTTATAAATTCATTAAATCCTTATGATTTTCCATGATAAATTTTATGGATCAAATTTTTACAAAATATTCTAATTTTTTAAATGATCTTAAATTTCTCACATGAAGATCTTCCCAATAAGTACTCTTCATATACATACAATAATTAAAACCATTCATAAAAATGTAGTCAAAATAAATTTATGGAAGGATGATATCGTATGTTATTTAAGGGTAAACATTGGAGATATATAAGAAAAACATGAACATAAATGTATAAGAACATTAAAATAATAATTGAAAACTACACCAAACATATCAAACAGCTTAATATCAAGTCATGGAATAAATATTTGAAATTAATAAGACATCAATACTAAGTAAATAAAAGTATATAATCCAAGATAGCATAACATTAGCATAAGACATAATATTGGGGCATACTAAATCCATTGGATGCAGATTTAGGTATGATCCAACACATACTTAAAATAAAATGTATGTGTTCCAGAAGACCATAAAACATTTATCATATCATTACCCATGAAATTATAAGGGTATCATAAAAAAATCATAATATCATAACCTATTTAAAAGATACATGTTTCATAATCATGTAATCATTTCATAATAGTATAACCCATGTAAATAAGTGGGTTTTAATAGAGTTCTATAATGGTATAGCCCATGGAATATAAATTGGATTCATAAAAATCACCCCATTATAAAAATAAACACTTTTTTAAAAGAATAATTATGGTATCTTTGGATCATATCCACCTATAATGAATAAGTAAAAACAATGGGTTTCATATCATATAAAGATTGATTTTGAAGGAAAAAACACATGGAACATTTCTTGTAGAAAATAAAATTTCATTCAAAATAACTTTTTAAGAAAATAAATTTATTAAAAAAATAGTAATTTTTTTCTTCGATGACAAACTTTGTAAATTATAATTTATTCTTTAAAAAAATTCATTAAAAAATTAACCTTTCAACATCGAAAAACACTTTTAAATACATTTACCAAAACTTTTTCAATTTCAAATAATTTATTTAAAATCTAAGATTCCACATATTTTAAAGGAAAAACATTATTTTAAAAATAATTTTGAAAACTTCTAAGGCATGTTTTAAATCATGGAGGGAAATATTATTCTTGTCATCCATGTTATAAACAAATATTCTTTTCACATTTTCAAGAATATAAAAAAGGGATTTTTTTAGAAAATAAAATAAAAATCACTTTCAAAAAAATTTAGTAAAATTTAAAAAAAATTAAAAAAATATTTATAAACTATTTTAATAATGTTAAAAAAATTGATGTTTTTTTTAACATTTTTTTCAAAGAAAAAGGGTTTTCGACCAAAATTATGAGTTCTCTTAAAAACATTATTTTTTAAACCTTGGGTACATAAAGAAGAGAAAATAAAGGTAAACATTTAATCTCAACAAATAAAAAATGTATAATAAAATTCAGAAATTTTTTTAGAGATGGTTCATAATATTGTATAATCATAAACATAATCATAAATAATCCTTATAAACGATGAGACTGTAACACAAAACCTTTACCACTTTGTTAACTTTGAAACATTGTCTCCCTTATAAAATATCATTAAATGAAACCTAAAATACATGATTATATATAAATTAATTATATTACATGTTAAAGAGTCTGTATATACACCTCATAAAATTAGATAGGTTCGTAACATAACCATATTTCACAAAGAAGACAAATTGAGGCCAAAATCTCTTTCCGCCTTGGTAACTTTTGAACCATAATCCCCCTTAAAGAGATATCCTAAAATGAATTTGTGAAAGCATATAGTTTTAATAATAATAATAATAATATAAATTTATGGGAAATATATATTTCACATAAATGAAGGAGGTGGTTAATATGGAATGTGTCTAACTGAAGTAAACCATGAGACGAAAATCCATTACCTTAAGTCTTAACAACCTTCGTACACATTCAAACCTTGTTTAAAAAGAATATAGGTTTATTATAAAGGTATCCTAGAACCATAATTATATATATCATACCATATAATATTTTAATTTTAACTTTTATTAAAATTTTTTAGCAATTCCATGTTAAAGTTATGTTTTGGGAAGTAACACCTTTGTTTGTTGTGTATGTTTTTATTTGTTTTTATGTTCCACTAACATTGATCATGGTTTCATTAAATCCAAAATAATGATCCGGAAATAATTATAATATTTATTAATCAATTTCACTTTTAATACCAATAATAAATTATATATTTTATAAATGAATTATGTAATGATCATGGAGATGGTAGGTCGTATGTATGAATGAGTAACATTTCCATTTTTCAACAATCATTATGAAAAGTCAGTTGGTAATATTTTATATTTATAGTGTTGTCATTATATAATATATTCAATATTATTTAACCAAATATATTCTATTCATATATAATATACTGATTATATTATTTCATCATATTTTAAAAATAATTAAAGGAGGTTAAGGAAGATATAAAATAGAAACGCTCATTGAAGAACGTTGCCTCTTCTTCAGGTAACCTCATAGTTTTTCTCCAAAATAATTATTAGGTCATCTTTACTCTAAAATAAGGCCTCTAAAATGAGAGGGGGTATTTTATGAATTTAAATGGGAAATACGTTTCGGAAAAAAGGTGATTTAAGGTGTGAAGGTGAGAGTAGAAGAGAGGGGGTGTCCCATTATAAGTGAGGTGAGTGCCACAAATATAATTTTTAAAAAGAAGATGGTGTGCCTCAATGTTTCACATTCCAATAGGATCGCAAATGGATTATTCATGTGAATTTGACATGATAGGGTTGATATATGGCCATAAAATATATTTTATACAATATTTTAAAACATTTAAACTCTTGTAATTTTATTTTTACCCTTGATAAACACATTTTTACCTTAATCATGGTAATTATTTTTTACTATTTTGAAAATTAATTTTAGTAAAACAAATAATTTAAACTTTTTATAAAATATATATTAATATTTTTCTAAATATGTAAACCATTTTTTAAAATTTAATTCATATAATAAGAAATCATTAATTTAAAATTAACCCCATAAATGCGATGTGATACAAGGTTATCAAACAGAAAAATGTTCAAAAGTTTTAAGTATTTTTATATAGAATTTCTATATAAAATTTATTAAAATAATCTAAACTGTATTAATATATCTATATATATATATAACCTAATTTTAATTTAAAATTATTTCATTATATAATTTAACTTTGTGAAAAATTTAAATAAATAGGTGGTTATCAATAAAATTCTATTATTTTCCATTAATCACAAAAAAATAAATCTTTTCATATTATTCTTAAAATTTCATCCTTAATATAATTTGGATATTTTAATTTAAAAAAATAATTTTATTTTTTGAAATATATTTTCTAAATTTTTTGAAAATTATATTTAAAACCAAACCCACAAAAGCGATGAATAAGTGGGTTATCGAGAAGTGTATTTATTTACAGAACATGGTCATTTTATATTAAATCTATGTATATTAATAAAATTTTATAAATCGATGTAATAATTTATTGATGTATAATATATAAATCTCATTTAAGAAATTTTTTATCAGTTATTATTTTAATTAATTAAAATGGAGAAACAATATCAACTTTTAAAAAGTTTTTAGAAAACAAGCTCTTTTTAAAACTCATAACTAAACTTATAATAAAATCCATCATAAAGTTTATCCAAATGTAATTAAGTATATTATATATTAGTAATAAATATTTATATTATGTTAAATCTAAATTAGGCATTTATAGTACCTAATTTATTGAAAATAAATAATAATTTTACAAAAATTGGAAATTTTCAATCTTCACTGAAAACATACATTTTCCGAACAATACCATAATCACACCATAATTTTATTTTGATATGATTATTTAAAAAAACTATTCATTTTATCAAATTAATTTTCCAATATATATAAAAACTAATTATATTTTTTTTCATAAAAACCAATAAAAAGTATTTTTAAAGAAAACATATTTTAAGTTAATATAAATTTTGTACTAAAATTAATTAATTATTTTCTAATTTTTTAAAAATAAATTTAAACTGAGTAGGAAATTTTAATTTATATTTGATAAATAAATTTATAATATTCATACCCTCTTATTTACTGTATATGTTACACTAATTTCTTTATGAACCAACCAGGGTACCCTGGTAACCCGATAACCGAGCCATCCCAAACATAGACCGAAGGGAATTCCTGATCCCCATAGGTCAGTGAATAGCATCTAGAATCACACAACATTAAGGTAGTAATTATTTGGAAAATAATAATGTGGAAGAAAAGAAATGAGATAGTATGCATGAAAAATGAAACTGCACTGGAAGTAATGTACCAGAAGTCAATAAGGCATAAAACAGAAAAAAGAGCTATAGCCAATGTAATAAAATAATAAAATCTCTCCAAGGTCCCTAAGTTCATAACTCATCAAGACCAAATCTCAATTGTTGTGTCCACCTCTAAGAGATCCATTACCTTTGCTCGAACCTTTAAGAAGAAAATCTAAAAACACCCAAAGGAAAAAAGTAGGGTGTGGCCCTAAGCCCAGAAGGATACCACTAATGATTCCATAATAGATTCAAAATATAGATTATCCAATGTAATGATTTAAATTTTTAAAGTTAAACAGGTTTTGTAATTCAAAATGAAATTTTAAACAAAACGTGTTATACATTTTCCAAATGATGAAAAATACATTCAAAGCACAGGATCTACTTTACAAGAGATGGAATATTTCTAAAACAATGGATTGAGTGGAACATTTATATAAAAGAGTTTAAATAAATTCAACTGGAATGTAAATTAGTTATAATAAACATTATCATACATTTATATCTCAAATAAAAAAAACAAGTGAGAAACCTAGTCATCGTCCAAAAGGTATGATATTATTAACCAGTTATAGGATTTAACACTCTCTATATGGACTCAAAAAAAATTCTATACACACATCCCTATGACACTGGCTAAAGGAGACTTGTCACCAACCCATCAGAGATACGACCCATCGTAAGTATGTCTTAGAACATTGTCGTAGTGTAGAGTGTATCGAAATAAATCACTAACTACGTAAGGCTTTCTTGTGCTCTTATATGATGGTTGAACTATTTTATGAATGCTTAAAAATATGATCAATCTCATTCTTCAATTTGAAAAGTGCCAATTCCTTTCCATTGAAACCCAAAACTGGTTTTATACAAAAAATATTCATTTTCACATGATAAGACCACTAGGTTTCTATCAAATCCCTTTAATCCATTTTCACTATTTTCAAATCTATTCAGAACCAATTCCATCATTACACAATTTATTTCCACAATTAGATTCAACAATTTAATTGAAATCATTTCCATAAAATTCACAATTTAAATTAAACAATTTAAATCATCCAATTTCTATAAACACATCCAATTCAATGGAATTGGGTGGTTTTCCAAATTTCAATGACAAATCCATTTCAAATATCTCGATTCACATGAATTAGGTTTTTATCAATTTAATTGAAAGAAGATTTGAGAAATTGTATTTAAATCAAAAATTGAAATAAATCAAGCAATACAAAGACAATCAATTTGGCTAATTGGAATGGAACCACCTACCTCAAGGTCATTAATGTCAACAATATTAATAAACCACCCTTTGTGGTTCAATACCACTCTTTTTAAAAGTATTATTGTATGCATTGACACACCAATATTCGATGTTCATCAAGGGTTACTAGAACCAAAACATCTATTTTATTTCACCAAAAGGTAAAATATTACATGTGAATAAATTTTCTCTCACCTAGATAGTCTGTGGATAATTGTTTTATGTTAACACATGAAATCCCAAGAAATATCCATAAGAATAATTATAAATCTCATTCGATTATTATATCCCTCTATTTTATTTTAAAGGAATTAAAACATTACATTAAAATAAATTTTATCTCTTAGGTATAATTACAAATTATTGATTAAAATATTGCATACGATAATATTTTATCTCTCTTGGATAATTTCAAATTATCAATTAAAATATTGAATATGATAATATATTATCTCTCTTGGATAATTTCCAAATTATCATTTTATAATTATAATAAATATCCTTTTAAAAAATACATGATTATCTCATGATACTTTTGATAAACTTGGCATGTGATAATTACCTCAAAATTTATCCATTAAAAATTTGACTTAAATTATCTTGAAAAATTCATGAAATTATCCTTAGATAATTCTTTATAATTAAATTTCAATAAATTCATGAAATTTATATTTATAATTTTCTCTATAATCACCTTCTAATAATCAGGTACAATTATCCCCATAAAATTTCAACCAGATGTCGTTTTATAATTTAAAAAAAAATTCCCTAGATAAATCATTGAAAGTATAATCTTTCAATTTTATTTAATTATACCTTGATAGTCCAATGTGATTATCATTTCAGAAAACAAAGATTATATTTTTATAATTTTGTGCAATTAAGTTTTGATAATCATTTTCAATAAGACGTGCAATTGTCCTTTAATAATACAAAACAATTATCATAAGAAAATTTTAAAATCTATGAATAGATAAAACCACGTGATTATCCTATTACAATTATTTTAATAATTATATTTTTATAATACACATAATCATCCGATGATAATTTATTTAAAATAATCAATTTAAAATGTGAAAAGGCTGATTGAATAATAAATTTGATCCTTCAAATTAGAAATATTATTTAGATCCTGCTCGTCGATATGAAACCAAAGAAACTGACGATGCATAAATCTTATCAAAAACGTAGTTAGTATTGATTTTTTAAGGTTGAATAAAACAAAGAATAAATTAAGTAATTAAAAAAATAACATTCCTTCTTCAACCCCATGCACCACATTTCCACACCATGGAAGGCTCCTCCCCATGCCTAGAACAACATCATATACGAACAGATGTTCACCAATCATACAAAAATAACACCCAAGGTGGTTCACACTCGAGTAGATCTGCTATACACTACAATCAAAATGGTGCGGTTATAAATAAATCCATAAAATAATGTTCATCCATTCAGTTATTTAAAATACATAGTTTCTATTATTATTCAACAGAAAAATCAATGTGGAGTCATTTATTCATAATCATTAAGGTGTTGCAAGTGAAATGGATTAAAATGGTGAATAAACTAAAGCTTTTTGAAATTTGAGTGTTCAAAAATGGTGTTTTTCAGTTTAAGGAAGATGGAGTGTTGATTGACTATTTTTCATCAATTAATAAAATCAAAAACCATTAATAATTATTTAATATATTAGATAACTTAAAATTACTTAGCATCCTAACAAAATGTTCCTTGCGAATAAAATTTATACCCTACCTATGGTAAACACCCCATTCCAGACCCAACATTGGTCTCGAATTTCTCAAAAGATGAATCATTTGAGAGATATTAATTATTTATTAATTAAAAATCGGAATAAATAATTAAATAAAATAAAAAGGTTTATTTTTCAAGTGAGGCATCCAAACGCTTGATGCTTATAAATTTTATACCCCATATAGGTTAAACACCCCATTCTGGAACCATCGATAGTGTCAGATTTCCCAAAAAAGGCACTGTTTGGGAGATATTTAATAATTTTTAATAAATAATATATTAAATATTATTTAATAACCTTATCTCATGAATGAGGCCTCCAAATTTCCAGTTCCTTCTAATGTTATACCCCTCCTAGGGTAAACACCATATTTCAGACATAACCACGTCTCGGATTTCTCAAACGACGTTTTGGAGTTATTCAAAAAAATTTAATAAGAAGTGTGTTCTTAATATATGATATTTAATACTTTTAATCCTTTATCCCTGAGACTTTTCAGAGCTCAAAAACGCATACTTACTCTATGTTTAACTTGAGAAAATATTTAATTGAATATTATGGAGTATTAATTGGGCGTTTTACCATTCCTCAACGTGTTAAACAAAAACAAAACTTTTCCATGATAAACCATTTTTCCTATTTAATGTAATAATAATTTAACACAATATGGTTTAGGAATACCTCAAATATTAATGGGATATTACAACCTCCCCACCATATAAACATGATTTCCTTAGAAAGCCTAAGAAGAAACCTCCACATCAAAAATATAATGCCACTGTTTTCTCATAAGTGGCTCCCTCTCTCACGTCTCATGAGAATCAGAACCATTCTTACATAGCACACAAATAAGAGGTATCATCCTCCCATGAATTACCTTGGTCTTAGAATCAACAACCATAACTAGTCATTTAGTCATAGATAAGTCCGGTTCAATCTCAAGAGTACTCCAACTCAAAACATGAGATGGGTCAAAGAGAAAATTTCACCGCTGTGATACATGTAATATGTCATGTATTGACGTTAGCTATGGTGGTAGTGCTAAATAGTAAGAAACTTTCCCCACCGGATCAAAAACCTCAAAAGGTCCCACAAAACGATAAGAGAGCTTCCCTTTCATATCAAGCCATCGATGAACCAACCAGGGTGAAGCCTTCAAGAATACATGGTCACCAAAACAGATTCTTCAAGTCATATAATGTCTTAGTGCTTCCGGGGTGCACAACCCATTGGAAAATATGGAAATACCCTATTATATCCTTCCTTGTCACTAATGGTGAAACATAACAGTTTTGATAACACATAACACCCTATTTGGAGAATGGCCATTGGGAATTAGTCTCCCCACCATAACTAGAGTCTCTAATCAATGTGGAATTCGACCCCAAGATCTTGTTCTGAAAGAATCATATCATGAAGAGAATATGTCAAAGAACCATTTTCATTCATGGCAGAGAGAACATGTGCCACCCAAGATGACACAAATGGGTGAATAAAGGCTTTCTCAAGAGGATCATCCAATTGGGACATTAGTTATTTCAGTTCAAATGGAGAAATTTGGTAAGAGGGAAAAGAAATATGTTGAGTACCAGACATTAAGTCAATAGAAAAATCAACCTCCCCTACCAGTAGAAAACCAAATAAGTCAAAAGGAAACATGTAGGAGAACTCAATGATGACTGGAGGTAGATCACCACTCATTTAATATCACTCCTGATCAAAATTAAACTCTGATATCACTTTCCCCATATATCGATAAGATGGTCCAGATCTGCTCAACCTTGGGTCAAATTCTTCTTGGAGGATAAGACACACACCACAGGGTGTCGTAATATAAAATCATTGAAGATAACAATCAATCTGAAATTTATTGGTAATGATTCAATCCATCCCAAATAAGATGTTAAGAGATTTCATGTCGATTACCAAAAAAACTCGAAGAAAGTTTGAAAACTAATAGGGAGAATCCACAAGAGGGATTACGGAGACCCAACTCTCTCTTTATACCAAGGGGTATAGTAATATCCATTACACAAGGAAAAATATCCATAGAAAGATTAAGCAGATTAATAGTATGGGTTGATATAAATGAGTGAGATTCACTCATATCAAAAAGAGTTGTAATTAACGACAAATATATAGTAATGGTATATCTCACGGTCATTGCACTAGTATATGCTTCCTCTGGAGACTCTTCCACTAAGTGAAGAAGATTCATTCTAGATGCCTCTAGTTGGAACCCTTTTATAAGTGAAGTATTTGATTTAACTATAGTTTTTGAAGGTTGTTATGATCGCATACTACTGCATAGAGTGATAAAGTTGTGTTTGAATTTCTTCAAGTCCCCCAAGCATCCATAGGATCCATAGTTCTTTTATCCTTATCAGGCTTGAAAAACTCCACATCTTTGGCCAACACCATTGACTATATCTAAGCCATCATGTTTCATTATCATCACTATCATGCCCTAAAACCTCCTTCTTGGTCCCTCCAATACAAAGGTGGCACACTTCACCTTCATCTTGTCTGGTGTGTACAAGAACTCAAACAGAAGTTATGTCATGCCCAACCATTCTTTATCATGATGAGGATCAATGGAGCCATTGAAAACAGGTGGTTTCTAGTGAAAGAACTCTTGAGAAAAATTTTGAAGAGCCCCCCTAAGTTCCCCAGCTAGAGCCTGAATGGGGACTTGAGGTGGTGCCTATCTTAGAGCTTGAACAGTGCACACAATCACCTCAAATAGGCTCGGGTCCACTACAGGATTCACTCATAGATGATTAGCATTAGATCCTTCCTGGATCCAATTTTCATGTCTTCACAGAGATGTTACAAAACATCAGTAGACAATAAGGAAGTCATTAGATAATGCTCTTACATAACAATATGGGAAACATGATCCTGACTGGTAGAACATACATGATTTCGATTTCACTCTATATAAATAAAAATAGGGAAAAGACTAGACCTAATCCAAAAGTCTTCTTTCTATAACCACCCTTGGTGACTTAAGGTTCGTTGCAATGAGAGTTGGTCAGACACTCAATCACAACTACCTCATATGTCCCAAAAAGAATAATCAAATACATACTATCATTAAGGTAATATTATTAACCTCCCTTTGATACCATTTTTTCACAAACCAACCAAGGGACCTTGGTAACTTGATAACCGATCCATCACTGACATAGCCCAAAGGGCGTTCTTGATCTCCATGGGTCAGTGACTAGAACCTAGAGTCAAACAACATGCAAGTAGAAACGATTTTCCACCAACAATACCGAATAAAAGAAAAAATATAGTAAGAAAAAATGAAACTCCACTAGATGTAATGTACCAGAAGTCAACAAGGTATAAACTAGAAAAAATCACTACAACCAAAGAACTAAAATAGAAAAATAGCCCCAAGGTCCCTAAGGGCATAACTCATTAAGACCAAAGCTCAAAATCTGGATCCACCTACAAGAGATCCATTCCCTTTGCTTGAACCTAGAATAAGAATGTCTAAAATCACCCAATGATGAAAGTAGGGTGTGAGCCTAATCCAAGTAGGATACCACCAATGTTTCCATAACATATGCCAAATATAGATTATCCAAAGTAATAATTTCAATTTTTAAAGATAAAGGGGTTTGGAAATTGAAAATCATTTTTAAACAAAACATGCCATCCATTTTCAAAATTATGGAAAATACATTCAAAGCATAGGTTTTACTTTACAAGAGATGGAATATTTAAAAAAAATAAGTGAAAAATTTATATAAAACTGTTTATATAAATTCAACAGGCATGTAAAGCAGTTCCAACAAACATGGGCAAACATTTATATCTCAAATATAAATAATCAAGTGAGAAACATGGTCATCTACCAAAAGGTAAAAAAACATTAACCAACTATAGGATTCACCACTCTCTATGTGAACTCAGAAAAAATGTGTATACAGACATCCCTATGACACTGGAAAAAGGAGACTCATCACCAACCCGTCAGGGATGTGACCCGATGAAATTATGTTTTAGAAAATTTTCGTAGCGTAGAGTGTTTTAAAATAACTCATTAATTACATAAGGCTTTCATGATCGCTAATATGATGAGTGGAATATTTTATAACTGCATAAAAATATGATAAATCCGACTCTTCCATTTCAAAAGTGCCAATTTCAATCCATTTAATTTGAAAACAGGTTTTATACAAAAACATGCCTTTTCACATGATAAAACCACTGGTTTTATATGAAATCATTTTAATCCATTTCACTAGTTTGAAATCAATTCAAAACCAATTCCATCACTACAATATTTATTTTCAGAATTAAATTCAACAATTTAATCTAAAGCATTTCAATCAAATACTCAATTTAAATTAAACAATTTAAATCATCCAATTTCCATAAACAAACCCAATTCAATGGAATTGGAGGTTTTCCAAATTTTCATTCCAAACCAATTTCAAATATCTCGATTCACTAGAATTTTGTTTTTAACAATTTAATTAATAGTAGATTTTATCAAATGAATTTAAATCAACAATTGAAATAAATCAAGAAATACAAGGACAATAAATTTTCTTAATAGGAATGGAACCACCTACCTCAATCCCATTGATGTCAGAGATAATGATAAACCACATTTTGTTGTTCAATACCCATCCTCTTAAATGTATTATAGTAAGTGTCGACACACCAATATTCAATGTTCATTAAGGGTTCCTAGAACCAAAATATCTATTTTATTTCACCAAAAGGTAAAATATTACATTCGAATACATTTTATCTATCCTATATAATCAATGGATTATCGGTTTATGTTAACACATGAAATCACAAGAAATATCTATAAGAATAATTATAAAGATCATTCGATAATTATATCCCTCTATTTTATTTCACAAGGACATAATATATTATATGTTAATACCTTTTATCTTTCATGGATAATTACAAATTATTGATTTAAAAATTACATATGATAATATTTTGTAGGGATGAGGATAAAAATATTTTCATTTGACTATTAAGAAATTCGATTTCTCTCCCATATTACTATTTTATAATTTTAGTTAGGTATTTGTTTTCTTTTTTTATGTTTTTTACATGTGTGGGTACTCTTTTGGTTGTGATGTAAATGGCATATTTTACCTTTATCGATCATGCTAAATTATTTATCTAAATCATGGATGCCACACATAAAAAAGAAGAGCCTAAAAAAATATCCCAAATAGTCAAGATGGTGGTATCCCATAACTCTACCAAATATATGATGATAAAAAAAAATCTACACCCTTGATTTTTTATTCGGAGAAGCATTCTAATAATTGGATAGGAAGGATTAGAAAATTGAGGAACCCAATTTTGTGATCATTAAGAAATATGAGGACAAGGTTGAATGAGATTTATATTATAAGGATGAGTTTGGGGTTAAAATTTCCAAGGAAGGAACCTCCACCATTGCAGACCTAGAGGTGGAAGGAAAAAGTAAACACATAGATAAATAAAAATAACAGTATAATGAGAGGAAAATCAATGAGTTAATAATTTAAGTACATGAAATATTGGATGAGTACAATAAAGAAATTAAACCATCCATAGAAAATGAAATTTATAAGTACTTCTAAGTTTGGATAGCTTGGGAACTCCATTAACAATATCTAGGGTCGTGCACATTCTAGTTTTGTCATCAAAACAAGTCAAGGATGATCCATGGGATAAGGAAGAAGAAAATGATGCAAGAGTGAAAACGAAATTGGACGAAGAGGAAGTGGAGTGGATAACTTTTTATTTAATAATGAAAACTATTAAATATCTAGAAAATATAAAATAAGAAAAAATAAGAGTAATATGAAGGTGTTATTGAGATTTTTGAGCACATTGCAGACTATAATAGGAAGACCAAGTAATTTTTAGATGCGGAGTGCTTCCATGTTTGGAAATCCTGGGAACTACTATATTAATCCTTAGGATTTTCTACTACTTTGAGGTCTCCCAAATAAGAAGAAAATTTAAACACATGAAATAAAGGGATAAGAGTTACTATAGCTAAATGATAACATCAGTCATTGTAAAATTCATTCTAGGTAACTTTGTATGATAGTCTTATTACATGATCCAAAGAGGCAAGTTTGATCCAATGACCTAAAAAATGAACCTCTTGTGAATGCTAGTTTGTATTCCAATTCACGTTTAACTGTTTAAAGGTCAATGTGCATGGACAGTGTGATGTCATGTTTTGTTTTCATTTTGTAATACCATGATTGAGAGAGAAATAAGGTAATAAAAAATAGGATATTATATTTAAATAGGAGAATGAGTTTAAATACTTAATTTATTATTTCTCCCCAACATATTTTGATTCTATTTTTGATATTTAAAGGAAAAATACTTACCTCACTGTAGATGTTTTATAATTTTTTATCAATAATACAAATATTTCTTCTGAAAGTAATGATTATATGTTTTAGATTCTAATATTGATAGTATTTAATTATTAACATGGGGAAATGAATTTTTATAGATATTGATAAGGATGTTGATTTAATGAATAATGATATTGGGGGACTTAGATTATTCATGTAAATGATATTTACATTCCATTTTTTATACAATGATGTTTTTGATCTGCAAGTTTCTTGAAATATTATAAGTTTTTATAACATGAATGAGTGACCATTATTAGGTATTTCCATTCACAAGAGGATTCTAAACATAATTTTTCTAATCTTTATATTATATTTATTTATAGAAACTTAGGATATGTTTTCTTAAAGAACATGCATTGATATCTTGTTATAGATATTAGTTCAAAAATTACATTAATTTGATTAAGGAGTTTTATTTTTAAGACCTTATATTTGGTTCTTAACTTTTAACATAATACTAATTTATGATAATAGAGTCTATGAGTAACATTGTTAGGGAATAGACCCATTATAAGACAATTATATACATTAATACACCATTCATAGTATCTTATAATATATTCCTTAATTGAAGTGTAGGGTAGATGTTTTATATTGATTTAAAGGGATGATTTCATTTATGATGCAATGTGAAGTTGTGTTTCTTGGTATTTTATGAATGTTTCATGAATATTTTAACATTTTTGCTTTATTACCCCTCCTAGAAAATGAAAAAATTTAAATTTAAATCCAAATGAAAAAAATAAATATAATTAAGATGAAAAAATGGGGAATTTTATAGCTATGTCAAAAATCACCCTTAGATCAACCGCTAATATATTAACTAGAATTATTAGTAGTTTAACGGGGAGATCAAAAAAGGTTTTAGTTTGGGAGTTAGATTTGTCTTATGTAATTTTTTTTAAAAATGAATATGAAAGTGAAAAAAATTTGATGTAGTTCATTATATTTTATATTTCTTATTCATGAGATTACATACAATATTATGGTTGTATATGTGATGAAATACTATATAGAGTGTCTTTATGGAACGAATTTTTTTTATCATGCAATATCATTTAAGATTTAACCTCCTCTTGAGACTTATGATTTTTACATCGTTTAACAACCTACTAAAAACCTCATTGGAATTTGACCCTTAATGTTAAGTCCCCAGGGTTGCTTTTGATATTTTTTATTATAAGTTGGATATCTCAGATTTACTTCAAGCCAATGGTAAGAAGCGTGAATTCAAGGAATGATAAAAACTCAAGTCATTTGTTACATTAAGTGATGAGAGAGAATAATATAATTTTAGGTTGATCGAAAAGTGATTGGATTTTTAATAATGGATTATGAAGCTTGAATGGATGTAGGAGATGCTTTATTAACTTTAAGTGGGGGAAATACATAATTTATTTATGTCTTTGAAAAGTGATGATTCGAATAAAAACTCTTTTGTGATACGTGAATGTTTAATCCCCACTAATAATCATTAATTTATGTAGCTTTGATGGTTGAATATTAGTATCATGGAGTTCATTAATAATTTAAGTTTACATATGTTTAAGCATAATAAATATTTAAGTGTGGGGGATTTTATATCTAGAATTTAAGTATAAATTGTTTTAAATTTAACTCATAAATGTTTTTGGTTATTCATTTTTTAGTTTCCATTTATTCATATTTTTATTCATTTTACAGAAGGAAACATGTGAAGCGTATTTTGGAAGAAAAAATAGATGTTTTTCATACCATGTGTATATTCATAATTCCTTCATAAAGAGATATTTGAATTCCATGGAGGTTACATAAGGGTTATTGGACTATGTTTAATGGTGAATCATGTTGTGAACTACATTTCATGGCTGCAAAGAAGAATGAATTATTTCCACTAGGGGTTTGGATAAGGAAAACTTGTAATGTCAATTACATTTTACGTCACAATCCATGCATAGAATATAGAAATATTGAAGATCAAAGATAATTTCACACCACAAAATCAAATTAACATCATGAATATTTATATCATAAAGAATAGTGATAAAAGGTTCCATGTCCATTGCATGAATACCATTCAAACTATGGGATATGAAAAGAATGTTCTTACAGTATTGGAATGTTTCAAAAACATGTCATGAATAAAGTTACACATCATGAATAGGTATCTATAAATATATATATATATATATATATATGAGCCCATATGAACCCTCATCTCTCATAGATAATATAATCGGTGTTTTATTTGATATTTTTGAGTGATATTCAAATATGGGATATGAAAATTTAAAGATTGATTTAATCTGTGATTGAAATAGCCTTTTATAAAAAATATAAACTAAGATAATGGAATATAAAAGGATATATATCATGAAAAATATGTATATAAATTAGAGGTTTTTGTACACATTTAAAGCACCGGATCTCAGAGTACCCACTCTAATAGGTTACTGGTGTAGAGTATATTTTAGCTTTTCTTTTATTTTCTTTTTTCTACACTCTCATAACTAGCATGGAATTATAGGTTTTCTTCAATTTTTAATGTACATGGGATTGAAAAATAAAATTATATTTCTTTTTATTGTTTTTGTGATTGGTTCTCATTCACTTGTGATTTAATTTTATATCATTTTTATTTATCTATTACATTAGCACTATTTTAAAGGGTGAGGGTTGTGATAAAATATATTCTTTTTCTATTGAGTATAGTCATTTCTTTAGATTTAGATAATACTTTTTAGGGTGATTTATAAAGTATAATACATCCACCATGACTATTTGATTAATTTCTATTATATATTAAAATATGGTTTGGGTTTTCTTTTAATGACCTAATGTTTTATCAATAAGAATTATGTTTCTTATAATTATAGTATATTCACATAATATTGCTCATAAAACACAATAGAAACCTTATAAATGAATAACATGTGAAATAAAATGTATCTCAAGAAGTTGAGAAACACCTACCAATGAAATAGTAACATGACCTTTGGAATCGTAATGTGAACCTTATAAATAGTAAATTGGTCAATTGAATTGTAAACTCACTAATGAAAGTACAAATATAATTTATCGAACTTATATGTGAAAATATGATATAATTATATCATATTATAAGTTAATATTTTTACAAAATTATTAATTAAGTGTTTGTATTTTTGTAAGTCATGTATATTTAATTAAACATTCATGATTAGTTTAATAAATTAAAAGAAATTTTATTTTTATAAAATGAATTCATAAATTATTATAGTTATATCTTATAATCATAATATAATTTTATGATCCCATAATTAATTTTTTAAAGTGTTGGAAAAAAAGTTTTAATTTTAAAATGTGTATTTTTCAATCAAATTATGATTTTATTTAAAAATTAAATTTACATATTTAGAAAATTATTTTCATAAAATAGATTTCTTTTTTTAATTCAACACATTGAAAAATGGTTGGGGTGAATTTTTTGGATTTTTCTGAAATACTTGATTTTTTGATGAATTGTAAAATATGATAATTTATGGTAAATGCTAAAACCTGAATTTCTACATCATTCTTGGGTCATGGATGATGTAAATGGCCAATGGATTGAACTCACATTCTCAATTTACTGTTTTTTGGTCACAAGAATAAATACTATTAATATAATTTAATAATAATATTAAACTAATGATTAAAATAATGGGAAACCCCTCCTCTCCTCCACTATAAATATCACCCCTCTTTACCTATTCACTTTAATCCTATCAATCCTTATGCCTAGTCCAAATTCTAATCAACCCCCTCCCTAAGGCCCTCGACCACATTTTACTCTCCTTGGTCTCTTCAAAATACCAAATCCTATCCTCTAAAGGGGTTCTCAAGGAAGATATATTATAGAGGAAAATTCCTCTTTTAATTTCTTTTATTTTCATCCAAGTTCCTTTCTTTCTTTTTATTTACTCCCCTAATTTCATCCAAATGTTATGATAACTTCAGTACCTTACATATATTGGTATTTTGTTATGATAATGTAATATTTCATCATCATCTCTCCTTTTCCCACATATTATACTAGAAATGAAAACACCATCTGAGATGACATAATTTATAACATTCAAGGACGATGGATTTCCACATTTCTATTACCATCTTCAATTAAGGTGATGCAAGAATTTTTATGGTTGAAATAGGCTGTAATATATTTTTTATCTCTAATTTTAGGTTCTGGAATGTTTTTTACACATGATATTAATTTTTTAAAGAAAAATGCGATTGATGTGATAAAAAAACACAACTTAACCAAAACGGTTATCATTAGATTTTTATATAATAATTCATCATCACTCCAAAGAACCAAATGAATTTAATAACCAAGTAATCTTATATATGTACAATAATAACACACAACTTCAATTCTGGGCAACCACTCTTATCTTTCATGTTTATCCTTACATGTATATTTGTAACCCAATCATGAAAACCACGGAAACAAATACTCCCGAACAATAAAATTGAACTTTTTAACCCATCAAAAAGGTAATGAATATACATAATAAGGATATAATAAATCAATTACATGAATAATAGATTCTATAAATACTAATTAATTAATTTAATTTTATTATATAGTACATTAATATCACGTGAAGGACACCATATGACTTAAGGTAAGGGATTCTACCTGAACCTCCATTATTCCTTTGGGTTGCTCTATCTTTCTTTTTACCCCAATGATGTTATCTATTATTTTTATTCTCACATAAATTCTTGTGTATATTTTACTAAATCATTTATAAATATCCATTCATCGCTATATTTTAGGGATATACGTGTTATTATATGATTCCCTCTACAATTCTTCCTAATAAGCAAGCTCGTTTTAAGGGAACTTCCCGAATTCATACCAAATTTCAAGTACACTCTATCATCTGTCTTAAGCCAAAATTATTTTCATAAAATCAGTATTTTTATTATGAAACACATATTGGTTCACTTTTTTTTTAATATATTATTCCCTTTTCTATTTTACATTCTCCTTAGTATTTTCCATAAACCACACTAAATTTTTTTAAGGCTATAATTTATTTTATACTCTTATTAAATGATTTCACTCATATTTGACATCACATTCCATGATATATGACTATTAATTTCCATGTATATTTTAATACCTTTATTTCTTGGAGACTTGTGTGATACGACCATTCATTATGCTTTATGACATGATTATGATGTCCATTTCCTTATATGGGTACCCTTATGCTTATGTATGATTGATTATGTATGATTATTTATGTGTAAATCATATTCATGAACATGTTTTGATGGATGTGACAAGATAGCACAAAAATTAATTAAGTAAAATTCAGTCTCGTGAGATGTTATGTGAAACAGTCTAGGTAGTTATCCTTGACTCGTGCTACCATGTAAAATGGTCTTGGTGGATAAACTTTACTTGTGCTCCTCAATGTGCAACCAGCCTTGACTCATGATAAATTCATGTTTTATATTTCTTCTAAGATACTATGACTCCATGTTTATATTATTCCATGTTTATATGTTATGATTCCTTATGATCCATGCCTCTTTATATCATTATGTCATTCCTTCTAACCCTAGTTCTAAAGCTTTATTTTAATATTTATTCCCTTACTGGGCTTTTATATCATCCCTTTATTCATGTAATCCCCAAGATATCCTATAAAGATGTATGAGCATAATGGATGTTAGGGTATCTTTATGAATACAATATATTGAAATATTTAATTTAGTCACATGTTTTATGTTTTATGTACCTAGTATTCCAAGACACTAGACTTTATGATCATTGACATGTAATAAAATGATTTTTTATGTTTCAAATCATGTACTGATATGTGTAAAAGGATAGGGTCACCATAGTTGGTATAAGATAAAGGTCTAGTTATTTTTGGAGATTAGGAATAAATAACTTTAGTAATAACCATAAGGATGAGACTAAGTATGGTAAAGCATCACTAAATTTTGGTAAGTTAAGAAAAAGTGGTTAATCAAGAAAATACATCTATGTCAAGATACGAACAAGTGGATTTGGATCTTGAAAAGATGTATCTAAGTATAAAACTAGAAAACACCACATTGAGCTAGACTCAAATGGAAACTGGTGTATGACACCGGTCCTAGCTACACTTCTGGTTTGACAATCCCGGGTGATATGATTTGGTAAATTCATAATCTTAGTTAAAAATTTATTAAGGAAATAAAGAAAGAGACCATAATAATATATGTTCAGAAATAGATCAAGGATAACCTGGATATAAACTGAGGGAATCACAAGTTAGGATATACTTATTCTTTATAAGGTTATACTTTTATGATCAAAGTTTCCTTTATTCTTATTAGCTAAGTATTCAAGTCCACTAATTGTACGTTATTTTTTTAGTTAATGATGGGAAATTGAAGAACTCGTTCCAGCAAAACATTTGACAAGAAATGTGAGGATTTACTTAATGATATGCCAAATATGGTGGGAATTGGTGCTCAAAAAATCTTGATAGTACTTTATAAACTACCTCATGTTATAAATAACAACTTGAATCATTAGTAATGCCCTCCTACTCTATATAAAGATCATGTTGTCATTGAATACATCATGCAACAAAGGCCTCCCATGTTTAGTGGATCTTCTGATCCACTCCCCATAAAAATGGATTAACTCCATTGAAATGATATTATTTGTCCTCCAGTGCTCCAAAGAAGATATATTTGCACTGTTGGTCTATAATTTTGAGGGGGATGTTGATCATTGGTGGACACTGATCAAGAATAAAAATCTCTTAGAAGAAATTAAATCTAAAATTGGGAGGAAATTAAGAAAAGGTTTTTTAATAAATATTTTCCCTCAACTATCTACCACAAGATGAAAAGAGAGTTACCTGGAATCAATTAGGAGGAAGATGATTCCATAGGGGATTATGAAGCATACCTCTCAAGGATTTTAATATATTCCTCCAGCTTTTTCATGAACACCGAAAGCAAGGTGTATAGCTTATTTATAAAACTAAAGCCAAGTCTACCAAAAGTGCTGGTGATTTGTGAATTCAACAGTTATGAAGAGATTGTATGTTGTTCCCTCATGGTTGAAATGGTGATCCTACACTCTTAGTGGTCTCATGGGCCTAGTGAAAAAAATAGGGAAATGGAATCTAATAAGGGTCGTTCAGAAAATAAATCCCATGATGGAAAGAAGATAAAACATCCCACATATCAAAATTGTGGGAAGAAGCATCCTAGAAACTATCTAAAGGTAAATCGGAAATATTTCAAATGTGGAGGAATGGAACATCTGGCTATGAAATTTCATATGGACATGAATAATTCCACTAATATGGAAGAAGAAAGGAAGGTTCAAATCAACTCCCAGCCTATACTGTAATGTTACAACTGCAAGTAACATGGGTATTATGCAAACAATTTCCCAAAACCAAGGGTTGTCTTAGGCAATCAAAAAACCTTTAATCTAACAACAAACGTATTATGTTATCACTACTAATGAGGTGGATCGAAGAAATGATGTGGTGATAGGTGCGCTACTTATTCATTCAAGAATATTTATTGTACTATTTGATTCTGGTTTTATCTATTCATTCATATCATTCACGTTTAGTTGAACCATTCAAACACCACCTCAAAATTTAGATGTTATGTTTTTATGAGAACAACGAATGTGGAAATTATTGTGTCTATGTTTTATAACTCCTCCCCGGTAAATTTTTGTGGACTGAACCTCCCAAAATTCTTTTCATACTTCCTTTAGTGGAGTTTGATGTTATCTTGGGCCTGAATTAGCTATCTTTATACAAAGCCAACTTCAACTATCGGGAAAGGGATATCACTTTTCACATCCTAAATAATCCTCCAATTATTTCCAACTGTATTTAGGAAGATGAATATACTCTATAATCATTGTCTCATGTGTGGATATTACTTACTTATGAGAAATAATATCCAGTGCAAATGATTGAGAACCAGGAGAAAATCATTCTATAAGACATGCCCATAATGAGGGATTATACTGATGTATTCCCCAAAGAATTGAATGGTCTTAAACCTGATTGGTAGGTTGAGTCCTCAATAGAACTTATTCATAGATCCCTACTTATATCAAATACATCTTAAAGAATGGCCACAGTAGATTTGGAAAAGCTGAAGAAGTAGTTACAGGAGAATCTGGAGAAGGGTTTTATATTCCTGAGTGCATCAACATGGGGTGGGATATTCCTCTTAATCAATAAGTAGGATGTATTAATGTAACTCTACATTTATTATAGTGCTATAAAGATAATCGAGATAAATATCAATTATCCCCTACCTTGGATCAATGACATGTTCGATCAGCTTTTTGGGGCCAGTTATTTCTCTAAGGTGTACATTCGGTCGAGATATCACCAATTAAAGGTGAGGAATGCAGATATTTCCAATCCTACCTTTAGAACATGGTATAGAAAATATGATTTCATATTGATTCCTTTGGGACTCACCAATGCTCTAGAAATATTCATGGATTTAATTAATAGAGTCTTTAGCGATTACCTTGAAAGATTTGTGGTAGTCTTTATCAATGATATACTTATTTACTCCAAGATAATGGAGGAACATGAGAAGAATTTGAATATTGTGTTGATGACTTTGAGAAGGGAGAAACTTTATGAAAATTATAGTAAATTTTATTTTTGGATGGATGAATTATCATTCTTGGGGAATGTTATCACTAGAAAAGGAATATATGTGGACCCTTCCAAGATAATAGAATTTGAATAGTGTCCTATGCCATCATTTGTAATTGAGATCCACAACATTTTGGGTCTAGCCAGGTATTATCAATAAATTTTGAATAACTTCTCACTATTTTCAAACAAAATTACCATGCTGACATGGAAGGGAGTGATTTTTTCTGAGAATCAATAATGTGAGTAAAGATTTAAGGATCTCAAAAAGAGTCTTATCACTACGCTAGTACTTAGACTCCCAACAAGTAGATAACTTTTTTTGGTGTACAATGATGCTTAAAAGAAAGGCTTAGTCTATGTACTGATGAAAAATTATAATTTTATAGCCTATTTCTCATGGTAGCTAAAAATCAATGAGCCAAACTTTTCCATGCATGATCTGGAGTTGGCTGCTATGATCTTTGCATTGAAAATCTGGAAGCATTATCTCTATGAGGAGAAGAGTGAGATATATACTGATCACAAGAGTCTAAAATATATATTTACACATATATAGATTAATATGAACTAGTTAATATGGTTATCACTCATAAAGGATTATGACTGGTCAATCCACTACCATCCCGGTAAGGATGATAAGGTGGCAGATCCTCTAAGTAGATAGGATCCTGCATCTTTATCAATGATGAGAACTAAATGGGATCCAATCTTATTATATTTTTAGAAGATGGAAATGAAAATCATTATAGTAGGAACATTGTCAATCCTTTCTCAAATTATCCTCAACTATCCCACATGGAGAAAATAAAGGATGCTCGGAGAAATGATGTGTAAATTCAGAAAAGGGTGGAAGCTATCAGAAATGGGAATCCTTTGAGTTCAATATTAATGAGGAAGAAATTGTAAGATTTGGGTCATGATTATGTTTACCAACCAATCCATAGATAAATAAGGATCTTTTTAATAGTTCACATAGCTCAACCTTCTCTATTTACCCAGGGATCACAAATATGTATCGAGATCTTTGAGAGAACATTTTGTGGGACAATTTGAAGAAGGAGATTTCTCAATATACATAAATGTTCTTGGTATGTCAACAAGTGAAGGCTGAATGAAAAAAGTATAAGTTTAAATTAAAAAAAATTCCATACCAACTTGGAAGTGGGAGAACATCATCATGGACTTTGTTACTGGACTTTCAAGGACATCTAGAGGAAACAATGCCATATTTGTCATTATGGATCATCTTACAAAGACATATCACTTTATCAAAATTTGAGAGGACTTTTAATTGGATAGACATTCATGGATATATATAAAATTTTTAGTAAGGTTGTATGGAGTACCACTATCTATTGTATTTGATAGAGATCCGAGATTCACCTTGATATTCTAGAAAGGTCTCCCGCAAGATCTTTGAACTGAGCCGAACATCAGCATGACCTATCATCCTCAAACTAATGGCCTATCAGAGAGAACTATTCAGACACTGGAAGACATGTTCAGAGTGTCTTCTATGGAATTCAAATGAGGATGGGACTAACATCTTCCGCTGGTCAAATTCTCTTACAACAATAGTTTCCACTACAACATATGAGTGGAACTATATAAATCCCTTTATGGGAAAGGTGTAGAACACCATCATGTTGGGATGAAGTCGGTGATCATAATCTCCTAGGACCTGAAATGGTCGAAGAAATGGAAAAGATGGTGAAACCCATTCAATAGCACATCAAGGAATCCCAAAGTAGATAGAAGAGCAATACATGAAACATCAGAAAGACCTTGAGTTCAAAGTTGGAGACATCATATTACACTTTATATCTCCATGGAAGAAGGTCATGAGGTTTGGGAATAATGGAAAGCTAAGTCCTAGTTACATCCACACCATCAAGATTCTTGATCATGTTTTTTCCATGGAATCTCAAATATAACAACCACATACCATATCTAAACTACATGCTTTATTCCACATATCCCTCTTAATAAAGTGCATACCAAACCCTTCACATGTACTCCCTTCAGAGGTGGTACAGTTGGATAATGATCTTTCTTATGAGGAGCATCCAGTGAAGATCATGGATCATAGAGATAATGTTCTATGCAACAAGAATACTCAACTATTTCAAGAACTATGGTGGAACCAATATTACAAATAGGAAACATGGGAATCGGAAGAATCAATGAAGGAAAATTACCCACACCTATTTACGGTTTATAATGTAAAACGAAATTTTGAGGGTCATATTTCTTAAAGGGGAAGAATGTAACAACCCAGTGTTTTATAAAAAAATTCAGTTCTTATAATTTTAGTTTAATAACATAATATTACTTATACAACACTATAAAAACCATATAAATGAATAATGAGTGAAATAAATAGTATCTCTAGAAGTTAAGGAACACATACTGATGAAATAGTAACTTGACCTTTGGAATAGTAATGTGACACTTACGAAAAGTAAACTGGCCAATTGAATAGTAATTTCAGTAATGAATATATAATTAAAATTTATCCATCTTATGAGTAACAAAATGATATAATTATATCATAGTATAAGAAAGTAAATATTATAAAAAAAATCTTAATTAAGTGTTGCTATTTGTGTAAGTCATGTATATTTAATTACAGTTTTATGATTAATTTAAAAATTAATAGAAACATTATTTTCATAAAAAGAATTCAAATTTAATATTTTTATGACTTATCATCATAAGATATTCTTATGAGACCTTAATTAATTTTTCAAAGTGTTAGGAAAGAAGTTTTAATTTTAATATTTGTATTTTTTAGGAGAACTATGATTTTAATTAAAAACAAAACATTACATATTTATAAAATTATTTTCATAAAAAAAGAATTTAATTTTCGTAATTCTAGACATTAAAAAACTGTTTGGGTGAATTTTGGGTATTTTCGGTAATACATGAATTTGTTTTGAATAATAAAATACGATAATTTATTATAAATGAGAAAACCTGAATTTTTTGCATCGTGCTTGGGCCATGGATGATGTAAATGGCCATTGGATAGAATTAAAATTCTCTCTATACTATTTGTGGTCACAAAAATCATGATCATTCATATTCTTGAAAAAAATATTAAACTATTGTTTAAAATATTAAGAAAACCCTCCTCTCCTCCACTATAAATATTAACCCTATTTACCTTTTCTATTCACTCCTCTCAAGTTTTATGCCTAGACTAAATTATTCTCAAATATATCCCTAAGGCCCTCTCCCAATTTCATCATCCCTTGGTCTCTTAAAATCAAAAATACTATCCCCAAAAGTGTTTCTCAAGGAAGATTTATTCAAGAGGTAAATTCCTCTATTTATTTATTTTTCTTTCCTTCCCTCCTCTCATCCAAATGTTATGATAAATCCAGTACCCAAAATTTACTATAATGTTTTTATGATAATGGAATAATTCATCATCATCTCTTCTTTACCCTCCTTATATACTAGAAATGAAAACACCATCCAAGATGTGTTAATTTATCTCATTCAAGGATGACAAGTTTTCAAATTTCTATTTTCATCATCAGTTATGGTCATGAAAACATTTTTATAGTTGAAACAGACTATAATATATGAATTTTTTATAATTTAATGTTCATTAATCTTTATTACACAATATATTAATTTTATAAAGCAAAATGTGTTCATTGTGATCAAAAACACACAAATTACCCCAAACGGTTATCATTTGAGATTTATGTAATGATTCATCATCACTCAAAATAACCAAATTAATTTTATAACCATGTAAACTTATATGTGTTCAATAATAAAACAAAATTCAATTCTATAAAACCATTCTCATCATTCCTGATTATCTTTACACGTATATAAGTAAACTAATCATGAAAACCAGGGAAACAAATGTTACCAAACAGTAAAATTGAACCTCTTAACCCATCAAAACGGTCATGAATGAACCTAATAAGGATGTAATAAATAAATTAGATGTATAATAGTTTATTTAAATACTGATTAATGAATGTTATTTGATTATACATGACATTAAGATCATGTGAAGTACACCATCAGAATTAAGGTAAGGAGTTCTACTCGAACATCCATTACTCCTTCGGGTTGCTCTATCATAATTTTAACCCAAATGAAGTTATCTATTAACTTTATGCACATATTATAATTTTTTAATATACTTGAAAATCATGTATCATGATGCATTCATCATTCTATTTCAGTGATATACATATTTTTAAATGATTCCCTCCTCAATTATTCCCAATGAGCAAGCCTCTTTCAAGGGATCGTCCTGAATTCTTAACAAATTTCAATTACACTTTATCATTTGTTTCAAGAAACACATTTTTATAAAATAAGAATTATTTTATTAAAATATTCTTGGTTCATTTATGGTTTTATGTAAAATATTATTCCCTTTTCTATTTTAAATTCTCTTTAGTGTTTTCCTTAAAACAACACAAAAATCTTTTTAGGCTAAACGGTATTAAATAATCTTCTTACATGTTGTCACTTATGTTTGAAAACACTTACCATGATAAATGCCTAAGAAATTAAATTTATGTTTTAATCCCTTTATTTCATGGACTTTGTTATGATATTCCCATTCATTATGCTTTATGACATGATTATGATACCCATTTCTTTCCATGGGTAACCTTATATTTATGTATGATTGATTATGTATGATTATTTATGTGGAAAACATATTTACTAACATGTTATGATGGTTTTTCCCAAATAGTTCTCAAATTCATTGGTTAAATTTGAGTCTCATGGGATATTATGTGTAACGGTCTTGGTGGTTATCCTTGACTCGTACTACCATGTGAAATGCTCTTGGTTCTTACCTTTGACTTGTTATCCTTTATGTGCAACAATCCTTGGCTCATGATAAATTCATGTATTATGTTTCTTACACATTACTTTGACTCCATATTTATATGATACCACGTTTATATGTTATGATTCTATATGTTCGGTACCTTTTTATATCATTTTGTCATCCTTCTAACCCATGTGCTATAGATTTACTCTTATGTTTATTCTCGTGCTGAGATTTTATCTCATCCCTTCGTTCATGTTATCCCCATGTTATCCAATGAAGATTTATGAGCACAATGGAAGTTATGTAACAACCCAATATTTTATAAAATATATTCTTTTTAATTTTATTATTGTCTTGTGTTGTACGCTACACCAAAAGGAGTTTGCACAACACGCATCCTTGACTTGCCTTGCATTACACGCAATCGCGACCTTCCTCGATAGCGTGTGTCATACGCAATACAAAGTTTCACTAAACAACGATATGCTATTAAAATATTATTAAAACTAGCCGTTATGAATAGTAATAACCACTTTTTAAAATTCTGTAAATCTTATTTTTCAAAATGAACTTCATTTTTGGATTCGGAGTATCGAATTTAGCCTAAGGTGAAATTTTGGTACTTTTCGGATAACTTTCATATTCTGATGAATAGTGAAAATTACTAATTTATAATTAAAAACAACTTTTTTTAATCGAAATAATCAATAGTGGTAAATTATTAATTTGAGTGGTTTTAAAGTATATTTAGAATATATTTTTACAATTTAATACAATGTTGGTCATTGGTTGTAATTTCACATTTAAACCAGACATAATCAAGTGTCAATCTTTTGATATATTTTGTTTCCTAAAAACACGCTATTTATTTTAACAGCGGGATTTAATTATAAAATTAATTAATGCAACTTCTATGTTATGAATTTGGTAAAATAGATTTCATTTTTGAATTCGGAATATGAAATATAGCTTAGGATGAAATTTTGGCATTGTTCTGAAAAACATCAATTTTTGATGAATAGTGAAACTACTAAGTGGTAGGTTAAAAAACTGAATTTTGCATAAAACTTAATTTTACCGCTTCTGTGAATAGAATTTTGAAAATCTGACAGACACGGTTAATATCAAGGACTAAAATGTGGTTCAATGAGATGAAAATAATTTTTGGTGAATAGTAACTTTTTACTTTTTTTTACCACGGTTAATAGTAAATAGGGTAACTAAGGGTAAATATGATATTACTATTACCCTAACACATGTCCTAATTCTATTGGACAAGTGTAATTCGACCTAAAACAAACTTAGGAATAAAATATGACCATTTAGGCCCACTTGGATTAGATTAGGACATTTATTATTAATTTATTTAAAGAAAGATTAAAATAGTTAAAATAAAAGTTTAATAAGTAAATCATTTTTAATATGGGGTTATACATAAGATAAATTCGATTGTAAATATTAATTAGAAAGCTAAAAAGATTTACTACATGATGGTATTTTATTTGTAATTTTTAGACATCAAATAATTTAATTTATTTATGACACAACGATGATGCAGTAATTATCTTATTAATAAAATATCGACATAATTGATGTTATAAACACCAAAATAAATGTAATTTGAGATTTTTTATGAATTCCACTAATTTTCTAGGTTACTATGATATATTAATGTTGATTTAATCAACTTGTTTTGAACATTTAATTCTGTTATAACTTTCACAAAAATCATATATCAAATAGTGTCAAAATTGACACAAAATAGTTTTTAAATCGGATATTATATTATTAATTGTTATTTTATTCCTAAAAATCTAAGGTTCGGCCAAATTACTTAGATAAGGATATATATATTAATAATAAATAATTTTGGGTTCGTTTGGCATGTTATAGTAAGTGTATTAACCATATAGTGAAAGAAAACAAAAAGACACGGTAAATGTTAAATTATTTAACTTGGAGTTAAATCTAATTGATAAGGTTAAAATAATATTCTAAACTTGTCTAAATTCTATTGGTTGATTGGATTTCGACCCCTCCCCACTTTAGATTCGAAATAAGACCCTTTGGAACCATTATAAACCGATTTTGACTTTAATATAAAATAATATTTTGAGATATTGCTAAGGTGCCCCTCTCCTCCCCTATAAAAGGTCACCTCCTCCCCCTCCTCCTCACACCAATTTTAGCACTCAAGCTCGGCCAACCCCTGCCAAAATATCTTCTCCACTTCCTTAGAAACATCCTAGAGGTTCTGGTCTTCCTCAAAGACCAATTCTAGTGCCCTAAGAGGAGGTCTCAAAGAGGCGCTTCAAAGAAGAGGTAATTACCGTTACCAATTCTTTCATCTTTATTTCTTCTTCCACTTCTTCTTCTTAGGTTGTTTCATTATGAAGTAATAACATCAGTATCACTCATATACTGATATGTTATTATAAGTATGAAACAACCCTATTTCACCATCTATCCATCCTACGGAAAAAGAAATCACCGCGCGTGCGTACGTACGGAATACCGTCTCCACGCCGTGGTGTAATCTATTTTCCACCACCACCTTACATGGATGAGTATAATGGTGTAAAGAATAACTATAAATAGTTATTACAACATCATATTGATTCTGATATATTTTATAATCCACTCCAATTCAATTCAGTATTTATGGAAATGATATCATCGCTCGTGCGTACGTACGGACTACCGTCTCCACGACGCGATGAGATTCATTCTCCATGTTAACCATTTAAGAATGATTATAATGTATATATAAGAAATAATAATGAAATATATGACATTATAAAGCTACTGGATTTATGTATATATATACATATGAATGTCATCTACTTACTTCCATTTCAAGACAATAAGGAAAGAAAAACAGCGTTCATGTGTACGTACGGACTACCGTCTCCATGAACGGTGTTTTTCATTTTATTTATCTATCTATTATATATATATATACTGAATATATATGATATATAAATCATATTTTATATTCTGGAAGTAAGTAAATCATGATACAAGTAATAATGATGTCAAGAACAACAAGTCAAAACACCTACGATAAATGAAACGATTTTACCCAAAATGCTTCTTTAACATGGAATTTACAAAAGAACGGGTAATATAATGTCATAAGTGAACCATATATGATATCATAACAATGAATATGATTCTTTAATAAGTCAATGACATTATTTAAATCATTATACAGGAGGTTCGGACACATACGAAGCAAATCGGACCTAAGGTAAGGGAAATATCACAATCTCATTTTTATCCGAGATTGTTTATTCGTAAGTACTTACTGGGATGTATTTTGTCATCCACATCCATTTTTCATCAATATGTAATATTATTTCCATCCACCTACAATTGTTTAAATCCATTTTTACCCTTAGGTGAGTTTTTAGTAATATGTATGAAAGGAATCTTTTGTCGTTTTTCGTACGAGGTACTTTTTGACTTTTCCGACAAAAATACGAAGAATGTTTTTTTTAACTTATACGGCATGAATGGATTTATAAAACATTATTTCCAAGAAGTTTCCTTTACAAGTTTTTAAGTTTATTTTTAATCAACTTCTTTTAGTTTATAATTGTACGACATGTTAAGAAAAGAAAAGTATTTTTGAAGCAGAAAGGATATTTTCCTCAAGAATAAAGTTCAAGTATTTTATCAAAATTATTTTCCATCTAAGATAATAAAAGGGTTCTGTTTTTATCCCTATTATTACATTGGTTTGATTATGTTGTGATGGAAATATTTTTATGAATTCATTTATCTTATATGAATTGTTTTATGATGTCATGTTGTTTAAGAATCCCATTTTTATTACATGGGTTACGCTATGATGTATGGTTTATGATTATGTGGCACACATAAGAAAGGATTCATTATAAGATGGGTGGGACCTATATATCCCTCCAATGAATTGGGTAAAGATTTTATATCTCATGAGATAGACATGGCTAAAATGGTAGGTTATACCGGTTCAGTGAAACAGGACTAAAACAAGGGTTACTCGATTCAGAAAGGGACTTTGTCCACTAAGATAGTCTTGGCAATGAGTCATGACTAACAAGAAATGATTTTTCATGATTATGTGTGCATGCCACAAAGTTTTAAGTTTCATGTTATGATTATGGTGATCTCATTTTCACTACTATGATTTATCCCATGTTATGAAATTATGCTCTCTTTTGCAGGTTAAGATTTCCAAAAGTTATGTTTTTATGAATATGATGTGATTGATTTTTCTTTTGTATACCCTTACTGAGCATTTGAGCTCACCCTTTTGTGTTTTCTTTTCCCCAGGATATAATGAAAGGTTATAGGTATAAAAAAAGGAAGATCTTTATGGGAGATGTTGAAGATCTGTCACCAGGATTAGAAGATTATATTTCCGAGTTTCCAAAGACACTAAACTATTACGATCCTTGTGTGTGTGTTTTTGTTATTTACTAAGTATTCCGCAAATGTAATGTAATGTCCATGTACGTCAGGCTTCGGGTCTCTACAGTTGGTATCAGAGGAAAGGTTTAGTGAACCTTTGGAAACTAGGATGCGAAAACGTTAGTGAGATTCCTATAGATATTTCTAAGGTATGTCTAGGGATGTCCCTAAGGATAAGTATACGTATAGGATATATTCCTAGAACTATGGTAATGATATTAGATTAAACCTAAGAAGTTAGGTATTGAGGATACTTTCCCTTTACTATGTTGTTTCTCTAGCATGATTTTTGACTCTCACACTATTCTTTTTTGGTTTTAGAAAACGGCTGGAATCAAGATGATTCACGATAATGGAGGATATGATGGACAATGGAATGATATTCTTCATAATGAAATGGGATTTGGAAGTCCAAACATCATTATTATGCCGAATCAGCAATCTCATAATATGATCAATAAAGTAAAATTTGGTAAGTTTCCTGACTCGGCTAATAAGAGAAAGATGGAGTTTCATGATGATCATAGAGGAAAGAAAGTTCAATTCCCCCTATGTAAATCATGTGGGAAGAGGCATCAAGGAGAATGTTTCAAAGGAACTGGAAGATGCTTTGGGTGTGGAAAAGAAGGACACAAAGCAAGTAAGTGCAAAGGAAAAGGTTCAGTTAACACCATGGATGAGGATAATGGTATTGCTACGACATCAACAATGGTTAAATGTTTTAAATGTGGAATGTACGGGCATTATGCAAACCAATGCCCTAAGGGAAAGTCTCATGAAGAGAATCAGTATGGTCGTATGGGAAGTATTTATGTTGATGATGATGAAGAAACTACAAATGATATGTGAGATGAAAGAAATGTTGAAGCTCGGTCAATGGTCTAAGAATGTAGTGGAATGATTACATGTTTATCATGTGTAATGTTGTATAAGTAATCTCATGGAATAAGGATACATCTAAGGATTGTTACACTGTTGTCTTTCCTTATGTTTTGAAAGTGTATGATGAATGGTACCAGTAACCATGAAAGGTTATTCAGATACTTTTGGAAAGTAGATGATAAGTGCATAATGAAAGGATAAGAAGATAATGAGATGTTTGATTGTATTCATGATCTCATGATTGATATAAGGACAAAGTGATATCATGGTTTGAGTATATAGAATTTTGAGGATTTTGGTATGTGGAAAGTGTTAACTTTAAACTGCATTCATGTTTTCACTAAGGTATTCAAGCGAATACATGATTAAGGACTTTGAATGATTAGAATGTGACCAACAAGACATATCTTATGGGGATCGACAATGGTGTTAAATCTCTGGTAATCGTTTTCACTATGTTATGAGAATGGACTGCAGTATTATGGATAAGCCTAAAGATTTGAATGGAATATGTTGGACATAAGTTAGTATTGTTTAAGGATAGAAGTTTTTTTTGATATTATTGATGGGATGTTATAGTAATATAGTTTTATAAAAAGGACAACCTGCAGGACGGGCGACAGCCCATCGCTTCGGACAAGGCTGTAGGAATCGAACCCACAACCAAAGTGCGACTGGCCTTTATCGCCTACCACTGGCCTACAGGAAGTCCCTGTTTAGTAGAAACTAGTTTTATTATATTAAGCAGTATGATATATGAAGTATAAGTCCATTTTAGGAACCATATATGATTAATCTCACTATAGATCGATTTATGCATATAATTTTTGCTAACCTTTTGTTTGAGACAGATGGAATGACCCGTCATTCTATCACATGATCTGCTAACACTTCACGAATAACAAATTCAACTTCATTTATTTAAGAGATGAAGTGGAAATTGTTCAAGGCACGAACAAAAGTGAGATTGTACCAAAATAAAGTAAGTATTTATTCTAATTCAAATTTTCAACTTTAGGGGAAATGATCTTGAAAACCAAAAATGTTGTCCTAGTGATCTTATACCTGATGAATCAGATGGTACCTTATATCATCACAAATATATGGATTTGTGATTACTGGCTTTTCCGTAGCCATGTTCTCTACCACTCTCCATCAGAACATGATGGTTAGATTTCTCTTCCATATCCATATTTTCACCTATGTGGAAACCCAATGATTAGTTTATTTGGGTAACCGTTACGTTTCATACTTTTGTTTTTAAAGATTGGTTTTGACATTCCTTTTTACGATGTGGGTTTCTATTAAAGAAACTTTCGAATAGTAAACCATTTATAACCCCGACGAATTTCGAGGGTGAAATTCATTTTAAGGGGGGTAGAATGTAACAGCCCAAGATTTTATAAAAAATATTCTTTTTAATTTTATTAATGTCTTGTGTTTTACGCTACACCAAAAGGAGTTTTCACAACACGCATCCTTGACTTGCCTTGCATTACACGCAATCACGACCTTCCTCGATAGCGTGTGTAATACGCAATACCAAGTTTCACTAAACAACGATATGCTATTAAAATATTATTAAAACTAGCCGTTATGAATAGTAATAACCACTTTTTAAAATTCTGTAAATCTTATTTTTCAAAATGAACTTCATTTTTGGATTCGGATTATCGAATTTAGCCTAAGGTGAAATTTTGGTACTTTTCGGATAACTTTCATATTCTGATGAATAGTGAAAATTACTAATTTATAATTAAAAACAACTTTTTTTAATCGAAATAATTAATAGTGGTAAATTATTAATTTGAGTGGTTTTAAAGTATATTTAGAATATATTTTTACAATTTAATACAATGTTGGTCATTGGTTGTAATTTCACATTTAAACCAGACATAATCAAGTGTCAATCTTTTGATATATTTTGTTCCCTAAAAACACGCTATTTATTTTAACAGCAGGATTTAATTATAAAATTAATTAATGCAACTTCTATGTTATGAATTTGGTAAAATAGATTTCATTTTTGAATTCGGAATATGAAATATAGCTTAGGATGAAATTTTGGCATTGTTCTGAAAAACATCAATTTTTGATGAATAGTGAAACTACTAAGTGGTAGGTTAAAAAAACTGAATTTTGAATAAAACTTAATTTTACCGCTTCTGTGAATAGAATTTTGAAAATCCGACAGACACGGTTAATATCAAGGACTAAAATGTGGTTCAATGAGATGAAAATAATTTTTGGTGAATAGTAACTTTTTACTTTTTTTACCGCGGTTAATAGTAAATAGGGTAACTAAGGGTAAATATGATATTACTATTACCCTAACACATGTCCTAATTCTATTGGACAAGTGTAATTCGACCAAAAACAAACTTAGGAATAAAATATGACCATTTAGGCCCACTTGTATTAGATTAGGACATTTATTATTAATTTATTTAAAGAAAGATTAAAATAGTTAAAATCAAAGTTTAATAAGTAAATCATTTTTAATATGGGGTTATACATAAGATAAATTCTATTGTAAATATTCATTAGAAAGCTAAACATATTTACTACATGATGGTATTTTATTTGTAATTTTTAGACATCAAATAATTTAATTTATTTATGACACAACGATGATGCAGTAATTATCTTATTAATAAAATATTGACATAATTGATGTTATAAACACCAAAATAAATGTAATTTGAGATTTTTTATGAATTCCACTAATTTTCTAGGTTACTATGATATATTAATGTTGATTTAATCAACTTGGTTCGAACATTTAATTCTGTTATGACTTTCACAAAAATCATATATCAAATAGTGTCAAAATTGACACAAAATAGTTTTTAAATCAAATATTATATTATTAATTGTTATTTTATTCCTAAAAATCTAAGGTTCGGCCAAATGACTTAGATAAGGATATATATATTAATAATAAATAATTTGGGGTTCTTTTGGCATGTTATAGTAAGTGTATTAACCATATAGTGAAAGAAAACAAAAAGACACGGTAAAAGTTAAATTATTTAACTTGGAGTTAAATCTAATTGATAAGGTTAAAATAATATCCTAAACTTGACTAAATTCTATTGGTTGATAGGATTTCGACCCATCCCCACTTTAGCTTCGAAATAAGACCCTTTGGAACCATTATAAACCAATTTTGACTTTAATATAAAATAATATTTTGAGATATTCCTAAGGTGCCCCTCTCCTCCCCTATAAAAGGACACCTCCTCCCCCTCCTCCTCACACCAATTTGAGCACTCAAGCTCGGCCAACCCCTGCCAAAATCTCTTATCCACTTCCCTAGCAACATCCTAGAGGTTCTGGTCTTCCTCAAAGACCAATTCTAGTGCCCTAAGAGGAGGTCTCAAAGAGGCGCTTCAAAGAAGAGGTAATTACCGTTACCAATTCTTTCATCTTTATTTCTTCTTCCACTTCTTCTTCTTAGGTTGTTTCATTATGAAGTAATAACATCAGTATCACTCATATACTGATATGTTATTATAGGTATGAAACAACCCTATTTCACCATCTATCCATCCTACGGAAAAAGAAATCACCGCGCGTGCGTACGTACGGAATACCGTCTCCACGCCGTGGTGTAATCTATTTTCCACCACCACCTTACATGGATGAGTATAATGGTGTAAAGAATAACTATAAATAGTTATTACAACATCATATTGATTCTGATATATTGTATAATCCACTCCAATTCAATTCAGTATTTATGGAAATGATATCATCGCTCGTGCGTACGTACGGACTACCGTCTCCACGACGCGATGAGATTCATTCTCCATGTTAACCATTTAAGAATGATTATAATGTATATATAAGAAATAATAATGAAATATATGAAATTATAAAGCTACTGGATTTATGTATATATATACATATGAATGTCATCTACTTACTTCCATTTCAAGACAATAAGGAAAGAAAAACAGCGTTCATGTGTACGTACGGACTACCGTCTCCATGAACGGTGTTTTTCATTTTATTTATCTATCTATTATATATATATATATACTGAATATATATGATATATAAATCATATTTTATATTATGGAAGTAAGTAAATCATGATATAAGTAATAATGATGTCAAGAACAACAAGTCAAAACACCTACGATAAATGAAACGATTTTACCCAAAACGCTTCTTTAACATGGAATTTACAAAAGAACGGGTAATATAATGTCATAAGTGAACCATATATGATATCATAACAATGAATATGATTCTTTAATAAGTCAATGACATTATTTAAATCATTATACAGGAGGTTCGGACACATACGAAGCAAATCGGACCTAAGGTAAGGGAAATATCACAATCTCATTTTTATCCGAGATTGTTTATTCGTAAGTACTTACTGGGATGTATTTTATCATCCACATCCATGTTTCATCAATATGTAATATTATTTCCATCCACCTACAATTGTTTAAATCCATTTTTACCCTTAGGTGAGTTTTTAGTAATATGTATGAAAGGAATCTTTTGTCGTTTTTCGTACGAGGTACTTTTTGACTTTTCCGACAAAAATACGAAGAATGTTTTTTTTAACTTATACGACATGAATGCATTTATAAAACATTATTTCCAAGAAGTTTCCTTTACAAGTTTTTAAGTTTATTTTTAATCAACTTCTTTTAGTTTATAATTTTACGACATGTTAAGAAAAGAAAAGTATTTTTGAAGCAGAAAGGATATTTTCCTCAAGAATAAAGTTCAAGTATTTTATCAAAATTATTTTCCATCTAAGATAATAAAAGGGTTCTGTTTTTATCCCTATTATTACATTGGTTTGATTATGTTGTGATGGAAATATTTTTATGAATTCCTTTATCTTATATGAATTGTTTTATGATGTCATGTTGTTTAAGAATCCCATTTTTATTACATGGGTTACGCTATGATGTATGGTTTATGATTATGTGGCACACATAAGAAAGGATTCATTATAAGATGGGTGGGACCTATATCTCCCTCAAATGCATTGGGTAAAGATTTTATATCTCATGAGATAGACATGGCTGAAATGGTAGGTTATACCGGTTCAGTGAAACAGGACTGAAATGAGGGTTACTCGATTCAGAAAGGGACTTTGTCCACTAAGATAGTCTTGGAAATGAGTCATGACTAACAAGAAATGATTTTTCATGATTATGTGTGAATGCCACAAAGTTTTAAGTTTCATGTTATGATTATGGTGATCTCATTTTCACTACTATGATTTATCCCATGTTATGAAATTATGCTCTCTTTTGCAGGTTAAGATTTCCAAAAGTTATGTTCTTATGAATATGATGTGATTGATTTTTCTTTTGTATACCCTTACTGAGCATTTGAGCTCACCCTTTTGTGTTTTCTTTTCCCCAGGATATAATGAAAGGTTATAGGTATAAAAAAAGGAAGATCTTTATGGGAGATGTTGAAGATCTGTCACCAGGATTAGAAGATTATATTTCCGAGTTTCCAAAGACACTAAACTATTACGATCCTTGTGTGTGTGTTTTTGTTATTTACTAAGTATTCCGCAAATGTAATGTAATTTCCATGTACGTCAGGCTTCGGGTCTCTACAAGTTAGGAGCTCATTATGAAGGCTAACTAAATAATTGTTTTATTTAGTCCCATGATTTTTGTTTCATGTACCTAGTCTTCAAAGAAACTAAACGTTTCAATCCTTGGCTAGTAATATGGTGATTTATTATGCTTCAAATCATGTAATGATATTTGTAAAAGGATAGGATCGCTATATTTATCACATTTTTAGTTTTTTGGAGTACATGACTATAATAAAATGTGATCTTAGGGGCATTGATAATATCTAACCTGAATAAGGGATTCACTAGGACCTAATTTTGATGACATCATGATTATCATACATATTTTATCTATATTTTATCTAATGAACTTTAGATTGAGAATTCGCTGAAGAATTCATCTTCACATGTTTTATATTATTTTATTATAGTTATCATTGATTCCAATAATCTTTTAGATCTCATTTATTCAATTATTAGTTATTCTATGTCCTTGTGGGTATGACCTTTGAATTTTATTAGATATACATCACTTTTAGTTAGTTGATAGGTTGTTTATGTTATAAATTAGAAATTGGTTCTCTCATATAATGTAACTACGATTTATGGGGTATCCAATATGCATGATTTTAAATAAATTAACCTTCTTACCTGTGTATTTATTAGTGAATTAGTTATTAAAATTCTTTGTATTTATTGTTTTATTTAATTATAAATAATTATTATGGACCAACACATAGTCTTTTTAAGCTAATACTTGAATGGGGAATGTGTGTCATTAGACAAAAATAATTGGAAAGGAAGAAATTATTTCGCATGAACCTATTTATACTGGAAAAATTCTTCCCTCCCCCCCCCAACTACTTAAAGAATTTAAAGAGTTATAATATAATAATGATTGGTGGAAATCAATGATTAAAGTATTTTATGAGAGTAGATATTTATAATATTCTATAGTGAAAGTATTTATTTAATATTATGAATTTTATATTCCAAATTATTATAGTAAATTTAATCCACTTATTATTTATGTTACACATTTGAATGTTTGGAAGATCATTGTATTCCTTCAATGATTCAAGAGACATGTTGGATTAAATATAAAATTTTGTTCTTTAAAAATTCATTAGAATATAATTCCCAAAAAACAGGAATGTCTTGTTTGATATATATTTATAAGTCATTGAGAATGATTTAATGTAAAATTTATATAATTAAATTACATAAATTAATTATTAAAAAATATTAATAATATAAATACCATAATCATTATATAAATAATCATTTAAAATAATTTTTTGTTATTTTTTTCATAAAATATCTATATATATAATATTTAAAATATTATATTTATAAGTATATATATTAAAAAATCACATAATATTTTTTTATAAATTATTTTATATAATTGTTTATCAAATAATATGTGTGTGTGTGTTTGTGTTATGAAAAAAAGTTATTTTAAAAATGTTATGTTTTTACATTTGGCCATTTCTAATAATTATAATGGCTAATATTTTACTAAGGAATGAATAATGTTGAACCCCACTAATGTGTTCCACTTTTAAAGAAAATATATTACTCTTTTTAGAGTTTTTCTATGTGGGTATTAGTTTTAGACGATTCATTCTTTTCACGTTTCATTTTATTTTCATATAATTTTATAAATGCCATAAAATTCCAAAAAAATATATAAAATAATTACTGGTGGGAAGACACAATATTTGAACCTCTAAGTTAAATTGAGTATAATCTATATCATAATGTCATAAATAAATTATTTCTTTAATTTAATGTATATATAATATATTTATGATATTATGTATATTACGATATTAGGAAATTTGGACCATAAATAGTTATGCATGTCACAAATTGTTAAATTAATGTTTGTTTCTAGTTGGGTGTTATAAAATTAAATTATTGATCAAAATTAATTGATGAATTATTGTTAATCGATGTTTAATGTTTTGTAAATATTTAAATTGTAAAAAAAATATTAAACCTTAAATTTTTATGTTTATTATTGATAATAATTTTGTAGTTAGATTTTACAAAAACTCATACAAGGATAATACATTAGTTACCTTAGGTTTCACATAGACTCTTTGACTCTAATGGGGGTTTATAATCTTTAAAATAGGCTTGGATATCTTTTACCCACTCTACCAGCTCTTTGTTGTTCATTTTTTGGTGTATTTTATAAATTTATGTATATAATTTATCATTTTGAATAGGAATATACATTTTATTCATATATTATAAAAAAAATAATGTATATTAAATTTTTAATGGTTATGAATTTGATTCCTATTTGTTATGTGTGTGTGTGTTTTGGAAAATATGACATTAAAATTGAGAGATTGGTTTAATAATATACTTACTAAATTTATGACAAATTTAAATATTTTTATATTACAATACCTAAATCATTCAAATAGGTGGTTCATTCCAAAGATGAGCATTCAAGACCTTTCCTTCATAAGTTATGTTCGATGATAATAATTCATATTGTATATCTGGTTGAAAGTTGATTATGTAACTTGATAATATTTATGTCATAATGTATATATTAATTATTCATAAGATGAATTTTTCTAATGGTGTTACTTAGTCGATTATCAAAGATCTACAAAAGTTAAAATATACAAACATGGTCAACATAAAAATTATTATTTTGGAGAAATAGTAAATCTAAATCAAGGTACAATAAAAAAATAGATCTTGGTTCAATAAAAACTTTACAGGGTAATTTGGTTTTAATATTAAACAAATATAAATACAAATTATATTAAAACATAAAAAATAATATAGAGAGATTCACCATTAGAAATTTTCAATTCCAAACCAAAATTTAAACTACTTTTAATGGATTTTCTTTATGAAGGATATATTGAAAGGAAATAATTATCTTAATTGGAATCTTAATTTTATTATTTTACTCAAACTATTCAAAAACTTTTTATTTGAAAAAATTATATTATTAGAAATATTATAATTAATTTTCAATATAAAAAGATTAAATATTACAAGGGGGTCAACTATATGGTTTCATTTTTTCATGGTTGTTATGCCTCCCTCTAGATTGAACACTGAGTGGGAGTGAATTCGTGGTCTTCTCTTATGATCTATTTATTTTTACATAAACCTCATAGAATTTTTAATGTCCCAATATACACAATATATTCTCAAGACCTCACCTCCTATATGCTAGAATATTGAAAAGTAAAATAACATAGGATTTATAGGGCTCAACTAGAAAAGCATACTATTTGTCATGGTTCGTTAACCCCCCCCCCCCACCCCACCCCACCCAATAATGGATCCTTCAACTATATTTCTAGGAGAAACACCATGGACCATACAAGAGATATCAACATGTAATATTACGTTTATATGGCTTCTAGAGTCCTACTAGAAGATTAAAAATCTCCATTAGTTTTATTAACCAAATAAAGAAAGATTGTATACTCATATAGGTAACATGTATACCACATAGTTAAGATCTCCAGAAACTAGCATACTATTTCATTTTTTTCACTCATGTATGCTTATTCTATTATATATATATAATTCTTCCTTTTAACATGGTCATTCATCTTTCTTTTATTTCAAAATATTCACACATATTTTTATTTCCTTAGAACATCAAATCCTTTTTCAAAAATAGGCATCTTCATCCTTTAATGACTCCCAGCTTTGATATCCTAATTCTATCTTTGATAATGAATTGTAGCGGTTTCATGTTATTTATTATCACTAAAAAATTGAAACATATTCATGAGGTCCCTATTCTCAAGTGAAATTTTCTTCTTATTATCAACACATATAGATTCTCAAAATAATATCATGAATGTTATTTTTTAGAATTAAATTTGGTAAAGTCTTTAATATTTGATAGCAATATAGATTTATTCATTTAAACCAATCAAAATAATACTGATTTTAATCTTCTATTGAATCACATTTGAATCCCATTAACATATTTTAGAAAATCATTGTATATTTTTCTTTTTGAAACTATATATAATCATTATATTTAAACTCCTTTGTGTTATTAATATGTGCATGGAACTCATGCAGTTGTGATATAGTTTTTCTCCTTATAGTGTTGATCCTATCTTTATCATAGAAACTCTTAATCTTCTAAAAACATCCCATTTGGTTTGATAAATGATTTACAACATGAATAAAAATTCATTTAAGGGATTATTGTATTTATTTTCCATGAATATTAGCGGATAATCATCTGAAACCATTTTCTTTGGAATTTAATAATTCTATAAGATTTTATATATTCTTTTTTTGTAGAGATTTATAAGTATTTAAAAATGATAAATTAATATATATAATAAAATTAGAATCCACTCTTAGAGTCATATGGGATCTTCTGTGAAAAGAAAATTCTCTATCATGAAATTATAGTGTGGGAACTCTAAAAGTATTGTTCCCACTCTAAAAATCATACACTAATATTCACATCATCTCACACTGACTATAAAGTAATATAGTGATTCCTAGAGTCATAAATGATTCATATATGATTTCTAGACTTAGTATAATGTATTATTCACACACACATAAAGTTTAATATATGAAACAAACTTGACCAATTTTCAATTCTACTACAATATTTCCTAACTTTTCTCAAATAATATCAAAACCTCTTTGAATCACCTCATGAAATCTCAATTACTTCAAAACATATCTAGAAATAATCCCATGTTACCCCTTCACTTTCTACATTAGTTGGAATACATTGTGATCCAATGGATTTTTATCATATTTTTAGCTAGTGGACCATTGTTCTTCCAAATATTTGGGTTCTTACAAACCATTTACTTAGCTATTATAGATATTGGTTGTTTATTAGCATATATCTTGTAGAAAAGTTAAAACACATGACATATAAAATGATGCTTGGTCTTGAATATATCCATGTAATAGATCATGAGGTAGCCTCAAAATACATTCCCATTTACATAGAATCACACTCTAACTTCACTTAACATCTTTACATTAACACATATTGAAATATCCTCTAACCCAATAAAATTAGTACCTTATTAACAAAAAATTCAATTCATCCAATGGGAACCTCAATATATCCCTTTGTACTTATTTTCAATACCACCATAAACTTTTTATGTCAATATGTGTGCACTTATTTCTCTTCTCATGATTTACAATAAATACCAAGGTTTCTTTTTCATCACATATTTCTTCTCAAAACAACTACTTCTCCCACATCTATTTTGAATCATAGCTTGAACCACTATTCATATATGAATAATACAATATGTTTTTCTTATCAATAATCCTTTATTTAGTTAAATAAATTTCTAAATAGTCTAACTCGGTGTATAAAAAATGTTAATTTAACCACATTTATCAATGTTTTTCATAAATTAAAAAACATCTCATACCAACTAAATTTATCATTTTAGAGTTTTTCTAAAAATATTTATAAAAAAATTGATCCTGAACATATCTCAATAGATAAATCAAAATATATGATGATATAATCCTCATTTCATAAGTTTATCCTAATTCCTAATTATAGTACGTGAAGTGTTCATTACCTTATTAACAACCTTTAATGTTTGTTTGCTAATTGTTTCCCTTATGCAGCTTTCTTTAGTGGAACTATCTTCTCCACCCTAGTTTCTAAAAATACTATTTTCTTGATTCTTGGATCTACTTCATAATAAATTTTTTCTTTGGGTGGTAGAATGGAGATATTGTATTTTGTTCCATTCCATGTAAGTCTATATCTATCATACATGTTTCTGTGAATTTTCAAGTCACTATATGTGGATGAGTTTTCGTGAACATTAGGTATTTTTATGAAACCATTTTCATTCTTGTATTCAAATAATTAATTTGAGACTTATCCATTTTCATCCACTTTTATTGGATTTATCCAACCAATAACTAACTTTTTCATAAAATTCTCAGTTTTCTTAGATTTCTCACAATCCCTCTTTACAAACTCATCAAATCAATATTTGCATTCCTTTATCTTTAAAATTTTATGCCCTTTTATTACCTAGTAACTTCTACTTGTCTAGTCATGCAATCAAAATCATGGAAAACATTATTTCTATATATTCTTCACACATCTTCTAGAGAAAAAACTCTTTTTTAATGATATATTTGTTTCAAATCTAGTCACAACATTTATTTTTGAAGAATTAGTTAGAATGTTATCCCCATGCCTCCCCCTTGGTTCATTCCACTTCCTGGTAAATGAAATATTTTACCAAGATGGGTAATATTTGTTTTCATACCATCCACTACACCATTAGAATCCTACAGACTGTGATATTCCACTCATTGAACAAATCTATCAAGAAAACCAATATGGTTGTACACTTTCAAAATATTACTAGTTTTTCTGGGGGATATTTGGAATTCATTCCATATTCCCATCATACTTTGATATATAAGACTGTATATATTTTACCTTATTGTTTCAAATAGGTTCAGACTTATTTTTATCATCTATATTGTTATAATAAATAGAAATATTTGGAGGTAGATTAGTTGAAGATTATGATTTGATGTTGGAACCCTTCATCTCACCAACATGATAAGATTCACCATTAACCTCAAAATAACTAGTGAAATATCATCATGTTTTCGTACCATAATTTTGGGGTTCTAGACATATGGTTTGTGTCCCAATCATCTCCTATTCTTTTATATTAATTTTTTCATCAATATCTCTAGACACCTTCTATGGTTAATCCAACTTTGATTTGTTTTACTTGATCTTATTAGTAGATATAGTTTCTTTCTTTATCAACACTTAGTTTTCTTCATCCACTTTTTTATTACATTTCATAAAACTTATCCTATAATTATTGATATTTTTTATCTTCTCAAGACCAGATTCCAACTCATATTTTAATATATATTTCAATTGTATTATTTCTTCTCCATTATCACCAATTAATTAATCATGGACTTTCTCAATATGAGTAATGAAAATGAATTTTTAATATGATTGGTTTCTTGATGATTCATATTTCTCTTTCTTACTTATAAAAATCCAACTCTTATTACTAGAATACTTATTCATTTTTATACCCTTATTCTTCTTCTAAGGATTCTCATTCGGTTCATCTAAGTCTAATTATTAAGCCTTCTACTTTGCAAAATTATATACAAAATGAAAATTTTTATTGTAATAAGCCTCATATATTCTACAGACCCTTTACTTTAAAACATATCTTATTGAATTTATTTTATATAAGATAAAACAATTGAATCCTTCATCATCTTCCTCACCATCAGAATCACTTGAATATAAAAAAAAATTTATTTGATTTTTCCATTTCTCGTGGCCTCAAAATCCATATCATATTTTACAGTCTTTTTTAAGTTCAAATCTATTTAATTTCATTAGCTATGAGAATATTGTAGGTATAAGCAAATTAAATATACTCCTAACTTCCAAGGTCTTAATTTTATGATCAAATCTATAGAGAAAGATTCTCATTTACTTTTTTACAATGGTGGATTTATACAACTTCTCACCAACCCCTCATATATTAACCATAGTCCCATTAACTCTTATTAAATAATGTTTAAAATGCTCGTAATAATCCATATTTATGTATCCAAATTTTCTCATCAAAACATTTATTTGGCCTTATTCGATTTTTACATTTACTTCATAACTACACTTTATTTTTTCCAAAATATACTTTGTAGTTCGGAGTCTCCTAAACATTGTGTATGTTTTTTATAAATGAGATATTGAGATATTACTTTTTCTTTTTCCATTAACTTCTAAATTTTTTATCAAAAAAAGGCATGGGGCCTCTCTCAAGAATGTTTAGAAAACCAATTTTGGTAGGATATCATACCTCTATGATAATTGACAAGAGGTAGGGATGCATCTTATTCCTCTAATTATTGTAGTTCGTAGAATTTAATGTATGAACACCACTATTGTTCATGTAATTTTGATCCTCTATACTCAGTAACATCTTGGATTTTTAGAGGGAACCTTGGTTCTCTCTGATACGACTTGTTATTCCCTATATAGGATTGACCACTGAGAGGGGGGAAATTATTGTTTATTTTTAAGAATTAATCCATTTAAGAATTACCTCATGTAATTGTTAAGGTACCAATATGAACAATAAATTCTCTCATACTAACCTCGTATGTAGTATAATATAAATAAATAGTTTCACACAGTATTTTCATGGTTCATTATAAAACACAACTTTTAATTGTGATTGGTTAGTCTCTATAATAACAAATACATCCATGATATGCCTAGTTGGTACACCATGGACAATCCCAATCCTATTAATATAAATTCCCACTATGTTCTAAATTTTATATTCCCGCTAGAAGAATAAAACTATCCTCTACATGTATGATCGAAATAATGAAATATCTCATTATCATATGAGATTATTCAATACTACTCATTATATATTACCCTCTATGAACATAACAGACTAACTGGCCAACTCATTTAAACTTATTGAAGTTTATTCATCCATTTCTTCTTTAGAAAATGGTTATATAGCTTTCTCAACCTCCCAAACCTTCGCATGATCTAGATCTCCTTAGTACTTTGAGTACTTGGGCACAATAGGTTTCTTCTTCCTTGAATGAATTTTAGCTTTGATCTCCTCCTTATACTTTTAACATTAGGAAGTATCAATTTCTTAGTATTTCCTAACTATCAACGATATTACAGTATTAAAATCTCTCTATTCTCAAGAAACAAATTATTCTTATTTTCTGCACATATATATTCATAAAATAATAACATGATTTTTAATTTCAAAAATATAACATTTCAGACTTCCTTAACCAATAAAATAATAAGAAATATTATCATTTATTTCGGTTAGTAGAGTCCTGATTTTAATCTTCTACAAAAACTCATTAGTATCCCTGTCAAGTATTTTAAAATACATTAAATATTTATCCCCTGGAAAATAAATTAAATACTTGAACTTAAACTCCTATGAATTATGTACAAGTTCATGGAACTCTTATAGTTTTGATGTTTTTGTTCTAAATTTCATAGGGATATAATCTATTGTATAAACTTTCGTACACTTATCACAGCATAACATTCAGTTTAAGGCCATATAATTAGCATGAATCACCATGAATATCAATATCAGTGTGATTTTTTCATTTTATGATTAGTTAAATATCTTCTAAATCTATTTTCATAAGAATTGAATAATTATGGAACTATTAGATATTTTGGGTTTTCATAGGTCTTTATAAGTCATAAAAAAAAGTTAAATTCATATCGGGAATAAAATTATTATTCCTTATCAAATTTATATGATCTCAACTAACAAAATCATATACCCTATCATGAACGTATGATGTGGGGCCTCTCCAAGACTTCCACTCTCTCTCCATGTCATATGTTGGTATTCGAAAAGTATGGAATATTCCATAAATTCATACAGTGTTTATTGAATTTATAGTAGATTTATCAAAGTATTAAATACTCAATATGAAGTAATATATGTGTACTAACAAATTCAAACATGAACTAGACTTATATAATTTTTAGCTATACTATATTTTTTCAAAAAAAAATCTTATCTAATCCCAAAGCCTCTTCATATCACCTCATGAATTCTTAGTTACATATAATATGTCAAAAAACATCCAATGGTATTCCTTAACCTGATCCATTTATTTGTATTATTGGCACTCGAATTGATGGTTTCTCGCACCCTCATCTATGTATCCTTAAATATCCTCATTATTTGGATTCTTCCTAATACTTTTCTAAACTATTGTTAAAAGTTTTTATTCATTAGTACTTTTATTTTTCTTGAATAATAGTTCAAAAATCATCACATATGAAAATTTTCATTTTATTGAATTTATGTAAGATATCAAGTTTCCGCATCAAAATCCTTTTTTATTTAACATGGAAGAAAACATTGACTTCTCTTCACATCCCCTAATCAACACATATTGACATCTTCTTTAATATAAAAAAAATATTCCTTATTGAAAACAAATATCATTCATCAATTGGTCTCATCTGTGTCCTATTTTGGATACAATGAATTTAGATTTTTAGATATAACGTAAATACATGGAATAATTCGATATAATAAAAAACATTATATCAAATTTTGTCTTTCTTTATAGGTATGATGTATACAAAACAATATTTGAAGATAATGGTGAGTGATAAAACATATATCTCTATTCATATACTCAAAATGTATTTAAATATCATTGTTTTTTATAGATTCGGGGTACTTACTAATTGTTAATTTATAGATTGGATTTATTTTTCAAATACAATATGGATTATTCAAAATTATTATTAATAATAATAATACAAAAAATGATTAACAATATCTTCATAGTGTTTTTAAATTTTGTTGATAATTATTAAACATGATCAAAAAAATAATTAATGAAATATAATTTTAATTATATTTAAAAAATAATGATAATGGGTAATTTTAATTAATTTCTTAAAACTAAACATTCTTCTAATGTACTAAAATTTATAATAAGGATGAAAATTGATGGTATTACTTATATATATATATTTATTGTAATATTCCCTGATTTTATATTGTATTTTCACTTTTAAAAAAATATTTCATTGAATAACTTGGTTCGCATTTAATGTTGAACTAAGATGAACCTTGAAATTTTTTATTAAAATTAAATTTTAATTATTAAGTATTTCTGCTATAATTCATCCATTAAAATGGAATATATAAATAGAAGTAACTTCATTATGAAATCTATGTTGAAAATAGAAGCAATTAAATAAAGTAGTTGAGGACTTCTTTATAAGGTTCATTTATCCAATCTATGTAAGAAGGTAACTTCATTAGGTTTTCCCTAGAATAATCTCATTCTAAACATAAACAAGAATTAATTTAGTGAAAGTTTCTATGGGAGAGAGTTCAAGTTCAAGGAAATCATAATGAGATCCATTCAATTTGAATGACTCCCCATAATTTCCACAATTTATTATATGACCCTTATGTCTTATATAAATGTATTGAGGGAATTTATATATTGAAATTAGGATAATATAAATATGTAATTATTAATTTAATAAATTACATATTTTTACATGTATTTTATAAATTCAAAAGTTCCGTTAAATTAACTTTTTAATAAATAATTTAACTAAAAATAAATTATGAATTTAATATAATTTTATTTGTAATATTTAGAAAATTATTATTTAACAATTAATCAATCTAAATGAATTCAGAATAAATCATTTTATGTTAAAAGATCAATTTTTCAATGAAATTTATTTCTCTATATTTTATATATTTTTCATCAATTCTAAAGGATTATTTAAAATTTTCCAATCTTAAAACAAATATATAAACATGCATTAAAATATAGTAATTACTATGTGATAATATCAAGAATACTCCATGATTTATAAATATCACTTTTCTATAAAAAAGTTTCTTTTTTCTTATAAATCTTGATAATCAAAAATTGAATTTCACATTTATTGAATATTATTTTGAAAAAAGTGTTTTCATTTTTTTATTTATTATATCAAAATTATCTATAAGTACATTTTTGATATTTTTATAAATGATTTGTTTTTGTATGAATAATTAAAATACACCATTTACAAATGCCCAAAATATTATGAAATAATCATGATATAAATGTGACATAAAATTGATTTTACCATTTTATTGAAAAAAAATTATTTAATATGTAAAATTATACATTTATAATATTATGCTCCATTTTGAAACCTACGTTTGATATTTTAGAACCTAAGTTGCATTTTTTCTAAAAAATATTTCATTATATTTTTAATTTTTATAATTACATTTTATAACTTTTAGAAAATTAATATTATAAAATGATTTTAATATTTCAAAACAAATAAGACAAATTATGTAATAAGATCAATTATATTATTAGTCATAAAATTAAGTTTCTAAAGGTATAAAATGTGTTATCTTGGTAAAAGTAAATTTTTTGAAATATGTAAATTAAGAAGAAAATTTATAAAATATGTGAAACCGTTTTAGATATCTGTGTGGATAAGAGGTGTATCTACCAAGACACATCCCATATAAATTATTTTCAACTTTATTTTGAATGTGACATTCCTTTAAAATAATGTTATGAGTATTTACAAAAGAGTCCCCCTCTCACTTATAAAAGGAGAGATTCACCACCCCATTTATATGAATTTTTTTATCTCAAATAAATTCTATCTAAATCTCTCCCTAGATCACTTTCCCATGTTATATAGGTGTTTTTTTCACCATCATAACATTATAATAAGCTTTAATGAGTTGTCTCAAGGAGTGAGGTAAAAATTATTAATCACTTTTTTTCATTTATATTCCTTTATTTCTTATTCCACCTCCTCAAAATATATTCTGTCCATAATAAAATAATTATGTATGTATAATAATTATAAAAAAGTACTAGTAAGTTCATATAATAATCATTTTCTTCCTTCTTCTCAATAATTTTAAAAATGTTGAAGCAATGATGTTACATGTGGACTTCTGCCTCCATAAACTACATATTTTCTTTTTCATATCTACCTTAAATATATATTAAAACAAATATTTAATGAATGTATATTATATTAAGAATAAATATATAACATTAATATGGTTTTTCAAGGATGATGCAAAAATTAATGATCCTTATAATTTAATATATTGTTATAATTAAATTGCCTAAAATAATGCCATAATGGTTCCTATTCTTATCATCCATACCCATATTTTCCATAAAATGAACGTGGGAATGCATAAATCCTTGAAACACAATGATTTAACTACCTTTTATAACATTTTGATCAGGAAATGTATATCAAATAATGTGTTTTTTTCTTCATTATGAAACTTGTGTCAAATAATAGAAATTACTGACCTCCAAGGATAAAAATAAACAATAATTTTTTAATGAATAAATAATGAAAGATTATAATATAATATTAGAAAATTAAATAGATAGTAAAAAAATTTTAAAATAATTTTTCAATATTTTTATGTTTATTATATATATGTTTATATTGATTTCATAGAACCAATGTAAAGCTAAGGGTTTGTTTTCTAACCATATTTTAAATTCATGATTTTTAACAATAGGTTTCTATCTAGGGAAGTATTATTAAATTTATCTCTAAAAATATCATTACATTATTTCGATCTATTTTTTCATGATATTTATACTTCCACCTCTGATTTCACTTTTCCATTGGTTCATAATTTTCATGAAGTGATGTTTGTAAGAGAAATTGTCCTAACATATCCTTTTAGGTTAGGAATCTTTCTCCTCCATGCCTATATTAATTATCTTCGAAAATGTTCTCCATTATTATTTTGATATAAAATATGTATTATTAAATGTGATAATAATATTTCAATATACAACTTTTCAAAACTAATCTTTATTACTCTTTTGATGATGTGTGTTTCACTAATGATATTTTTTAAATATTATTCATGTTCGTATGTCATATCTTCCTCCGCACATTTTTGGACATAGATCTTATATATTTTCAAGGTTTCATTATTGAGATTTATATTCCTAAATAATGGCGTAACATCCGGACCCGACTTACCCTAGAACCAGCAGCTCGATTAGTGGGTCAGATGGCCTTATGCACATCTACCCATACGCCATAGGCTCCTGATTTTTAGTAATGGTCTCAAGAGGTGATAGTGGGGAGAATATACCCCTTATCATAGTATCACAAAAGTATAATATAATAAATAATAACAAACAAAATATTGGAAGTAGTAACTAGAAATGATAAATTAGTGCAATGAATGTTTTATATAACTAAAAAATAGTGTCCAACACCACTCTATAAAATTCATGGATGATGGATGATACATAATTGACTGAAGTAAATAATAACATTATTTATAAAAAAATAAAAAAAATAATTGAAATATAGAAAATCCCCCTAGGAAATATTTATGAGCATCCTAAGCTCTAGATCGATCCTTTCTTACTGTCTCCCAGGTACAATAAATACAAAACAAACCTAGATCCTACAAATTGGATGACTACTCAGGTTCCAAGAGTACCCAAGAAGGGACACCTAACGGCGATAGATACATCACCCATGGATGGTATGTCTGATCATGTAAACATTGAATATATATATATATATATATATATATAATTTGGGGTGTATTGGGACATACCACCACCATCCAATGCTAGTGGTACTCACAATGTCTGCCCCTAACCCAACTCCAAGATCTCGCACAATCTCTTAGCCTTCAAGCATTAGATATATATTGGGGTGGATCGGGACGTACCACTACCATCCAATTCCATTGGAACTCTCATGATCTAACCCTAACCCAAGTCCCAGATACCTCATAGTTTCTTGGACTTCATGCCTTTAATATATGTTGGGGTGGATTGGGATGAACCACCACCATCCAATTCTAGGGGCGCTCTCTTGGTGTATCCCTAACCCATTTCCAAGAGCCATCATAGTCTCTTATCCTTCATTCCTATTTGGTGTAACCATTCATAATACATAATGCATGAGGCATTAAGATCTCATTCATTTCATCATCCCATTTCCATTTAAAATCATTTTTTAAAATATAATATAATCCATAAGGAATTATATATTATGTGTTTCCATACCCATACCATATTCATAATTCAATACATAATGCATAACCCTATTACGATTTTCAATTAAAATTTAGCAAAGGAAATGGGTAATAATTATATTTTCCAAGACCATTCAATTCATTATACTCATTCAATTATAAAAAACTAGAAGTCCATGATGTAGGTATTTCTTAAGAAATTAGGTTATGAAAACATTGGTGGGATAATTACCTGCAGGGCCAATTTCCTTTCAAAAGCAAGCTAACATTCATAGGATCTTCCATTTTACAAATTTAATTCATTTACTCAATGAAATACCATGTCTATGGATAAAATGATTAGGAAGGGTGTCATTGTAATAAGACATATTCCAACACATTAACATCCATTAATAATATAGGAAATTCAATTTACAAAGTAATAAAATCCTTAAACATGCCACTACTAACCAAGTAAAAAGCATAAGTAAGCATCAATTCAATGAACTAAGAAAGAATAAGATTCTAACCTCTAATTTTAAGCTTGAAGGAAACACACCTCCATTGGAGGGGTTTTATTATAAAATATTTACCATTTTCAACAAAACATTCATTTATCACATTTAATCATTTAACTAATATTATCAAAGGAATCATTAAATATAAACCATAATTATTTAATAAGAATATAAAAACATTGTTCTAACCAATTAATTAAATAATTAATTAAATTAAACGGCATCGAAAGGGATCATACCTCATGAACTAGACCAAGACAAACTATCACTTTGGCTCTTGACGCTTTCAGACTAGAAGCTTCTTCTACCCCCACTGAGCATATCCACCTTCGTATACATACAAGGACACCTATATCTTATGTACATTTTATCCGAGCCATGAATATGTGTAACACCCCGAGATTTTATGAAAAATATTATTTTAATTTCATTAATGTCTTATGTTGTATTCTACACCAAGATTACCTTGCGCTATACGCAACACCGTATTAGCTTGCAGTATACGCAACCCTATTCTTGGACCGTGTTACACACAATTTTGATAATAGTTATTCTACGCAACATTGAGTATATATATATATATATTAAATGTATAAATGAAATATGGTTGGATTCTGTTATACGAAACAACGAAGGATTCTTTCACAACACGCAACCCTGACTTGGCTTGCATTACACGCAATCACGACATTCCTCGATAGCGTGTGTTGTACGCAATACCGGGTTTTAATAAACAATGTTATATTATTATAATATTGTCATGAACTGGCCGTTATGAATAGTATTAACTAAATTTTGAATTTTATAACATTATTATTCATCTTACACATTTCTAGAACATGGTATAAGAACAAAATAAATTTTTCAGGTAAAATATGTATTTTTTCAAAAAATGCAGTTTTACCGCCTTTTGATGGCGCAACCACTTTAAATATAGTTTTTGACATGTTTATATGTTCAATTTGACAAAATAATATTCTTCTTTTTAATCAGGATATAAAAATTTACATTAGATAAAGTTTTGATATTTTTCTGATAACTTTCATATTTTAATGAATAGTAAAAACACGCTATATTTTAATTAAAAACAACTTTTTTCATCGTAATATCTTATGTGGTTAAATTATAATATTGAATGGTTTTAAAGTATAAATAGAATATAATTTTACCATTTAATATAATGTATGTCATTAGCATTGATTTTACCTTGAATTCGTAGGTTAAATCAATTCAATCTTTTGCAATGTTTTAAAGAAAAACCCGTTTTCTTTCGACAACGGGATTAATTTTAATTTAATTTCTGCATCTTTTGTGTATTGAATTTGGAAAAATGGATTCCATATTTGGAATCAGTGGGTCCAAATTATGTTAATAAGCTACTTTTTATTTTTGGGAATTATGAATAGTAACTACGGTAAATTTTATTTACCATAGTTAAAGGTAAATCGGGTAATTAAGGGTAAATATAATATTTTAAAATTACCCTAAAAAATGTCAAAATCCTATTGGATGACTAAAAGTCGACCCATATCACCTAAGGGTCGGATTAGAATCATTTAACGGACATTTGTCCATGAAAATAACTTAATTATTATTAAAACCAAAGAAAGTGACAACAAGTCACTCTCTTAAATTTTATAAGTATATTAATTTTAATTTAGTGATAAACTTCATGAAACTTCGAACATGAATAGTCTCCATAAAGCTAATGAAATTATCTACATCATATAAATTTATTTATAATTTTTAGGGATTAAATAATTATCATTAATTATGACACAATAGTGATGCAGAAATTGTTTATCTAGTGAAAAATCAAGAATATTGTTTTTATTAAACTAATAGTGACCATAAAATGCACAAATACCTAACCAAAACTTATTTTCCATGTAAATGTAAACCATAATCATCCAATGGTCGAATATTTGACCATTTGGAGCCTTATAAAAGCGATTATGACACTTATATTATTTTATTTTAAATGATGCCAAAGTTGTCACCTTCATAATTTAATAAATATAACAATTTAAATATTGTGATTTTAAGATGATAAATTCGAGTAAAAGTATTATTGTGAAAGTTAATATATTTATCTTCATCATAGGATTTTATTTTAAATTTTTATACAACAAATAAGTATATTAAATAATTATACAAAAATGATGTAGTAATTATTTTATTAAGAGATAAACCAAATAAATGGTTTTAAAAATAATAAATTAAATATTATATGAACTATTTAATGTGATACAGTAATTTTATAGATACATATGACCTTTTATTAATATATTAAAACTTTTAGTTCGAACATATCTTCTCTATATATTTTATTTAAATTCAAATAAATGAATAGTGTCAAAATTGACACTATTGTTATTTTACAAAAATAACATATTATAAAATTGTTTAAAAATCACAAAAGTATTTAAAAATTATAAATTTATATTTATATGGTCTATAATGTTATAAAGTAAACAATTATGGAAAATTCACAACAAATAAGTAATTATTTGTTATAATTTAAAATTTAGAATTTTATTACCACAAATAAACTTAAATAGATTAAATAAGGATAAATCAAAATGATAAGGTTTAAAATAAGATCAAAACATCTCTAAATTTGATTGGTTGATGAGATTACAACCCTATCTCATCTAATCTTCGAATATGAGTCATTTTTGGAGGTTTTTAAGTGGGGTTAGATTTATTATAAATTAATATTTTTAAGAATTCCTATGGTGCCCCTCTCCTCCCTTATAAAAGGGTACCTCCTCCCCCTTCTCCTCACACCAATTTGAGCACTCAAGCTCGGCCAACCTCTGCCAAAATCCCTTCTCCACTTCCCTAGAATAATACTAGAGGTTCTGGGCTTCCTCAAAGACCAATTTTAGTGCCCTAAGAGGAGGTCTCAAAGAGGCGCTTCAAAGAAGAGGTAATTACCGTTACCAATTCTTTCATCTTTATTTCTTCTTCCACTTCTTCTTCTTAGGTTGTTTCATTATGAAGTAATAACATCAGTATCACTCATATACTGATATGTTATTATAAGTATGAAACAACCCTATTTCACCATCTATCCATCCTACGGAAAAAAGGAAATCACCGCGCGTGCGTATGTACGGAATACCGTCTCCACGCCGTGGTGTAATCTATTTTCCGCCACCACATTAATTGGATGGGTATAATGGTTTAATGAGTAACTATATATGATTATTATAAAGTTATATTGATACTGAAATAGTATACATACACTTCAACACAATTCCACGACCATGGGAACGATATCATCGCTCGTGCGTACGTACGGACTACCGTCTCCACGACGCGATGAGATTCATTCTCAATGATTAACCATTCATGAATGATTATAAAGTATATATAATAAGTTCTAATGAAATATATGACATAATAATGATACTGGAATTATTTATATTTATATGTATGTCATCTACTTAATTCCATTCAATTCAATAAGGAAACGAAAACAGCGTTCATGCGTACGTACGGACTACCGTCTCCATGAACGGTGTATTTCTTTCCATTTACTGATTTATTATATATGTATATTCTGAATATATATATATATAAATCATGTTTTATATTATGTAATTAAGTAATAATGATCTAAGTAATCATATGAAAAAATTACAAGTTAAAAACACGAACGACAAATGAGACGATTTTACCCAAAACGCTTCTTTAACATAAATTTACAAAAGAACGGGTAATATAAAGTCATAAGTGGACCATATATGATATAATAACAATAAATATGATTCTGGAATAAGTCAATAACATGATTTAAATCATTATACAGGAGGTTCGGACACTTACAAAGCAAGTCGGACCTAAGGTAAGGGAAATGTCACAATCTCACTTTTATCCGAGATTGTTTTTACTTTGGTAATTACTGGGGTGTATTTTATCATCCACATCCATGTTCCCTCAATATGTAATATTATTTCCATCCTTCTACAATAGTTTATATCCAATTTTACCCTTCGTTGAGTTTTTAGTAAAAGATATGAAAGGAATCTTTTGTCGTTTTTCGTACGAGGTACTTTTTGACTTTTCCGACAAAAGTACGAAGAATGTTTTTATTAACTTATACAGAATGAATGGATTTTTAAAACATTATTTCCAAGATGCTTCCTTTACAAGTTTCCATGTTTATTTTTAATCAAATTCTTTTAGTTTAAAATTTTATGACATGTTAATAAAGGAAAAATGTTTTTAAGGTAGAAAGGATATTTTCCTCAAGAATGGAGTTCAAGTGTTTTATCAAAACTATTTTCCATCTAAGATAATAAAGGGTTATGTTTTTATCCCTATTATTACATTGATTTGATTAATGTTGTGATGGAATTATTTTTATGAATTCCTTTATCTTATATGAATTGTTTTATGATGTCATGTTGTTTAAGAATCTCATTTTTATTACATGGGTTATGCTATGATGTATGGTTTATGATTTTGTGGCACACATAAGAAAGGATTCATTATAAGATGGGTGGGACCTATATCTCCCTCCAATGCATTGGGTAAAGATTTTATATCTCATGAGATAGACAGGGCTGGAACGGTAGGTTATACCGGTTCAGTGAAACAGGACTGAAACGAGGGTTACTCGATTCAGAAAGGGACTTTGTCCACTAAGATAGTCTTGGCAATGAGTCTTGACTAACAAGAAATGATTCTCTATGATTATGTGTGAATGCCACAAAGGTTCATGTTTTAAGTTATGATTATTGTGATTTCATTTCACTACTATGATTTATCCCATGTTATGAAATTATGCTCTCTTTTGTAGGTTAAGATTTCCAAAAGATATGTTCTTATGAATATGATGTGATTGATTTTTCTTTTGTATACCCTTACTGAGCATTTGAGATCACCCTTTTATGTTTTCTTTTCCCCAGGATATAAAGAAAGGTTTTAGGTAAAAAAAAGGGGAAGATCTTTATGGGAGATATTGAAGATCTTTCACCACGATTAGAAGATTACGTTCCGAGTTTCCAAAGACACTAAACTGTTACGATCCTTGTGTGTGTGTGTTTTTATTATGTACTAAGTATTCTGCAAAAGTAATGTAAATTCTATGTACGTCAGGCTTCGGGTCTCTACAGTTGGTATCAGAGGAAAGGTTTAGTCAACCTTTGGAAACTAGGATGCGAAAACGTTAGATCCCTAGAGATATTTCTAAGGTATGTCTAGGGATGTCCCTAAGGTTAAGTATACGTATAGGTTATAGTACTAGAATTACGCTAACGATCATAGAATTAAACCTAAGATGTTATATATTGAAGGTACTTTCCCTTTATTATGTTGTTTTCCCTAGCATGATTTTTGCCTCTCACACTATTCTTTTTGGGTTTTAGATGATGGCTGGAACCCGAAGGAACCGTGTTGGTCAATGCAATGGACAATGCAATAATTTCCCTCCTGAACAAACAAATGTTATGGGAGATGGAGTGCAAAATCTTATTGCTATACTTACACAAGCTATGAATCATTCTGGACTTCCAAATGAGCAGAGAAGGGAACAATATTCTATTGAGTCCTTCATGAGGCAACGTCCACCTTCTTTCAGTGGGACTTCTGATCCACTTGTTGCTGAACAATGGATCAGTACCACTGAAAAGATATTTTCAGTTCTTCACTGTTCTGAACATGATAAAGTCATCTTAGCAGTATATCGTTTGGAAGGTGAAGCTGATCAATGGTGGAATCTTATCAAGAATACGAGGCCAAGAGATGAAATTGAGTCCATGGAATGGGATGAGTTCAAGAACTTGTTTTTCAGTAAGTACTTCCCTCGTATTCTTCGAACAAAGATGGAAAAGGAGTTTCTTGAGCTGAAGCAGAAGGATGATGAATCTGTTGGTATATACGAAGCGAATTTTACAAGACTTGCAAGGTATGCATCTGGCATTATCATCCAACCTGAAAGTAAAGTTGATCGATTTTTCAGTGGCTTAAAACCAAGTCTTCGAAGGGCATTGGCTATAAGAGACTTCAGTAGCTATGAAGAAATTGTGCGTTGTGCTATCAAGGTAGAAATAGAAGTTGGTGTAACATATCCATCTCAGGGTTTTGATAAGAAACGAAAGATGGAGTTCAAGGAGAAATCTCAGAATAATGGTGAAAAGAAAATGAATGTTTCCTTATGCTCAAAGTGTGGAAAGAAGCATGGTGGAGATTGTCTTAAAGGGACTAGAAAATGTTTTAAGTGTGGAAAAGAAGGTCATCGAGCAGCTGAGTGTCGAAGTAATGGAAAAAGGGTTTCTAATGATGTGAATAAAGCAAACACTGTAGAGAACGCACCACCAACACTTCAATGCTTCAAGTGCAAGGAAATGGGGCATTATGCTAATAAATGCCCTAATCCAAGGGTTAGTGATGATCGACTTGAGCAACCGCTTAAGGCAAAGGATAAAGGGAAGTCACATGCGATCACTATTGGCGATGTTGAATATGACAACGATGTGGTGGAATGATTAAGTGTTTATGTAATGGGATTCCAAAATAATGTTGTATCATGGAGTATTGGAATATTTGTGTATTGGTCCAATGTGGTATTCAAAGTGATTGAGATATTTTTGGAAATAAGACGATATGCGCATAATGAAGGGAAAATGAGAAAATTAAATGTTTAATAGTATTCATGAGCTCATGATTGATATAAGGACTAAGTGATATCATGGTTTGATTATAAAGAATTTTGAGGATTTTGGTATGTGGAAAGTGTTAACGTTTAACTGCATTCATGTTTTCACTAAGTTTCAATGGGTATTCAAGAGAATACATGATTAAGGACTTTGAATGTTTAGAATGTGACCAACAAGACATATCTTATGATATATGGGGATCAACGATGGTATTAAATCTCTGGTAATCGTTTTCACTATATTATGAGAGTGGACTGTAGTATTATGGATAAGCCTAAAGATTAGAATGGATTATGTTGGACATAAGTTAGTATTGTTTAAGGATAGAAGATTTTCGATATTATTGATGGGATGTTATAGTAATATAGCTTTAGAAAAAGGATAACCTGCAGGACGGGCGACAGCCCATCGCTTCGGACAAGGCTGTGGGAATCGAACCCACAACCGAAGTGCGACTGGCCTTTATCGCCTACCACTGGCCTACAGGAAGTCCCTGTTTAGTAGAAACTAGTTTTATTATATTAAGCAGTATGATATAAGATGTATAAGTCCATTTTAGGAACCATATATAATTAATCTCACTATAGAATGACTTATGTATATTTAATAACTTTTGCTAACCTTTTGTTTGAGACATATAGAATGACTCGTCATTCTATCACATGATCTGCTAACACTTCACGAATAAAAAATTCAACTTCATTTATTTAAGAGATGAAGTGGAAATTGTTAAAGGCACGAACAACAGCGAGATTGTACCAAAATAAAGTAAGTATTTATTCTAATTTAAATTCTTTAACTTTAGGGAAACGATCTTGAAAACCAAAAATGTTGTCCTAGTGATCTTATATCTGATGAATCAGATGGTACCTTAGATCGTCACAAATTTATGGCTTTGTGATTACTGGCTTTTCCATAGCCATGTCCTCTACCACTCTCCATCAGAACATGATGGTTAGATTTCTCTTCCATATCCATATTTTCACCTATGTGGAAACCCAGTGATTAGTTTATTTGGGTAACCGTTACGTTTCATACTTTTGTTTTTAAAGATAAGTTTTGGTATTCCTTTTTACGATGTGGTTTTCTATCAAAGAAACTTTCAAATAGTAAACCATTTATAACCCCGACGAATTTCGGGGGCGAAATTCATTTTAAGGGGGGTAGAATGTAACACCCTGAGATTTTATGAAAAATATTATTTTAATTTCATTAATGTCTTATGTTGTATTCTACACCAAGATTACCTTGCGCTATACGCAACACCGTATTAGCTTGCAGTATACGCAACCCTATTCTTGGACCGTGTTACACACAATTTTGATAATAGTTATTCTACGCAACATTGAGTATATATATATATATATTAAATGTATAAATGAAATATGGTTGGATTCTGTTATACGAAACAACGAAGGATTCTTTCACAACACGCAACCCTGACTTGGCTTGCATTACACGCAATCACGACATTCCTCGATAGCGTGTGTTGTACGCAATACCGGGTTTTAATAAACAATGTTATATTATTATAATATTGTCATGAACTAGCTGTTATGAATAGTATTAACTAAATTTTGAATTTTATAACATTATTATTCATCTTACACATTTCTAGAACATGGTATAAGAACAAAATAAATTTTTCAGGTAAAATAAGTATTTTTTCAAAAAATGCAGTTTTACCGCCTTTTGATGGCGCAAACACTTTAAATATAGTTTTTGACATGTTTATATGTTCAATTTGACAAAATAATATTCTTCTTTTGAATCAGGATATAAAAATTTACATTAGATAAAGTTTTGATATTTTTCCGATAACTTTCATATTTTAATGAATAGTAAAAACACGCTATATTTTAATTAAAAACAACTTTTTTCATCGTAATATCTTATGTGGTTAAATTATAATATTGAATGGTTTTAAAGTATAAATAGAATATATTTTTACCATTTAATATAATGTATGTCATTAGCATTGATTTTACCTTGAATTCGTAGGTTAAATCAATTCAATCTTTTGCAATGTTTTAAAGAAAAACCCGTTTTCTTTCGACAACGGGATTAATTTTAATTTAATTTCTGCATCTTTTGTGTATTGAATTTGGAAAAATGGATTCCATATTTGGAATCAGTGGGTCCAAATTATGTTAATAAGCTACTTTTTATTTTTGGGAATTATGAATAGTAACTACGGTAAATTTTATTTACCATAGTTAAAGGTAAATCGGGTAATTAAGGGTAAATATAATATTTTAAAATTACCCTAACAAATGTCGAAATCCTATTGGATGACTAACAGTCGACCCATATCACCTAAGGGTCGGATTAGAATCATTTAACGGACATTTTTCCATGAAAATAACTTAATTATTATTAAAACCAAAGAAAGTGACAACAAGTCACTCTCTTAAATTTTATAAGTATATTAATTTTAATTTAGTGATAAACTTCATGAAACTTCGAACATGAATAGTCTCCAAAAAGCTAATGAAATTATCTACATCATATAAATTTATTTATAATTTTTATGGATTAAATAATTATCATTAATTATGACACAATAGTGATGCAGAAATTGTTTATCTAGTGAAAAATCAAGAATATTGTTTTTATTAAACTAATAGTGACCATAAAATGCACAAATACCTAACCAAAACTTATTTTCCATCTAAATGTAAACCATAATCATCCAATGGTCTAATATTTGACCATTTGGAGCCTTATAAAAGCGATTATGACACTTATATTATTTTATTTTAAATGATGCCAAAGTTGTCACCTTCATAATTTAATAAATATAACAATTTAAATATTGTGATTTTAAGATGATAAATTCGAGTAAAAGTATTATTGTGAAAGTTAATATATTTATCTTCATCATAGGATTTTATTTTAAATTTTTATACAACAAATAAGTATATTAAATAATTATACAAAAATGATGTAGTAATTATTTTATTAAGAGATAAACCAAATAAATGGTTTTAAAAATAATGAAATAAATATTATATGAACTATTTAATGTGATACAGTAATTTTATAGATACATATGAACTTTTATTAATATATTAAAACTTTTAGTTCGAACATATCTTCTGTATATATTTTATTTAAATTCAAATAAATGAATAGTGTCAAAATTGACACTATTGTTATTTTACAAAAATAACATATTATAAAATTGTTTAAAAATCACAAAAATATTTAAAAATTATAAATTTATATTTATATGGTCAATAATGTTATAAAGTAAACAAATATGGAAAATTCACAACAAATAAGTAATTATTTGTTATAATTTAAAATTTAGAATTTTATTACCACAAATAAACTTAAATAGATTAAATAAGGATAAATCAAAATGATAAGGTTTAAAATAAGATCAAAACATGTCTAAATTTAATTGGTTGATGAGATTACAACCCTATCTCATCTAATATTCGAATATGAGTCATTTTCGGAGGTTTTTAAGTGGGGTTAGATTTATTATAAATTAATATTTTTAAGAATTCCTAAGGTGCCCCTCTCCTCCCTTATAAAAGGGTACCTCCTCTCCCTTCTCCTCACACCAATTTGAGCACTCAAGCTCGGCCAACCTCTGCCAAAATCCCTTCTCCACTTCCCTAGAATAATACTAGAGGTTCTGGTCTTCTTCAAAGACCAATTTTAGTGCCCTAAGAGGAGGTCTCAAAGAGGCGCTTCAAAGAAGAGGTAATTACCGTTACCAATTCTTTCATCTTTATTTCTTCTTCCAATTCTTCTTCTTAGGTTGTTTCATTATGAAGTAATAACATCAGTATAACTCATATACTGATATGTTATTATAAGTATGAAACAACCCTATTTCACCATCTATCCATCCTACGGAAAAAAGGAAATCACCACGCGTGCGTATGTACGGAATACCGTCTCCACGCCGTGGTGTAATCTATTTTCCGCCACCACATTAATTGGATGGGTATAATGGTTTAATGAGTAACTATATATGATTATTATAAAGTGATATTGATACTGAAATAGTATACATACACTTCAACACAATTCCACGACCATGGGAATGATATCATCGCTCGTGCGTACGTACGGACTACCGTCTCCACGACGCGATGAGATTCATTCTCAATGATTAACCATTCATGAATGATTATAAAGTATATATAATAAGTTCTAATGAAATATATGACATAATAATTATACTGGAATTATTTATATATATATGTATGTCATCTACTTAATTCCATTCAATTCAATAAGGAAACGAAAACAGCGTTCATGCGTACGTACGGACTACCGTCTCCATGAACGGTGTATTTCTTTCCATTTATTGATTTATTATATATGTATATTCTGAATATATATATATAAATCATGTTTTATATTCTGTAATTAAGTAATCATGATCTAAGTAATCATATGAAAAAATTACAAGTTAAAAACACGAACGACAAATGAGACGATTTTACCCAAAACGCTTCTTTAACATAAATTTACAAAAGAACGGGTAATATAAAGTCATAAGTGGACCATATATGATATAATAAAAATAAATATGATTCTGGAATAAGTCAATAACATGATTTAAATCATTATACAGGAGGTTCGGCCACTTACAAAGCAAGTCGGACCTAAGGTAAGGGAAATGTCACAATCTCACTTTTATCCGAGATTGTTTTTACTTTGGTAATTACTGGGGTGTATTTTATCATCCACATCCATGTTCCCTCAATATGTAATATTATTTCCATCCTTCTACAATAGTTTATATCCAATTTTACCCTTCGTTGAGTTTTTATTAAAAGATATGAAAGGAATCTTTTGTCGTTTTTCGTACGAGGTACTTTTTGACTTTTCCGACAAAAGTACGAAGAATGTTTTTTTTAACTTATACAGCATGAATGGATTTTTAAAACATTATTTCCAAGATGCTTCCTTTACAAGTTTCCATGTTTATTTTTTATCAAATTCTTTTAGTTTAAAAGTTTATGACATGTTAAGAAAGGAAAAATGTTTTTAAGGTAGAAAGGATATTTTCCTCAAGAATGGAGTTCAAGTGTTTTATCAAAACTATTTTCCATCTAAGATAATAAAGGGTTATGTTTTTATCCCTATTATTACATTGATTTGATTAATGTTGTGATGGAATTATTTTTATGAATTCCTTTATCTTATATGAATTGTTTTATGATGTCATGTTGTTTAAGAATCTCATTTTTATTACATGGGTTATGCTATGATGTATGGTTTATGATTTTGTGGCACACATAAGAAAGGATTCATTATAAGATGGGTGGGACCTATATCTCCCTCCAATGCATTGGGTAAAGATTTTATATCTCATGAGATAGACAGGGCTGGAACGGTAGGTTATACCGGTTCAGTGAAACAGGACTGAAACGAGGGTTACTCGATTCAGAAAGGGACCTTGTCCACTAAGATAGTCTTGGCAATGAGTCTTGACTAACAAGAAATGATTCTCTATGATTATGTGTGAATGCCACAAAGGTTCATGTTTTAGGTTATGATTATTGTTATTTCATTTCACTACTATGATTTATCCCATGTTATGAAATTATGCTCTCTTTTGCAGGTTAAGATTTCCAAAAGATATGTTCTTATGAATATGATGTGATTGATTTTTCTTTTGTATACCCTTACTGAGCATTTGAGCTCACCCTTTTATGTTTTCTTTTTCCCAGGATATAAAGAAAGGTTTTAGGTAAAAAAAAAGGGGAAGATCTTTATGGGAGATATTGAAGATCTTTCACCACGATTAGAAGATTACGTTCCGAGTTTCCAAAGACACTAAACTGTTACGATCCTTGTGTGTGTGTGTTTTTATTATGTACTAAGTATTCCGCAAAAGTAATGTAAAGTCTATGTACGTCAGGCTTCGGGTCTCTACAATATGTGTGAGGGGATCATTACATATATGTTTATATACATACATGCATCTCCACTTACCTACATATGCATTTTTTCATATATATACATAGGAACACCCATAACTATACCTATATATTTACATCCATGAGTGAATATACAAATTATAAGGGAACACATATATATATATACCTACCTATGAAAACACAAACAAGTCTCCTTAGACTCTGGTGACTCAAAAACCACACAGAAGGTTGTGACACACTATGGAAAAATCTTCGAACTCAAAAATAGCAATATAACCCAAATAAAACAAAAAGAAACAAATCAAAAATATATAAATCTCACCTGGGGTGCCGATGGTGACCCTAATCGAAGATAATTGGTGTCGTATTTGTCATTGAAAGTCGTATCTCACATAATGGTTCAGGGGAGAGGCACCACACATCGGAACTTTTTATGAAAACTAAAAACCAGGTTAGATAAAAACCCTAGGGTTAGTTCACACCTTACCAGTGATGGAGGGACCAAAAATAATCCATGAATCAAGGGATAAGAGGATATAGCGACTTGACTATATTGATTGTAAGAGAAACCATAATCAAATTCAGCCAAAATTGAAGATCGAGGGAGGGAGCCAGAGGGGGTGTTGCATGCCTAAGGGTTTCATCCAGGGAGTCACCCCATGTGGGTATGAGGGGGAAGAGAGGTGATTGTAGTTTATGTTTTAATTTTAACTGTTTTCTTTTAATTTAATTTAATTTTCTAAAACCGGGTATATCACATGGTTTTTTCCACATGGTTTTCCAAACTTTGTGGTGGACATAGTGATGGTGCTTCCTCCAAACACACACCATATGGGCAAGGTGCACTGTTGGGGAAGATTTTTGTATCCCATGCACTCCACCACTTTGCACCTAAAATATTCTACATTGTTTGTTGCTGAGGGCCATAGGGTTTTAGACAAACCGAGTTCCCTTTGTAGAACCCTTAAAAACATATTTTCTTGGTCCAATGCTCCTGAAACTCCTCAGGACACCCAGAAAAATTACCAGGCCTTCAACCAGGTCCAAAACCATTTTATAGAAGAGTTTTAAATCTATTAAATAATTTATGATGTTCTTTTTTCAAAATGATACATCCATTAAACCAAAAAGTTCATATTCCTTTGCATTTTCATCTGGTTCCATACATGGATCAATACAACTATCCCACCTTAGAACTTTGCATCCCTAAGAAGTATTTGGGAACAAAGTACACATCAATCGACCAACAAGGGTCCTGAAGATTCATTAAAATGTTAATGTTGCATTTTCAAATTCCTAACTCACCTGGGATTATTCAATTATAAACACATCCCTTAATCCATTAAACCAGAGTTAACAATTGATTTTCAACCGAAACACCAAGACAATAATTTCCAGAGCCTGTTTAACTAGATACATGATCACATCATCATCTCATCAAGAATCCAGCCAAAGGTATTTAAAACCTAAGGATTTAATGTTTACAATCAATTCATAATTTCATTACAAGTTTTCTTTGATATTTTACAATGACACTCCTAGAGTGACTGCCGAAACGATTAAAATGGTTGATTCCCATCGACCTAAAACCTAAAGTCATGCCAAATTTTCATGAAAACCCATAACAGACACACGCTGCACTTTTCTCCACCTGATGAAGTGATCTAAGATGGTCTTTGACCGACCATAAACATTAAACCGAAGAGAAAAGGAGTCAACACACTTTGGATGAGAATTCAAGAAGATGCTTGGCTTAGGCGGCTAGTGTTTTACAAGAAGAACGACGATGCCTCCTCCCAATGCATCTCACATTCACCACAAACACATCTTATGAAGTACATATCCAACTTTTGGTGATTTTACATACTAAATCAAAAATGTGAACCATGCATCCAACATGAAACATTGAATGAGAACCACCAAAAAAGATCAACCGATTTTAAAACATTAGTACAGTGTAATACTGACGCACTCTTAGTGCATCTAGAATGATGTCAATATAGGGGGAATGCTCATTTCCAAGAAAAATACAACATGAGTATATATCGGTTTATAATCAATATCACCCAATTATTGGAAGGAATAAAGGTCTAACCACCACTGGTTAACTCGCATTGAAAGAAACATGGCTTTACCTACTAATGCACCAACACTTGACCAAACACATGCCCTTACTGCCCAAGGAATTTTTTGATCGTTCAAACGTTACCACTAAATCCCATCTAAAGAAAAAAGTGTTTATCAAGGGTTTAATACATATCCTACCATAATAATTTCATGCTATCATGCTAGAACTGAAACAATTTAAGACTCAAAATCCTTGGGGCATTCAAACAGAACTAACCATCTTCAAATAGTCTTCTTTGGTTATGTTCCTTCCACTTGTAAGGGCACATAATTACAAGGACCGACGGGATGAACCCCTCTTTAGAATTTTCTTATTCAATAATAGAAGATATAATATAGCTGTTCATAATTTCACTAGGTCAAAAACTCATTTAATTAATGTGTGACTCTCCTCTGAACCGTGTTCATAATGTCCAAGCCTACAAGAAATCCAAACCAATGATATCGGTGTGTCAAAACACCTGATTCTCTTGAAACAGTATCATGTGCATCGGAAAAAACTTGATTTTTTTACACTCAGGTCAATCTACTTAGAGATGACCTGATACCATACTCAACAACACAATAAAAAGTAGCACAACATCATATTGCCTCATATGACCATTAACATTGATGATGACATACCAAGTTGACCATTACTAAGGAAGATGGTTCAAATTACCAAAAAATCATCTGACCCAGCCAAGTTATTTTTAACCAACTTAAGATATGAATTTCTCGATGATCATTCCCATGACAAGGTCAAATAAATGAATTACCACCCATTCAAATAAGGGTTCATTATAATTCAAGAGTCTAACTAGGGACAACATCAACCAAACACAACCAAACGTCAAAATCTGAAAACACCAGCAAAGGTTTAATGATCTAAGGGGTTCTACCTACCATAGTCTAGCCCCTTATGAAAACACAAGCACCAAACCTATAACCAAGTAATGAAAAAAATCCATTAGGCTCAAGATCTAATCATATATTCCATTGCTAAAAAGAATAATGCCTGTGGAAAATTCTCCCACTTCCATTATAAGGAAACTCAAAGAGGAACTCAAACTTCTCTTACACGAGGGTCTAAACAGAGGACACCACCCATTGTTCCATTTCTAATCCATTGAATTTTTATTCACATTTAATCTTTGATCAATAAATGATTTAATAAAATATCAATTACCATTTTAGAACAAAAAAACAGAAGGTATTTGATAAAGTTAACACCCCAAGGGAAAAAGAGGCAAGTATATCAAACATATTTTTAAAACTATAATCATTTAAATATTAAAAAAAAACCATGTACCAATTTTAAAACAAAATTACTAGGAGCTATATTTCAAAAAATCAACTCAAAGAAAAATAGTAATGTTTCATAAAACATCCATTTAAAAAATTATAATATTTTAGACATCCCATCATTAATAGGTAATTTAGCCTCTAAATTCCTTTAAACAGATATGTTGTCTGATAAGGGTCCCACTAAGCGAATTTGGGTTCTCTAAAAAGAAACCCAATACCAGTTTCTCAATTAAAAGTTTCAAACACCCAAACCTGTATTTTCACAATACATCATGCCTTTACATTTAACATGGGCTACCATTTCCAAATTCATGAAGTTCCCAAACACTTCATGGTTTTAAAATTGGATACCATTAATCAAAACAAATATCATTTCAAATTAGAACATGCTAATATACAATGGTCCATACATATGGGCTTCCATCTATGAATCTATAAACTGCCCACACACTTTATAGTTTGGAATTTCATTGTCGTTTAATAAAACTATATTCAATTATCATTAAAACCTTAACAACCTTTTATAAGGGTTCAAATACAAGGGTTACCTTTTCTGAGTTATATGGTGCCCATACACCTTAAAACTAAAAAATATCCCCCATATTCACTACAACCATTTAATTTTGAAAAGGAAACCAGTAATATATCAACAAGGAAAGGCACTTCATCATGATCAATTAACACAGATAGAATGAAATTTAGCATAGAAGCATGGAAGGTGAATATGAAAGGCATGATAAGGAAATAGAAAGAATGGAATAACAACCACTAAGAATGTAATACTTGAAAGAATGATAATAATTTCCTTAACATAGTACAAAACTGAGCTTAATATATCACTCAAGGCACACAGTCAAATCATCAATCAAACTAAATTGCAGCTACATGAAATGGAACATGCATGACATGTTAATCTCTAAGTGCCTAATATGATTCATGTAGTGAAACTTCCTTTTCATATCAGGCCAACGGTATAATTTCATGAATCTTATAAATAAATATGTAGTGGAAACTACACCGATCAATTGAGGTAAAATCATAAAAACTATAACAACAAACATTATTAACAGTAATTATCGTCCCTAGAAACTTAGTCATTTCCCATATATTGGGTGATCAGTCCCAAGAACTGATATTAACCAAGAATAAAAACATTCTATGTAGCCAATATACCAACCCAATATAGAAATATGAAGTAATATTTACCATCTAATACAACTTTGTAACATCACAACCCCACACATGGACTTAAGCGTGTCTCCATGTATTCCATAGGCTTCCGACCAGTAGCGAGGGTCTTAGATGGTGATATTGCAGAGACTATAACCTATTATTAGAAATGCAAAGTAGTATAATAGAATAAATAATAATATAAATAAAAATAATATGTAAATAGAAATGATAAATAAGAGGAAGACGTATTTTATATAACTAAACAATAGTGGCCAACGCCAGTGTATAAAATGCATGAATGATGGATGATAAATTAGATAAAGTATTAAACAATAGAATACATTAAAATAAAATAAATATTGAAGATCCACATGGGTGATATCCATGAGCATCACAAGATCTCACTCAGTCCTTGGATTTTAACTCCCAGTTATAATAAATACATCAAACAACCGAGATCCTACAAATATAAGGACTACTTAGGTACCAAGTGTTCCCGAGCAGGGTGTGAGATATAAATATTAATAGGTTAGCACCGACAGTGTCTATACCAATCTAGAAAGTGTAATATTAATTTAGCGGTGTGCATGTATGGAGAAATAATGACAGAAATAAATGAATAAACAAATACCCATCCAGGTTCCTAAGGGACACATGACTGAGATACATGCTTCATCACATGGCTAGTATGTATGATCATGTACACCTTTTAAATATATATATATATATATATATGTGTATGTATATGTATGTATATATTGGAAATAAATATATAAGTTGCAGTGGGTTGGGACGTACCACCGCCATCCAATTCAGGTGGATTTATCACAGTCTACCCCAAAACCAAGTCCAAGAACCTTCACCGGCTCATGGCCTTCACACATTAGATATATGTTGGGGTGGATTGGGATGTACCACCACAATTCAATTCTATGGGATATATCATAGTCTACCCTTAACCTATGTCCAATGTCTGTGCCCATCTCTTGGATTTCATTCATTAGATATATGTTGGGGTGGATTGGTACATACCACTACCATCTAATTCTAGGGGAGCTCTCACAGTCTACCCCTAACCCAAGTCAATCGGATTTCATAGTCTCTTGGCCTTCATTACTATATAGAATAATCACTCATAATACATAATTCATAAGGAATTAACCTCTAATTCCTATCATTAGTGCATTTACATTTACAACCATTGTCACAAATATAGTATAATTCATAAGGAAGTGCCTCTTATGTGTTTCCCTAGCCATCCCATATTCATAATTCAATACATAAGACATAACCCACTTATTTGTTTCAATTAAACATTAGAAAAGACAATGGGTAACCATACTATATACAAATACTATTCAATACATTACGACTTTTTCAATTATAAAAACTAGAAGTCCAATTGGTATATCTCATGGAAGCACTTAGGGGATGCCAAAACTAGAAGGACAATTACTTACAAGGCCAATTTTCCTTAGAAAGGAAGATAATATACATATGATCTTACATTTACATAATTTAATTCATTTAATTAGGGAAACACCTTGAATATGGATTAAATGATATTGAAGGGTGTCGTTGGAATAAGGTAGATTCCTGCACAGTGACCTCCATTTATAATGTAGAAAATTAAATTTAAAAAATAAGACAAATCCCTAAAAAATACATTAATAACCAAGTCAATAGCATAAGGAAGCATGAATTCAATGAACTAATAAAGCATAAAATTCTAACCTCTAATTTTTGCTTCATGGCTTCACACTTGCATTATAGAGGTTTTATTATAAAATCATGACCATTCTTATCAAATAGTAATTTATCACATTTAATCATTTAACTAACTTTATAAAAGGAAGAATTTAATATAAACCATAATAAATTCATAACAATCTAATAATATAATGATAATCAATTAATTAATGAATCAATAAAATTAAAAGGGTGTGCAATGGGATCCAACCTCAAGAAGTATACCAAACCAAACTGACACTTCGGCTCTTAACACTTTATAACTAGAAGTTGTTTTTACCATCATGGAACATATGCACCTTCGCATAAATATAACACACCTAAGAATTATTCACAAATTCACATGCCTATAAATATGTGCAAGGGGAACCATACATATATGCTTATATCAATACACCCACATATGCTTACCTACATATTGATTTTTCATATATATATATACATAGGCACACCTACCCAATACATATATATTCAATTCCATGGGTTAATATAAAAATAATATGGGAACCCACATATATATACATACCTACCTATGAAAATGTAGGAAATTCACCTTACACTCCGGAAACTCTATACCATATAGCAGGGTTTGACGCACTACATATAAAAACTAGGAACTCAAAAACAAAAAGAGAACCTAAATAATACTTAGATAAACAAAGTATAAAGACTAAAACCACATGTCAGATTGAAACGACAACCTTAATCGAAGAGAATCTTCTTCACCATCAGTGGTGGATTCCAGATCTCACATAAAGGGATCCCAGGAGAGGAACTATAGACCCTTAATTCAGATAAAAACCAATATTCACTATAGATCAAAACCCTAGGGTTCATCTGCACTAGATCAGCAATGTAGAGGCAAAAATCATCCATGAAACAAGGGAGAAGAAGAAGAAAACACTCTATCTTTGTGTTTCAAAGAGAAATCATAGAGACATCTAGCTAAAATTGAAGATCAAAGGAGTTAGTTGGAGGGGGTTTCACATGCCGAAGGGATTTTTCCCTGGGGAATCACATTGAAAAAGTATGAGGGGGAGTATAGGTGAGTGTATTTACCTTTTTAATTTATTTTATTTAAATTTAATTTAATTTAATTTTCTAAAATAGCTCATACCATATGGGTTTTTCAGCACAGTTTTGCAAACCAAGTGAAAACTTTGTGGTAAAAAGTGTGAGGGTACTACCTCCAAATGCACACCATACAGGCTAGATGGATGGTTTGGGAAACAATGTGTTTCCCTTTAGCCCAGCCACTCTCCACCTAAAACATTTTACACATTTTTTTGTAGAGGTACTCACGATTTCATACAAATCTTGTGCCCTCTCTAAACCCCTTAAAACTGATTTCCCAGGTTTGTTGCTACCAAAACTCCTGGGGACACTCCAGAAACTTATCGGGCCTTCACCAAAGTCCAAAAAAATTATATAGGAGAGTTTCAACTATTTGAATTAATATCCAAAGATTGGATGTAATAATGGTTCATCAAGTAAACCAAAAAGTACATATTCCATTGCATTTTCATTTGGTTCAAAACATGCATCATTAAAAATATTTTCAAAACTATTCTTATTATATCCTTGAAAATTATATTTAAAATTGTCTTATGTATTTCTTTTTTTACATTAAAATTGATTAAACTAATGTGAATAGAATATATTTTTGACATTTTATTTACTAATATATTTTCTCTCCTCCTTCATTAGATCTATATATGTAATTCCCCCACCATATTTTAATGTTTTTCAGATAAATTTATAATCCCTTTTTTATAAAAGAATCATTTTATGATATCAAAATCATATTGAGTATTTCCTCTTCTTTCTCCATGTAAAGTTTAATTATCATATAAATGTTTTTTCTATCTATGTAAACCTCCATTAATGATTTTTATTCTTAAATGGGTAATATTAGATAATAATATTATCTAATTTCATTCTCTAGTTGGCTTATGGTTATGGGTCATGTACGTTTTTCATGAAAAGAATCTACTTTTCATAGGTGAATAAAATTATGATGAATTATGAATTTTTACAGTTTCTTTTAGAACACATATTGATGGTTTATAATTAGTTGATGGATAGTTTCTATATAACCCTAAAATAAATTTGTAAAATCTGAATGTATAATAATAATACATGTTTTTGTGAATGGGATGTAAACCCAATCCTCTATGGGAATTTTTTTCACAGTGTTTCTAGGATTGGGAGTGAACCCAGTCCCCTATCGAACTTTTTCAACTATGAGATGTTGGTATTTTAAATGAACCTTTATATAAGAAATTGTTTTTCTAGGCTTATGTATTTTCCAGAACTTTATGACTCATTTTTATTCCAATTTTATGTTTTCATAGATCATGACTATCAACTCATGTTCTCACAATCTTATTACACATATATTATGTCATCCTCATATATATATTCCATGAATCTTGTTTAATGATATATGTTTTATTTGTTTTGATTACATTATGTTATTAAATGAACCTTGATTGTGTTCCCATACCCATATTCTTCTTTTATTCACACTCATAAAATTCCAAAGATAAATCTTAATTTTACACACAATGAGAATAAAATCTAAACCTTTCTTATGATTCTACTCCACAGGTTGTAAAAGATAATATTATGTTTAATGTTTCAAATAGGTTATCTTGTGAGAAGACTACTCAAGGAAGAAATTTGAATTCTTTTAAAATAAGTTTTTTGAATATATAGTCTCTAAAACACTAAACATTTAGGTTATGGGGTGTTATTTATCATGTGATTAAATGAATATACATATTAAATGATAAAATATGTTTGAATGAAATTATTAAGATTTATCAGATGGAATCACAATGGGGTTAATTTATTTTTTTAATATTCTGAATAGAGTTATTTAGTGAAAACCCTAATGGATAATCCTATATAAAAAATATCCTAAAATATTGGTAAAGTTTTAATTTTGTGACCTCATAGAAATAAAATCCATTTTTGGATACAAAAAAGTGGATGAAGTCTCTATACATGATACACCTAGGGGAGATAACCTAGAAAAATGTTGGATTAGTATTAACTAAATATTCACCCATTTCACAATAAATGTGCCTAATTTCATGGTTATTTTGACACTCTCAGGGGATATTCTTTGGTTGAATCACATAATCTTTATGAACCCTTATAAAGAATTTAAATAATACTTGATGATAAATTATATAACTAGTTATTTTAGAGGAAGAAAAAGTAATATGAACATGTATACCCAATATTGAAACAAACAAATTCATCATTTAGGGTATACATGAAATTTATTATTTATTTTATTTAAGTTAATAGTTTTACTTTTTACAAGATTATTGAAACATGTATTCTTATCCAAAACCTTCCTCTATTTTAATAAATGAATAGAAATAGAAAAAAACGAGTTAAAAAGGGTGGGTAACAATAAATTATTGTCTCAATGAGAAACCAAAAAATATGGGAAGTAGAGTACCAAATCCCATAGAAATAATCACCCAACTAACAGAAGTAATGAATAGTACTGTCAACCTTGTTGAGGTCATGGATGCACCATATAAGGATAAATTTTACAATAATTTCTCTATATTGTAACATACACCCTCCTTTAGTGTAACGCCCCGACCCTAGATACCCAGAGTCAGTGCCTTGTTACATAACATTGGCATGATCACAAAGGATCAAGTCTCTAAAGACCGATTAGTTTAGTAATCTTGGAAACACTAGATATATTCATAAGTCTTACATTACATCATAAGGTAAAAAAACTACAACAACATCTTGTCTTCATATCCCCGCATACTATCCCTATAGGTCATTCATAAATTACTTCTTCACATCCTGGGAAAAGATAAAACATTGAAAGGGGTGAGCTCAGATGCTCAGTAAGGATAACAATATATCATAAGCTTTTATAAATAATAATAATCATTCAAGGAAATGTATAACTAAAACAAAATCCTTTTAAACTTGAACTTCAACATAGTATGGCAAAAATAAAATGAAATAATTCCATTTACTTATTCACATGGATATTCTACTAATCGAATAATCACATGCAATATCAATAACAACTTTCATAATGGTGGAATGCATAATGCTAGACTATCATAACCACATATCCAAGGCCTCGTGCCAAGACTACAAATAAGATTTTGTCAAGGCCTTGTGCCAAGACACTAGTTTGTCTCATGAAACCTACCGATGCATCAAGGAGCTATAGTGGGATCCACCCGTCACTTACTAAGTCCAATGCATTCCTCATAAGAAAAGTTTGAAACATAACATAAACATTTGTATTAAAACTAGCATACGAAATGCCTATACTTTATCCACAAACCATGAATGGTATAAAAATAGCACATCCATAGTCAAACATAACTCATTCTATACAATATGGAAGATTGTATTTTATCAGATTAACCTCAATAGAGAATGATGAAGGATATATGAAAATAATCATCAAAACTCTTAGATAGAAATATCCCACCTTTTCTGGAAATCATTTAAAAGTCGCACTATTTGTCAAGAAGTCATTTAAAAACATATTTTTGAATCAAAGTGTCCCATTACACTTTGAAACTTTTAAAAGTAATTTTAATTTTAAAACCATAATGTCCATATAAATAAATCCTTAAAACCATTTTTTAAAACATGGACATTAATGAGCAAGATTTAGAAGAATAAGTCTTTCAAACATTTAAAAATGGTATTTTAGTTAGAGTTTCTAACCAAAAGAGAGACACTTGAATACAAATAATTGAGGTAATCAAAACATTTTAATATCATGAGAATAAAGTGATTAATGATATACTATGTCAAAGTACATTATATACACCACATATAAGTGATTTGGTGTATAACAACAAAGAAGTCTCAATGGAATGTAAATTGAGATGAAATCTCTCATAAAGGCCATATCCTTAGGTTAAGGATAAATCAACGACATAGTTATGTGTGAAAAATATAAATACACTAAATATTATTGGATATTCAGTGTAAAACAATCAAAGGACATTCACATATATTCTTGTAAAAACAACACCAATGAATTGGATGTTTAACTCAACAAATGGAGAATGAGTTAAAATAAATCTTATCAAATTCATATCGATGACTTGAGAAATTATCAATGGAGTGATTATTTGTATAAAAAGTATATCCATAGAAAGGGGAGTGGAAATTATGACATAATCAAATTAATAGTGATTCCACACATAATCATGGAGTAATATAATCAATGAAATATGCATAAAGCCAAATGAGTGGAAATTGAAATTTCAAATTCCCTTATCGATTAAGTAACTTAAGAAACATACACCCATTAAAGAAGGATCATACCATGATGATGTAAATATCCATAAATTAAACTATATTACAAAATGAATACAATCATGGGCAGTGCACACACCACATGAAATAAATAAGTGGTGAACAATGTAATTCTCACGGAATGAAAAGGGAGATAAGAAAATCCCTTACATTATAATTTTTCCTTGGTCGAAGGTAGGTTAAACTCCTGTATAATGGTGAAATAATTGTTATTAAATTATTCAACAATCATATACATTAATATGATATCATATATGATCTTTTAACATTGCTTTGTTAATAATATCTTAGAATTATCGTCGTTTCGGGTGTTAACTTACTCGTTTTCTTTTATATGTTTTGTTACGTAAGTCATGGTTTTCATGGATAGGTTGTATCTTATTCATATCCAGAATTATATAATGTCCTTAAACATTATTTTTAAATTATAAAATGATAATTATACTTTAATGGATACGATAGAGAATGAATCTCATCACGTTCATGGAGACGGTAGTCCGTACGTACGTACGAGCGACAATATCATTCTTTTGATATTAAAATAATATATAATTGGATGGTATATAATATATACAGAATAATTATCATGTTATATTTATTATTTACATGAATTACACATCATTATTATACCCATCCAAATAATAATTTATTGAATAACAATTACACCACAACGTGGAGACGGTAAGCCGTACGTACGCACGTATGGTGACATGTTATTCAAAGGGTGGATAGAATACTAAATATGGTTGTACCATATTCATAATAATATTACAGTTTATAGGATATACTAGATTTATTATTTTAGAATAGAAATAACAAAGAAAGAAGAAGTGGAAGAAGAAAGGAACTTGAAAAAGGGTGGTGAAATCATTACCTCTTCTTCGGGATCTTCCTTTTGATTTGATCAAAAGGGCTCCTTAGGTTGGATTTCTGATCAAACTAAGGCCTCTAGGTTGTAGTGAGGTAAGTTTAGAGAGTATTTGGGCAGGTTTGGCCGAACCAAAAGGCTTTGATGGTGTGAAGTAATGAGAAGGGGGAGTTCCCTTTTATAAGTGGGGTGAGGGGCACCTTTGGAAAATCTAGAAATATTATTTTATAATAAATTCATATTCGGTTTCTAATGGATCCAAAGTGGATTATTTAAAGGTTAAGGTGGGGATGGGTCGAAAACCACTCAACCAATAGAATTTAGATAGGTTTGAGTCATTATATTAACCTTATTTTTTAGTTTTAACTATTAGTTAATTAGTTTGACACTTACCATACCACTTTGTATTTTTATATTATATTGTTAATAAACTTACTATATACATACAAGCGACCCCCAAGTGGTCCACTAATGATACCCCTATCATGATATAAGTCTCTTGGCCGAACCATAGATTTTTAGGAATTTAATATCAATTAATAATATAATATTTGTTTTAAAAACTCTTTTATGTAAATTTTGACACTATTCAATAATTGATTTTTTTAAAACTCATAAAAGAATGATTACTTCGAAAAAAGTTAATTAAAGAAATCCTAAAATGTCATATTATCCAAAAAATTCGTTTAATTCATAAAAAGTCTCAAATTATATTTATTTGGGTATTTATAATATCAATTATGTTAATGTTTCACTATTATTGTAATTACTGCATCATCATTGTGTCATAAAACAAATTAATTATTTAATGTATAAAAATTATAAATAAAATATCATTATGTTGGAAATTCTCTTTATCTTTATAATGAATATTTATAGTCTAAAATCCAACATATATAACCCTATGTAACAATTGTGTTGGTAAAAGATATATGCTTGTGTCATTTTTGTATTCATTTTAACTTAATTAAAATAAAGTGTCCCTATCACATACAAGTGGATCCATGGGGTCCCAAAATCGACCCAAAGATGACCATGGTCAGCCATGTATCAACCAATAGGGTTAAGACACGTTTTAGGGTAATTAATTATTATTATAATATTATTTTGTTAACCCTTATTTACCGGATTTACCCTTTAACCATGGTAAATAAAATATTTACCGAAGTAATTATTCAAAATGTCTAAAAATAAAAGTATCCTATTTACACAATTTGAACATCCTGATTCTAAATATGGAATCCATTTTTCCAAATTCAAAATACAGAAGGGGTAGAAATTAATTTAAAATTAATCCCCATTGTTATAACAAAAAACGTGTTTTTAAGAGCTAATAACTATCAAAAGATTGACACTTGTTTATGTCTGGTTTAATTGTTAAATTATGTCCAATGAAAAACATTGAATTAAATGGTTGAAATATATTCTAAATATACTTTAAAACCACTCAAATTCATAATTTACAAATATTAATTATTTCGATTAAAAAAGTTGTTTTTAATTAAAATTTAGAAATTTTCACTATTCATCAAAATATGAAAGTTATCCAAAAAGTACCAAAATTTCACCCTAGGCTAATTTTGATATTAAGAATCCAAAAATGAAGTCAATTTTGAGAGATAGAATTTATAACATTTCAAAAATTATGTATTACTATTCATAACGGCTAGTTCGATTGGTTGTGGTATGTTAGAATCTCGAAGTTGCGTACAATGCACGCCATTGCATTATTCCAAGGGAAATGTACCGTGGAAACTTGGGATGTTACATTCTCCCCTACGTCAATAAATTTCGTCCTCGCAATTTTTTAAAATTGGGCTTGAAAATATAATGGAAAGTCCCACATCAGAAAGAGAGTCAATAAAACTATCACTTTAAAAGAAAGGAAGATAGGTATAAAGGTCACCCAATATAACCCATACTAGGATTCCACATAGGAAAACATGGATATGGACGATAAACTAAGTGTTTAGTTCTGATGGAGAGGGATAGAAAACATGATCAGGAGAAAGTTAACAATAATAAAATCACAAACTTGTGTTGGGACAAACGGTCCTTAGTCTTCTAGTAGGAAAAGTAAAAGGAAAACATTTTTTTTAAGTTACATTACATATGGACGAGGAATTCATTTATGATATTGACTATGAACATAAAGAGATATACTTAATTTTTAAGTATATTTTAATAACCTTTTACCACTAACTCGTTTTTTTGAACAATGAGTATTCAAGAAGACTTGGTTATAATGAAAGAGCTAGAATAAACTTCTATAGAAATACATGATCCATTTAGGATAAACTATATATTTACCTTGTCTTTAGAGATTAATCAAAACCAAAATGGTTAGTATAGTATCTGATGACCCCCCAAATGGATATTCCTTTAGAGAAAAAAAACTAATCTTAATTTTTAAAATTAAACCATCAATACCCCAAAGTTAAATAAATATCATTCAATAATCAATTGTCCTTAAAATCCTTCAATATAATCCAAACTAATATTGAAACTCAAAACATATAAGAATTTAGTCTTCCATGTTAAATTGTACCTCCAAATGACATTAATTACTCTTAAAGTCACATACTTAAAAGTAATTAACCTAATCATTTCCATAAACAACCCAAATCACTATAAATCCATAATAAAAACATAGATAAAAATCCACCATTAATCTTCAAATAAAATCCCATACTATTCTATTTTCCTTGGGAATATAGTGTTTACAACAAAGTGAACAACATCCAAAATAACATCTATCACTTAATCACCAAATCATTTTCCTATACCAAGGGTATTCATTTAATAAGACATAAGAACCCAAATCAACTTATTATTGATCAATAAAATCATTTAACTAAAAATAATTAGTCACACTATCCAGGGACTTCATGTAGTCCAGTGGTAGGTGATAAATCCAAATCGCACTTTGGTTGTGGGTTCGATTCCCACAACTTTGTCCGACTCGACGGCTTGTCACACAGTCTGCATGTTGTCCTTTTTCAAAAACTATATTTTATAATATTACCAAAATGAAATAAATTCCTCAAAATAACCATAAAATAATTTAACCACAAATCTTATCTCATACCTTGCATTTTCATCCCTAATTATGATAACTTATAATTCTCTCAAACCCCAATGATCATATAAAACCAAATGGTTATTTATACCTATATCCACAAGAGAAGAGATAATTCTTCCTCAAATATCATTCCCACATGAAAAACTGCAGGGTTACAAATACAAGTAAAAATTATTCCAAAGTAAACCCATCAACAAGGGGCACTAATAATTTTTAAACATTTCTCTAACCATTTATTTCCACATAGATTTTTCTTTGACCAAAAAAGTATCCTATAGAATAGGGCATTCACCCGGGTAATGGCCAGGTCCCCTACATTTACGGAAAATGACTGTAAATGGACTCTTGGGACCATTTTTATCTTTTTCCATAGTACTCTTCATTTTTCTTCGGCAATTCTTCACTTTATGTCCTTCTTTCCCGCATGTAAAGCATTTATGTGTCCCATTGAGACACTTCCCTGGGTGTCTCCTTCCACAATTCCTGTATTATGTAAATTGAGGATTCCTTTCTCCATGGTCTCCACTGCTGTAGCTCTTATCATTCATCACCTTTCTCTTCTTTGTTGCGTCCAAGAATTGGTTAATATATATATTGTTTATCATACTTTTAGAAAATTGATTTGGCATAAAGACGATATCTTTTACGCCTATCACCATTCCATTTTGTTGCTCATTGCCACCACTGTTCCCAACTTGTACATGATTCTCAAAGTCACTATGACTTCCTTGGAATCCATCCATTGACTAAAACTAGAAAGAATTATGTGAGTAACAGTAGTCATAAAATCATTTAGAGATTAACATGTCACCATATTCTCAATTTGAAACACATTAGGATTAACCAAAGTCAATTACTCTCATCTTATATATTTAATACTTCAAATCGGTTAGTAAATAAAATGTAAATTATCCTAAGCATATCCACTGGGAGTGTCGTACCCATGAGTGCTGCAAGGCCTGTTTTTGTGCACCAGTTCTCGTTCAAGTCTAGCTCAAAGCGGTGTTTTCGGGTTTTACCCCTAGGTACATCTATGCCAGAGCAGCCTCTACTTGCTCGTATCTAGACAGAGATGTATTGCTTGGAAAACTCACAAAATATCTATAATACCAAAATTCTAGGAATTTCTTCTATACTAATCATCAATGTTCATCTTAGGTCTACGTGCAATAATCAGAGTTTATCTAAATCTAGCTCCCAAGGATTGTACTAAACTTCCACTGATACCAACTGTAATGCCTCGACCATAGATACCCAGAGTCGGTGCATTATTACATAACATTTCCATGATCACAAAGGATCAAGTCTCAAAAGACCGATAAGTTTAGTAGTCTTGGAAACACTAGATATATTCATAAGTATTACATTACATCATAAGGTAGAAAAACTAAAACAACATCTTGTCTTCATATCCTCTCATACTATCCATCCAGGTCATTCATAAATTACTTCTTCACATCCTGGGAAAAGATAAAACATTGAAAGGGGTGAGCTCAGATTCTCAGTAAGGATAAAAATATAGCAGAATCTTTCATAAATAAGAATAAACATTCAAGGCAATGTATAACTAAAATAAAAGCCTTTTTAACTTGAACTTCAACATAGTATGGAAAAAATAAAATGAAATAATGCCATTTACATATTCACATGGATATCCTACTAATCGAATAATCACATGAAATATCAATAACCACTTTCATAATGATGGAATGCATAATTCCAGACTATCATAACCACATAGCCAAGGCCTCGTGTCAAGACTACAAATACGATTTTGTCAAAGCCTTGTGCCAAGACACTAGATTGTCTCATGATACCTACTGATGCATCGAGGAGCTATAGTGGGCTCCACCCATCACTTACTAATTCCAATGCATTCCTCATATGAAAAGTTTGAAACATAGCATAAACATTTGTATTAAAACTAGCATACGAAATGTCTATACTTTATCCACAAACCATGAATGGTATAAAAATAGCACATCTATAGTCAAACATAACTCATTCGATACAATATGGAAGATTGTATTGTATCAGATTAACCTCAATAGAGAATGATGAAGGATAGATGAAAATAATCAACAAAACTATTAGAGAGAAATATCCCACCTTTTCTTGAAATCATTTAAAAGTCACACTATTTGTCAAGAAGTCATTTAAAAACATATTTTTGAATAAAAGTGTACCATACCACTTTGAAACTATTAAAAGTAATTTTAATTTTAAAAACATAATGTCCATATAAATAAATCCTTAAAACCATTTTTTTAAACATGGACATTAATGAGCAAGATTTAGCAGAATAAGTCTTTAAAACATTTAAAAATGGTATTTTAGTTAGAGTTTCAAACCAATAGAGAGACACATGAATACAAATAATTGAGGTAATCAAAACATTTTAATATCCTGAGAATAAAGGTATTCATGATATTCTATGTCAAAGTTCATTATATACACCACATAAAAGTGATTTGGTGTATAACAACAAAGAAGTCTCAATGGAATGTAAATTGAGATGAAATATCTCATAAAGGCCATATACTTAGGTTAAGGATAAATCAACGACATAGTTATGTGTGAAAAATATAAATACACTAAATATGATTGGATATTTAGTGTAAAATAATCAAAGTACATTCACACATAATCTTGTAAAAACAACACCAATGAATTGGATGATTAACTCAAAAAATGGAGAATGAGTTAAAATTACTCATATCAAATTCATATCGATGACTTGAGAAATTATCAATGGAGTATTTTTGTGTTTAAAAAGTATATCCACAGAAAGGGGAGTTGAAATTATGACATAATCAAATGAATAGTGATTCCACACATAATCTTGGAGTGATATAATCAATGAAATATGCGTAAAGCCAAATGAGTGGAAATTGAAATTTCAAATTCCCTTATCGATTTGGTAACTTAAGAAACATACACCCATGAAATAAGGATCATACCATGATGATGTAAATATCCATAAATTCAATTATATTACACAATGAATACAATCATGGGAAGTACACACACCACATGCAATAAATAAGTGGTGAACAATGGAATTCTCACGGAATTAAAAGTGAGATAAGAAAATCCCTTACTTTGTACTTTTTCCTTGGTCAACGGTAAGTTAACCTCCTGTATAATGGTGAAATAATTGTTATTAAATTATTAAATAATCATATACATTAATATGATATCATATATGATCTTTTAACAGTGCTTTGTTAATAATATCTTAGGATTATTGTCCTTTCGGGTGTTAACTTACTCGTTTTCTTTTATATGTTTTGTTACGTAATACGTGGTTGTCATGGATAGATTGTATCTTATTCATATACATAATGATATCAAGTCCTTAAAAATGATTTTTAAATCATAAAATGATAATTATACTTGAATGGATACGATAGAGAATGAATCTCATCATGTTCGTGGAGACGGCAGTCCGTACATACGCACGAGCGACAATATCATTCATTTGATATTAAAATAATATATAATTGGATGGTATATCATATATACAGAATAATTATCATGTTATATTTATTATTTACATGAATTACACATCATTATTATACCCATCCAAATAATAATTTATTGAATAACAATTACACCACGACGTGGAGACGGTAAGCCATACGTACGCACGTATGGTGACATGTTATTCAAAGGGTGGATAGAATACTGAATATGGTTTTACCAAATTTAAAATAATATTACAGTATATAGGAGATACTGGATTTATTATTTTATAATGGAAATAACAAAGAATGAAAAAGTGGAAGAAGAAAGGAACATGAAAAAGGGTGGTGAAATCATTACCTCTTCTTCGGGGTCTTCCTTTTGATTTGATCAAAAGGACTCCTTAGGTTGGATTTATAATCAAACTAATGCCTCTAGGTTGTAGTGGTGGAAGTTTATAGAGTATTTGGGCAGAGTTTGGCCGAACCAAAAGGCTTTGAAGGTGTGAAGTAATGAGAAGGGGGAGTGCCCTTTTATAAGAGGGGTGAGGGGCACCTTTGGAAAAGCTAGAAATATTATTTTATAATAAACTCATATTCGGTTTATAATGTCTCCAAAGTGGATTATTTAAAGTTTAAGGTGGGATGGGTCGAAAACCACTCAACCAATATAATTTAGATAGGTTTGGGTCATTATATCAACCTTATCTTTTAGTTTTAACTATTAGTTAGTTTGTTTGACACTTACCATGCCACTTTGTATTTTTATATTATATTGTTAATAAACATAATATATACATCCAAGAGACCCCCAAGTAGTCCATTAATGATACACCGATCATGATATATGTCACTTGGAAGAACCTTAGATTTTTATGAATTTAATATCAATTAATAATATAATATTTGTTTTAAAAACTCTTTTATGTCAATTTTGACACTATTCAATAATTGATTTTTTTAAAAATCATAACAGAATTATTACTTCTAAAAACTTTAATTAAAACAATCATAACATGTCATATTATCCTAGAAAAAAGGTTTAATTCATTAAAAGTCTCAAATTATATTTATTTGGGTATTTATAATATCAATTATGTTAATGTTTCACTATTTTGGTAATTATTGCATCATCATTGTGTCATAAATAAATTTAATTATGTAATTTCTAAAAATTATAAATAAAATATCATTATGTATGGAATCTTTCTTATCTTTCTAATTATTTTTTATAGTCTAAAATCCAACATATATAACCCTATGTAACAATTGTTTTTCTAAAAGATATATGCTTGTGTCATTTTTGTATTCATTTTAACTTAATTAAAATAAAGTGTCCCTATCACTTACAAGTGGATCCATGGGGTCCCAAAATCGACCCAAAGATGCCCATGGTTGTTCATATATCAACAAATAGGTTTAAGACACGTTTTAGGGTAATTTAGTATTATTGTAATATTATTTTTTTAACCCTGATTTACCGGATTTACCCTTTAACCATGGTAAATAAAATATTTACCGAAGTAATTATTCAAAATTTCTAAAACTAAAAGTCACCTATTTACACAATTTTAACATCATGATTCCAAATATGGAATCAATTTTTCCAAATTCAAAATAAAAAAGTGTGAGACATTAATTTAAAATTAATTCTCGTTGTTAAAACAAAAAGCGTGTTTTTAAGAGAAAATAACTATCAAAAGATTGACACTTGTTTATGTCTGGTTTAATTTTGAAATTATGTCCAATGAAAAACATTGAATTAAATGATAAAAATATATTATAAATGTACTTTAAAACCACTCAAATTCATAATTTACCAATACTAATTATTTCGATTAAAAAAGTTTTTTTTAATTAAAATTTAGTAATTTTCACTATTCATCAAAATATTAAAGTTTTCTGAAAAGTACCAAAATTTTAACCTAGGCTAATTTCAATATTTCGAATCCAAAAATGAAGTCCATTTTTAGAGATCTAATTTATAAAATTTCAAAAAGTAGGTATTACTATTCATAACGGCTAGTTCGATTGGTTGTGGTGTGTTAGAATCTCGAAGTTGCGTACAATACACGACATTGCATTATTCAAAGGGAAATGTACCGTGGAAGATTGGGGTGTTACATTTAGTTGGTCTTATATCATACTATTTTGTTAGAAAAAAAATCAATCTTATAGAGAATATATTTTCTATTCTTCAGTACTCTGACCTAAAGAAGGTTTTTTTAGCTACATATCATTTTTAGGGTGATTCAAACCAATGATTTAACCTCGTTAATAATATGATGAAAATGGAAGAAAATGACAATATAGGATTGGGGATTTCAAAAAAATATTCTTCACCAAATATTTTTCCTAAACGCCTCACAAGAAAATGAATATAGAATTCCAATACCTAAAATAAATGGATGATTAATCCATTAAAACATATGAGGATTACTTTATAATAATCTTATAAAATACTTTGAATTTTATTAGATACTTTGAGAGAAAGATCAATTGATTATATGGTGCCTTAAAACCTTGTATTCAAAAGGAATTAGCCATAAGATACATCAGTATATATGATTTAATTTTTTGATGCAGACTTATGTTGGAAATGTAAACTTGATATTATTATCACTCCCATGTATTTTAGAGACATGAAAATGAAAATAATGTTTCATGGAAATCAAATGATAAATTTCATGTAGGGAATAAAAATAAATTTCCTGCATGTAAAAAACATGGGATGAAGCACCAAGAAGATTGGTTGAAAGGGAATGACAGGTGCATCACATGTGGGATGGTTTTCCATCAAGATCATGACTTTCACAGAGGGATAAAGAGTCCATCCATACAAGTAAGGATAATAAGGTTCCAACTAATGTACCACCTTCACTTTAATGTTTCAAATGCGAGGAGTTTAAAAATTATTCAGAACAATCTCCAAATATAAGGGATAATTAGAAAAATGTTTTTTTACCACATAGAAAACGAGTCTTTTGAAGGTATAGAAAACTATTATTTTGGTGTTAAATAATTTTAAATTAATTCTTTACATAATCATGAGATCATGGAAATAAAAATAGTAAATTAATACACTACATTAATATGTTGGAAATAGGTAGATAGGATCTTCACATGTAATTTATACATAATTTATGAGAAGATATAGAATTACCTCAAATTATAATTCTTCTTTTATTGATGAACCGATGGAATACAATTCATCGTACCACGATTGTTTATCAGTATTAAAGTGTATACTCCATCTAAAAGTGATCCACTTGTGCACCAAAAAATTTAATATATGTCACAGAATCATTGGGTAATGGAACAACCGATCTTGATCACCTGCATTGTTTGTGGTTGACCACGGTAGTATTCAAAATGAAGGATGGAGAAGCATTGGTTTTCTCTAGAATTTTTGAGAGAGGAGGGAGATATATCTCAATCTAGAGCTTGATCAATTATGTCCTTATCTTTTATGCACACCAAAATTCTATTTTGGAAAGAATCTTAATTAGATATTTATTATGTTAGGATTAGAGTTGGAAAATTGTAGAATAAATACTTAATTCTATTTAATATTCTTAATTGAACCCATGTACATTAATAATAATATAATTATTATAAATTTATTGAAATGTGAAATGTGATCATATAAATTAATTTTATTTACTTCTAGTTATACCATTAATCTTTATCTTGTTTCCCTCGTCAACATTTATTGATTCTTGAATAAAAACTATTTAATTAAATTAATGTCACTCCATTATTCTATGAAAAATAAAATAAATATATTATTCATAAAACATGGAAATAAATATTTAACTCACTTATTATTTCGATTACCTTGTGATTTAATTGTGGAGATCAACCAAAATCTAATAAATATTAGGTTTTTGATTTATTAAATTAAATACATGAGTTTAACTGATATTTTGGAGAAGCTTAGTGTTTTTGTACCATCATGTTACCTATTTTTATGTGTTTTGACCCATTTATTTGAGTATCTACTGATTGGTTATTTTTTCAGGTTGTTTCCATAGTTTTTTTAGTTTGTACAAGGTTTTTGGGAATGTTCACAGTTTTCACATGGTCAGAAACATATTGAAAATGGACATAAGGGGGTCACATGGTTGGAGAATGGTTAAACTAGTGTGCATAAGAAGTGTGAAACTCTTCTAGACGATCTATTTGGGTGCACATCTAGGAGAAGTTTTAGTACTAACTAAGTGATCTAACCCAAGAAACTGTTTGAATAGTAATTTAAGTTCCCAAAAATGTAATAAATATCCAACCCCACCTAATTAATGATAGACTCCTACCACTCTAACCCAAATCTATCCATTGGATTTTGGGAGCCCTCTATATTGGTTTTGGCACCCAAACCCCATCACTTGGTAGATTGAAGTGCCAATCGAAGTGGAGATCTTATCTGTCAGTAAGTTCTTATTCCCTTGGTGTTGAATATCTTCTCTTCTATTGATTATTTCTTCCTAGAAGATATGAAAACCTTTTTATATGTTGTATCCTTGTTGGTTGATATGGAATTTTGGATCTAGGATTTGTCCTATATTCTTTCAATATCTATTTCCATTGATCTGATGATCACTATCGAAGGTGACACATCTCAGATTCATTATGGTTGGATTACATATATTCAAATTATGTGTTTCTATGATTTTAGTCATTTCATAATTCATTATTTATTGATAAAATCATAAATATATGTTCCTTAATTTCTAGAACATGTTCTTTGAATGTTCACCTTGAAATTAGATGTAAAAGATTATTTTATCAATTTCTCCCTATATTGAACATGGTATGATTTAAATGGTTATGATATTGGTCACTCGAAAACAATTATGAATTTTTTATAATACATGTTTGTTTATTTTTATTTTAAAATAACATGTAATGGATATTTTGGTGAAATTGAGATCTTTAGCTCGGGTTTTTTTCTTAAAATGAAATGCCTTAATTGGAATGGAATGAGTTGAAAAGTTTTATGTTTTCAAAATGTTTTTAATTGATTAAATTTTTGAAATGACCTAGAAACCAATTTTAATTATTTTATCTTTGATTTTAAATGGGTTTTCTTGGGTTAATTTGAAATAAATGTTTTATCTCTATGGAAAGAGGGTGTATACCTATGTTTTGAAATCTATTCAAACATTTTGAAATTGTAATACTTCTTTTCAATTATTCAATGTTTAGTTGAAACAAATGATTGTTTTAAAGGACCTTTTGTCAATATTATTAGGATTTTTGAAATGAATCATGTATGATTACCCCTTTGAATGTTTAATTGAGTAAAAGTATTTGAATAGAATAGATGGTTGTTGATGGAATAGCTAGGGATTTATGATGATCCCATCTTCTAATAATCCTTCAATGACAATTTCCTAATTCTTTAAATTCTCATTTTTTTGTGTTCAAAAATTAATTATTAAAATTGAGGGAGTTTGGGAGTGAGAGTGAGATGCGGTTTAGGGAGAGTTCCTATGATTGATACTAATAAGGATCCCCATTGTGATCCTCATAACATGATTATCTCACTCTCATATTTTTACTAGTAATGGGAACATAGATAGTCAGGTGAGATGAACTAGATATATGATTCATTAGAGGACTCACTCCCAATATAGTGGATCCCTAGAAAACATGGAATGTTCAAGATATAAATGTGTTTTTGGAAATGTTGGTTCATGTGGAACTGGATTTCTTGAAACTTATGAGACTAGATATAATCCTAGAAATTATTCATGTTGTAATTGGATTAGCTATCCTGATGTGGAGTCACTATTGTACCTAGGTTGTACCCATAACACCCATATAGTTGATCTCGATACATGAAATAATTAATTGTCACCATTTGGAATCAGAGTTTCCTTGCTTGATTCATTTATTATTATTATTCACCTTGACTCTATAGTATTATCTCTTACTTATATTCCAATATAAGGTTCATATTCTCATGATTTCATGATTTTCTGACTCTATCGTGTGAAATGGTTTTCAAATATATTTAAAAAAAATAGTTTTTAAATGGTGAAATAGCATGGTTTATATGTTTTGTTTGATAAATTATTTTTTTGAATGGTCAAAACTAGATTTTGAAACTAAGACTAGTACTATCTTGATTGTAATCCTCTTTTATCATATTTAAATTACCTTATGAAGTTACTATATATAATATTTTTTGGAATCCTACTTGGATCTTTATCTCACACCCTGATTTTCATAGACTCTTATGTGATGTGATAAAACATTGTTTTAAGAAGATGTTTTTTATGGATTTAAATGGAAATAGGTTTGAAGATTAGAAAATGTGGTTAATGATTTTGAAACCACAAAATAATTTATAGGTGATGGTAAATGGTTTTTTAAAATTTAATATATTTATATCAAGATTTATCATTTTTAATTAAAAGATTAATTTTTCATAAATGATGAAATATTTAGTGTTTTGAAATCAATAATTCTTTGATATAGAGTTTTGTGGCTTGTTTGAAAGTTATTGGCTTCTTTTTTCTATTTCTATTATACCTGACTTGATATATCTATATTTTTTTATGTTCATAAATGTATCCCAGAAATATGTTCAAGAATGATAGAATGTTGGTCCAATTTCTTGGTCCTTGGGGTACTTCTTCTTTTTTTCCAGAGGTGGTGATAAATTTTTTTTAGTCTACCCAGACTCCATACCGATAGGTAGATCCAGAGACCTTCCATCCTTTGAACTATATACTTGATTTAATAGATTTGTATCCACATTTTTATAAAGTAGAACAAGGTTTTCAGGAGGAAGTCAAGTGGATTGAGAATGTCGATAAGATTTCTTATTTTCTCAAGACTCCTGATACTCTAAAGGTTAAGTCTATTGACTCCGTATCTGAGGGACTTGGAAATGGGCAGTGTAAAGATGTGATTCTCTCTTGTGTATATGATATAATTTCTTGGTAATTCCTCAATTCAATCTTAATTTTGTGCTAATATCCTAAGGATGTAATGAATTCGAAAGTTACCAGGCTCTTGGGTTTTGTTACTGATGAAATATCGATTGTGGATTATGCCATGAAATTCCCATATTTGGTTTTTTTCATACCTGGGATTATTTGTAATGATTTCAATAAGACTATATATTTTTTAAAAGTCTTTCACCCATAACTCTTAATAATCAAGAATCTGGAAAGGTTGATCTCTTATTCAAGGATTCTCAATAAGTATTTATCATATGAAGTTGATCTATGAAAACAATATTAATGGATAAATTCATAATTCATGGTTGAGTGAGGATAGTCACCTCAGTAAAAGAAAATGACTAAAATGTGCTTCTAGTGCAGATCACTTGGTTATTCTAAGAAGTTTTTTCTCAAAATCATTAAGTTTATGTAAATAGTGTGTCCACATAAGTCACCTTATGTGGTTTTTAAAGTTGGGAAACCAAAAAATGAAGTTTTATTCCGGAATCTCATCTTATGAATTTAAGGAAGTTGATGATTCATTATAATAAGGATCCATACATAGGCCTTAGAGTGAGTCTTTTTACAAAGAGGAGGATATTTCGGTTGTAAAATATAAGTTTCTAGATGAGGTTGATGGTGATCCATATTTTTTCTGTCATTGAAGTGGGTGATATTTGATTTTTCCTTCTTTTATCTTTTCTATGATGGTAAAAAAAATTGGAATCTATGTTAGTGATATCACATGGAACTTGGTTAGGTTTATTTGTAAATTGATGTTTTCAGAATGGTTTCATTTTATTTACATCTATATGGTTGTTCCTTTTTTATTTGAACACTTGACTTATTAACCTTTATTTTTTAAAGGAATTTAGTTCCTTCATGTTCGTAGTTCTCATGGTAATAGAGTGAAATATTTTTCTAAAAATATGTGAGATGTTTGTGGATTTTTTTCCGTTGTATACATTTTTTACATGATGATTCGAGCTCAATTTTGATATGGTGGATGATATCCCTTATGAGGGTAAAGTTCCTTATTGTTCACAAACCCATATTTTTGATTGATTTATGGTTGTAGATGTATAGACCTTGGGAATGTACTCAGGTAAAGAGAATGATGTAGAGTTTTGATAGACCAGTCAAGAGGTGGTTTTGGCATTTGATTTTTTGATATCATCAAGGGATGAGGCTCTGTTTTGAAAATCCCACATTAATGTTGAGTACTTACCTGAGGTAAAAATCCTGGTCAGTTATTTTTCATTCTTTGTGGAATTTGATCATAGCTAATTCTCTATAGTGTGTGGTTTAAGTCTTTTCTTTGGGTTGAAGGGATGTGTTTTTCTTGTATTACAACAGTTTGATGAATCATTATATTGTAGGGATCCCTATACTTGGTCTCGATTTTTATCTTATTTGGAGATGTTTGATGATCTTGTTCTTTTGTTCATGGAATTATGTATCTACTTTCAACCATTGGTGGGTCTATCTTTCAGACCATGAACCACCCACCTCACAAGTTGAGTGATGGATTTATTCTTCTGTTGTCATGTTCTATCTTTTGGATTGGAATCATTCTGGGGATAGAAATTCCTATGGTGGGAGAATTTTAACATATAAATACATATTTTTATGTGTTTTGGCCAATTTATTTTAGTATCTAATGATCGGTTATCTTTTCATGTTTTTTTCATAGTATTTTTTGGAATTTTTATAACATTTTTATTTATGTGTACTATCTCTACATGGTTAGAAAAATTATGAAACCTAGGCATAAGGGGGTCACGCGGTGTGAGCGTGGTTAAACTATGTGTTCATCTATTCTTAAATCTCTATTTTGGGTGCACTTATAGGAAAATGGTTAACACAATACATGCAACAAAACCCATGAAATTGTTTTAATGATAATTGAAGCTCAAAAAATTGTAATTAAAATCCCATAACCACCATAATTAATCCCAAACACTTCCCACTTGAACCTAAATCAATACTTAGGCTTTTGGTAACCCTCTAGATCTATTTTGGTTCCCCGAGGGGAATCTCTTGGTGGATCTATGTGAAAATAAAATAAGAGATCTTCTCCTTCAATAAGTTCTTCTTCCATTGTTGTTAAATATCTCCTCTTCTATTGATTATTTCTTCCAGGAGGCTATAGAAAACATGTGATTAAATTGATATTTATTGGTTTATGTGTGATTGTGGATATAGGATCTCTTCTCTCTTCTTTCAGGAACCTTATTTTTAGGTCTGGTGATTTCCATAAAAGGTCACATATCTTTGATTCATTATGGTTGGATTCCAAATATTCCAAGTATTTGTTTCTATTATTTTACTTCATTATGTAATTAATTATTTCTTGATAAATTCATAGATATATGTTTCTTAATTTATAACACATTTTCTTAAAATGTTTTCCTTGAAAATCCATGTAAAATCATCTTTGAAAAATTTCTTTCTAAATTGAACATGGTAAGATTTAAATGGATATGATCTTGATCTCTGGCTAAACTTTATGAATATTATAAATTCAATGTTAGTATGGTTTTATTATTAAATAAATTGTAAAGTATTGTTTTCTGAAATTACGGGCTTTGTACTGGGTTTTGTACTTAAAAAATAAATTACTTGATTTGAATGGAATGAGTTGAACTATTTGATGTCTTCAAAATAGTTTTAAATTCATGAATTCATGAAATTACTAGAAACACACATTAATTTATTTAACCCTATTTTGAATTGGGTGTTCTTGGATTACTTGAAATAAATGATTTGGCCACATGGAAAGAGGGTGCTAACCCATGTTTTGAAATGTATTAAAACATTTTAAAATTGTAAAAATGCCTTTGATTTATTTAGGGTTTATTTGAAATAAATGATTGATTTAGAGGCACATTTGGAATAATTATGAGTATTTGTTAAATGAAGTAGGGGTGATTACCCTTTTGAATGATTAATTTTATAAATGGATTTGAATTGAATGGATATTTTTTATGGCTCAATTGGAACATTATAATGATCCTCTCTCGTAATAATACCTTAATGAAACTTTCTAGATTCTTGTACCTCACATTGTTTGGGTGTTGAAAATTGGATTATTTACTTTGAATGAATTTTTGGGTGAGAGTGGTATGTGATTTGAGGGAAAATGCCCATAATTGATACTAATAAGGATCCTTGTTGTAATCCTTGTAACATGATTATTTAGATCACCTATTTTGACTAGTCATTTGAACATGGATAGTTATTTGGTATAACCAAGTTATATGATTCATTATAGAACTCACACCTCATTTAGTGGATCCATATAGATCATGGAAGTTTTTGGCAATGGACATGCAACCAAGAAAGAGTTTCTGTATGGAACTTGTTTTCCGAAGACCCAAGAGACTAGATGTAAACCTAGAAAATAGTCAGGTTGTAATTTTATTAGCTATCCTGATGTGGACCCTCTATTTTACCTAAGTTGTACCCTTGACATCCATATACATTATCTTGATATGTTAAAGTGTTTGTTTTCACTATTTGGCATCGGGGTTGCCCTGTTTGATTCATTTATTGTTATTATTCACCATGATTGTAACGCCCTGACCCTAGATACCCATAGTCGGTGCATTATTACATAATATTGTAATGATCACAAAGGATCAAGTCTCGAAAGACCGATTAGTTTAGTAGTCTTGGAAACAATAGATATATTCATAAGTCTAACATTACATCATAAGGTAAAAAAACTACAACAACATCTTGTCTTCATATCCCCTCATACTATCCCTACGGGTCATTCATAAATTACTTCTTCACATCCTAGGAAAAGATAAAACATTGAAAGGGGTGAGCTCAGATGCTCAGTAAGGATAAAAATATAGCAGAAGCTTTCATAAATAAGAATAAACATTCAAGGAAATGTATAACTAAAACAAAAGCCTTTTAAACTTGAACATCAACATAGTATGGAAAAAATAAAATGCAATACTGCCATTTACATATTTACATGGATATTCTATTAATCTAATAATCACATGCAATATCAATAACCACTTCCATAATGATGGAATGCATAATTCCAGACTATCATAACCACATAGCCAAGGCCTTGTGCCAAGACTACAAATAAGATTTTGTCAAGGCCTTGTGAAAAGACACTAGTTTGTCTCATGAGACCTACCGATGCATCGAGGAGCTATAGCGGGCCCCACCCATCACTTACTAAGTCTAATGAATTCCTCATATGAAAAGTTTCAAACATAAAATAAACATTTGTATTAAAACTAGCATACGAAATGTCTATACTTTATCCACAAACCATGAATGGTATAAAAATAGCACATCCACAGTCAAACATAACTCATTAGATCCAATATGGAAGATTTTATTGTATCAGATTAACCTCAATAGAGAATTATGAATTATAGATGAAAATAACCAGCAAAACTATTAGAGAGAAATATCCCACCTTTTCTTGAAATCATTTAAAAGTCGCACTATTTGTCAAGAAGTCATTTAAAAACATATTTTTGAATCAAAGTGTCCCATACCACTTTGAAACTTTTAAAAGTAATTTTAATTTTAAAACCATAATGTCTATATAAATAAATCCTTAAAACCATTTTTTAAAACATGGACATTAATGAGCAATATTTAGAAGAATAAGTCTTTAAAACATTTAAAAATTGTATTTTAGTTAGAGTTTCTAACCAAAAGAGAGTCACTTGAATACAAATAATTGATGTAATCAAAACATTGTAATATCATGAGGATAAATGGATTCATGATATACTATGTCAAAGTACATTATATACACCACATAAAAGTGATTTGGTGTATAACAATAAAGAAGTCCTAATGGAATGTAAATTGAGATGAAATCTCTCATAAAGGTCGTATCCTTAGGTTAAGGATAAATCAACGACATAGTTATGTGTGACAAATATAAATACAGTAAATATGATTGTATATTCAGTGTAAAACAATCAAAATACATTCACACATAATCTTGTAAAAACAACACCAATGAATTGGATGTTTAACTCAACAAATGGATAATGAGTTAAAATTACTCTTATCAAATTCATATCGATGACTTGAGAAATTCTCAATGGAGTGATTATGTGTATAAAAATTATATCCAAGGAAAGGGGAGTGGAAATTATGAGATAATCAGATGAATAGTGATTCCACACATAATATTGGAGTAATATAATCAATGAAATATGCGTAAATCCAAATGAGTGGAAATTGAAATTTCAAATTCCCTTATCGATTAGGTAACTTAAGAAACATACAACCATGAAAGAAGGATCATACCATGATGATATAAATATCCATAAATTAAATTATATTACACAATTAATACAATCATGGGCAATACACACACCACATGCAATAAATAAGTGGTGAACAATGGAATTCTCACGGAATTAAAAATGAGATATGAAAATCCCTTACTTTGTACTTTTTCCTTGGTCGACGGTAGGTTAACCTCCTGTATAATGGTGAAATAATTTTTATTAAATTATTAAATAATCATATACATTAATATGATATCATATATGATCTTTTAACATTGCTTTGTCAATAATATCTTAGAATTATCGTCCTTTTGGGTGTTAATTTACTCATTTTCTTTTATATGTTTTCTTACGTAAGTTGTGGTTTTCATGGATAGGATGTATATTATTCATATCCATAATGATATCAAGTCCATAAAAATTATTTTTAAATTATAAAATGATAATTATACTTGAATGGATACGATAGAGAATGAATCTCATCGCGTTCGTGGAGACGGTAGTCCGTACGTACGCACGAGCGACAATATCATTCTATTGATATTAAAATAATATATAATTGGATGGTATATCATATATAAAGAATAATTATCATGTTATATTTATTATTTACATTAATTACACATCATTATTATACCCATCCAAATAATAATTTATTGAATAACAATTACACCACGACGTGGAGACGGTAAGCCGTACGTACGCACGTATGGTGACATGTTATTCAAAGGGTGGATAGAATAATGAATATGGTTGTACCATATTTATATTAATATTACAGTATATACGAGATACTGGATTTATTATTTTATAATAGAAATAACAAAGAAAGAAGAAGGTGATGAAGAAAGGAACATGAAAAAGGTTGGTGAAATCATTACCTCTTCTTCGGGCTCTTCCTTTTGATTTGATCAAAAGGGCTCTTTAGGTTGGATATCTTATCAAAATAAGGCCTATAGGTTGTATTGAGGGAAGTTGAGAGAGTATTTGGGCAGGGTTTGGCCTAACCAAAAGGCTTTGAAGGTGTGAAGTAATGAGAAGGGGGAGTGCCCTTTTATAAGAGGGGTGAGGGGCACCTTTGGAAAAGCTAGAAATATTATTTTATAATAAATTCATATTCAGTTTCTAATGGCTCAAAAGTGGATTATTTAAAGGTTAAGGTGGGCATGGGTCGCAAACCACTCAACCAATAGAATTTAGATAGGTTTGGGTCATTATATTAACCTTATCTTTTAGTTATAACTATTAGTTAATTAGTTTGACACTTACCATGCCACTTTGTATTTTTATATTATATTGTTAGTAAACTTACTATATACATACAAGCGACCCCCAAGATGTCTATTAATGATACAAATATCATGATATAAGTGTAAAGACCCATAAAATTCAAGGGAAATTTTTTCTTAATTTTCTTTGGAATTTTACAAGAGCGCGGTTTCTGACGACACCTGATTCCGAGGCCCGGTGTGCCCGGAATCAATTTCCGAAGTTTGGCTCGGGTACGTTCAGTGAACGAACGAGCGGGTATTCCTAACTTTTGATCCGGTGCTCGGAATTGAAATCTGAGGGCACCATTGAACTCGATGCGCCGATATTCGCTTAAGGAGACCTTTTTCGAAGTTGCGTTTATTGCGGGACGAAAGTTAGTTTTTGGAGAATTATAAAAAAATTGAATAAAAATGTGGAACACTTTTTATTTTATTTTTATGTTAGTTAACTTCTCCCAAAGGGAGTTAAAGGTGGGACCCACATCCACTTAACCTCCCTTGGGAGGATTAAGTGTGGTGGGGCCCACACGAAACCCAACTTTTCAACATCTCTCAAAACTCCCTTTAACCCCACTTTTAATGTTTTGACAACTTAGCTTATTAATTAGGTTGAGTTGTTTAAACTTTTTCAAACCTTGGAAATTCAAAAAGGTTTGGTTGAGTTAATAAAATAAGCTCTTAGCTTATTTTATTTGGTTAGAGTTGTTTAGCCATCTTGAGAGGATTTGAGAGCTTTTCTTTCTTCTTCAAACTTTGACGAAGAACGCTCAAGCTTTGGCGAAGAATGCTCAAGCTCCGACTTAGAACACCGCTCCCCTCTTCTTCATAGCCGAATGTTTCCGAAGGTCGACGATGCCTTCCGTGTCAACGAAAGGGAACCCCACTTCCTCCTCGGACTTTCTTCGTCGACTTACGAAGATTCGCCAATGACATACCTCTTCGGACGTACCTCTTCGTCAACGGATTTGACGAACGATTACCGCGACGCCCGACCTCCGCGACGTTGTCTTCCGCATGACGTTGACAATCTTCGAACTTGAACCCAAGGTAGGGGTTGTTGATTATTATTTATTTATTTATTCTTGTCCGTGGTTCTAGCATGACTAACGTGAGGATATTTAAATATGTGTTTTTGTTTAACGTGAGGGGGGGGGGGGGGGGGCGGACCGCATGAACACGGCCGAACCCCCTCCTTTGTTCTTGATGTTTTATCTTGCGGTTGAAAGAAGATGGCGTGGTGCCGTCGCACCACGCAGATATTCGCACGATTATATTGCACGGCGCCGTCACGCCGTGCCATGGAAGGATCATCAAGAACGCGACGCCGTCGCGCCGCGTCGAAAGGAATCAAAGGCGCGGCGGAGGGGCGCGGTGTCGTCGCACCGCGCCGGACGACGAACACTGCGGCCGGTTCTGGTCCGCGGCGGGACGAGAAGACCGGCGGCCGGGCCGCCGGCGTCGGAAGCCGGAAAGGGGACCGGTTTGCCGGTCCCCTTGGAGAAAAACCGGCCGGCCAGGTGGCCGGCCGGAAGGCTAAAGGCCGGCGGAATTTAATTCCCCCGGCTAGCACTAAACCCCCCCCCCCCCCCATTTCAGAGGGGGGGCGGTTCATTGAGGGGGGGCAGGCGGCCCCCCGGTTCTCTTCAAAGCAGGCCCCCCATGAGGGGGGGGGGGGCGGTTTCCAAAGGCGCGGCTAAAAGCCGCGCCGCCAGTTTGATAAAGCGGGGGCTTTGCCCCCCGCGGGCGGCGACAAGCGGTGCCAGGCTGCGCTGCCGCCGGCCGGGCCGTGCCGCCGCGCCGGACCGCGCCGCCGCGCCGGTCTGCCGCCGGCCGGGTCGGGTCGACCCGGTTCGGGCCGACCCAGGGGGGTCGGGCCGGGTCGGCCCAGACCCGGACCCCCCATTTTCGGATCGTTTTCGGTCTTTTGGTCATAACCTGTGACACGGACCTACGATTGACGAACTGTCTGCGGCAACGCGATCCTTGGATCGAGACGGTCGTTTCGGTATATCGCACTCAAAGTTTCGGAATACTTTGTGCTCGGCCGGGTTGGTTCGTTCACGAAACCAACCGGGCCTTCGGAGCGGAAACGCTCATATCTTGAGCTACGGACGTCTGATTGACGTGCCGTCAGCTTTGTTGTGTTCCTCTTAGTGAGACGGATCTTTTTGCATACTCTGCCTGAGGTTTGGACGCAGGTGGAGTACGGTCGGGTTGGTTTTGCCTTAAAAACCAACCGGGCCCTGGGGACGAAAATGCCAATAACTCTCAGACCGTGCGTCCGATCGACGCGCCGTCTGTTGCGTTGAGTTCCTGTTGACGATACGAAACTTTTGGATACATCAACTCTGGACTTTGTGACAGTTGATGTATCAGCCTCTCGGCTCGTGGAGCGGACCCTCCTGTACGAGCTTGCTGTGTGCGGGAACCCTAGTGCTGGTTGCGACTGTTACTGTGACTACTACTGCAACTGCTACTGCTACTGCTACTGTGACTTCGACGACGACAGTACAGATATCCTGTGTGGATTCGACGACGACGACTACAGCACTCAGCGATCCTATGTGGATCAGTGCTACAGGTCCTGTGTGGGTCCGATCCTGTGTGGGTCTTTGCACTCAGCGGTCCTGTGTGAACCAGCGCCTACAGGTCCTATGTGGGCCCGATCCTGTGTGGGTCTTTTGCGGGGGTTAGTTACCTATCGATCCTTTGTGGGTCCGACGACTTAGATGGATCAGAGATCATCTTTATCGTCTTTCGAAGAAGTATACCTGTGTGAGCTGATTCCTGTTGTTTTCTTGTGTGGATTGTGTTGTGCTATCTAGTGTGGATTTCGTTTTGTTTTCCTGTGTGGAATACGTTTACTTTCCTGTGTGGACTGAGTTGTACTTGGGCTCGGAGGTTAGAGCATATTTGAAATTGATGACTTAGGTATATGTATGGGCATATACCTAAGCAGTGTCGGTTGTTACATCGTGATTGTACCTTTCTTCGTGGTTTATCCTTTGTGGATTTGAGAGACCTTCAGGGGTCTCGGGGTCCCTACTGAGTAGCTTATACTCACCCCTGCACGGGCTTTTCCCGCACTACGTTGTGTTGGTTGCAGACGACGAACAGCGTTGATCTTAGCTGAGGCTTGCAGAGCAGGACGGTACCTGAAGGTGGACCACTGGGAGGGACGTGCTCGGAGCGGACGGTGGGACCCGTGGAGCAGTGGAGCTATCTGTACCCACCCTTCAGGTGGGATTTCCAGTGGACAGCTCGGTGTAGCGGCTTTTACTTTTCAGTTGCTGTTTTCCCTTTCGAGTTGTACTTTACTTTCAGTTTGGGTTTGTATACTGGACCATTTACTTTTCCGCACTTTCAGTTGTACTCTGCTTTTGCATAGTGTTTACTTTCCGCTTGCTTACTCTGTGGTGTTTGTTTACTTTACAAAGGCAATGCCTTCCCTTTTTTCCGGGATTTACGCCTTGGTGCTAGTCGCCAGCCCCTGACCTATGGAAGGCGGGCTTGGGGTAGTCACGGCATGGACCCCGAGGGCGGGTCGTGACAAATTGGTATCAAAGGAGTTCGGTTCTATCGTGAACTCTGATCTTTTCTATGTGAAGCAATAATGTTTAGCATATTGAGTGTGGTTATAAGTCCAGGGAGTCCAGTGTTGGTGTGGCGGCCGACGTATCCATACACCAGGACCCTGAATTCTGATTTCTGACTTAATGCACGAAAACATTGATTGCGTGTGTGTTTCAAAGTTTTCTTTGTGATTACTTATATCAGCTCACCAGGTATACTGTTCAGACCGTGGCGCACCTGTTTCCTTTTCAGGATGGCCCCACGATGGCAGCCAGCTAGGGTTCTGAGAGTCGAGTGTGACGACAGCCCACCGAGCGACGAGGCCTCTGTGCAGGGCCCTTTGTCAGCAGTGGCACCGGCGGTAGCTCTACCTGTCGAGCCACCGATACTTCCAGCACCAGCCGCTGACGATGCACGTTGCCTCAGCGCACTGCATGAGTTTCAGCGCCAGCGACCACCCAGGTTTCTCGGGGAGACGGATCCCCAGGCAGCAGAGGACTGGCTGGAGGCAGTGGTACGTGTGTTTAGGCTAGTGAGGACACCAACAGACCTCATGGTGATCCTCGCTGCGAGCCTACTACATGCAGCAGCAGGACGATGGTGGAGCTTGATGCTCCAAGTGCACGATGAGGCATCTCTACTTTGGATGGACTTTGAGAGCCTCTTTCGCTCGGAGTTCGTCCCAGCCACCCTTCATGCGGTGCGTATCCAGGAGCTTCTTCAACTGCGGCAGGGCAGCATAACGGTCACTCAGTACTCGGCGAGATTTACTGATCTCTCGCGCTACTCGACCGACATGGTACGGGACCCATTCTTCCGGGCCCGGACCTTCGAGCAGGGTTTGAGACATGAGATCAGGGCATCGCTGATCTCCCTCAGCATACCGACTCAGACAGGAGTACTGGAGCGGGCCCTTCTGATCGAGAGCTTCCTTGCTGAGTCTACACCAGCGCAGCGACCCACCGCAGGGCGGCACGTGGCAGAGTCATCTGCAGCAGGCAGTCGACGGATGACTCAGGGGTCCATACAGACCAGACCCTCAGGCAGACGACCTCAGGGCACTGGCTCAGCAGTGTGGGGCACACAGCGAGGAGCCAGTCTTTCGAGATGCAGACAGTGCTACTCGTGCGGCGGGCAGGGCCACATGGCTCGAGACTGCCCGACCCGCCATGCTGAGGAGCAGCAGACAGTTGAGGGACCACCGAGGCAGAGGCAGAGGGTCGACCGTGGAGGTCCGCAGGGACGAGGCGGACGAGGCAGAGGAGCTGGACGAGCAGTCGGTGGTGGGCGACGCTTTGAGGCTCTGCCACCACCACCACCAGGAGGTCCACCCCGACCACAGGGAGCTGGCGGGCAGAGACAGGCACAGCTCCCGGCAGCAGAGTCCTATGACCACGGCGCACCCGAGGTGATTCGAGGTACTATCTGTGTCTATTCCACCCTTGCTGCAGTTCTTATAGACACAGGAGCGAGTCACTCTTTCATAGCCGATGCCCTTGTTCGGAGCTCGGAGATTCTGACAGAGCCGTTGGCTCGATCCTTACGACTAGAGACTCCTACGGGAGCAGACTCGACGATTACGCACTGGTGCCGGCAGTGTGAGATTACTCTAGGAGGTGCTAGTTTCGGCTGGGATCTTCTTGTAGCAGCGTCGAGGCCTTACGACGTCATCTTGGGCATGGATTGTCTATCTACGGTCCATGCACAGATTGACTGTTTTAGGCGCAAGGTGCGATGTGTACGCACCGACGGGAGTAGGTTCACCTTCACCGGCGAGAAGGGAGCCTTGGCAGCACAGGATGGACTTCCGCGGAGGAGAGGACAACCCATTACTCATCAGTTAGCTAGCCTCATCCTTGGAGCAGTTGACGTGCGGAGTCCTGGTTTTCCTGCAGTGGTGGATCAGTTTGCAGACATTTTTCCTGACGATGTTCCAGGGCTACCTCCTCATAGAGAGGTAGACTTTTATATTGACTTGTACCCCGGGACAGCCCCGATATCCACTCCAGCATATCGGATGGCCCCCGCTGAGCTTCGAGAGCTACGGGTATAGTTGGAGGACTTGCAGGGCAAGGGGTTCATCCGACCCAGTGTTTCACCCTGGGCTTCCCCGATATTGTTCGCCAAGAAGGCGGACGGGAGCTTGCGACTTTGTGTTGACTATCGTCTCCTGAACCAGGTGACAGTGAGGAACAAGTATCCGCTACCGAGGATTGATGACCTCTTTGATCAGCTCAAGGGAGCACGGTGGTTCTCGAAGATAGACCTCAGGTCAGGTTATCATCAGCTCAGAGTCAGAGACAAGGATGTGCAGAAGACGGCCTTCAGATGTCGGTATGGCCACTATGAGTTCTTGGTTATGCCTTTCGGTGTAACCAATGCTCCAGCAGTGTTCATGGCTCTCATGAACAGGATCTTTCAGCCATACCTCGATCAGTTTGTCATGGTCTTCATCGACGACATTCTGATTTACTCTATGACTGAGGAGGAGCACGCCTATCACTTGCGAGTTGCACTAGACACACTCCGAGAGCACCAGCTTTATGGTAAGCTCTCAAAGTGCCAGTTCTGGATACGTGAGGTCCACTTCTTAGGACGCGTTATCTCTGAGGCGGGAGTTGCAGTGGATCCTGCGAAGATTGAGGTTGTGTTAGCATGGGAGCCACCCAGGAGCGTGACTGAGGTTTGGAGTTTCTTGGGACTAGCTGGATACTATCGGAGATTCGTGCCAGACTTCTCTAGAGTTGCGGCACCACTCACAGCTTTGACGAAGAAGGGGAAACCCATCGTGTGGTCAGACAGATGTCAGCAGAGCTTCCAGGAGTTGAGACAGAGATTGACCAGCGCACCTATCTTGAGGTTGCCTGAGGAAGGAGTAGGGTACGTAGTCTACTGCGATGCATCAAGGACTGGACTCGGATGTGTTCTGATGCAGGAGCGGGCAGTGATCGCTTATGGATCACGTCAGTTGAGGCCGCATGAGCAGAAATACGCTACCCATGACCTGGAGTTAGCAGCAGTGGTCTTCGCTCTGAAGACATGGCGACACTATCTGATGGGCGAGCGCTTTACAGTCTTTTACGATCATCAGAGTCTCCGGTATATCTTCTCACAGAAGGACCTGAACCTGAGACAGCGGCGATGGCTCGAGTTCCTCTAGGACTATGACTTTGAGATAGTCTATACTCCTGGGAAGGGGAACGTAGTAGCCGATGCCTTCAGCAGGAGGACGGGAATTCAGCTACTTGAGGAGGCGACAGAGCAGCTAGCCTCTTTGCAGATATCCTTTGTAGATAGAGATGGAGCAGCCTTCCTTCAGTCTCTCACAGTCACTCCTCCACTACTGCAGCGAGTCAGGGAGGCACAGCGTGGGGACGCTGACTGTGAGACACGGCGTGCACAGATATCCTCGGGACAGGCACCTGATGGTTTCTCCCTTGGAGCAGAGTACGACATCCTTTTCAGAGGACGTACCATGGTACCAGTCACTTTGCGAGAGGAAGTGCTGAGAGAGTTTCACACTTCTCCTTTGGTGGTACATCCTGGAGTGGCGAAGATGTACCAGGACCTCAGACGACCGCACTGGTGGCCGGGTATGAAGAAGGCAGTAGCAGAGTTCGTTTCACGATGCCTCACCTGCCAGCAGGTGAAGGCAGAGCATCAGGTACCAGCAGGCTTGGTACAGCCCTTGGAGGTTCCGGAGTGGAAGTGGGATGGCATATATATGGACTTTGTGACTGGACTTCCACGCACTTCCAGAGGTCGCGACTCCATCTGGGTGATTTTTGACCGACTCACCAAGTCGGCACACTTCTTACCCATCAGAGAGCAGGGCTCAGTGGAGAGCTTGGGACGTCTCTACGTTCAGGAGATTATGCAGCTCCACGGTGTTCCATCTTCTATCGTCTCCGATCGAGATGCTCGCTTTACTTCCTGGCTTTGGAAGGGGTTACAGGAGGCATTCGGGACGCAGCTACGTCTGAGCACAGCCTTTCAGCCTCAGACGGATGGTTAGACGGAGAAAACCATTCAGACTCTCGAGGACATGCTCCACGCATGTGTCCTAGACTTTGGTCGTAGCTGGGAGGACCACCTACCATTGGTGGAGTTTGCGTACAACAACAGCTACCACTCCACCATCGGGATGGCACTATACGGGGCGTTGTACGGCCGACCTTGTAGATCTCCTTTGTGCTGGACAGACCCTGGGGAGTCAGCACTGGTGGGACCGGAGATGGTCCAGGCCACGACAGAGAAGGTCCAGGTCATCCAGGAGCGGATGAGGACAGCTCAGAGCCGGCAGAAGTCATATACTGACAGGAGTCGGAGGCCACTGGAGTTCGAGGATGGCGACCACGTCTTCTTGCGGGTCTCACCTCGATGTGGTATTCGGAGATTTGGCCGAGGCGGCAAGTTATCTCTGTGCTTCATCGGACCCTTCCAGGTCCTCAGCAGGGTTGGCGAGGTGGCTTATCGCCTAGCTCTGCCACCTCAGTTGCACCGGGTGCACGACGTCTTCCACGTATCCCAGCTGAGGAGATACGTGCACGACCCGACGCACATCATTGACCATGGGGAGCTTGACGTTGACGATGGGGCGACTTTTACGGAGGTCCCGGTGGAGATAGAGGATCGACAAGAGCGGGTCCTACATGGGCGATCGATTCCTCTTGTGCGCATCAGATGGCAGCACGGGAATCTCCAGGAGAGCACATGGGAGTGGGAGGCTCAGATGCGTGCTCAGTACCCTCATTTGTTTCCCTAGTTTTTGATGTATCTTTACGGGGACATAAAGCCCTGAGGTGGGAGTATTGTAAAGACCCGTAAAATACAAGGGAAATTTTTTCTTAATTTTCTTTGGAATTTTACAAGAGTGCGGTTTCTGACGGCACCTGATTCCGAGGCCCGGTGTGCCCGGAATCAAATTTCCGAAGTTTGGCTCGGGTACGTTCTGTGAACGAACGAGCGGGTATTCCTAGATTTTGATCCGGTGCTCGGAATTGAAATCCGAGGGCACCGTTGAACTCGCAGCGCCGATATTCTATTAAGGATACCTTTTCCGAAGTTGCGTTTCTTGCGGGACGAAAGTTAGTTTTTGGGAGAATTATAAAAAAATTGAATAAAAATGTGGAACATTTTTTATTTTATTTTTATGTTAGTTAACTTCTCCCAAAGGGAGTTAAAGGTGGGACCCACATCCACATAACCTCCCTTGGGAGGATTAAGTGTGGTGGGGCCCACAAGAAACCCAACTTTTCAACTTCTCTCAAAAACTCCCTTTAACCCCACTTTTAATGTTTTGACAACTTAGCTTATTAATTAGGTTGAGTTGTTTAAACTTTTTCAAACCTTTGAAATTCAAAAAGGTTTGGTTGAGTTAATAAAATAAGCTCTTAGCTTATTTTATTTGGTTAGAGTTGTCTATCCATCTTGAGAGGATTTGAGAGCTTTTCTTTCTTCTTCAAACTTTGATGAAGAACGCTCAAGCTTTGGCGAAGAACGCTCAAGCTCCGACTTAGAACACCGCTCCCCTCTTCTTCGTAGCCGATTGTATCCGAAGGTCGACGACGCCTTCCGTGTCAACGAAAGGGAACGCTGCTTCCTCCTCGGACTTTCTTCGTCGACTTACGAAGATTCTCCAATGACATACCTCTTCGGACGTACCTCTTCGTCAACGGATTTGACGAACGATTACCGCGACGCCCGACCTCCGCGACGTTGTCTTCCGCGGGACGTTGACAATCATCGAACTTGAACCCAAGGTAGGGGTTGTTGATTATTATTTATTTATTTATTCTTGTTCGTGGTTCTAGCATGACTAACGTGAGGATATTTAAATATGTGTTTTTGTTTAATGTGAGGGGGGGTCGGACCGCATGAACACGGCCGAACCCCCTCCTTTGTTCTTGATGTTTTATCTTGCGGTTGAAAGAAGATGGCGTGGTGTCGTCGCACCACGCAGATATTCGCACGATTATATTCCGCGGCGCCGTCGCGCCGCGCCGTGGAAGGATCATCAAGAACGCGACGCCGTCGCGCCACATCGAAAGGAATCAAAGGCGCGGCGGAGGGGCGCGGTGCCGTCGCACCGCGCCGGACGACGAACACCGCGGCCGGTTCCGGGCCGCGACGGGACGAGAAGACCGGCGGCCGGGCCGCCGGCGTCAGAAGCCGGAAAGGGGACCGGTTTGCCGGTCCCCTTGGAGAAAAACCGGCCAGCCAGTTGGCCGGCTGGAAGGTTAAAGGCCGGGGGAATTAAATTCCCCTGGCCAGCAATAAACCCCCCCCCAGCCCATTTAAGAGGGGGGGGGGGGGGGGGCGCTTCATTGAGGGGGGGGGGGGGGGGTAGGCGGCCCCCCAGTTCTCTTCAAAGCAGGCCCCCACGAGGGGGGGGGGGGGGGCGGTTTCCAAAGGCGCGGCTAAAAGCCGCGCCTCCAGTTTGATAAAGCGGGGGCTTTGCCCCCCGCGCGCGGCGACAAGCGGCGCCAGGCCGCGCCGGACCGTGCCGCCGCGCCGGACCGCCACCGGCCGGGCCGGGTCGGGTCGACCCGGTTCGGGCCGACCCAGGGGGGGTCGGGCCGGGTCGGCCCGGACCCGGACCCCCCATTTTCGGATCGTTTTCGGTCTTTTGGTCATAACATGTGCCACGGACCTCCGATTGACGAACCGTCTACGGAAACGCGATCCTTGGATCGAGACGGTCGTTTCGGTATATCGAACTCAAAGTTTCGGAATACTTTGAGTTCGGCCGGTTTGGTTCGTTCACGCAACCAACCGGGCCTTCGGAGCGGAAACGCTCATATCTTGAGCTACGGACGTCCGATTGACGTGCTGTCAGCTTTGTTGTGTTCCTCTTAGTGAGACAGATCTTTTGGCATACTTCGCCTGAGGTTTGGACGCAGGTGGAGTACGGTCGGGTTGGTTTTTCCTTAAAAACCAACCGGGCCCCGGGGACGAAAATGCCAATAACTCTCAGACCGGGCGTCCGATCGACGCGCCGTCTGTTGCGTTGAGTTCCTGTTGACGATACGGAACTTTTGGATACATCAACTCTGGACTTTGTGACAGTTGATGTATCAGCCTCTCGGCTCGTGGAGCGGACCCTCCTGTACGAGCTTGTTGTGTGCGGGAACCCTAGTGCTGGTTGCGACTGTTACTGTGACTACTACTGCTACTGCTACTGTGACTGCGACGACGACAGTACAGAGATCCTGTGTGGATTCGACGACGACGACTACAGCACTCAGCGATCCTACATGGATCGGTGCTACAGGTCCTGTGTGGGCCCGATCCTGTGTGGGTCCGATCCTGTGTGGGTCTTTGCGCTCAGCGGTCCTGTGTGAACCAGCGCCTACAGGTCCTATGTGGGCCCGATCCTGTGTGGGTCTTTTGCGGGGGTTAGTTACCTATCGATCCTTCGTGGGTCCGACGAATTAGATGGATCAGAGATCATCTTTATCGTCTTTCGAAGAAGTATACCTGTGTGATCTGATTCCTGTTGTTTTCCTGTGTGGATTGTGTTGTGCTATCCTGTGTGGATTTCATTTTGCTTTCCTGTGTGGAATACGTTTACTTTCCTGTGTGGACTGAGTTGTACTTGGGCTCGGAGGTTGGAGCGTATTTGAAATTGATGACTTAGGTATATGTATGGGCATATACCTAAGCAGTGTCGGTTGTTACTTCGTGATTGTACCTTTCTTCGTGGTTTATCCTTTGTGGATTTGAGAGACCTTCAGGGGTCTCGGGGTCCCTACTGAGTAGCTTATACTCAACCCTGCACAGGCTTTGCCCGCACTACGTTGTGTTGGTTGCAGACGACGGACAGAGTTGATCTTAGCTGAGGCTTGCAGAGCAGGACGGTACCTGAAGGTGGACCACTAGGCGGGACGTGCTCGGAGCGGACGGCGGGACCCGTGGAGCAGTGGAGCTATCTGTACCCACCCTTCAGGTGGGATTTCCAGTGGACAGCTCGGTGTAGCGGCTTTTACTTTTTAGTTGTTGTTTTCCCTTTCGAGTTGTACTTTACTTTCAGTTTGGGTTTGTATACTGGCCCATTTACTTTTCCGCACTTTCAGTTGTACTCTACTTTTGCTTAGTGTTTACTTTCCGCTTGCTTACTCTGTGGTGTTTGTTTACTTTACAAAGGCAATGCCTTCCCTTTTTACTAGGATTTACGCCTTGGTGCTAGTCGCCAGCCCCTAGCCTATGGAAGGCGGGCTTGGGGTAGTCACGGCACGGACCCCGAGGGCGGGTCGTGACAATAAGTCTCTTGGCCTAACCGTATATTTTTAGGAATTTAATATCAATTAATAATATAATATTTGTTTTAAAAACTCTTTTATGTCAATTTTGACACTATTCAATAATTTATTTTTGTAAAAATCATAACAGAATGATTACTTCGAAAACGGTTAATTAAAGTAATCCTAACATGTCATATTATCTTATAAAAATAGTTTAATTCATAAAAAGTCTCAAATTATATTTATTTGGGTATTTATAATATCATTTATTTTAATTTTTCACTTTTATGGTAATTACTGCATCATCATTGTGTCATAAATAAATTTAATTTTTTAATGTCTAAAAATTATAATTAAAATATCAATATGTAGGAAATCTATTTTAGCTTTCTAATTAATATTTATAGTCTAAAATCCAACATATATAACCCTATGTAACAATTGTTTTGCTAAAAGATATATGCTTGTGTCATTTTTGTATTTATTTTAACTTAATTAAAATAAAGTGACCCTATCACTTTAAAGTGGATCCATGGGGTCCCGAAATCGACCCAAAGATGCCCATGGTCGGTCATGTATCAACCAATAGGGTTAAGACATGTTTTAGGGTAATTTAGTATTATTATAATATAATTTTTTAACCCTTATTTACCGGATTTACCCTTTAACCAATGTAAATAAAATATTTACCGAAGTAATTATTCAAAATGTCTAAAAATAAAAGTTACCTATTTACACAATTTGAACATCCTGATTCCAAATATGGAATCCATTTTTCCAAATTCAAAATACAGAAGTGGCAGAAATTAATTTAAAATTAATTCCCGTTGTTAAAACCAAAAGCGTGTTTTTAAGAGATAATAACTATCAAAAGATTGACACTTGTTTATGTCTGGTTTAATTGTGAAATTATGTCCAATGACAAACATTGAATTAAATGGTAAAAATATATTATAAATATACTTTAAAACCACTCAAATTCATAATTTACCAATATTATTTATTTTGATTAAAAAAGTTGTTTTTAATTAAAATTTAGTAATTTTCACTATTCATCAAAATATGAAAGTTATCCAAAAAGTACCAAAATTTCACCCTAGGCTAATTTCGATATTACAAATCCAAAAATGAAGTTCATTTTGAGAGATAGAATTTATAAAATTTCAAAAATTAGGTATTACTATTCATAACGGCTAGTTCGATTGGTTGTGGTGTGTTAGAATCTCGAAGTTGCGTACAACGCACGCCATTGCATTATTCAAAGGGAAACGTTCTGTGGAAGCTTGGGGTGTTACATTCTCCCCTCCTTCAATAAATTGCGTCCTCACAATTTTTTAAAATTGGGCTTGAGAATATAATGGAAAGTCCCACATCGGAAAGACAGTCAATAAAACTATCACTTTAAAAGAAAGGAAGAGAGGTATAAAGGTCACCCAAGATAACCCATACTGGGATTCCACGTAGGAAAACATGGATATGGATGATAAACTAAGTGTTCAGTTTTGATGGAGAGGGATAGAAAACATGATCAGGAGAAAGTTAACAATAAGAAAATCACAAACTTGTGTTGGGACAAACGGTCCTTAGTCTCCCAGTAGGAAAAGTAAACGAACAACATTTTTTTTTGTTTTAAGTTACATTACATATGGATGAGGAATTAATTTATGATATTGACTAAGAACATAAAGAGATATACTTACTTTTTAAGTAGATTTTAATAACTTTTTACTACTAACTCAGTTTTTTGAACAATGAGTATTCAAGAATACTTGGCCATAATGAAAGAGCTAGAATAAACTTCTATAGAAATACATGATCCATGTAGGATAAACTATATATTTAACTTGTATTTAGAGAATAATCAAAACCAAAATGGTTAGTATAATATCTGATGACCCCCCAAATGGATATTCCATTAGAGAAAAGAAAACTAATCTTAATTTCTAAAATTAAACCATCAATACCCCAAAGTTAAATAAATATCATTCAATAATAAATTGTCCTTAAAATCCTTTAATATAATCCAAACTAATATTGAAACTCAAAACTTATAAGAATGTAGTCTTCCATGTTAAATTGTATCTCCAAATGACATTAATTTCTCTTAAAGTCACATCCTTAAAAGTAATTAACCTAATCATTTCCATAAACAGCCCAAATCACTATAAATCCATAATAAAAACATAGAAAAAAATCCACCATTACTCTTCAAATGAAATCACATACTATTCTATTTTCCTTGGGCATATAGTGTTCACAACAAAGCGAAAAACTTCCAAAATAACATCTATCACTTAATCACCAAATCATTTTCCTATACCAATGGTATTCATTTAAAAAGACATAAGAACCCAAAAAAACTTAGTATTGATCAGTAAAATTATTTAACTAAAAATAATTAGTCACACTATCCAGGGACTTCACGTAGTCCAGTGGTATGCGATAAATCCCAACCGCACTTTAGTTGTGGGTTTGATTCCCACAGCTTTGTCTGACGCGACGGGTTGTCACACGGTCTGCGTGTTGTCCTTTTTCAAAACTATATTTTATAATATTACCAAAATGAAATAAATTTCTCAAAATAACCATAACATAATTTAACCACAAATCTTATCTCATACCTTGCATTTTCATCCCAAATTATGATAACTTATAATTCTCTCAAACCCCAATGATCATATAAAACCAAATGGTTATTTATACCTATATCCACAAGAGAAGAGATAATTCTTCCTCAAATATCATTCCCACATGGAAAACTGCGGGGTTACAAATAAAAGAGAAAATTATTCCAAAGTAAACCCATCAACAAGGAGCACTAATACTTTTTAAACATTTCTCCAACCATTTATTTCCACATAGCTTCTTCTTTGACCAAGAAAATATCCTATAGAATAGGGAATTCACTCGGGTAATGGCTAGGTCCCCTACATTTACGGCAAATGACTGTAAATGGACTCTTGGGACCATTTTTATCTTCTTCCATAGTACTCTTCATTTTTCTTCGGCAATTCTTCAATTTATGTCCTTCTTTCCCACATGTAAAGCATTTCTTTGTCCCATTGAGACACTTTCCTGGGTGGCTCCTTCCACATTTCCTGCATAATGGAAATTGAGGATTCCTTTCTCTATGGTCTCCACTGCTGGAGCTCTTATCATTCATCACCTTTATCTTCTTTGTTGAGTTCGGGAATTGGTTAATATATATATTGTTGATCATATTTTTGGAAAATTGATTTGGCATAAAGATGATTTCTTTTATGCCTATCAACATTCCATTTTGTTGCTCATTTCCACCACTGTTCCCACCCTATACATCATTCTCAAAGTCACTATGACTTCCTTGGAATCCAGCCATTGACTAAAACCAGAAATAATTGCGTAAGAACAGTAGTCATAAAATAATTTAGAGATTAACATGTCACCATATTCTCAATTTGAAACACATTAGAATTAACCAAGTTCATTTACTCTCATCTTATATATTTAATACTTCAAATCGTTTAGTAAAGAAAATGTAAATTATCCTAAGCATATCCCCCCGGGAGTGTCGTAACCAAGAGTGTAGCAAGGCACGTTGTCGTGCACCAGTTCCCGTTCGAGTCTAGCTCAAAGTGGTGTTTTTGGGTTTTACCCCAAGGTACATCTGTGCCAGAGCTGCCTCTACCTGCTCGTATCCAGACAGGGATGTATTTCTTGGAAAACTCACAAAATCTCTACAATACCAAAAATCTAGGAAGTTCTTATATACTAATCATCAATGTTCATCTTAGGTATACGTGCTCTAATCAGAGTTTATCTAAATCTAGCTCCCAAGGTTTGTACTAAACGTCCTCTGATACCAACTGTAATGCCCCGACCCTAGATACATAGATTCGGTGCATTATTACATAACATTGGAATGATCACAAAGGATCAAGTCTCGAAAGACCGATTAGTTTTGTAGTCTTGGAAACACTAGATATATTCATAAGTCTTACAGTACATCATAAGGTAAAAAAACTACAACAACATCTTTTCTTCATATCCCCTCATACTACCCTTGCAGGTCATTCATAAATTACTTCTTCACATTCTGGGAAAAGATAAAACATTGAAAGGGGTGAGCTCAGATGCTGAGTAAATATAAAAATATAGCAGAAGTATTCATAAATAAGAATAAGCATTCAAGGCAATGTATAACTAAAACAAAAGCCTTTTAAACATGAACTTCAACATAGTGTGGCAAAAATAAAATGAAATAATTCCATTTACTTATTCACATGGATATTCTAATAATCGAATAATCACATGCAATATCAATAACCACTTTCATAATGATGGAATTCATAATGCCAGACTATCATAACCACATAGCGAAGGCCTCGTGCCAAGACTACAAATAAGATTTTGTCAAGGCCTTGTGCCAAGACACTAGTTTGTCTCATGAGACCTACCAATGCATCGAGGAGCTATAGCGGGCTCCACCCGTCACTTACTAAGTCCAATGCATTCCTCATATGAAAAGTTTGAAACATAACATAAACATTTGTATTAAAACTAGCATACGAAATGTCTATACTTTATCCACAAACCATGAATTGTATAAAAATAGCACATCCACAGTAAAACATAACTCATTAGATACAATATGGAAGATTTTATTGTATCATATTAACCTCAATAGAGAATGATGAAGGATAGATGAAAATAATCATCAAAACTATTAGAGATAAATATCCCACCTTTTCTTGAAATCATTTAAAAGTCCCACTATTTTCCAAGAAGTCATTTAAAAACATATTTTTGAATCAAAGTTTCACATACCACTTTGAAACTTTTAAAAGTAATTTTAATTTTAAAACCATAATTTCCATATAAATAAATCCTTAAAAGCATTTTTTAAAACATGGACATTAATGAGCAAGATTTAGAAGAATAAGTCTTTAAAACATTTAAAAATTGTATTTTAGTTAGAGTTTCTAACCAAAAGAGAGACACTTGAATAAAAATAATTGAGGTAATCAAAACATTGTAATATCATGAGAATTAAGGGATTCATGATATACTATTTCAAAGTACATTATATACACCACATAAAAGTGATTTGGTGCATAACAACAAAGAAGTCTCAATGGAATGTAAATTGGGATGAAATCTCTCATAAAGGCCGTATCCGTAGGTTAAGGATAAATCAACGACATATTTATGTGTGACAAATATAAATACACTAAATATGATTGTATATTCAGTGTAAAACAATCAAATGACATTCACACATAATCTTGTAAAAACAACACCAATGAATTGGATGTTTAACTCAACAAATGGAGAATGAGTTAAAATTACTCTTATCAAATTCATTTCAATGACTTGAGAAATTATCAATGGAGTGATTATGTGTATAAAAAGTATATCCATAGAAAGGGGAGTGTAAATTATGACATAATCAAATGAATAGTGATTCCAGACATAATCTTGGCGTAATATAATCAATGAAATATGCGTAAAGCCAAATGAGTGGAAATTGAAATTTCAAATTCCCTTGTCGATTAAGTAACTTAAGAAACATACACCCATGAAAGAAGGATCATACCATGATGATGTAAATATCCATAAATTAATGTATATTACACAATGAATACAATCATGGGCATTACACACCCCACATTCAATAAATAAGTGGTGAACAATGGAATTCTCACGGAATTAAAACTGAGATAAGAAAATCCCCTTACTTTGTACTTTTTCCTTTGTCGACGGTAGGTTAACCTCCTGTATAATGGTGAAATAATTGTTATTAAATTATTCAATAATCATATACATTAATATTATATCATATATTATCTTTTAACATTTCTTTGTTAATAATATCTTAGAATTATCGTCGTTTCGGGTGTTAACTTACTCATTTTCTTCTATATGTTTTGTTACGTAAGCCGTGGTTGTCATGGATAGGTTTTATATTATTCATATCCAGAATGATATCAAGTCCATAAACATTATTTTTAAATCATAAAATGATAATTATACTTGAATGGATACGATAGAGAATGAATCTCATCGCGTTTGTGTAGACGGTAGTCCGTACGTACGCACGAGCGACAATATCATTCTTTTGATATTAAAATAATATATAATTGGATGGTATATCATATATACAGAATAATTATCATGTTATATTTATTATTTACATGAATTACACATCATTATTATACCCATACAAATAATAATTTATTGAATAACAATTACACCACGACGTGGAGACGGTAAGCCGTACGTACGCACGTATGGTGACATGTTATTCAAAGGGTGGATAGAAAAATGAATATGGTTGTACCATATTTATAATAATATTACAGTATATATGAGATACTGGATTTATTATTTTATAATAGAAATAACAAAGAAAGAAGAAGTGGAAGAAGAAAGAAACTTGAAAAGGGGTGGTGAAATCATTACCTCTTCTTCAGGCTCTTCCTTTTGATTTGATCAAAAAGGATCCTTAGGTTGGATTTCTGATCAAACTAAGGCCTCTATGTTGTATTGAGGGAAGTCTAGAGAGTATTTGGTCAGGGTTTGTCCTAACCAAAAGGCTTTTAAGGTGTGAAGTAATGAGAAGCGGGAGTTCCCTTTTATAAGAGGGGTGAGGGGCACCTTTGGAAAAGCTAGAAATAATATTTCATAATAAATTCATATTCGGTTTATAATGGATCCAAAGAGGATTATTTAAAGGTTAAGGTGGTTATGGGTCTAAAACCACTCAACCAATAGAATTTAGACAGGTTTGGGTCATTATATTAACCTTATCTTTTAGTTTTAACTATTAGTTAATTAGTTTGACACTTACCATGCCACTTTGTATTTTTATATTATATTGTTAATAAACATACTATATACATCCAAGTGGTCCATTAATGATACAACTATCATGATATAAGTCTCTTGGATGAACCTTAGATTTTTAGGAATTTAATATCAATTAATAATATAATATTTGTTTTAAAAACTCTTTTATGCCAATTTTGACACCATTCAATAATTTATTTTTGTAAAATTCATAACAGAATGATTACTTAGAAAAAAGTTAATTAAAGCACTCCTAACATGTCATATTATCCTAGAAAATTAGTTTAATTCATAAAAAGTCTCAAATTATATTTATTTGGGTATTTATAATATCAATTATTTTAATTTTTCACTATTATGGTAATTACTGCATCATCATTGTGTCATAAATAAATTTAATTATTTAATGACTTAAAATTATAAATAAAATATAATTATGTAGAAAATCTATTTTATATTTCTAATTAATATTTATAGTGTAAAAGCCAACATATATAACCCTATGTAACAATTGTTTTGCTAAAAGATATATGCTTGTGTCATTTTTGTATTCATTTTAACTTAATTAAAATAATGTGTCCCTATCACTTACAAGTGGATCCATGGGGTCCCCAAATCGACCCCAAGATGCCCATGGTCGTCCATGTATCAACCAATAGGGTTAAGACACGTTTTAGGGTAATTTAGTATTATTATAATATTATTTGTTTAACCCTTATTTACCGGATTTACCCTTTAACCATGGTAAATAAAATATTTACCGAAATAATTATTCAAAATGTCTTAAAATAAAAGTTACCTATTTACACAATTTGAACATCCTGATTCCAAATATGTAATCCATTTTTCCAAATTCAAAATATAGAAGTGGCATAAATTAATTTAAAATTAATTCCCGTTCTTAAAACAAAAAGCGTGTTTTTAAGAGATAATAACTATCAAAAGATTGACACTTGTTTATGTCTGGTTTAATTGTGAAATTATGTCCAATGACAAACATTGAATTAAATGGTAAAAATATATTATAAATATAATTTAAATCCACTCAAATTAATAATTTACCAATATTAATTATTTCGATTAAAAAAGTTGTTTTTAATTAAAATTTAGTAATTTTCACTATTCATCAAAATATGAAAGTTATCCGAAAAGTTCCAAAATTTTACCCTAGTCTAATTTCGATATTCCGAATCCAAAAATGAAGTCCATTTTGCGAGATAGAATTTATAAAATTTCAAAAATTTGGTATTACTATTCATAACGGCTAGTTCGATTGGTTATGGTGTGTTAGAATCTTGAAGTTGCGTGCAATGCACGCCATTGCATTATTCAAAGGGAAACGTACCGTGGAAGCTTGGGGTGTTAAATTGATTATATTGTAATGAATCTTCTCTTCTATCTATATCATGTTCATATTCTCTTCTTTTAATTATTATTTGATTTTATCTTGTAAAATGGCTTTCAAATATTTTCAAGAAAATGTGCCATATTTAAATGATTAAATGGAATTTTTATAGGATTGGATTGATAAATTATTTTTTAAAAAATTATTAGACCTATATTTCTAAACTAAGCCTCATAATATCTTGATTGTACTCTTAATTTATATTATCTGACTTAACTTATGAGTTAAATACATATAATCTTTTTTTTAATCTTTTTGGTCTCTTTAGCTCACACCCTAATTATATTATTTGGTGTTTATAATATTAGTGATCTTATAGTAGGTTTTTATTCTATCACCTACCATTGTGGTTTTTATTTATGGTGACCAAAGGATGGTGAATTGGGACATGGTGGGTGGACTTTAACCACACAGAGATGCGTTTTTTGGAAGATTTGTTTTATTTCTAGTTTTTTATTGTATCATTACACAAGTTATGATAATATTAATAAATAAATCTAATGATGTTTCCAAAGTATACTGTTTTATTTTAATATTTTGAGGGTGAAATAATTCACAATCATTACTTCTTAATGGCCAGGTTCTTTTTTATTGACCCAGGTAGATCTGGGATGTTATTCGAGTTAGTGGTGAATTGGATTGATTTTCAATTTAGATGGTATTATGGGTTGGTTCATTAAATTGTGACCCTCTAGACATCACTATGACAAAATTCCTATATAGAGGAAGTTTTTTTATCTGGTAGTAGTTCAAAACACCAATAATTGGTCCTCCGATGGTTTCAGAACACCGCCACAAAAATTGGTGTCAACAATCAATACTTGTCAGTTTCTTCCATTTAGCGGTGGTTTATAGAATGTGTCGTAGAATACGTATTTCATGGCAGTTTTTATGTTTCAGAAGCGGTTTTGGATTCCAAAAAATTACTATAATCTATAATTGGTTAAAACCACCACTAAAGTCTGAACCTTTAACCACAAAAAACTACCACTAATATGGATAAAACTATCACTAAGTCAATCTTTTCCAAATTTAGTAGTGGTATTTACCGCCACCCCAAAAAACCATAATATAGAAGAGGTTTAAACTGACATGAAAAATATATATATCTAGTGTTGGTTTAAACTTCCTCTATATCATGAATGATAAAAAAAGTTACAGGTTCTGCAGCCCCATAACCTATAGCCGGAACAACATAGTGAACTATTTTAATTTCAATATAAATAAGGAAGGTCCTAGTGTAATGACTTCCACCAATCCACCATAATCTAATTCTACATATCATTCTGTAGATCATGTATATCCACCTTATTCCTGATACAACTCAAAAAACAACCATGACACAACCCACCGGGTTCATGACATTTCACGCAAGACCAAGAAAATTCAACTTATGAATCCTGATGTAATAACCATGGTCATGATTCAATAGACGGCATACTCCCAAACATAAGGGAACCCAACAATCATATCATAACCTCCATTCCATAATTGAACTCTTAATTCCACAAATAATTTACCACTATCTAAATAGAACAACATCAAATCCCAATGACACTATTCCTCAAACAACAACATCTCATTATATGTCCTAGCCTTCTTGGCCCTGGATAAACACACTCGGTTACAGCGTGATAAAATTCCCCAATTGAAATTTTAGGTAGAACCAATACCTTCTTCATCACTCTCCCACCAAAATTCATCCCATGACCCCTAACATCCAAAATACATAAAATAAAGGCTTGAGAAAACATTTTACATTAAATTAGATACGTATAAAGTGATTTTATTCCTCGATAAAAAAATATATAATAATGGATTTTAAAGATTAACCACTATAGGGAAATATCGCTCAGACACAATGAACACACCTCCAACACTCTGAAAAAAGGGATCTAATTCAATAACACTTCTTCCAATCGAGAAAAAATCTATCAATATTGCCTCTATTGGGGATAACACTGAAATATAGACCACTCCATATAGAGAACCCAAAGCATTGCTAATAACCATCTAAAAAACTAGAAGCATACTAAACCCAAAGAAATTTGTATCAATGATTACCTTTTATTTTACAATGAAAATAATAATAATAAACTCACAGATTTTAAGATAGATAAAATCGCCCAACCCAAAGCATAGATCCTTGCTTGCACTCTAAGTGATCATCTCACCCTCCACTTCAACATAAATTGTAACTCATAACTCATTTCATTCATCACAACCTCCTATTAGATCATTTTATGTTTATTTATATAGTCATCAACTTCTACCAGGAAAATAAAATAATTTGTAAATAATTCAAGAAACTCAACCCATATAATTTCATTTGTGTTTCCTTAATTAATTATCCACTACTTGAAGTTGAATACTCCTATAATTCAACATCAAAACATAAGGTTAGTAAATATCACATTAATTATAAAAACATTCCAAAGACAATCATTTCATATAGGAAAACACATTCATTATCAAACCATGTCACTTATATTAACCCATCATCACAATACTTCCTTTATACATCATCATTCAACATACCGTCCCCTTGTCCCAATCTCATCTAAAATATATAAAAAATATAAAAAATACCCACATTTGAAATACTGATACATGAAGAAAACCACTCCACTAATCATCTCCCAATGATGAACTCTTCCTATCACCATCTCCATATCCATCTCTACTTCCTACTACCAACACCTATAAGACAATTATATTGAAAATTAAACTATGATTTATATTTAAATTTAAAATTAAAATCAATACAAGTTTGTGATCTAAATGATTTTGAAGTTGTGTGATTTACCTTCTCACCACAAATCATCACTTTCAATCCAAATTTTCATGCCAAAGACCTCAAATGGTAATGGTCCCAAACTCATCCAGCGCACTCGACCAGGATTTCCTTCCAAAGGACATTACCATATAGGTCATCCTGGAAGACTGAGTGGGACTGTGTGGGATTGACATTCCATAGTTTTTCATTTTTTACCATTAAATTAAATATCATTCATATTATAAGAAATATATATTAGTATAATGAAAACTAATAATAAGTTATTATAATGAAAAATAAATTCATACCCCTACTTCTTTGGAATACTCATTAACCAAACTCCCATCATAATTTTTATGAACATTCTACCACACTTCTATTTGGAATGATTTTTGGAATAAAATCTATGACTACATTTAACAATGATAAATCAAAAATCTAATATATTTAATAGATAACATTATCTAATAAATATTTAAAATAATGAAAATATTTCTAAAGTTGGTCAATTTCTAGAAAAACTATTTTACCCTGTAGTGTGATTATAACACTTCATCTATATTACTATCATTTAATCAAATAAAATATAGTTCAAAACATATATTTCAAAAAATTCATGAAGAAAAAAATAGGAGTAATAACAGATTCACATTACTAACAAACACAATTTACATAAAAATGATAATGAATGACTACACAAATGATACAAGTGGATGATTAATGAATGGATAATTGCAAATCCAATCATTTTCTTCTTCAATCATGTCAGATTCCTACTCCATCATTACTTCATCTACTTCATCCACTCTTTTAATACCAATATTTTTAATATCATGATGGAAAAATAAGTCAGCTTCCTGCTGTTGATGGGATTTAATGTTAGAGGTCAAATCTTCCACTTCATCGCCCATATCATATATGTCTCTTTGTTTTATGTGATCAACTACACTCCACCCTTCATCCATGATATATTTCAAATAATATACCAATTTGGCTTGCGATGATCAGATATATAGATCATGTAGTTCATAATCACAAACATCCATCAAGTGAGATATGTTCACGTAAGTAAATTGAAAAGTATATCTTTTAACACCCCTAATATTATCAACCCAAGTGAATCTGAATAAAACAACTGAAAAATTCCCATGGTAGTTTAATTCGATAATATTAGTCAAAATTCGATAGTTTTCCACTTTAGATAATGTTAATATTCCACTATTTTATGTTTTCAAACCCTCTTCCTGATCGACTGTACAAAATCTAAATCTATTCACATTGTAAGCGTTGAACTTTCTAGATTTTTTTAGAGAACCTTGAGCAGGAAACATCAAATATTTTAAAAAATATTCTTTAGTATCAGTATTCATGATATGAAAAAAATACATTATTATATTTACAAAATATATTTTTAAACATAATATCTGTATTGATTTCAATATTTATTAACTTAAAAGTCGTAAAAACCATTATAAAGCCCTTTATTAACAAATTTTGTTATATTTTTCTCATTTAATATTCATCCACTCATTTGTCTCTTTTTTGTATCCTCAACCCTTCAATAAATGGATCTAAAATTTCACTATTTAGCAGCACATATCGATGTACCTGTAATAATTCCATTTCTATCAATGTAACATTTGAGCTCCTCCCGACTAATCAGCTAATAGCAGGAATGATTTTTTATTTACCATGTATTTCAGATTGAGTCTTTGTGTTGTCAACAAGACCATCTCTATTTAATCTTATCTTTATGTCATCCAAGTATCTAGAACAAAAGTTCTGACACTCCTCTTCCAAATAGCCTCCAGTTTGATCTTTATTTTTCACCAATGAATTCAAATTCCCAAGATATTTTTGAAATAAATTAAAAAACATAATTATGTATTTAATGAATGGCCAATTACTATCTTCTGAAATGAAAACAATATAAATAATGGACCTATTAATTTGATACATACATCGATAATGTATGATACCTCAAAATTTAGCTTCCTCAACCAAATGCACAGTTAAATGCATCATGACAGTAAAAAAATGGAGGAAATATCATCTCCAATGCACAAAGTGTCAATAAAAATATATCCTGAAGGTTGTAAAACTAACATGGATGTAGAGGTTTTGCACATAATTTTCAAAAACAATCCTCCAAATATGTATCACATGAATATTATTCCTCAACAAATTAAATTTACAATATGAAATTTTTAAGAATATACATTTTTTCTTCCATTATTTTCTTCCAATTTCACTTGATGATGCACTTCGATCTCGTTTCCCAATATCATTCAATTGACACACCTTCCCAATTTTTGTTTCAACATTTCCAATTTGTGCCAATATTTCAAAACATGTTAACAAATTTGGAGGTGGATTATGATCAGTGAAACCATTGAATTTTTACTTGTTCATCCGAAATCTATGAGATGCGTTGAAAAATCTTCGATGACACAAGAAGAACCATTTTCTACTGTGATGTAGCCGTTTGGGCTCAAAATCAAAGGTGAAAATAGGATAATCCAAACCTGTGCAGGTATTAAAAAAATATAAATTTACAAGACTAGGGAAGTCACTAATGGTCCACATTATAGAAGCTTTCATTTTGAACATTGTTCTAGAAGATTCATCATATGTCTCAACATTGTTGATATGTAACTCCTGTAATTATTCAATTGAAGGTTGAAAGTATACATCAATATCATTTCTTGGAATAGATTTTCCATGAATAATCATCGTAATGATAAAAGAAGTTTTTTGCATACACATACACGAAGGCAGATTGTGGGGAATCAAAACAACCTACCAAATGTTATAACTCGTACTCAAATTCCCAAATGGGATGAATCCATCAGCAATCAATCCCAATCACAAATTCCTAGGATCAGATGAGAAATATGGATGTAATTAATCAAATTTATTCCATGATTTTTAATCTCTTTGATGTGCCATTAACCCATCATTGTAAATATATATAGAATTCCACTTCATGTGTTCAATGGTTTTTAGTGGCATGAATAATTTTTTCAATCGAGGATTTAAAGGAAAGTAACACAAAACCATTATAGGTGTGTTCCTTTTCTTCTTCATCAGGGTAGTGTATTAATTCATACTTATAATATCACCCACAAAAGTCCATCTAGAAGAAAAAAAATTTCAATCTTGTCTGCTTGAATCCTCTCCCCAATAAAGAATACAATCATTGGGACATGCATGTATTTTTGTATAATTCAGACCATGTTGGTTAAAAACTTTTTTCATAACATAAAAATACTTAGGGATATTTTCTTCGAAAAATTCATCATGCAATAATTCCAATATCATGGACATAACCTTATTTGTAATTCCACATAGGCCATTGATATGGTAAAATTTCAGTAAAAAATAATGTTTTGAATATTTCCAATATCAAATATACAAATCTTGATTTAAGTCAACATGAAAACCCTGAAACGCATCTATCTTCTCTGTGAAGTTTTGTCTTATATTATTCTCCACAAAATCAAGAGGAGGATCCAATGATTGGTTACAATCTTGATCTATTTATTCTATAGTTTCAAAAACAACATTTTCCACATTTCTACCTATATCACCCTTAATTGGTTGTTCGGATATGTTTTTATGTTGATGTTGGTGTCATGAAGTTGCGAATGGATCATTTATAAGGTTTTTTATTTCATTTTCCATTTTTGATGATGTTGGGAGCTCATTATGTGAATTGACATGAGTTCTCAACCTTTCTGTAATTTTCGATTATCTATGCCAAATCCAACATAAATACTGAGAATGGAATTTCTTTAATATGAAGTGTTCATATACTTCATATCTATTAAACCATCTTCTAAATTTACATTTCGGACATGGAAATATTATTCTCCCATCAATAGATCAATTAGAAATTGAAAAATATAAAAACTCCTCCAAACCCTTATTATACTGTGGTGTGTTCCTCAGTAATGTGATCCAGATTTTAGCCATATATATCACAATGTACCTACACATTATGAAAAAAAATTAAAACACATAACTATTACTAAAGAAGAAAATAAATTCATATATACTAGTTGAAAAAAATATGAATATATTAAATAACCATACACTATAATCTAAATGTACGTATAACATTCTGTGAAATAATAATTACAGAAACCATTGAAAAATAATTAAACTATATTTACTATTAGAATATGTCGATGAAAAAACTGGTGTATAGTAGTGAACTTCGACCTTTATTTAATTGATACAGAACAAGGAAATATAAGGTAACTAGAAATGCCTCAAAAATTGAGTATAATGAATCCATGAAGTTCTAAATGTCTTTATTATTCTTTATCCAATTCTTTCCTTAGCTTCTATGTATAGAAAAACACAAATGGATAACATTATTAAGAAATACATTGAATCTTCTAAACATGGGTGTTTCCTAATTCTTTATCATACATTTAAAACCAAAAAAGATAGAAATTAAAATAGAAACATATTACTGTTTAAAGTATCACGTTCAAATTAAAAAATACTCAATGTATTTTATTCTTGGTATTATTTTCCAGTGATAGAGGATTTATACCATTAAAATAGATGAGCGACCCTTTTACTTAAATATAATAAGGAAATTATATACCTATATATCCCACTTAAGGGTAAAATATTTTTTACACAGACTGCATAAGGGTACCTCATTATTTTTATAATTTCCATAATGGTAACCTATAAAATATACTGTTCACATATGGATAAGATGAATTTTACACATTCTATATATAGGTAAGTTAAAATTTTATGTAAGGTTAAGAACTAATTATAATAATTGCATAAGGGTAACTAGTAAATTTGTGTAATGGCAAAATTTTACATAAACTAGTCATGTAAAGTAACTAGAAAATCTGTATAAAGGCACTCAGAAGTTATATAAGGGTAATAAGAATTTTTTAAAGCACGTATAAAAGAAAAACGTAAATTATATACACTATTTAAAGGTATCTAGTTCACTAAAAAGGGTAAATTATATTTTTTTCATGCTACTTATGGGTAGCGTAGCACAGAGGTATAGGTAAGAAACACTTGTGTAAAGGTAATAAACACTTGTGTAAATGTAAGAATCACCTGTGTAAAGGTAAGAAACACTTTTTGAAATGTAAGTAGATATTACATAAGGGTAAAACCAAGACTACTGAGTATGTGTAAGGGTAAAAATGTACATATGTAAAGGTAACATAAAAAATATAAATTCCATGTAAGGGTGATAAGAACAGTTACATAAGGAATATAAAAATACAATATAAACAACAAAGATTACATAATCAAGAAAAGAATAAAAATGATATAATATAGCACTATATAAAACTCTCCAAAATCACTAACTAACCATATCATTCAATATAAACAATAAATATTCCATTAGGAAGAAATCATGTCAAATAATATAATATAGTATTAGATAAAAATCCCTTGAATCATGAAGTAACCATATAATTAATTGGGTCATGGGATCTACCCTAGAAATAAAAATGTTGTAATAAGTTAAATAAGACTTTAATATATAGGTGGTGAATAGGGCATCACAGTATAAATATATAATTTAGATGATCACGACTTTCAATGCGTGAATGGAGTATCACCAATCATTATACAATGAAATAGTGAACTGGTTATCAACAGACAATAATCAAGGAAATGGTAAATTAGTTATAAAAAAATAATAATTAAGGCTATATTGAATGGTTTATCTCCAACCATAAATAAATAAACAGTGAAGAGACTATAACCAATCATAAAGTAATAGTGAATAGGTTTTAACTAATCAAAAATATAAGTAGTCACTCGCACCTCATATACTACCTTGTGAGGCCTCATTTAGTTACCCTAATACTCAAGTACCTTATTTAGAACCCCTAGGCACACCCAGCTCAATCCTATGCATTTTTTCCACAGCTTATGATATCATATTACTACTTATTTCAAGGTTATTATTCTTTATCAACTATAATATAACTCTATCCCCCACTTCATATCAAAACACTCAAATGAACGTATCTTGACTTAATATCTCTATATTTCATAGATTTTTCTCTCTATTTTTTTTAATTAGTGCTTCTCAATACTTTCCATAAGTAGAATATTCATTAATGGTTACCTGTTGAAATCCTAAATCTCAAGGGAACCCTTTTAAATTTAACATTCATTTATCACTACACAACATGCTACAATTTTTTTAAATTACAGTTCATTCAAACCCACTCTTCATTATTCACTTGTATGAAATGAAATAAAATCATATGGTAAAAGGGTAAATATAGGGACCACAAACTTCATTCTTATAGTAATATGTTCATTATAAATCATAGTTGTATTAACTTAAACCATAAAAATCCAAAATTTCAGAAACAACCTATATATTTATTTTAGAAGTTAACTTCTATGACAATGCGATAAAATAAAAATAAAATGAAATAGATAAAGTCACTTTTTGATATGTATTATATATTATATATATGTCTTCTGAATCCATTCTAGGGTGATGAAGAAATCCGACTAGCGGTAGAAGAAGTGAGAGGTGTATATTGGACTATATGTGACTATTAAGTGGGAGAGGGGTCAAATAATTAAATTTTAAAAAGTAATTTTTATTTATACTTATTTTTAAAAATAAAAATATATATATAAGTCGCTATCTGATACCTAGTTCATACTAATTAGGTATTGTTCATATATCCAATTACCAACATGGGTACACTTTTGGATCACCTAGATCTACTTTCCCCTTTCCCAAAAAACTTGGAATCCAATACCCTACCACTAAGCACCTCGTGTCACCTAATAATCATTACATCATTTTACCATTACCTCTATTTTCCCAAAAACCAAAACTCTCATTGATTTGCCTATTTTTTCTAAAAAGTAACCAACTATATATTAAATATTAAAACCAAATTTGAAATGTACATCCAAATCTCTAAAGTAATACAAATTACACAATATAAATATTTTTATCATTTACATACATCATAAGTACTTTTTATAGAAAATATCTATACAATTAACTAATATATCATACTCCCATTCCCAAGTCTCCACATAGATATATGTGTACCACCATTAAACACACATCATGTGTACCATCTTTCTAAAATTTATCATTCCCATTTAATAAAAATACAAATATATCACTCATAGAATTATTTTTTATCCTCTAAAACCACATGCTATACACTAATAAATGATCAGGGTACTCCTTAGTATAATATGGATTCTTCCAAGATCACGTGACCCGCTATATTTACCCTGTGTTATTTTCATTATGGTCTCTTCAAAATGTATAAGTGTGAATATCATACAACATGGTTTGGTGAGTTATACCCTCAATTATATCTAACACATTAAATTTATATTATATAGATAGAAACTAAAGATTCCTTCGTAAGAGTAGAAGTCTATCAAGTCATTGAAGTGGTATGGATGCCTTATTCTTTTTTTTCACTAAATTCTATATTATCATGTGTGTACTTGTTATTATTTTTTATAAAAAAACACTAAACACAAAACATTTTTAATTTCCTCAAAACAAAAATTAAAAATGATTCCTCTCCTGAATAATATACAACTTAAATGCACAAAAATTATTTCCACCATTTTATTTCTTATTCATTAGTGAAATTGTTTAGAACTAGTTATCATATTATACTGTATTTGATAAACATATATTATACAAGATATAGTTGTGTATGATATTCATTATTCTATTTATTAAACTAAAAATGTTTGTTATTTCATTCAATATCAGGTATCATCTCCCTTTCAAAATATCTCTATTGAGAATCATAATATATTTCAAAATGACACCTTATTATTCTCTGGATTTTAATTTAATGATTAAATTAAGACATATAACTTATTTCAACATATTTATAACTACCCATAATTTATTTTGAATTATTGGGTATTAATAGAACACAAATATTAAATAATATGTGAAATTGAGATCTAATTAGTTCTATCTTTGTTAATGACCCTTACCTCAGTGAGGGTCGGACTAGCAGCGATGGGCGGTGAGCATTGGGATCAGCGGTGAGGGACAGGATCAGTGACGATGGATGGGATCGATAGTGATTGATGGGATCAGCAAGCATCAGGATGGACAATGGTGAGGGTTTGTGAGGATTAGGGTGGTCGGGGGTGAAGCGTCATGGGGTCGGGGGAGAAGTGTCGATATTGTCAAAAAATTAAAAGATTTAGCAGCAGTGTTTAATAAACTGCTGATAAATTTTCTAAAAACATTTAGCATCGGTTTCATAAACTGCTGCTAAAAAACTACCACTAATGTAAGATTTTTCTGTAGTTAATCTTCCTTAGTGGCTTTAAGTGTAACCTCCTAAAGTCTAAAAAATAATCTAGAAACATGCCAAGGAAACTATACAGAAATAATTTGATTTCAAAAAAACATCTGACCTCCTACGATCTCTTACCATCTAATAAAATAATTTTTTCATGATATCTCTAATGAATTAGGTTGTATTATAGTGCCATCAACCTAAAAACATGATTTATCTATCTTTTACTTACCAAAAAGACACTCTCCCATCAAATACCATGGAAATTGATTTATGAAAGTAATTTAATTCCATCAAATGTCCTAATATATCAACTTATATCATAATATTGAAGGGATAAATCCTTTCTCACATTATCCATTAATAAAATATCACTCCTCACACAATCATCATATCCATACTTTCCATGAGATTATGTAATCATGGGTTTTTTCAATACACCAAACTACAAAAGCCATGAAATCCATTAATTTTAATATTACAGTCTACATACCAACTCACACTTCCACTAATATGAACATGCAATGACACATGAAAATGTATATTTCCTATTTGACGGTTTTGTTAACAAAATATTCTATCGTGTTGATTACCAAGATAAAAAATATTGAGAATCTGTCACACTATATTATGACCCTCATATCCCTAATAGATTCTATTTCATGTGAATTTTCAGACAACATCATCCAATTATATGACATGATTCAAAAATAATGTCAGGGCACCTCAAGGTTCTCATCATTGTAGGGAACTTATATGACATTTCAGTGTGAAATATATCCTTTTGATGTTATCACATTCATATTTTATTAATAGGAATAATAATAATTTGATAATAAAACATTATTATTGATAAGACATGTAATCAAGTACTATAAAAGCTTATTGTAGGAACAAACTCCAATAGACTCCCATTTTCACTAGAGCAAACTTACAATTACTTTGAGTCCATTATCCCTCACATTATACTCATTTATCTAATGGGATAAATACTTGGTCAATGTGTCTAACATGTTTTCATCAATTGATAAACTTCTCACCAAACGTCACCTTGTGGAGAATAATCCCATAATTGAACAAACCCCCAAAGTATGTTCTTTTTCCTATAGTGACCTTCGCTCCTTGGAGAAAAAGGTCACTGTATTTTTATCACCATAAACAATTCAAGTGACTTTACTTCTTGGTAAAACATAAATATCATGGAATATGTTTAGAATCTATAATAATTACATGGCTAAATCAGAAGCTGAAATATACTCAGAATCCACTATGGAATCGATGAAAACTAACTACTTTGAACTCTTCCCTCTCATGAATTCTCTATTGAGATAAAAGATATATATAGGCTGCAACCTCAAATCATTCTAATCTATATAAAAACTAGCATCTTTATAACTCATGATGACTATCTCTTCATCTCCTCAATACACAAAGAACATATCCACAGTTCACCTAAAATACTTAAGCATAGTCCTTATTGCAGACCAATGATATTCACATGGATCTGCTTATTATCTACCTATAATTCCCAAAGAATATACAAAATAAATCCTTATACATAACATGTAATACATGATAGATCCTATTTCATAGGAATATGGGATCGTACTCAATTTCCCAATTTACTCTTGAGTTGAGGACACATTTTCTTGAAAAAATGAATACCATGTGGCACTAGAACCAATCACCTCTTGGTTTGTTCCATACTAAATCTCTTCAGTATCTAGAAAATTTATTTTCTATAACTTACTCCATTCAGCCTGTTGGATTTTTCATGCACGATCTTGATCCCTAGAATCTAGGATGCTTCACCAAATCCTTTCATGGGGGGGTCACTTTCTCAATTATTCATTAAGCTTTTGTAAGGATGGTATATCATTTTCAATTAGTAATATGTCATCAACATATACTACAATGAAAACATTCATAATCTCACTAAACCATTTTTAAAAATAGGGATCACATTCATTCTTAATGAAAACAAATTATTGTATGTCTTCATTAATTCAAAGGTTTCAAAGGCCTGGGTTCTTTCTTTGATCCGTAAATGATCCTCTATAACATTTATACATTTTTTTCATTTAAAAGAGTCACAAAACCATATAGTTGTGTCATATAAACATCTATTTGAAGGTCATTGTTATGGAATACTTTTTTAAAATATATTTTCTAAATTTTGGAGTAATGATATATTGCTATAGAAAAAAAACTAATGATATATTTAAAAATGGAAACTGGAGAAAATTTTTCATCATAGTCAATTCCATTGTGTTGTCTAAAATATATATCCACTAGTTGGGATTTATATGTATTTACCTTAACATTAATGTTTTTTTATCTCAAATATCCATTTACATATAATATGATTTACAAAATTTAAGGATCAATAAAATCCAAAAGTTTGTTTTAATAAATAGAATTTATTGATTCTTTCCATCTTATAGATTTCAAACTATGTACTTACTTCATGTAGGGGAGATGATCATTATTTAAAACCAATAATGATTCACCATCATTGATGAATAAAAAACCATGTCTCTTTGGTTTTCTTACCACTCTATCACTCCTATGAAAAACTTTTTTTTCGAGAACATCTTCTTCCACAGAGATCTGTGGGATCAGTTCCTGTATAAAATCTTATGTATCATGGGGATTAACTTCATCAAGTTCAATATTTATATCACTATCCTCTTTGAGGATCTATTACATCTCATAAAAATGGTTTATCTTAAAACATTTACTCTCTTATCTCAAGGGTTCTATATATAGTATCCCCTTATTTTATTGGGATACCCTTTAGAGATACACATTATGCCTTAAGGTGGACGTTTATTTCTTAATATAGCCAAAAACATTCCTTGTAACCAGATTCATAAACATGTGAGAAATAATTTTCCTTTACACTATATTTCTTGAGGGGAATACTGTTTTCCATGTTATTTGGTACTCAGTTAAGAAAATACATGTTATCTATAATGAATATCCCAAAACGTATAATGGGAATTGCATGAATTGTCATCAACCTTACCATGTTTGATAAGTTACAATTCATCCTTTCAATAAAAAAATTCTATAATGGTGTGTAAGGTGGAGTGTGTCAAGTAAAAATATCATTCTCCCATGGAAATTCAATAAAATATTGTTTATGATATTCACCACCTCAATCCAATAAATTTTTCTTTTTCTTTTTACCAAGATGATTCTCTACACATTTTTAACTCTTTAAATTTATCAAAGGATCCTGACTTATACCTATTTAATTATATATAAGCATACCTCCTCACATCATTATAAAAAGTAACAAATTATTATAATACACCTATAGCCTCTACTCAAAAAGGTCCACATATAAGCGTGTTCCCATTCTAGAATCTCTATGGCCCTTTAACCATGACAACTGAATGGTAGTTTGGCCATATTTCATTATAATAATATGTGACATCTTTAAACTGTATTAAGCACTAATGTGTCTAAATAACCATATTGATAGATATTTTTCAAATTCTTTTCATTTAAATGACTAAGATGGTTTTTCCATAATAGGTTATTTTATGAGTCCCATGTATTTTTATTTTTATCAATTTTCAAAATTTGTTTCTCATAGTTTAACACATAAAGACCCTTATTTAACTCTATCACACCATAGCATATGCCTTATTTATAAAATTTAAAACCTTTATTTGTATACCTGAAAATAAACCCATTCATATCTAAATAGGAAACAAAAATAATGTTCTTGGAAAAACAATTCACATACTTACAATTTGTTCAAAAAATTAAATCATGTCGGCAAAGTGAGATTGTAGTCCCTAATGGATAGTATAGACAGACTCACTCCATTTATACCCATAAATCCACTTAATCTCTAGTAATATTCCAAACCCTTCATGATTTATATGTTTGGATAAAAATTTGAGCACCGCATATAGTATATAATCCCCAACATGTAGATATGGTCACATTAAACTAAATAACAAATGAACCAGAAGCTTCCCCTTTTTTTGTCTAGGTGCAATTCCACTTACAATGGCCTTTCATATAACATGCAAGACATACCACATCCTCTTCCATTCCTTTCCTTAGTATCTTCATCTACTTAGAAGGGAAGTTCCTGGGAGCCGTATACTTGGTATGAACCATCATCCCCTTTTCAATGCTCTTCCCATTATTCTTTACCACAGTGATAGAGGTTTTTTCATTACCTATGTATTTATCATCTTGGAAAATTATAGTAATAAGTTTTGATAATTTCATATCTCTATTGATCATCTTATAATTAAAAATAACATTATATAAGTTTTTCTGTTGAAATGATGGATTGAATTCCGTTGGTAGCATAACCGGGATCTTAAAACCCTTGATGCTAAGGAACAAATGTATGAAATCGTCTTGACCACATGTTCCCTAGCTAGAACTGACTCTCCAAGCCTGAACATTAAAAGTGAATCTTAGATCCCATATCTCTCTTATCTCGACTACTATTGATAGAGATCCTTAAGGTGAGAAATGATTCTTAATGCATATATATCCTCATATTACTTTATAATCTCATTGTTCATGGAAGATGCCATAAAAAATTGTCCATCCATTCTATCAACCACAATATTCAAATATAGAGACACCTATTCCTCATTATCCTATACAAAAATGGACACAAGAAGTGTGGTTTCTAGAATATAAAATTTTTATTCATGGTTTTGCATAACACGAAAGCACTTATACGATTCCTAGGAATTCACATCAATGAGAAATCAATCCCTCTCAAGTATGGATTGTAGTGATATTATTGATGTCCTTTGATTTTACATTTCTAAAAATTAATAGTGGATTATTATTACTCATTTTGATTAGACTAAAAAATTTAAAATAAATTAATGTATATTAATCTTCATGTATTTTTTGAAACCTAATAACCCCTGCCATAATTTTTAGAATATCATATCACTTTGATATTCTAGTTGTGATGATCCAAATTACCCTTATCATAACCAATAACTAGGGCTAACAATATATTTTAAGGGTTTTAGGTAGGTGAAACTTTATAACTACATTATCTTGTAGTTCCTTGATCCATTGAGTGGACTCTCTAATCATGAAATCATGTTTTATTGATTTCCCAAAAACTTGCCTCTTAGTTAAACCAAGTCCATCATGGGCAATTAACCCTTGATGCAAACCAAGTTAATTCATCCCAAAACATAAAGCTTAAAGATTTCATGATAATGGAAATCACCTCAACATGGGTTTTTCAAACAGTTGTAATTATGTGGTTATTTTAACTTAATTAGTGGAAGGATACACCTATTTATTATTTTATTGATGTATTTTTATCCATTATGAATAAATCCTATTTTAACTTTAAAATATATTTTCAATGTCAAGTATATTTTACTTAAGTGATTAATCATGCTTGATAAAAAATTTATACATAAACTAGTTATATTTTATTCCATCTTTCTAGGGTTTTAATTTATTTATTAGGTGATCATAGAGCATTAACAAACATAAATAATTAACCATCAAACTGACAGAAACATAAATTGCATGGTCATGAGATTCTCTAATGGTCAATTTATCTTTTGGGTGATAAAATGACCCCTAGCCCTAGGGGAAAACACACCATGAACCATAACATGTTTCCTGTAAAATTATTCCACCATTTCACATATGTGTTGCCTTGATTGGTTTCGCCTCAGCTCCTTAACTAAAATCATCTCCACTCACCTAGAAGCTATATAATATTTTAATCACATGTAGGTGAGGGGATACAATGGATTGAATAAAAGGGGTTTACATAAAATAATTTATGTGCATGTGGTCCCTCACATAATAATGTAAGGGGATAAATCATAAGCCTTGTTTCTAATTTAATAAAAATAAATTAAAATAAACCAATAAAAACCAAATTGATAGTATAATTTCATGACCAACCACATAACATGAAACCACAGTACATTTGAAATATTGAAATCAATTACTTTATCTCATTATTTGATTAAGATAATACTTGATGAATTGATCTAATTAATTAAATTTATCTTAATTCCATCCAAGCATCCATAGCTCACTGTCATCTCTAATTCAAATCAAAATTACTATCATTTAAAATTAATGAAATAAACCAATTTACTTGGTGGAAAATTTTGTGTTCTTCTAAAATTTGAACATGGAAATTAATTTAATATATAGTTCTTAATCCTATTATATGGTGTGTACAGTAAAATGAATGACGCATCAAACACATAACAAATAGGTTTAGTTATACATTCAATTATTCTTTATTAAAAAATATGAGAACACTTAAAAAGGAAAAAAACATAATGTAGTATTGTACATGACATATACCTATCTTCTACCCTTGTCCAAAATTCACAACTAGATATTGTCCATGTTCCCCACCATAAACGTCTTCGAGTTATATAGCTTGTAGCTTTAATACACAGTGTGTTCCCTCATATTGAAATGAATTTTAGACCATGTTTTATGTATCTAACACACAAAAAGATTAGGACACCATGTGTACTCAGATATTAGATGAAGGGGACTATAATTCATGTATAGTAGTTACAGAAAATTTATTTTTTCATAGTTTTTTCCTGTCTATCGAGATTTACACACCGATCCATTCTAATCAGAACTAAGATTGGGTTTTGTCTTATCTGACCCGATCGAGAAAGGTATGGATGTGAAAGGAAAAAAACATCATATATACTCCATGAGTAAACAATGTGTACTTTTTTCTAGGAATATCCTTTGTCACCTCTAAGTGGAGATTTCTAAATGATTCTTGATTTTTAATCATTAACTGGTTACTAGTTATGTTATCGATAGTGAAGAAGAATATAGTTGATGATGTCATATTATAAAAAAATTAAGTTAAAATAAAGGAAGATGTATGAAATCATCCAAATAATAATAAATAATTATAAATTAAACATTTGACCGCTCTGATACCACATGTAGGTTTTGTGCATAGTATAAGAATCCTTTGAAGGTATGACCAACTCATCTTTTTGTATTAAATCACTTTTAATCATTTCTTCATATGATCATGAGATCATGTCCAATGCAAATAATAGATTAATGGACTACATTATTATTCCATAACAAGAGGAATGGGTCCCCTAAATATAACTTATAATTAATTTATGTGAAAATATAAAATTACCTCAACTTGTAATTTCACTTTCATTAAAGATCTGATGGTATAAAATTTGTTGCACTGTCATTGTGCTTTAGGATTCCAGAGTATAATCCCTATAGAATTGATCCAAAAATGAACCATAACATCTAATCAATGTCCAAGAACCACTATGTGCTACCATAGATGATACTGATCACGTTCATTATTTGTGGTTGATTAGAGCAGTATTGTTCACTAACGATGAAGAATCCTTGATGTTCCCTCAAAGGCATCAGAGAGAAGGAAGTGAGATAAAACACTTGGGCTTGAGACAATATCTCCATATCCATTGTGAAATCAAAAATTCTATTTAGAAAATATTCCTATTTATATAATTATTATGGCATGTTTAGGTTTGGAAAATTGCACACTAAATCCTTAACCATCTTTAATATTCTTAAGTGACACCATGTCCACTAAAAATATTATTATTATTTTTAATCTCTTGACATTTGAAATACAATAACATAAATAAATAACATTTATTTATTATTAGACAATTAATTTTACTATTATTTACCTTGTTTACTTTTATCAATTCTTGAATATTAACTATTTAGTGAAATAAATGTCACTACACTATTCTGAGATAAATATAATAAATAATATATTCTATAAAAATGAAAAAAAAATTAATTATTTTGTTATTTCGAGTAACTTATGATTAAATAATATAGAACAACCAAACATATATATATATATATAATTTATTCTAACGTGTTAAATTATATAGTTGAATTTAACTGAGATAGTGGATACAATTAGTGTGTGACCCTCTATGACACTTTATGAGTAGCATTTGGAATATCTACCTAAAGTACAAGGTTAACATATTGAAACAGGATAATTAACCCATAGAGTGATAATGTAACATCAAGATGACATCCAACCTCCTATGAATTCTTATCATGTAACACAATCCCTTTTTCATGATATCTCTAATCATGTATGTTTCATGGTAGTACCATCAACCTAAAAAGCTCAATTTCTATTTATTTGACTTATCTAAAAAGAACTAATTCATATAACACCATGAAAATGGATTTCTACTGATAGTTCTATTCCATTATGGTGCATGATACATCCACTTCCAGTATAAAACATAAGGGATAAATCCTTTCTCAAAATTTTCATTAATAGAATATCACTTGGGATTCAACCAACGTACCCAGCCTTACTGCATGAATATGTCATCATAGTTTTCATCAAAACATAAAATATTGTGAGTCATGATATCCACTAAGGATAATATTAAATTCCATTGCTCAATACAAATGTCTATATATAGTAACATCCAATGAAACATGAAAATATGGATTTCATATTTGATAGGTCTGTTCTCATAATCTCATATCTTGGAGGTTACTAATGGGAGAACCCCTTAATAAGGTTTCTCAATATATCACCATCCTTCTACCACTAATGTCCTGAAACCTAAAGGTTCTCACCATAGTGGGGAATTTCTATGACCTTTTAGCGCTATATATATCTTTATGACTTTATCACATAAAAATGTCAAGCATAGGAATAACAATAATGTTATAATAAAACGTTATTAATGATAAAACATGAAATAAAGTACTAATAAGGTTCATTATAGAGAAACAAATCTAACTAAGAATATTCCCAATTAATCTTGTAGAACATGAGAACAATGATGATCATTTTCAATCACTACTGTTGAATTATTCAATAATAAAGAGGTTGTAAAAGATACATTTATTCTCCACTCTAAATTTATGAATGAATTATTTGATTGTATATATTATCACTATATTATATCATGAATCTTTTATATGAATATTAATTCACCACCTTAAATTTTTTATTTGTATTTATTATTAAAAATAATTAGTAGTGCAATGATTACATCCAATCTATATAACTCTTTTATTATTAAGATTTCTATGAAGATAATTTCTATAGATCTAGTTATTATTCCCTTAATAGAATTAGTTATTATATTGTGAATGGATTTTATCTCCTTATATAGATCCCATATCAATTATAGAGTTAATAGAATATTATTCATATCCCAAACCATCCTATTATCAAATATCAGTGTAATGATTATTATTAACTCCCTTTGGAAAAAAATCTATAATATGGGTATTTATGTAAAATAATGATGGGAAATTGGCTAAAATGGTTGGTGATAAAATAAAAATTCGAGAAATTAAAGTCACAATGTTACATATTGATATATTTATTATGTAACAGTATGATATTCTCTAAGATCATGAAGTTTATTTTCCAATTAAACTCAATCCAAAACCTATTTTCATGTAAAATAGTACTTACCGAATACCCCCATTGATTTTGAAGAATTAAAAAAGAATCTTAATGAGCATATAAAAAATTTATTTGTTCTCTTAAGTGATTTACCATGGGGTGAACCATTTCTGTTGGTCAATAAAAGGAATGGATTGATTCAATTTTTCATTGATTATCCTAAACTTAACAAACTCTAGATCAGGAGAAAGTGTCCTCTACCCAATATTCATAATTTTTGGAAAACATAATGTAGATAAATACATATTGAATGTGTATATTCAATATGGATACCATAAATTACGGGTAGAGAAATAATATATACCAAATATATATTTCAATAGAAGATAGGGGTACTATTAATTCATTTTAATTCAATTATGATATACAAATTCCCCTATGATCTTCATGGACATTATGAATAGAGTATTTATAGATTACCTCCAAAAAATAAAAGTGTTATTTAGTCATTATATTCTAAAATATTCTAACATATTGGTGGAACATTATGATAATTTTAAGATTTTGTGGAAGGTTTAACATAACGAAAAATTGTATGATCAATTTATCAAGTGTGATTTTTAGCTAAAAAATTATTCATATTAGGTTATTTAATAAAAAGGGAGTATATATATATATATATCAATCAATAAGAGATATATGTTAATGGAGAATGACCTAAGGAATCCACTATGAGAAAGATCAGCTGTATTCTTTATTTAGTTGGAAACCATTAATGCTTCTTGATAAATGTTTCATGATTTTCAAATCCACTAAACAAATTAACATGGAAGGGGTGAAGTTCTTATGGATAGAATAATGTAATGAATGATTGAAAGATATTAATAATAGGTTAGTAATGACACATATTCTCACATTACACTAACATGTAGAATAGTTTTTCATTTACATTGATGCCCTAACTAAAGAATTTGGATGTATCCTAATGAAAAATGTAAAGGTAATTGATTATGTATCATTCCAACTAAAGACCAATGAGAAAAATTACATAGAACATGATCTTGGGATAGTAGTACATATATTTTAATTAAAATTTTAACCTCTATGGTGAAAAGTGTGATATATATATAATGGTAATAAAATCTTCAATGATGTATTAATATATAGGTATTTGAACATGAAGCAAAGGAGATAATATGAGTTAATAAATGACTATGATTTCCCAATAAATTATCATATGAGAATGGAAAAAAATTAGATGATTAACTTAGTAAAAAGGAACATTCTATCATATCCTTAATAAGGATTTGAAAGGACTAGTTCTTCCATGATATTCGAAGTACATATATGGAATTCATATGGGTCGGGGTGAAATCATACCTTTCCCAAATGATTTCTATATTGTCCATCTATATGAATATCAAGGATGATTAAAATGTTTATTTTGAGTTATAAAATATAATTAGAAGTATTTAAGAGTTAAACTATGATAATTCTGAATTTATAAGATTGAGTAAATGAATATGTTCCCCATAAAAATAAGTAATGTAGGAGTTATTAGATGATACACATGTTTCATACTTATAAATCCATCCTAGAATCATGATGATATATTGAGATATTAAGAAACAATTCTAGTGGGACAATTTGAAAATTGATATTGAAGAGTATGTATCTTAATTCCTGGTATGTCAGCAAGTTAATGTAGTGTGATAGATGTATTAGGGGATAATGAAACAATTATTTATACCAATGGTAAACCACCACCACAGTTTTTATCTTTTATCTTCCTAAGACTTATAAAGTCAATAAATCAATTTTTTTCAGTTTTGGATTAACAAAAGAATTCATCGTCATTTATTTCCATTTGAGATGATTTCTTACTCAATATATTTGATATGTTACACATAAAGTAAGTGGAAATGATTAATAGAGTACCACTAACAACGATCTCTTATTGAGATCCTCGAATCACATCAAAATTATTGATAAGTATTCAAAAATAATATAATATAGAGATAATAATTATCATGGTTTATCATCCTAAAACTAATGTTAATGGGAAATGACCATTCAAACTCTAGAGAAAGTGATGAGATCTTATTCTATGGAAATAAAAAAATGGGATCTAGATCTTCCCCTGGTTAAATTATTATAAGTAATTACATTCACACTAACATCCAAAAGAAACCACATTAATCTATATATGTGAGTAGATGTAGAACTCCACCATGTTGGGATGAATTTAATGAAAGGAATATATATATGGACTTAATCATTTCCATGAGAGTATAGAGAAATTTCAAATTATTCATAAATATATGAAAGTATTTCAATTTAGATAAAAGATGTATAATGATAATTTTCAATGATATTTGGTGTCTGAAGTGGATGATAAATTATTCCATTGAAAATATCATTTGCATAGAATTATGATATTTTGTATTAAGGGAAAGATAATACCTATATACATTGGTCCAATCAAGATTCTTGTTCGTATTGGGGTAGTAACTTATTATTTAGTTCTTAAACCAACTCTCTCCCAAGTTAATTATATGGTCCACATATCTCTTTTGAGGATGTGTATTTCATATCAATAATAGATACTAAACTGGAATGATTTACTACTAGGACATCAATTATCTTATGAGGAACAAGTATTAGATATTTTTTATTGGATATATAAGGTATCATGGATCAATACCACTCATCTAGTCAAATATCTATAGGGGAAGGATAATCTTTTGGAATATATGTGGTAACTTGAATATGTAATGAGACAAATGTATCCTCACTTGTTTACAGTATAGCAATTAATTTTCAAGGAAGAAATTATTTTATGGGGGATATAATGTAACATTTTAGGATTTTACAATTTGTTTTTTCATTTTAAACTAATATTTCATTTAATTACTTTTTTCACATACAATGTCAAACCAAAATGAACTATAATACATTTTATTCACATAAAATTTTTAGTATTATATATGATCATTATAATGTACTCATTATATTTACTAGTATAAATAAAGGTAAATAAATTATGAAATCTATTTATAAAGTAGAATTAATTTCATCATGTATTATAATTCTTCTATACATAGATCATTTATCCAATAATTTAAAGGAGGAAGCTTCATTGAATATTTTTTTAGACTAAGCCTTAGATGAACATTTGAAACTTTGGATTTAAAAGAATAATATATAGGAGAAGTTCATGCTCTTGAAAATCACTACAAGATCCATTCTAGCTAAATCACCTCTTTTTAATTTCACAATTTCTTATCTTACCCATAGGTGTTATTAGAGTTCTTGGGGAATTCATAAGTATAAGTTAGAATAATGTAAACAAGTGATTATTAATGTAATAAATTTTATATTATTGAATGTATTTTATAAATTTAGAATTGACATTAATTTTATTTTAAGTAATGAATTAAAATAACTAATAATGTTTACATTTAATACAAATTTATTGATGAAATTTAATTTATTCTTATTCAATAATTACTAAATCTTAATAATATTTAAATTAAATCATTCAATATAAAAAGATCTTTTTTATGAAATGTAATTTTATTTCTATCATATATTATTGGTCACTTTTAAAAGTAATTATTAAATTTTACAATTATAAAAAAATATATAAACATTAATTTCAAATTATTAATTACTATAAAATAAGATTAAGAACACTACGTTATTTTTGAAAATCACTATTCTAAAAAAATATTATTTTAAAATAAAATGCGTTTTTATTTAAAGTTTCAATTTATTATGCGTATAAAATTATTTTGATAAAATGAATTTTATTTTTTGATCTATATTATCAATATTATCTAAGTGTTATTTTTTATACTTTAAAAAAAATAATTTTTAGAAGAAAAGTAAAAATATAGCTTTTACAAATATTGAAACATTTATGGCACCATCCTGATATAAATGAAATTTAAAAATAATAGAAAATTTTAATTAAAAAAATATTTATTTAATAAAAAATGTATAATATTAATTATATAATGTTTAATTTATAATCCCATGATTGACATTTTTAAACCTAAGTTATATATAATTCTAAAATGGTTTTTTATGAATTATATATTTATTATATTAGAATTAATTTTTGTCACATTTAAAATTTTAATATTATAAAATTGTATTCATACTTGTAAGTATAATATCTAAATTAGTTAATAATTTAAATTTCATTATTAGTCATATAAATAAGTTAATATAGTTAAAAAATGAGTTTCCATAGTAAAAGTAAATTTGGATAAAAATTTAAATTAAAGGGAAAATTCTTAAAACATCTCAAATCACATACTGTATTTGTATTTACTATTTTTTTTATCCAAGACTCATTATCTATCCATTAATTTATACATTTTATCCACTATGTGTTGAAAGTGGCATACCTTTATTATAAGGTAATGAGTATTTAAAAAAGTGACACATATCTCACTTATAAAAGGATCCATTCCCCACCCCACTTATCCTCACACAGATATCCTTTCATTTCAATATAATTATACCCAAATATAAATCCAACTCTATTTTCTACATATTATATTTTTTATCAATAAAATTTCATTCTATGAAGGCTTATGGAGTTTTCCCAAGGAGTATAGTAAAAACTCTTAATAATCCTTTTTCCATTTCTCTTCCTTTATTTCTTATTCCGCCTCTAATATATATTTTATAACTATTAAATAATAAAATTTGTAAAATTTTTATACTCATATGTTTTTATGCTGATGGAATAACCATTTTTTACCTTCCTCCAAGTCTTTTAAAAAATGAACATGTTGCCCACATAACGTGCAAACTACTGCCACCATCAACGCAGAATTTCATTTTTGTCACCAAATTACATGGATGGTTATAAAAATTATTTTATGAATATATTTGATATTAAGAACTAATATATTTCTTGAATATGTTTCTTAAATGATTAAATAAAAAATAAATTTCATTATAACGAATAACATCTATGGTTCGGGAAAAACTAGTCCCAAAATTATTAATATAAAAAAAAGCATACAAAGTCCGGCACTCCAGGGGTGATTACAAATTAGGTAGGGAATAAATCCATGAATGTAATAATATACAAAATATTCACAAAATTTTGGATCTTTAAATTACCAAAACATTCTTATTTCCATGATTTCCCTTATTGACAAAGAATCTTCCACTTGGTTGGATTACCTATACGAATATAAAACACTCAAGTTGAGTTGAGTGGTCAAATCAATAAAATCAATCCAGAATGGATTAAGCTTCCATTTAAAGTTATTGGTTCATTCATTTAGAACCATTATTATAGTTTCATATTTAGATTCAATCCATTGGTAATTCCATTGATGCGGAATAGCATTCATGTTAGCGTACATCATCACCTATAACTCAGCTTCATAAGCAGCTCCAATTATAATATAGTGATGGAAAGAGCCTTAATAAAATACATTAGGTGTTCATAAAATACCTCCACAACCTAATGGTCCTGGAATGTCAGAGGCCACACCATGGACATTGGCTTTAATCCAAGGGGAAATATGGGAAATCAGTCTTACAAATTTAGAAACAAAGGGTTTCTTTGATCTGCCTACCACAGCAAAAATCCATAGTATTTTCAGATCCTTTATGGTATTTTGCATTGATCCTATTTTAATTTTTGATATTTCATATACCTCTCCATGCATGTAAAGATTTATATCTTTAATGGATGGAACTTGACCATCAAAAAGGCATCCATTACTAGCCTTCTAGATAGAGGTAATTATGTATGGAGTTGCTCTAAGCAGTAGGTTCAGGAGCTGCTCACTATGTCCAGATTTACTTATGAAGTCCAAGTGATATTGCAGAATCCATACTTCAACAATGTCAAGGTCAAAGACTTATCCTGTATAATTCCATAAATCTCGAGAAAAAGAACATTTAGTGAAGATGTATTGTACAAATTCCCCTAACCATAGATAGAGGTAGCGTGCTGAGACAATAACCTATAATATGTATAAATAATGTTTTGAAATGAGTTTTTAAGATGTATATTCTTATTATACAAGATGTTAATTAACTTTCATAGTAACCAGAGTAAAGTTAAGTGTTTTCATTCAAATCTCATTTTAAAATTTATATTCTTATTATATCATTTTGAATTCAATATTGTTATGTCTCTATTTTCTTATCCTATGGTTATTCATGATTTTTATATGTCCTCCAAATGATTCACTTCCCATTTGGTATATAATTCACTCAAAGTGATTATTATAAGGGAAATAGACCTTGCCGATTCTTTTTGGTTAGGAACCATTCTCCTCCGTATCCCTATTCTTTCATCCCGCCAATATTTCCCTTTATTGTTTTGAAATCCAAATATTTTTTACTTTTTTTGTTCTTCATATTAATCATTAAATTGATATAAAATGAAAAAATATTAATCTTTTAAGGACTTGGTATTCAATAAAGTTATTTTGAAATATAAATCGTAATCATATATTTTATCTTGCACTCCACATTTTTTGATATAAAATTTAATTAATTTCAAGGTTTCATTGTTGAAATTTATATTTTGAAATAATATTTTAATATGTTCTTTTTTATCTCCTAGAAAATTATTTATAAATGTAACATGTGGCTTTATTATTTATTCTCTTTGACTTTATTTATAAAATTTCTAAAGAAATATCTTTCAAATTTTTATACTGAGATATTTTCCCACCACCTTCATCAGATCAATTTATAAAATTTCATTTCAATCTTTTCTTGTTTTTTCAATGAAATTTCTATTACCTTTTTTATATAACATTTTCTCAAATGATATCGAAAACATAAAGGATATTTATTTTTGTTTATCATGGAAAATATTCATGATCTTTTTCAAGTCTTTTATCTATGTCAACATCATTTAATTTCTATAATTATTAAATGGGGAATTTTATCTAATGACACCATCCGCTTTATTTATCTTGATGGGATGTGATTATATTTTATAAATTATTTTCATGGAATTAATTTATTGTTTCATAGGTTAATCCTGCTATGATAAAATATAAATTTTTTCTTGTTCTTATGGCACACAACATTATGTTTTATCATTGTGTGATAGGTGGGCCCAATATATCCCTCCAATACAAAGGGTAAAGCGTTATATGTCACAAGAAGGAACCATTTCCCCAAATGATATGAATATAAGAAATAAAATAAGTCAACCACAGGTGAAAAAAATTCCAAAAGAACATGTGATATAAAATTAATAATGTCAATCACTTACATAACCTCCAAACAATGGATAAGTTTTATAGGATTTACCCTAGGTCATAATGTGATTCGGTCATAGAATTTAACAAATGAGGACCAATTTCCATCTTATGTTTCATCCTAATACAATCCACCTGACTAGGTTTCACCATGTCTAGAATTGGGGGAACTCTCCACTAGACCAATCTCATAACTTGAGAACACTATATATTCATTATTATAAAGTGTAAAATAAATCTGGAAATTTCCCTTAGTAACATGGGTTCCCAATAACATAAAAATTGAAGGTGATAAATAATCCTAAATCAGTAAATTCATCACAAAACATGAGTAATTACTCACATTCACCTCTAACGCCATCACAAGAAACATCCCCTTTCAATCTATCACCTTATCTCTATATACATTAAGCATCATTTATAAAGGGAAAAATATAACTATGTTAGTAATCCTAAATCATTGGGTTATATTCATTGATAAGATGTTTTGGGTTTTTTAAGAATATTATTGTAGACAATAATAGGGGATTCTTGATGGATTGTTGATAATGAGCTCGATTTCATGATGGTTGGATTTTTTACAAGGATTCTTAAAGTATGTTGTGTGGGATATATCATCCACATAAAAGAATAGGATGGAAGTTCAGAGGTAATCTATAAGTAAGAAGATAATCTAAGAGGAGGATATATAGTCAAAATAAGTGATAATGAAGCATGAAGGATCTTAGGAGAAAATAGGTGAAAATAGGTGTGACTATTCCCATTGTACAGGGCATGTTATTGTGATGATTCCAAAAATGGGGAAGTATAAAGGGACCATGTCCTAGGGGTCCCTATAATGATGTTCTAGTCCACCTATTTGATACTAGAAAGTAAATTATTGGTGTACATGTGGTCATCGTCCAAAATTTGTACTGAATTGGAGACCTGGTGAGAATGTTTCCAAAATAGCTAAAAGAAAGATACCATTCCCTTGGTAACACAGGCTGAGGTTGAAAAGTGAATTTTCAATCCAAAAAGGCCTAATTAGAAAATATCATTCTATTGGTACTTGGTGTGTAGGATGAAAATAAGCAAAAATATTACAACACACCATATAAAAGAAGTTGTGATTGCTCATGTTTTCTATGTTTAAGAGCTATAGTATAAGAAGGTAAACTCCTACATGACCTTTCCTATAGTGAATGTGGTTGTAATCAATATGTAGAATAGCATTCCAAAATGGACAATAAGAGGAGATAATTCCCATGGGGTTTGGCATTTTTGAGGAAAAACAACTAGGGATTTTGAAACATGATGTTCTGCAAGGTGTGTCAAAGTGTATTGCCCAGATCTTGAGAGAAAACACTTAGGAGATACATAAACTGGCCATCAATGCCTCATACATCATTTTTTTCTATTTTTATACCCTGATAAAAGTAAATATATAAGGTGAATTGAAGCATTAATAGAGGTGGATTAATTAGATAATTAATTCACACAACAAGAGTAAGGATAATTCCATAAAATATTTATTTTGTTAACTACTAATATAAGATATCATGGAGGATTTATTGAGGCATTATGGGGGGTTTTATTACCCTATACTGATGATGATAGTTTTCCAAGAGATTGGGAAAATAGAATCCATATTTTGAGAAAATAATTCGACTGGAGGTAAAGGATTAAAGATTCCACATAGATATATCCAATTATCAGACATTAGAGAAAGAAAAAACTTCCAAAAAAGGGGTTGTAAGCATGATAAATTGGTAATCATTTAAGATTCTTCCAAGATGAGATTCATTATTATGCCTATAGAAAAGTAAAGGTTATTCTAGACTTTTTTTGGAAAGTGAAGAGAAAGTGTCTACCATGGTGGGATTCACAATAAGTGAAGGATAAATGGATTAGGACTAAAATAAAGTATCCATAATTGTTTTTATATGAATTTTATGATTCTATACAGAGAAATACATTTCTATAAACTATGTGTGGATACTTACTAGAGTAGTGATAAAAGAAAAATGAATAAAGGAAATTCTAATGTTTTGATCCTTGGGAGATATTGAGTCGACCCTAAACATTGTAAAGATGTGATACTAGGAAATTAGGGACCTAACTTGAACCCAATTTAAAGGTTAGTACTTGTTTTTAGGAGTTATGTGATAATAATGGTTTTTTATCTTCACATCACTAGTATATACTCTATAGATGTAACCCAATCATGGTGAACGAAGAAAATTCTCTAGTCCCTATTTATTTTATCCATGAACACCAAAACAGGGTAAAAGTAATAAAAAATATATTTGTAAACAAATGGATGTTTAATTTATTGAGTAAAGTTAATCAAAAGAATATATCAAGTAGCCCTCAATGTTTATAGGTCAATATTATTATAGTGAATTGTTTTCATTAATATATTAAGAGTTTAATTGTTCAAGAACATAGGATACCTTGATTCAACCCCTGCCCCAATTAGGGTAATCTCAAACTAATACTCTATTGAGGGACAAAGAAATAGTACCAAAGGAATAAGATAATTTTCTATGATTTGTTATTACTCTAACTTGATATGAATTTTTTTAAGAAAAATTGAATCCACAATGTAGTCTCTTATATTTGATGGAAATAATTTCATAACATGGTAAAAAGATTTTAGTTATTTAATGTAATATTGTTTTAGAGTTCTATAGGAAGTGGTGGAAGATGGAATTGTTCGGTTAAACTATCATAGAGTCACCTTTGAGATAAATCAAAGAAACATTTTAATTGATGCTTTAGTCAAAGATTCCTTAAAGGAATCTATTGAGTAATATATCTACAAATATATTAATCATTGTAAATTCTATAAGGATATGTGGATGTAGTTTTAAGTTATGTTTCTAAAAGAAGAGATTCCAAAAGGGAAATGCCTTATGTCAAAAGGAAAAAAATAAGGTGATGGTGCGTAATTCATCCTCTAATTTGTGTTCTCTAGCCATGATAAAACATAAGCCTTATATTATTTTTTATTTTTGCACTCTTTTGAAAAATGACGCTAAATTTTAGACTCCATATTTATAATGAAAATGAGATATCAATTTTGTGTTTAATAGGAAATGATATCAAGCTGTGAAACTAAGGAATTCTCATTCTAGGACACCAAATGTCAATAGATTATCATACATAGAGGGAACTATTTAATGATTTAAAACTTATACCTAGAAAACAAGAACTTAAAAAATATATATGTTGATATGAATTTTAGAATGAAGAAAATGGGATCAAGAATGAAAGAAAAAATTATCTTGATTGAATAGATTTTCCAAAAAACCAGGAATAAAATGGCTATAAAGAAGGAATTAAAGGCCAATGTTCTTTCCCTAAGATGAAATATAATGAAATAAAATGGGATTTGAGAGGTACTAAACCAGATTTGAAAAAATTGTCTATAAAATTGAATGAAAATGATGAATGATAAGAGACTATGAGAATACGATGAACAACTCAATAGAGAATATGCAGATCCCTTTGAAAGCAACCTTAACATCTATAATAATAGAGAGAATCCATGATCTGAAGAATGATATAAAATATTTATTCCGTGAAAATTATATATGTTTTGTTCCATGAAATAAGGAATTAAAAAATATGTTCTATTTTGGGAAAATGTTTAACATCATGAGTAGATGTTTTAAATACAACAAGCCCAAAGATGTGAGAAGAACTCCAACTATTCGAACATCTCAATCAAGGAGAGATCAAATAAGTTATGAATCTTTTGGTAAATACATTATTTGTTAAAACCACGATCAAATGGAAAGGTATTACATTTATAAGAATTCTTGGAAGTGTAATGTATCCATATAGAGACACTAAAATACTATGATTTGCAAGCTAAATTCTGATAACAACACATTTTTTTGAAAATGAAACACAATATTAGATAGCGTACATGGTACACCACATCTATCCTAAACAAACAACTAAATATTATTATTTAATACAGTATTTAACAAAATGTCATTGTATTATATAAAATGAAAAAAATTAACTCTATTATGTTTAAACATGTTTGTTAAATGTTTTTACATTCATCTAATAAATCTTAGAGGCTTAAAATGAGATATTAATCGATTTTTAAGCATAAAATACTCTAATATTTTTTATTGTTTGTTTTAATGTCTTTTAATGGTGAAACCATTTTAAATATAATGTTTCCACTTTTATATTTTCTATTTTCCTAAATAAACCTATTCTATAGAAGTTGTACATCAAAATTTACTTTGGTTGAATTTTGGTATTTTTATGATAAAATTCATTTTTTAAGGAATAGAGAAAAATATTGCATTTTAATTCCAAACTGGATTTTATTCTAATTTATTTATATAGTTATATTGTCATTTTAATTGGTTTTAAAGTATAATAGAATTAATTTTCTATAAGTTTTTCAAATTTTGGACATTGGATGTAACTTCACATTGAAATTAGATATAAACACATGTAAATCTTTTGATGGTTTTTAAAAACCCGTTTTCTTATTTTCAAAACATGTAATAATTTTAAATTAATTACTACAATATTTTTGTTTTGAATTTAAAAAAATGGATTTAATATTTGGAAGTATAAGGTCTAAAATATGTAAATATGTCCCTTTAAGTTTTGGGTATAATGAATAGTAACTTTAGTAATTATTTTTATTTATCATGGTTAAAGGGTAAATCAGGTAAATAAAGGTAATAAATAATTTTATAATAATATAAAACTATCCTAACACATGTTCAAATAATATTTTAAAAGAAATAGTCTACCAAGACAACCCTTTAGATGAAAATATTTCCTTTGGAAGCCACTTGGGTCTGATTATGACACTTATCTTTTAATTTAAAGTAATGGAAAATATATTATATACATAAATATTATTAATAAAAAAAATTAATATGGGTTTATAAAAGTAACCTATTAGACTATAAATTTTAATTATAAATATAAAAAAATTTCCTACATAATGTTATTTTATTTATAATTTTTTATAATTTAAATAATTAAATTTCATTATGACATAATGATGATGCAGTGATTTCTTAATTAATGAAGGAATCAAATAAATGATATTATAAATATTAAAATAAATATTATTTAACATAATTATGGTCATCCAAGATTTTTTAGGTGAATATGACATGTTATAATACTATTAAATTCTGTGGTTCTATGTTATCTATTTTTTTAGGTTTTTTTAAATTCAATAAAGTCAGTAGTGTAAAAATTGACATTATGGATATTTTATAAAAATATTAAATTATTTAATTATTTAAAAATCCTAAAAATCTTTTAAAATCCCTAAGTGTCTATTTTAATATTTAAATGATCATTAATTATCTAATTATTGGAAATTTTGAGAACAATTAAGGGTAAATCGAAAAGATAAGGCTTAAAATAATCTCAGTACATGTCTCAAAATTATTGGAAAATACGATTACTAAGTATAATCTTATAATATTTGATATATTTCAAGTTGGAGCCATCTGAATTAAAAAACTAATTTATATTAATTTAATATTTTAAGAGTTTCCAAGTGTCCCCCTTTCCTCTCCTATAAAAGGTACCATTTATTCTCTAATATTCACATGCCACGAACCCTTTGTTTTGACCAATACATATGAAAAAATATTCCCATAAACCCTACCATCATTATAAAATCCTCCCATATGGTAGAAATCATCCCAAGGATTCCTTTTGGTATAAATAAAAATAAGTTACCTGATTAAGAGGTAACACCTTCTCTCTTGATTTTTAGTTTCATTTCAATTCTCCACTCCCTAAACTTTTCTTATAATATGATTACATAAAAACACCAATATCATAAATATAATAGGATTTTTTATTCTATTTTTTTGATCTATACTTACACAACCCTCTATTTTATGGGTAACAAACATACTGTTTCTATGTATGGTGAATTATTGCCTCATGAAACGATGATTGTTCAATTTTTTCTCTACCACCTCTCATGGTGTCCATTATAATTGACACTATTTTTAAATATGATATATATTATATTTATATTGTCTCTATTATTCTGTAATTTTTTTATAACATAGCTTTATTCTTTCCATGTTATGTATATACAATAATTTTGTTTGAGGACGTGTGGACTACCGCCCCTCAAAGCGTTATGACTCGTTCTAACTATACATGGAATTTATAAAGAATGGTTTTACAAAACCAATGGTACATAAATGAAATTAATATAATAATGGTATTATAATATAAATTTACATCATTTAATTATTATTCTTTTAATATGAAAAATAAATGAATGTAGCATTCATGCGTACGTACGGCCTACCATCTCCATGAACGGTGAATTTCATTTTTTAATATAAAAATTTTATGGACTTTATAAATACATATATACTAGATATATATCATATTTAAATCATGAATACTATTTTGGATATTATTTACTTTTGACCACATGGACAATTTACATCCAAACAAGTTCATTTTCGACTCAGGTACTAAATATCAACAAAACGTCTTATATGAACTTAAATTGTTATGTAATTTTTATAACATGGTATTAATTGATAAAAAAGGAATAATAAACTTGAAAAAGGTTCTCATGAAAGCATAAATTAACCTAATTTAATTATTTAGGAAAATAAAGAGCGTACGAGATTAGTCAAACTCAAAGTAAGGTAAATCTCAACTCAATTTCCATTCATTGAGTTAAATATCCATGTCATTGGTTTTGTTTTTTCAAGAATATGTGTGAATGACCTATGATATTTTTACACTAAATAACCAAATATACTAGGTTTACTTATATTGTCACACATAATTGTGTCAATTATTTATCCTTAATCTAATTATATGATTTTTTTAAGGCACATTGTCTCAATCTCTATTCATTGAGGCATATTTTGATAATATACACCACCTTCTTTTTTAAGGTGTATAATAAAACCTTTTAATTTTAATTTAATTCAATGGATTTCATAATTTAATCATTATATATGAATTGTTTCACTAAATTAAAAAAATTAATGATTTTAACGTTTGCAGCGACAAAAAACTTCTTTGGTGACTCAACAATTATTTGATATTGGGATTCCTCTACAAGATTTAATTTTTTCAATAGAAAAATAAATACCATATACCCTTTTCATGTATTTTGGTATTTAAAATAGTTTTGATAAAGGATTTATTATGTCAATATATTTAAATTATCTCTTGTGATTTCATTGGGGAAATTTTATCTTTCTGTTATGCTTTTTTTATGTGTTATGATTATGTTATGGTACTGGGAAATTTGATGGGTGGTTATGTGATAAACTAAAGATGAGTGGTTACCTGAAAAACCAAAGATGGGTGGTTCCATGATAAACTAAGGATGGATGGTTACATTATATACTCTAATTCATTGGCTTTGGAAGTCAGCCATATTGTTATTCTGTTTAGTGATATGTGTCGAAGTCTACTGTATGGTTATTCCATTTAAGTATATTTAGGGCCCATGTTACCTTTATAAGTTTTATGTTTATTTCTATAAGTTTTGTGGTAATCTTTTGGTTACAAAAAGGGTAATAAATGAGCTTATATGTAGTAAAGATTATTTACTACTTCATAGAGTTGAAATGTATTATTTTATACCAAATTATTCATAGTTATATTTTTTTGAAAGGATAATAGTTTTCCTTATTTATGTATCCCTTACTGAGATTTTTATACTCATCCCATGATTTTAAAATTTTTTCATAGGATTTAAATAAAAATAGATTCAAGGAAGGGATCAAGGAAAAGTTATGTTGTTTAAACATGAAACAAACCCATGTTTATTTTTAAATGTTTTTGTTTTATGAAAAAATTGATACTGTTGGAGGGGTTCACATTGTATTTCTATTGTTTTTTATGTATGAGTAATGTCCTAATTATCTAAAGCTATAAAAATGTAAAGATACTCAATGTGAAATAAGGTCACAATTATTGACTTAACTCAAGATTATGTAATGTTTAAGGTTGGAGACTTATAATTCTTATCCAAGAAAAAAATTATGATAGAAAATAGATTCAATTTTTTGGAGAATTAGTCTAAGCCTCAATGGATTTCGTATCAAGCACCAAAATTTGGATTTTCACTAAAACACTCTTATAAAAAATGAATACAAATATGGAATCAAAATAAATATTTTTCCCCCTGTGTGATGATGGTGGATGAGAATGTGCAATTGACTCCTCCAAGGAATAAGTACTCCAAGATAGAACTTATGGGTGTATAGGAATAATTTTTCCAAAGTGGTTCAAAAACACAAAAGTGAAAAGGATAAATATGTAATGGAAAATAATATATTATCTAAGATCCACAATTGAACTAACATAAAAATATTATTGTTCAAGTTCTATAGATTCCATAATTGTGTAAGACCCCCATCCAAGGAAGGATTAAAATGATCATATCCCGAAAGATAAGAGTATATTTCCTAGAAATAAATGGAAACCATTGAAAATGGGTCATGTTGTCTAACTACATGTGGTTATGAAGAAATTAAATTAATGATTTCATTCATTTTTCAAAATATATAAAATGGAGAAGGAAATATGGAAGGATATGGATTGGTTCATCTTAACCTACACTATTTTTCAACTTGAGGAACATTGAAGAACCCCTCTCCCTATATGATTTATTGTTTCTAACAATTTTTAAATTGGTAAAAAATTGATAGGTAGATATTATGCATGGGGGGATTTCACTAGAAAATCACTTGCTTTGGGGCATTAGAAAAAGATATAATATAAGAAAAAAATATAATGGTTTCATGCCACTTGATAAAGATAAATGGAAAATATCAGTATCCACTAAAATTAAATTCACAAATTTTTTATCTAATAAGTAGTTTTTTGGTATCATATAATATTTTTAATGATATACAAAATCTATAGGGTATGTAGAGTTTTTCTCATAAACTTTATCCCCGAATTTATCTACAATAATTTTAACCAAACATTAATAATTATAGAAATTTTTGATGAAAATTATATGTTGTTAACCTTTATAAGAAGTTTTTCAAACATATGAATAAGTAAAAGTCATATAATACAGGAGGTATCATTTTTTGAAATTCTTAACAAGTTTGAAAAATTTTCTTCATAAAGAGATGTGATCCACACTATCAAGTGTTTTAATATTTTATATTAAAGGTTTTGTAGTGAAGTTTGATGAAAACCAGAAGTTTTGTTTTGATATATAGAATAACTAAAGTTTCTTTTTTGTTTCTTAGTATTCATTAGTGACATGGATAAACTTTTTGTTGTCTATAAAAAATATTTCCTCTGACATAGATATTAGGATCAATAGGAATATAGTATATAGTTACATCTTAAATGATAATTAGTACATTCAATATATGAATCTTTTGAAAAAAATACAACAGGAATGGAGATTTGATTGTGGGTGAAGAAATGAGATTATGAGGAACTTCCTGATGGAACCATGGTTGTTCTATGCAATAATTGGAGTATGGTTTGTGTTTTTTGTCAATCCTCTGTTGAAGTTTATAATGATTCCCAGTAAAGTGATCATACAGTTCAAGAAGACAATATTATTGATGGTGGTGTCGTTTCATAGTGTTTGCCAAATTTTTGGGTCTGAAAATCAAAAAATGAAGACATGGATTGTTGGTAAAAGGAGGTGCACGCAAAGAGGAAGTGGTGCAAAAAAAAGGTAGCTTGTGCATGAAATATTTCAGTTATGCATGAAAAACAGTGTGGTGCATGAAATAGTAGAGTGAGGTTTTTCGCGCAAGTAGTGTTTTGGAATTAGAACGTCGAAAAATGGAAAAGGCATGGGCTACATGAAAAACATGGAGATGTGCACGAAAAACGGTACCTGTGAAAAATATTACACGCCGAATGAGAGGCTTTTTGCACCATAGGGGTTTTTTTTCACGGGGTTCAGAGACCCCAATAAATAATAGGTGACCCCCCTCATTTTGTAAGGCTGAAGACTTAGAGAAGATCCAAGTGCTAATACACGTAAATGGTTCATGAATAGGGAGTTGCGTGAAAAATTACGAGATGCGTGAAATATGATAGCTTGGGAAAAATATTCTGGTTTGCGCAAAATATTCCGATATGCGTGAAAAATTCCATCTTGCACGAAATATTTGAAGTTGAGCGACAAATTCCGGCTTGCATGAAAAATTCCGGGTAGGGCAGAAAAAAAGGCAGAGCTGTGCGTAAAAGTTGAGGCTATGTGTAAAAGTTCTAGTTGTGCGAAAAGGGTGATATTGCGCAAAATATTTTTCCACGTGAAAAGAAAATATTACACACAAAATTAAGGTCTTATGTGAAAAGGGTAGGTGTCATGCGTAATTGACAGTGAAACCTATTTTAACGTTTTGTTTATCCGGTTTAGTGGTTCAGTGTGTTCAAGAGATTTTATTACGGACATCGATGCAAGCAGAGTCTCTTGCTAAGAAGAGTCAAAGACTTCAATATGAATCTATTGAAGAGACCTTCACGTTTATAAAATGATTGGGACTTCTCCAAAGGCAGTGAGCAAGTGGTAGCCAATGGGATTGACTCGAGGGACGCAGTAATCTATCTCTGAACTTTTGTAATGGCAGTGATCCTTGAACAGAGTGACTGTGACCAAATCGTGTAATCCATAAACTAGTGAAGATTACTGGATTTAGGTATGACTGGCGCACTATCGGTGTATGCTCCATGGAAGTATCCCTTTGTGGTGAAAAAAAGTAAAAGTGTTGTGTTAACTTATTTCATTCATTTGTTTGATATATCTAACAAGTTCCTACCAATGTAGGAACAAGATCCACAACATTAAAAAGGAAAAAGTCGACACCTTTATTCACACCTCCCCTCTTAGGGTGTTCTGGGGTTCTTCACTCCCTGTCATCATAGGGGGAGTTGTAGACTAATAAGATTCCCTCTTAGAATATTTCTCCTAATGGAGAGATAATATTCCTTAGAGTTTCTTCCTACACATCTAGGATAGAGAATATTTCAAAAGGTAGGAAGATATCCTCATTCAAAATGGGGGCATTTGAGCTTCAAAGAATAATCCATTAATTTGATGAATTAATATTTTCACATTGAATCTCATTGATAATAAGGGTGGAATGATTTGAAATATGATTTTGTCAATAAAATATAAAAGGTGTGATTTTTTGGAATCCCAATGGATTGAGATGGATTTGTTGATAAGAAGTGTTAGATTTTTTAATATAACAGATATTGATAATATAGGGGGTGCTTGGAGGATTTTTTAGAATGATCATGATTTTTATATGGTTGTATTTATTGAAAATACATATTGAATGTTTTTTTGGGATACTATAATCACCCAGTCTTGAAAAACATTAACATTACATAACTTTTATTAAATACATAAAACATTATACAAATAGACACCCAATGATTGTACTATGTAGTGCCTTTGGAAACATGGATACATAAATAATGGTACATAAATGAGCTTCATCATCTCCCACTAGGATCTTTTTTACTAGAACCCTTCCTATACACATCAAACATAATACATATCTTCATAAACTAGAGTAAGGAAACATAAAAATGTGTGATCTCAGATTATCAGTAAGGGTAAATAGGGGAGATAAATAAGCATAATCATGAGAATAAGGGTATGAGAACATGATAATGAAAATATAAGATCATTACCTACATATCAAAGAACAAAAACATGTATCATGGAATAAATATTGGATGTTCATAGACATGAATCATAGGGAAATAAATAACATTATCCATAATATTATAACATAGGAATAAAACATGAAATTCTGGAAGATAGATAAGAATATAAAAACCCTATGTCAAGCAGGCCTATGAAGGCCATTGTAACATGTTAGGCTTGGTTTAATTACCTATGTGACGAATTTGGGTTTGGGATTCCCTCTCATATACCCTCTTTTTTCAGGCCTGCGATGTCCACCCATGTACCCTCTTATGTTGGGCTTATGATGTCCTCCAGTGTACCCTCTTGTTTCAGTCTTGGGATGCCCTCCCGTGTACCCTTTAATCTCATAAAATATTTATCATTACCAAATTAATTGGAGGAAGATATAATTCCAAAACATAATTATAATGAAATCATGTATAAATCTTCCAAAAATAATAATCAATCACATCATAACCCATGAAATGAAACGTGTGTCACAAACATGTAATCATATATTAACCTATTAAAAAATAAAGGTTTCATAATCATTTCATCAATAGTGTAACCTATGAAAATAAGAGGTTTTCAAGATAATATAACCCATGTAAAATAAATGGGTTTTATAAGCATAATTACATCAAATAAATAAACCATTCAATTATTAATATGAATGGAAACTCTATATCCTTCCATATAAGATCATGAGTAACATCAATAAATGTCATATTAGATGAAAAATATCTTAGAATGATATTTTGAAAACATTTATTGAAAAAAACAATCTTTTTTATTTAAAAAAGTATCTTTAAAAAGTAGAAAATTAAAACCATTTTCTTTAAAATTAACATGAAATATTATAAATAAATCTTTAAAACCCTTTTTAAAACGTATTTCTTTGAAAACATATTAAAAGAGTTTGAAAAAAATTGGAAAACAATTGTCCTCAAAAACATATAAAATAATCTTGAAAACCTTTTGAAATCCATTTATTGGAAAAAATATTTTATATAAATTAACTTAAAAATAAAACTTCTAAACATGAAAAAATACCATCAATTAATTGATCGTGGGTAAATTCATACATGTTATACGAGGTAAAAACAATATTCCTTTTTCATTGTAAAAATATTAGAAAAATTACTTGTTTAGAAAGAGAAGAGGAGAATCATTTAAAAACATTAGTAAAATAAAAATGGGTAAAAATTTATTTTAATGATCATAGGAGATTAGTAGGAAACCCTTTTTAAAAAACATGGTTTTTAAGGAACAATGATTTCTGATTGAAGAGAGGTAAAGTCGGGCACTCTTAAAAACACTTTATTGACTATATTTTGTAAAAAAGAGTGGAAAATGGTACCAATACATGAATATATCATGAATAAACATATTAGAATAAAATTTAGTAGAGTAAATAAGTGATAGATCATAATGTTTCATTAAAGGATGCAAAAAATAAAAATAATCTTGAAAACCACTGAGATTGTTTCAGTAAACACTTACCCCATTATAAATTTAAACTTAAATTCAAAAGTAATAAAAATTAGTTACATGAATCTTATAATATCATTAAAATAATTATATTTATGATATAAAATTTCAGATTTAGTATATACACCTCATGTAAAAATTTAGGCCCATAACATTATATGTGTCTCAAAAAAGGAAAATTGAGACAAAATTACTTTACCGATTTGGTAACTTTTGAAACATAAATACCATGATTTAAATATCATTAAATGGATATCTAAATACCCATAATAGTATGTATAATAATCATATAATACATCCATGGTTAGTATACACACCACACAAAATGAATGGGTGGTTAATAAAGCATGTATCTCATGGTAATAAAAAGTGAGATGAAATTCCCTTATGTTGTGTCTTGAATTTCATCATACTTGTTCAAAACTCTTATATAATAAATATAAATTTATAATAAATATATCACAGAGCCATATTATTACTTATAATACCATATAATGTTTTATTATGGATTTACATTACCCTTTTGTAAACAATTCTACGTTAAGGTTTCACTCCAGGTAATATCTACTTTGTTTTTCACATGTGTCTTAATTTGTTTTATCCTTATTCCTTCTAATTATATCATGATTTAAAGAATTTAAACCATGAATTAAATAAAATATATATTAATTATATTTTTATTATAATAATCCATGTAATATAGAATTATGAACTGGAATACACTGTTTATGGAGATGGTAGGCCATATGTATGCATAAACGCTTTTCCGTTTAATTGTCATGTTGAATGAAAGAAAGTAAAAAAACATATATATATATATATCAGTATTAAATTATATTTATTATATCATATAGATCAAATATATTCACTAAACATGTCCTTAATAAATTCTATGTATTTTATGAATGAATCACATCGCTTTGATGGGGCAGTAGTCCACACTTCCTCAAACGAAATTATCATGTTAACAAAAAATGGAAATTATAATAATATATGTTGTAAATTAATTACATAAGATTAAATAAATAATTAATATAACTTATAATATAATTAAATAATATTTCCATCATAATCTCCACTACGATATGCAGTAAAGGAAAAATGAACAGTCGTCGTTTAGTGAGGCGGTAGTTTGTCGTACTCGAAAATTGTTTGTCTGTTACCCATTAGATGGATGTGTGTGTAATTATAGTTAGAAACATTTGAATAAAAACATCCATGTTTATTTAGGATACTAGTACTATTATTCAATCTTGTAATAAAAATATTCTATATAGTGGGGAAATATAATAAAATAAAGGAGTTTAAGGGAGGGTGTTACCTCTTAATCGAGTAACTCCTTTTGGTTTCTGCCAAAGGGATTCCTTGGAAGGATTTATTACCAATGTATGATTAAATTAGTAGTTTAGGATTTTTTTGAGGATATTGGATCATATATTGGGAGAAACTAATTGGTTTTTGAGATGTAAAGAAGTAGAGGAGAGGAGGCCTTTTTATAGTGGAGGAGTGGTACTCTTGTTAATATTTGGAAAAGGTATTCAACCAAACTTGTTCATATTTCATGTGGATCCAATAATGGACCCAAATATATATAAGGGGGTATAGGATCTATATATGGCTATAAAAGTTTTGTTGGGAATGTTTTTAAGTCTTTTGGGTCTTAAATTTAAGATTTATTCTTTAGTTAAGCTTAATTTTACCTTAATCAATGTAATTAATTTTAAATACATTTACTAATCATTTTGGTCAAAAAACTAAGTTGAAAATATTAGAAATTATAAACTATGATGATTCCAAATATTTAATAAATTTTTATAAATTTCAATTTTACAAGTGTTAGAAATTGATTTAAAATAAATCCCACAGTAGGGTCAGCAATGTGGGTTTTTGAAGCAAAAACATTCAAAAGTTCGCCCAGTTTTTATACACAATTTTAAAGAGATATTGATATAAATTACCAAAATTGTATTAATTTATAAAAATATTATCTAATTAAACTTTTAAAATAATTTAATATATAATTTAATGTTATAAATAAATTATATGAAATAGCTATTTGGAACTAAAATTTAGTATTTTTCACTACACGTTGAAAAATTAAACTTCCTAGAAAAATACCAAAAACATTCCCCTAAAATAATTCTTATATTCCAAATTAAAATTTGAAGTTTATTTTAGAATATTATTTCTATAAAATTGAAAAAAAATTTATTTAAAATTGGTTCTCAATTAAAATGCGGTAAACATACCTTATTAAAAATATTGTTTTTAAGCATAGAATTGGGTTTGTTCTTATCTTATGTATATCAAATATATTGGATGAATATCATAATTAATTTATTGAATATATTACATTAATATAACTCAATAATTGTAATTATATTTATTTATTAGGATAAAATTCCTTTTTCACTATAAAAATTATTATATTTTCCTTTATATCCAATCGGTTTTCATACTCATTTCTAATTAATTGGTATCCTATGAATTCATATTATATTTTTGTAAACAGTATATTTTCATAGATTAGTTAATACTATTCATAACCATTAATTTAATAGCTATGTGATATGTTATTAATTAATAATAATTTAATTATATACTATTTCTTGGTTAAACTCTGTCTTGTGTGCTTTGTAATCCATCAAGGAAATATATTATTGTATGTAATGAAAGATAACCTTGGTGTTACGTGTAGAGAAAGATAAAGTTAATGTTGCATGTAAGGAATGAATGACTTGGTGTTTCTTATAATTCAATAAAAACAATGTATTGTAATATAAAATAATCTATCTTCAATGTTTCTTGAAATAAAAAATATCAAAACAGATAAATTAATTCAAAACAATGATTCATAATATCTGTGGTTGTTACATTATACCCACCATAAAATGAATTTCCCCCCAGAAATTTTTCTAGGTTATCAAAACTTTATTAATTAAAAGTTTCATTCATATAAACCCTCATCACAAAAACAAATACTAAAACTTCACTTAAAAAGGGATAGATAGAAGCATAAAAATTACCTAATGTAAAATATAACTTGGATTTCACATTAGAGAACAGGGGTTGAGAGTGATGATTGTAGAAGTAGGAAATATGTAAATATTTATATGGATTGATTGAGGTCATTAATCACAAAAAAAAGTGAATGATCAAAGAAACATTGATGGCCTCAAAGTGATAAATCTGGGATGGTTTAAAATGCAATCGGTTCAACAAAATTAAGTTATTATAAGAAAATATTTTATTTTGATCATTATCCTAACATTGTGTAATTCTTTTATTGAAAAAAAATATAAGGAAATATAGTTACATGATATATTTATATAAAAAATATTTCATTCATTAGTTATGGTTTTATATATTTCTAATTCATCCATTATTTAAACAAATGGATGCCTAGAAATTTAATTTGATGCCTGTAGTGATAAAATACACTTTTATCATATCTTAAGTCCCATAAAAGATTGAAAAGTATAAATATTTATCTCTAAATATTCTTCAAAATAAATATGGTTAATACACTAATATGTAAACACATAAAGTAACTCTATTGATTCATTATTATTAATTATTCATCAAAATTAATTACACATTAACCTAGACATCAGGTAGGCCAGTGGTAGGTGTGAAACCCTTATCATCCTTCTGTCATGGGTTCAAGATCTAAAGCCTTTTTGAACATTATTGGTTTTCACTCAAAAAACATGATTTATTTTTCTAAAACCACAATAATAAATTTTCCAAAATAAAAAACATGGTAATCCATGAAAAAATTATAATCACTAAATAGCCTTTTAACCAAGGTTTTCAATACAAACTCAGTGTATAAATACTTCCTCTAAATATTAACTTAAATGTTTCATGAATGTTTAACCTTATAACCCTTATTAAAGATTAAAATCCAGAAAATTAGAAATAAAGTCATGAAATCATCTTAAAATTGATCCCCCATATATCACAAAGTAGCTCTTGGTTGTCACATTTGAAATATATGAATACCCTCATTGTAAATTATCTTGGAACATAGTAAAAACAAGGAATACCATAAATCATTTTGGCAAACATTAATTTTCCCTTATTCCATAGATTTCTATATATATTCCAAAATCCACGAAGTTTTAAACTTCATCCATTTTAAAATGAACTACTTCGCAACAACTCCTTAATTAGTTCCAATGTAATCAGTATCGTCCAATTTTCTTATCCATATCCCACATATATTTATCCGAAGAATAATATCTTAACATAAGTAATATAATAAGGTTTATCCTTCCATTAATAATTTGTTTTCTATGAAAATCTCTTTTCAATTAAATTTCTTTTCTATTCCATCAGATCCATTCAATATATTTTTGTAAACAATTAGTAGAAAAACATAAACTAGAAAATAATTATATATTTCACCTTTCATAATTATTGAATCAAAATACATAGAAATATGATTAATTTATCCTTAATCTATATATATATATATGGATACCTCATCCTATTACATAAAACCTCTTTCCTTTAAAATTTCATATATTCTCTCTTCATCATCATAAATATAACCACAACTCACACCACCTTACTGATTCTCTTCATGAGATTTTCTATTGGGGCATTGAGTTGCATAATGACAATTTTTTCCACATTTAAAACACATAACCTCTTATGATTACTTAGGGAGAAAAATAATATCATCCATTTCATTAATCAAACTCATTATTTTTTCCTTAAAATCACTTTCTTTGTTTCATTCTTTTCCATAGTAAAAAAAACTTTGTGTTCTTCTAAGACATTCACTTTGGTGATTCTTTCCACATTCTTAGCATAGAGGAAACTGAATCATACTTCCTCTATAGACTCCATTACCCAAACTCTCAGTGGACTCCTTATTTATCTTCCTCAGGGAGTTCAATATTTGGTTAAGGTACATGTTTTTAATCATGTTCTGTGAAAATTAATTAGGCATGATCACAACATCTTTCACTCCAGTAGTAATCCCACTTAACTTCTCATTAGAAAATTGTTCTTCACATTCAACTTTAATCTGGTTCTTTACAGTTCCATCCGTTGACTAAAACCATAATCATTCTATTGGTATTTCTTATCATATCATAAAAACAAATAGGCATGAAAAGAATTACTTATAAGATGTATAAATCATGAAAACTTATTTAATATATGAAACACTAGGTTCATCCAAGGTTATTATTAGGAAACTTATATTTAAATACTTTATAATGGTTTGTGAATAGTTTTGTGAATTTCTAAAGCATATCCCATGGGAGTATGAAACTAGGTGTGCAGCAAGGCCCGTCGTTGTGTACTAGATTACCTAGAGTCTGGTCTAGAACATCTTCTAATTGTTTTTACCCCTAGGTACATCTGTTCCAAAGATATATACACTTGTAGAATCTTGACATAGATTTATTTCTAATAAATTAGTCCCTCTATCCTTTTCCAAAAGTATAGGCATTTTTTCTAAAATTTAACTCATCCATATACTTATCCTTAGAGACATCCCTAGATATATCCTTAGAAATATACCTTGGGATATCACTAATGGTTTCTCATACAAGTTTCTAGTGGTTAACTAAACCATTTCTCTAATACCAACTATAAAGATCCATTCTTGACATAAATTAACATTACATTACTTTTTGGGAATACATAAAACATTATACAAATATATTCACAATCATTGTACTAGTATAGAGACTTTGAAAACATAGAAACATAAAACCTTGTACATAAGTGAGCTACATCATCTCATAGTAGGTTCTTCTTGACTATCACCCTTCTAAGAAACAATAAACATAATACATATATTTATAACCTGGGGGAAGGAAACAAACAAATGAGTGAGATTAGATGTTTTTTAATGGAAAACAAGAGAGATACATTAAAATAATTGTGTGAATAAGGTTATGAAAACATGAAAAAGAAAATAGTATATCATACACTATATATAAAATATCATTAACATATATCATGTCATAATTCTTGGTGGTTCATAAGAAATAAATCATAAGGAAGTAAGTAAAATAGCCATGAAATCAAAACATCGGAAAAGAACATAAAATTTTGTTAGAAACATTAGAATATAAAAACCCCATGTCAATGTGGCATACCAAGGTCTTTCCAACATGTTAATCATAGGTTAGTCACTAGTTTACCTACTTTGGGCTTGGGATTCCCTTCTATGTACCCTCTTGTTTTGGGCTTGGGATTTATTCTCGTGTACCCTATTGTTTCAGTCTTGGGATATCCTCCCATGTACCTTCTTGTTTCAGGCTTCGGAAACCTTACATTGTACCCTTTGAGATCATAAAAATTTTATCTTTACCCAATACATTTGAGGTACATATACATCCCACCCATAATATAATGAAATCATAAATAAATATTCCAAAAAAATATAAGCAATCACATCGTAACCCATGAAAATAAATGTGTGTCACAATCATGTAATCATATCATAACCTATGTAAAAACATAGGTTTCATAATCATTTCATCAAATGTCTAAACTGTGAAATGAATTGGGTTTCAAAATCATATAACCCATGGGAGAGAAATGGGTGTCATAAGTATCATTCCATCAAAAAATAAACCATTAAAAAAATAATATTAATGGAATCTTTTGATCATTTCATAGAAGGGCATGAGTAACATCAATATATGTCATAATATATTTAAAATAACTTATAAGGATATTTTTAAAACATTTTTTGAGGAAAATATCATCTATTCATTTAAAATTTCTCTTTAAAGCATAAAAACCATTTAAAACTATTTTTATGAAAAATAACTAAAAATATTTTTTAATAGGGCTTTGAAAACTTTTTTTAAACTTTTTTCTTATAAAACATATAAAGAGAGATTGAAAACGTTTTGAAAGAAATTTTACGTGAAAAGTTATGAAATAAGAACATTATGAAAATAATTTCAATGAAAATATATTTTAAAAAAGTTTTCATAAAAATCATCCTTTTAAACATGAAAATAATGCTTAAATGAATTAATGGTGGGTAAATCTGTACAAGTCATATGAGGTAAAAAGAACATACCTTTTTTATGGTAAAAAGGTTAGAAAAATTACCCATTCATAAATATAAAAGAAGATTCCTTTTAAACATTGATAAAATACAAAAGGGTAAAAATATATTTTAATGATCATAGGATATCCATATAATAATTTTGGAAGTCCTTTTTAGAAACCATGGTTTTGAAGGAACACAGATTTCCAAGTGAAGAGATGGTAAGTCAGGATTTATAAACAAATATTATACCTTATGTACAAAATAGTGGAGAAATGGAACCAATACATAAATATATCATGAATAAATAGCGGACAAGAAAATTCATTAGATTTATTAAGATATTTATCGTGATATGTCATTAAAGGAAGTATAAACATAAACAATCCCAAAAGGCAATGATATTGTTACAATAAACTCTTACCATTAGGTAAATTTTACCCATACTAACCAAGTATCAATATGAATGTATTCCTTGATAATAAATCCATTCACCACAAAAACAAGTCAATAAGACCCCCTTAAATGAGGCTGAAAATCTAATGAATGTTACAAACATGGGGTACCTAACTAAAAAAATCAGTTTTGGAAGATTTATGTGACATTAAGTGCCTCAAAAAAGTGAATGGGGTCCCACCATAGTCTCCACAATGTAGATCTCATCACAGGCTTCAATTTGATATATAGTAGATCCCAAATGGACACCCGGATAAAAATTTATGGTTGTTTGAATTTTGAGTTACGTTTTCAACATATTTTAGATCTTTTTTTAATTTTTTGAATTTTTTATCTTCAACTTCTTGTTAAATGACAATTACACCCTAATAATTATAAAATTAATAATTAAAAATAGTTTTTTAATTAATTAATAATATATTATCGCTAAATATCTTATATATTAAGAGTAAATTCCTATTCACCTTATCCAAAACATATTTAAAAATGAATATATATATTATTTTTAAATATCAATATTTTATTTTTAATTAAATATATAATTTTTTAAATATTCCATTTATCAGTTATAGTAAAAAATATATGATAAAGGGGGTTCTTTATCAGCGCTTCCAAATAAGCATTGATAACAACCCCCACTTTATCAGTGATTTTTTACAAGCACTAATAAAGGCCCCATTTTCTAGTGCTTTTTTATAAGAGATGATAAAGGGTGGAAGTTTATCAGTTCTTGTAAAATGGTTCTGATAAAGGGACCCCTTTAATATCTCTTTTTAGTGATGTTAAATATCCCCTTTAATAGTGCTAAAAAGCATTGTTAAAGACCCCCTTTACTTGTTCTTTTTCTAGTGATGAAAAAGGGTGGTCATTAACAACACTTTGATCTATCATTGTTAAATCCCTAATGATGGATAAACCCAATTTTGTAGTAGTTGAATGAAGATCAGTTTATATTTTCTTTTCATAAGTCTCCCATATTTTAGTCTTCGATCCATATTTTTAAAGAAAATGCCTTATATTTGTACAGTGTTATCTTGTTTTAATTCTCTCATGATATAGTAAATATGTGGGATGTTCTTCACATTATATTTCAAAAGTCATTCATGTGATCTATGAATGATCACGCAAAGTTCTTATGTATCTTTCATGATTTCTATGTTTGTTCGTCGGATCGCACCTAATGGAAAACTTCTCGATCATGAGATCAGCCACTCAGATAAATCTTCTCTAATATTTGGGTGCACCAGTTTGAGGTTACCAGAAACATTTCATGCACTTTTCATGCTATGGTGGTGGATTTATAGGACCCTCCACCCCAATTATGTGCCACTTTTCAAGGTGTCTACCATGTGAATCCATTTTGGAGTTAATGGAGGGCTTTGGGGCCATGTGTTTTGAATTTTTCTATCGTAGTTCATTCTGGGGGCATCATATGATTTTCAAACCATCCCATTGATGTCAACATTTTTATATTATAGAAAATTATTGGGGTCTTGATGAATCATATTAAAATTCTAAGGAAATTCCATATTGTAATAGTGACATTTATGTGGTCCATCTTGAGATCAGGATTCTAATTGAAATGCATTCGCATGATATTAAGTGAATTTTATGAGTCCTTTCAAGAGACCTAGATTGGATTATAGGGGGTATCTGCAAAATCAAGTTGTCATGCCAAAGGGTTTTGTGAGACTATATTATGGATAGTATAGGTATGTTTTGTGATTTTTACAGCTGTGAGAGGATCCCATCATTTTCCAATTTATTTCCTTTTTTTACAATGGTTTTGGATCTCTCAAGGTTATATGAGTTTTTTCTAAGACAATCACTCTACCTCTTAGATATGCTTCGTGTGACCAATAAAAGGTCATGTGGAGATGTGCAAGAATTTCATGGAAAATTCCAAATGTTTGAAATTATGGTGCCCAAGGGGGGGGTGAGATGTCACTTTTCCACGATCTAGACCTGAGGATAGAAATCCATAACGCTTTTTCGAGATAAGTCGGACATGTTGTTGGGTGCTAGCGGTGTATTGTGAATCACTTGGGTCACATTTCATGATGTTTTATAATCTCAAAATGATTTAGTTTTCCCCTTTGTATTTCCTTTTATTATTTTACAAATGAATAGGGTTTCATGAGTTTACATGAGTGTTTTCAAGAAAAAATTTATCCTCATTAGTAAAGCTTCATGTGAGTTTTATGATTGCAAGAGGCTCCAACATTTTTTATATTTTACTCCTTATTTTCTAATGTTTTTTGGTTCCATCAATTAATAAGTCATGGGACCCAGGGGATATTTCTAGGAAGATGCCTTATGATCACTAATTATGTGGGTTTCATTCACAAGAATAATGATTCTTGTCCAAAGGGGATTCACAGGATATTCTACAGGATATGCACTATGAGTGACTATTTATGTAACACCCCGAGATTTTATGAAAAATATTATTTTAATTTCATTAATGTCTTATGTTGTATTCTACACCAAGATTACCTTGCGCTATACGCAACACCGTATTAGCTTGCAGTATACGCAACCCTATTCTTGGACCGTGTTACACACAATTTTGATAATAGTTATTCTACGCAACATTGAGTATATATATATATATATATATTAAATGTATAAATGAAATATGGTTGGATTCTGTTATACGAAACAACGAAGGATTCTTTCACAACACGCAACCCTGACTTGGCTTGCATTACACGCAATCACGACATTCCTCGATAGCGTGTGTTGTACGCAATACCGGGTTTTAATAAACAATGTTATATTATTATAATATTGTCATGAACTAGCCGTTATGAATAGTATTAACTAAATTTTGAATTTTATAACATTATTATTCATCTTACACATTTCTAGAACATGGTATAAGAACAAAATAAATTTTTCAGGTAAAATAAGTATTTTTTCAAAAAATGCAGTTTTACAGCCTTTTGATGGCGCAACCACTTTAAATATAGTTTTTGACATGTTTATATGTTCAATTTGACAAAATAATATTCTTCTTTTGAATCAGGATATAAAAATTTACATTAGATAAAGTTTTGATATTTTTCCGATAACTTTCATATTTTAATGAATAGTAAAAACACGCTATATTTTAATTAAAAACAACTTTTTTCATCGTAATATCTTATGTGTTTAAATTATAATATTGAATGGTTTTAAAGTATAAATAGAATATATTTTTACCATTTAATATAATTTATGTCATTAGCATTGATTTTACCTTGAATTCGTAGGTTAAATCAATTCAATCTTTTGCAATGTTTTAAAGAAAAACCCGTTTTCTTTCGACAACGAGATTAATTTTAATTTAATTTCTTCATCTTTTGTGTATTGAATTTGGAAAAATGGATTCCATATTTGGAATCAGTGGGTCCAAATTATGTTAATAAGCTACTTTTTATTTTTGGGAATTATGAATAGTAACTACGGTAAATTTTATTTACCATAGTTAAAGGTAAATCGGGTAATTAAGGGTAAATATAATATTTTAAAATTACCCTAACAAATGTCAAAATCCTATTGGATGACTAAAAGTCGACCCATATCACATAAGGGTCGGATTAGAATCATTTAACGGACATTGTTCCATGAAAATAACTTAATTATTATTAAAACCAAAGAAAGTGACAACAAGTCACTCTCTTAAATTTTATAAGTATATTAATTTTAATTTAGTGATAAACTTCATGAAACTTCGAACATGAATAGTATCCAGAAAGATAATGAAATTATCTACATCATATAAATTTATTTATAATTTTTAGGGATTAAATAATTATCATTAATTATGACACAATAGTGATGCAGAAATTGTTTATCTAGTGAAAAATCAAGAATATTGTTTTTATTAAACTAATAGTGACCATAAAATGCACAAATACCTAACCAAAGCTTATTTTCCATGTAAATGTAAACCATAATCATCCAATGGTCGAATATTTGACCATTTGGAGCCTTATAAAAGCGATGATGACACTTATATTATTTTATTTTAAATGATGCCAAAGTTGTCACCTTCATAATTTAATAAATATAACAATTTAAATATTGTGATTTTAAGATGATAAATTCGAGTAAAAGTATTATTGTGAAAGTTAATATATTTATCTTCATCATAGGATTTTATTTTAAATTTTTATACAACAAATAAGTATATTAAATAATTATACAAAAATGATGTAGTAATTATTTTATTAAGAGATAAACCAAATAAATGGTTTTAAAAATAATAAAATAAATATTATATGAAATATTTAATGTGATACAGTAATTTTATAGATACATATGACCTTTTATTAATATATTAAAACTTTTAGTTCTAACATATCTTCTGTATATATTTTATTTAAATTCAAATAAATGAATAGTGTCAAAATTGACACTATTGTTATTTTACAAAAATAACATATTATAAAATTGTTTAAAAATCACAAAAATATTTAAAAATTATAAATTTATATTTATATGGTCTATAATGTTATAAAGTAAACAATTATGGAAAATTCACAACAAATAAGTAATTATTTGTTATAATTTAAAATTTAGAATTTTATTACCACAAATAAACTTAAATAGATTAAATAAGGATAAATCAAAATGATAAGGTTTAAAATAAGATCAAAACATGTCTAAATTTGATTGGTTGATGAGATTACAACCCTATCTCATCTAATATTAGAATATGCGTCATTTTTGGAGGTTTTTAAGTGGTTTTAGATTTATTATAAATTAATATTTTTAAGAATTCCTAAGGTGCCCCTCTCCTCCCTTATAAAAGGGTACCTCCTCCCCCTTCTCCTCACACCAATTTGAGCACTCAAGCTCGGCCAACCTCTGCCAAAATCCCTTCTCCACTTCCCTAGAATAATACTAGAGGTTCTGGTCTTCCTCAAAGACCAATTTTAGTGCCCTAAGAGGAGGTCTCAAAGAGGCGCTTCAAAGAAGAGGTAATTACCGTTACCAATTCTTTCATCTTTATTTCTTCTTCCACTTCTTATTCTTAGGTTGTTTCATTATGAAGTAATAACATCAGTATCACTCATATACTGATATGTTATTATAAGTATGAAACAACCCTATTTCACCATCTATCCATCCTATGGAAAAAAGGAAATCACCGCGCGTGCGTATGTACGGAATACCGTCTCCACGCCGTGGTGTAATCTAGTTTCCGCCACCACATTAATTGGATGGGTATAATGGTTTAATGAGTAACTATATATGATTATTATAAAGTGATATTGATACTGAAATAGTATACATACACTTCAACACAATTCCACGACCATGGGAACGATATCATCGCTCGTGCGTACGTACGGACTACCGTCTCCACGACGCGATGAGATTCATTCTCAATGATTAACCATTCATGAATGATTATAAAGTATATATAATAATTTCTAATAAAATATATGACATAATAATGATACTGTAATTATTTATATTTATATGTATGTCATCTACTTAATTCCATTCAATTCAATAAGGAAACGAAAACAGCGTTCATGCGTACGTACGGACTACCGTCTCCATGAACGGTGTATTTCTTTCCATTTACTGATTTATTATATATGTATATTCTGAATATATATATATAAATCATTTTTTATATTCTGTAATTAAGTAATCATGATCTAAGTAATCATATGAAAAAATTACAAGTTAAAAACACGAACGACAAATGAGACGATTTTACCCAAAACGCTTCTTTAACATAAATTTACAAAATAACGGGTAATATAAAGTCATAAGTGGACCATATATGATATAATTACAATAAATATGATTCTGGAATAAGTCAATAACATGATTTAAATCATTATACAGGAGGTTCGGACACTTACAAAGCAAGTCGGACCTAAGGTAAGGGAAATGTCACAATCTCACTTTTATCCGAGATTGTTTTTACTTTGGTAATTACTGGGGTGTATTTTATCATCCACATCCATGTTCCCTCAATATGTAATATTATTTCCATCCTTCTACAATAGTTTATATCCAATTTTACCCTTCGTTGAGTTTTTAGTAAAAGATATGAAAGGAATCTTTTGTCGTTTTTCGTACGAGGTACTTTTTGACTTTTCCGACAAAAGTACGAAGAATGTTTTTTTTAACTTATACAGCATGAATGGATTTTTAAAACATTATTTCCAAGATGCTTCCTTTACAAGTTTCCATGTTTATTTTTAATCAAATTCTTTTAGTTTAAAATTTTATGACATGTTAAGAAAGGAAAAATGTTTTTAAGGTAGAAAGGATATTTTCCTCAAGAATGGAGTTCAAGTGTTTTATCAAAACTATTTTCCATCTAAGATAATAAAGGGTTCTGTTTTTATCCCTATTATTACATTGATTTGATTAATTTTGTGATGGAATTATTTTTATGAATTCCTTTATCTTATATGAATTGTTTTATGATGTCATGTTGTTTAAGAATCTCATTTTTATTACATGGGTTATGCTATGATGTATGGTTTATGATTTTGTGGCACACATAAGAAAGGATTCATTATAAGATGGGCGGGACCTATATCTCCCTCCAATGCATTGGGTAAAGATTTTATATCTCATGAGATAGACAAGTCTGGAACGGTAGGTTATACCGGTTCAGTGAAACAGGACTGAAACGAGGGTTACTCGATTCAGAAAGGGACTTTGTCCACTAAGATAGTCTTGGCAATGAGTCTTGACTAACAAGAAATGATTCTCTATGATTATGTGTGAATGCCACAAAGGTTCATGTTTTAAGTTATGATTATTGTGATCTCATTTCACTACTATGATTTATCCCATGTTATGAAATTATGCTCTCTTTTGCAGGTTAAGATTTCCAAAAGATATGTTCTTATGAATATGATGTGATTGATTTTTCTTTTGTATACCCTTACTGAGCATTTGAGCTCACCCTTTTATGTTTTCTTTTCCCAAGGATATAAAGAAAGGTTTTAGGTAAAAAAAGGGGAAGATCTTTATGGGAGATATTGAAGATCTTTCACCACGATTAGAAGATTACGTTCCGAGTTTCCAAAGACACTAAACTGTTACGATCCTTGTGTGTGTGTGTTTTTATTATGTACTAAGTATTCCACAAAAGTAATGTAAAGTCTATGTACGTCAGGCTTCGGGTCTCTACAATTTACATGACCTTCCATAGGTCATGTGATTGCATATCCCCTAGAGGTTCACATGATCCCCATGATCATGGATATCTTATTTTTCCTTTACTTTTTGGGGAAAATAATACCCATATTTAGGTATTTCTTACTTTTTGGATTTTTTTATTCCCATTTGGTCTATTTCAAAAAATCCCCCCCCCCCCTCGGGGGAAACGTCCACGGGGACATGGGCTCAATTCTGAGGAAAATAAATGACCAACTGATCCTTTTTAATTGCCACCAATCTGAGTCTTGGGTTATTCTTAATCTTTTGTGTGTAATTTTGTCTTCAACGAGATTCTTTATAAATAGGGGAGAATAGAGAGGTACATTCCCCAACAAATAAACTCTCTAGAGCTCTATCACTTTTCTTCTGTCACATAACCTCATCGCAAGACCTTCTCGAAAGAACACATCTTGAAACCTCCCCATGAGGAAATTTTGAGTATATATCCTTCACAATAATATTATTTCCCATTCACCCACTCGAATCAACCAAAAGAATTTCATCATAAATTTTTTTAACTTTTTTCATGGGGATGCACGAATGATTTGAGGGTTTTATGGGATCTTCAAACTTGATCACAAGTTCTATTGACTATTTGTTTTCTTTTGTTACCATCCCAAGGTCATGTGATTGAGATTTTTTTGAGGGGTCCTGTAATTGTGCAATGACTTACAAGTTTAGGTGATCCAAAGGATCTTCAATAGTTAGGTGATTCACGATCCCTTTATGAGATCACAAATTTCTTGACTATAATGGCCCAAACATTACATATAGATTTTACATCAATGTTGAAGAATATTGATTACATAACATAACAAAAACCATGCCAGGTCCGTATAGGTATAATTTCTTTAGAAACTAGAAAACATAAAAAACTGTTTCATAAATCATCTACATTGTCTCCGGTTTATTTCTCCATAACTATACCCCTTTTTCATATCTTACTTAATACCCTTATTCTTGACCATGGGAAAAGTCACATATTAATGGGGTGAGCTCAAATTCTCAATAAGGTTAAACAGATGAGAATATCAATCATCACACTATCATAATACATAAGGACATACCATTTGGAAGTCTTATCCTACGTATGAAAGATCATGATATCATTTCAGGGGATAAAAGTTCATAAAAATTAATGGACATAATCCCAAAACTAAAAACATAAGACATGAATTATTATAGAATAAAAATAAGCGTAGGAAATCATTTCCCAGTATTCAAGTCCCATTTCCAAGTCCATCATAGTAGACAAAGTCCATTACTAAACCCACTTTACTTGTCGGACTAGCCCTATGTTACTAAACAGGATTTACTTTTCATTCCATTTATGTATGTATCATGAGATATAAATATTTACCCAATTAATTTGAAGGAGATATATCTCCCACCTATCTCATAATGAAATCATTCTTATATGTTCTAAAAAAACATAAATCATTCATCATAGCATAACCCAAGAAATAAAATGGGCTTCTTAAACATCATTCCATCCTGACATAATCTATATAAAATAAATGGATTTCATAAAAATAATTCCATCATAAAAACAATACAATAAAATAAATAAAAGGTATATAAACATAACCCTAAGTCATATAAGATATAAAATATTTTTGATAAACACTTGAAATTAATTCTCGAGGAAAATATCTTTTCTTTTTCAAAAATGTATTCCTTTCTCAAAATGACATGAAATTTTTAAAAGAAAATAATTTAATTGAAAATACACTTGAAACCTGGTAAAGGAAGATACATGTAAATAAGGCATTAATAATGCATAACAATCCATTCATGTCTTATATGTTAAAAAACATTCTCTTTATACTTTTACCAGAAAAGTCAAAAGGTGGCTCGTATCAAAAAATGATAAAATATTCATTTCATACCATTTAATAAAAATCGACCAATGGGTGAATTTGAATTTAAAAAATTTCATAAGAATAAAAATAATATTACATATTTAGGTAACATGGACATGAATGATAAATATACCCCAGTAAATACTTATGAATAAAAAATTTCAGATGATATTGAAAACTTATCCCATACCTTAGGTCTGATATCCATCATATGTATCTGAAACTCTTGTATAATGATTTAAATAATGTTATTGACTTATTCCAAAATCATAATCATTTTTATGATATCTTATATGATTATATTATCATCTGTTTGTTTGTAACATTTCATTATCACTCATTATTCGGATATTAACTGCTTTATGTTCTTATGCAATATTTTTGGAATAAATTTGTGTTCCAATTTTTATGTTACAGTTAAATCATTTAAAATGTTATATTAGTATAATATATATATTATTTATTAATTCTATTCATTTATATAATCAACATTTAATGAAGATCATGTATAATGAATCGCATCGCATCGTGGAGACGGTAGGTCGTATGTACGCACAGACGATGATATCATTCCCAAAATTGTTGAATGGTATTGAAGTGGATAGAGTATAATATTTCAGAATTAGTATAATTTTATAATAATAATATATAGTTATTATTTCCATAACTATACCCATCCAACTAAGGTGGTGGTTAAAAATAGATTACACAACTGCATGGAGATGGTAAGTCATACATACGCACGCGCGGTGATTTCATTTTTCGTAGGATGGATAGAAGGTAAAATATGGGTGTTTCATATTTATAATGACATATAATTATATTATTGATACTGATGTTGTTACATTATAATTAAACAACAAATTAAGAGGAATTATATGAAGAAATAAGTTTGAAAGAATCTGTAAAAGAGATTTCCTCTTCCTCGACGTGCTACCTCTAAATCACTTCTTAGAGAAATAGTGTTTGCCTTTGAAGATGACCCAAAACTATAGAATTAAAATAGGGACGTTTATAAGTAAACATGTAAGGGTATGACTGATCTAGAAGGCTCAAAATGAAGTGAAGAGGTCAGGGAGGGGGTTCCCTTTTATAATTGAGGTGACAGGCACTTTTGGAAACACTATTAACAATAATTTATAATAAAATAAAAACCTACCCAAAACCTCAAAAATTTCCCAATTTATAAGTTTTGATGAGATATGGTTGTAATGTAATCGACCAATAAATTTTGGACAAGTTATTTTTTCAATTTAAAAAATATATTTTTAATTGACACTTAGTTATTCAATTTAATTTTAATTTTGGTAATAAAATTCTAAATATTTAATAGTCATAAATATTTACTTATATGTTGTTAATTGACCATAAATGGATTTTTTATGACATATTTAACCTTAAAATTAAAACTTTGTAATTTTTAAATATTTTTATAATTTTTTAATAATTTAATTAAATGTTATTTTTATAAAATATAAATAGTGTCAATTTTGACACTATATTTATTTGACTTTAAATAAACTCCAAAAACAAGATAAACTCAAAAAATATATTTAATATACTCCTAAAATGTAATATTAACCTAGAAATTTTTTGGACAACTATAATTATTTATTATGATATTTCTTTAAATATTTTTATAACCATTTATTTGATATTTCTATTAATAAAATAATTTCTACATCACTATTGTGTCATCATTAATGGTGATTATTTAATCTCTAAAAATTATAAATAAATTTCTATGATGTATTTAATTATTTTATATTTGTATAGACTGTCCATAGATGATATTATCTCCAGGGTATCAATATATTAAAATTAATATACTTATATAAAATGAGATTGTGACATTTTGTCACATTCTTTAGTTTTTATTATATTCATGCCATATCCACAGGTAAGTGGACATTAAGTGATTTTATTTCGAACAATAGATTATAATGGTATAATTTGGTCATCCAATAGAATTTTTACAGGTTTTTAGGTAATTTTGTAATATTATTTTTAACTTTAATTTCCCAATTAACCTTCAACTATGGAAATAAAAATAATTACCAAAGTTACTATTCATAATGCCCAAAAATAAAAGTATCCTATTAACATAATTTCGACCTAAGGATTCCAAATTTGGAGTCCATTTTTATAAATTCAAACATAGAAGATTCAATAATTATTTTAAAATAAATCCCGTTATCGGAATGAGAGAACATGTTTTTTAAAAGTTAAAACATTTGAAAAGATTGAAATGTTTTACACATGAATTAAATGTAAAATTAATGATAATGACATAAATTATATTGAATGATAAAAATATATTATATTTATACTTTAAAACTATTCATTATTATAATTTATCCATATAAATAATCTCACTGAAAAACATTGTTTTCACTTAAAATTTAGTGTGTGTTTACTATTCATCAAAATATGAATGTTATAAAAAAATATCATAAATTAAAACGAAGTAAATTTTTATATCCCACTTTGAAAGAAAATGTTTATTTTGTCATATAAAAATTATTAATGTATCAGAATCTTAATTTAAAAGGGGTTCTTCATTCAAAGGTGTAAGATTTCCCTTTAAAAAAATGTTGGTTTTTTATACATAAAATAGGGTTTATTCACACCCTATGATTAAAATATCTTGTGGAAAAATATTTTATTAAGAATATAACATATTTATATCATTAATTTCATTACCAATATTAATTCACTAAAACTAAAAATATCTAATATATTTTTTTCATAAATAATTTATTGCCAAATAATTCAAAATGAATTTTTATAAGTTAGTTATAATTATTCCCACTAACCTAACGGCTAGGATATAATGGTAATTTTGTACAAAGGTAGTATCACTGTTCATTTAAACTGACGATTTCATTCAACATAAGCTACTGATGAATAAAAAGTATTTAAAGAAACTTTTTCATAAAAACATTTGGGTGTTACATTCTATCCCACTTAAATTGAATTTTTTCCACAAATTTCATCACTTGGAAATAAATAGATGAAGATACATTTCTATTATAATATCCTCAAGTTACCATTTAGCTTGTTAAAATTGGTGGTTCATTCATAAGTCTTTAACCAAGTGATCGTTCTTGTTTTGTAGAACATTTTTTATACGAGCTAGAATCTCTATCGGTTGTTCCTCATAAGAAAGATCTTGATCCATCAGTATAACTTCTGAGTTTAGTACATTTGAAGGATAAGGATAGTACTTTAACAAGAGAGATACATTGAAAACATCACTAACTTCATAGTGATTCGTTGTAAGTGAATATCGGTAAGAAATATTCTCAAAACTATCCAGAGTTTCAAAAGGACCGATATACTTAGGGATCAGCTTCCCTTATTTCCAAATCTAATTACTCTCTTCCAGGGAGATATTTTTAGAAACACCTATCACCCACTTCAAACACTTCGTATTTTCTCTGGTTTTCAGAAAAATGTTTTTTTCTTTGAGATGCTCTTATGTGTTGTTGAATAGATATGACCTTTTCTTCCATTTCCTCGACATGATCAGGTCCAAACATCATTCTTTCCCCAACTTCCCTAATCAAGTTGGAGTTCTGAACTTATATCCATAGAGGGCTTCATAATGATCCATTTGAATACTGGACTAAAAGTTATTGTTTTATGAAAATTACCCTAAAGGTAGGTGTTGATCCCAACCTCCATTGAAATCCAAAGAATAAGCTCTCAACATGTCTACCAGAGTTTGAATTATCCTCCCAGACTGGCCATCTATTTAAGGATGATAAGTAGTGTTGAAACTTAAATCTGTATCCATAGAATGCTGAATACTTCACCATAAATTTGAGGTAAACCTCAGATCCTGATCATATGTAATGGGAAGTGGTACTCCATAAAATCTTAACACTTCCTTTACATATATCCTGGAAAGCTGAACAAGAGAGTAATCCTATCTAATAGAAATAAAGTGTGCCAAATTTTTAACGAAATCAACTATATCCCATATAAAATTATAGCCTTTAGATGTTTTGAGAATTCCCACAATAATTTCCATAGTGAGGTTTTCCTATTTCAATACTAGCATGGGTAATGGTTATAAAATCCCCTTCGACTTTTGTCTCTCTGGCTTAACTTACTGACAAACCAAGCATCGAGAGACATATTTGGAGAGATCTCTTTTCATTTCATCCCAATATAGATTATCTTTCATGTCCCTATACATTCTTGTGCTTCTAGGGCGAATTGAGAATGAAGAACTATGAACCTCATCCAATAGCCGCTTCATTAATTCTATTATGGGAGGAATAAAAACCCTATTCCTGAAACTTATTATTTCATCACAATCAAGGTTGAATTCAGGAACATTTATCAGCATATTTTATATCTCTACATATTTCTTCTGCACCTCCTTAATATTCACTTGTATAGATGGTTGATCATTCATGTGAGAAATATAATATTTCTCCCCTTTAAAATTTCAAGATCCATCCTTTGAAAATCCATAAATATTGGATCTTTTGTGATCCTTATCATGGATATGATAACATGGCCTTCTTGACTAAAAGAATCTACCACCTTATTCACTTTCCCAGGATGGTAATGTATTGAGAATTCGTAATCTTTAATCATCTCTGACCATCTTCTTTAGTGCATATTCAGATTCTTTTATGTGATAATATAATTTAAAATTTTATTATCAATAAAAATATCACACCTTTCACCATAAAGATAATGAATCCATATCTTTAATTCAAATATTACTGTAGATAACTCCAAATCATGAGTTGGGTAAATTTTCTCTTGGATTTTCAACTATCTTGAGGAATAAACTATCACCATATCATTTTACCTGAGAAAACATCCCAGCCCCTTCTTGAATGAATCACTATATATCCCAATACTTTCTCCACTATAAGGCATTGTGAGCATAGGTGCACTAGCTATACTTCTTTTTATCTCTTTGAAGTTCTCTTCACGTTATTCTGTACAAATTAACTTAACTCCTTTCTGAGTCAACTTGGTAAGTGGATTAGATAATCATTGAAAATATTTCAAAAAACATTTATAATATCTAGACAAACCAAGAAATATTCGGATTTTAATTATCATTATTGGTTTCAGCCAAATTTCATCAAATTCTATTTTTTTATGGATCCATAGATATCCCTTTTCTTGAGATTAAGTGACCCAAAAATGAATCATTTTGAAGCTAAAATTCACACTTGGTAAATTTAAAAAAAAGTTTCTCTTTTATCAGGGTGTTCAATAAAATTCTCAAGTGGTCTTCATGTTCCTCCTTTATCATTGAATAGAAAAGAATATCATCTATAAAGAATACAGAAAATTGATCATGATAGTCTCTAAAGACTCTACTAATTATATCCATGAAGATAGTGGGGGAATTAGTAAGACCAAAAGGCATAAATATAAATTCATAGTGTCCATACAATATACATAATGTTGTATTTATTATATCCTCATTTTTGAACATTAATTGATGATATCATGAATGAAGATCAATCTTGTAAATGTATTGATATTTTCATAGTTTTCCAAATAGGTAATCAATACAGGGAGGAGGATATTTGTTCTTGATAGTGGTCTTGTTATGTTCTTGATAATCAATGAAGAGTCTCGTTGATCCATCTTTATTCTTAGAAAACAGAATAGATGATCCCCAGGGTGACACACTAGGTCATATGAATCCATTATCAATATTCTTTTGGATTTGCTTCTTCATTTCCTGCAACTCAATTGGGGCCATTATATAAGGTTTCTTTGAAATAGGCATAGCACCGGGAATGAGTTATATAAAAAACTCAACTTCCAGATTTGGTGGAAGACCTGGTTATTCCTCTGAAAAGATATCATCAAACTCTCGTACAATGTGTGTATTCTTAATCGTGAGTTTCTCCACAACCATTTGAGATAAATAACCCTTTTATAAGAATCATAACCCATAAGATGGAAGAAATATCTATTAGTTGGTTATATTCATCCTTGCATCAATGGATGATCCTATATTGATCTGGAATGTGAAACTTTTCTTCCCTTATAAATTTATATGAGATCCATATATAGAATTTCAATCCATGCCAAGAATCACATCAAATTACACTATATGAAGGATCATAAGATTTTCAGGAAGTACTTTCCCACAATATTAAACCAGATTTTGATACAATTTTTGTGTCATTAGAAGTCATCACAACTAACTCAACATCTAATTATTGAGGTAATACGGATATATCCTTATAGAATTCTTCAAAAATAAAAGAGTGGGTTGATCCATAATAAAATAAAACATTTTATACTTTAGAGTGGATGGTATGTGTACCTTTCACCACTTAATTATCATATTCCACATTGCCAAAAGTGATTACAAGTGACATTCCTTTTTTATTGGCCTTAAGAGTTTTCTAACTTTGATCATAATAAATAAACCATGGATTAAGAAATTTATTATTATAATTCCCCATTTCCTGGCACTTGTATTATTGAAGTGTAAAGAGTGCATTATATGTAGACTTTTCTTTATTTGCATAATTAGACATATTTTTCCCATCACTTTAGCATAAATTTTATAATAACCTTATTTTAAATACTTAAGACATTTACCTGACCCTTTAATACAATTCCCTCCATGTTTCTTTCCATAGTTTGAGCATAAGGGAAAACTCATCTTCTTTTAAATTTGGTCTTTAGATTTTCCTTTCAATTCCATTTTTCTCTTCTTATCAAACCCATATGACTAATGGGTTACTCAAATCTCAATATCAACCTTGAAATCACATTGAAGAAGTTCATCATAGCTATTGGAGACCCTTATAGCTAATTCCCTTCGGAGACTAAGTTTTAAGCTGCTAAATAATCGATCAATTTTACTCTCAGGTTGGATAATATTTCCAGGAGGGTACCTAGAAAGTCTTGTAAAATTTTATTTGTAGGTACAAACATATTCATCGTCCTTTTTTTAAGTTCAAGTAAATCTTTCTCCATCATTGTTTTAAGAATATAAGGAAATTACTTATTAAAAATATATTCTTAAACTCATCCCATTCCATGGACTCTATTTCATCTCTTTGCCTTTCATTCTTGATAAGATTCCACCATTGATCAACATCACCTTCCAAATGATATACTACTAAGATGAATTTATCTTGTTCGTAAAATTGTAGAACTGAAAATATCTTTTTAGTAGTACTGATCTATTTTTTATCCACTAATGGATCAGAAAACCCGCTGAATGAAGGTGGATGCTGCCTCATGAAGGATTCAACAGAATGTTGCTACCTCCTTTTCTCATTTGGAAGTCTGGTATGATTTATATCTTGAGAAAGTTGTGTGAGAATGGAAATAATATTTTTCATTCCATCTCCCATAATATTTGGTTTCTTAGGGGTCAATCATTGCATTTCCCACTGCATTCAGCATTAACATGGTTCCTTCAGGTTCCAGCTATTGACAAAAACCAAGAATCATAGTGTGAGCAACACTAATCATATTGGTAAAACCAAATAATTAAACAATAAAATTTCAATTTAGGAAACTTTATCTTTTATCCTAGGTTATTCATTAACGTCTCTAAAACACTATGATAGGATTTTAACCTATACATAGACATATCCTTGAGGTTCTTGCTACAGTTCTCTCATACTAGTTTACAAAGGTTAACTATGACTTTTCTCTGAGACCAACTATAATGGACCATACTTTATAAATAAATTTTATTTCAGAATTAAATAATATTGATTACATAACATAAAAAACTATACCAGGACCGTATAGGTATAGTTTCATTAGAAACTAGGAAACATAAACAACAAATTCATAAAAACATATACATTGTCTCTCATTTATTTCTTCATAACTAGACTACTTTTGGAATATCATACTTAATACCCTTCTTCATGGCCAGGGTAAAATAAACATATAAAAGGGGTGAGATCAAATGCTCAGTAAGGGTAAAAATGGAGAACACCAATCATCTCAAAATCATAATATATAAGAACATAACATTTGGAAGTCTTATCATGCATATGAAATATTGTCATACCATGTCATGGGATGAAAGTTCATAAAAGTTAATGGACATAATCCCAAAAGTAAAAAACTAAATACTTGATGTGTTTTGGCATACACATAAGTATATAAAATAATTTAATAGTATTCATGGCTCATTTACAAGACCATCATAGTGGACAAAGTCCATTACTGAACTGACTTTACTTGTCGTTCCATCCCCATGTTACTGAACCAGATTTACTTTTAGTTCTAGTAATGTCTATCACATGAGATAGAAATATTTACCTAAAGCATTGTAGAGAGATATATGTCTCTTCCATATCATAATGAAATCATTTTTACATGCTCCAGAAAAACACAAATCATTCCTCATAGCATAACCCAAGAAATTAAATGGGTTTCTTAAACATCATTTCATCATAACATAATACATAAAAAATAAATGGATTTAATAAAAATAATTCCATCATAAAAAAAATCAAATCAATTTAATAATAGGGATAAAACATAACCCTTTTTCATCTTACATGGAAAATAATTTTTATAAAACACTGAAAATTAATTACGGAGGAAAATATCTTTTCTTCTTCAACAATGTATACATTATGAAAATGACATGAAATTTTTAAAATAAAGTAATTTAATTGAAAATACACTTGAAATATTTTAAAGTAAGATAAATGGAAATCAGGTGTTATGAAAGCTTAAAAATTCATTGACGTCGTTTATGTTAAAAAAATCTACTTGTACTTTTACTGTAAAAGTCAAAAAGTACCTCATATCGAAAAATGAAAAAATATTCTTTTCATACCATTTAGTAAAAATTTATCAATGGAAAAAATTTGACTTTAAAAAATTTTAGAAAAATAAAAAAAAATATTATATATTTAGGAAAGATGGATGTGAATGATAAATATATCCAAGTAAATATTTACGAATAAACAGTTTCAGATGAGATTGAAAAATTATCCATTACCTTTAGTCTGACAACCTTCATATGTGTCATAACCTCATATATAATGATTTAAATAATCTTATTTACTTATTGTAGAATCATAATCATTTTTATAATATCATAAATGATTATATTATCATCTGTTTTTTTGTAACATTTCATTGTCACTCGTTATTCAGGTATTAACTGCTTTATTTTCTTATGCAAGATCTCTCAGATAATTTTAGGTTACACTACTTAGGTTATATTTAAATAATTTAAATAATTATATTAGTATAATATATATCATATTTATTCATTCAATTAATTTATATAATCATGATTTAATTAAGATCATGTAGAATGGATCACATCGCATCGTGGAGACGGTAGGTCATACGTATACACAAACATTGATATCATTCTCAAAATTGGTTAATGGTATTGAAGTGGATGGTGTATAATATTTTAAAATTAGTATAATGTTATAATAATAATATATAGTTATTATTTACATCATTATACCAATACAAGTAAGGTGGTGGTGAAAAATAGATTACACTGCGGCGTGGTGACAGTAAGTCGTACGTACGCAAGCATGGTGCTTTCGTTTGTTATAGGATCGATAGAAGGCGAAATATGGTTATTTCATATTTATAATAACATGTTCTTATATGAGTGATACTGATGTTAATACATTATAATTAAACAAATAATGAATATTAAGTAGAATAAAAAAGAAGTTTGAAAGAAGCGATAGAAGAGATTACCTCTTCCTCGACTTACTTCCTCTATGTATCTTTTTAGAGCTCTAGAGTTGGCCATTGAAGATGTCCAGAACCTCTAGAATAAAAATAGGGAAGTTTATAAGTAAAAAGGGAAGGGTATTACAAATATTTAAGACTAAAAATTAAGTGAAGAGGTGATGAATGAGGTTCCCTTTTATAATTGAGGTGAGAGGAACTTTTGGAAACTCCATAAATAATAATTTATAATAAAATCAGAACCTTCCCAAAAACCTCCAAAATGTCCCAATTTGCAAGATGAGATGATATAGTGTTGTAATCACATCAACTAATAAAATTTTTACAAGTTATTGTTTCAATTTAAACCATATATTTTTAATTGACACTTAGTTATTATATTAAATTTTAATTATGGCAATAACATTCTAAATATTTGATGGTTATAAATATTTACTTATATGGTGTTAATTAACCATAAATGGATATTTTATTAAATTTTAGACCTTATAATTATCTATTTTTTATTTTTAAAATATTTTTTGATTTTTAAATAATTTAATAAAATTTTATTTTTATAAAATATCAATAGTGTCAATTTGGACACTACTCATTTATTTGACTTCAAATAAAATCCACACAAAAGAAAAATTCAAACAAAAAAATTTAATATAATCATAAAATTTAATATTAACATATAAAATTAGTGTATCACATTAATTATTGCTTATGACATTTCTTTTAATATTTTTAAAACCATTTATTTCATATTTCAATTAATAAAATAATTTCCACATCACTATTGTGTCATCATTAATGGTTATTATTTAATCTCTAAAAATTATTAATAAATTTCTATGATTTATCTAATTTTTTATATTTATATAAACTATCTATAGTCGATATTATCTTCTAGTTATGCATATATTAAAATTAGTATACTTATATAAAATGAGATTGTGACATTTTTTCACATTCATTAGGTTTATTATATTCCTGTCATATTCATAGGTAAGTGGCCATTAAGTGATTCCATGTCAAAATATAGATGATAAGGGTCTAATTTATTCATCCAATATGTTTTTTACAGGTGTGAAGGTAATTTTATAATATTATTTTAACCATTAATTACCTGATTTACCTTCCACCATGGTAATAAAAATAATTACCAAAGTTACTATTCATAATGCCCAAAAATAAAAAAGTAACCTATTAACATAATTTGGACCTAATTATTCCAAATATAGAGTCCATATTTAAAAATTCAAAACTAATAAGTTGTAGTAATTGTTTTAATATAAATCTTGTTGTCGGAATGAGAGAATGGGTTTTTAAAAGTTAAAACATTGCAAAAGATTGAAATGTTTTTACATATGAATTCAATGTAAAATTAATTCTAATGAAATAAATTATATTGAATGATAAAAATATATTTTATTTAAACTTTAAAACCATTCAATATTATATTTTAACCATATGAATTATCTTTATGAAAAAAGTTGTTTTCACTTAAAATTTATTATGTTTTTACTATTCATCAAAAATTGAATGTTATCAGAAAATATCATAAATTATTCCAAGGTAAATTTTTATATCCCTCTTAAAAAATTATTCTTTCTTATAAAAATTATTAATGTGTTGAAATCTTAATTTAAAATTGGTTCTCCATTCAAAGGTGTAATATTACCTTTTAAAAAATGTAGGTTTTTATATGATAAATTGCATTTATTCACACCCTGTGATTAAAATATACCTTGTAAAAATATTTTATTAAGTATATATCATATATATCTCATTAATTTAATTAACAATATTAATTGACTCAAAAATAAAAATATCTAATTTATATTTTTCATAAATAATTGATAGCCAATGAATTCACAATGCATTTTCATAAGTTAGTTATTATTATTCATATTAATCTAATGGCTAGGATATAACAATAATTTTATACTACGGGTGTCTTATAGTTTGTTTAAACTCACAATTTAATACAATGCAAGCTACTATAGAATAAAAATTATTTGAAGAAATTTTTTTAGGAAAACATCCAGGTGTTACATTGATGAATCATGTAATGCGCATAAAGATTTCAGTTCTATGTACTTACATTGAAAGTATTTTATTTAATTTTTCTGAAATACGACACATTATTTTGTTAAAATGGATCATGGATCTCATCATAATTCTTGTGGGCCTATGATAAAGGATTCAAATTTTTTGATGGCCCACTATAATGCTATTGTAGCAAGTGTGGATGCTACATGATACTATGAAATTGGGTCATTTCAGCTGAGCCTGATAGTACATATGTGAGAGAAACATGGGGTACATCCCCTTTTAGATTATCTACCTATTTATGGGTTTTTTCTTACCAATTAAACTCTAATTCCTCTATAGCAATCATCATCCATACCCTCCTCTTAGGCTCAGAAAACTCATAACACCTTTTAGATGAATATCTCTTAAGTTGGATATTTTCTCTCTAAGGCAGGCTATGAAGATATTCATATACTAAAATTAATGCCCACATTCTTCAATGGAAACAATCTTGAACTGGATTTGGATGTTCATATGTACTTATCAATAATGAATAATTTTTCCTCCAACCAAAATTTTGGGTGGGTTCCCAATAGGGACTTATGATCATAAAGTAATATTGGAATGGACTGAAGATATCCCTTCTAGGTGCAATACATCACTTCTAAATTTACTATGTATCTAAAGAATATTTGGATGTACGAGGATATATAGATCTCAAAAATGCTTTCTTATTGAAACAAGGGTCTAATTATGGACCTATTTAGTCATTGGAGTCCAAAAAGAAACACTTTCTAACTCATACATGGTGAGGTGGGAATCAACCCCTAAGATATTCAATATATATGTGGTGCACCTATAATGGGTTGGATTTGTAATGTGTTTCTTCCCCTATAGTCTATATGTGAAACATAATGAGGACTCCTCCTCTTACTCGAGAACTTATCAAGCTAGCTATATAGGTCCTCTAGAAGGAACCACTTCCTAAAGCAGATATCCCATTTAACACATGGGAAGGATACTTCATTAATATGTTTTTCTCTAAGCTAGAATCAAAGAATTCAAATTCCTATCATATGAAGGACTCCCATAGTGAATCAACCGCTTACATTCCTATAGTTAAAGAAGGTGAATTTAATTAATGTGGATGGTAAATTTTCCCTGGATTAGGCTAGGATATCCATCTATTCAACTTCCTCCCCATATTACAGAGTGGGTACTTACATCCAATGAATGAAAAAAGGTTAAGTTAAATTTTCCAATTTCATGATGGTGACCTCCATGGAATGGCGCATATCGAGTAATCCATCCCTCTACTGACCAAACCTTATCACCTTCATCACCATTTTTACAAGTGAAAATCCTTTTATATGATTGTGGGGCCCTTTCAAGTATATGGTTTTGGATGGGGGATCATCTAGGAGGTTACTAATATCTAAACATTCAGGGCATCACCAATGTTCGCTTCAAACCTTATCTACAGTGTATCGGCGGGGTAATGCCTATCAGACTGAATGTTTGGGATTCAGGGATTATATTATTCATTATTATTGTTTCTCCTTCAGAACCTATTTTCCAACACTGACTATAGATATGGTTGATGATGCGAGATCCATCATTGAGACATGATATTATATGACATCACTTTGTTAGGGAATCATTTCTACCTGTATTGATGAGTGCATCTCTAAGAATTGTATGCACCCTTCCAATTTACAACTTAGTTCCTATATTTATAGTCAATATTTTCTCTTCTAGGTTGGATCTGAGGAGAATCTAATGGTATCTCCCCAATTTTGGCTAATGGTTACCAAGGAGGAGACTCATGGTGAGATAACCCTTCCTCCCCGTGATGCAGTAATTAGTTTATCCTGGAATTATGATGAGGTTTGGATATTCTCATATTCTAATGGAAAAATAACCAAATTGGTAAGTGAGTCATCCCAGTTATCATCAGATGCTAAGAACAATCCTAGACCTAGAAATCAATTAGCTTATAAAGGAAAAACAGTCCTAGAATCACCCCATAAGGAGAGAAGACATTTACCATCAACTTCATTTCCAATAGAAGCATAAAATGATGTGGCTACATTGAGTATGGCACCAGAGGGTGAATCCTATTCAGACTTATTATTTCCTATGAAATCTTTATAGTGGATGGATTGGGGGATGAAGAACTCAGAGTCTGGACTCTAGGGTATATTATTCCAATAAAATTTCCCTTTTTAAGGTTTTTACCATGTCTAATATCCTCTAGGAATCACTTTAAAAGATTTTCCTATGGAGGTTGGGTCATTTTTATGAGATCGTGACAAAGATTTGGAATGTGATAAAGGTCGGATATTTTATTCCCCAGTAGTCCACCAAAGGGTTGTTTGGGGTATACAGCAAATTTTCAGGGATGAACAAGGTTAACTCATTTATGATGAAGTGTTAAGGATGAATTCATTATTATTCTTAAATAGATGTGGTTCTATTGAAACTGTACTAATTCCCTTTGTGTTTTTTTCTACCACAATAAGAGGTTTCAAAAATAGACCATTCCTAAAATCCCATGTATAATCTCCCCATGGTTTGTTGGCGAGAGATTTGATTGGGAGTGATCAGGAGACAGATTATGATGGGTTCATGGGTCGACTAGAGTAGATGAGGGTGGATATTTCCACTTCTAGAGAAATGGATTCGGCATATTAACCATATAAATATCCTATCCTAGAATGGAAGGGAAAAAATTAAGTTCTCCAAACTATTAGAGTCCTCTTCTCTAGGACCCCCATGTAACTGTGGTATTACATCCTTATATTGTTTTGGATTTTTTTAGGACCACATCCCCACTTTTAAAAATTATACAGGTCCCCACCAATATTGATTAGAGTATAATGCATCCACTCTATAGGATTCAGGTGAGTATTTGGTTGCATTAGCAGACCCTTTTCTATTAGGTGTGGCCTGTCAAGAAGTGGAGGTGGAAGAGGTGTCATCTAAAATGCACTATTTGTTTACTACAGATGTCCAAGTGATCACAACAATTTATCCAACACTAGTGGATTCACTTCAGTAAGATACTAACAAAGGTAGCTATTATGCTACAATGTAAACCTTGATGGAAGTGAGTTTTTGAGAAGGTGATTACTTCTTCAAAACATTAAAAGTTTTTTTAAATGTGTCATATCAAAAATAAAAATTTATCTTGAACTCCTCAAGGATTAAAAGTGTAGAACGTCTTTGGGAAAGCATCATAAGTTCCATGAATCCATATATCATAGGAAGGTTTTGCCTCTTCACCTGATGATGGGGTTGGGGTAGTGGATGTCACAAGATACACTACTAAGAAATGTATTTTTCTAACATCTATCATATCTTTTCACTACCATATGATACCATATCATTTATTATACGACTGATAAACCCTTTTTACCCTTGCTAAAGTGTATTCAACCTAGATTTTGGAGGATCTATTCCATGCTCCCTTGGGGGTTTCTCTGACTAGATCAACCAAGGTAAAGGTCGACTCCTTTCCTTTGTCATCAAATACCATGATCACAATTCTTTTTGTTGGTGACCCAGTCTTGGAATATTCTATTGTTCCAAAAATGAACCAGATCAAGGCCATGGGTATTCATCACCTTATCAGTCTATACAGTGATAAATGTATATCTATATCTATAATTTATTGTTATAAATCTAATTATAAGGGTTGAAGGAAAAGTTGGCTCACCTTCGATATATTTTTACCACCTTTTTTTATGATGGTTTTAACTATACTCCCCTTAATACCAAGGTGAAGGAGGTGATTTATCTAAGAGATAAGAATAGGAACCTTGAACTAAGGGTGATAGTTGTCAGGATTTCATCTTCAGTGAATAAAAACAAGGATGAAACCTTAATGGAAGTTTCCCAAAATGTTGTAGAGGCTGATGCTCACCATGATGTAGTTAGTACTGGGAAGGTTTATGTTGACTCTCTCCAGTCTATAATTATCTGTCTTTAAGAGAAGTTACCCCATTAATAGCATGACCATAATATATTATAAAAAACTTTGTAGTAGGTATAGGGACTCCTCTATATGGAAGAAAATTACAGGCTTTATACTACCACTCGGATAGGGGATGTGGATAATATTGCATAGGTGGAGACTAAAATTCGTTGATCGATTACATGAATTTGTTTCCTACTTGGAGTAGAGGTATGTAGAGCTCAAAGACTCCTCAGATCTTAAGCTATGATTGGATTGTAATTTTACAAATTTTCCTTAGATTGTATGTTCATGGGAGAGACTCTGATATGTGGATATTCCTCCTCTTGTTTGCAATCAGTGAGTAGATCTGCTTAACTTTATATATTGTTGTCCAGTTTTATTTAATTCATGATGTGCATGAAATTTCATTGATTTTATGTCACATGAATCATACATAATATCCATCCTTTGAATCATATCAAGTAAACCGTAATTTATGGATCTGAATATTATAATTATAACATATTCTTCTCAAGAACTTCTCATGAATTCCCGTAGACATGTGATTCTTTGTTGATATATCTTCTCCAGCTATCTTGAGATCACCTGATTTGCGTAAGAAAATTTTGGGTTGAATATATTTCACTGACATAGAGTTTCTTATATTTTTCTGAAGTTAATAATCTTTGTGATAGTAGGTTGATTTGTTCCATGGCCACATGGTGGGCTTTAGATCCTTATCTATTCTTACAGACTAGATCTTTGATGTGTTGTCTTTTAAGGTCTTTTAGCACATACCTTCCATTTTTATAGTTTAGGGTATTTTAGCTTAGACATTATATTGTTGTAGTTATGTTTCCTTTATCTTGGACATTCAATCACTATAGTTTAGGGTCTTTTATCTTGGATATATTATCATTGTAGTTTTGGTTCTTTTAGCTCAGACCTTCTATCATTATAGTTTAGGGTCTTTTAGCTCAGACCTTAGAACGCCATGTATTTTAAAGTATTTCTCTCAAGAATTGATTGATGATTATGGAATATAGTGTAGACATGCTATGAATGGACCAAAATACCCTAGGTGTTAAGTTATTTAATTGTGTTTCTAAGGCTCATGGGGATCATAGATTCATTCCTATAAGGAGTGGGTTCCTTTAGTTTGTAGGTCAAATCCATTAAGCATCGATAGAAATGTCAAAAAAAGGTGACTGCTATTTTAAAAGCTTCATGGAAAATTTATGGAGGTAATGTTGGTTGGGTTAGAAATAAAATGTATTTCCGGTCCATCTGGATAGTTGGAGTATGGGTGATATATTTTATAACCCAAATGTTTGAGTTTGTGAATATGGAATTGGGAAGACATTCTGAGGATGAACCATAACACCCCAAGGTTCCATGTTACACCATGGTGTTTCCAGGGCACAAAATGATTTATTATCATTTATTTCATGGAGGAGATACCTCTAGTTGATAGGTCGAATCTATTATGCATTGGTATCATGGTAAATAAAATATTATATCCACTTCTTTCTGAGGGTCATGAAATATTTTTGAAGACTCAAACTTATAGATAAGGAGGTTGGGGATTGGGGGAGAGATGTCTGGGGTGGTTTCTTATATCCAAGGGCAGTTCAAATATTAATTAAAATTCTTGATCCCTACAACCTATGATTTTGAATCATGAGTTTTGGTCCATCAAGGGTTTGGTAATAGATTTTCTCGTTCCTGCTTTGAGAAAGGGTACAAGAAATGGTGACTTAACATCGATGATGTCAAATCCAATTGAATAGTTTGTTATGGGGATTGAAACTATTTATACAAAGTTCACATTTTAGAAGTATAATATAGTAAATCAAACTGGGAATGGCCCTGAATACAATGAGGTGTTGTGTTCTACCATAGTGATGTAAAGCCTCAAAAGGATCATAAATCCCTTTTTCTAGAGTGAAACATTTGGTTGAAGATCAAAGGAACATATGAAGGAGCCATAGAAATATATGAATAATCAAAAACATGGTCCCTTTAATCTAAGTATCCTTTTCCATGGACTATGGAATATTTTAGTTATCTGAGGAACTCAAATTATGAAGTGTGATTTTTAGAATTTTTAATATTCAATAAGGGTATGAGCACCCTAAAGTTTGTGTCACTTCCCAGTGAACATGTTCTTATAGGGAGTAGATGTGAAAATTCATTACTCTAATTGTTTCTTGAACCAAGGGATCAAGTGAGAATATCCAAGATTTTACTAGGGATATAGAGTAGGCCCTATGATCTTTATACATTATTTATTTCTGCCTAAATTTTTTCCTAAACTCTGTAGATGAATATTTTAGCGAGAAAAGACATGAATTTTGATTAGGTCACCCTTTGGGGGTTTTCAACCTAAAAAGATTGGTGTCTATTTCTCTAGTTGTTTATAGTCTTCTGATTTGGACCATTATATGCTAGAATTCATTCTCATATAGCTTTGACTAAATTAAAAGTAGTTTAAGGTCATGATGCCCATGTACCTAATATGGGGGATGATATAGAAGAGCCAAATTAGGATACGCATAGTTAAGATTACCCCAAAATCCTTCTAATAAGGATATGGAAATATTGAAAATCAAGGCTCATGTTTCTCAGGTCAAGAGTAATTATACGGGACAATCATATAGGGAATGGCTCAGAACACACTAAGGTATTGAGTTCTTCCATAGTGATGTTATGGATTATAAGGATTGGAAAGATTTTTTGTAGAGTAAAGCATTTGGTTAATGAACATAGGTGTATATGCAGAATCCATAAGTACACATTCATAGTAAAAAAGTGTTACTTGAAGCCAGTTATCATTTTCTATGGGCCATGGAAAATATGTAGCAACTTGATGTGCTCAAGATAAGAAGTGTGATTTATGGATTGAGGTGCTTAAAATAAGGTAGAATCACCTCGTACACTGGATGATCGGGGTAAGGATCATGTGTTCATTTGATAAAGGATGATAATGGATGATTTTCATTATAGTTTAACGTCATGTATTTGGTACGTACTTTCTTCAATGCAGTTTAACAACATGCGGTAAGAACATTTCCCATGTATTTTAATAGTCATATCGTAAGGACATGGGAGCCAGCATGAAAAACCATGTAAGAACTATTACAGGAAAAAGATGGATATACATAGATTTGACCCATACATATAGAATGGCCTTATTATGATCATTCCCTATGTATTTGGCATGCTTTTTTTCTAATTTTTGTAGCCTAATACATGATTTGGGAACCGAGTGTTGCGACATGTCATGTGATGACAAGAATCAAGCCACAAATTGTGATTTAATGATAATTACTCTTTATAGATCTAGGTCATAGGTAGAGATGAGAATTATTTCCATTGATTGTTATATTTGGGCCCAATATTGGATATTCGGGCATCACTATGTATCATGTGATGATAGGAATCAATCCATTCATAGTTCTCAAATAACCATATAGTTTAACATCATGTGGTAAGGAAATTATATTCCTTTCTTAAACAGGGGGATTTTAGATGGACATAAGGATAGAAATATAGTTGTCACTATGTATCCCTAAGTAATTGGAATCAATACATATATAGTTCTTGAAATGGAATCATTATGTGAAAGTATGACCTATACGCATGGGGGGAGGCATTTTTATGTTTATTTCTTGTGGCTAGACCTGTGTTTGGATAATCGGGCATCACTAAGTATCATGTGATGTCAGAAATCAACTCACATGTTGTTCTTGAATGGATCTATGGTAGGATACCAATCACCACTAATAGTGGTCCTCTCGGGTGAGGTCCATAGGAATGTGCAACATTATACTGTAAAAGGGAAATCAATCATGTAATTTTACATCATGTGGTTAAGACTCATGATATGCATTTTAAGGTCTTATAATCAGTTCCGTGATGAACCTATCATGGGTTGTTATGCCTTATTTTTGTAGGGAATCCCTTACTAAAATTCCTAAAATCACGTTAGCTATGATCGGTGTGAGAAACAAGGAATGGAAAGGGTTCCTTTCACCATGAAGAGGCAATTAAGTATTGGACATGGGAATTTTATATCATGTGGTGGTTGGATGAAGATATTGGATTGAGGAATCCTTAGATATCTCATTGAAAATGATAATCAATCTATATGTAGTTCTAGAAAACCCATACAGTTTAATGTCTTGTGTAAAAGACATAGGTCGCCCAATGTGAATAAAGATGAAGCATTGGAGGATGTTAGGAATTTAACATCATTCGTTGAAGATGTGTTCCATACATTTTAGCATCATATGGTCAAGACATGTATTCATAGTAAAGTAATATGAATTGAAAAACTAGGAAAACTTCATTCATTTTAACATCATGTGGTTATGATGTGGGATGCTATGTAGTTTAAAGCCTTGCTTCTAGGACTTGAGATGTCATGCAGTTTAACATCTTTCTGTGAGGATGAGGGTTACCTGATGTGAAGGGGAAGTAAAACTGTGTTTGGGGTCAAAAATAGATGTTTTTGTGTCACTATGTATCCTATGATGACATGATTCAAGCCACATTGAATTATTATAAGGAGGGAATCCCTATGTGGATATGACTCTCACATGGTGATTGGGGATTTACACATATCTAGCTATTGTGCATTGAGTTGTTAGTTAGATAGTGATTCCCATAAAGACTAAATTCATGTAGTGAGGGTGTGCTCAATATATTTTAGCATCATATGGTTTGGAAACGATATGATATGTATTTTAATGTCTTTCTACTATGAATTGAGACATTGTACACCTTAATGTCTTACTTCCAGGATGATCTTTTGCAGTTTCATGTCATGCAATCCGGACGATCTTGGCCAGTTTAATTCCATTCAATTAGAATTAAAGACGGAATTCAATTTAATGTATTTATACTAGGATAATAGGTTATTGATTATGCCTATAAAAATTATTTCTTGAGAAACCTCACATTGGTAGGTGGTGTGACATGCTGCTCATCCATTAGAACTAATGTGTAAAATCTATTGTGATAGACCATATGTGTGATGTAAGGCCATTCCTATTTGGGTTCAAATTTGGAGGTTTACTTCCTAGTATTATTGGGGTCCTGAAAGACAACACTTGTTCTCCTTGGAGGGATGAATGAGGCTAAACCTTTTTTTAAGGCTCATGTGATCTGATTCTGATGGAATTCAAGGTTATGCAATGTATGTAACTTGATGTCATCAAGATGTTCCAATTCATACAGTCACTTTTCTGATTTCTTCTCATCTGAGAGTTGTCTGAAAATGGTTATTCAGAGTGAAGGAATCTATAATTCTATGGGTAAACCTTCCTCGGTCACATAAACCAATGAGTATGGTGTTGATTTTGTAGCAGTACGTGTGGTGTAATAGTGGGACCATAAATCCTATAGGAGTTTTTATGGACATGAATTCTTATCTATATTTACCATATTTTGGAGTATATTTTATGTAGTATTATTAATGGACTTTATCTATCTATTTTCTGGTGCATGATATCAATATATGTTATTGCACTTGATATTGTACTCCTATTACAGTTTCCTAAACTTTGTAGAATATAATTTGGTGTCGTTTTCCGTTAATATTGTGTGAGGGACCCCAAACCTAGTTATGATATGAGACATTAAAATGTTTATCATTTTCTTCATCCTGAATTATATGAGTGTTATTTCTTAACCCATTTGTAAATGAATTCGATATAAGTAAGGATGTACTTAAACTGCTTATTTGTGGTTGGGGATATGGCCCCACAATATCCATTCTTCATATGAAAAATGGCCAAGAATATTTACCTGTATATTCAAATTTGGGGTGATGATGGATTTATTTTTCAAGGATCTAACATGCATGACACTCCCTAGAAAATGACACATAGTCTTGTTTAATGGTTTTCTAGTAATAACTCAGACTTCTAGTTTGGTGGGAGATCCCAAACCTAAATTGATGAGCATTTCAATAGCATGCATGTATTTATTTCATGATAGTGATAATCTCTCCTACAACATGCTTGAAATGTGGAATCCACTCTTTTCAAGGTCCCTTTATTTATTTGGACCAGTATGTATGGTAATGTTCACCGCTCTTTATCGAATTTTTTCCCTTCCAGCTTGATCTGTCGGTAGAGGCCAGTTTTAGAGATAACTAATTATGGGTTCTATCCATCTGGAGGTGGATTCCAGTTCATCATGCTCTGGGGAAGTGTTGAGCTAACTGATTTCATCCATATCACATATAATGATGGATGAGACCATTATTTGGTGCATGATATGGGAGATTCCTTCCTCCTGGTCAGGATCAGAAAATACTGTGGCTATATTATCCAATTCATCTTCACAAGGATTTTGTGATCAGGTAATATGATGGAACATGGTCCCAAAAGGGATTTTTACCATTAATTTCCTAACATAGCCCATGAGAGAGGATAATTATTCCTTTTTTATGAAACATTATCCAATTATTTCTTTATCACTATCTCTAAATACCCTTTGATATTCTGGTAGGATATCTATTGTTGTAAGTCTTGTTCCAACCCAGTGATGAGGGATTGGTATTCTGAATCGTTATTCGTGTAGGATTTAGATAATCAGAAAGAGTATATAAAAATAGATTTGTCTAGAGAGAAAAATACATCCCTTAGCCTACTATATTGATCTTTGTATTTTCCATCCTTTTCCAATAGGACTTCTAGAGGCACCATCGTAATAAATATCCTATGTCTGAAGAGTGTCATGGGAATAGAAGACCTCCTCATCAAGGATCTTAGTGTCCACTAGTGTATTCTCTGAGGAGTGATGTGAATAGAGGAAATAATCTTAGGCTTGTTCCATCACCGATTTCTATGATACGAACTTAATGTCATATTGCAACAGTAAAACCCCGACCCCAATTACCCAGAGTAGGTGCATTATTACATAACATTATCATGATATAAGGAATCATGTCCCGAATGACCGATTAGTTTAGTAGCCTTGGATATACTAGATACATACATAAGTTTTCCCTTACATCAGGAAATAAAGAAAAGCAAAATTTTGTCCCTTTTTTAACACACTCATATTGTTTGGAATATCTCTACAGGTTAACCATAATTTACTTCTTCACATCCTAAGAAAAAGAAAACATAATAATGGGGTGAGATCAGATGCTCAGTAAGGATAACAATATAGAAAAAACTTTCATAAATAAGCATAAACATTTAAGGCAATGTATAAAACTAAAACAAAATCCTTTTAAACTTAAACTTAGAATAATATGGAAAAGATAAATCAAATAATTCCATTTACTTATTCACATGGATATTATACTAGTCAAATAATCACATGTAATATCAATAGATAATTTCATAATTATGGAATGAATAATGCCGAACATCATAACCACATAGTCAAGGCCTCCTGCCAAAACTAAAAATAAGATTTTTTCAAGGCCTTGATCCAAGACACTAGTTTGTCTCATGAGACCTACCAAGGCATTGAGGTTTTATAGCGAGTTTCACCTATCACTTACTAAGTTTAATGCATTCCTCATATGAAAAGGTTGAAACATAATATAATCATTCGTGTTAAAACTAGGATACGAAATGTCAATACTTTAACCATAAACCATGAATGGTATAAAAATAACATATCCATAGTCAAGCATATCACATAACCTTCAATATAATATGGAATATTGTATCATAATAAATCTACTTCAAAAAAGTGTAAAATCCATCAATGTATGTTAACATAGATGAAATCAAAACTATTTGAGTGAAATATCTCTTTCTATTTTGAAATCATTTAAAACTCACATAATTATAAAAGAAAAATTTTATTTTTAAAATATTATTATAATCATATAAGGTAAGATTTGAAGTTGTTATAATGGCAGAAAATAGCCTCACATGTCGTATAAGTTATAAAAACATTCTTTCCTTAATTTCTTGAAAAGTTCATAAAGTACCTTGTTTGGAAAGAGACGGAAAGATTACTTTCAATCCATTTTATAAAAATTAAAAAAAGGGTATAAATGACTTTAACACATAGTCTAGCAAATAGTAAAAATGGTTTGAAATAAATTTTTAAGAAACAAGGATGAGGATGATATAGAGGTATTAGTAGATACTCACGTATAAACTACCTCAGATAATAAAGAGATTGTGAAATTAACCCTTACCTTGTATTCTTACTTAGTCAAGGGTATGTTAACTGCATGTATAATGGTTAAATAATTGTTATTAATTTATTCATGAACTACATACATAAATATGATATCATATATGATCTTTTAATATTTCTTTGTTAATAATATTTCTGTAATATCATTATTTCGGGTGTTAACTGATTCATTTTCCTATATATGTTTTGTTATGTAATCCATGTTTGTTATAAATAGGATGTATTTTATTCGTATCCAAAATGATATTAAATTATTTAAAAGTTATTTTTAATCATCAAATGAAAATTATTCTTGAATGGTTACAATGGGGAATGAAATTTCATCACATCATGGAGATGGTAGGCCTTACGTATGCACGAGCGACAATATCATTCTATTGATGGTCAAATAATATGTAGTTGGATGATATATTATATATAAAGAATCACTATCATGTTATATTTATTATTTACATCAATTATACTCATTATTATACACATAAAAATAATTACGTGTTGAATCACATACTACACCACGATGTGGAGACAGTAAGCCGTACATACGTGCATATGGTGAGTATGTCAATCATAGGATAGATAGAATAATTAATATTGTTGTACCATATTTATAATAACATCACAATCTGTAGAAGGTACTAGAGTTATTATTTTTTATAGAAAAAACAAAGAAAAATGAAGTGGAAGAAGAAAAGAACTTGAAAGAGGTGATGAAATAATTACCTATTCTTCAAGTGATTCCTTTTGATTTGATCAAAAGTTCTCTTTAGGTTGGATTTCAGATCAAAGTATGGCATATAAGTTTATTTGAGGGTAGTTGGGAGGATATTTGAGTAGGGTTTGGCCATGAAAAATGGATTTGGAGATGTGAAATTAAGAGAAGGTGAAGTACCCTTTTATAGGAGAGGTGAGGGCCACTTTAGGAAAAGTTGAAATATTATTTTATTATAAATCATTTTCGGTTTATAATGAATCAAAATAGATTTATTTAGAGTCTAAGGTGGGTCTGGGTCGAAAACCTCTCAATAAATAGGTTTTAGACATGTTTAGGTCATCATATTAACCATAGCTTTTAGTTTTAACTCGTTGTTAAATAGTTTAACTTTTACCATGTCTTCTTTGTATTATTATAATAAATGGTTACTGAACTTACTATAAAAAGCAAAGAGAACACCAAATTCTTCTTTATTAACATATATAACCTTACCATGGTCTTTTTTACAAACCTTAGATTTTTATAAATATTATATCATTTAATAATATAGTATTTGTTTTAAAAACCCATTTATGTTATTTTGAAACTATTTAGAATTTCATTTTTTTTAAGTCATAACATCTTTATCACTTAGAAATAAATTATTTAATCAACCCTAACATGTCATAATAACCTATAAAATTCGTGGAAATCATCAAAAGTATCAATTTACATTTATTTTAAAATTTATAATATCAATTATTTTAACCATTCATTAATAAGGTAATTTATGCATCATCATTGTGTCAAAAATATATTTAATTATTTAAAGTCTAAAAATTGTAAATAAAATACCATGATGTAGGAAATATTTTTATCTTTATAAGTAATATTTATAGTCAAACCTATATTATGTATGACCCTATATTAAAAATGGATTAGTCATTAAAATTTGAATTTAACACTTTTAACTCTTCTTTAAATAAAATAATAATAAATGTCATAATCTAATCCAAGTGGATAAAAAATGATCATATTTTACTCATAAGGTTTATTTAGGTCGAAATACACTTATCCAATGGGATTAAGACATGTTTTAGGTTAATTATAATGTTATTTTTACCTTTAATTACCCTATTTACATTTTACCATGGTATATTAAATTCAAAAGTTACTATTCTCCAAAAATTATTTTCATACTATTGAACCACATTTTACTTATTGATATCAACCATGTCTCTAAAATATTTGAAATTAAATTCACAGAAGCAGTAAAATTATGTTTTATGCAAATTTGTAAATGTGCATAGAAGGTGGGTAAAAGACGTTAAAAAGTTCAATAAAATTTAATATATCTAATATTATTATAAAATGAATCCAATGAATTACATTAGACAATATAGGAATTATATTTCAATTTTGACTTTAAAATAAATTTAATTAAAAATAATAATTTTTTAAATAAAAGTCGGTTTTAAACTATAACACACTGTTTTTCACTATTCATCAAAAATTGAATGATTTCATAAAAATACCAAAAATTCACCCTAAGTTAATTTTGATATTATGAATCCAAAAATGAAGTCCATTCAGAAAAATATAATTTATAAATTTTCAAAAAGTGTGTATTACTAGTCATAACTACTTTTAAAATGGCTAGTTTTATTTGTCGTGGTGTGCTAGAACTCGAAGTTGCGTACAACGCAAGCCATTTTATTATTCAAAGGGAAACGTACCGTAGAAGCTTGGGGTGTTACATTATCCCCTCAATAAAATAATTTCATCCTCTAAATTTCTATGATATTACTATATAAAAAGATTTGGGTGGTTCTTCATCATATGTTCCTTAGGTTCCCACATTGCCTCTTCCATTTTATGGTTTCTCTAAAGAACTTTTACTAGACGAGTTGTCTGGTTTCTCAACACTTGTTATTTGGTATCAAGAATTCTAATAGGCTCGTCGTAATAAGATAGATTGGGTTCTAATTCTATTTCTTCATAGGTGAGTACATGTGTTGGTTCAGGCATGTATTTTCTCAATAATGATATGTGGAAAACATCATGAACTTTGGAGATACTTGGCGGTATTTCCAAATGGTAAGCTACAACTCTAATTCATTCTAGAATTTCAAAAGTTCCTATGTACCTAGGACTCAATTTTCCCTTCTTACCGAATCAAATAACACCCTTCCATGGGGATGCATTCAAGAAAACATGATCTCGTAGTTGAAATTCCAAATCGTTCCTTTGGTTAACGACATATCTCTTTTTCCTACTTTGAGCTTCTTTTATGTGGGTTTGGTTAATATTCACTTTTTCCATTATTTATGAAATATGTTCTAGGCCTAAAATTTTTCTTTCACCAACATCATCCCAACAAGTTGGTGTGTGGCATCTCTTTCCATTTAACACTTCAAATGGTTCCCTCTAAATACTTGAATGGAAGATATTTGAATAGGAAAATTCCATCAGAGGTAAATAATGATCCCACATACCTTAAAAGTCATGTGGGAAATATCTCAACTTTTCTTCTATGGATTGAATAGTATGTTCTAATTGTCCATTAGTTTAAGGGTGGTATAAAGTGCTTAAAGAAAGTTCAGTATCTAGGGATTTCTGAAGACCTTTCTAAAATCTTGATTTAAAATGGGGATCACGATCAAAAACAATCGATAGGGGTACACCATGAAGTCTTACAACTTCATTAATGTATATTATTGTTTAATTTTTATGTTTTAAATCTTATCTTATAGAAATAAAATGTGTTGAATTTGTAAGATGATCGAAAATGACCCATATTGAATCATTGCTTCTAGGAGTCTTTGGTAGCCCCATAAAAAAGCCCATTGTAATATCATCCCGTTTCCCCTCAGGTATGGGAAGAGGTTGCATGACCCCTCCAGGATGTTTCCTTCAGCCTTAACATGTTGACAAACCATACATCTTGACATATAATCAACAATATCTCTCTTCATGTTATCCCACCAAAAATGTTCCTTCAAATCTCTATACATCTTAGTGTTACTAGGTTGTATAGAGAAATTGGAGCTCTGACTATCATCCAACAATCCCATTTTTATATCTGTTATATCAAGAACACAAATCATTTAACCAAATTTCAAAATTCCATCCTCATTTATGAATTTGATCAATCTCTCATCATTCATAGCATTAATTTTATTTTGAAACTCCTCATCATCAGTTTGAGAACATTTTATCATTTCTAGTAAATATGGTTTAGAAACCATTTGAAAAAGTATTGATGTATCACCTTCCAGGATTATTCCTATATCCATATTTACTAGATCCATGAACATAGGATCCCTTTCAACTCTAATCATGTTCAAAAGTCCATGATATTTTCTGCTCAAAGCATCTACCACATTATTTTTCTCCCTCAGGTGGTAGAGTATAGTGAAATCATAATCTTTGAGTAGTTCAATTCATCGCCTTTTCCTCATGTTGAGTTATTTATATGAGAAAATATACTTCAAACTCTTGTTATCAGTATATATCTCACATTTTTTCACCATAGAGATAGTGTCTTCATATCTTTAAAGAAAATATTACAGATTCTAACTCAATATCATGAGTAGGATAGTTTTGTTCATGAATTTCTAGCTGTCATGATGCATAGGTAATAGCTCTATCATTCTACAGAAGGAAAAAACCATGTCCTTTCTTTGATGCATCTCTATAAATAACAAACTCATCATTCCCAAAGGGTAGATTCAAGATAGGACCATTAACGAATCTTTTATTCAATTCTTCGAAACATTCTTCACACTCTTTTTTCCAAAAAAAATTAACCCCTTTATGCATGATCTTGGTTAATGGGTTATCCAATTGGGAAAACTTCTAGATGAAACACTGATAATAACCTGCTAAACCATTAAAATTGTGTTCCTTCTTTATACTCATTGGTGTTGTCCATTCTTGGATTTCTCTTGTCTTAGAAGAATAAATAGAGATTCCATCCTTAGAGACAATATGTTGAAGAAAAGAAATCTCCTAAAGTCAGAATTCACACTTGCTAAACTTCCCATATAATTCATTTCTTCTAAGAGTCTTTAGAATAGTATGCAAGTGATTTGCATGATCTTCGTAGCTTTTAGATTATACCATGATATCATTAATAAATAACACTAAAAAGTAATCATGATATTCCTTGAAAACTATATTCATTAGATCCATTAAAACAGAGGGTGCATTAGTCAGTCCATAAGGCATTATTATAAACTCGTAATGCTCGTACCTAGTTTGAAATATTGTCTTTAGAATTTCTTCATTTTTCATGCACAACTGATGGTATCCAGATCGTAGGTCAATCTTTGAAAAATATTGAGCTCTATGATGTTGAATAAATAAATCATCAATGCGAGGTAGGGAAAACTTGTTCTTTATTATTATAGCTTTGATCTCCCTATAGTGAATGCACAACCTCATAGATCCATATTTCTTCATAACAAAAAGAATAAGGGCTCCCCATGGAGAAACACTAGGGAAAATAAATCCCTTATTACTAAATTTATGTAGTTATTTCTTTAGTTACACTAATTCCACAATGTCCATTCTATAAGTTGTCTTCGATATGGGCCTTGAACCTAGAATTATGTCAATGGAAAACTTAATTTCTCATTCTGGAGGATTTATAGGTAAATCCTATGGAAACACATCAACATATTCTTGCACAATAGGTACATAATATATTTGAACATTAATTTCCTCACCTATAGTTATTTCACTCCCTCCATCCCCAATAATTGAATTTAGTAGAGCTACTGGGGGTGGATCTAGATAAGAATTTGATGGTGACGTTGCAGCTCTAAATATAAGGTATTTCTTATCATCATAAAAAAAATAATCCTTATTCTTATAATAAATTTTCACATCATGGTCCGAAAACCAATCCATACCGAAGATTACATGAAATTCAGTCATGGGTATGACAATAAGATCAGTAGATGAAGCACATTTATATGCCATAATTGTAACTGATTCCCAAATCTTTGTTGTAATGATACTTACCTTAAGGGTTTTAAATGAAAACTACCTTGTTAAATATAAATGGAAATATCTAATTTTCTTGGAAAACTATGAAGATATGAAAGACTGTAATGATCCGGGATCAAATAAAGTATTAGCTAAATCTGAGGAAACATTTAATGTACCTTCCACCATGTCATTTGGGACTTTAACCTATGTAGTTGTGATCACATAAGCTTAGCCTTTCTCCCTTGTCCTTTTCTAAGGTAAGTTTAATTGGAACTTAGGATGTTCATTGGCATAATTCCAAATTTCACTAAAATTGTAGCATTCAAGATTGACAGCCACTTTCTTTCCATTGCATTCACAATCTTGGTGGCCTTTTTCACCACACTTGTAACAGACTCCCATTCCTTTCAGGCAAGTATAGATGTGTTTTTTCCCACATTTACTATAGGATGAAAATTAAACTTTTCCCGTATTTCCCATATTTCCATTTCAATATTGTTCACAAGTTCTCTTCTTCTCTTGCTTCGGTTTAAAGTTCTAAGACTTATGAGAATTCCTTTTCTGTCTTGATAGAACAAGAGACTATATCTTCATATGACGAGAAGTATTGTGAGACTAATTCTTGACAGAGAAATGGTTTTACCCCATTAAATAATCAATCAATCTAACTCCTTGGTTTGTGTATATAATCTTCATCATGCATGTCTAACCTTGTAAAGTTAGCTTCATACTTTCTGACATTCTCATCCTCCTTTTTCTTCATACTCAGAAATTGACTTTCCATATCTCCTAAATGGTCACTAGGAATGTATTTTTCTAATAAAAGATCTTTAAAATACCATTATTCCATATCCTCCTTTGTGTTTTGAATTAATGACCATCATTGATCTGTATCTCCCATGAGGCGATAAACTTCCATGACAATTGTTTCCATTTCATTACTCCCCAAAGCATGAAATATTTTCTCTAAGGAACTTATCCATTACTTAGCTAGAAATGAATTTGTAGTGCCATTGAATGTTGGTGGTTTTTTCCTCATGAAGTGGTATATCATTGATCCTCTACGTTGTTGATTAGGGTTATCCATACAGGTAAGGTTATTATTCATAACCTGAGTGAGCTTTCCTAGTATAGTTACAATTTATTCAGAACTAGTTGCATCACTGGATCCACTATAATTATCTTGAGTAGAAGGTAAATTTCTATATGGATTACGTGTGTTGATATGGTATACATTTCTTCCACTAGGTGCCATTTCTAAACAACGGCATACACTATATTAGTTTATGAATCGCAATACATAATTTTGAACTTGTAAAACACTTAACATAAATTGAACAGTTTATGAATATAATCCATAATCATAAAAATGTTTTATTTGATAAAGTATTTACTCATAAATACTTCAAAATGGTTTATAAATAAAATGTGAATTATCCTAAGAATATCCATTGGGAGTTTCATAACCAAGAGTGCAGAAAGGCCCATTGTCATGTACCAGAATATTTTCACTCCTAGGTACATCTATGCCAGAGATGCCTCTACCTAATCATATACATAAAGGGATGTATTTCATAGAAAATTAACAAAATCTCTACATCACTAAAATTCTAGGAAGTTCTTCTATACTAATCCTCAAAGTCTATCATAGGGTAATGTTCTCTAATCAGATTTTTTCTAAATCTAGTTTCCAACGTTTTTACTAAAATTCCTCTAATACCAACTGCAATTCCCTAACCCCAGTTACCCAGATTTGGTGCATTATTACATAACATTGGCATGATATAAGGAATCATGTCTCAAAATACCAATTAGTTTAGTAGCCTTGGATATAATAGATACATACATAAGTTTTACATTACATCATGAAATAAAGAAAAACAACATTGTGTCCCCTTTTGAACACACTCATATCCTTTGGCCTATCCCTATAGGTTAATCATAATATACTTATTCACATCCTGGGAAGAATAAAACAAAAGAAAGGGGTGAGCTCAGATTCTCAGTAAGGATAACTATATAGAAGCCTGCACATCATTTTTTTCCCAATTATTAGAAGTCGGTTTAAGGGTTCCTGGTACCCCAAACTACAACCACAAAAGACAAACAACACAAACCAAAAAGACTTACACATCATAATAACCAGATTCATCTCTGCATCCTAAGCTGGATTATTCTTCTCTAGTGGCCAATTCCCATTCTGGATGCCTCAAAAAACTTCCACTTTGAATCCGACTCCTGAGCTGATCAAGAACAGATTGATCTGGGTATGCCTTCTTGACCACACTCCCCTTTTTAAAAGCCATATTCACCTCATTGTTCCGCTTTGATGAAGATCTAGTCCGCATCGGTCTTGGAAGAAAGGAGTATTCCTTCCTTGGTCTTCTTCTTGGGGTAGTAGACGAAGGGTCATCAGCTGTAGCCAAAATCTGATTCCCACTTTTAACTACATCACTGAATGAATGGCCGAATGGACCTCTCTCATTCTCTTTCTCTCCATCATAATTTTCCCTTCCAACATCTACTCTCACCCTCAAATAAGCATCAGCAAACTCTGATTTGTTCTCCGGTCTCTGGACTGGTGTTTGACACTCCATTAAAGGGGGCGCCTATCCTCAGTAGTAGCACTTTCTATAACTAATTCGACATAATCCCAAATCCTCTTGTCCTTACTCTCCACCAAAGGGCCACGCCTTACCCCATTGTGATGGTGTTCCACAACCATGCTCCCTGCTTCATGGCCCAAACATCCAGCCTGCTGATCCTCCCTGGCCTCCTCACCAACTGAAGCTGGGTCAAGCACCCTACATTCGACCTTCTGAATTTCCAAGGTCTCCGCACTCACCAAGTATTCAGAAAGCCCTTAGAACCTGTTACTCAAAGCAATAAAATACCTAGACAGAGGATCAAGGTCTTTGGAAACCCTAGCACTTGATGTGGCGATATCCTCCACAGTACTGACTTCTCTTCCTTCCCCACTCTTCTATAAACCCAGACCAGCCGTGGTAGCAGCAAGAACTCCCAAGTCCTGCCTTATCCTTTGGAAAACCTCAGACACAATCAAATTATCTTGGTTCACTTCAGTGACCCGAGATTCCTAAAAAGACACCTTACGAGACCTCGATGGAGTGATAGCAACAGTAGCACTTGACCAGCGAGGAACCCTTTCTTCATCAACTGGTTCCATAGTTCTCGAAACCAGACCTGCCTTAGCACCACTTCTTGCACCATCCTCGGTGCCCACAGCAACAGTAGACCCATTACAATGAGCCTTAGACAAACTTGAATGGCGTTCATGTCGACAAACCTCAACCGAATGTCCCAATCTCTTGTAAGAGCCGCAAAACTCAGTCCAATTGTCATAAATAACTCTCTATTTGCATTGGTATTCCTCACCGATTGTGATCCAAACACAATCAAAATGGGTGCGTGATGAATCCATTTCAACACACACCCAGGGGTTCACCTATGAATCGAGGAGGTATAGCAGGCTCCACCTATCACTTACTAAGTTCATTGCATTCCTCATATTAAAAGGTTAAAACATAATATAAACATTCGTATTAAAACTGGCATACGAAATGTCAGTACATTAACAATAAACAATGAATGGTATAAAAATAACACATCCACAGTCAAACATACCACAAAACCTTCAATACAATAAGGAAGATTGTATTATAATAAATCAACTTCAAACAAGTGTAAAATCCATCAAAGGCTGTTGACATAGATGAAATCAAAACTATTTGAGAGAAATTGCTCTTTCTATTTTGAAATAATTTAAAAGTAACATAATTATAAAAGAAAAAATTTATTTTGAAAATATTCTTATATGATTTTAAGGGAATATTCAAAGGTGTTATAATGGTTGAAAATATATTCACCCGCCGTATAAGTTAAAAAAACATTTTTTATTAATTTGTCAAAAAGTCACAAAGTACTTTGTTTGGAAAGTGACGGAAAGATTCCTTTCAATACAGTCCATAAAAATTAAAAAAAATTATATAAATGACTTTAACCCATAGTCTAGTAAATAGTAAAAATGTTTTGAAATACATTTTTAATAAACATAGATGTGGATGATAAAAAGATCCCAGTAGATTCTTGCGTATAAACAACCTTGGATAATAAAGAGATTTTTAAATTAACCCTTACCTTGTATGCTTCTTTAGTTGAGTGTATGTAAAACCTCATGTATAATGGTTAAATCATTTTTATTAGTTTATAAATGAACAACATACATAAATATGATATCATATATTATCTTTTAATATTGCTTTATTAATAATATTTCAGTAGTATCATTATTTCGGGTGTTAACTAATTTGTTTTCATTTATATATTTGTTATGTAATTCATGTTTGTTATGGATAGGATGTATTTGATTCATATCCATAATGATATTAGGTTCTTTAAAAATTATTTTTAATCATAAAATGAATATTATTCTTGAATGGTTATGATGGGGAATTAAATTTCATCGTGTCCTGGAGACAGTAGGTCGTACATACGCATGGGCAACAATATCATTCTACTGATGGTGATATCATATGTAGTCGGGTGTTATATTATATATATATAATAATTAAAATATTATATTTATTTTTTACATCTATTATAATCGTTATTATACCCATCTAAAAAATGAAGCGTTGAATAACAAACTATACCACGACGTGGAGACGGTAAGTCGTACGTACGCACGTATAGTGAATTTTTCATTCATAGGATGTATAGAATAATGAATATGGTTGTACCATATTTATAGTAATAAAATAGTATTTAGAATGTATTGAATTTATTATTTTGGTATGGAAAAAATAATGCAATATGGAGTGGAAGAAGAATTGAACTTGAAATAGGTGATGAAATAATTACCTCTTCTTCGAGTGATTCCTTTTGATTTGATAAAAAGTGCCCTATAGGTTGGCTTTATGATTAAAGTAAAGCCTCTATGTTTAATTGAGGGAAGTTGGGAGAATATTTTTGTAGGTTTTTACTGATCCAAATGGCTTTGGAGGTGTGAAATTAAGAGAATAGGAAGTACCTTTTTATAAAAGTGGTGAGGGTCACTTTAGGAAAAGCTTGAAATATTTTTTATTATAAAATAATTTTAGGTTTATAATGGCTCCAAATGAATTTATTTCGAGTATAAGGTGGGTCTAGGTCTAAAACCTCTCAAACAATATGTTTTATAAAAATTTAGGTCACCATATTAACATTATCTTTTAGTTTTAACTCCTAGTTAAATAGTTTAACTTTTACCATATCTTCTTGTATTATTATAAAACATGGTTAATAAACTTTATGTAAAAAGTCAATCGAATCCCAAATGGTTAATTATTGAAATATATAACCTTATCTAGGTTATTATTCTGAACTTTATTTTTTTAGGAATATTATATCCTTTAATAATATAGTATTTATTTTAAAAACTCATTTATGTCAATTTTGACACTATTTAGTATTTGGTTGTTGTGAAAGTCACAAAAACTTTATCACTTAGATAAAATTAATTTTATAAACCCTAACATGTCATAGTGACCTATAAAATTATTGTAATCCATTAAAAGTTTCAATTTACATTTATTTTAATATTTATAATAATAATTATTTTAACCTTCTATTAATAAGGTAATTTCCCTATCATCATTGTGTCATAAATAAATTTAATTATTTAATGTATAAAAATTATAAATAAAATACCATGATATAGAAAATAGTTTTCTATTTCTAATGAATATTTATAGTTGAATTTATCTTATGTATAACCATATATTAAAAATGGATTAGTTATTAAAATTTGAATTTCACCCTTTTAACTCTTCTCTAAATAAAATAATAATAAATTTCCTAATCTAATCCAAGTGGATCAAAAATAATAATATTTTATTCCTATGGTTGATTTAGGTCTAAATAAGCTTATCCAATATAATTAGGACATGTGTTAGGATAATTATAATATCATTTTTACCTTTAATTACCCTATTTACTATTAACTTTGGTAAATAAAATTCAAAAGCTACTATTCACCAAAATTTATTTTCATCCTATCGAACCAAATTTTACTTAATGATTTAAAACATGTCTATCAGATTTTAGAATTCAATTCACAGAAGTGGTGAAATTTCGTTTTATGCAAATTTGCAAATGTCCATATAATGTGGGTAAAAGAGGCTGAAAATTTTAATAAACTTTTATATATCTAGTCTTATTGTAAAATGACTCCAATGAATTACATTAGACTAATATAGGTATTATGTATCAATTTTGACTTTAAAATAAATTTAAATAAAAATGATAATTATTTAAATAAAATTCGGTTTTAAACAATAACACAATATTTTTCAATATTCATCAAAAATTGAATGTTTTCAAAAAAATACCAAAAATTCACCCTAAGCTAATTTTTATATTTCGAATCCTAAAATGAATTCCATTCTGAAAAATAAAATTTATAAAATTTCAAAAATTTGGTATTACTATTCATAACTGCTTTTAAAACGGCTAGTTTGATTTGTCGTGTTGTGCTAGAACTGGAAGTTACGTACAGCGCTAGCTATTGTATTATTCAAAGGGAAACATACCATGGAAGATTGGGGAGTTATAGCAGCATAATGACCACCCATTGGTCCAAGAAACATTTCAATATAGGATGACCAATGATGTACCTGGGTAGATCAATATGAGATACCAGATGTACTTATTTTTTCTTCATGTTATGAATTTTCTTTTGCACTACAAAGATGAGTGAAAGGCAATTTATCTTGACCTTAGAGTGTCAGGTCTCAATACGTAACATTGTTTAAATGATGTAATAAAGACTGTTCATACTCCCTAATTTGTTTTATATGTGAGGAGGGTGCCAAATTAGAATTATATGGTGGCCACAGATAATATTAGTGGCCTCCCTCCCGTTGAAGGCATGAGAACCAATGGGTGGAGTAAATAATTATTGAGACATTTGATGGGTTCTTGGCTGTCATCAACCCATTGATAGTTGATTCCCTTCTTCATTATCCTGGTGAAGGGGAGAGATTTTCCATCCAATTTGGTTATGAAATTCCAAATGTAGGTGAGGTTCACTTGGATCCCCCTTAGTTATTTGTGATTTATAGGAGTGACATTTCTAAAATAGAACTAGTCTTTTCTAGGTCATCCTTGATGCCCAAGGGGCATAACACAAGGCCTAGAAACTTCCTTGATGTTACCCCACAAATTCATTTCAGTGAATTCATCTTTAGACTATACTGTTTCATGTTTTTAAATATTTTTTCAAGGATCCCAAAGTGATCACTTCATTGTTAGGATTTGATCACCAGGTCTTCAATATAGAATTCAACTATTCTTCCTAATAACATATTAAAGATATGATGCACAGTGGGTTGATAAGTGTCTCTAGCATTCTTTAAGTCAAATGGAATGGAATTATAGAAATATATCCCCTAAGGTGCTTTGAATTCAGTGGATTATTTATATTTAAGGAACATTTTTATTTGATTGTACCATGAATAACCACCAATATAGTAAAGGGCTTATAAGCCTGCAATTGCATCGATCAAGCGTTCTATTATTGGAAATGGGAAATCATCAACTGGTAAGTGCCAATTAAGTTCACTAGAATTTATGTAGACCCTAATCTCCCCATTTTTCTAGGTAGGGATAATATTGGTGAGCCATCTTGGGTATTTCACTCCTCAAAAAAAAAGTTATATTTGATCAATTTTTCAACTTTATCCTCTACATTGGTGGCATGAGAAGGATTCATTATCCTTGATTCATCCTCGATCCCTCGACTCTCATAATGTAAGTCGAGATAGTGTGTAGCCACATCTGGATTCAGTTCAGGGATTTATATATAGTTTCATGTGAACACAAATCAGTGTTTCTTTAGAAATGAAATATAAATCTCACACTATTTGGGGAGCATGTAGGCACTAATCAATATAGGTTTTGGGTCTTCATATATTCCCAAATCCACCTTTTTGAGTTCATTAATGGGGGTGGAGATGCCTTCAACAAATGTGAGAGGGATGTTCTATAGGTCTTCCTCATCTTCTTCCACCTCTGAGTTTGTGGATACATTTTCAGAAGAAGTTGTAATAATGGGGGATTCTATGTACTATCAACCTAATAGAGGCCATGAAAAAATAAATTATCATCCACAATTTCTTGAGTCATTTCAAAGAGATGTCGGAGTTGATAGTATTTTACACTGTCACTTGGGACAGAAGGATCTTGGAGATCTGGGGTCTGGTCTATCACCTCAACTAGATTCATGGGAACATATATCCACTATCAAAAATACTTTGGGGATTTTCCGGGGTGTTCCCCAATCTGTTAGGGGATGAAACATCCATATCATCATCCACCATTTTTTATTTTCCTACCCTTTTATAGAAACCTGCTTCAGTATTTGTGGATCTGCATGTCTCAAAGGGAGAACTATCACCATGTAGTATGTCAACCTTTTCATTGATGGGTTATTTCAGAATCTGATGGAATGTTGAAGGTACATCCATATAGTTGTGGAGTGAGGTTATTTTTAAAAGGACATTGTATATGGTTTCTTTATAGAAAACCATAAACTCACTATCTTATGTGAGACCCCCAAACTAAGCTTTGAGATTGAACTTCTGAAGATTTCATTTCTCATGATTATCAAACCCTTGAATGGTTAGATTTGTGGGAGACAGGTTGTGTTCACTATATCTAAAATTTCGAAGGGTTAAAACCATGATGATATTGATCCCAAAATAATTTTTGATCAAATAACTTCATACATAAACAATATTGATTTTGTCCAAAACATATATGGGCATAATGTGCCCTTGGATTACCTCTTCATGATCCCGGTTAGTGAAAGATATGGTCCTATGTCATTTTTATGGAATGGTCTCCACTTGATAAACCTCAGTTGCAATGGATTCTATCGCAAAATCATGTGGGGTCTGGAGGACATAAAAGAGTTACTCTATAATTTATTTTTATTGATAGAGTGCATCTAGTACTGAGAGTGTGGATGTGAAAACCACAAGCTATTTCATAATGTCATGCCTTTGTGCCAGAGGTCATCACTTCTTGAGTTGGGGTTTCTACTTTATATGTTTTTTAGGAGTTGTTTCACTTGAGTTAGGTAGGTCTGTTTCTTGTACAATGGTTAAGGGAGCATATGCTTCTAGAGTCCCAGGTCATGTTGGCCTTCCACACTGTCTGAAATGGTTAGACAATCATACCCCCACTAGGTGTTCAAATAATAAAACTAGTCATAGGTGACTGAAAGTGGTTTTTGGGACACCTCCATTCCAATTTTGAGCCTACTAAAGTAATTTTCCATGGGTATCATATGCGTGTATATCCTTTTTGGGTACGTGACCAAAATATTGGGTCCTACCAAGTTCACGCTATCCATTTTATCCTCGGTTCCTACCCATGTAGCCTCATGTTCCCCAGTTATGTGTGGGAAACTCATATTTTGAGGCATATTCAACATCAGATAATGGGTATTCCAAGTTTATCACATTTATAGAACCAATGATGACATCTTCATCTGATAAGGGATCTATTTGGTGGTATAGTGTCTTTGATTCAGATGTTTCAGGGAAGAAATCTACATGATTTAGAGCTTATGTTGGAAAAAAAATATGACTCCACCTTTTTTGTTTCCTCCTTCTTCAGATGGTCATAAGATTAACACCCCAATATTTTATGGTATTTACATTTTAAATTTATCTTCTTCGATAGTTTACATTTCATAGAACACTGATCTTTAAAAAATGATTAAATATTATTATGATAGTTATCACCTAGATGTTGGAATTTCATGAATGAAATAGATTATTTAAATTATAAAAATATAGTTTACACATATTTATAAAATTAATTCTTTGGTTACCAACTAATTAGGAATGAAAATAAAAATCAATTGAACATAAAAGATGTGTTTTTAGAAAAACTAATATTTTTTACCATAATTGTATTTTATATTAATATATTGAATTAATCACTATTATTGAAATATATTAATGAAAATAATTTGTTAAATTTTCTATAAAATAATTATAAATTCAACTAATAAGTTTTATATCCTTAATATATGAATAAATCCAATTTTATATATATAATACTATATTTTCTTAAGAGAGTTTTACGGCATTTTAATGACACACTTGTGTTAAAAGTAAATTTTTATACTTTTATAAATTATATGGAATAAAATAAAATTTATTTTTAAAAATTTAACGTTAAAATTATCTTAGGGTAAAATTTTGGTATTTTTCTAAAAATATTTTTTCACAGTGAATAGTGAAAATCCTAATTTCTATAAAAATGAAATTTTTTATATTAATATTATATTTATGATTTGTATATTATCCTCACCTATGGAATTGTAAATAAAATTTAGTTATCTTATAAATGAAAATATGGTATATTTATATCATGGCATAAGTAAATAAATTTTTTTAAAAAGATAAATTAAGTGTTTGTTTTCTTAAAAAATAAATGGTTGTTTACAATTTTTTAATTAATATAATGATTTAATAGAAAATTTATTTCCATAAAAAATATTCATAAATTAATGTTTTGTTTTCTTATGATTATAATATATTTTTATGAGTCCTTAATTAAGCTTTCAAAGTGTCATAAAAATTGTTATAATATTAAAATTTGTACTTTTTGAGTAAATGTTTCTTTTATTTTAAAATTAAATTTCAAATAATTAGAAAATCATTTTTATCAAATGGAGTAAATTTTCAAATTTTACATGATGAAAAAAAATTACTATTAATTTTTTGGATTTTTTAAAAATGGATCAATTTTTGGTGAATAGTGAAATACTATAATTTACCGAATATATACATTATAATTTAAATACTCTATTCTAGGAATAATTACTAATGTAAGAACCATAACATCAAACTATACATCTATATTTACTATATTTGGATATGGAATCATCACTATTTCTTATCTTGATCCAAAATAATAAGCAAATGAATAAAATAATAAAAAAACACCCATCTCATTCACTATAAATACCACCTATCAACACCTCTACTCCTCACAACTATTTACCATTGATGTTTGTCCAATTTCTACCCAATACTCTTCCAAAGCCTCTTCAACATTTATAGTAGGTTTTGGTCTCAATAAAAGACCAAAACTAATTTCACAGTAGAGGTTTCGAAGAAAAATAATTCAAAAGGTAAAATCCTCTTTCACATTCTTTATTTTCTTTTCACTTTCTATTATTTTTTATATATACACTCCTAACCCACTCAATCAAAAAATACATGATAACTAAATTATCTTATATATATTGGGATGTTATTTTTTCATTGTAAAATCCTCCATCAATTCTCTTCCCCTCATCCATTATTCTAAAAATTAAAACATCATCCTTGAGGTGTCGATTCACCACCTTCGTGGACGATGTGTTTTCATTTTTTAATTACACCTTAAATTATGGTCATAAAATCATTTTTATGGTTGAATAATTTTATAATATATTTATTACAGCTTATTTAACATTATTTAACCAGTATATATACATAATAATAATTAATGAGAAAAAACTATTTTGTGATGATCAAAAACTGCCAAAATAATCTAAGTGATTATCACTAACACCTTACCTAATAATCCATACTCACCCCAAATAGCCAAATTAATTATATGACCATTTAATATAATATATGTTAATTAGTTAGATATATTTTAAATTATGAATAAATATTCACATTTTACATGATCTTTCATTAATGCATACAAGTGAACGAATCATGAAAACAAAGGAAAAGAACACACCCAAACGATGAAATTAAATCTTACAAATCATAAAAAATACCCTAAATAAACTTTATAAAATTATAATAAATAAAGTAAATGTTTATTAGGTTCTGAATTAAATTAATAATGAATCTAGTCTCATTATATTTGACTTTACATATAAGCGCATAACACTTTTTCACATAAGGTAGGGGTTTCTCATCTCACTTTTATCTCTTTCAGATATACCTTATTTTCTAATTTTTTTGTGTGTGGTGTCTGTATACTTCCCATTGATGTATCATATCAGGAATCTATTTGTCTTAATTTTATTAAATTTATTATTTTATGATCATTAATTTTATGAGGCATATGGTTTGACTATTTACAATGTGGTAAGGGATTCTTCCTGAACCTCCATTTTTCATTTGAGTTACGGTTTATCTCTATTTACCAAAATGTAATTCTTAATTATTTTTACGTAATTCTTAATATTTATTTGTATATGTTCTAAATCCATGTATCTAGATCATTTTATCTTTCTTCTATGGTGAAATACATGTTTTAAAAGGTTCCCATTTTCAATACCTCCTGATAAGCAAACCCGATTAAAGAGAACTTCCAAATTTATTACCCATTTTCAAATACACTCCAAAATAATTTTTAGGACACCAATATTTTTATAAAATATTCATTTTTATCATGAAAATATATATTAGTTAATTTCATGTTTTATGCAAACAATTAAGCCTTTTTTTGTTTTAAAGACTCTTTAATATTTTCCATTAAACCACACTAAAGAGGCTAATTGCTATAGTTTCTTAAAAATTATTTTTACATTTTGGACATCAATTATGTATCTAATAAATTTTTATCCATTTTTGTGTAGATTTATGTTTACAATCTTATTTTACGGCAAATAAAAATGATTTTCCCAAATAACTCTTCTTTTAAAAGTAAAAGTTTATTTCTCTTAACAATTTATCAAGGGTTTTTGTTAGATTATTTTAATCTATGACTTTGATTAAAATATTTTAAATTAGTAAGGAAAATTTTTATTTAAATATATATTTTTAAATCAATAATTCGACATATTATGAAAGATTTGGATTAAGTAAGTGATGGTAGTGGGCCATAATAGCCCCTCAATGCATCAGTGGGTCTCATGAGTCAAACTAGATCAGGTTTCTACCCATTTATGTATGGTGTCTTGGAGGAATCTTTGATGGAATATTTATGGTGTCCTATATTATGAATTTCATCATTATAATACTTTTAAATGATAGTTCATGTTATTATTTTACTATTATAATATCGATAGTTATGATTCTTTCTCATGGGATTATTTCTTGAATTATTTCGTCATCTTTTATTCTTGTCATATAATGCTCAAGTTTATGATTTAATGGCATGGATTTTTAGTTATTCACACTACCTTATTACTTATGATTATTTTTGGTAGCTTCCACTATATTTCTTATTATTACTGAGAATTTAACATCACCCATTTATTATGTTTTATTTTTACCAAGTATATAAAATGGTATATTATGAATGATTTGAAGGGATAATCTAGGAGTTTATGGGTGTTTCCAATGGAGTTTCTATATTTTATTTCATTTAAATTTGTAATTTAAAACTTATATATGTATCTGGTCTTCCAATTATACTAAACTATTCTTTTTTTAGGAATATAACAATTTTTCATAGTAATAATGTAATAAAATAAGGAACTTGCTCTAGGCTACTAGGTTCAAGTTCTTTATAGCACCAAACTATGGAAGGCATATTTGATGATAGCTCCCAGGGTGGTGGTGCAGTTTTGGTGCTACAAATCTATTCACTTATGGTGTCATGAGCTTATTAAAAAAAATTGATTCCTCAAATTTTCAAAACATATTTTCGTACCTTTTCAATACTTTCTTCTAAAAACCTTTTAATCCAACTAGGTGATGGTTATGCAGGTCACCTACATTGAGATGTTATCTAACACCACCTATCAAAAATCGACCATGCCTTAAAGTATTTCTTTAAGATGAAAAAGTCTTGGATATTATCTCCAAGCCTTCTATGGAAATGGTATTATTCAAGATGGTTGGTGAAGTTGACTTCATCGAGCTACCTAGGTTGTGTCAGCTTGGTCAGGTTATTTTCCATGGATGTGAGGAAACAAACATGGACATATTCATTTTAGAAGGAGTATGATATATTAATATGATAATCAAATACTAGGAGACCCTAATTTCTCTATGCTTCATTCCAAGGTCTTTTTTAGGTATGGGGTGTTAGGTGGTTCGAGACTTATCTAGGTGCTTGGATAGGCACTATTGTTGTCTTGAGAGTGATATATGAAACTTCTACTTTGACTACCCTTTTCCCCTATATTGAGGGAATGAGTAGAGATTTGGATCAGGTTTGTTGAAAGGTGTCTTCTAAATGTTGGATCATTTTTGTGAAATAAAAAAACTGACCAAGATACTTCGTTACGATCAGAGGTATTTTCAACTCATCCAATATATTTTTAGAATAGACTTATAGTAGTTTCTCATATGAGATAGGGATCCTGAGTGAATGTGTTAAAAATTTTCATCTAGCTACGAAGTCAGACAACCTGCCATTTATGTGATTTTTGTAGTTCCTCAGGTTTCTGATTGTCCTTTTTCTGAGCATAGAGATCAACTGATAAATGAATCTATGATGAATGACTTACCATCCCACAACAGATCCTACTCATATAATTTTGTAATAAAAAAGGTAGTTTGACAGAGTCTGTACAAAACACCTCATATTTATCTCATCATGTTGATCTCGAGGGATTATCATCATCCCACATTTAGATATGAAGTGTTTGAGATGTTGTTAAGGGTCTCCTGCACCGTCAATGGTGGAGAAGGTAGGATTGATGAAATTGGGTGGGGGAAGTGTCACTCACCCACTTGGGATATGGCTTCCTCTCATGTTACACAGGTGAACATCACCCTTCCATGGAATTAATTTGAGTAGTTAGGGACTAGATGATAATATTAATCTCAAAGGGAAATATTTTCTGATCCACCTTCAATCTATAGGGAGTGGGTGGGGGTGATGAGGATTCCCCTAATTTTTCTTTTACTAGTTCTTGATTCTTCCTAATACTGAATGATGTCCCTGGAGATGGATAAGTTGTTACTGAAATAGAGGGAATTCATGATCATTTTCAATTTATTCATTTATAAAGACCAGCTGCCTTGATTTGGAGCCATTCTAATGCTCAGATGCCACTCTTTCTATATGATCATCTCTTATAGGAGGGGGAATATTTGCCTTAGCTTGAAGATAATACCCACTGGGAATATTTCCCCTGATTACCTCCCCGTTGAGTTGTCTAGGATTTTGTATATCATTCTCATATTCTGACAATCATTCCTCAATTGAAGGAAATTTGACTCTTCTGGGAAGTGATTGGTATGTGGTTGTAACATTCCATTTTTTTGGTAGTGTTTCGTCATAGAGGTGGAAACAAAATATTCAAAGGTTTCAGGTTTTGTGTCCTTCTCTACTACTAGGTGCATGCATCCTTGTTTGGTGCATCCATATCACCCTCCTATTAGGGTATATTTTCCATGTTGAGGCCCTCTACATTTGCGTCTTTATCCATAGTATCTTTCATGTGGATAGTGATGAAATTTATCGAGGTGCTTCTAGAAATGGTGGATTTACAATTACTTTCAATGCAACAAGATGATTTTGCAATTCCTACATTATGGTCATTCCTCTAACCCTTTCCATATTGGTGTATTTTGGATTAAGATCCTAGTGGGGTCAGATTTCCATCGTCATAATCTCATATTGTCTTGGTCTATAAATAGTTACATTTTTGGAATTTCTGGTCGTGATTGTTGAACGGGCCCTAAATAGTTGAGGTTTTTCTTGTGACTGGTGGAATGAATGGGATTCTGACCATTGATGTTTACCACCCAACATGTGGATTCTATCTATGGTGTTGATGATGAAGAAAATTCCCCCATCTCTATAGGATATAGGTTATTCAAGGCCACAATTGGCATTGAATGATCCTGTTGTTGATGATCCAATGATTTCAGTTAGGTATTTGATGATTCCTAAGATGGGCATTGAGATATAAATGCATACATTCTAGTAGGATGGGGTTGATCTAGGATCAACTTTTATTACCCCATGACCCTCTTAGTGGATGATGAACCTAGTGATATTGATTAACATATAGATTACCCTAGCCTAGTGGGATATTTTTTGTTTTCTTCTACTACCAATATATCCTAAACCTTATCAGGAATTGAGGGTCTAAGGGGTGGAGGCGGTAATAGATATTCTCCCAACGTGGTAGGTTGAGCTCGATCCTAGACATATTCTATGCCAGATACTACTATTGACTGTTTAATTTGGAACATGTGTTCTTGTGTGGAATCTGGGTGCAATAGTAGCCCATGATGGGAATCATTCTTTATGTGAAGTTTTCAATTTGAGCGAAATTTTTGCTTCCATGTATGAAATGCATTCGCAATACATTGTGGTTACAATTTCAAAGATCTTACTATTATCCTCTCCCTTCATTCATGATTTTTGGGCATCTTTAAAGCGGAGTAATTTTGTTGTAGTGACCAACTAGCACACATTTTACCTAGTTCCCTTATTGGTTAAAAGGCTATGATATTATAGGATGTCATATCTGAAGGGTTATATTGTTATGGGGACATATTGAAGTGAAATGATCCACATTTCACCCATCCTAGGATACAAACCTATGGATATGCTCTGGAAATCAATTGGAGGAGGGTTATTGTGACATAGATAAAAACACTTCGTAGGCATTTTTCATGACCTTCCTCTCTTAAGTTTCAGGACACAAAAATTGAAACCATATCCAACAGACAATAGAGTGTATTTATTAGATGAAGGTGATAGTTGTATCTTTGATAGGGGAGATATCTATATTTTATTCACTAATGAGTAGCCCATATATTTTGGCATAAATAAGGTATCCACTCCTTTTCTAGATCATTTGATACCTCATAGTCATAAGTGGCGAGGGTCTAGAACATGGTGGGGTAGTTTATGGAAAACTCTCTGTATATATCAATGTTGGTATTTGCTTCATCAGACTTACATACCTCCATCTAATCAGACTAAAGAAGGTGATTCTTGGGGTCTCCTACTGACTAGAGTGGAGTGATTCTAGAATTTTATGGGGAACTATATGATATTAACCTAATTGTTTTAAGAACCTCTCTATGTGATGGTGTCTGAGTTTTGAACACCTCTCTAAAAGATAGTTTCTCAGAAAGGTGTGGATTTCCTTGTCTGTGGGAGATATCACCATCGAAAGGTTGACCACTGTATATTTCAAGGGTACAGACTATGTGATCCATCTCTACATTACCGTGAGGAGTACTATCATGGAAATAATCATCTTCTACTTTGGTTGAAGAGTTTAAAAACAATTGGGGTGCTGAGAATGTGTCTTGAACGACCTCAAGGACACTAGAATTGAGATGATTAGGGATATGGGCCTCATTATTCATCATGATTGGAATTTGCTGACATGCCTTTTGGAATTATTTCTAGATATTAGCATGTTGTGGAATGGTTTCCAGAACATGTTGATAACCATCTAGTGATGTGGGAGTATGATCTTACTACTAAGAAGATACTAGAATATGCCAATGATATTCTTCATTATTTACAATAATATAATCCTATACCAAGGCATGTGTAATTCTCACTTGGTGAACCTCTATCAGTATGGAAATATGAGCTTGATCCTGATCCTGATCCTTTGGAATATGTCATGGTTCAAACTTGGTAGGAATATGAATCTTCACAAAGGCATGTGTTGATCTCACTTGGAGATCCCTATTTGGAGTGGGAATATGATCCAAGTCTGAATATACACTCTCATATAGAATATTCTAACAGACCTATGGAATGGGATAAGGGTTTTGATCCTCCTCTTGTATTGCCTTGGAACTATGCTGGTGTAGTCATTCATTAGCAGAGGTAGGAATATGTTCTTGGATTCAATGATCTACTGGAATATACTAGGTAGATTAACTAATAGGAATATGACCATATCCAAAGGAATTTTATATTCTCACATTTTGATCCCCATCTAGAATAGGGATATAATCTTGATATTGGGCCTTTGGAGTATGCCACTGGTCTTCCTCGATAGGAATATGAACCCTTCTTGAGGAATATTCCCCTATCACTTGGTGATCCCTGACTAGAACAAGGATATGAGCCCGATCTTGAGCCTTTGGAATATACTTTTTGACTTTTTAATTATGAATATACCCTTATATATTTATTCATGAGGATTAATGATTCAATTCAAGTTACTATTTCAAGAAAAAATTTTAAAATAAAATTTGATCTTATTTCTCTTTTTGATCAGGAATATTTTTTCTTCCATGTCCATATTTTTCAAAATTATTTTAAAATGTTCTTCTTATTACTCAAATTATTTATTAAGAAAATTTTAATTTATCTTTGAATTTTTACATGGTTTTAAAGGAATATTTCTAATTTTTTACCCCAAAGGGTCATTTTCAATTCTTTTAATATTCAATATAAATATTCAATTTTAACATATATGATGTTACTAGACTTTGGAATCATTATAAACATTTAACAATATTTACCTTATTCTAAAAATTTTTAATTAATTTAAAATTAAATCTATTTTATTGAATAATATTTTAATATTTCACTTCCATTTTCTTTTATTCTCCAAAATACATGAATTTATCATAAAATACATATTATCTCACATTATTTTTGTGTTTGTTAACTTTATCTTAAAACATTCATGTTCTCATGGACATTGGACATTACATTTCACTTAAATATATATTATGTGTATCATGGATTTGATTTTTTCTTAAACTGTATATCATTTCAACATATGATGTTTTAATTTTAAGGTTATTTTATTGACTGGAAAATATTTATAATTTGTATTCTTTAATCAATATGAACATCTACTGATAAGGAATATTATTTATAAATTATATTGATCATTCAATATATGAGTAATTTTTCAGTAATATTATGATGGTTGGGGACCATTTATAGATCTCACCTTTATGAATCCTCAAGTACCATGATACATATCAATTGGCCAAATTAATTGTGTTTTTTGTGTATTTCCACTCATCGATTAAACTGTATTCATATAAGGTCATGATAGTGTAGATATCATGATATTTGAAATCATTCTATCTAATATTATGAATTTATTTTATTGAGAATTCCATTATTATTATCCATTAGATTGCTGCATTGATATTATCCATGGATAAATTTTGTACTCAATTAATTGATTAAATGGCATGTGTTTTCACTTATTTACCAATCCATATTAATTATTCTTTATTTAGTCATCATATCTTTGTTAACACTCGCCAAATAATCAGTATATAATCTAAAAAGGGATAAATACCTGAATATGGGTATTATTTTCCCCACAAATCAAAGGAAGAAAATGAGGAAAGGAAATGAGGATTGTGTAGCCTAAAAAAAGAAATATAATCAGATGACCTTCATAAGGTCATGAGGATGCTTCTTGAAAAGCGCATAACCTGATGAGAGATCACAGGAAGCCCATTGGAAAATCCCTCCTTGTTCTTATGAAGGCTTCCAATGCACTTGATGATCATGTGGTGGTTTATATATGAGTCCCCAAATCACATGACTTGTCATTCGGTGGGCCCTAAAAAACCATGCAAAAATCCTTGAAAAATAATGAGAAAAATATCCAAAATAAAGGAGACTCTTATGGCCATAAAACATCACGCGACACACTGATGAAGTTCGTAAGACACTACAGAATCCATGGATTCATGTTCGCCTTGTCACGCACCATACAACTGGCATATCACCCTCACCACATGAAGGGTCTTGGACATGTCTAGGAATCCTTTCACTCCCCTTATAGCTCTAAATAAAATAAAAGTTTTGTCCATGATAACTCACATGCATCACCACAGGGCCATTTTTTGGCCACACAACACATGACCGATGGGGAGAGTGGTTTTCTTCAACAATACTTGTGCCAATTCATGAGATCTATAGCCTTTGAAAAATTCAAAAATAAATAAATAGAGAAATTAAGGTAGAAATATTAGAGGTGTATATATTCTTATGTTATGTGAATGGACTTATATGCCCTGGGTGATCACCATTGATCACACGACGCCACCCTTGACAAGTCATATTGCTCTTACTAAGACCCCCTATAAATCCTCCTTTGTCTCAAAGAAGGTCCCGAAAAAACTATCTAAGATCCCATGAAAGAATATGTACATGCATCCTAGTATCATGAAAATCCCTCTACATGTCTTCCTGACATTGTGAAATCCCCTTTCCATGTCCAATGGATTAGGCAAGACCCATTTGATTTTCCAAATTCCAATAAATAATATATTGATGAGATGGTCTTGTGGTTGATGAAGATCATGTGAGAACAATAGATGGATTTAGTGAAGTGTTTGAAACTAAATCCATCCCCTGACTCCAGCCCAGATTTGGGAGATACATGCCGCACAAGGTGAATCATAATCAGGGTTGTTATGATTATAACCCCCCTAGAAAAAAACAATTATCTGCGGATCCACACACCATATCACCCTAGCATCAGAGAAGACATATTATAGTAGTGATTAGAAACAGAAACAGGAAAATATTAATTGATTATTTTTTAATATTCAAGTGTTTAAAATTCCCTAAACCCTTATTTTAGCGTATTATATAAATTGGACTTCATTTATCATCATAAGTGGAATTCATGTTTAATGTGAAACTTCGGGCCTAATAAATAATCTATTTTTTAAAAACATTATAAACATTATTATTATTTGATATTTTTTGATATGATTTACCAATTTTATTTAAACATTTTGTATTATATGATTAATGGATTAATCATAAGGGAATATGGATATTTCTTTCAATGAACACATAAATTTCTAGAAAAATCATAATGGGCCCTAGGCCCATCAAGTAAACATGTATCCCACAAATCTCACCTGATGATGCTCAAATTTTAACTATAGAAATATAAAATTATGGGGACATTTGATGTAACTATGGACAAATATAATTCTAAATTTTTCAATGAGATCTAGGGAGTCCAAGTTAACATTTAATTTGTGGGCCATATTTGAAGTCTCATAAAACCATCCCACTATTTAAATCATAACATATGAATGGATAATCCAATTGGAATGTAATTTTAAAGATAATAGATTTAACTTGTAATAAGATATTTATCTTTAATAACCATCAAATATTATACAATATGTAATGAATTATTTTCACACCAAGAAGGGGGATGAATATGGTCCTATTTCTGTGGTCAAAGATGAAAAGTACAATTTCCTTTTATTTGTCTCCCAAAATATACTATTATAATTAAATGGGAGGGAATTAATTTTTGGGGGGTTGGCCTAAGGATCCAAATATTCCAATATAATTATTTTTTGGTGATGTTATCTGAGATTGATTTTTATTTTTTCAAATGAAATGTTTTGCTCTCATTTTGTAATTGCATGTTCAAATTATCTCATGTAAGTTTTTCATATCACTTTAGTTTCTTAATAAATATTATTCTTCTTCAAAATTTATATTATTATTAATATCACATTGATATAGTTACCCGAGGAAGTTAAGAAATTCATAATATATTTTGTGAAATTCTTCACAAAACGGTGGAGTGTTCTTTCTTTATTTATTTTCACTTCTTCAATCCCGCTTCTTTAAGTCGAATTCCACATTTCATTGAGATACATTCATAAATAGAAGGAAAACCCTTATGTGGTTTGATTAAGTTGAGTTTATTGGATATTTATTAGATGTTATTTTATGTTCTTAAATTTTTGCATTAGTTTTATGATTTTAGAGTTCCATTATTTGACTTATTTTCTTCATTATCTTCACCAACATTAACAATGACACATTTTGAGTGCTAGTACAATCCAATTCATTACAGTTACCATGAAAGTGATATTATAAGTAAATTGGTAATTAGCATTGAAATTGTTTATGGATTAAATTTGATAATGATAGTGTGGAGATATATCATTGATTGGATATCTCTGGAAGTAGTGAAAGAAAAATACAAAGAAAAACAATTACATCCATTATAGCCCTAAAAAAACTCTAGATCAACCCATCTACATTAATTATTTAGATTCAAATAATTTGGTGTTTCATTAACCAATTTAGAACAATTTTCTTATGAAAATTGTTATTTTAGTTTCACAATTGAAAATTGCACCATAGTTGGTAACTTCATATCAAATCCCTCATCAAATCTAAGTGTCTCTAAGTTTCTTCTTCGGTCTATATGGATTCAATCTCTACTTGTAATTCAACAACCGCTTCTTCATATAGGGTAAATTTGAGCACAACCAAAGTTTGGTGTCATTTCTGGGGACCCATGTATGTACCTTATATTATATCATTATTTTCTCATCTCATTTCTCTTATCTCACCTCAATTTCTCTCTTCTCACCCCCACATCTCTATTCTCACCCCTGATTTCACACTTATGGAAGTTACTTTAAAAAAACCCAAACATGGGGAACCTCTCCCTATATTGAATACCCCACACCAATTTGTAAATACAATTACCATCCTAGATTTTTTTTGTGGTATAATAAACAACTGAATGAACCACAATGTTTTAACTCCTATGCTTCATAAAACATTCCAACCTATAATGGCTTAAAATCCCAAAAAGATGAATATGAATATCCTTATATTAAATTTAATCAATATAATTATCTTCCAGGAAGAGACCCTTTTTCCAAACCCATTTTCCATGCTAATCCAAAAACATTACTTGAGAAACTATGTAAACAAATGGAGATAATGAATCTTGAGGTTTCATCAATGAGGGTTGAAATACAATGTATTGAAACGGGTAATAGAACCCATTAACAATAAGGTTTTTTCTTCCACATCATTGATAGAAGAACCTTATTACACTAAATCTTATCATGAACAAATCAATGATGTGGATAATTCTTTGAGTGTGTAAAATAATGAAAAACCCAAAGTAATGATTCCCAAACAATCATACGCATTAAATTAAAGGAAAATATTGATGAAACCACTTTAGAATTTGAGAAATTAGAGACGGATGATGAGTTTATTTGGTTAGTGAATGTTGAAAGTAAACAAGAGTAATAGGAGAATACTGTTAATGAGAATTTAAATCAAGAGGAAATTGATTTTTCATATTCACAAGAGGTTAATTTAACATCATGAATTAATTTCCCTAAACATTTATCTATTAATTATTTTTAAGAAACACCAATAACTGAACCATTGGGAAAAATCATAAACTTTGAGACCATACACATTCCTAATATTGATCTATCTAATTTTCTGGTTGAAACATCAGTTTAATGGGAACAAATTCGGTTAAGAAATTTTTAAAAAAAACTAAGTTCGATTAAAATTCCCCAAAAATTTATGAATTTGTTAGCCAACCCAAGATCGAATTCAAGGTCCATACATCCGCTCTCTACTATTCCATCATAGGGGACTAATAAAACATTTTTCTATCATTTCATCCTCTCTTGAAACCAATAAAGCAGTAATGATCATTTATGTCTTAGAAAAGACAAAAGAAGCAACCAGATCAACCATTCCTGATATTCCATAGATTTTCCCATTTATTGCATAACAAAGGATTGTACTTGACAATAATTGTAAAAAAAATAATCAATCTCAATATAAGATAGGTTTATAATAATGGGGTACTCAAAATTTTGAAATTTTGTGTTGGATAAGTTGGGGGGTCTAAGTCAATCTAAAGACTTTAAATTAAGTGCTATTTGTAACGTCCTGAGTCCGGAGCCCCTCCACTTGTGCCTCGTACCCGGTTCACCACATGACCTTAATGTCCTAAGTCCAGAGCCCCTCCACTGGTGCCCCGTACCTGGTTCTCCACATAACCTCAAGTGTGTTTCCCCAAATGCCAGAGGCTGCTGACTAGCAGTGAGGGCCTTGGTGAGTCGGTGGGGAAACTATGCCCTCATTCGGTAAGGTATGCAAGGTAACAAAACAAAAATAAACAACGGAAGTAGTAAAAAACATGAATAACAACAGAAACCAAATAGCCGAAGCAATGTAGATATACATCTATGATGAAAATGATGCAGCAGGTACAAGTATCAAAGGAAAACAGCAAAAACAGAAACGTTCTGAAATACAACTGAAACCAAGTGCAAAAAAAACAATGTAATCTCCTAAGCATTGCGAGCCACGGCTTGGTCCCATGCTCCCCAGCTCCTGATGCAGTCAAGATCCTGAAGTAGAAGGGTGCTTGCCCTTATCTATACCTGCAGCAACATAGTCTACTTGGGCCCAAAAGCATGGCCCAAATAGGGTGTGAGATACAATCCCAATAGGCAATCACCCAAAGGATTGTGCCTAACAGTCAATGAATACATGGCAGTAATAGAATAAGAAGTAGTAAACAGAAAATCACAAGCAGCTACAATCCACAGTTCTAATAAGTAAAGCTCCCAAGTAAGCAGTCAGCAAGAAAAAGAAAACAAGTAACCCTCTGGGTAGATCTCACAGTCTAACCCCTATGGTTCAACCTCTAAGTACTAGCAACCCTCTAGGAGGCACACACAGTCTCACCCATCTGGTTCAGCTACGTAATTAAGCAGACTCTCTGGGGAAGCACTCACCGTCAATTCCCCCTATAGTCTTGTATTGTGCTAAAGGCTCTCTGGGGAAGCACTCAATGTCAATTCCCCCTATAGCCTGCATTTTAATTAAAAGACACTCTGGAGAATCCCTTCCGTCAATTCTCCATTTGGTCTCGCATCGTGATTAAAAGACACTCTGGAGAATACCTTCCATCAATTCTCCCTTTGGTCTACTACTCTAGATTCTCATAGTCCTGAGTATAACTAAACATGCTCAGCGCACATACACACCATCAAATTAAACCTCAAAAACTACTTGGCTATCAACTAAGGCTCAGCAGCATAACAAGGTAGCAGTTCCACTGTCCTACGACTAAGCATGGCAGCTGGAAAAATGAAAAACAGGAAAAACAAGCATGGAAAAGCAATCTGAGCACAAACAAATTACTCTAATCACAAGAAATAACCTCTAATAAAGCAATCAAGAAAAGCAGGCAAGTAACAAGGGAAAAATAGGAAACATGCAATACCCCGTTCAAGGGTATTGGTGTAAATTGCACAAATATTCATCAACTTTCTACGGAAAGGCACAAACCACCTACCTCGATCCGAGGAGATCGATATACGTGAACCTCGATGACAGATTCCTCTTAGAACAATGTATATCTGAGAAAATTCACAAAATGTTCATCCCATGCTAACTTGGAAATGAGGAGTAATCAAGAAACAAGGCTAAATCAGAAGGAAGAACTCACTGCTGCGATTCCAATGCAACTGACCGTGCTTGAATCGGAGAACGGACAGCGAGGAAGGACACCGTTGAAGATCCGGCCATACGGTCGCTCTCGGATGGTCGAAAAGTGGAGAAGAAGTTGATTTTGGGGGTTAGCCGCGACCCCGGTCCGTTTAATGAAAAAAAATAAAGTAAATGGCGTGTACTCCAATTTTTTTCTGTACTCCAAATTAACCGGCCTCCACCTTAGCCTTAAAAACCGTGTGTGTGGCCTATACACGGCCATCACATGGATTCGAGCCATAACAGAGTACACGGCGTGTACTCAGAAAGTACACGGCGTGTACTTCTGAAATTTCCAGAAAATTTATTTTCCTTAAAAATTCTAGAAAAAGAGAAAACATACCTGAACGAATATTAGGGTTCTTAAAAACTTCCACCCTTAAATAAATTCGTCCTCGAATTTCCCTAACGATTCGGAGAAGAAGAAACTCTGAACAGCTCCGGCCATTGCGATCGTACATCAGCCTCCCTCTCCCAGGTCTCGTCCTGTACTCGCCCGTGATGCCATATCACTCGTACCAGAGGAACAGACCGCCCATGGAGAACCTTTGTACTGCGATCGACAATCCGGATAGAATTCTCCTCGAATGATGCATTCGCTTCAAGATCGACTTCCACAGGCTGAAAGACGTGAGACAGGTCTGAAAAGTAATATAGGAGCTGAGAGACGTGGAAGACGTCGTGCATGGCCCGATATCTCTGAGGTAACTGCAACTGATAGGCAACCGGTCCCACTCTCTCCAAGACCTAAACAGCCCGACGTACCGTGGTGAAAGCTTACCCTGTCTCTGAATCCTTTTATGTCCCAACCTCGGTGCGATACGCAGGAAAACCTGATCACCGACCTCGAACTCCAGAGGTCGTCTCCGCTGATCAGCGTAAGACTTCTTCCGAGACTGTGTTGTAGACATCCTCTTCCGAATCAGCTCTATCTGCTCTGAAGTCTCCTGAACAAGATGAGGTCCCCGCAAAGCTGCCTCTCCTGCCTCTAGCTAGCAAAAGGGTGATCGGCATGGCCTACCGTACAAAGCCTCGTATGGTACCATCTGAATGGTCGCCTTGAAACTTTTGTTGTAGGAGAACTCCACCAGAGTAATATGCTTCTCCCAAGAACCTCCAAGGTCAAGGATGCAAGCTTGGAGCATATCCTCAAGCACCTGGATCATGTGCTCGGACTGGCCATCAGTCTGGGGATGGTAAGCTGTACTCAAAAGTACTTGTGCACCCAAGGCCTTCTGAAGTCCTTGCCAGAACCGAGAGGTAAAACGCGCATCTCTATCTGAAACAATAGATCACAGAACTCCATGAATATGAATGATCTATCTGATGTAAAGTCATCCCAGATCATCGACACTGAAGGTCTCCCTGATCGGCAAGAAGTGAGCAACCTTCGTAAGTCTGTCGACGACAACCCAAATAGTATCGTTTCCTCGAGGTGATCTCGGAAACCCGATTACGAAGTCCATCGCAACATCGTTCCACTTCCACTCCGGAATGGGTAACTACTATAAAAGTCCTGCAGGTCGATGATGCTCTACTTTCACCTGCTGACAAGTAGAACATCTCATGACAAAACAAGTAACATCCTTCTTCATACCTAGCCACAAGTAATTGCGATGAAGATCCCGATACATCTTGGTGACTCCAGGATGAACTGACCAAACTAAGGAATGGAAATCCCGCATCAGCTCCTCGCATATGTCTGCTGGCACCCATACGTGTCCTTGGAACCACAAGATCTCATCCTCTCCCACTGTCCATCAAGGAAGAGGATCCCCTCCTGACACATTCTCCCGCAGGACTAAGCCTTCTGAGTCTGATAGCTGCCTCATCCGTACCTGATCAAGTAGCGTGGAGGTAACAGCTACAGAAGATAGAAAGGTCTTTCCCCATCTTTTGTGCACCTCCAAATGCATCTCAGAGAACAGATCCATCAGCTGCCACTCACTACTGGCCTCCTGGACTGCCTGAATCTGAGTTCTCCTGCTTAATGCATCTTCCAGAGCGTTGCCCTTTCCAGGCGTATAGGCAAGCTCGAAGTCAAAAGACTGTAGATATTCAACCCACCTGTGCTGCCACAGATTCAGATCACGCTGAGTGAAGATATACTTGAGACTCTTGTGGTCAGTGAAGACCACAAAGTGCTCTCCCAGAAGATATTGTCTCCAACAGCACAAGGAGTGAACAATAGTTGCCAACTCCAGATCGTGCGTAGGGTAGTTCCTCTCTTGTGGCCTCAGCTGGCGAGACCCATACGCAATGACTCTATCTCCCTTCATAATCATAGCTCCCAGCCCAATACCTGAAGCATCACAGTAAACAATGTATCTCTTTCCTGGATCTAGAAAGACTAGTATCGGTGCTGACGTCAACCTCCCTTTCAGCTTCTAAAAGGCTGAATCACAAGAATCTGACTATAAGAACTTCACCCCCTTCTTGGTCAGACCTATCAAAGGTGCTGTTAGATGAGAAAAGTCTCGAATGAAGCGTCTGTAGTATTCAGCCAGCCCTAGGAAGCTCCGTACCTCAAAAACATTCTTTGGATGCTCCCAGGAAACTACATCTCTTACTTTCTCTGGGTCCACAGATACTCCTACCTCTGAGATGACGTGACCCAAGAAGTGGATCTGATCCATCCAGATTTGGCACTTAGAGAGTTTAGCATAAAGCCGATGCTCTCTTAGTGTACTCAGAACAATCTCAAGATGTGTGTCATGGTCGTGTCGAGTGTGAGAGTACAACAAGATATCGTCCACAAAGACCACGAAGAAGGAATCCAAGTAATGATGGAACACTCAGTTCATCAGTGCCATAAAAACTGCAGGTGCGTTCGTGAGACCGAACAGCATGACTGTATACTCGTTTAGACCATACCTGCTCATGAAGGCTGTCAGAGGTATATCTGATGGTCTAACGTGCAACTGATGATAACCAGACCTCAAGTCGATCTTCAAGAACACCCGGGCTCCTCGAAGCTAATCAAAGAGGTCATCAATCCTCGGTAAAAGATAACGGTTCTTGACCGTCAACTGGTTCAGCTTCCGATAATCCACACAAAGCTGAAGGGTACCGTCTGCCTTCTTCGTAAACAGAACAGGTGAACCCCAAGTAGAAGTACAAGGTCAGATGAAACTCTTAGCCTGTAGCTTCTCCAACTGCTTCTTGAGCTCCTGAAACTCAGGTGTGGCCATCCTATATGGAGGAATGGACACCGGTGCCTCTCTTAGCACGACCTCAATAGAGAAGTCTACCTCACGCTCCAGAGGCAAACCCAAAAAGTCTTCTGGAAAGACGTCCTTGAAGTGATCCACCACTGGAGGAAAGTCCAACTGTGGATTCCCCTGATCATCCAGATAAAGACTAGCAATCTGGGCTGTCACTCCTCCTAGCCCAAGATGCTCAAGTCCCGTCCGACTCGCCCGAACGTCCCATTCGCCTCTATGAAGGAAAGATTCACCTTCTGGTGAAATAAAACTGACTCTGCGGAGATAACAGTCAACAAATTCCTAGAAGGGAATCAACCAGCCCATGCCGAGGATGACATCATAGCCTGTCATCTCTAGGACATATAGATACCATAAGAAGTTATACCCCACAACCTCGAGAGGGCACTCTCTGCACTGGCGTACACAAGATGTCCTTATTCCCAAAGGTTTTTCTAGTGTCAACGAGTCGACATAAGAAAAGATACAGAGTCCAAGGCTCTCCAAAACAACAACAGAGATAATTCTATTCCTAGCACCAGTATCGAAAATGGATGAAGATAAAACTGAGGCTACTAAAATCATTCCTCAAACAGTAGAAGGTCTGGGATCCTTCTCATGATAAGTCTGCACCACGGCAAAAGACTAGCCTCCAGCACGGCCCTGCGCCCCTGAATGACCACTCTGAACTGAACCTCCCTGCTGGTGCTGAGGAACTGCTGGCTGACTGCCACGGCCTTGACCTCCCCCTCGGCCCGAACGGCCAGAAGAACTCCAGTTCCATGACTTGTGAGAGACTGGTGGGGCTGCTCCTAAACGAGGAGTCATGGAAGAACCCCAATCACCATCTGCTGGTGAAAAAACCTAGTAGAAACGTTGAAGGTGACCCATCTTGCCGCAAGATCGGCACTCCATGGGGTCTCTCTAGCACTGCAGCCTCGTGTTCCCTGTCCGGCCACACTGGTAGCATGTCACCTGGCTTCCCTGAGGATGCGTCTCGCTTCCTCGAATCAGCACAAGTGGGATCCCTACGGCACTTCTTGCTATCATCTAAGGGAAAGCTAGCTCTGGAAGCAGAACCTCCCTGGCTCGCAGCTCCATATTCTCTCATATTGCGCTCTACAATCAGTGCCTAGTTGATGATGGAAGTAATGGAAGTTAGCTGGAAGATTTTCACCTGTGAGCAGATATCCCGCCTGAGACCATCCTCAAACTTCCTTGAAAGGAACACCCCACTCCCGTCCCGGAGGGGCATGAAGCACTGCAGCTCGGTGAAACGAGAGGAATACTCCATGATAGATAGAGTACCCTGCTCTAAGATCATGAACTCCTGGGCTCGATCGGCCCTCAGGGTCTCTAGGTAGAAGTAGTCATAGAACACGCGCTGGAACTCCTCCCAAGTCATAGCCTGTTGATGACCCGCTTGTGAGACCACGTCCCACCACCTCTTGGCGGAGTCTCAGAGCATGTAGGTTGAGAGCTTGACCCACCTCTCTGGAGGCATCTCTAGATGCTCGAAGATAGTCAGCATGGATTCTATCCATGACTCTACAGCCTGATGTCCTCCCTCCCCCAAGAACGTGGGAGGATGCTGCAGAGTACTACCGAAGGATGTCTCGGCTGGGGGATCGACAGGAAGTCCTTGATCAGCCATATCAGGCATCTGATCACTGCCTGATGAAAGACGTACTACCGAAGGATGTCTCGGAGGCATAGCTCTGAAAGATCAAAAGCACACCTTAGATCAGAAAAACAAGGACAGAGAACACAAGAGTAAAAAACAGGAATAGGGGAAGAAAACACACAAGATTGCAAAACACGACTACACGACGTGTATTAAACTACACGGCGTGTCTTCTTAAACCACTAACATGGGCGTGTACTCTCACCCTACAAGTCGTATACACTTCAAACTACATGGCGTGTTGACCCCCACACATGGCGTGTACTTGAAAACTATTCCCCTGCCTGGGTCTCCTTACACGGCTAACCCACACGGTCCGACTCAACCCGAGACTACACGGCGTGTTCAAAACAAACACGGTGTGCACTAGACAAGGATCTGGTGGTCCGTGTTGTTGATTACACGACCATCTACACAGCTGGACCTTACACGGAATGCTATGAACAAGCACGGCGTGCATAGATGAAGGCAACACCGTCTCGTGTTGTTCGTGACATGGCCGGGTACCTGGACAAGACTACACAGCGTGTTCTGAAAAAACACGGCGTGCAGAAAGAAGGTAACGTCGGACTGTGTTATTCGTGACACGGCTGGTTACCTGGACAAGACTACACGGCGTGTTCCATATGGACACTGCGTGTTCTACCCGAGCTTCCCTGGCCCGTGTAGTTAGTGACACGGCTGGGTATATGGCTCCGAACTCACACGGCGTGTACCAATGGTACACAACGTGTTCCTGAAGCTACTCCCACGAAATCGTGTTATGCTCACACGGTCAGTGACACAGCCTGAAAACTACACGGCGTGTATCCAAAAGGTACACGCTGTGTATTCTAGGTTTTTCTGGGCAGTAGAGTAGAAACTACACAGAATTCCAGAACACAAAAACAAGGAGAAAAGTTCCAAATTCTAATCCGTGAGGGCCCATAACACCTCAAGAACAAAAATTTGGCATTCACATTAAGCAAAGAACAAAACAAACAGTTTTCTAACATAAAATAAGAGAATATATCAAGAAACTATCACAACAGCATGCATAATCTATACAAAGTCTATCACAACAGCATGCAATCACTAATGCACCCTAGTTGGCATGGCAAGAATGCATGGAATGTGATTCCTACAAATGTCTATATGATGCATGAGATGGAATACCCTCATCTCATCAGGTTGCGACAGAATTAGAACTGAAATATCACAACAATAACCGCACAAGTCATATTAATCACTCTATGTCAAAACATACAAACCATAAAATCTCAAAACCAGAAAACTGTAATTAATGAGGTAATATGGCTTTTCCCTGTACATGGGTTAGCTACTCCAAAGCACAGCTTAATGCCAAGTACCGAATCCATCCTATCCCTGGATAAGGTCTCCAAATAGTAAATCAAGGGAAAAGAATCCCTCTGATACCACTTTGTAACGTCCCGAGTCCGGAGCCCCTCCACTGGTGCCCCGTACTCGGTTCGCCACATGACCTCAAGCGTGTTTCCCCGAACGCTAGAGGTTGCCGACTAGCAGCGAGGGCCTTGGTGAGTCGGTGGGGAAACTATGCCCTCATTCGGTATGGTATAATAGGTAAGAAAACAACAATAAACCGTGGAAATAGTAAACAACATGCATAACAATAGAAACCAAACAGTGGAAGCAATGTAGATATACAACTATGATGAAAATGATGTAGCAGGTACAAGTATCTAAGGAAAACAGAAAACAAAAAAACGTGCTGAAATTCAACTGAAACCAAGTGCAAAAGAAAAACAAAGTAATCTCCTCAGCATCGCGAGCCACAGCTCGGTCCCAGGCTCCCTAGCTCCCGATGTAGTCATGATCCTGAAGTAGAGGGGTTCTTGCCCTTATCTATACCTACAGCAACATAGTCTGCTTGGGACCAAAATCATGTCCCAAACATGGTGTGAGATACAATCCCAGTAGGCAATCACACAAATATTTGTGCCTAACAGTCAATGAATACATGGCAGTAATAGAATAAGAAGCAGTAAACAGAAAACCACAAGCAGCTACAATCCACAGTTCTAACAAGTAAATCACCCAAGTAAGCAGTCAGCAACAAGAAAAAAAAGGTAACCCTATGGGTAGCTCTCACAGTCTAACTCCTATTGTTCAACCTCTAAGTACTAGCAACCCTCTAGGAGGCACACACGATCCCACCCCTCTGGTTCAGCTATGTAATTAAGAAGACTCTCTGGGGAAGCACTCACTGTCAATTCCACCTATATTCTCATATCGTGCTAAGGGCTCTCTGGGGAAGCACTCAATGTCAATTCCCCCTATAGCCCGCGTCATAATTAAAAGAAACTCTGTAGAAGCCCTTCCGTCAATTCTCCCTTTGGTCTCGCATCATGATTAAAAGACACTCTGGAGAATCTCTTCCGTCAATTCTCCCTTTGGTCTGCTAATCTAGGTTCTCACAGTCCTGAGTATTACTAAACATGCTCAGTACGTGTGTACACCGTCCAAGTAAACCTCAAGAACTACTTGGCTATCAACTAAGGCTCAACAACATAACAATGAAGCAGTTCCACTATCCTACGACTAAGCATGGCAACTGGCAAAATGCCAAGCTGTAAAAACAAGCATGGAAAAGCAATCGGAGCACAAACAAATTACTCTAATCACAAGAAATAACCTCTACTAAAGAAATCAAGCATATAAGGCAAGTAAAAAGGGAAAAACAGGAAACATGCAATACCCCGTTCAAGGGTATTGGTGGAAATTGCACAAATATTCATCAACTTTCTACGGAAAGGCACAAACCACCTACCTCGATCCGGGGAGATCGATTTACGTGAACCTCGACGATAGATTCCTCTTAGAACAACGTAGATCTTAGAAAATGCACAAAATGGTCATCCCACGATAACTTGGAAATGAGGAGGAATCAAGAAACAAGGATAAAGAAGAAGGAATAACTCACCGCTACGATTCCAACGCAACTGACCGTGCTCGAATCAGAGAACGGACGGTGAGGCAGGACACCTTTGAAGATCTGGTCGTACGGTCGCTCTCAGACGGTTGAAAACTGGAGAAGAAGATGATTTTGGGGGTTAGGCGTGACCCCGGTCTATTTAATGAAAAAAACACAGCATTTACTTCTTGAGTACACGGCGTGTATTCCAATTTTTTTCCGTACTCCGAATTAACCGGCCTCCACCTCAGCCTTACACACCTTGTGTGTGGCCTGGACACGACTAGAACACGACTTCAAGCCAGAACAGAGTACACGGCATGTACTCAAAAAGTACATGGCGTATAATTCTGAAATTTCCAGAAAATTTATTTGCCTTAAAAACTCCAGAAAAAGGGAAAACTTACCTGAATGAAGATCTGAGTTCTTACACTATTCGGGAGGCAACCCGATATCTTATTCTTTTTCTTTTTTTATAATTTTGTGATGTTTTGTATTTTTTTTAAGGGAATCTCATTGGGGTTTCCAAAACGATATAATATCTATTTTGTGTGAGACTTATAAACTGAAGTATTTTTATTATTTCCATATAAAACCCATGGTTTCTATAGTTCAAAATCAACCATCAATCATCCTCGAGGAATCTACATGTGGCGTGAACCTAAAGTGATCAATATCTAATTGATGGGTCATAAAATTCAAGCCTTGTAGTTTTTTTACATGAATTCATATAATATCATACCCCCTACTCTTTATTCCAAATTCTAAACTCTCTCTTCTCTCCTCTTTCAACACTGACAGAATTTCCATTATAAGTTGGGAGGGGTGAAAATCATGGATTTAAAAAAACTGATTTTATGATAAAAATTAAATTCATTAAAAAATAATCAATTCATTTTCATTTTATTTGTTAATGTACATTTGGAATCATGAAAACTGAATGTAAAATGATTTTGAATTCCTTGATTGTGATTTTATTGCATTTTTAAGTTTATGATCATTGTTTTTGGAATGTGCAGTTGTCCGATGTGATTTTTCACTGCTAAAATTTTCATCCTTATAATAAAAATGACACAATTCATGTAAATTGTATTTATAGTGTATGTTTCAGTTATTAGGTCCCTTTCATCATATCATCGGGCTTGGGGTCACTTTTATTTTAATTTGATGATATAAAAAAATTAATCAAATACGACTTAGAGAAATGTTTTATCCTAATGTGTAGAATCTGGAACTTAAGGATGATGAATCCATAGTTTTACTTCCCAAATTTAGGATTTAAATCTCTTTTTTAGAGAATATAATTGAATACAATGTGTGGAGTTCGACACATGGGGATCATTACTCTATAGTTTTCTCTCCCAAAGTTAGTCTTTTCATCTCTACTATGGTTTAAAAAAGTAAAAACAAAACGAAAATAATAATAATAATGGATACTCATCTTAAGGTTTAATTTGATTCCAACCTAGTGCTTCCATGTTTCCCCTTGAACAGGAAAATGGGCCTCATGTATTTTGTGATTCACAACACATCATTAGGATTAATTGAAATTGGTTGAAATGTGATGATGAATTTCACCAAATGAATGGGATTGGGATTTGGATATTATTGTTATCCTAGATTGTGTGAAATTATTTTTATTGGTTTCATTTTTTTATAGGATGAATATTGATTAGAATTGTATGTCAAAATGTTTTTAAAATAATAGGAATTCAATTTCATATTTTTTAGATATTTTTTCTTAGGACAAGAAAAACTCAAGTGGGGGGTGTTTTTATCCACCGAAAGAGGCTAATATTCATTTTTTATATTTTAATATTCAATTTTTAATGTTCATAAACACCAATTTTAGTGTATTATATAAATTGAACTTTATTTCCCATCACAAGTGAAATTCATCTTTAATGTAAAAATTTGGGCACAATCAATCCTCTTTTTGTGGAAAACATTATATACATTATTTAAATTTTATATTTTGGAATACAAATTATCACTTTTATTAGAACGTTTTTTCTTTTAGGATCAATGGATGGATCATAATGGAAGATGGATATTTTTGGAAATGAACGCAGGAATTTTTAGACAAAGCATAATTGGCCTTAGACCCATCAATTAAAAGTGGATCCCACATATAAATCCCAATGATAATCAAAAATTAAATTTATAAAAATAAAATTATTGGTATAATTTAATTAAACTATATATAGATCTAATTTTTATGTTTTTACGGAGATCCAGGGAGCCCATGTTTACTTATAATTTGTGGGTTTGATTTGAAGGCCTATAAAACTAGCCCACAATTTCAAGCCTAACTTATGAGTGGATGATCAAATTGGAATGAAATTTTGAAATATAATATATTAAACCTATAAGAAGATAGTTATATTATACTATCGTCAAATATTCAGCCATCTTAAATTAATTATTTTCATGCCAAGAGGGCGGACAAATATGGTCCTATTTTGTGGTCAAAGTTGAAAAGTACAATTTCTTTGGATTTCTCTACAACTTTTTACTATAGTAATTAAATGGGAGGTATTTTATTATTTTAGGGTTTACCTAAGGATCCTAATATTCCTACATAAGGATCTGGTGGTGAATTTATTTTAGATCAATTTTTATTCTTTCAATTGTAATGTTTTTATCTAATTTTGTAATCGCAAGTTCAAATTCTCTCATGTAATTTTTTACTATAACATTAGTTATTAATAAATATTCTTAGTATTAACATTTTATATTATTATTATTATCACATTTATACTATTTATATAGGGAGTGAATCTATTCACAACATATTTTGTGAAATTCTTCAAACAACAGTTGGGTGGTCTTTCTTTCATTGTTTTCACTTCTTCAATCCTGCTTCTTTATGTCGACTTCCACATTCCATTGAGATCATTGGATAAATGTCAGGATAAAACCTTTTTATTTTGATTAAATTTAGTTTCTTGGGTTTTTATTTTCTGTTATTTTATTTTCTTAAATTCTTAAATTAGTTCAATGGTTTTAGATTTCAATTCCTTAACTTATTTTCTTCTTTGTCTTCACTGATATTTACAATGACACATTTTGAGTGATTTTGCAATTAAATTCCTTAGAGATATCCTCTAAGTTAATTAGTGATTATCAATAAAAAAATTTATTTACTAAATCATAGAATTATATTGGGGAGTTATATCATTAATTGGATAGCTCTTGAACTATTGAATGGAAAATCCAAAGAAAAAAACTTACATCCTTTCTAGCCCTAACAACAACCCAAGATCAATCCATTTCATTAATTATTTCCATTAAAATAATTAATTATTTCATTCTTAAATTTTAAACCATTCTATTATGAACATTATTATTTTAGTTTCACAATTATAAACAACACCATAGTTGGAAACTTCATAGCCAATACTCAATCAAATCTAATTATCTCTTGGTTTATTCTTTGGTCCATGTGGAATCAATCCCTAATTTTACATCAATGACTTATTCTAACTGTAGGGTAAATTTTGGTAAAACCAATTGGCCAGTCATGTGATTGAATGTTCCTCTTCCACATAAAAATTTTGGGAACACCCTAGAAGATCATGCAACATGCATAGGCACATAGCGTGATCACTTATAGATCATGTCAAGGACTTCTGGTGGGTTATGAAAAGAACATTCCACATATATTATGAATCCTGTAAGACTAAAAAAATATCCCTAATAAAATATATGGAACATATGAAATTAAAAATGGAAAAGAAAATAAAATACAGAATACTTGTGTGAAGAACGTATATACTGATCCTAATGCACTTAGCATGACTCATCCAGATCTTGTGAAAACATTATGACATATCAGCCAAGTCATCTAACATCCCCTCCACATACCATTTAGATCATTAGATGTGATCTAGACACGTAATTCATGTCACACAGTGCCCTCTGTACATTCCACATGAGTCTCATAAATCCCTCTAAGATCGCCATCCAGATCGTGCGATGACTTCTAGAAATGTCACCCAAATTATGTGGCGATACCAGTGTGTGTTAGATAGGTCTTGTAAATCCCACCTGGATCACTATCTAGATATCATGAAACCTTTTAAGCATGTGAGCCAAGTCTCATGATGGAAATAGGACATCCCAATGAAGAATATATTATTCCCTCTAAACAAGTCAACCAAGATCTTGTGATGTCCTTCGAATAAGTCATCTGAGATCATATGATGCCCTCTGGAAAAATCATCCAAGGTATTATGATTTCTTCTGGACAAGTCATCCAAGGACTCGTGATGTTATCCAAACGAGTTAGCTGAGATCATGTGATGGCCTACAAACAAGTTAGTTGAGATCTTGAGATGGTTTCGAAGACATGTCATTCAGGACTTGTGATGCCCTTCGGACAAATCAACATTGATCATGTGATGATGTCCAGACATGCCCTTAAGATTATGAAATTCCCCTCATATGAGTCAACTAGATCATGAAATAGTATTTGTATTTGTCTCCAATACAACCATACATGCCCAATCATCCTTCAACATGTTAGGAAGATAATCAAGGCATGTTAGGCTAACAATAATGAAAGTCAGGCAGACAACTAGGCTAGATCAAGTATGCATTCCTGGAATTGATAATCTTTTCCAACCTCTATATAATGGAAAAATCAATGTGTAAGCACCAATCAGTGGCATAATAAGACATTCCCTCTATATTAGGGAAACCTCAGAGTGTAATACCTGACCAGCTAAACTATGATGAGTTTGATTCTTGTCATAAATTAGATATGTAAGATACCTTCTTAAGGCCAAATGTCCATATCAGGAATCGAAAGGGTTATCCCAAAACATAAGTATCACATCCTTAAGTAGTGATATTGATTAATTTTTATCCCTTGTTTCTCACACCAAGCATAGCTCATTTGGTATTATGTAGTTACAATGGCCATATCATTTTCACAAGGAAACCTCATCATGGAATCTCCAATCGACAATGTAATATGATATGTCCACCAATATTAGGGAAAACATAGAATGTAATCCTTAATCAGCACCATAATATTATATGTCTTCTAATATTAGGGAAGCCTATGTGTGTAATACCTGATGAAACTGCACTATGATGACTCTTATTTCTTCCAAAACCAAGATATGTAAGACTCTTTCCTAAGGCCCAAGATCCATAACAAACATCCTAAGTTCTGTCGCAGTACATAAGTCCTGCATCCGTAAGTAGTGATACTATATACTTACTATCCATTGTATCTCACACCGATCATAACTCATAGGGGCTTCAGGGGTTGAAATGATCATATCATTATCACATGAAAACCTCATCGTGTAAACACCATTCAGCAAGATAATACCCAATATAAGGTAAACCTCAGTGTGTAAGCCTCAATCAGTGGCAAAATATGATATGTCCCCTATATCAGGGAAACTATAGAGTATGATCTCTAATCAACCTGAATAATTAGAACTCATATTCCTACCATAACTAGGATATGTTGGATGCATTCTTAAGGCTCAAGTTAAAATGGGCATCCACATCAGTGTAATTCCCACCATGTCTTATCCACTTAAACCACCATAACCCAATCTCTCCCATGGGATGATCATCCTTCCTCATCCACTAGTGGATTGAGAATTAAATTTTACTATGTTGACTCTAATTAAAAACATAAATATGATATATAGTATGCCTTCATAAGGATCAGAATCCTTATTAAATATCCAAAGGGTTTTCCCTGCACATAAGTCATACATTGATATGTAGTGAGACTAATTACGTTCCATCACATTTTCCTACACCAAGCATGGACCATCTATGGTTAGGGAGTTTCAATGATCACATAATTTCAATCATGAATCACCAAAAAGTAGTGAAATGTCAGTTTGTAAGCCCCGATCAGTGGTATGATGTAACTACCCCCATATAAGGTTATCCACCTTGGGTAAAGCCCAAAGGGTGTGACTGAACTATGAGAACTTGTGTTCCTGTTATATCAAGGAAATATAAGACACCTCCTCGAGGCTCAATCTAAAATATCTGGTGCTTAAGTTCCCCTATATATTTCCTTTCTGTGCAATTTTAAACACTATATTTTTAACAAACTACTTAGTTTTTGATTCCTATTATAAAATAAGACATGTAGGATGCCTCATAATGGATCAATTTCATCCTTGGAATATTAAATACCTCCCTGGAAAACAAAAAACTATAGAGTTCCTAGTTATATAGCTTCAACATATAAGTAGCTACCCATCAATTGGAAATGGATAAAGATCCTCAGATACATACAGAGGGATTCACTAATAGGATCCCCCCTTTTCATATAAAAGGATTTAACCTATGATTATTTTGTTAGGGTAATCATTCATGTATCTATATTAGGAATAGATTCTCAAACATAACATAAATCATTAACAGAGTCCTAGAGTAGGCAAAAATTCCCCCAAAAAGGATTTGATGAGCCCAAACTCCCATCCTCTTGACCAATGTTCGTTATTAAGTGACATTGGGTCTAAAACCCCAATGAACCACCTAGCTTTGGAAAGAAGTACCACGCCCAATTATGGATGTGGGATCCCTTTGGAGTTTCTGTTATAGATAAGAATGGTAAACCTGACATGAATGATTATAAAAGAAATTTACCCCCCCCCCCCATAATCAAATAATCAAGCCAATAAAAACACATCTTTTTTAAGAAACAAAAGTGGGGAACCAGGAATGAAATCATTCAAATATGACATCTCCTTCACAAGATGAAAAATATACACTGCCCATTTCTCATCGAACCATTTTGTCCTTATTGCATGGGTGGTCCCTTATCATTTTCCCCAAAAATAAAAATGGTGAACCTTATGTGAATATATAAAATAGTTAAATGATCTGTTGAACAAAAATAGATCTTATTGATGTTCTTCTATATCTAGTCTTCTCATGAAACAAGTCCATCCTCGCTTTGATAAGTCCATGTGAGCGAAATGGTCAGCTCGAGAATAAAAGCCAATTGTGTTATACATTCATATCTGATTAAGAATGTATCATGCTTTCAGTGGTGCACTAATCAGTTAGCTTGTTCAATGTTTTCTTCATTACTATAGATATTACACTGACAAACAACACCTGACCCAAGGTAATTTCTTCATCCAGTGAGTATTTGTTAAAATAAGATATGGATGCACCCCTTGTGGGACTCAGAATTACCTCACCTACCCAACACCTTCAACGTCAAGTGGAAAAAGAAATAGTATGGGAATACCATCGACATGGTATGATCCAAACTCATTAGGATACCAATGAGGGTCTCTAAAAGATAAAATTGATAAGTCTCCACTATCTAAATAAAGTTTTAGTAAATTCAATGGTGCTCATTTCCATATCCAACCACTTCATAAGATTATACTAGAGCGTGACTATCAAAACCTTCAGTAATTGATGAAGTTGGATCAATGATTAAATTATGGATCCCTTATAGCTCATCATCCACTAAAAAGGTCTCATATCAATCATCCTTACCAGCACCATCCCAGCAGTACCCTTCAATCAGCTGTTGAGGGTACAACCCAACAGACATACACCTCTGATCTACATGAATGAGAAACTGGGAAGACACATCGGGTGTGGAAGGATATGGATAATCATGATTGTTATCATATGCCCACACTCACTGATGAAGTATGAGTAAATATTTCAATAATAACTAATGACCAGGCTTATATCCATGCTCACTCAGAAGAAGGCTATAGGCATATGCATATAGTAATCCTAGTGAAGGCACGTATTCCTACCCTCGTGCATGAATCCTATTGGCATATTTAGTTCCACAAGGATGAAAAAAGGGGTCTTATATCCCCTCTTCATTTGAATATATTTTCTAGTACATAGTGGATATAGAAAATGTGTAGGATTACATACTTGTGCACACTTTTCGGAAGTGTCATTACATCTTATTAATAACTGAAGAAGCATATTATAGAAATGGTATGAATACCAGGATAGGTGCATATTTGCATCCCTACATTCATGGTATAACAACACTCTGATCATCATTATCAGGTGGTTTCTTTGGAGAAATCACATATTCTTTCACCCCTCTAAGAGGATTATCATCATATTTCATTAAAATATGAGGCTCCGGACCGAGTGCATATTCCCATTCCTACTGAGGCTCAACAAGGGAGAGTGAAACATGACTCAGGAAAGGTTCATATTATTATTGAAAAATCATGGAATCATATTCCAAAGGCATATGATTGGGATCATATCCCCATTCTATTTAGGGCTCACCAAGTGAGAGCATCACATGTCTTGAGATAGGAGCATATTCCTATTGAAGTAGACTAGTGACATACTTCAAATGATCAAGGTTAGGATCATATCTCCATTATATCTGAGTCTCACCAAGTGGGAGTGGAACATTCCTCAGGGTAGGCTCATATTCCATTCACTGAATCAACTTAGTATATTCCAATAGATAACAGATGAAAGGTTTATATTCTTACTTCCGTCTCAATCAACATTATTCTAAGGACACACAGGAGGAGGCTCATATCCTTTCTCCCATTCTAGAGGTCATTGTCCTATTCCAATGTGGAACTCATATTCAGGATAGGATTATATTCTCATTCCAATTGTGGCTCTCAAAATAAGAGTGGAATATTCCTTGGGATAGGCTCGTATCCCTATAACAAAATACCAGCGGCATATTCTAAAGGCTCAGTATCAGGTTCATATCGTTATTTTGATCAGGGATCACTAAATGAGAATGGAACATGTCATGAGAAAATATCATATTCCAATCAATAATGAGTAAGATAATTGTAATACTCTAAACGTTTCTCAACAATAAGATCATACTCCCACAGCACCTCATGGTTATTAGTTAATTCTAGAAACTGTCATATAGAAGGGTCATATCCATGTACAATTTCAAAAGTCAGGTCAGTATATTCTAACCACAACTTAGAATGAGGCTCATATCCACAATATTTTCAATATCAGTGTCCTTGAGGTTGTTCGAGGAACTTTCTCAACACCCCAAAGGTCTATAAACTCTTCAACCAAAGAATAAAGTGATCATTACTGCGATAGTCCTCATCATGGTAGTGTGTAGATGGATCATAGGGACTCTACTCCTAAAACCATCATGGTTAAATTAATCATGGTGATATATCTGATAGATAAGGAAGTCTTATCCTTGACTAAACACCTCTTTATATCGAGGTTTTCAAAACTGGGAGTCATTTTTATAGGGAGGTTCTCGAAATATTGGGGTTAACCATATATAGTTCCCCATCAAATTTCAACAACACTCTAATCCAGTCAACAGGAGACAACAAGAAATTAGAAGACTAGGTAATAGATGAGCCAGTTAGTAACTATAATTGAATTACCCTACTTCAATAATCACAACACATCAAAAATGGAGGAAGGGGATAGTGAAAAAACCACTTTGAACTATTCCTCCCAAGGCAATGAAGATTCTTTTTAGGCCTAGAATCCAAAGTTTCGATCAACCTGAAAAATTCTCATAGAAACTGAATCCCTTCATGGGCTTTCATTATATCTAGCTTCTACACAAGAACAATTATTCCCCATAAAATAAGTCACAATAGTAGTTTATATAGAATTCATCCAGGAGTGAACCTAGTCCTTTAGGTTGGGGGAATATCTTCCATAACCTCCACCCCTCAGATCTTAAATTCCCAAGAGGATTCAAAACATATCTGTATCAGCCTCAAATAGACCCCAGCCAACTAGGCTGGTAAAATTTATATCTCAATCATCATCACCAGATTATCATCCCCCAGAGGGTCCTGTGTAAATCAATTTTGGTTCCAAATCAACCCCATCTCACCAGGCTAGGGGAATTTATATCTTAGTGGAAGTCCCATGAATCATCACATCCTTGACTGAAAGCATCATATCCTCAAAAATAGGATCAATTAATACCAATTTTGTCCCAGGATAGTCCAAAACCCACAGGTATTGGGGAATTTTCATAATCTTCATCACCAAAGAAGTTTTAAGTATTCTCCATATTTGGAGGAAAATAACATTCATTGGATTCCCATTTGTTCCTCCCACCAAAATACAAACCTCTACTATTCAGGGCCACTTCAAAAACCATGACTAAAAACTCATTAAACTTCATTAATCACAGTAAAATAAGGGATGAGTATACTTTAAAGGAAATAAACCCAAATTGGGGTCATAATCCAAAACATCCCAATATGGATAAGGGATCAAGAAAGGACCTTAATGTCGGATGTGAATAACTATCTAGATTCATTGAGAGAAATGGGACAAATACCATTTTCTAATACACCTCTATGAATTTCATAACTATCAACACAATAGATAATGAGATCAAGACAAAAATGTTGACGGTAAAACATTGAAAATATACCCTAAGAGGAAGTTCTTGATGAACCCAATGATGTTTCACCCACCCCAAACAAAAGGATTCCCTAGAACCTAGCACCTATGACTGACGTGTTTCCACTTCTATAGAGGAAAAATGCCAAAGATAAAGGAAATGGTGTGACTACATCCCAATCACCACCCAGAAGAACTGAAAATCCTTCCACAGAGGAACATTTATCATGATATGATAATAAGATAAAAACTCTCAGACAACTCAAAGATGAGAAACTCCGAGAAAATATTCCCACTCGATATCATCTTTAGGATGAGGTGATTCTTCATCTTCCCATAAATCTGGAAAGAGCTAATCCACTAGAAAGAATGGTATTTGAGTATCATAATGGACCTGGTTGTGGTGTAAACCTATCACTATCCAGGGCAATCAATCAGTCCTATGATGGATCAAGAATCAGTGGGATATGAAAATAGGTCCACCTCATCAGGCTTCACCCACTCGCTGTAAATAGGAGGTGGCTCAGACAGAAGTACCTATGGAACTTCTCAATGCTATCAAATCTCAGGATAATCAAATGGGAGACATGTTATGGGTGAAAAATAGCTATGAATCCTTTGAAAACTCCATTTACCTAATGGGTGGATAACACATTTCCCCCACCAAATTTCTAAAATCCCACCTACTCTACCTTTGATAAAACAGGTGACCCCAAATAAAATCTCACCAACTTAGTATCCCGATGCGATCCAATGATGGTCCCTAGAGATCAGAAAGAGACGACCAAGCTAATAAGTTTTGTACAAACTCTGATAAGGCCATCCTTTGTTTAGTACAGTATCCTTCAAGAAGGATCCATTGCAGGATGGGATGAATTTAGTAATAAATTCATTTTCCAGTTGAGTTCCATGATGAGGAAAATGACAACCACCGACCTAACAAAATAAAATCACTGTGAAAATGATAGGGTGTATAAATTCATTTCTTGATGGAAGGGTTTAACCTATTTTCTCAGTATCCCCTTCTCGCAAGAACAATTGCTGGAACTCTATGATGAAAATCTCCAAGATGAGATAAAGACACCTCTGATCCCAATTAAATATCCATGTGGGTTCCATGAGTTCATAGAAATAAAAATGCATTCGGAAGAAGTCATTCAATAGACCCGAGATAAATATCGGCTCATGCCTTTAACATAGTAGAAATTCTATGCACAGAAGAGATTTCCCCTCTTACTCTTAAACCAGTAGAATCTCTCATTTAAGAACATAAGAAGGTCCCAAATCTCCCAATACCTCATATCAATTGTAAAAAACAAAAAAAATCCCTCATCTAGAAGTGAAAGGAGGCCATGTTCACTCAGGATTTGAGGAAAAGATGAATAAAACATACACCTTTTGAAATGAAAATATATCTAGTTATTTCCTCGAATTCATGGATAATAACCTGATCAAGCTACCACAATCTGGAGAGTCAAATTAGGTCAATCTCGCCAATCATCCCAACTACTTCCCTTTCCATAGAATGTTGGGTCATAACATACATAATTGCTTCATATTGAAATATGTTCTCCAAATAATGTTTGATTCTTGATAAGTGATGTTAAATAACTCCTCAGAGTAGGTATCCTAGAAACATTTCCTTTCCAAAATAAGGAGATTGGAAAAAAAAATTGGCCATGAGTTAATAGAATTTCAATCACTAGATTACTCAAAAAGAATTTGTCCAAACTCATGCAACCCTGAGATCACAGCTCTACTTACCCACAAAATTTCCACCACCTAGGGAGATGCTATCAGATATTTATCCCAAAGGTGGATGTGACTTTTGAATGCAGGAAGAGACAGAAGAGGAAGATTCATATTCTCATCCAATGCAAGCTCTAACACATGAAGATTTCTTCCCTAAAACATCTAATGTATGTGAACCACCACACCAAATTGAACCATAATTAGATGAAGTTCTCATATTTTCCTCATGTAATGTGATACGCTTCTAAGAACCCTTTTAAGATGACGAATACGCATATGGTTATGAGTTCCCTACACCAAAACTAAGAACAGGAGACTGCATGTGTAGGAAATGACCACTCTAGAAGTTCAATCTCAAATATCAATTTGGGGATCTCACATATGATGTTTAGTTTATGGTTATCCAACAAGACACCACATATAATGTCTTACTTAGAAGTTCCTAGCTTTATAGCCACATGGAAGTATCATTAACATTCACGATACTTAATCGAGTGAACATTAGAAGGACATACAGATTCTTCATGCACAATGCATAACCTGCTAGGAGATCACATGAATCCACATTAAAATCCTTCCTTGTTCTTGTGAAATCATCCAAGACACTCTCTTATTATATAGTGGTTTCTAGATGAGTCCCCTTAGTCTCATGACTTGTCATACAGTGGGTGCCTAACAAACCATCTGATAATACTTCTACAATAAGGAGTAAATATCCCAAATATGGGATCCTCTTGCAGTCATAAACCTTCACATGATGCACCCATGTGGTTTTCAGGACATCGTGGAAGCCCTGGAAACATATTTGTCTTGTCACACAAGATCTTGCTGGTGTGTCACCCTTACCACGCAAAGGGCCTTGGACATGTCCATAAAGTCTTGCACTCCCCTTTCAGCTCCCAAGAAAAACATAAGAGTTGTCCATGATAATGATCATTCATTATCACAAGACCATTTTTTGTTCATGTGACGTATAACCAATTGAGAAAGTTTTTTTATTCGATAAAAATCATTCCAATTCACAATATCAAAGACCACTCTAGAAGGTCAATATCAAGCCTCAATTTGGGGATCTCACATATGATGTTGAGTTTATGGTTATCCCACAGGACACCACATACAATGCCTTACTCAGAAGGACCTATATCTATAGCCACATGGAAGTACCTTTAACATTCCATCTATGTTTCAAATACCGCATCAATGGGAAGGTTAAAGAACTACATGGTGATATCTCCCTCTTCAAGAAATAAGAATCCACATATGATAAAGTGGGACTCTATAAAAGGGAAGGAAAACATCCAATGGTAAATGATGATATAAAAGTTACAACCACGAACGAATTGTGGACCACCCCCACAAATCCATGGAGTATGCTCTATTGCATTGATGTTCTCCCCATAAATCTAGTTGAGAGATCAGACCTGATCCCAGATGTCCAAGCCTGTTTCTTCCCCAAAAAAAGTGTAAAATGCAATTAGCTTCGGAGTATCCCTACAATGACTCTAGAATTATGGGATGATAATGTATTTTCTCATGGACTCTCACACCTCAAAAGTGAAATAGAATCCCCAAGTTTTTAAATTCATCATAAAAGGCTACCACGTACATAGAGGTCGAAGGAGGGGTTGGCCTTAGGAACACACCTCCGTTATTGGAGGAGGTAATATCCAATGCCATTGATGATCTTTGATATGTTAATACTAGAACTAGTAAGACCCACCATATATACTGATTAGTCCTTCCATGAATCTTGAGGAGTAAGAGATATTCAAAAAATTTCTAAAGAAACACTAGTATGTGTTCACTTGGAATTATATAGAAATTACTAGACTAAATTTGGATACAAGAATGCACCATCTCAGCTCACCTGATGACTATTAAGGCATTAAGAAGACATAAAGGAAGATTCACCCCTATCATGATACTGATGTAGGTGTGGAAGTTTTCAAATTGATAAAATCCAACTATGTTCGAGAAGTGAAATTCCCAAGATGGGTTTCCCATATTGTCCCTATCAAGAAAAAGAATTGACATTTTAGGGTCTCTGCTGATTTTAGAGACCTTTATCGACACTTCCCAATGGAATATTTCCCATTTTCGATCAACTAACTCTTGATTGATGTAGATTCTAGATTATAAGACCTTTATTTCAAGTATGGGTATTCAGGGTAAAATCAGATAAATAAGGCCCCTGAAGATGAAGAATCGACTTCCTTCATACCACCCCAAGGAATATTATGCTACTAGGATATTCCCTTTATCTTGAGGAATGTTGGAACTACTTATCAATATGTCATGCATCATATCTGAAAGCCCTTCTTGGGTAGAATAGTCGAGTGTTATGTCAATGACTTGGTTTTCAAATACTTAATGTGAGATGATCACTTCATGGATATTCAAATATTCTTTTATAAGAAATGAAAACATAGACTAAAGATGAATCCGCTAAAATATGTTTTTGGAGTAACATTGGGGAAGTTCTTCATCTTTTTAGTATGACACTGTGGAATCTAGGTCCACCCAGAAAATGCTAGTACAATTTTAATAATGTAACCCCTTAGAAATATCAAATAACTTTAAATAATCCAAGGTGACCTTTCCTACATTTGGCATCTCATAGACAACCTGGCTAGAAAATCTCTCCCTTTCACCAAGCTAATAGAGTAGGGAATCACTTATCAATTGGATATGGACTCCTATGAAGCCTTCAAGAGTCTCAAGTAGTACCTACTTCACCCACCATTCATTATGCCTCTTATAGAAGGAAATCCACTCATTTTATATGTGGCTACCATGGAATACTCATTTGGAACCCACCTTACCCAGAAGAGTGATGAGGGTAGTGAGAAAAATATCTACTAACTTAGATAAATGATGCTACCTACTAAGACCCAATACTCAGATGTTGAGAAGCACTTTCTTGCACTCATATTTACAGTGAAGAAGAGGATGCATTACTTGCAGCACCATGAAGTCCATCAGGTCTCTTGTATTGATATACTCAGTACATACTTGGTCGTCCCATATTGACTAGGTGTCTAGACTGATGGGTAGTTATTTGAAAACAATATGACATCCATTTTTTGTCATAGTAGATGATAAAAGGGAAATCCCTTGATGTTTTCCTCATGGAACAACTCACCTGAAAAAGTAAACTAGTTACACCAAACTCCCAGTTGAAGAGGTTTTATATACCCATGACACTCCACATACAAGGTAGAAGAGTTTTGATGGTTCATCCTGAATCCCTATTGGATATAGGATAGAAAATTAAAATATCAAACTTGTTGGATTAGGGATTGTATTTTTTTCTTCAGATAAATAAAATTTTCCCTACCCATTCTCAGTATTTGAAGTCTACACAAATAATGAAGTAGAGTACCAACCCTGCATCACTGGCTTGGAACTAGACCAACAACTGCAGATAGCTGACCAAAATATCAAAGGGGATACATAGATAGTGATATAATTGATCAATGGTTAATATTCCATAAAAAATGAAGAAATATCCCCTCTCACTAGATACATTAGGAGAGTAATGTAATAGTTAGCTTTTGAGACCACATAGAATCATGTTCCCTGATAAAAAAATGTGTGTTCTGATGCTTTTCATAATAGAGCCACAGTGATGACTAACCTTGATCAGAGGGGAGAAATATTCTACATCACACAACAAATAATGGTATCATCACTCACTATTTGTGACATAGACGAAACAAATTAGTTCAATACTTCCCTATAGCATGATGAACTGACATCCAACCTTGGATGGATGGAACCCATAGCTAGTTATCTCTAAAATGAGACTCTTATGACAGATCAAACTGAAAGGGAATAGATTTGATGGAGAATAGTGAATATTACCCTATGAGGCAGTCCAAATGAGAAACAAATCCCTCTATAAGTGATGTTTTGATGTAAGCCTCATCATATTCATAGAAGAAATAGAGATTCCCACTGTTATGGAAGAATTCCATGTAGGATCCTATGGTTCTCATTAATCTAGAACAAGACTCTCCCACCAAATCCGGAGTTTGGGTTACTATTGGAAAACAATGATATGAGACTATGTGAAATGCACTAGGAAACTTCATAAATGACATATCTATGAAAACATCATCAATAAACCACTATAATCTCTATATATAGCTAAATATTCTTGGCTATTTTTTATAAGGGGAATGGATGTTATGGGGCCATATCCCCTAGCCATTGATAAGCAGTTCAAGTAAATACTTACTACTACCAACTTATTCTCCAAATGGGCTGAATCAATACCCCTTAAGGAAGTTGGGATGAAGAATATCATCAATTTCATATAATCACCTGGTCTGTTGTCCCTCAAAAAATACTGATGGACAACAGAAGCAACTTTTGTTCAATGGAGTTGCAGAAATTATACAAGGAGTACAACATCGAGTCCAATCACTATTCCTTCTACCATGAAGTGGAAAATAAGTAGATATAATACTTTAATAGAACTATATTAAATATAATTTAGGAGATGGTGAATAAAGATAATAATTCCTGGCTGAACAAGCTCCTTCATGATTTAAAGGACTACTTTACTACCACATGTACTAAAACACAAGAAATGCCATATTAATTATTTTATGGGACTAAAGAAATACTACCCACATAATTTTAGTTTACCTCACTTTGAATAGCCATTTGAGGAAAACTCTCTAGCAATGATCAATCATAGAAGTGGTTGGATGAATTAGAGTGGCTTGATGAGAACATATTGCGTACATTGTGAAACTTTGAATTCCATCCGTATTAGATCACACGGGCCTTCAATAAAAAGGTCTACCTCCATTCATTTCTTCAAGGAGAACTAGTATTGGTTTTCAGAACCCCAATGATATCAGGATAAAAGAATCCAAAGATAGAACATAATTGGGAAGAGACTGACTGACTGAAAATAAACTTTTTATTGATTTTAAACAACCACCGAATACATTACACACTGCAAGATCACAGTGGTCTATAGTAGTGTAGACCCATAGAGTCATTAGTAATAAATTTCATCTCCTCGTTAGGAAAAATCCCAAGTTAAAGATGGAAACCATACTTTGATTCGTGGGTGCCATCAATGGCAGAAAGTCGGACACCATATTCCCTTCCCACAATGTATGAGAGATCTCCATCTGTTTCCACATTAGTATCTTTCACCTCCTGAAAGTATAAACAATATTCCAAGGTAAACTGCCTTGGCCAAGAAATGCTTTATACAGGATCATAGAGTCTATCTCCACCATCTTCAGAATGATCTGCCTTTGTTTGCATACCTCCAGTCCCATAACCAAGGTCAAAGCCTCTTCCTGCAGCACATCTCCTCTACCATAAGATTTCATGAAAGCCGCAATAATAGACCCCTCCTGATATCTAACAATGTTGCCTCCGTACATATCCCTAGAAAGCAGCAAACCATCTACATTAAGCTTGAGCCCCTGGCTAGGAGATCGCCAGTGAACCCATTGATCCTACCCAAAACTAGTGGCCTGGTTGTCGCAGCACCGGTTCGGCATAGTAGAGCTCAATGATGGAGAAAATTGGCACTTTGGACTTAGCCTGATCAGATCCAGAAGGATATTTTTAACTTTAAAGATAATGCTCACCTGAGTTCCTACAATGTTTTGGTGGAGATACTCATTTCTAGCTTTCCAGATTATCCAAAACCCCACCATTAGGATGGACGAACTTACATTCCTCTCATCCCCCTCTGTATCAGCATCCCTAAACTATGAAATTAAGAAGTTATCATGCACCCCATCATACCCATCCCCACCGAAGAAGTTTCCAAAAACCTTACACACCCCTTTGGCCCATTCACTATCATAGAATAGGTTTCCCACTAATTCAGATTTGGGAGACCTATAGCACCAACACCTAGAATCCATATTTACTCCCATACGTTACAGATTATCATCCATAGGCAAGGATTTATTCCTCACCCGCCATAGAAAAAAAATTAAACTTCGAGGGAACCTCTTTGCACCATAGAATCTCCCCCTAAAGATCTTTATTATACATGTCCCCCATTGCATGATTAAAATCCCTGGTAGAGAAAACACCCAACGTAGAAGCAGTGAAAATAAGTCTGTCATGATCCTCACTCATGACTATGTTGAGGAAAATGCCAAGCTAACTCTCATCAAGAACTGCCTGTAAAAACCTGGGATGACGGCTTGCCTCACAAAAGGACTGATCTGGTGTGGGAAATCCCAGGAACCACAGCTTTCCCACCACCCAATCCTACTGCCAGAAGTTAATATTCACTCTTCCCACAATCCATCGAGAGTGATGATAAAAGGTCTCTAGGTATGGATGAATCAGTTTCCATATCCTTATAGAATTAATTCCCTGATTATTCATATTCATTCCATACATATCCTGCATTGATCTGCCCCAAAGAGATCGGACTTCCAAGGCCTCCCATGCAATCTTAGGATGAAGCCATTGCATTGTAGAGACCCGTATCTTGACGTACATGGACATTACATTACATTTGCGGAATACTTAGTACATAACAAAAACACACACTAAAGGATCGTAATAGTTTAGTGTCTTTGGAAACTCGGAACGTAATCTTCTAATCGTGGTGAAAGATCTTCAACATCTCCCATAAAGATCTTCTTTTTTTATACCTAAAACCTTTCTTTATCTCCTGGGGAAAAGAAAACATAAAAGGGTGAGCTCAAATGCTCAGTAAGGGTAAACAAAAGAAAAATCAATCACATCATATACATAAGAACATAGCTTTTGGAAATCTTAACCTGCAAAAGAGCTCATAATATCATAACATGGGATAAATCATAGAAGTGAAAATGAGATCACCATAATCATAAAATGAAACTTAAAACTTTGTGGCATGCACACATAATCATGAAAAATCATTTCTTGTTAGTCATGACTCATTGCCAAGACTATCTTAGTGGACAAAGTCCCTTTCTGAATTGAGTAACCCTCGTTTCAGTCCTGTTTCACTGAACCGGTATAACCTACCATTTCAGCCATGTCTATCTCATGAGATATAAAATCTTTACCCAATGCATTGTAGGTAGATATAGGTCCCACCCATCTTATAATGAATCCTTTATTATGTGTGCCACATAATCATAAACCATACATCATAGCGTAACCCATGTAATAAAAATGGGATTCTTAAACAACATGACATCATAAAACAATTCATATAAGATAAAGGAATTCATAAAAATATTTCCATCACAACATAATCAAACCAATGTAATAATAGGGATAAAAACAGAACCCTTTTATTATCTTAGATGGAAAATAATTTTGATAAAATACTTGAACTTCATTCTTGAGGAAAATATCCTTTCTGCTTCAAAAATACTTTTCTTTTCTTAACATGTCGTACAATTATAAACTAAAAGAAGTTGATTAAAAATAAACTTAAAACTTGTAAAGAAAACTTCTTGGAAATAATGTTTTATAAATCCATTCATGCCGTATAAGTTAAAAAAACATTCTTCGTATTTTTGTCGGAAAAGTCAAAAAGTACCTCGTACGAAAAACGACAAAAGATTCCTTTCATACATATTACTAAAAACTCACCTAAGGGTAAAAATGGATTTAAAAAATTTTAGGTGGATGGAAATAATATTACATATTGATGAAACATTGATGTGGATGATAAAATACATCCCAGTAAGTACTTACGAATAAACAATATCGGATAAAAATGAGATTGTGATATTTCCCTTACCTTAGGTCCGATTTGCTTCGTATGTGTCCGAACCTCCTGTATAATGATTTAAATAATGTCATTGACATATTAAAAAATCATATTCATTGTTATGATATCATATATGGTTCACTTATGACATTATATTACCCGTTCTTTTGTAAATTCCATGTTAAAGAAGCGTTTTGGGTAAAATCGTTTCATTTATCGTAGGTGTTTTGACTTGTTGTTCTTGACATAATTATTACTTATATCATGATTTACTTACTTCCAGAATATAAAATATGATTTATATATCATATATATTCATTATATATATATATATATATATATAGATAGATAAATAAAATGAAAAACACCGTTCATGGAGACGGTAGTCCGTACGTACGCATGAACGCTGTTTTTCTTTCCTTATTGTCTTGAAATGGAAGTAAGTAGATGACATAAATATGTATATATATACATAAATCCAGTAGCTTTATAATGTCATATATTTCATTATTATTTCTTATATATACATTATAATCATTCTTAAATGGTTAACATGGAGAATGAATCTCATCGCGTCGTGGAGACGGTAGTCCGTACGTACGCACGAGCGATGATATCATTTCCATAAATACTGAATTGAATTGGAGTGGATTATACAATATATCAGAATCAATATGATGTTTTAATAACTATATAGAGTTATTCTTTACACCATTATACCCATCCATGTAAGGTGGTGGTGGAAAATAGATTACACCACGGCGTGGAGACGGTATTCCGTACGTACGCACGCGCGATGATTTCATTTTTTCGTAGGATGGATAGATGGTGAAATAGGGTTGTTTCATACTTATAATAACATATCAGTATATGAGTGATACTGATGTTATTACTTCATAATGAAACAACCTAAGAAGAAGAAGTGGAAGAAGAAATAAAGATGAAAGAATTGGTAACGGTAATTACCTCTTCTTTGAAGCGCCTCTTTGAGACCTCCTCTTAGGGCACTAAAAGTGGTCTTTGAGGAAGACCAGAACCTCTAGGATGTTTCTAGGGAAGTGGAGAAGAGATTTTGGCAGGGGTTGGCCGAGCTTGAGTGCTCAAATTGGTGTGAGGAGGAGGGGGAGGAGGTGCCCTTTTATAAAGGAGGAGAGGGGCACCTTAGGAATATCTCAAAATATTATTTTATATTAAAGTCAAAATCGGTTTATAATGGTTCCAAAGGGTCTTATTTCGAAGCTAAAGTGGGGATGGGTCAAAATCATATCAACCAATAGAATTTAGACAAGTTTAGGATATTATTTTAACCTTATCAATTAGATTTAACTCTAAGTTAAATAATTTAACATTTACCGTGTCTTTTTGTTTTCTTTCACTATATGGTTAATACACTTACTATAACATGCCAAACGAACCCCAAATTGTTTATTATTAATATATATATCCTTATCTAAGTCATTTGGCCGAACCTTAGATTTTTAGGAATAAAATAACAATTAATAATATAATATTTGATTTAAAAACTATTTTGTGTCAATTTTGACACTATTTGATATATGATTTTTGTGAAAGTCATAACAGAATTAAATGTTCGAACCAAGTTGATTAAATCAAAATTAATATATCATAGTAACCTAGAAAATTAGTGGAATTCATAAAAATTTTCAAATTACATTTATTTTGGTGTTTATAACATCAATTATGTCAATATTTCATTAATAAGATAATTACTGCATCATCGTTGTGTCATAAATAAATTAAATTATTTGATGTCTAAAAATTACAAATAAAATACCATCATGTAGGAAATCTGTTTAGCTTTCTAATGAATATTTACATTCGAATTTATCTTATGTATAACCCCATATTAAAAATGATTTACTTATTAAACTTTGATTTTAACTATTTTAACCTTTCTTTAAATAAATTAATAATAAATGTCCTAATCTAATCCAAGTGGGCCTAAATGGTCATATATTATTCCTAAGTTTGTTTTTGGTCGAATTACACTTGTCCAATAGAATTAGGACATGTGTTAGGGTAATATTAATATCATATTTACCCTTAGTTACCCTATTTACTATTAACCGCGGTAAAAAAAAAGTAAAAAGTTACTATTCACCAAAAATTAGTTTCATCTCATTGAACCACATTTTAGTCCTTGATATTAACCGTGTCTGTCGGATTTTCAAAATTCTATTCACAGAAGCGGTAAAATTAAGTTTTATGCAAAATTCAGTTTTTTTAACCTACCACTTAGTAGTTTCACTATTCATCAAAAATTGATGTTTTTCAGAACAATGCCAAAATTTCATCCTAAGCTATATTTCATATTCCGAATTCAAAAATGAAATCTATTTTACCAAATTCATAACATAGAAGTTGCATTAATTAATTTTATAATTAAATCCCGCTGTTAAAATAAATAGCGTGTTTTTAGGAAACAATATATATCAAAAGATTGACACTTGATTATGTCTGGTTTAAATGTGAAATTACAACCAATGACCAACATTGTATTAAATTGTAAAAATATATTCTAAATATACTTTAAAACCACTCAAATTAATAATTTATCACTATTAATTATTTCGATTAAAAAAGTTGTTTTTAATTATAAATTAGTAATTTTCACTATTCATCAGAATATCAAAGTTATCCGAAAAGTACCAAAATTTCACCTTAGGCTAAATTCGATACTCCGAATCCAAGAATGAAGTTCATTTTGAAAAATAAGATTTACAGAATTTTAAAAAGTGGTTATTACTATTCATAACGGCTAGTTTTAATAATATTTTAATAGCATATCATTGTTTCGTGAAACTCAGTATTACGTACCACACACGCTATCGAGGAAGGTTGCGATTGCGTGTAATGCAAGGCAAGTCAAGGATGCATGTTGTGCAAGCTCCTTTTGGTGTAGCGTACAACACAAGACATTAGTGAAATAAAAAAGAATATTTTTCATAAAATCTCGGGCTGTTACATTCTACCCCCCTTAAAATGAATTTTGCCCTCGAAATTCGTCGGGGTTATAAATGGTTTACTATTCGAAAGTTTCTTTAATAGAAACCCACATCGTAAAAAGGAATACCAAAACTTGGCTTTAATAACTAAAGTATGAAATGTAACGATTACCCAAATAAACTAATCACTGGGTTTCCACATAGGTGAAAATATGGATATGGAAGAGAAATCTAACCATCATGTTCTGATGGAGAGTGGTAGAGAACATAGCTATGGAAAAGCCAGTAATCACAAATCCATAAATTTGTGACGATCTAAGGTACCATCTGATTCATCAGGTATAAGAGAACTAGGACAACATTTTTGGTTTTCAAGATCATTTCCCTAAAGTTAAAGAATTTGAATTAGAATAAATACATACTTTATTTTGGTACAATCTCACTGTTGTTCGTGCCTTTAACAATTTCCACTTCATCTCTTAAATAAATGAAGTTGAATTTGTTATTCGTGAAGTGTTAGCAGATCATGTGATAGAATGACGGGTCATTCCATCAGTCTCAAAAGGTTAGCAAAATTTATATACATAAGTCGATCTATAGTGGGATTAATCATATATGGTTCCTAAAATGGGCTTATACTTCATATATCATACTGCTTAATATAATAACACTAGTTTCTACTAAACAGGGACTTCCTGTAGGTCAGTGGTAGGCGATAAAGGCCAGTCGCACTTCGGTTGTGGGTTCGATTCCTATAGCCTTGTCCGAAGCGATGGGCTGTCGCCCGTCCTGCAGGTTGTCCTTTTTCTAAAACTACGTTACTATAACATCCCATCAATAATATCGAAAATCTTCTATCCTTAAACAATACTAACTTATGTCCAACATAATCCAGTCTAATCTTTAGGCTTATACATAATACTGCAGTCCACACTCATAATATAGTGACAACGATTACCAGAGATTTAATACTCTCGTTGATCCCCACATATCATAAGATATGTCTTGTTGGTCACATTCCAAACATTCAAAGTCCTTAATCGTGTATTCTCTTGAATACCTTAGTGAAAACGTGAGTGCAGTTAAAAGTTAACACTTTCCACATACCAAAATCCTCAAAATTCTATATACTCAAACCATGATATCACTTAGTCCTTATATCAATCATGAGCTCATGAATACTGTTAAACATCTCGTTTTCTCGTTTTCCCTTCATTATGCGCATATCATCTTATTTCCAAAAATATCTGAATAACCTTTCATGGATACTGGTAACATTAATCAGACAATAGTGTAACAATCCTTACATGTCTCTTTATTCTAAAGTACCATGATATTACTTATACAACATTACACATGATAAACATGTAATCATTCCACTACATTCTTAAACCATTGACTGTGCTTCAACAATTCTTTCATCTCACATATCATTTGTAGTCTCTTCATCATCATCCACATAAATACTTCCCATACGACCATACTGATTATCTTCATGAGTCTTTCCCTTAGGGCATTTGTTTGCATAATGCCCATACAGTCCACATTTAAAACACTTAACCATTTTTTATGTCGTAGCATTACCATTATCCTCATCCATGGTGTTAACCGACCCTTTTCCTTTGCACTTACTTGCTTTGTGTCCTTCTTTTCCACACACAAAGCATCTTCTAGTTCCTTTGAAACATTCTCCTTGATGCCTCTTCCCACATGATTTACATAGGGGGAATTGATCTTTCTTTCCTCTATGATCATCATGGAACTCCATCTTTCTCTTATTAGTCGAGTCAGGAAACTTACCAAATTTTACTTTATTGATCATGTTGTGAGATTGCTGATTCGGCATAATAATGATGTTTGGACATCCAAATCCCATTTCATTTGGTTTCTCATGAAGAATATCATTCCATTGTCCAGCATATCCTCCATTATCAGGAATCACCTTGTTTCCATCCATTTTCTAAAACCCAAAAAGAATAGTGTGAGAGGCAAAAATCATGCTAGGGAAAACAACATTATAAAGGGGGAGTACCTTCAATATCTAACATCTTAGGTTTAATTCTATGATCGTTAGCGTAGTTCTAGTACTATAACCTATACGTATACTTAACCTTAGGGACATCCCTAGACATACCTTAGAAATATCTCTAGGGATCTCACTAAAGTTCTCGCATCCTAGTTTCCAAAGGTTGACTAAACCTTTCCTCTGATACCAACTGTAGCGGTCTGGAATTACTTCCAGTGGACTATAATTGATACCTATCAGGGCACTCCATGGGCGGCTACACCCCCTGGGCGGGACACACCACCATCCCCAGTGGCAGCCATTTCCTCATGAAGCCCTTGGGCGGAGAGCCATGCTTCGTCCAACGCTCACATGTGAGAGTTCCCAAGGATCGGATACATTCCTACCTCCTTTGCCTCTGATACCAACTGTAGAGACCCGTATCTTGACGTACATGGACATTACATTACATTTGCGGAATACTTAGTACATAACAAAAACACACACTAAAGGATCGTAATAGTTTAGTGTCTTTGGAAACTCGGAATGTAATCTTCTAATCGTGGTGAAAGATCTTCAACATCTCCCATAAAGATCTTCTTTTTTATACCTAAAACCTTTCTTTATCTCCTGGGGAAAAGAAAACATAAAAGGGTGAGCTCAAATGCTCAGTAAGGGTAAACAAAAGAAAAATCAATCACATCATATACATAAGAACATAGCTTTTGGAAATCTTAACCTGCAAAAGAGCTCATAATATCATAACATGGGATAAATCATAGAAGTGAAAATGAGATCACCATAATCATAAAATGAAACTTAAAACTTTGTGGCATGCACACATAATCATGAAAAATCATTTCTTGTTAGTCATGACTCATTGCCAAGACTATCTTAGTGGACAAAGTCCCTTTCTGAATCGAGTAACCCTCGTTTCAGTCCTGTTTCACTGAACCGGTATAACCTACCATTTCAGCCATGTCTATCTCATGAGATATAAAATCTTTACCCAATGCATTGTAGGTAGATATAGGTCCCACCCATCTTATAATGAATCCTTTATTATGTGTGCCACATAATCATAAACCATACATCATAGCGTAACCCATGTAATAAAAATGGGATTCTTAAACAACATGACATCATAAAACAATTCATATAAGATAAAGGAATTCATAAAAATATTTCCATCACAACATAATCAAACCAATGTAATAATAGGGATAAAAACAGAACCCTTTTATTATCTTAGATGGAAAATAATTTTGATAAAATACTTGAACTTCATTCTTGAGGAAAATATCCTTTCTGCTTCAAAAATACTTTTCTTTTCTTAACATGTCGTACAATTATAAACTAAAAGAAGTTGATTAAAAATAAACTTAAAACTTGTAAAGAAAACTTCTTGGAAATAATGTTTTATAAATCCATTCATGCCGTATAAGTTAAAAAAACATTCTTCGTATTTTTGTCGGAAAAGTCAAAAAGTACCTCGTACGAAAAACGACAAAAGATTCCTTTCATACATATTACTAAAAACTCACCTAAGGGTAAAAATGGATTTAAAAAATTGTAGGTGGATGGAAATAATATTACATATTGATGAAACATTGATGTGGATGATAAAATACATCCCAGTAAGTACTTACGAATAAACAATATCGGATAAAAATGAGATTGTGATATTTCCCTTACCTTAGGTCCGATTTGCTTCGTATGTGTCCGAACCTCCTGTATAATGATTTAAATAATGTCATTGACATATTACAAAATCATATTCATTGTTATGATATCATATATGGTTCACTTATGACATTATATTACCCGTTCTTTTGTAAATTCCATGTTAAAGAAGCGTTTTGGGTAAAATCGTTTCATTTATCGTAGGTGTTTTGACTTGTTGTTCTTGACATAATTATTACTTATATCATGATTTACTTACTTCCAGAATATAAAATATGATTTATATATCATATATATTCATTATATATATATATATATATATATATATATATAATAGATAGATAAATAAAATGAAAAACACCGTTCATGGAGACGGTAGTCCGTACGTACGCATGAACGCTGCTTTTCTTTCCTTATTGTCTTGAAATGGAAGTAAGTAGATGACATACATATGTATATATATACATAAATCCAGTAGCTTTATAATGTCATATATTTCATTATTATTTCTTATATATACATTATAATCATTCTTAAATGGTTAACATGGAGAATGAATCTCATCGCGTCGTGGAGACGGTAGTCCGTACGTACGCACGAGCGATGATATCATTTCCATAAATACTGAATTGAATTGGAGTGAATTATACAATATATCAGAATCAATATGATGTTTTAATAACTATGTAGAGTTATTCTTTACACCATTATACCCATCCATGTAAGGTGGTGGTGGAAAATAGATTACACCACGGCGTGGAGACGGTATTCCGTACGTACGCACGCGCGATGATTTCATTTTTTCGTAGGATGGATAGATGGTGAAATAGGGTTGTTTCATACTTATAATAACATATCAGTATATGAGTGATACTGATGTTATTACTTCATAATGAAACAACCTAAGAAGAAGAAGTGGAAGAAGAAATAAAGATGAAAGAATTGGTAACGGTAATTACCTCTTCTTTGAAGCGCCTCTTTGAGACCTCCTCTTAGGGCACTAAAAGTGGTCTTTGAGGAGGACTAGAACCTCTAGGATGTTTCTAGGGAAGCGGAGAAGAGATTTTGGCAGGGGTTGGCCGAGCTTGAGTGCTCAAATTGGTGTGAGGAGGAGGGGGAGGAGGTGCCCTTTTATAAAGGAGGAGAGGGGCACCTTAGGAATATCTCAAAATATTATTTTATATTAAAGTCAAAATCGGTTTATAATGGTTCCAAAGGGTCTTATTTCGAAGCTAAAGTGGGGATGGGTCGAAATCCTATCAACCAATAGAATTTAGAAAAGTTTAGGATATTATTTTAACCTTATCAATTAGATTTAACTCTAAGTTAAATAATTTAACATTTACCGTGTCTTTTTGTTTTCTTTCACCATATGGTTAATACACTTACTATAACATGCCAAACGAACCCCAAATTGTTTATTATTAATATATATATCCTTATCTAAGTCATTTGGCCGAACCTTAGATTTTTAGGAATAAAATAACAATTAATAATATAATATTTGATTTACAAACTATTTTGTGTCAATTTTGACACTATTTGATATATGATTTTTGTGAAAGTCATAATAGAATTAAATGTTCGAACCAAGTTGATTAAATCAAAATTAATATATCATAGTAACCTAGAAAATTAGTGGAATTCATAAAAATTTTCAAATTACATTTATTTTGGTGTTTATAACATCAATTATGTCAATATTTCATTAATAAGATAATTACTGCATCATCGTTGTGTCATAAATAAATTAAATTATTTGATGTCTAAAAATTACAAATAAAATTCCATCATGTAGGAAATCTTTTTAGCTTTCTAATGAATATTTACATTCGAATTTATCTTATGTATAACCCCATATTAAAAATGATTTACTTATTAAACTTTGATTTTAACTATTTTAACCTTTCTTTAAATAAATTAATAATAAATGTCCTAATCTAATCCAAGTGGGCCTAAATGGTCATATATTATTCCTAAGTTTGTTTTTGGTCGAATTACACTTGTCCAATAGAATTACGACATGTGTTAGGGTAATATTAATATCATATTTACCCTTAGTTACCCTATTTACTATTAACCGCGGTAAAAAAAAGTAAAAAGTTACTATTCACCAAAAATTATTTTCATCTCATTGAACCACATTTTAGTCCTTGATATTAACCGTGTCTGTCGGATTTTCAAAATTCTATTCACAGAAGCGGTAAAATTAAGTTTTATGCAAAATTCAGTTTTTTTAACCTACCACTTAGTAGTTTCACTATTCATCAAAAATTGATGTTTTTCAGAACAATGCCAAAATTTCATCCTAAGCTATATTTCATATTCCGAATTCAAAAATGAAATCTATTTTACCAAATTCATAACATAGAAGTTGCATTAATTAATTTTATAATTAAATCCCGCTGTTAAAATAAATAGCGTGTTTTTAGGAAACAATATATATCAAAAGATTGACACTTGATTATGTCTGGTTTAAATGTGAAATTACAACCAATGACCAACATTGTATTAAATTGTAAAAATATATTCTAAATATACTTTAAAACCACTCAAATTAATAATTTATCACTATTAATTATTTCGATTAAAAAAGTTGTTTTTAATTATAAATTAGTAATTTTCACTATTCATCAGAATATGAAAGTTATCCGAAAAGTACCAAAATTTCACCTTAGGCTAAATTCGATACTCCGAATCCAAGAATGAAGTTCATTTTGAAAAATAAGATTTACAGAATTTTAAAAATTGGTTATTACTATTCATAACGGCTAGTTTTAATAATATTTTAATAGCATATCATTGTTTCGTGAAACTCAGTATTACGTACCACACACGCTATCGAGGAAGGTTGCGATTGCGTGTAATGCAAGGCAAGTCAAGGATGCATGTTGTGCAAGCTCCTTTTGGTGTAGCGTACAACACAAGACATTAGTGAAATAAAAAAGAATATTTTTCATAAAATCTCGGGCTGTTACATGCATGGTGGCAGAGACAGTCCTCAAATTAATGCCCCCTTTGGATAAAGGCCTTTCCATCTGTTTCCCTGATGCCTAGTGATGTTTTCCCTCCATCTACCCATCCCATATAAAGGACACCATAATTTTCTCTAGGTTCGAAATAAAACTCTTCGGGACCTTCAGGGTGGAAGGAATGTGCAAGGTAATGGAAAATAAAACATTGTTAACAAAAGTTAATCGACCTCCAAAGGACAGAAATCTATTTTTCTAGTTATAGATGCACCCAATAATTTTGTTTATGAGCTTCTCAAAATAATGATCCTTGAGGGAGAAAGGGATAATCGGGGCCTCGAGGTACTCCATGGGAAAGGACCCTTTTCTCATACACAATCTGTCACCCAAGTCCCTCTCCCTCTTCACCGAGATCCTCCTAGATGTGAAGAAAATACTTTAACCATTGTTCACCACTTGCCCACTCCACTTGCAGTATTCTCCTAGGATCCCATTCAGCCCTTGCACTGATCTTATACTTTCATTGATAAATATAATTTTGTCATCTACAAACATCACGTGATTAATACTCCTTATGACATTCTTTTTATGATAAGGTCTAGTTATCCCGATGTTGAGACCCTGATTAATATAGCAGCAGAAAGCATTTTGGGAGATAATGAAAAGGGTGGGGGACAAAGGATCCCATTTCCTAAGACCTCGACAAGACTTGAATAACCCAAACTTCTTACCCATAAACGTTGTTAAAATCTACTTTGAGCTGAAGCAATAGAAAATAATATCCCTATTCCAATTAGAGAACCCCATGAAAGCCAATACTCGGAGAAAAAATCCTCATTCCAACCTGTCATAAGCCCTGATCATATCTAATTTAACCAAAAAATTGCCTCCGAAGTACTTTTTGTTAATGCCACTGACCATTTCATGGACTGTTCCTATCATACCCTGCACTGACCTCCCTTTAAAAAAACCATGTTGTTTCTTAATTCATTCATGCATCCAAGTGAATAGCCAGCCTTTTGTTGAGTATACTGGCCAGAATCTTATACAGTATATTACACATACTAATGTGATGATACTGATCAATGGACTGAGTTTTAAAAACCTTTTGTAAAAGAACCATCTTCAAAGCACACGTAATGCACTATACATCCCCACCCTAAAAGAAATCATGAACAGAATGCACCAGATCCCCTTTAACAATGTCCCAATTCTGCCGGTAAAAGGACCCAGTAAATCCATTTGGCCTTGCTGCACTGTCTGGATTCAAATCCCAACAATCCTCCCACACATCATCCTCATCTGGTGTTCTTCTCATTCCCTCATCCATGTCCTCTAAAACACTGCTTGGAATTCCCTCAAAAATATCATCCATACCTCTCGGGTACCCCCCACTATCCCAGCATTGGGAGCTGCCAGTAAGGAATGTACATCTTCATTGATCATGGACCCTGCCACCTCACAATCATTGAAATAAGATCCATCATCCCTACTAATGTTAGGCCTCTGAACACGCTGACGTTCTCTAATGAACGCATGGAAGTAGAAAAAGTTCTGGTCCCCCTCACGAAGCCATTTAACCTGTTCATGTTCTCTAACTAGTCGTTACTGTTTTAGAAGACAATCAGTGAGATTATCCTTTTTAATTCTAATATCACTAAACAAGGACTCATCTGATTCCTACTCCAAGCAATCATCCATGTGTTCCACCTCCAAACTGAACTCAGCCAAGTACTGATCACGAGCGGGAATATTATTTATCCAGGCACGAAGAAGCATTTTGAGTCGCCTTAGCTTATATTGAAGGTTGGTCCGCAGGTTCCCCTGACACTGCAAATCCCAAGCTTCCCTAACCACCTCAGAGAAACATGGTTCCTCCATCCATGTTATAGAAAAAATATCATGATCCTCCCATGGAGACACTCCACTTAAGGATAGGCTGAGCGGAGAATGATCAGAAAGACAGTGCACCAAATGAACCACTTTGGAATCCAAAAACATTAAAATTACAGCTCCATTCACAAGACATTGATCAAGCCGACAGTATGTGTGCCTCCCTCCCCATTGGTTGTTACACCAAGTAAAATTACTCTCATCATATCCCACATCCAGAAGACCATTCCTTTCCATGAAGTACATGAAATCCTGGCTGGCATGGATGGGGAAAGCACCACCCGCTTTCTTCTCCTATGGGATTGCAATGATATTGAAACCCCCTCCCACAACCCAGGGATCATCCCCTAGATTAACACCATATAAACCATTCCAAAAATAATCTCTGTACTGGGCATTTCACTTGGCATAAATAAAGGAAAAGAGAAACACTTGAGCCCCAATGAAAATCATAGTATTCAAAAAATAATCTGACACACTCAGAAGTTCAACATTGATGTGATCCTTCCAAAAAATCCATATTTGGGAATTCGCGGGATCCCAGCATAAAACCCCAAACCTTAAGCCTCTGAGCATACTCTTGAAGTTTGCTAGAGGCTTGTTTTTGTTCCAGAATAACCACCAAAGAAACCTGCATATTGCTTAATTCATTGATGATTAAATCTGACTTTTCCCTGGTTCCAAGACCACAGGCATTCCATATTAAGGCTTTAAACATTGACTTGAGCATGCCTAGATTTAGCCCCAAACTCCTGGACCATGACATGCTGAGACATGATTGTAGTGGAACCAGCCCTGATCATGGATTTAGAATGCGTTTTAACACCAAAATTCAACTACGATGAGATTGCTACAGGAGAATCACCACCTATGAACAACACTATGCAAGTGGCTTCTGGAGACACTAAAAAATGTCATTCCTGCCTGCTCTGACCCAACTTGGACACTGGATGAAAAGACAAATAAGAAGGAGAAGAGAAAGGTGTTAGCGTGTATAGGGGAGAAGTCACGACTGGCTGCTCGATTGAAGGCATATGGAGGATTCCCCTAGACGAGAGAGGTTGAAAGACCTCCTACTCACTCGAGTCAAGTTCCATCATTGAGATATCGGAGATACAGATTTGAAAAAGATCCCAGGTGAGCATAGGATTTCTGAGGTTCATCCCCATGAGAAGTGGTCCCTCCTCTGTGAACTGAACCACTGGATCCCCGCCCATGCCTCGGAAGACATGAACCAGATCACCACTAAGGGGAGGACACTCCTCACCGTTAGATAAATTCTTGGAAGAGGAAGCCTTCATAATATTCTCTAAGAGATCATATGCAACGCCTTTACCCCGATCGTTTCCCTTTGTATCAGGGATACGTGCATGAGGATGATGATCCTAAGGCCTCAGAACCTCTAGAGTATTGACTCCCTTCATGCGAGTTTTGCGACACACCTGCAGAGAATGACTGGAAATGTGAAAGAAAGAAAAGAACCTAGGATAGGTGGGATAAACCAGATCTTGATGACAATCTGAAATCCCTTCGATCCTGATCACAAGGGGATCTTGAAGCGGCTAAGAAAGATCCACCTTAACATAAATCCTTGCTACTGAAGCCTCCTCCAGCCTGATAGTCCTCTCACCTGCACATAGAAAAGACCCCAAAGAATACCCAATACCCTTAAGAAAGGACTCATTCATGAGGGGAAGGGGTAACCCTGGAAGCGAGATCCACATAGCCGCACTAGAACATTCTCAGCCAGCATGGACGTCCATCGACCAGCGAGAGAGAGAGAACCTCCAACGCCCCCCTGCGTGTGACCTCTTGCACCATGCTCTCACGAAATCCACCCTAGAAGCCAAAAAAATGCAGAAAGATCTTCTTTCCAGAATTGACACAGAATCCGGCAAATCTAAACCCCATCGCCTAATGCACTCTTGAAAAGCCACGAGAGGAGGCTTATCCACACCGAGCCTCACCACTAGAGTCCACTAGAGATCCAAGGACGCCACCACAAAGGACACCGCTGAAACCTCGGGCATTAGAAAACCCTCCTCTGAAAAGGATGAAGCAACTTTAGGGCTGGCCGAAGAAGCACTCTGAGCCATATTTCCTCCTTGAGGTTGTCGTAACAGGGCCTCCTTGAAAGAGATCCCAGTAGGGCAATCTGAACCATCACCGTTCACCGGATATCCAAGCACAGATGCAGAGAAGCCCCTCGGGGGTGCCAGAGCAACGGGTGGGAGAACATTTGAAACCATTCTAATCCTTGATACAGATAATTGGAAAGGGACTTATATCATATATAAGGTCTATAATAATGAAGCCTACTCATTGGTCACAATGGATGGGGAAAATTTCACAACCCCTCCCCCAAAAAATTCAATATTTGTTAAAAAAATACTTTTTCTAGTTTCCATAAATAATCTTCTATACTAGATGTGAGATGTTAAACCACAAAGTGTCTCTTGTCCATATAGCAAGACATAAAACTGCATAGTTTCTCCTGTCCTCAAAACAAAACATTAAATCGGACAACATCTCTCATCCTAGTACTAAGTTGTTAAACTCCATAGTGTCTCAAAACCTAGATGAAAGAAATTAAACTACAAAACATATATCATCCTAGAAGAAAGACATTAATGTATCACATCTCTCATCTTGGAAGTAATACATTAATCTACACAGCATCTCTCATCCGGTTAAGAGGACATTAAACTAAACAACATCTTTCATCTTGATAGACTGATGTTAAACATCATAGTGTCACTCATCCTATAAAAAATTACATTAAACTACACCGTATCTCCCATCCTAGAATCAATACATTAAACTCTATAATGTATCTCATCCTGGTAGTATGACGTTAAGAAACACATCATTTCTCATCAGGGAAGTAATACATTAAACTACGCATCATCTATCATTCTAGAACCAAGATATTAAACTAGATAGTTTCTCTCATCTAGATCACATGACATTAAATTGTACAAAATAATTTCATGCTACAAGTCTTTAAACTAAATATCATCTCATGTTCAAACCACATGATGTTAAATTGTATAGATATCATCTTGGCGGTAAGATGATAAGTTCCCTTTACCCTTACCACATAAAGTTAATCTTCATTGGATATTTCCTCACCGAATTAAATTAAAATAAAAAGGAAGCAGTTTCTCACCAATGCTTCACTACACACAATCTAAATCTGTGCGAAATAAGGATGAAATTCCCTTATCCATGTGTAAGAGTCATATCCACATGGGGAATCACTTCATCCAATAACTAAATTTTTCTTGATTCATACCATAATTGGATATTTAGTGACTCTTGAACCTATATTCTTAGGACCAACCACAATGTTAATTTCTTTCCGCATTAGGTGACCCATGTCCTTACCACAATACATTAAACTGTATTGATGATGTCCTCTTTACATGGCACTATACTCCAATGTTTCAAAGAACTAGAAGTGAAATGATTCCTGCCATCACAAGATACAGAGTGATTTCTATACCTACAATATTTTTCCCAACCACAAACTTCATCCTCTTTCAAATTGATACATCGATGTCCTTACCGTAATATGTTAAACTGTACGGATGGTGTCCTTACTGTATGAAATAAAACAGCATTGGTTTCTATAAATACATACAATTTGATCCTAATTTTAATGAAATACATAAGGACTACTTGACCCTAAATCATGGTTTATCAAAATCCTAAGAAAAAATAACCCATCCTTACTCCTTAATAACCTCTTCATTGTGAGTGGAATCCTTTCTAGCCCTTATTTCTCACTCCAATCATAGCTTATATGAGCTTATAAATTTTGGTATGGGATTCTACCCATGATCAAGGCATGTTATCTCACTTCAAGATCATCGTGTTCATGAATAAAAGACATTAAAAGGAACACCATGAGTTCTCTTCCTATTAGTTTAAAATGCATGGTTTATGTCTCTTGCATGACCTAAAACTGCACATTCTTGTAGACCTTTCCTGAGAGAACCACTATTTTCACTGTTGTTCTCCCACCACATCTATAATTATGAACTGTGTATGAATTGATTCTTATCACCATAGTATATCTAGTGATACTCATATCTATAACCCTGTTTTTTGTCACATTACAGTGACATAATAATTCCCCCTCTCTACATATAGGTCAAACCTACCTAGGGATATTTTCTTTAAGAACTATTTATGGCTTGATTCATATTGTCGTTGGATACATGATGACTCCCATACTTCCATTATTAGACCCATCCAAAGAATTAAATTTTCACATTAGGGAGCCTATGTAATTTCCCCGTGACATTAAAATGTATGGTCTCCCAAGAACTATGTGTGGCTTGATTTATGTCACTACAAGATACATAGTGATGCCCAAATCTCCAATCATGGGTCTAGCTACAACAATAAATAAGAACAATTCCCCCCACTATGTAAATTTTAGACCAACATATAGATTTTACCATTCAATAACTACATGTTTATTGATTACTTTTATCACAAGATACGTAGTAATGGTCTAATATCCAATCATGGGTCCAACTACAACAACCAATGAAAAGATTTATTCCCAACTACACAAGGGATGAGTCATAAAAGCTCATTTTTCCAACATGTGAGTGAAATCTATTTATGGATTTCTTATTCGTATAGTATATCTTTCAAAATTTTCTTGGTGGTACCCGCATCCTTACCACATGACGTTAATCTAAAAATAAACAATTACTTCCTTACCACTATATGTTAAACTGCACAAAAAATAGCATTGTCACATGAAATCAAAAAAAAATTATGTCCCCACTATATTAATTTAAATTTTGAAGGAAATATCCCATTATCATCCCTTATCAATGTACCATAAGAGCCTTACCCCGATCAACCAGATTATGGGGTTCTTCTACCATCTTTTAGGCACCTCGATTCAAAAATCACAATTCATGTCTTGAGTGTCTTGGGTTTCGGAAAACCATTCATATCCCTTGTAAAAGAAATGATTTCTCTATTATTGACCATTATATATATGCATAAGGGATCATACCTACCAAGAATAGATATATAGGATCTATAAGGAGGTCTTTCTGAACCTTGTGAGTTCGTTTTCACTATGGTGGAACTCAACACCAGAGGGTGATCCGGTCAATCCCTGATATGATTGTCCCATATAGTTAATCATAACTTGAGAACCTCGATTCATGATGTAAAAAATTTTCATATACCTATGAGAAGGCTTTTAGAGTGCTTTCAACCCTGGGTATCGTAATTAAGCTCTAGTGTAACATCTCCCTTATATTAGTTCCATGTGATTCGCAACAATAAATTGCCTGCAATTTGGTCAATGTTATGCGACCTTGATTTCTAGCCTTTTATGGTCCAAACCACAAGACCTTAAAATGATAGAGAAAGAGACAAAAAACTTGTTAAGGTTAAAACCCACAAAGGGAGGCCTAAGAAAAAGTCAAGTCTTCACTCAATGAACTCTTGATATCCAGGGTTTAGTAAAAAATTAGGGTTTAAGTGAAGAAGGAACAAATCTCAATGTCTGACTTTATAGCCCTATTAAAATCCAATCTATACTCATTAGACCCCCTAGTCTGAGAAAAAGTAAGAGTAATGATTTTTCACATCTCCTATCTATGAGAACATGTTCTCTAGGTAGTGAAACAACTCTTAGGGTCCTCAAACCCTTTTAGGATATTACATTTTCCACAAATCACACTTCATGATTTGATCACCTTGGGAAGCCACAAACCATTCATGGCCCTTGGAAAGTAAAAAATGATATATCTACTTGAGCATGATAATTATGCATAAAGGGATTCATACTACCAACCAGAGACATATTGGCCCTATATTAAGGACTTTATGTTTCTTGTGATACATAACAACACTATGGTAGAGCCCAGCAACTTAGAGTGGTCTAGGAAATTCCCAGTATGACTGTCCCATATAGTCCTCATGACCCAATCACTTTAGACCATAATTTGAAGTCCTCATATATAGAATATCCAAATAGATTTGACACCTTAAATGTTACATCATAGTGTTTTATACCCTTTCTTAAATTAGGAATGTGAAACTCCATTATTGAACATTTTGATTGACCACACCTCATGACTCAAAACCACAATGTGTAGGGCTTGAGCTTCATGATTTATGAGCTAAATGTCCCTTGTGTGTTAGTACCCTTCCTAGATATATTTTCCTCCACACCAAAATTCATCTTCTAGACACTTGATTCTTCTTAAATATTTAATTTACATTAGAAAATGGAGAGGAAACCTCTATTTAATCATGTTATCGATTCATAAGGGCTTAGACTTACTATTCATAGGCATCTTCACCATTTCAGAAATTAACTTTGATGCTTTTGATCCTTGGTAACATCATGGAAGAACCTAGAAACTCAAGTTGTTATGGGTGATCCCTGACACATCTACTGTATCCCATATTCCTCAATCCAAACCTTTAGGTCATGACATATTCAACCCATACTCTAATTGTCCAGGTGGACTCAGCTTCCCTAGTATTTATCCCTCAACTAATATTACACCCATAATCATTCATAGACATGGAGAAGAGTGGGGACACCTCTGTTTGAAATTTTTATCGATGTATAAGGGCTTTAACCTACCAACCTAAGGTGTTTCCTCCTTCTAATAAAGGAACTCAAATACTCACAGGCCATAGAAACACAACGGCATAACTCAGAACCTTAGGGTGTCTTGGTTCATCCTTAGCATGTTTTCCCCATATTCTATATTCAACAATAGATGTTTTGAGATAAATGATCTTAAACTACATTGATATAAGGTCCAAGGTAAAATACCCTAAACTACAGTAGTATAAGGTCTATGATAGAAGACCCTAAACTACAGTATTAGAAGGTCTGAACTAAAAGAATCTAAACTAAAGCAATATAAATTCTAATTTAAAGACCATAAACAATATTAATATAAGGTGTGAGAGAAAGGTCCTTAAAAATCATTATAAATTTGAAGCTGAAAGACCCTAAAATATAGTACAAAAAACTTTATTCTACAAGAAAGGAAAAAATACAAATCTTGTGAGGCACCCGATATATCCTTAGAGAAATTCAAGATATTATTTCTAATTCCATTAGCTTCATCATAATATAGAGATATATCCCTCTGGGAAAAATATTCTACCCAATTTTACCTTTTTTAATCAAGTAATCTCAAGATAGATAGAGTAGATATGTCAATGAGGAATCTCATGTTGATGGGAATTCATGAGAATTTATTGAGTTGAATATATTAGAATTTAAACACTCAAATAAATATATTTGGTTTTACTTGATATCATTATAATTATGGTTATAGTTGATGATTCATACAACATTAGATCGGTAAAATTTAGTGTACATCAGGAATGAGAAATTAATAGAAAACAATATATAAATTTTTGAAGGCCCATTCATTAATAACATATAATAGTGAGGGATATCCACAACTCAGAGCCTATCCAAAGATTAAATCAAAACAAAACAGATTCATAAGATAAAAATATAATAATATTTGATCATATGACCTAAAACAAATCAGAAAGAGTCTGATAGGAAGCGTCAATGGAGTGTTGAAGTACCACCCATCCCACTTCTTATACATCTGGCCTAGGATGATGGGTCTCAAAAAAGTCCCTCAACTCTATTCTGGGTGGTATCCAATGGGGATTATGATGTTGAATGATAAAACATGAGTGACCTTTGATCTCCTCATATCTCTATATTTTTATGGTCGACGCATCCATTTAGGCATGCAGTTCAGATATGAATTGGAATCTTTGTTCCATTGCCTCTGAAGCTTCCTTCATCTGTTAGGCTATAAGATTCATGTCTTAAAGAGCACAAAATCCCCTCTCAATGGTTGAAAACTATTTCCCTTTTAGAAAAATTTGTATCATGATTTCATAAAAAGGATGGTGGTCAAATCCACCCTCCCCAAAATCATGAAATATCAGACGAAGACATTATTCTTTATCACGGAATGTTAATAAGGGAGTTTCGATGATCAATGTATGAATCTTCCACCAAATCAACCTATTTCAATTATGATCCTCATCTATGTATTTTGTAATGGGTAAGTCAGAAGGATAAATAGATGCATGAGCTAATGAGGAGTCAGGAGAGGAGGCCTCATATGTTCTCCCTTCAATAGGGGAATTATCTGTTACTTGTGATGAAAGGAAAAAATCCTCAATAGATTCTTCACCACAGATGGGATATTCATCACTAAGATGAGGATTCTTTTATGAAGGATCAATTGAGTCTTGAATCATTTCTATTGTTTCTATGGAAATGGGGTTCGGTGAGACAAATGGTTTTTCAACATGGAGGACCATTCTATTCAGCATGCCACCTAGGTAGGCTTATACCCAATCTTGGGAATAACCATACGATAGAAAGATAGAGGTGTAAGTTGACAGAAGAATGATCTCATCATTGGTATATTCATGAACCAATATCATAAACTACTAGACGATGATCCCAAGGTGTCACTCTCCCATCACGCAAGCCAAAGGAAGAGTTGAAGCCTTTCGATGTTACTAAACTGAAGAGCAAACCAATTAGGGGTATACTGTTAATAGATTATCAACTCATTCATACTATCAGTAATAACCCCTTCCTGAAAGGAGATCTTGTATTGTAACACCCGAGACTTTTATGTTATATAAACCATCAAAGGAATCTTTTTCTACACAACACTTGCTTGGCTTGCTTTGCACGCAATCGCGACCTTCCTCGATAGCTTGCGTCGTACGCAATACCGAGTTTCACTAAACAACAATATACTATTAAAACTAGCCGTTATGAATAGTAATAACCACTTTTTGAAATTTTATAAATTTTATTTTTCAAAATGGACTTCATTTTTGGACTCAGAATATCGAAATTAGCCTAGGGTGAAATTTTGGTATTTTTCTGAAAACTTTCAATTTTTGATGAATAGTGAAACCACTAAGTGGTAGGTTAAAAACCGAATTTTACATAAAACTTAATTTTACCGCTTCTGTGAATGGAATTTCGAAAATCCGAGAGACACGGTTAATATCAAGGACTAAAATGTGGTTCAATGAGATGAAAATAATTTTTTGGTGAATAGTAACTTTTTACTATTTTTACCGCGGTTAATAGTAAATAGGGTAACTAAGGGTAAATATGATATCAATATTACCCTAACACATGTCCTAATTCTATTGGACAAGTGTAATTCGACCAAAAACAAACTTAGGAATAAAATATGACCATTTAGGCCCACTTGGATTAGATTAGGACATTTATTATTAATTTATTTAAAGAAGGGTTAAAATAGTTAAAATCAAAGTTTAATAAGTAAATCATTTTTAATATGGGGTTATACATAAGATAAATTCGATTGTAAATATTAATTAGAAAGCTAAAACGATTTCCTACATGATGGTATTTTATTTGTAATTTTTAGACATCAAATAAGTTAATTTATTTATGACACAACGATGATGCAGTAATTATTTTATTAATAAAATATTGACATAATTGATGTTATAAACACCAAAATAAATGTAATTTGAGATTTTTTATGAATTCCACTAATTTTCTAGGTTACTATGATATATTAATGTTGATTTAATCAACTTGGTTCGAACAATTAATTCTGTTATGACTTTCACAAAAATCATATATCAAATAGTGTCAAAATTGACACAAAATAGTTTTTAAATCAAATATTATATTATTAATTGTTATTTTATTCCTAAAAATCTAAGGTTCGGCCAAATGACTTAGATAGGGATATATATATTAATAATAAACAATTTGGGGTTCTTTTGGCATGTTATAGTAAGTGTATTAACCATATAGTGAAAGAAAACAAAAAGACACGGTAAAAGTTAAATTATTTAACTTAGAGTTAAATCTAATTGATAAGGTTAAAATAATACCCTAAACTTGTCTAAATCCTATTGGTTGATGGGATTTCGACCCTTCCCCACTTTAGCTTCGAAATAAGACCCTTTGGAACCATTATAATCCGATTTTGACTTTAATATAAAATAATATTTTGAGAAATTCCTAAGGTGCCCCTCTCCTCCCTTATAAAAGGGCACCTCCTCCCCCTCCTCCTCACACCAATTTGAGCACTCAAGCTCGGCCAACCCCTGCCATTTTCTCCTCTCCACTTCCCTAGAATAATCCTAGAGGTCCTGGTCTTCTCCAAAGACCAATCTTAGTTCCTTAAGTGGAGGATTCAAAGAGGCGTTCCAAAGAAGAGGTAATATCCATTACCGATCTTTTCAATTTCTTTCTTCTTCAAACTTCTTCTTCTTTAGTTGTTTCATGATAAAGTAATAACATCAGTATTACTTACATACTGATATGTTATTATAAATATGAAACAACCCTAATTCACCTTCTATCCATCCTACGGAAAAAATGAAATCACCGCGCGTGCGTACGTACGGAATACCGTCTCCACGCCGTGGTGTAATCTATTTTTCCACCATCACCTTACAAGGATGGTTATAATGGTGTAATAAGTAACTATATATGATTATTATGAGGTAATATTGATTCTGAAATAATATATATATACTCCAATACAATTCCACGATCATAGGAACGATATCATCACTCGTGCGTACGTACGGAATACCGTCTCCACGATGTGATGCGACTCGTTCTACATGATCTTCATTTCATAATGATTATATAAATGAATTGAATAAATGAATATGGTATATACTACACTAATACCATTCTGTAAATTAATTATCTATAACCTAAAGATAAGAATAAGAATTTATTCGACAAAACACACATAAGAACAAAAAATTATAAAGACCCGAGTAACAAGTAAAAATGAAATATTACTAACAAGAAGCTAATAATATGACCATATATGATATCATATCAACATGTATGATTCTGGAATAAGTCAATAACATTATTTAAACCATTATACAGGAGCTTCGGACACGTACAAAGCAAATCGGACCTAAGGTAAGGGAAAATATCACAATCTCATTTTTATCCGAGATTGTTTTTACTTTGGTAATTACCGGTGTGTATTTTATCATCCACATCCATGTTCCCTCAATATGTAATATTATTTCCATCCTTCTACAATAGTTTATATCCAATTTTACCCTTCGGTGAGTTTTTATTAAAAGATACGAAAGGAATCTTTTGTCGTTTTTTTTTGTACGAGGTACTTTTTGACTTTTCCGACAAAAGTACGAAGAATGTTTTTTTTAACTTATACGGCATGAATGGATTTTTAAAACATTATTTCCAAGAAGCTTCCTTTACAAGTTTTCAAGTTTATTTTTAATCAACTTCTTTTATTTTAAAGTTGTATGACATGTTATGAAAGGAAAAAATGTTTTTGACGAAGAAAGGATATTTTCCTCAAGAATGGAGTTCAAGTGTTTTATCAAAATTATTTTCCATCTAAGATAATAAAGGGTTCTGTTTTTATCCCTATTATTACATTGACTTGATCATGTTGTGATGGAATTATTTTTATGAATTCCTTTATCTTATATGAATTTATTTATGATGTCATGATGTTTCAAGAATCCCATTTTTGTTACATGTGTTATGTGATGATGTATGTTTTATGATTATGTGGCACACATAAGAAAGGATTCATTATAAGATGGGTGGGACCTATATCTTCCTCCAATGCATTGGGTAAAGATTTATATCTCATGAGATAGACATGGCTGGAACGGAAGGTTATTTCAGTTCAGTGAAACAGGACTGAAACGAGGAGTGAACTCGGTTCAGAAAGGGACTTTGTCCACTAAGATAGTCTTGGAAATGAGTCATGACTAACAAGAAATGATTTTCCATGATTATGTGTGCATGCCACAAAGTTTCAAGTTTTATGTTATGATTATGGGGATCTTATTTTCACTTCTATGATTTATTCCATGTTAGGATATTATGATCTCTTTTGCTGGTTTTGATTTTCATAAAGATATGATATGATTTTTATTTCCTTTATTTGCCCTTGCTGAGCATTTGAGCTCACCCTTTTATGTTTTCTTTTCCCCAGGTCAGGAAGATGGATATTAAGTAGAATATGCTAAAAGGGACCCTAGATATGATGAAATAAATGGGAGACACTGTAGAAGATTTATGAACCAGTTGTTTATGTTTCCCAGTTTCTAAAGACACTATACCTATACGGTCCTTTGTGGTTTTGTCATATGTTGTAATAAGTGTGCTTCAATTTCGATGTATTAACAATGTATGTAAAGTATGGGTCGTTATAGTTGGTATCAAAGGAAAGGTATAGTCAACCTTTGGAAACTAGGATGTGAAAGCCTTAGTAAGAACCCTAAGGATAAGTCTAAGCATAGAACACAATCTTAGTGTTTTAGAAATGGACTTGAATAACCTAGGATAAGACCATAAGCATGAAAAATTTATTCTTGAATTATGTGGTTTCCTATTATAATTAGTGTTGCTCACACTATTCTTCTTGGTTTTAGTCAATGGCTGGAACCCGAAGGAACCGTGTTAATGCGGAATGCGATGGGCAATGCAATGATTGTCCCCCTGAGCAACCAAACAATATGGGAGATGGAATGCGAAATCTTGTAGCCATGCTCACACAACTTTCTCAAGCTATGAATCATGCAGGATTTCCAAACGAGCAAAGGAGGGAGCAACATTCTGTTGAATCCTTCATGAGGCAGCGTCCACCTTCTTTCAGTGGGTCTACTGATCCATTAGTTGCTGAACAATGGATTAGTACTACTGAAAAGATATTTTCAGTTCTTCAATGTTCTGAACATGATAAAGTCATCCTAGCAGTGTATCGTTTAGAAGGAGATGCTGATCAATGGTGTAATCTTGTTAAGAATACGAGGCAAAGGGATGAAATTGAGTCTATGGAATGGGACGAGTTCAAGAACTTATTTTTCAATAAGTACTTCCCTCGTATTCTCCGAACAAAGATGGAGAAAGAGTTCCTTGAACTGAAGCAAAGGGATGATGAATCTGTTAGTACCTATGAAGCAAATTTTACAAGACTTGCAAGGTACGCTTCTGGTATTATTATCCAACCTGAGAGTAAGATCGATCGATTCTTTAGTGGCTTAAAACCAAGTCTTCGAAGGGCGTTAGCCATAAGGGACTTCAATAGCTACGAGGAAATCGTTCGATGTGCTCTCAAAGTCGAGATGGAGATTGGAGTAACCCATCAGTCACATGGGTTTGATAAGAAGAGGAAGATGGAATTCAAAGAAAAATCTAAAGAGCACACGGAAAAGAAGAGGAGCTTTTCCTTATGCTCAAAGTGTGGAAAGAAACATGGAGGGAGTTGTCTTAAAGGGACAAGTAAATGTTTTAAATGTGGAAAAGAAGGTCATCGGGCATTTGAATGCCGTGATAATGGGAAGAAGATGTCTAATGATGCAAACAAAGGAAGGGATACACAGAATGATCCTACTACACTTCAATGTTTCAAGTGCAAGGAGATGGGGCATTATGCCAATCAATGCCCAAATCCAAGGGTTGATGATGATGGTCGACGCCAACAAACTCTTAAGGCTAAAGACAAAGGAAAGTCACATGCAATTTCTATCAGCGATGTGGAGTACGATAACGATGTGGTGAAAGGTACACTTACCATCCACTCTAAAGTAGCAAATGTTTTATTTGATTCTGGATCCACCCACTCTTTTATTTCTGAAGACTTTTCTAAGGGTATCACCGTATTACCTCAACAATTAGATGTTGAGTTAGCTGTGACAACACCTAATGGCACATCAATCGCATCAAAAGTTTATAATTCTTCTCCGATCGAAGTTTGTGGGAAAGTGCTTCCTGCAAATCTTGTGATCCTTCCTATAGTGGAATTTGATGTGATTCTTGGCATGGATTGGCTTTCTTTATACGGAGCTCATATCAATTGCCAAAGAAGGGAAGTCACATTTCATATTCCAGATCAATCTATGATCGTCTATCAATGCAAGGATGAACATAACCTTCCAGTGGAAATTCCTTCCATCTTATGGGTCATGATTCCACTAAATGAAGGTTATTTATATCAAATGGTTGGAGAGAAACTTACGATTAAGAATATGCCCATTGTACGGGAGTTTGATGATGTCTTTCCGGAGGAATTACCGGGTCTTCCACCAAATCGTGAAGTTGAGTTTTCAATAGAACTCGTACCGGGTGCTTTGCCTATTTCAAAGACACCTTATAGAATGGCCCCAATTGAGTTGCAGGAATTGAAGAAGCAACTCCAAGAGAATCTTGATAAGGGATTCATACGCCCTAGTGCGTCACCTTGGGGAGCACCTGTTCTATTTGTTAAGAAGAAAGATGGATCAATGAGACTCTGCATTGATTATCGAGAACTTAACAAGATCACTATCAAGAACAAATATCCTCTCCCACGCATTGATGACTTATTTGACCAACTACGCTGTAACACCCGAGACTTTTATGTTATATAAATCATCAAAGGAATCTTTTTCTACACAACACTTGCTTGGCTTGCTTTACACGCAATCGCGACCTTCCTCGATAGCTTGCGTCGTACGCAATACCGAGTTTCACTAAATAACAATATGCTATTAAAACTAGCCGTTATGAATAGTAATAACCACTTTTTGAAATTTTATAAATTTTATTTTTCAAAATGGACTTCATTTTTTTTGGACTCAGAATATCAAATTTAGTCTAAGGTGAAATTTTGGTACTTTTCGGATAACTTTAATATTTTGATGAATAGTGAAAATTACAAAATTTTAATTAAAAACAACTTTTTAATCAAAACATTTAATAGTGATAAATTATGAATTTGAGTGGTTTTAAAGTATATTTAGAATATATTTTTACCACTTAATATAATGTTGGTCATTGGACATAATGTTACAATTAAACCGAACATAAACAAGTGTCAATCTTTTGATAGTTATTATCTCTTAAAAACACGCTTTTTGTTTTGACAGCGGGAATTAATTTTAAATTAATTTCTGCCACTTCTGTGTTTTGAATTTAGAAAAATGGATTCCATATTTGGAATCAGGATTTTCAAATTGTGTAAATAGGTAACTTTTATTTTTAGACATTTTGAATAATTACTGCGGTAAATATTTTATTTACCATGGTTAAGGGTAAATCCAGTAAATAAGGGTTAAAAAATAATATTATAATAATATTAAATTACCCTAAAACGTGTCTTAAACCTATTGGTTGATACATGGTCGACCAGGGGCATCTTTGGGTCGATTTTGGGACCCCATTGATCCACTTTTAAGTGATAATGACACTTTATTTTAATTAAGTTAAAATGAATACAAAAATGACACAAGCATATATCTTTTAGAAAAACATTTATTACATAGGGTTATATATGTTGGATTTTAGATTATAAATATTCATTAGAAAGATAAAAAGATTTCCTACATAATGGTATTTTATTTGTAATTTTTAGACTTTAAATAATTTAATTTATTTATGACACAATGATGATGCAGTAATTATCTTATTAATGAAATATTGACATAATTGATGTTATAAACACCAAAATAAATGTAATTTTAGACTTTTTATGAATTCCACTAATTTTATAGGTTACTATGATATATTAGTGTTGATTTAATCAACTTGGTTCGAACATATAATTCTGTTATGACTTTCACAAAAATCATATATCAAATAGTGTCAAAATTGACACAAAATAGTTTTTAAATCAAATATTATATTATTAATTGTTATTGTATTCCTAAAAATCTAAGGTTCGGCCAAATGACTTAGATAAGGATATATATATTAATAATAAACAATTTGGGGTTCGTTTGGCATGTTATAGTAAGTGTATTAACCATATAGTGAAAGAAAACAAAAAGACATGGTAAAAGTTAAATTATTTAACTTAGAGTTAAATCTAATTAATAAGGTTAAAATAATACCCTAAACTTGTCTAAATCCTATTGGTTGATAGGATTTTGACCCTTCCCCACTTTATCTTCGAAATAAGACCCTTTGGAACCATTATAAACCGATTTTGACTTTAATATAAAATAATATTTTGAGATATTCCTAAGGTGCCCCTCTCCTCCCTTATAAAAGGGCACCTCCTCCCCCTCCTCCTCACACCAAATTGAGCACTCAAGCTCGGCCAACCCCTGCCATTTTCTCCTCTCCACTTCCCTAGAATAGTCCTAGAGGTCCTGTTCTTCTCCAAAGACCACTCTTAGTTCCTTAAGTGGAGGATTCAAAGAGGCGTTCCAAAGAAGAGGTAATATCCATTACCGATCTTTTCAATTTCTTTCTTCTTCAACTTCTTCTTCTTTAGTTGTTTCATGATAAAGTAATAACATCAGTATTACTTACATACTGATATGTTATTATAAATATGAAACAACCCTAATTCACCTTCTATCCATCCTACGGAAAAATGAAATCACCGCGCGTGCGTACGTACGGAATACCGTCTCCACGCCGTGGTGTAATCTATTTTTCCACCATCACTTTACAAGGATAGGTATAATGGTGTAATGAGTAACTATTTATGATTATTATAAAGTAATATTGATACTGAAATAATATATATATACTCCAATACATTTCCACGATCATAGGAACGATATCATCACTCGTGCGTACGTACGGAATACCGTCTCCACGATGTGATGCGACTCGTTCTACATGATCATCATTACATAGTAATTATATAAATGAATTGAATGAATAAATATGATATATGTTACACTAATACCATTCTGGATATAAGGTATCTATAACCTTGAAATAAGAATAAGAATTTATTCGGCAAAACACGCATAAGAACAAAAAGTTATAAAGACCCGAGTAACAAGTAACAATGAAATATTACTAACAAGAAGCTTAATAATATGACCATATATGATATCATATCAACATGTATGATTCTGGAATAAGTCAATAACATTATTTAAACCATTATACAGGAGCTTCGGACACATACAAGGCAAATTGGACCTAAGGTAAGGGAAATATCACAATCTCATTTTTATCCGAGATTGTTTATTCGTAAGTATTTACTGGGGTGTATTTTATCATCCACATCCATGTTCCCTCAATATTTAATATTGTTTCCATCCACTTGCAATAGCTTAAATCCAATTTTACCCCTAGGTGAGTTTTTAGTAAAGAATATGAAAGGAATCTTTTGTCGTTTTTCCGTACGATGTACTTTTTTGACTTTTCCGACAAAAGTACGAAGAATGTTTTTTTTAACTTATACGGCACGAACGGATTTCTACTGTTTTATAAAGCCTTATTTTCATGAATCTTCCTATAAAAGATTTCATGACTATTTTCAATAAAATCTCTTTCTTTTAAAATTGCATGATGTTTTGTGAAAAGAAATTGATTTTGAAGAAGAAAGGATATTTTCCTCAAGAATTCAATTCAAGTGTTTTATCAAAATTATTTTCCATCTAAGATAATAAAGGGTTCTGTTTCTATCCATATTTTTACATTTTTTTGACTATGTTGTGATGGAATTATGTTTATGAATTCCTTTATCTTATATGAATTGATTTATGATGTCATGATGTTTCAAGAATCCCATTTTTGTTACATGTGTTATGCAATGATGTATGTTTTATGATTATGTGGCACACATAAGAAAGGATTCATTATAAGATGGGTGGGACCTATATCTCCCTCCAATGCATTGGGTAAAGATTTTATATCTCATGAGATAGACATGGCTGGAACGGAAGGTTATTTCGGTTCAGTGATACAGGACTGAAACGAGGAGTGAACTCGGTTCAGAAAGGGACTTTGTCCACTAAGATAGTCTTGGAAATAAGTCATGACTAACAAGAAATGATTTTCCATGATTATGAGTGCATGCCAAAAAGTTTCAATTTTCATGTTATGATTATGGGGATCTCATTTTCACTTCTATGATTTATTAAGATTTTATGATCTCTTTTGCAGGTTATGATTTTCAAAAAGATATGATATGATTTTTATTTCCTTTATTGCCCTTGCTGAGCATTTGAGCTCACCCTTTTATGTTTTCTTTTCCCCAGGTCAGGAAGATGGATATTAAGTAGAATATGCTAAAAGGGACCCTAGATATGATGAAATAAATGGGAGGCACTGTAGAAGATTTATGAACCAGTTGTTTATGTTTCCCAGTTTCTAAAGACACTATACCTATACGGTCCTTTGTGGTTTTGTCATATGTTGTAATAAGTGTGCTTCAATTTTGAAGTATTAACAATGTATGTAAAGTATGGGTCGTTATAGTTGGTATCAGAGGAAAGGTATAGTCAACCTTTGGAAACTAGGATGTGAAAGCCTTAGTAAAAACCCTAAGGATAAGTCTAAGCATAGAACACAATCTTAGTGTTTTAGAAATGGCTTTGAATAACCTAGGATAAGACCATAAGCATGAAAATTTTATTCTTGAATTATGTGGTTTCCTATTATAATTAGTGTTGCTCACACTATTCTTCTTGGTTTTAGTCAATGGCTGGAACCCGAAGGAACCGTGTTAATGCGGAATGCGATGGGCAATGCAATGATTGTCCCCCTGAGCAACCAAACAATATGGGAGATGGAATGCAAAATCTTGTAGCCATGCTCACACAACTTTCTCAAGCTATGAATCATGCAGGATTTCCAAACGAGCAAAGGAGGGAGCAACATTCTGTTGAATCCTTCATGAGGCAGCATCCACCTTCTTTCAGTGGGTCTACTGATCCATTAGTTGCTGAACAATGGATTAGTACTACTGAAAAGATATTTTCAGTTCTTCAATGTTATGAACATGATAAAGTCATCCTAGCAGTGTATCGTTTAGAAGGAGATGCTGATCAATGGTGGAATCTTGTTAAGAATACGAGGCAAAGGGATGAAATTGAGTCTATGGAATGGGACGAGTTCAAGAACTTATTTTTCAATAAGTACTTCCCTCGTATTCTCCGAACAAAGATGGAGAAAGAGTTCCTTGAACTGAAGCAAAGGGATGATGAATCTGTTAGTACCTATGAAGCAAGTTTTACAAGACTTGCAAGGTACGCTTCTGGTATTATTATCCCACCTGAGAGTAAGATCGATCGATTCTTTAGTGGCTTAAAACCAAGTCTTCGAAGGGCGTTAGCCATAAGGGACTTCAATAGCTACGAGGAAATCGTTCGATGTGCTCTCAAAGTCGAGATGGAGATTGGAGTAACCCATCAGTCACATGGGTTTGATAAGAAGAGGAAGATGGAATTCAAAGGAAACTCTAAAGAGCACACTGAAAAGAAGATGAACTTTCCCTTATGCTCAAAGTGTGGAAAGAAACATGGAGGGAGTTGTCTTAAAGGGACAAGTAAATGTTTTAAATGTGGAAAAGAAGGTCATCGGGCATTTGAATGTCGTGATAATGGGAAGAAGATGTCTAATGATGCAAACAAAGGAAGGGATACACAGAATGATCCTACTACACTTCAATGTTTCAAGTGCAAGGAGATGGGGCATTATGCCAATCAATGCCCAAATCCGAGGGTTGATGATGATGGTCGACGTCAACAAAATCTTAAGGCTAAAGACAAAGGAAAGTCACATGCAATTTCTACCAGCGATGTGGAGTACGATAACGATGTGGTGAAAGGTACACTTACCATCCACTCTAAAGTAGCAAATGTTTTATTTGATTCTGGATCCAACCACTCTTTTATTTCTGAAGACTTTTCTAAGGGTATCACCGTATTACCTCAACAATTAGATGTTGAGTTAGCTGTGACAACACCTAATGGCACATCAATCGCATCAAAAGTTTATAATTCTTCTCCGATCGAAGTTTGTGGGAAAGTGCTTCCTGCAAATCTTGTGATCCTTCCTTTAGTGGAATTTGATGTGATTCTTGGCATGGATTGGCTTTCTCTACATGGAGCTCATATCAATTGCCAAAGAAGGGAAGTCACATTTCATATTCCAGATCAATCTACGATCGTCTATCAATGCAAGGATGAACATAACCTTCCAGTGGAAATTCCTTCCATCTTATGGGTCATGATTCCACTAAATGAAGGTTATTTATCTCAAATGGTTGGAGAGAAACTTACGATTAAGAATATGCCCATTGTACGGGAGTTTGATGATGTCTTTCTGGAGGAATTACCAGGTCTTCCACCAAATCGTGAAGTTGAGTTTTCAATAGAACTCGTACCGGGTGCTTTGCCTATTTCAAAGACACCTTATAGAATGGCCCCAATTGAGTTGCAGGAATTGAAGAAGCAACTCCAAGAGAATCTTGATAAGGGATTCATACGCCCTAGTGCGTCACCTTGGGGAGCACCTGTTCTATTTGTTAAGAAGAAAGATGGATCAATGAGACTCTGCATTGATTATCGAGAACTTAACAAGATCACTATCAAGAACAAATATCCTCTCCCACGCATTGATGACTTATTTGACCAACTACGCGGAGCTCAATACTTTTCCAAGATTGATCTTCGTTCAGTGTATCATCAATTAAGGGTCAAAAGGGAGGATATACCAAAGACGGCTTTCCGTACAAGGTATGGACACTATGAATTTATAGTGATGCCATTTGGTCTTACTAATGCCCCTGCTATCTTCATGGATCTAATGAATAGAGTCTTTAGAGACTATCTTGATCAATTTGTGGTAGTCTTTATAGACGATATTCTTGTCTATTCAAAGAGCAAGGAAGAGCATGAAGATCACTTGAGAATTATATTGAAGACCCTGAGAAAGGAGAAGCTTTATGCCAAATTTACCAAGTGTGAATTTTGGCTTCAAAAAGTTGCATTTTTGGGTCACATAATCTCAAAAGAGGGGATATCTGTGGATCCAGCACAAACAGAGGTTATCGAAAGATGGTCGAGACCAACAACAGTAACTGAGATCCGAAGTTTTCTTGGTTTGGCTGGATATTATCGACGTTTTGTAAAAGATTTTTCACGATTATCTAATCCAATCACCAAGTTGACTCGGAAAGGAGTTAAGTTTGTCTGGACAGAGGAATGTGAAGAGAATTTCAAGGAGTTGAAAAGAAGGTTATCCAGTGCACCTGTGCTCACACTGCCTTGTAGTGGAGAAAGGTTTGTGATCTACAGTGATGCATCCAAGAAGGGATTGGGGTGTGTTCTTATGCAAAATGATATGGTGATAGCTTATGCCTCACGACAGTTGAAAATCCATGAGCAAAATTACCCAACACATGATTTGGAGTTGGCTGCGGTAATCTTTGCATTAAAGATTTGGAGGCATTACCTTTATGGTGAAAGGTGTGATATTTATACTGATCATAAAAGTTTAAAGTATATTTTCACACAAAAGGAGTTGAATATGCGTCAAAGAAGATGGTTGGAGCTGATTAAGGATTATGACTGCTCAATCCATTACCACCCTGGGAAAGCAAACAAGGTGGCAGATGCATTAAGTCGACAAGACCATGCTAGTTTATCCATGATGAGGATCACAAAAGATCCAATATTTATGGATTTACAAAGGATGGATCTTGGAGTTATAATGGAAGGGGAAAAATCTTATCTTTCTCAAATGAATGTTCAACCATCTATACATGTGAAGATTAAAGAGGCACAGAAAGAAGATGTCGAGTTACAAAAGAAGGTGAGAAATGTTCCTGAATTCAACCTTGATTGTGATGGGATAATAAAGTTCAGGAATCGGGTTTGTGTTCCTCCCATCCCCGAATTAAAGAAGGAGCTGCTGGATGAGGCTCATAGTTCATCATTCTCTATTCATCCTGGAAGTACGAAGATGTATAGGGACCTGAAAGAGTACTTCTAGTGGGATGGCATGAAAAGAGATGTTGCTGAATATGTCTCTCGATGCTTGGTTTGTCAACAAGTTAAAGCTGAGAGACAAAAGTCTAAGGGGATGTTACAACCATTACCCATACCCGAATGGAAATGGGAAAACATCACTATGGACTTTGTCACAGGACTTCCTAAAACATCCAAAGGCAATAATGCTATCTGGGTCATAGTTGATCGTCTTACAAAGTCTGCACACTTCATTCCTATTAGAGAGGATTTCTCTCTAGATCAGCTTGCCAGGATATATGTAAATGAAGTGGTAAGATTGCATGGAGTACCACTTTCTATTATATCTGATCGGGATCCGAGATTTACCTCGAAGTTCTGGCAAAGTCTTCAGCATACTCTGGATACAGAGTTGAGTTTCAGCACTGCTTATCATCCCCAGACAGACGGTCAGTCTGAGAGAACAATTCAAACCCTAGAAGATATGTTGAGAGCTTGCTCTATGGATTTCAAAGGAGGTTGGGATCAACACCTACCTTTGGTGGAATTTTCTTATAATAATAGCTTTCACTCCAGTATTCAGATGGCTCCTTATGAAGCTCTCTATGGAAAGAAATGTAGGACTCCAACTTGCTGGGATGAAGTTGGGGAAAGGAAGCTATTAGGACCTGATCTCGTTGATGAAATGGCAGAAAAGGTCAGATCTATTCAACAACACATAAGAGCAGCTCAGAGTCGACAGAAAAGTTATGCCGACAACCGAAGAAAAGACCTAGAGTTTGAAGTGGGTGATAAAGTGTTCTTACGAATATCTCCCTGGAAGAGGGTTATGAGATTTGGAAAGAAGGGGAAGTTGAGCCCTAGATATATCGGTCCTTTCGAAATACTGGATCGTGTTGGGAAGGTAGCTTACCGATTGGCGCTTCCACCGAATCTCTCTCAAGTTCACGATGTGTTCCATGTATCTCTCCTGAGAAAGTACATACCTGATCCTTCACATGTACTCAGCTCAGAAGTTGTACCGCTGGAGCAAGATCTTTCTTATGAAGAACAGCCGATAGAGATTCTGGATCGTAGCGAAAAAGTTCTACGAAACAAGACCACTCGATTGGTGAAAGTTTTATGGAGGAACCACCAACTTGAAGAAGCTACTTGGGAGCTTGAGGATATGATGAGGGAGAAGTATCCTCATCTGTTTGTTACAAAGTGACGAATTTCAAGGGCGAAATTCTTTTTAAGGGGGGTAGAATGTAACACCCGAGACTTTTATGTTATATAAATCATCAAAGGAATCTTTTTCTACACAACACTTGCTTGGCTTGCTTTACACGCAATCGCGACCTTCCTCGATAGCTTGCGTCGTACGCAATACCGAGTTTCACTAAATAACAATATGCTATTAAAACTAGCCGTTATGAATAGTAATAACCACTTTTTGAAATTTTATAAATTTTATTTTTCAAAATGGACTTAATTTTTTTGGACTCAGAATATCAAATTTAGTCTAAGGTGAAATTTTGGTACTTTTCGGATAACTTTAATATTTTGATGAATAGTGAAAATTACAAAATTTTAATTAAAAACAACTTTTTAATCAAAACATTTAATAGTGATAAATTATGAATTTGAGTGGTTTTAAAGTATATTTAGAATATATTTTTACCACTTAATATAATGTTGGTCATTGGACACAATGTTACAATTAAACCAAACATAAACAAGTGTCAATCTTTTGATAGTTATTATCTCTTAAAAACACGCTTTTTGTTTTGACAGCGGGAATTAATTTTAAATTAATTTCTGCCACTTCTGTGTTTTGAATTTAGAAAAATGGATTCCATATTTGGAATCAGGATGTTCAAATTGTGTAAATAGGTAACTTTTATTTTTAGACATTTTGAATAATTACTGCGGTAAATATTTTATTTACCATGGTTAAGGGTAAATCCGGTAAATAAGGGTTAAAAAATAATATTATAATAATATTAAATTACCCTAAAACGTGTCTTAAACCTATTGGTTGATACATGGTCGACCATGGGCATCTTTGGGTCGATTTTGGGACCCCATTGATCCACTTTTAAGTGATAATGACACTTTATTTTAATTAAGTTAAAATGAATACAAAAATGACACAAGCATATATCTTTTAGCAAAACATTTATTACATAGGGTTATATATGTTGGATTTTAGATTATAAATATTCATTAGAAAGATAAAAAGATTTCCTACATAATGGTATTTTATTTGTAATTTTTAGACTTTAAATAAGTTAATGTATTTATGACACAATGATGATGCAGTAATTATCTTATTAATGAAATATTGACAAAATTGATGTTATAAACACCAAAATAAATGTAATTTTAGACTTTTTATGAATTCCACTAATTTTATAGGTTACTATGATATATTAGTGTTGATTTAATAAACTTGGTTCGAACATATAATTCTGTTATGACTTTCACAAAAATCATATATCAAATAGTGTCAAAATTGACACAAAATAGTTTTTAAATCAAATATTATATTATTAATTGTTATTGTATTCCTAAAAATCTAAGGTTCGGCCAAATGACTTAAATAAGGATATATATATTAATAATAAACAATTTGGGGTTCGTTTGGCATGTTATAGTAAGTGTATTAACCATATAGTGAAAGAAAACAAAAAGACATGGTAAAAGTTAAATTATTTAACTTAGAGTTAAATCTAATTAATAAGGTTAAAATAATACCCTAAACTTGTCTAAATCCTATTGGTTGATAGTATTTCGACCATTACCCACTTTATCTTCGAAATAAGACCCTTTGGAACCATTATAAACCGATTTTGACTTTAATATAAAATAATATTTTGAGATATTCCTAAGGTGCCCCTCTCCTCCCTTATAAAAGGGCACCTCCTCCCCCTCCTCCTCACACCAAATTGAGCACTCAAGCTCGGCCAACCCCTGCCATTTTCTCCTCTCCACTTCCCTAGAATATTCCTAGAGGTCCTGTTCTTCTCCAAAGACCACTCTTAGTTCCTTAAGTGGAGGATTCAAAGAGGCGTTCCAAAGAAGAGGTAATATCCATTACCGATCTTTTCAATTTCTTTCTTCTTCAACTTCTTCTTCTTTAGTTGTTTCATGATAAAGTAATAACATAAGTATTACTTACATACTGATATGTTATTATAAATATGAAACAACCCTAATTCACCTTCTATCCATCCTACGGAAAAATGAAATCACCGCGCGTGCGTACGTACGGAATACCGTCTCCACGCCGTGGTGTAATCTATTTTTCCACCATCACTTTACAAGGATAGGTATAATGGTGTAATGAGTAACTATTTATGATTATTATAAAGTAATATTTATACTGAAATAATATATATATACTCCAATACATTTCCACGATCATAGGAACGATATCATCACTCGTGCGTACGTACGGAATACCGTCTCCACGATGTGATGCGACTCGTTCTACATGATCATCATTACATAGTAATTATATAAATGAATTGAATGAATAAATATGATATATGTTACACTAATACCATTCTGGATATAAGGTATCTATAAACTTGAAATAAGAATAAGAATTTATTCGGCAAAACACGCATAAGAACAAAAAGTTATAAAGACCCGAGTAACAAGTAACAATGAAATATTACTAACAAGAAGCTTAATAATATGACCATATATGATATCATATCAACATGTATGATTCTGGAATAAGTCAATAACATTATTTAAACCATTATACAGGAGCTTCGGACACATACAAGGCAAATTGGACCTAAGGTAAGGGAAATATCACAATCTCATTTTTATCCGAGATTGTTTATTCGTAAGTATTTACTGGGGTGTATTTTATCATCCACATCCATGTTCCCTCAATATTTAATATTGTTTCCATCCACTTGCAATAGTTTAAATCCAATTTTACCCTTAGGTGAGTTTTTAGTAAAGAATATGAAAGGAATCTTTTGTCGTTTTTCCGTACGAGGTACTTTTTTGACTTTTCCGACAAAAGTACGAAGAATGTTTTTTTTAACTTATACGGCACGAACGGATTTCTACTGTTTTATAAAGCCTTATTTTCATGAATCTTCCTATAAAAGATTTCATGACTATTTTCAATAAAATCTCTTTCTTTTAAAATTGCATGATGTTTTGTGAAAAGAAATTGATTTTGAAGAAGAAAGGATATTTTCCTCAAGAATTCAATTCAAGTGTTTTATCAAAATTATTTTCCATCTAAGATAATAAAGGGTTCTGTTTCTATCCATATTTTTACATTGTTTTGACTATGTTGTGATGGAATTATGTTTATGAATTCCTTTATCTTATATGAATTGATTTATGATGTCATGATGTTTCAAGAATCCCATTTTTGTTACATGTGTTATGCAATGATGTATGTTTTATGATTATGTGGCACACATAAGAAAGGATTCATTATTAGATGGGTGGGACCTATATCTCCCTCCAATGCATTGGGTAAAGATTTTATATCTCATGAGATAGACATGGCTGGAACGGAAGGTTATTTCGGTTCAGTGATACAGGACTGAAACGAGGAGTGAACTCGGTTCAGAAAGGGACTTTGTCCACTAAGATAGTCTTGGCAATAAGTCATGACTAACAAGAAATGATTTTCCATGATTATTTGTGCATGCCACAAAGTTTCAAGTTTCGTGTTATGATTATGGGGATCTCATTTTCACTTCTATGATTTATTAAGATTTTATGATCTCTTTTGCAGGTTATGATTTTCAAAAAGATATGATATGATTTTTATTTCCTTTATTGCCCTTGCTGAGCATTTGAGCTCACCCTTTTATGTTTTCTTTTCCCCAGGTCAGGAAGATGGATATTAAGTAGAATATGCTAAAAGGGACCCTAGATATGATGAAATAAATGGGAGGCACTGTAGAAGATTTATGAACCAGTTGTTTATGTTTCCCAGTTTCTAAAGACACTATACCTATACGGTCCTTTGTGGTTTTGTCATATGTTGTAATAAATGTGCTTCAATTTTGAAGTATTAACAATGTATGTAAAGTATGGGTCGTTATATACGCGGAGCTCAATACTTTTCCAAGATTGATCTTCGTTCAGGGTATCATCAATTAAGGGTCAAAAGGGAGGATATACCAAAGACGGCTTTCCGTACAAGGTATGGACACTATGAATTTATAGTGATGCCATTTGGTCTTACTAATGCCCCTGCTATCTTCATGGATCTAATGAATAGATTCTTTAGAGACTATCTTGATCAATTTGTGGTAGTCTTTATAGATGATATTCTTGTCTATTCAAAGAGCAAGGAAGAGCATGAAGATCACTTGAGAATTATATTGAAGACCCTGAGAAAGGAGAAGCTTTATGCCAAATTTACTAAGTGTGAATTTTGGCTTCAAAAAGTTGCATTTTTGGGTCACTTAATCTCAAAAGAGGGGATATCTGTGGATCCAGCAAAAACAGAGGTTATCGAAAGATAGTCGAGACCAACAACAGTAACTGAGATCCGAAGTTTTCTTGGTTTGGCTGGATATTATCGACGTTTTGTAAAAGATTTTTCACGATTATCTAATCCACTCACCAAGTTGACTCGGAAAGGAGTTAAGTTTGTCTAGACAGAGGAATGTGAAGAGAATTTCAAGGAGTTGAAAAGAAGGTTATCCAGTGCACCTGTGCTCACACTGCCTTGTAGTGGAGAAAGGTTTGTGATCTACAGTGATGCATCCAAGAAGGGATTGGGGTGTGTTCTTATGCAAAATGATATGGTGATAGCTTATGCCTCACGACAGTTGAAAATCCATGAGCAAAATTACCCAACACATGATTTGGAGTTGGCTGCGGTAATCTTTGCATTAAAGATTTGGAGGCATTACCTTTATGGTGAAAGGTGTGATATTTATACTGATCATAAAAGTTTAAAGTATATTTTCACACAAAAGGAGCTGAATATGCGCCAAAGAAGATGGTTGGAGCTGATTAAGGATTATGACTGCTCAATCCATTACCACCCTGGGAAAGCAAACAAGGTGGCAGATGCATTAAGTCGACAAGACCATGCTAGTTTATCCATGATGAGGATCACAAAAGATCCAATATTTATGGATTTAAAAAGGATGGATCTTGGAATTATAATGGAAGGGGAAAAATCTTATCTTTCTCAAATGAATGTTCAACCATCTATACATGTGAAGATTAAAGAGGCACAGAAAGAAGATGTCGAGTTACAAAAGAAGGTGAGAAATGTTCCTGAATTCAACCTTGATTGTGATGGGATAATAAAGTTCAGGAATCGGGTTTGCGTTCCTCCCATCCCCGAATTAAAGAAAGAGCTGCTGGATGAGGCTCATAGTTCTTCATTCTCTATTCATCCTGGAAGCACGAAGATGTATAGGGACCTGAAAGAGTACTTCTGGTGGGATGGCATGAAAAGAGATGTTGCTGAATATGTCTCTCGATGCTTGGTTTGTCAACAAGTTAAAGCTGAGAGACAGAAGTCTAAGGGGATGTTACAACCATTACCCATACCCGAATGGAAATGGGAAAACATCACTATGGACTTTGTCACAGGACTTCCTAAAACATCCAAAGGCAATAATGCTATCTGGGTCATAGTTGATCGTCTTACAAAGTCTGCACACTTCATTCCTATTAGAGAGGATTTCTCTCTAGATCAGCTTGCCAGGATATATGTAAAGGAAGTAGTAAGATTGCATGGAGTACCACTTTCTATTATATCTGATCGAGATCCGAGATTTACCTCGAAGTTCTGGCGAAGTCTTCAGCATACTCTGGATACAGAGTTGATTTTCAGCACTGCTTATCATCCCCAGACAGATGGTCAGTCTGAGAGAACAATTCAAACCCTAGAAGATATGTTGAGAGCTTTCTCTATGGATTTCAAAGGAGGTTGGGATCAACACCTACCTTTGGTGGAATTTTCTTATAATAATAGCTTTCACTCCAGTATTCAGATGGCTCCTTATGAAGCTCTCTATGGAAAGAAATGCAGGACTCCAACTTGCTGGGATGAAGTTGGGGAAAGAAAGCTATTAGGACCTGATCTCGTTGATGAAATGGCAGAAAAGGTCAGATCTATTCAACAACACATAAGAGCAGCTCAGAGTCGACAGAAAAGTTATGCCGACAACCGAAGAAAAGACCTAGAGTTTGAAGTGGGCGATAAAGTGTTCTTACGAATATCTCCCTGGAAGAGGGTTATGAGATTTGGAAAGAAGGGGAAGTTGAGCCCTAGATATATCGGTCCTTTTGAAATACTGGATCGTGTTGGGAAGGTAGCTTACCGATTGGCGCTTCCACCGAATCTCTCTCAAGTTCACGATGTGTTCCATGTATCTCTCCTGAGAAAGTACATACCAGATCCTTCACATGTACTCAGCTCAGAAGTTGTACCGCTGGAGCAAGATCTTTCTTATGAAGAACAGCCGATAGAGATTCTGGATCGTAGCGAAAAAGTCCTACGAAACAAGACCACTCGCTTGGTGAAAGTTTTATGGAGGAACCACCAACTTGAAGAAGCTACATGGGAGCTTGAGGATATGATGAAGGAGAAGTATCCTCATCTGTTTGTTACAAAGTGATGAATTTCGAGGGCGAAATTCTTTTTAAGGGGGGTAGAATGTAACACCCGAGACTTTTATGTTATATAAACCATCAAAGGAATCTTTTTCTACACAACACTTGCTTGGCTTGCTTTGCACGCAATCGCGACCTTCCTTGATAGCTTGCGTCGTACGCAATACCGAGTTTCACTAAACAACAATATACTATTAAAACTAGCCGTTATGAATAGTAATAACCACTTTTTGAAATTTTATAAATTTTATTTTCCAAAATGGACTTCATTTTTGGACTCAGAATATCGAAATTAGCCTAGGGTGAAATTTTGGTATTTTTCTGAAAACTTTCAATTTTTGATGAATAGTGAAACCACTAAGTGGTAGGTTAAAAACCGAATTTTACATAAAACTTAATTTTACCGCTTCTGTGAATGGAATTTCGAAAATCCGAGAGACACGGTTAATATCAAGGACTAAAATGTGGTTCAATGAGATGAAAATAATTTTTTGGTGAATAGTAACTTTTTACTATTTTTACCGCGGTTAATAGTAAATAGGGTAACTAAGGGTAAATATGATATCAATATTACCCTAACACATGTCCTAATTCTATTGGACAAGTGTAATTCGACCAAAAACAAACTTAGGAATAAAATATGACCATTTAGGCCCACTTGGATTAGATTAGGACATTTATTATTAATTTATTTAAAGAAGGGTTAAAATAGTTAAAATCAAAGTTTAATAAGTAAATCATTTTTAATATGGGGTTATACATAAGCTAAATTCGATTGTAAATATTCATTAGAAAGCTAAAAAGATTTCCTACATTATGGTATTTTATTTGTAATTTTTAGACATCAAATAATTTAATTTATTTATGACACAACGATGATGCAGTAATTATTTTATTAATAAAATATTGACATAATTGATGTTATAAACACCAAAATAAATGTAATTTGAGATTTTTTATGAATTCCACTAATTTTCTAGGTTACTATGATATATTAATGTTGATTTAATCAACTTGGTTCGAACAATTAATTCTGTTATGACTTTCACAAAAATCATATATCAAATAGTGTCAAAATTGACACAAAATAGTTTTTAAATCAAATATTATATTATTAATTGTTATTTTATTCCTAAAAATCTAAGGTTCGGCCAAATGACATAGATAAGGATATATATATTAATAATAAACAATTTGGGGTTCTTTTGGCATGTTATAGTAATTGTATTAACCATATAGTGAAAGAAAACAAAAAGACACGGTAAAAGTTAAATTATTTAACTTAGAGTTAAATCTAATTGATAAGGTTAAAATAATACCCTAAACTTGTCTAAATCCTATTGGTTGATGGGATTTCGACCCTTCCTCACTTTAGCTTCGAAATAAGACCCTTTGGAACCATTATAAACCGATTTTGACTTTAATATAAAATAATATTTTGAGAAATTCCTAAGGTGCCCCTCTCCTCCCTTATAAAAGGGCACCTCCTCCCCCTCCTCCTCACACCAATTTGAGCACTCAAGCTCGGCCAACCCCTGCCATTTTCTCCTCTCCACTTCCCTAGAATAATCCTAGAGGTCCTGGTCTTCTCCAAAGACCAATCTTAGTTCCTTAAGTGGAGGATTCAAAGAGGCGTTCCAAAGAAGAGGTAATATCCATTACCGATCTTTTCAATTTCTTTCTTCTTCAAACTTCTTCTTCTTTAGTTGTTTCATGATAAAGTAATAACATCAGTATTACTTACATACTGATATGTTATTATAAATATGAAACAACCCTAATTCACCTTCTATCCATCCTACGGAAAAAAATGAAATCACCGCGCGTGCGTACGTACGGAATACCGTCTCCACGCCGTGGTGTAATCTATTTTTCCACCATCACCTTACAAGGATGGTTATAATGGTGTAATAAGTAACTATATATGATTATTATGAAGTAATATTGATACTGAAATAATATATATATACTCAAATACAATTCCACGATCATAGGAACGATATCATCACTCGTGCGTACGTACGGAATACCGTCTCCACGATGTGATGCGACTCGTTCTACATGATCTTCATTTCATAATGATTATATAAATGAATTGAATGAATGAATATGGTATATACTACACTAATACCATTCTGTAAATGAATTATCTATAACCTAAAGATAAGAATAAGAATTTATTCGACAAAACACACATAAGAACAAAAAGTTATAAAGACCCGAGTAACAAGTAAAAATGAAATATTACTAACAAGAAGCTAATAATATGACCATATATGATATCATATCAACATGTATGATTCTGGAATAAGTCAATAACATTATTTAAACCATTATACAGGAGCTTCGGACACGTACAAAGCAAATCGGACCTAAGGTAAGGGAAAATATCACAATCTCATTTTTATCCGAGATTGTTTTTACTTTGGTAATTACCGGTGTGTATTTTATCATCCACATCCATGTTCCCTCAATATGTAATATTATTTCCATACTTCTACAATAGTTTATATCCAATTTTACCCTTCGGTGAGTTTTTAGTAAAAGATACGAAAGGAATCTTTTGTCGTTTTTTTGTACGAGGTACTTTTTGACTTTTCCGACAAAAGTACGAAGAATGTTTTTTTTTAACTTATACGGCATGAATGGATTTTTAAAACATTATTTCCAAGAAGCTTCCTTTACAAGTTTTCAAGTTTATTTTTAATCAACTTCTTTTATTTTAAAGTTGTATGACATGTTATGAAAGGAAAAAATGTTTTTGACGAAGAAAGGATATTTTCCTCAAGAATGGAGTTCAAGTGTTTTATCAAAATTATTTTCCATCTAAGATAATAAAGGGTTCTGTTTTTATCCCTATTATTACATTGACTTGATCATGTTGTGATGGAATTATTTTTATGAATTCCTTTATCTTATATGAATTTATTTATGATGTCATGATGTTTCAAGAATCCCATTTTTGTTACATGTGTTATGTGATGATGTATGTTTTATGATTATGTGGCACACATAAGAAAGGATTCATTATAAGATGGGTGGGACCTATATCTCCCTCCAATGCATTGGGTAAAGATTTATATCTCATGAGATAGACATGGCTGGAACGGAAGGTTATTTCGGTTCAGTGAAACAGGACTGAAACGAGGAGTGAACTCGGTTCAGAAAGGGACTTTGTCCACTAAGATAGTCTTGGCAATGAGTCATGACTAACAAGAAATGATTTTCCATGATTATGTGTGCATGCCACAAAGTTTCAAGTTTTATGTTATGATTATGGGGATCTTATTTTCACTTCTATGATTTATTCCATGTTAGGATATTATGATCTCTTTTGCAGGTTTTGATTTTCATAAAGATATGATATGATTTTTATTTCCTTTATTTGCCCTTGCTGAGCATTTGAGCTCACCCTTTTATGTTTTCTTTTCCCCAGGTCAGGAAGATGGATATTAAGTAGAATATGCTAAAAGGGACCCTAGATATGATGAAATAAATGGGAGACACTGTAGAAGATTTATGAACCAGTTGTTTATGTTTCCCAGTTTCTAAAGACACTATACCTATACGGTCCTTTGTGGTTTTGTCATATGTTGTAATAAGTGTGCTTCAATTTCGATGTATTAACAATGTATGTAAAGTATGGGTCGTTATATGTATGCCCTTTAATCAAGAGTGTCTTTGATATTATCAAAAATTGGCTCGACCGGTGCATGATAATGGGTGAAATTGAAACAATCATATCAGATTAGCATATCAAAAACCTTTTTATGTGCTAACAACATGGCTTCAACCCCGGATATGTCCATAAAACCAGAAAAAAAATAAGGCACTAGGTATCCTAATGGTATTGTGGTATCTGTAGCAGTTGAAATGATCACATATCCAACCGAATAAAAACTATAAAGGACCACTGATCCTATAAGATATATTTCCCAAATATATGTGGAAAAAGAGCAAGTAGAGGCATGCAAGAGTCTACACCAACAAATGGAAGAGTCATCCCTCTACTATTTGTGCTATCATAACCAGCATACTGACTCAGATTCTTGAGCACATGTACCCACCTGGGAAAAGCCACCCATTTAGGAACATGGCCATGAAGCTCTCTAGCCTAAGGTTTGGTGACAAATCTATCTTCACTTAGTATACCCATGAGGGATGACGTCTAGCTTCTAGTATTTCTGAGTACAAACCAATGTTGTCATTAATCTTTCGGTAAGGGAACAGGTGAGGGCATATAGTGGTCGTCCAAGATCCATGGAATTAGAGGAAAATTTTAATCCAATATTTAAAATAAATGAGTGAGAGAATGTTCAGATGCTTCCTTAAATTTTCCTTCACCATGTTATGTATATCCCTCACAAAGACTAGAGTTTCTGTGGGGCCATTGTAACAACCCAAAATTTTATGAAAAATATTCTTTTTAATTTCACTAATGTCTTGTGTTGTACGCTACACCAAAAGGAGCTTGCACAACACGCATCCTTGACTTGCCTTGCATTACACGCAATCGCCACCTTCCTCGATAGCGTGTGTAATACGCAATACCGAGTTTCACTAAACAACGATATGCTATTAAAATATTATTAAAACTAGCAGTTATGTATATTAATAACCACTTTTTGAAATTTTGTAAATCTTATTTTTCAAAATGGACTTCATTTTTGGATTCGGAATATCGAAATTAGCTTAGGGTGAAATTTTGGTAATTTTCGGATAACTTTCATATTTTGATGAATAGTGAAAATTACTAAATTTTAGTTAAAAACAACTTTTTCAATCGAAATAATTAATAGTGATAAATTATTAATTTTATTGGTTTTATAGTATATTTAGAATATATTTTTACAATTTAATAAAATGTTGGTCATTGAATGTAATTTCACATTTAAACCAGACATAATCAAGTGTCAATCTTTTGATAGATATTGTTTCTTAAAAACACGCTATTTGTTTTAACAGCGGGATTTAATTATAAAATTAATTAATGCAACTTCTATTTTATGAATTTGGTAAAATAGAATTCATTTTTGAATTCGGAATATGAAATATAGCTTAGGATGAAATTTTGGCATTGTTCTGAAAAACATCAATTTTTGATGAATAGTGAAACTACTAAGTGGTAGTTAAAAAACTGAATTTTTCATAAAACTTAATTTTACCGCTTCTGTGAATGGAATTTCAAAAATCCGAGAGACACGGTTGATGTCAGTAAGTAAAATGTGGCTCAATGAGATGAAAATAATTTTTGGTGAATAGTAACTTTTTACTTTTATTTACCACGGTTAAAAGTAAATAGGGTAATTAAGGGTAAAAATGATATTAATATTACCCTAACACATGTCCTAATTCTATTGGACAAGTGTATCTCGACCAAAAACAACCTTAAGTGTAAAATATTATCATTTAGGCCCACTTGGATTAGATTAGGACATTTATTATTATTCAATTCAAAGAAGAGTTAAAAGAGTTAAAATCGACGTATATTTACTAAAACATTTATAATATAGGGTTGTACATAAGATAAATTCGATTTTAAATATTCATTAGAAAGTTAAAACGATTTCCTACATAAGGGTATTTTATTTGTAATTTTTAGACATCAAATAATTTAATTTATTCATGTCACAAAGATGATGCAGTAATTATCTTATTAATGAAATATTGACATAATTGATGTTATAAACACCAAAATAAATGTAATTTGAGACTTTTTATGAATTCCATTAATTTTCTAGGTTACTATGATATATTAGTGTCGATTTAATAAACTTGTTTCGAACATATAATTCTGTTATGACTTTCACAAAAATCATATATCAAATAGTGTCAAAATTGACACAAAATAGTTTTTAAATAAAATATTATATTATTAATTGTTATTTTATTCCTAAAAATATAAGGTTAGTCCAAATGACATATATAAGGATATATGTATTAATAATATACAATTTGGGGTTCTTTTGGCATGTTATAGTAAGTGTATTAACCATATAGTGAAAGAAAACAAAAAGACACGGTAAAAGTTAAATTATTTAACTTAGAGTTAAATCTAATTGATAAGGTTAAAATAATACCCTAAACTTGTCTAAATCCTATTGGATGATAGGATTTCGACCCATCCCCACTTTATATTCGAAATAAGACCCTTTGGAACCATTATAAACCGATTTTGACTTTAATATAAAATAATATTTTGAGATATTCCTAAGGTGCCCCTCTCCTCCCTTATAAAAGGGCACCTCCTCCCCCTCCTCCACACACCAATTTGAGCACTCAAGCTCGGCCAACCCCTGCCATTTTCTCCTCTCCACTTCCCTAGAATAATCCTAGAGGTCCTGGTCTTCTTCAAAGACCAATCTTAGTTCCCTAAGTGGAGGATTTAAAGAGGCGTTCCAAAGAAGAAGTAATATCCATTACCGATCTTTTCAATTTCTTTCTTCTTCAACTTCTTCTTCTTTAGTTGTTTCATTATAAAGTAATAACATCAGTATTATTAACATACTGACATGTTATTATAAATATGAAACAACTCTAATTAACCTTCTATCCATCCTACGGAGAAAGGAAATCACCGCGCGTGCGTACGTACGGAATACCGTCTCCACGTCGTGGTGTAATCTATTTTCCACCACCACCTTAATTGGATGGGTATAAAGGTGTAATGAGTAACTATATATGATTATTATAAAGTGATATTGATTCTGAAATAGTCTACATACACTTCAACACAATTCCACGACCATGGGAATGATATCATCGCTCGTGCGTACGTACGGACTACCGTCTCCACGACGCGATGAGATTCATTCTCAATGATTAACCATTCATGAATGATTATAAAGTATATATAATAAGTACTAATGAAATATATGACCTAATAATTATACTGGAATTATTTATATTTATATGTATGTCATCTACTTAATTCCATTCAATTCAATATGGAAACGAAAACAGCGTTCATGCGTACGTACGGACTACCGTCTCCATGAACGGTGTATTTCTTTCCATTTACTGATTTATTATATATGTGTTTTATGAATATATATATATATATAAATCATGTTTTATATTCTGGAATTAAGTAATCATGATCTAAGTAATCATATGAATAATTACAAGTTAAAGACACGAACGACAAATGAGACGATTTTACCCAAAACGCTACTTTAACATGAATTTACAAAAGAACGGGTAATATAAAGTCATAAGTGGACCATATATGATATAATTACAATGAATATGATTCTGGAATAAGTCAATAACATGATTTAAATCATTATACAGGAGTTTCGGACACGTACAAAGCAAATCGAACCTAAGGTAAGGGAAATATCACAATCTCATTTTTATCCGAGATTGTTTATTCGTACGTATTTATTGGGGTGTATTTTATCATCCACATCCATGTTCCCTCAATATGTAATATTGTTTCCATCCACTTACAATAGTTTAAATCCAATTTTACCCTTCGGTTAGTTTTTAGTAAAGAATATGAAAGGAATCGTTTGTCGTTTTTTCGTACAAGGTAATTTTTGACTTTTCCGACAAAAGTACGAAGAATGTTTTTTAACTTATATGGAATGAATGGATTTTTTAAAAAACATTACTTCCAAGAAGCTCTCTTTAAAAGTTTTCAAGTTTATTTTTAATCAACTTCTTTTAGTTTATAATTGTATGACATGTTAAGAAAAGAAAAGTGTTTTTGAAGAAGAAAGGATATTTTCCTCAAGAATGGAGTTCAAGTGTTTTATCAAAATTATTTTCCATCTAAGATAATAAAGGGTTCTTTTTTTATCCCTATTATTACATTGATATGATTATGTTATGAGGGAATTATTTTTATAAAGTCATTTACCTTATATGATTTGTTTTATGATGTCATGATGTTTCAAGAATCCCATTTTTTGATACATGTGTTATGCGATGATGTATGATTAATGATTATGTGGCACACATAAGAAAGGATTCATTATAAGATGGGTGGGACCTATATCTCCCTCCAATGCATTGGGTAAAGATTTTATATCTCATGAGATAGACGGGGCTGGAACCGTAGGTTATATCGGTTCAGTGAAACAGGACTGAAACGAGGGTTACTCGATTCAGAAAGGGACTTTGTCCACTAAGATAGTCTTGGAAATGAGTCATGACTAACAAGAAATGATTTTCCATGATTATGTGTGTGCATGCCACAAAGTTTCAAGTTTTATGTTATGATTATGGGGATCTCATTTTCACTTCTATGATTTGTTCCATGTTAAGATATTATGATCTCTTTTTCAGGTTATGATTTTCAAAAAGATATGATATGATTTTTATTTCCTTTATTTGCCCTTTCTGAGCATTTGAGCTCACCCTTTTATGTTTTCATTTCCCCAGGATATAAAGAAAGGTTTTAGGTAAGAAAAGAAAAGGGAAGATCTTTCTGAGAGATATTGAAGATCTTTCACCACGATTAGAAGATTACGTTCCGAGTTTCCAAAGACACTAAACTATTACGATCCTTGTGTGTGTGTTTTTGTTATGTACTAAGTATTCCGCAAAAGTAATGTAATGTCCATGTACGTCAGGCTTCGGGTCTCTACAGTTGGTATCAGAGGAAAGGTTTAGTCAACCTTTGGAAACTAGGATGTGAAAACGTTAGTGAGATCCCTAGAGATATTTCTACGGTATGTCTAGGGATGTCTCTCAGGTTAAGTATACATATAGGTTATAGTCCTAGAATTACGCTAACGATCTTAGAATTTAACCTAAGATGTTAGATATTGAGGGTACTCCCCCTTTATTATGTTGTTTTCCCTAGCATGATTTTTGCCTCTCACACTATTCTTTTTGGGTTTTAGACGATGGCTGGAACCCGAAGGAACCGTGCTGATCAATGCAATGGACAATGCAATGATTGTCCTCCTGAACAAACAAATGTTATTGGAGATGGAGTGCAAAATATTATTGCTATACTTACACAAGCTATGAATCATTCTGGACTTCCAAATGAGCAGAGAAGGGAACAATATTCTATTGAGTCCTTCATGAGGCAACGTCCACCTTCTTTCAGTGGGTCTTCTGATCCACTTGTTGCTGAACAATGGATCAGTACCACTGAAAAGATATTTTCAGTTCTTCAATGTTCTGAACATGATAAAGTCATCTTAGCAGTATATCGTTTGGAAGGTGAAGCTGATCAATGGTGGAATCTTATCAAGAATACAAGGCAAAGAGATGAAATTGAGTCCATGGAATGGGACGAGTTCAAGAACTTATTTTTCAATAAGTACTTCCCTCGTATTCTTTGAACAAAGATGGAGAAGGAGTTTCTTGAACTAAAGCAAAAGGATGATGAATCTGTTGGTATATACGAAGAAAATTTTACAAGACTTGCAAGGTATGCATCTGGCATTATCATCCAACCTGAAAGTAAAGTTGATCGATTTTTCAGTGGCTTAAAACCAAGTCTTTGAAGGGCATTAGCTATAAGAGACTTCAGTAGCTATGAAGAAATTGTGCGTTGTGCTATCAAGGTGGAAATGGAAGTTGGTGTTACATATCCATCTCATGGTTTTGACAAGAAACAAAAGATGGAGTTCAAGGAAAAATCTCAGAATAATGGTGAAAAGAAGATGAATGTTTCCTTATGCACAAAGTGTGGAAAGAAGCATAGTGTAGATTGTCTTAAAGGGACTAGAAAATGTTTTAAGTGTGAAAAATAAGGTCATCGAGCAGATGAGTGTTGAAGTAATGGAAAAAGGGTTTCTAATGATGTGAATAAAGCAAACACTGCAGAGAACGCACCACCAACACTTCAATGCTTCAAGTGCAAGGAAATGGGGCATTATGCTAATAAATGCCCTAATCCAAGGGTTAGTGATGATCAACATGAGCAACCACTGAAGGCAAAGGACAAAGGGAAGTCACATGCGATCACTATTGGTGATGTTGAATATGACAACGATGTGGTGGAATGATTATGTGTTTATGTAATGGGATTCCAAAATAATATTGTATCATGAAGTATTGGAATATTTATGTATTGGTCTAATGTGGTATTCAAAGTAATTGAGATATTTTTGGAAATAAGATGATATGCGCATAATGAAGTGAAAATGAGAAAACGAAATGTTTAACAGTATTCACGAGCTCATGATTGATATAAGGACTAAGTGATATCATGGTTTGAGTATATAGAATTTTGAGGATTTTGGTATGTGGAAAGTGTTAACTTTTAACTGCATTCATGATTTCACTAAGGTATTCAAGAGAATACATGATTAAGGACTTTGAATGTGACCAACAAAACATATCTTATGATATATGGGGATCGACGATGGTGTTAAATCTCTGGTAATCGTTTTCACTATGTTATGAGAGTGGACTGCAGTATTATGGATAAGCCTAAAGATTGGAATGGATTATGTTGGATATAAGTTAGTATTGTTTAAGGATAGAAGTTTTCTCGATATTAGTGATGGGATGTTATAGTAATATAGTTTTAGAAAAAGGACAACTTGCAGGACGGGCGACAGCCCATCGCGTCGAACAAGGCTATGGAAATCGAACCCACAACCGAAGTGCGACTGGCCTTTATCGCCTACCACTGGCCTACAAAAAGTCCCTGTTTAGTAGAAACTAGTTTTTTTATATTAAGCAGTATGATATATTAAGTATAAGTCCATTTTAGGAACCATATATGATTAATAACTTTTTCTAACATTTTGTTTGAGACAGATGGAATGAACCGTCATTCTATGATCTGCTAACACTTCACGAATAACAAATTCAACTTCATTTATTTAAGAGATGAAGTGGAAATTGTTCAAGGCACGACCAACAGTGAGATTTTACCAAAATAAAGTAAGTATTTATTCTAATTCAAATTCTTCAACTTTAGAGAAACGATCTTGAAAACCAAAAATGTTGTCCTAGTGATCTTATATCTGATGAATCAGATGGTACCTTAGATCGTCACAAATTTATGGCTTTATGATTTCTGGCTTTTCCATAGCCATGTTCTCTACCACTCCCCATCAGAACATGATGGTTAGATTTCCCTTCCATGTCCATATTTTCACCTATGTGGAAACCCAATGATTAGTTTATTTGGGAAACCGTTAAGTTTCATACTTTTGTTTTTAAATATTGGTTTTGGTATTCCTTTTTACGATGTGGGTTTATATTAAAGAAACTTTCAAATAGTAAACCATTTATAACCCCGACGAATTTCGAGGGCGAAATTCATTTTAAGGGGGGTAGAATGTAACAACCCAAAATTTTTTGAAAAATATTCTTTTTAATTTCACTAATGTCTTGTGTTGTACGCTACACCAAAAGGAGCTTGCACAACACGCATCCTTGACTTGCCTTGCATTACACGCAATAGCCACCTTCCTCGATAGCGTGTGTAATACGCAATACCGAGTTTCACTAAACAACGATATGCTATTAAAATATTATTAAAACTAGCAGTTATGAATATTAATAACCACTTTTTGAAATTTTGTAAATCTTATTTTTCAAAATGGACTTCATTTTTGGATACGGAATATCGAAATTAGCTTAGGGTGAAATTTTGGTAATTTTCGGATAACTTTCATATTTTGATGAATAGTGAAAATTACTAAATTTTAGTTAAAAACAACTTTTTCAATCGAAATAATTAATAGTGATAAATTATTAATTTTAGTGGTTTTAAAGTATATTTAGAATATATTTTTACAATTTAATACAATGTTGGTCATTGAATGTAATTTCACATTTAAACCAGACATAATCAAGTGTCAATCTTTTGATAGATATTGTTTCTTAAATACACGCTATTTGTTTTAACAGCGGGATTTAATTATAAAATTAATTAATGCAACTTCTATGTTATGAATTTGGTAAAATAGACTTCATTTTTGAATTCAGAATATGAAATATAGCTTAGGATGAAATTTTGGCATTGTTCTGAAAAACATCAATTTTTGATGAATAGTGAAACTACTAAGTGGTAGTTAAAAAACTGAATTTTTCATAAAACTTAATTTTACCGCTTCTGGGAATGGAATTTCAAAAATCCGAGAGACACGGTTGATGTCAGTAAGTAAAATGTGGTTCAATGAGATGAAAATAATTTTTGGTGAATAGTAACTTTTTACTATTATTTACCACGGTTAAAAGTAAATATGGTAATTAAGGGTAAGAATGATATTAATATTACCCTAACACATGTCCTAATTCTATTGGACAAGTGTATCTCGACCAAAAACAACCTTAAGTGTAAAATATTATCATTTAGGCCCACTTGGATTAGATTAGGACATTTATTATTATTCCATTCAAAGAAGAGTTAAAAGAGTTAAAATCAAAGTATATTTACTAAAACATTTTTAATATAGGGTTTTACATAAGATAAATTCGATTGTAAATATTCATTAGAAATCTAAAAATATTTCCTACATAATGGTATTTTATTTGTAATTTTTAGACATCAAATAATTTAATTTATTCATGTCACAAAGATGATGTAGTAATTATCTTATTAATGAAATATTGACATAATTGATGTTATAAACACCAAAATAAATGTAATTTGAGACTTTTTATGAATTACATTAATTTTATAGGTTACTATGATATATTATTGTTGATTTAATACACTTGGTTCGAACATACAATTCTGTTATGACTTTCACAAAAAATCATATATCAAATAGTGTCAAAATTGACACAAAATAGTTTCTAAATCAAATATTATATTATTAATTGTTATTTTATTCCTAAAAATCTAAGGTTCGTCCAAATGACATAGATAAGGATATATGTATTAATAATATGCAATTTGGGGTTCTTTTGGCATGTTATAGTTAGTGTATTAACCATATACTGAAAGAACACAAAAAGACACGGTAAAAGTTAAATTATTTAACTTAGAGTTAAATCTAATTGATAAGGTTACAATAATACCCTAAACTTGTCTAAATCCTATTGGATGATATGATTTAGACCCATCCCCACTTTAGCTTCGAAATAAGACCATTTGGAACCATTATAAACCGATTTTGACTTTAATATAAAATAATATTTTGAGATATTCCTAAGGTGCCCCTCTCCTCCCTTATAAAAGGGCACCTCCTCCCCCTCCTCCACACACAAATTTGAGCACTCAAGCTCGGCCAACCCCTGCCATTTTCTCCTCTCCACTTTCCTAGAATAATCCTAGAGGTCCTGGTCTTCTTCAAAGACCAATCGTAGTTCCCTAAGTGGAGGATTCAAAGAGGCGTTCCAAAGAAGAGGTAATATCCATTACCGATCTTTTCAATTTCTTTCTTCTTCAACTTCTTCTTCTTTAGTTTTTTCATTATAAAGTAATAACATCAGTATTACTTACATACTGATATGTTATTATAAATATGAAACAACTCTAATTAACCTTCTATCCATCCTACGGAGAAAGGAAATCACCGCGCGTGCGTACGTACGGAATACCGTCTCCACGCCGTGGTGTAATCTATTTTCCGCCACCACCTTAATTGGATGGGTATAAAGGTGTAATGAGTAACTATATATGATTATTATAAAGTGATATTGATTCTGAAATAGTCTACATACACTTCAACACAATTCCACGACCATGGGAATGATATCATCGCTCGTGCGTACGTACGGACTACCGTCTCCACGACGCGATGAGATTCATTCTCAATGATTAACCATTCATGAATGATTATAAAGTATATATAATAAGTAATAATGAAATATATGACCTAATAATGATACTGGAATTATTTATATTTATATGTATTTCATCTACTTAATTCCATTCAATTCAATAAGGAAACGAAAACAGCGTTCATGCGTACGTACGGACTACCGTCTCTATGAACGGTGTATTTCTTTCCATTTACTGATTTATTATATATGTGTATTATGAATATATATATATATATATAAATCATGTTTTATATTCTGGAATTAAGTAATCATGATCTAAGTAATCATATGAATAATTACAAGTTAAAGACACGAACGACAAATGAGACGATTTTACTCAAAACGCTACTTTAACATGAATTTACAAAAGAACGGGTAATATAAAGTCATAAGTGGACCATATATGATATAATTACAATTAATATGATTCTGGAATAAGTCAATAACATGATTTAAATCATTATACAGGAGGTTCGGACACGTACAAAGCAAATCGAACCTAAGGTAAGGGAAATATCACAATCTCATTTTTATCCGAGATTGTTTATTCGTAAGTATTTATTGGGGTGTATTTTATCATCCACATCCATGTTCCATCAATATGTAATATTGTTTCCATCCACTTACAATAGTTTAAATCCAATTTTACCCTTCGGTTAGTTTTTAGTAACGAATATGAAAGGAATCTTTTGTCGTTTTTTCGTACACGGTAATTTTTGACTTTTCCGACAAAAGTACGAAGAATGTTTTTTAACTTATATGGAATGAATGGATTTTTAAAAAAACATTATTTCCAAGAAGCCCTCTTTAAAAGTTTTCAAGTTTATTTTTAATCAACTTCTTTTAGTTTATAATTGTATGACATGTTAAGAAAAGAAAAGTGTTTTTGAAGAAGAAAGGATATTTTCCTCAAGAATGGAGTTCAAGTGTTTTATCAAAATTATTTTCCATCTAAGATAATAAAGGGTTCTGTTTTTATCCCTATTATTACATTGATATGATTATGTTATGAGGGAATTATTTTTATATAGTCATTTACCTTATATGATTTGTTTTATGATGTCATGATGTTTCAAGAATCCCATTTTTTGATACATGTGTTATGCGATGATGTATGATTTATGATTATGTGGCACACATAAGAAAGGATTCATTATAAGATGGGTGGGACCTATATCTCCCTCCAATGCATTGGGTAAAGATTTTATATCTCATGAGATAGACAGGGCCGGAACGGTAGGTTATATCAGTTCAGTGAAACAGGACTGAAACGAGGGTTACTCGATTCAGAAAGGGACTTTGTCCACTAAGATAGTCTTGGCAATGAGTCATGACTAACAAGAAATGATTTTCCATGATTATGTGTGTGCATGCCACAAAGTTTCAAGTTTTATGTTATGATTATGGGGATCTCATTTTCACTTCTATGATTTGTTCCATGTTAAGATATTATGATCTCTTTTTCAGGTTATGATTTTCAAAAAGATATGATATGATTTTTATTTCCTTTATTTGCCCTTGCTGAGCATTTGAGCTCACCCTTTTATGTTTTCGTTTACCCAGGATATAAGGAAAGGTTTTAGGTAAGAAAAAAAAGGGAAGATCTTTATGGGAGATATTGAAGATCTTTCACCACGATTAGAATATTACGTTCCGAGTTTCCAAAGACACTAAACTATTACGATCCTTGTGTGTGTGTCTTTGTTATGTACTAAGTATTCCGCAAAAGTAATGTAATGTCCATGTACGTCAGGCTTCGGGTCTCTACAGCCATCCAAGGAATCTATGGTAGGATGCAATTCTTCATAAATTTCCCCAATGGTGGATATCCTTCCCAATTGATAGATATCCCAAAGGCTGAGTCCCACTTCACTTTGGAAAAAATGAAACAAATTGGTACCAGGGGACTAATGTCTAACCAGTTCTTAGAAAATTATAAACTGATGATAAATGATAAACTGAGAAACCCATACTGTATTATAATGATAGATAGAATGAAGTTGGTCAGATAATTTCAAACAGCACTTCCTAAACAAGAATGTCCATTCCCATTCATCAAAAAATTTTCCACCAAGGAACAAATCCCATTTTAAGCTCTATCCACCTCCCTATTTGTTTAATAAAGTGAAAAATATCCCCAGGTGGCTTTGAGAAATGGGAAGGTGTGAAAAATCATAGCCATCAGGACCTAGAGGAGAGTTTATCGTCATAGAAGATATCACCTGAGACCATGTAATGACCAGTTTTCCATCCATATAAATCATCATCTGAATGCAATCAAGGGAAGTTGATACCCAGTGGGTTGGAATATTGTTGTTCAGGGAAGGGATGCCTACATCATCTAGAAGCCCAAATCCATATAAGGGAGGTTGATCTGATAAAATATAATCCTAAACTTGGAATGGGAGAGTCCATTTTATATCCTTATTATCATAATTAATGAAATATCAGGGTTCATAATTGTGGTTTATAGAAATCATGTCCCTATGATTAGTTATGAAAGTGAAAGTGTAACAAGAGCCCGAATCCATCTGAACAAAACTATTTGTAATATATAAGAAAGATGAAAACAAAATATTTCCAAAAGAAATGCATAAATTATAGAAGCCTCATGCACATCACATGAATAATCAGATGATTTGAGATCATACAAATTATTCATGAATCAACTATCTCATAATGATCTCAAAGACCACATGAACCTTCAAGACATCTCATAACCGCTCAACTGGCCACAAGACTCATGATCATGTGACTTTACCATAGTCATGTGATTCACATAATAGTAAAGTGGTCATGTGGATGAGTCAGAATATCTTGAAATGAATTCAAATAATATCGTGCAACCATATAGCAAAGGTAAAACCAATTAACAAAGATGGATTTGTGTTTAATTTGAATGAGCTTTGGGAAAATTAGGTATTCTGAAGCAGTTCTTGCAAATATTTATTGCAAATAGATCTTGTGATCAGTTCTTGTGGGAATTCTTATGAGATAGTCACATGATGAAGGCATATCATAACAGATGTGATAGTTAGGTAGCTGATGAATGATCCTCCATCCACTCACCTATTTATAAGATCTTCCACGAAATACAAAAAATCACCCAAAAGACTGTGAGTCTCCTAATACACTAATTTTTGACCACAACAAAGCCTGAGGAAAACATTTACTTTCCTTAGAATCAAACCATTTTTCCAACGAATGTTTCCCCTAAGGGGAGTCACTTATTAATGGATGATAAATGAGCATTATAAAATTCAAAAAGGGATATATAAAAGAATATTTGTATTATTTTACCCTCAAATAAAATGAACAATAGGTGGACAAAAAACATTTATCATGTAACCTATAATAGGATCAAAATCATGTGAACTTCATAAGGTCGTATGGATGCTTCATCCACGGTGAATAACCTACTAGTAGATCACATGAAGCACCTTTAAAAATTCATCCTTGTCCTTGTGAAATCATCCAAGACACTCTCTTATCATGAAGTGGTTTCTATATGTGTCCCCTAATTCACGTGACTTGTCAGCTAGTGGGTTCCTAATAAACCATCCAATAATACTTCTACAATAAGAAGTAAATATATAAAATATGGGATCCTCTTTCAGTCATAAACCTTCACATGATGCACCCATGTGGTTTGCTGGACATCATGGAAGCCCTAGAGACATGTCTTTCTTGTCATGCAAGATCCTGGTGACATATCACCCTCACCTCACAAAGGGCCTAGGACATGTCCAGGAAGTCTTGTGCTCCCCTTTAAACTCCAAAGAAAAACAAAATCATTGTATATGATAATGATCATTCATCGCCATAGGACCCTTTTTTAGTAAGGTGATGTATAACTAATGGGGAGAGTGTTTTTCTTCAATAACAATCCTGCCAATTCACGATATCAAATAGCACTCTAGAAGTTCAATCTCAAATCTCAATTTGGGTATCTCACATTTGATATTGAGTTTATGGTTATCTAGAAAGACACCACATACAATGTCTTACTCAGAAGGCCCTAGCTCCATAGCCACATAGAAGCACCTATAACATTCCATCAATGTTTGAAATAACCTATCAATGGGAAGGTTAGAAAAATACATGGTGATAGTTCCATCTTCAAGAAATAATAATCCATATATGCATAAGTGGAACTCTATAAAAGTTAAGGAAAAGATCCAATGGTGAATGATGATTAAAAATTTATAGCCACAAAGGGATTGGGGACCGCCCCTACAAATCCCTAGAATATGCTCAATAATGATGATGTTCTTCCCATAAATCTTGTTGAGGTAGAAGACTTGATCCTAAATGTCCAACCCCCTTTTTCCCAAACAGTAGTGTAAAAGACAATTAGCTTTGGAGTATCTCTAAAATGGATCTATAAGTATGGGATGATAATGCATTTTCTTATAGACTCTCTCACCTCAAAAGAGAAAGAGAATCCTCAGGTTGTTGAATTCATCTAAAAATGATACCACATACTTAGTAGTGGAAGAAATATAAGATGGACTTAGGAACACACCTACTTTATTAGAGGAAGGAATATCCAACGCCATTAATGAGATATGATATGTAAATATAGGAACAGAGGAAGACCCATGATCTATATTGATTAGTCCTTCCATGAATCTTGAGGAGAAATAGATATACATAACATTACTAAAGAAATACTCGTATGTGTTCACCTGTAATTATATGGAAATTCCTTGACTAAATTTGGATGTGGTAATGCACTATCATGGCTTACCTGATAATTATTGAGGCATTAAGTAGGAATCCGAGAGGATTTACCCCTATCATACTACTGATGTAGAGGCAGAATTTTAAAAATTGACCAAATCCAATTGTGTCTGAGAAGTGAAATCACAAATATGGGGTTCCCATATTTTCCCTATCAAGGAAATGAATTGGCATTTTGGGGTCTTCATCGATTTTAGAAAAATTTATCAACACTTCCCAAAGGAAGATTTCCCATTATTGATCAACGAACTCTTGATTGTTGTAGATATTGGATTTTAAGACTTTTATTTCAAGGACGTGTATTCAGTGTACAATCAGATAAATATGGCCCCTGAAGATGAGGAATACACTTCCCTTAGATGACCCTAAGGGATATTTTGATACCAAGTTATTCCCTTTATCTTTTTGAATGTTGGAACTACTTATCAATGTGTCATGCATTATATCTTCAATCCCTTCTTGGGTAGAATAGTTGATTTCTTTGTTGATAACCTGGTTTTGAAATCACAAAAGTGAGGTGGTCACTTCATGGATATTCAAATATTCTTTGATAAGATACAATGACATAAAATAAATATGAATCCACTAAAATACATTTTTGGAGTAACATTGGGGAAGGTCCTCAGCTTTTTGGTATGCCACTATGGAATCTAGTTCCACCCAAAAAAGACTAGTTCTATTTCAGCAATGTAACCCCTTAGAAATATCAATTAAATTTAAGGACCCCAAGTTCACTTTTCCTACTTTTGACATTTCATAGACAACCTAGCTCCAAAATCATGGAGAATGGGATAACCTATCAATGAGACAAGGACTTAAAACAATCCTTCAGGAGTCTCAAGTATTACCTACTTCACCCACCATTCATGATTCCCCCTATAGAAGGAAATCCACTTATTTTATATTTGGATACCATGGAATTCTCATTTGGAACCCTCATCACCCATAAGAGTAATGGGGGTAGTGAGAACTGTCTCTATTACCTTAGTTGAATGATGCTACCTACTATGACCCGATACATGGATATCGAGAAGAACTATATCTCCCTTGTATTTACAGTATAGAAGAGGATTATTTTCTTATGTAAACATGAATTTCATCTGGTCTCTTGTATTGATCCACTCAATTAAATCCTTGGTCGTCCCATCCTAACTCGGTGTCTGTAATGATGGGTAGTTATTCTACAATAATATGACATCTAGAACATGTCATAGAATGTGATCAAAGGGAAATCCCTAGTTGATTTCATCATGGAACATCCCACCCCGAAAAGTACACTTGTTGACACCAAACTCCCAGTTGAAGAGGTTTTATATACCAATGACACTCCTTATACAAGGGAGAAGAGTTTTGATGGCGCATCCCAAAGTCCTTTTGAAAATAGGATAGAAAATATAAATATAAATAATTTTGGATTAGGGATTTTATTTTTTTCTTCAGATAAATAAATTTTTCCCTACTCCTTCTCACTAGTTGAAGTTTGCTCAAATAATGAAGCAAAGTACCAATCCCTCATCACTATCTTGGAACTTGACCTACAGTTGCAGATAGCCAACCAAAATATCAAAGGGGATCCATAGCTAGTGATATAGCCGATCAATGGTTAATATTCCAACAGAAAGGAATAAATATACCCTCTTACTGGATACATTAGGAGAATAATGGAATGGTTCCCTTTTGAGACCACGTAGAATCATGTTCCCCAGTCATAAAATGCTTGTTCTCATGCATTGCCTAATAGAGACACAGTCATGAATGACCCTGATTAGGGGGAATAAATTTTCTACATCACACACCAAATAATGGTATCATCGATAACTATTTTTGACATGCATGAAACAGATAATGTCAATATCGCTCTAGAGCATGATGAGCTGACATCCAACCTTGGATAGATGGATCCCATAATTGGTCATCTCTAAAATGGGACTCTCTTAAAAGACCAAACCTAAAGGGAACATATTTGATGGAGAGTAGTGAATTGTACCCTATTAGGCAGTCCAAATGAAAAACAAAACCCTCTATAAGTGATATTTTGATGGAAGCCTCCTCATATTCATAGCAGAAATAGAGATTCCCACCGTTATGGAAGAATTCCATGTAGGCTCCTATGGTTCTCATTAATCTAGAACTAGACTCTCCCACCAAATTAGGAGGCTAGGTTACTACTATAATATTATGATACAAGACTATGTGGAATTCACTAGGAAACTTCTTGCATGGTTGATATATGAAAAAATCATCAATAAACCACTAGAATTTATATATATAGAAAATTATTCTTGGCCATTTTTTATGTTGGGAATGGATGTTATGGGGCCATATCCTGTATCCATAGTTAATCAGATCAAGCACATCCTTACTACTACCTACTTCTCCAAATGGGATGAGTTAATACACCTCAAGGAAATTGGGATGACTAATTTATTCAATTTCATAAAGTTTCATATCATCAGCAGTTTTAGGGTCCCTCAGACAATATTGATGGAAAACAGAAGAAATTGTTTTCTATGGAGTTGAAGAAATTATACCAGGAGTACAACATCAAGTCCAATCATCCATCCTTCTATCATGTAGTGTACAATTGGTAGATTTAGGCCTTTAATAGGACTACATTAAATATAATTTATTATATGGTGAATTAATACAATAATTCCTATTCAAACAAGATTTTTTGTGCTTTAAGAGCCTATTGTACCACCACACATACTATAACACAAGAAACTCCATCTTCATTGGTGTAGGGGACTAAAGAAATACTACCCATAGAAGTTTAGTTTACCTCAATTTAAATATCCATTTGAGGAAAACTCTCCAGCAATGATCAATCACAGAAGTGGTTGGATGAATTAGAGTGGATTGATGAGAATAGCTTGCATACATTGTGAAACTTTGAATTCAATCAGTATTTGATCACACGGGCTGTCAATAAAAAGTTCTACCATCATTCATGTATTAAACGAGCACTATTATTGGATTTCCAAACGTCATTTATATTAGGAAAGAAGCATCCAAAGATAGAACAAAATTGTGAAGGGAATTATATCATAAATGAGGTCTTTAATAATGGAGACTACTCATTGGTCACGATGGATGCCGAACATGTCCCACCCCCTTCCTCCACAAATTAAAGATTTATTAAAAAATAATTTTTATAGTTTCCATAAATCATCTCTTGTTCTGGAAGTGAGATGTTAAACTACACAGTGTCTCTTGTCCTGGTAGTAAGATATTATACTACACAGTGTCTCTTTTCCTAAAAGAAAAACATTCAACTAGACAACATCTCTCATCCTAGAAGTAAGTTACTAAACATAATAGTGTCTCTCATCTTGGATGAAATAAATTAAACTACATAACATATCTCATCCTTGTATCAAGACGCTAACATATAGCATCTCTCATCAATGAAGTAATATGTTAAACTACACAACATCTCTCATCTTGGTAGGAGGACATTAAAATACACAACATCTCTTATCATGGTAGACAGATGCTAAACATCACAGTGTCTCTCATACTATAAAAAAATACATCAAACTACACTGCATCTCTTATCCTAGAAGCAAGACATTGAACCAAATTATTTATATCATCATGGAAGTAAGACGTTAAGAAACACGTCATTTCTCATCCTGAAAGTAAGACATTAAACTATGCATCATCTCTCATCCTAGAACCAAGATATTAAACTACATAGTGTCTCCCATATAGATCACATGACATTAAAATCTATAAAATAATTTCATGCCACAAGTCTTTAAACTAAATATCATTTCATGTTCAAACCACATGATGTTAAATTGTACAGATCTCATCTTGGCAGTAAGATGATAAAAAGAATAGTTCCCTTTATCCTTACCACTTAAAGTTAAACTTCATTAGATATTTCCCCATTGAATGAAATTAAAATAAAAAATAAGCATTTCCTCACCAATGATTCACTACACACAATCTAGATCTATGCGAAATAATGATGAAATGACCTTATCCCCATGTACAAGTCAGATCTAAATGGGTAATCTATTCATCCAAGAACTACATGTGTCTTGATTCCTGACATAATAAGATACATATTGGTTATTAAACCTCTATTATTAGGACCAACCATAGTATTAATTTCCTTCCACATCAGGTGACCCATGTCTTTACCGCAAGACATTAAACAATATAGATGATTCCCTCTCTGCTTGACACTACACTTCATAGTTTCCAAGAACTAGATGTGGATTGATCCTTTCCATAAAAAGATATATAGTGATTCCAAGACGTCCAATATTGGGCCCAACCACAACATTCCTCCTCTTTCGCATTGAGTCACTGATGTCCTTACCTCAAGATGTTAAACTATACATCTGATGTCCTTACCGCATGAAATAAAACTGAATAGGTTTCCAGAACTACGTACATCTTGATCCTAATTTTAATGATATACATAAGGAATCCTAGATCATGTATCATGTTTTATCCATCACATAATACAAAATAACCCTTCCTTACTCTTTAATTTCCACTTCATGGTGAGTGGAATCCTTTCCAGTCCTTATTTATCACACCGATCATAGAATATATGAGCTTAGGAATTTTGGTATGGGATTCCAACCATGATCAAGGCATCTCATCTCACTGCAAGCTCATCATGTTCATGAATCTAAGTCATTAAAATCCACACCATGAGTTCTCTTCCTATGAAGTTAAACTGTATGTTTGATGTCTCTTACATTACCTAAAACTACACATTCTTGTAGACCTTTCCTGAGAGAACCACAATTTCCAATGTTGGTCTCCCACCAAATCTATAATTATGAACTATGTATGAATTGATTCCTATCATTATAGGATATGCATTGATACTCAGATCTCAAACCCCGTGTTTGGTCACATTAAAGAAACATAAATATTCCCCCTCTCAACATATGGGTCAGAGCTATATAGGGATATTTTCTTTAAGAAATATGTGTGGCATGATTCATATTATGATGGGATACGTGGTGACTCCCAGACTTCCATTCTTAGGACCATCCAAAGAATTCCCTTTTCACATTAGGGAGCCTATTTACTTTCCCAATGACATTAAAATGTATGGTCTCCCAAGAACTATGTGTGTCTTGATTTATGTCACCACATGATATGTAGTGATGCCTAGATCTCCAATCATGGGTCTAGATACAACAATAAATAGCAACAATTCCCCCCACTATGTACATTTCATACCTATATAGAGAGTTTCCCATTCAAGAACTACATGTGGCTTGATTACTTTTATCACAAGATATGTAGTGATGGTTGAATCTCCAGTCATGGGTCCAACTAAAAAAACCAATGAAAAGATTCATTCCTAACTGCACAGGGGACGAGTCATATATGCTCATTTTTACTACATGTGAGTCAAATCTATGTATGAATTTCTTGTTCGTGAAATATATCTTTCAAAATTTTCTTATCTGTTCCCACATCCTTACCACATGATGTTAGACTAAAAATAAACAAATACTTCCTTACCACATGATGTTAAACTACACAAAAAATGTTCTTGTCACATGAAATAAAAACAATAAAAAATATGTCCCCAATATATTAAGTTAAAATGTGAAGGCCATCGCCCATTATCATCCCTTATCAGAGTACCATAATAGCTTTACCCTAGTAAACCAAAGTACGGGGTGTTTCCTCCATCTTTTAAGCACCTCAATTCATAAATCACCCTTCATGTATTGAGTTTCTTAGGTTTCTTGAAACCATTCATATCCCTTGTAAAAGAATTGATATCTCTCTTATTGACCATTATATTGATTCATAAGGGCTCATACCTACCATGTATAGATATTTAGGCTATCTAAGGATGTCTTTCTGATCCTTGTGATCCCATTGTCACCATGGTAGAACTCAGCACTATAGGGTGTTCTCATCCATCCCTGATATGATTGTCCCATATCATTAATCATAACCTTAGAACATTTATTCATGAATTACAACATTTTCATTCCCCTATGAGAAGGATTTAGGATTTCTCTTAACCCTGGGTATCCTAATTAAGCTCTTGTGTAACATCTCCCTTATATTAGTTCCATGTGATTCACAACCATAAAATTCCTGCTCATTGGTCCAATTTTTAAGACCTTGAATTCTATCCTTTTATGGTCCAAATCACTAGAACTTAAAATGATAGAGAAGAGAAAAGAAACTTGTTATGGTTAAAACCCACAAAGGTAGTCCTAGGAAAAAGTCAATTATTCACTCACTGAACTCTTGATATCTAGGGTTTTGGAAAAAATTAAGGTGTAAGCGAAGAAGGAATAAATCCCATAAGGCCAAATTTATATCCCTATTAAAATACAAGATATACTCATTAGACCCCCTAGTCCAAGATAAAGTAAGATTAATTATTTTTCACATCTCCTCTCTATGATAACATGTTCTCTAGGTAGCGACACAACTTTGAGGGTGGTCGAACCCTTCTAGGATACTACATTTTCCACAAAGAACACTTCATTATTTGATCACCTTGGGCAGCCACAAATATTTCATGGCCCTTGGAATGTAAAAACAAATATCTCTATGTGCACATGATATTTATGCATAAAGGTATTACCCCTACCAACCATATACATTTTGGACCTATATTAATGTCTTTCTGAATATTGTGATCCCAAACAAAACTGTGGAAGAGCCCAACAACTTAGAGTGGTCTAGGAAATTCCCAGTATGATTGTTCCATATCATCCTCATGACCCGATCACTTTATAACATAATTTAAAATCCCCATAAATATAATATCCAAATAATTTTACAACTTCATCATTACATCATAGTGTTTTATACCAATCTAAGATCAAGAATGTGACGCTCTATTCTTGAACCTTTTGATAGTCTACACCTCATGACTCGAAACCACCAGGGCTTATGGCTTCAGCTTCATGATTTATGAGCTAACTTTCCCTAGTGTGTTATTACCCTTCCTGGATATATTTTCCTCCACAGCTAAATTCATCTTCCAGACACTTGAGTCTTCTTAAATATTTCATTTGTCTTGGAAAGTGGTGCGGACACCTCTGTTTGATCATGTTGTTGATGTATGAGGGCTTTGACCTACTAGTCATAGTCATCTTCACCATTCAAGAAATGAACATAGATCCTTGTGATCCTGGTAACGTCATGGAATAACAAGGAAACTAAAGGTGTTATGGACCATCCTCGGCATGTCTACCCCATCCCATATTCCTCAAATCAAACCTTTAGGTCTTGACATATTCATACCATACTCTAATTATCCAGGTGGACTCATCTTCCCTAGTATTTCTCCCTCAACTAATATTACACCCATAATCATATATGGACCATGGAGAAGAGTGGGGACACCTCTATTTCACATTGTTATCGAAACATATGGGATTTAACCAACCAACCTAAGGTGTTTCCTCTTTGTAATAAAGGAACTCAAATCCTCACGAGCCTTGGAAACACAACAATAAAACTCATAACCTTAGGGTATCTTGGTTCATCCTTAGTATGTTTTCCCCATATTCTATATTCAGTAATAGAAGTTTTGAGCTAAATGATACTAAAATAAAATGATATAATGTCCAAGGTAAAATACCCTAAACTATAGTAGTAGAAGGTCTAGGCTAGAAGACCCTAAACTACAGTATTATAAGGTATGAGATAAAGGACTCTAAACTATAGAAATAGAAAATTTAATCTAAAAAACCCTAAACTACAGTAATATAAGGTCTGAGAAAAAAGACCTTAAACAAAAAAATATAAATTTGAAGCTGAAGGACCCTAAAATATAGTACAACAACAATTTATTCTATAATAAAAGAAAAAATACAAATCTTTTGATGCCCATAATATGGCCTTAGAAACATTCAAGCTATGATTTGAAATTCTATTTGCTTCATCATAATATAGGGATCTCTCACTCTGAAACATATATTCTACCCAATTTTTCCTTTTTTGAATTAATTAATTTCACAATAGTTAGAGTAGATATGTCAAGGAGTAATCTCATGTTGATGGAAATTCATGAGAATATATTTATTTGAATCTATTATAATTTAAACATTCAAATAAATACATTTGGTTTTACTTAATATCATGAAAATTATGGTTATAGTTTATGATTCATACAACATTAGATCAGTGAAATGTTGTGTACATCATGAATGAGAAATTAATGGACAAAAATATATAAATTTTAGAAGGTCAGTTCATTAATAACACACAAGAAGAAGGGATATCCACAACTCAGAGCCTCTCCAGAGATTAAATAAAAAAATAGACAAATAAGATAAAAATATAATAATATTTGATCATCTGACCTAGAAAAATCTAAAAGAGTCTGATAGGATGTGTCGATGTAATGATGAACTACCACCCATCCTGCTTCTTCTACATCTGACCTGGGATGATGGGTCTCAAAAATTGGAGAAGTCCCTCAGTTCTCTTTTTGGTTGTCTCCAATGGGGATGATGATGCTGAAATATCAGACCATGAGTGAGCTATGATCTCCTCATATCTCTATATCTGTATGCTCAATACAAACCATTAGGCATACATCTCATATATGAATTGAAATATTTGTTCCAATGCCTCTAAATGTTCCTTAATCTATTTGGATATAGGATTCATGTCTTCAAGATCACAAAATCCACTCTCAATGGAAGCCAACTATTTCGTTTTTAGTAAAATTTGTCACAAAATTTCATATAAAGGATGATGTTAAAATCCTCCCTCCCCAAAATCATGAAATAGTTGATGAATACATTCTTTTTTAACATGAAATATTTTTAAGGGAGTTTTGATGACCAATGTATGAATCTTCCACCAAATCAACCTATTTTATTTCTAATCCTCGTCTATATCTTCTATAATGGGTAAGTAGGAAGGATAAATAGATGCATGAGTTAACGATGAGGCGGTAGAGGAGGCCCCATATGTTCTTCATTCAATGGGGGTATTAAATTTTGCTTGTGATGAATGGAAAAATTCCTCAACTGATTTTTCACCACATATGGGATACTCATTACTAAGATAAGGATGCTTCTATGAAGGATCAATTGGGTCTTGAATCACTTCCATTATTTCTATGGAAAGGGATTTTGGTGAGGAAAATGTTTTTCCAAATGGAGGACCATTCTATTCAGCATTCCACCCAGGAAGGCTTATACACAATCTTGTGAATAACCATGTGATAGAAAGACAGAGGTTATTGTCGATAGAATAATGTTCTCATCATTGGTATCTTCATGAACCAGTATCATACAAAACTAGAAGATGATGCCAAGGTTTCAATATCTCCTCATGCTAGACGAAGGAAGAGTTTAACCCTTTGGATGTTGCTGAACTGCAGAGTGAACCAATTAGGGGTATACAGTTCACATATTATCAACTCATTCATATTGTCAGTAATAACCCCATCCCGAAGGGAGATCTTGTATGACCTTTCATCAAGAGTGTCTCCTATATTTTCAACAATTGGCATGACCGGTGCATGATAAGGGGTGAAATAAAAATGATCATATCATCTTAGAATATAAAAAACCTTTTCATGGCCTAAAGACATGGCCTCAACCCTAGATATGTCTATAAAACTGAATCAAAATAAGTCACAAGGGATCCTGGTGGTATTGTGGTATCTGTAGCAGTTGAAATGATCACATATCTAGCTGAATAAGCACTATAAAGGACCACCCATCATATAAGATATATTTCCCATGTAGATGTGGCCTAAGAGCTAGTAAAGTCATGAAAGAGTCTACCCCACCAAATGGAAGAGTCATCCCTCTAATAGTTGTGCTATCATAACCAGCGTACTGACTCGGATTCTTGAGCACATGTCCCCACCCGGGAAAGCCACCCATTTAGGAACATGGTCATGAAGCTTACGAACCTAAGGATTGGTGACATATCTATGTTAACTTAGTATCTACATGAGGTATGATTTCTAGCTTCCAGGATTTCTAATTACAAAAAAATGTTGTCATGAATCTTCCGGTAAGGGAACAAGTGAGGGAATATAGTGGTTGTCCAAGTTTCACAACGGTAGAGGAAAATCATAATCCAATAATTAAAAGAAATGAGTGAGAGCATGTTCAGATCCTTCTTTAAATTTTGATTCACCATATTAGTAATATCCCTCACCAAGACTAGAGTTTTTGTGGAGCCATCCAAGACGTTTGTGGTAGGAAGTAATTCCTCCTAAATTTCATTAATGGGGGATATCCTGCCCAATCGATAAATATCTCCAAGGCTGATTCCTAGTTCACTATGGGAAAAATTAAACAAAGTGGTACTAGGGGACTAATGGCTAACCAGTTCTTATAAAATAATAGACTGATGATAAAAAATAAACTGAGAAACCCATACCTCTTCTTAATGAGATAATTTCAAACAGCTCTCCCTAAACCGGAATGGTCATGCCCATTCATTAAAAACTTTCCACCAGGAAAAAAATCCCATTATAAGTTCTATCCACCACCCTAGTTGTTAAATATAGAGAGAAATATGGTCGGGTGGCTTTGAGTAATGGGATGGTGGAAAAAATCGTAGCCATCATGACCTAGAGGGGAGTTTATCATCAAATAAGACTACACCTGAGACTGTGTTATGAACAGTTTTCCATCCATATAATTCATCATCGGAATGAAATCAAGGGAAGTGTATACCCAGTGGTAAGGATGATTTTTTTCTAGGGAAGGGATGCCATCATCATCTAGAATCTCAAATCCATATAAGGGAAGTTTATCTAATAAAATATAATTCTGAAGTTGGAATGGGAGAGCCCATTTTAGATCCTTGTTATCATAATTCCAGAAATATCAGAGGTTATCATTGTGGTTTATAGAAATCATGTATCTATGATTATATATAAAAGCGGAAGTGTGACGAGATCCATAATCCATATGAACAAAACTATTTGAAATATATGAGAAAGATGAAAACAAAATATTTCCCAAATAAATGAATAAATTCTAGAACCCTCATTAACATCACATGAATAGTCAGATGATTTGAGATCATACAAAGTAATAATGAATCAACGATCTCTTAATGATCTCAGAGTCCGCGTGAATCGTCAAGACATCTCATAACTAATCAACTGGCTACAAGACTCATTATCATGTGACCTTAACATGGTTATGTGATTCACATAATAGTAAATTTGTCATGTGGCTGAGTCAGCAGATCTTGTGACACCTTCAAATAATATTGTGCAACCATATAGATAAGGTAGTTTTTTTTACCAAATATGGATTCATGGTTAGTTTTAATGAGCTATGTAAAAAGGAGTTATTTTGAAGCACTTCTTGCAAAAAGGTCTTGTAAATGGATCTCATGATCAGTTCTTGTGGGAATTATTATGAGTGGGTCACATGATGAAGGAATATCGTAAGAGATATGATAGTTAGGTATCTGATGAATGATCCTCCCTCTACTCCCCTATTTATATGATCTTCCATGAAATACCAAATATCACCCAAAATACCGTGAGTCTTCTAATACACTGATTTAAGACCACACCAAAGCCTCAGGAATAAATTTTCCTTACTCGTAATCAACCCCTTGTCCCCAAAAACGTTGCTCCTAAGGGGGGCACCTATTAACGCCCGATAAAGGAGAATTATATAATTCAAAAAGGGATATATCCCTGAATATGTGTATTATTTTACCCTCAAATAAAATGAATAATAGGTGGCCAAGACACACATATCATGTAATCTATAATAGGATACAAAATTGTGTGAACTTTAGACTGTCATATGGATGATTATGTATAGTGCATAACCTAAAGGGAGATCAGATGAATCCCCTTTAAAATCCATCCTGGTTCTTGTGAAATCGTTTAAGATACTCTCTTATCATGAAGGGGTTTCTATATGAGTCCCCTAAGACACATGACTTGTCAGCTGGTGGGTTCCTAATAAACCATCCCATAATACTTCTAAAATTAGGAGAAAATATCCAAAATATGGGATCCTCTTGTGGTCTTAAACCTTCAAATAATGTGACCATGTGGTTTGAAGGACGTCATGGAAGCCCTGGCGATATATCTTCCTTCTCACACCGGATCCTACCAGTGTGTCACCCTCATTGCACAAAAGACCTTGGACATGTCTAGGAAGTCTTGCGCTCCCCTTTCAGCTCTAAATAAAAACATAAGAGTTGTCCATGATAATGATAATTCATCATCACAGGATGCTTTTTTGGTTACGTGACGTATAACCTATGGGGAGAGTGTTTGTCTTCGATAACAATCATGAAAATTCACGATATCCCCAAATGTTTTGAAATAAACATATAAATAAAAAAGTTAAATTATGTGAGATTCTTGTGAGGGGAAGATATGCTGATATTATGAGAATAAAGTTATTTTATATGTTCAGTCACCATTTATCACATGATTCCCCCATCAACAGGTCATCTTTATCTCACGAAGGCCCTGTGGAAGGCCACTATTATCTCACAGAAGGTCCCAAAAAAAGAATCTAAGATCGCATGAAATACATTTGACATGAATATTGATCTCATGAAAATCCCTATAAATGTAGTCTTTCTATTGTGAAATCCCCTTAAAATGTCAACAGGATTAGGAAAGACCCCTTTCATTGGAAAAAATCTAATAAATGTTGAATTGATGGTATGGTCTTGTGGTCGCTGAAAATCATGTTACACCTGTGGCAGGATTTCATGAAGTGTGTGACAACAATGTCCTATAAAGAATCCAACCTAGATTGGTAGGATACACAGAGCACAAGTTATCATATAATCAGGGTGGGAAGGATTATATACCCCCACCCCCAATAAAAATAATGATCTTTAGATCCACACATTGACACACCCATGCATCGGAGAGAACTTCTCAGAGCAGATAGTCACACGATCATAAGGTCCCCCACTAGGTAAAAATCTGGGGAATGACCTATAAGATTGTGAAACATGGATAGGTCCATTGAGTGATCACTCATATTTCACTGGATTGAATCCTGGTGGGTTATGAGAAGGACATTCCACATATCTAATGAATTATACAAGACCAAAATGAGCTAACACTAAACAAATCTAAAGAACATATGCAATGAAATCTATAATAACAACTAAAAGATGGGATACTTATACAAGGAACATATACACTCGTCCTTATGTTCTTCACACGACTCATCCAGATCTTGCAACAGAAATAAGACATGTTTCCCCAAGCCATACGACATCCCCTTGACATACCATTTGGATCTTGAAATTTCCTCTGAACACTTCAAGTATGTAATAGGATTCCCTCTAGGGATGCCACTTGAGTCTCGATATATCCTTTAGACAAACCATCTGGATATTGCGATAACCTCTTGAACTTTATCCCAAGTTATGTGGTGATACTAGTGTGTGTTAGATGAGTCTTCCAAACCCCTCTGGGCTCACCAACCATATCTCACGACACCTTTCATGCATGCCACCCAGATCTTGTGAAAACACCAAGATACGCCAACCTAGATCATGTGATTCATTCCAGACAAGTCATCCAATGTCTCACAATGTCCTCCAGAAAAGTTAGTAGATATCAAGCAATTCTTTTTGGACAAGTCAGCCGAGGTCTCGGGATGTCCTCTGGATAATTCATCCAAGGTCATGTGATGTCCTCTGGGCAAGTTAGTCAAGATCCTGTGATAAAATCTGGAAAATTCAAAAGATATAATTCAATGGTCTCTTGGACAAGTCTGTCAGGTCTTGCGATATACTCTAGGAAAGTTATCCTTGATCAAGCTAAGGTCTCCAGAAAATCCGTTCGGATTATACAACGTCCCTCATATTAGTAAAATGAATCTTTTGATTGTCTTTTTATTTTCCTGAAATACAACTAGACGTGTCCAGATATCCTTTGATATGTCAGCAAAAAATCAAGTCATGCTAGGAAGAAAATCAGGTAGGTCATGCAGACAACCAGGCCAGATTAAGTAAGCATTTCTGGACATGATCATCTTGTCTAGCCTCCATATAAGGGAAACCCTAGTTTGTTAGCCACAATCATTGGCACCATATTATATTACCTCCATATTAGGGATCTAATATTTTGTAATACCTAATCAACTAAACTACGATCAATATGATTCATGTCATAACCAAGATACGTTGGATTCATTCCTATAGAACGAGCTCCATATCAAACATCCAAATGGATATCCTAGCAAATAATTCTTGCATCCTTAAGTAATGATACAGATTAATTTCTATCCCTTGTTTCTCACACCATGCATAGATTATGTGAGATTAGGGAGTTGCAATGATTATATCATTCTCTTAGGGAAACTTGAGAATATAATCCTTGATAAGTAGATTAATATGATATGTCTACTAATATTCAGGAAACCTCAATGTGTAAGATCCAATCAGGGGCATACTATGATATGTATGGCAATATTAGGGTGGCCTCAGCATGTAAGACCCAATTAAACTAAACTATGATGACTCTGATTCTTTCCATATCCAGGATACGTAAGACACCTTCCTAAGGCCCGTGATTTGTATCAAACATCTGAAGGGTCGTCCCAGCACATAGGTCTTGAATCCGTAAGTAGTGAGATGAATTACTTGTTATCCCTTGTTTCTCACACTGAGAGTAGATCACCTAGGCTTAGGGAGTTACAATGATCATATCATTCACACAAGGAAATACCCTCTTGTAAGCCCTAATCAGCGACATAATATGATATGTTCCCAATATAAGTGTAACCTTATTGTGTAATCCCCGATCATCAGCATACTATGATATGTCACCTATATTAATGAAACCTCATAATGTAATCCCCAATCAATCTAAACTATGAGAACTCTGATTCCTACTATAACCAGGATATGTAGGATTCCTTCCTAAGGCCCGAACTCAAATGTTCATTATAATGACCCAAAGTTTTATTAATGTAAATACCATTCTTATAATTATGTCATATAAAATCACATTAGGAAAAAAATTCACATCATGCTTAAATGAATTACTAAATACTATGTGACCTTTATAGACTATTCCTGAACATAATTTGTTCACTTCTATGTTTTGAATTTCAAAAATATGACATACATGGTTGTGATCCATAAGATATTTGGAATATGATAGGACAAACTTAATTTGGTGAATAGTAACTTACCCTTATAAATAGTAATGTTACCCTTATGAATAGTAATATGAACCTTATGAATAGCCAATCATCCAAGAGAATTTTAATCATACCAATGATAGTATAAATAAAATATATCCATCTTATAATTGATAATATGATATAATTATATAAATGTTTAAATAAATAAATATTTTAAAAATTATTAATTAAGTGTTGGTATTCTTATAACACATAAATATTTTATGATTAATTTAAAAGAAAATGTATTTTAACAAAATTTATTCTTGAATTAATATTTCTTGTCTTATGATTTTAATATACTTTTATCAGACCTTAAGGAATTTTTCAAAGTATTATAAAATCAGTTATAATTTTAAAATTTGTATTTTCCAAGTAAATGATGTTTTTAATTAAATATTAAATTAGTCATATTTAGAAAATTATTTTCATAAATTAGAGTTAATTTTTTAAGTATGCGCATTTAAAAATTGTTATGGTGAATTTTTGGTATTTTTTCTAAAATACTTGAATTTTGTATGAATAGTAAAATATGATAATTTATGATAAATGCTAAAAACCTGAATTTTTTAGTCATTATTGAGTCATGTATGATGTAAGTGACCATTTTTAGAACTCACATGCACAAATAACTATATTTAGTCATAAGAATTCTCACTATTTCTTGTATTGAGAAAAATAATAAACTAATGATTAAAATAATAAGTAAACACCCCTCTACTCCATTATAAATACCACACCTCACACCACTAAATCATTTATCCTTGCCTATATTCTTCCCAATAATCTTACCTATTACCTCCCCCATGTCCAGGATCTCTTGGTCTCATCAAAATACCAAGCCTGGGTGCATTGAGGAGGATCTTAAGAGGAAAATTTAAGAGGTAAATCCTCTATCTTTTCATTTAATATCCTTTCAATTTCAATTTCTTTTATTATTATCTCATCACCTCCCTTTATCAAAATGGGATGATAAATCCAGTACCTTACATATACTATAATTATATCATGTTAATGTTATATCCAATATTAAACTCCTCCCTCCCTCTCTCTTATCTTAAAAATGAAATCGTCCCTCATGAAGTGTCAATTTATCGACATCGTGGGTGATTAATTTTCATTTTACATAAATGACTTCAAGACTATTAATAAAAAATTAAATGGTTAAAAAATATTGTAAAGCTTATTTTTTAACCCCTTTTATGTTCTGTAACTAACTTATACACATAATAGTAAATGATAAAACAAAACAAGTTCATTGTGATCAAAACCCGCTAAAAAACGTAAAATGATCATCATTAGATTTTATCTAATGAATCATCCTCATGGTATATAACCAATTCCTTAATAAGATTATTTAAAATTCTAATATCGTTAACAACATATAAAAACAATTCTTTATTTTTATCCATGTCTTACATGAACTTCCCTTCATGTATACAAGTGAACCGATCATGAAAACTAAGAAAATGAGCATTCCAAAACAAAGAATTTAGACTCTATAACTCATCCAAATGAATATAAAAGAACATAATAAAACCATAATGAATATTATTCATTTAATTTTTTTTTAATTTTTAACTAATTAATATAATGTTATTATATAAGATATTAATTTGAAATAATATTTTGGACAAAATGAAAGGGGATTTCTCTAACCCAACTCTCTTTCTTTGGGTTTTCCCTCTTTCAACCCATTTTCAGTATAGTTATTCCTTAAAAATTATTTCTTAATATTTATATTATCTTTTATGGAATATACATTTTTTCTACTATATTTTCTCAAAAACATAATGTCTTCCAATATAAATCTTTTTCAAAACACAACTTTTACTTCTAACTCAAGGTCGATAATTCTTATATCAGGTATGTTGTTACCCCTTTCATTTAAGAAACCAAAGATTATGAATGTATGCTTATGAGATGAAACCCATTCCTTTACATTGGTTATTTATTTTCATTATTGATATTTTTCTCTATTTCATGCATGATAATGTGAATGTTATGATGTGACTGGTGCACCCAAAATTATATAGTGCTCCAATGCATTGGGTAATGTGAAGAACCTCATGTGTAAAGTGAAATATGTGTAAACATCATGATAGATTTATTCCCAACTATGTGTGGTAGTTAACCACTAAGACATGATGATTCATTTTTATGCATTTCCACATTCCAAGTCTTCTCTTAATGCTTTCTCTCATGATTATGATCTTATGCATATGTTATGATGATAATGATTATGCTCACCCCATGTTATATTGTTTCATGTTCTTATATATCATATTACTAGACTTTTAGATCACCCATTTTTTATGTATATCATCAGGTGACTACTTGTACTTAGTATAATTCAAGGTCCAATAAGAATCTTGAGAATAAATAATTAGATAAATGTTTATGTTTTATTTTGGAAATGTTATGTATGGTCTTAGTTTTCCAAAGACACTAAACCTTTGGATACTTGATGTGTAATGAATTTGTATTGTCTATATTTAAAATGATGTAAAATTACTATAAGAAAAATAAAGGTCACTATAGTTGTTATTATATGGAGGTTTATTTAATATGGGAATTAGGATTAGAGAACCTTAGTGAAAACTTTTAGTATGAGACTAAGTATAAGTAAGAACCCGAGAAGAATTTCAAAATGTAGGGATCCCACAAGATATGACTTTAGAATTAATTTCGCAGAGGAATAAGTTATATATTCATGACTTGTTGAGTAATGTTTTTTTCTTACCTTTTATATTTAATAAAATGGTAGGAACCATGAGATACTAGACTAATAAATTGTGTGAGGGATAGTGTATTGATTGCCCGAACGACATCCTCAAAGATTTGGGAAGTGGAGTTCAAACATTCATGGTGATGCTTACCCATATATCTCAGGTTATGAACTATAACCTAAAAAATTTGGAACTTCATTCTTCACCTAAGAGGGAGGAATTGGCTATCAATTTTTTTATTTGGAAATGACCAGTAAAGTTTGGTGGATATTCTAATCTAGTAGTTACAGAAGAGTGGGTTAACTCTATGTAGAAGATCTTTCATATGCTTCACTATTGTGATATGGAGAAGGTGAATCTTTATATTTATTGTCTATGTGTAGAGGCTTGTTAATGTTGAGCTTTGATTAGGAACACCATTCCAATGGACGAAATTGAAGAGGTGGAGTGGGAGGACATTAAGATAATTTTTATTAATAAGTATTTCCCTCAAACTCTTCAAACTAAAATGAAGACAGAATTCATTGAGCTGAATAAAAAGTAAGGAGAATATTTCATGTAATATGAAGTAAATTTCATAAGGATTTCAAGGTACACTTCATGTTTTTTTATCAACAATGATACAAAAATTAATATATTCATTATTAGTTTAAAACCACGCCTTCAAAAGTATATTTCAATTCGAGAGTTTAGAAGTTATGAGGAAGTTGTTAGATGTGATCTAAATGTGGGTATAAATTTTGTAGAATGGTCCCATGGATATGGTGATGAGAAATGAAATATGAATTTTCAATATAGAGGGTCTAATAAAAAAACTGTAAAGAAAAATCAACCACCCACATGTCAAAAATGTATAAATAAGAAACATAGTAACTACCTCAAAGGGGTGGGGAAATGCTTTAGATGAGCAAGAGAAGTCCATAAAGCTCATGAATATTTAAAATATATGAAAAGTATGGAAAATGTGGTGGATTAAAAGAGATAACCATCCATAATCAAAGGGTATAACTGTAGGGAGAAAGGGCACTGTGTAAGCCAGTGCACTAAACCTTGAATTATTGGGGGTAATTAGCATCACCAGCCACCAAAGCCAAATGAGAAAGGGAAGTCTTATTCAATAACTACTACCAAAGTGGATCAAGAAAATGAATTCATACAAGGTACACTTCATATTCACTCAATAATGGAAAAAGTCTTATTTGCTTCTAGTTCTATGCATTCCTTTATATCTCTCATTTTTTAGAACTATTGAATTGAAGACTCGAAACATTGAAGTAGATATATCCATAAAAATACCTAGTGGTGAAATCATTGAAACCCAAGTGTTGGACACTTCACGTGTTGGAGTATGTGGGAATAATATTCCAGAAAATCTAATGATACTTTCCTTGGTGGAACTCAATGCTATATTGGAGATGGATTGGATATCTTTATATAGAGTGCATATAAATTGTTAGGAAAAGAAAATATATTTTCATAATCTAAACCATCCCATGCTCCTCTACAAATTCAGGTAAGATCGTGAATCTCCTTTGAAAAATCCTTCAATTGTGTGGGTTTTGATTCCATGTGAATAGGCATACCTCACTCAAATGGTTGCATCAAAGGAAGTTATCCACCTAGGGGAAACTCTCATCGTGAGGTAATATAGTGGTGTATTTTCTGAAGAGATACTAGGACTACCCCCCAGATCATGAGATAGATTTCTCAATATAACTCATACTCAAAGATACTCATATCTCAAAGTGTTCCTATAGTACGACACCTATCAAACTGGAGGAGTTAAATAAGAAACTGCAAGATCATTTGTAAAAAGGGTTTGTACGCCCAAGTGCATCACCTTAGGGTGTGTCAGTGCTCTTTATCAAGAATAAGTATGGACCAATGAAGCTATGTATTGATTATCAGGAAATCAAAAATATCTCCATAAAGAACAAGTATCTTATTCCAAGGATTAACGAATTGTTTGATTAGTTTGGAGGAGCTCATTACATCTCAAAGTAGGATCTGTTCTGGATATCATTAGTTAAAGGTGAAGATGGGAGATATTCAGAATATTTCCTTCCATACAAGGTATATGAAATATGATTTTTTGGTGATTCCCTCTGACTTACTAATTCCTCTACAATATTCATGGATTTTATGAATAGAGTCTTTAGACATTACATCAAAATTGTTGTGGTAGTGTTTATTTAAGACATTCTCATCTACACCAAGTACAAGGAGGAACATGGATGACATTAAAGAATTGTGTTGGTGACATTGAGGAAGAAGAATTTGTATGCCATGTTTAGAAAGTGTGAATTTTGGATGTAGTAAGTCATGTTCTTGTGAAATGTGATCACAAGTGAGGGACAATCTATGGACCCTTCAAAAACCAAGGAAATTGAGGAATGGACCAGACCCACTACTATCACAAAAATACACATTTTCGTTCCTTATCAGGATATTTTCGATGTTTTATGAGAAATGTATCATGATTTTCAATCCCACTAATTAACTTAAAAATGAAAGGTTTAAAGTATGTCTAGATGGAATAATGTGAGGAAGGATTCAAGGAGCTTAATAAAATGTTGATCACTGCACTTGTACTAACATTACTGAAAAGTGGAGACAGTTTTGTGATATATAGTGATGCTTCCAATAAAGTCTTGGGTTGTGTACTCATGCAAAATGATAATCTGATATCCTACTTCTCAAAAAGTTTAAATACCCATGATTATTACTACACTATGAATGATATAGAGCTAGAAGCTATGATTTTTGCCTTGAAAATAGTGTGGCATTACCTATATGGTGAGAAGTCTGACATAGATACCAATTAAAAGAGCCTAAAGTATATATTCAAAAAAAAGATATCAACATACATCAAATGAGATGGGTAGAGATGATTAAAGACTATGATTTCTCTATTCACTATAATCCTGGAAAAGAGAACAAGGTAGATGGTTCTCTAAGAAAAAAATAACATGTAACCTTATCCATGTTGGAGATTGAGAAAGACCCTATATTAAGGGATATGAAAAGGATGGATTTGGAAATCATAATGGTATGGAATAAATCCTACCTTTCCCAAATTATTTCTAAACCATCTATCCATGAGAATATCAAGGATGCACAACAGGATGATACAGAGTTGCAAAAGAAGGTGAATGTAGTAAAGGAAGGGAAGCTATAAGAGTTTCATATTGATGATGATGGTGTAATTTGGTTTGGAATAAGGCTTTGTATGCCATCATCACTAGGGATAAAGAAGGATCTATTGGACAATGAAAATAGATGAACTTTCTCTATCCATCCTGGTAGCACCAAGATGTACCGTGATCTCCAAGAGCACTTCTGGTGGGATAACATGAAGAAAGATATTGTGGAATATATCACAATGTGGTTGATATTTCAACAAGTTAAAGAAGAGTGAAAAAAGTCCAAAGAGATGATGCAACCATTTCCTATACCCATATGGAAATGGGATAATGTCACCATAGACATTCTCATGGGACTCCTGAAGACATCCAAAAGAAATAATGTGATATGGGTTGTGTTGGATAGACTCACTAAGACTTTTCACTTTATCTCTATTCAGGACGATATCTCACTTGAAAAACATAATAATATATATGTGAAGGAATAAGTGATACTACATGGGGTTCCACTCTTGATTATCTTTAATTGTGATCCCAGTGTCACATCTAAATTCTGGAGGATTCTCCAACATTCCTTGAGCTCTGAATTGAATTTCAACATGGCTTATCACCCCCAAACTGATGGCCAATCTGAAAGGGCTATTTTGATGCATGATGATATTCTAAGATCCTGTTCATTTTAATTCAGAGGTGGATAGGATTAGAATATCCAATTGGTTTTGTTCTCATACACCAATATCTCCCACTTGAGTATTTTGATGGCTACATATGATTCCTTATATGGGAAGTGATGTAGAACTCCAACCTGTTAGGATGATGTTAGAGATATAAAGATACTTGGACCTAATCTTGTACAAGAGATGGAAGAAAAGGTTCAAGACATCCAGAAACATATCAACATTGCTCAGAGTTGGTAAAATAGTTATGCTAACAATTGTCGAATGGACTTGGAGTTCTATGTTGGAGATAAAGTCTTCCTTCAAATAACACCGTAGAAGAGACTCATGTGGTTTGGAAAGAAAGAGAAGTTAAGCCCAAGGTACATTTGCCCCTTTTAAATCCTTGATCGTGTAGAAACCATGGCCTATTGACATTCACTTCCACCGAATATGGCATAATATCCTGATATGTTCCACATATCACTCTTGAGGAAGTACATACCAGATCCCACACATGTACTAAACTCAGAGGTACTACAGCTGGAAAATTATCACTCTTATGAAGAGCATCCATTAAAGATTTTAGATCGAAGAGATAAGGTTATACACAAAAAGACAACACATCTTGTCAAAGTGTTGTGGAGGAACCATAAGTATGAATAAGTAACTTAGGATCTGAAGGAGGGGATGAAGGAGAAGTACCCTCACCTGTTTTTTTAAAATAAATTGAGGGCTAAATTTTAGAAGGGGGGAAGAATGTAATGACTCAAAGTTTTTTTAATATAAATTCCCTTCTTATAATTTTGTTGCATAAAATCACATTAGGAAACACAATTCCACATCATGCTTAAATGAACTACTAAAAACAATGTAACCTTTGTAGCCTGCTCGTTAAACATAATATTTTCACTTCTGTGTCTTGAATTTCAGAAATTTTATATACACGGTTGTGATTAATAATATATTTAGAGTCTTATAGGACAAACATAATTTTTAGTCAATAATAACTTACCCTTATGAATAGTTATGTTACCCTTATGAACAGTAATTTGACCCTTATGAATAGTAAATGGGTAAAGTGAATAGTAATCCTACCAATGATAGTATAAATAAAATTTATTCATCTTATAAGTTACAATATTATATAATTATATCATAGTATAAGAAAAACAATATTTTAAAAATTATTAATTAAGTGTTGGTATTTTTATAAGACATAAATATTTTATGAATAATTTAAAAGAAAATTTATTTTCAGAAAATGTATTCATAAATTAATTTTTTTTTGTCTTGTGATTTTAAGATAATTTTATGAGACCTTAAGTAATTTTTCAAAGTATTATAAAATCAGCTATAATGCTAAAATTTGCATTTTCCAAGTAAATGATGATTTTAATTAAAAATTAAATTAATCATATGTATACAATTATTTTCATAAAGTGGAGTTTATTTTTTAATTCTACACATTAAAAAATGGTTAAGGTGAATTTTTTGTATTTTTCTAAAATACTTGAATTTTGTGAATAGTAAAATACGATAATTTAGGATAAATGATAAAAACCTAATTTTTTGTGTCATTTTTAAGTCATGTATGATGTAAGTGGCCATTGGTTAGTAATCACATGCACTAATTACTATATTGAGTCAAAATATTCCTCACTATTTCTTGTCTTTAGAAAAATAATAAACTAATGATTAAAATAATAAGAAAACATGCCTCACCTCCATTATATATATCACCCCTCGCACCCTCTTCTCCTCACACCTCTCAAGATTTGATACTTGCCTATATTCTACCCAATACGCTTCCCTAGTCCCTCCCCCATGTCCAGGAGCTCTTAGTCTCATCAATTGACCAAGACTAGGAGCCTTGAGAAGGATCTTAAGGGGAGAATTCAAGGGGTAAATCCTCTTTCTTTTCTTTTAATTTCCTTTTAATTTCAATTTATTTTCTTATTCTCTACTCACATACCTTCATCCAAATGGTATGATAAGTCCATTACCTTATATATACAATTTTTATATCATGTTAATGGAATATATAACATTAAACTCCTCCCTTTGTCTCTCTTATCTTAAAAATGCAATTGTCCCTCATGAAGTGTCAATTTACTGACATCATGGGCGATGAACTTTCATTTTCAATAAATTTCCATAAATGCCTTCAAGGATGTTAATAAAACCATTAAATGGTTGAAAAAATATTTTAAAGTGTATTTTTTTAACCCATTTAATGTTCTAGAATGAACTTACACAAATAATACTAAATGATAAAACAAAACAAGGTCATTGTGATAAAAAACTGCCAAAATTAACCTAAAACAATCATCATTGACTTTTATCTAATGAATCATCCTCATGGTTTATAACCAAATCATATATGAGATAAATTGAAATTTTGGAATATCATTAACAATATATAATAACAATTCTTGATGTTTATCCTCATCTTACAGGAACTTTCATTCATGTATTCAAGTGAACCGATCATGGAAACTAAGAAAACGAACACTCTCGAACAATGAATTTAGACTCTATAACTCATCAAAAGGCCAATAAAACAAGATAATAAAACCATAATGAATCATATTAATGTATAAAAGGTTCATTAATTGTTTATTAATGAATATAATGTGATTATATTGGATATTAATACAAAGTAATATTTTGGACAAAAGGTAAGGGGATTTCACAAACCCAAATCTCATTCTTTGGGTTTTCCCTCTTTCACCCCATTTTTAGTATGGTAATTCCTTAACAATAATTCCTTAATAATTATCGTATATTTTATGGGATATAAATTTTTTCTTCTAGAGTTTATGATAAACATAATGTTTTCCAAAAGAACTCTTCTTTCAAAACACACCTTTTACTTCTAACTCAAGGTCGATGATTCTTATATCAAGTATGTTATTCCCCCTTTCATTTGGTAACCCAAATTTTATGAATGTATTCTTATGAGATTAAACTAATTCCTTTCTAGGGTTTATTTATGTTCATGATTAATATATGTTCTATGTGGCATGAATGATAATGTAAATGTTATGATGTGATGGGTGCACCTTGAAATATATAGCACTCCAATGCATTGGGTAATGTGAAGAACCTCATGAGTAAAGTGAAATATGCATGAACATGATGATAGCTTTGTTCACAACTATGTGTGGCAGTTGACCACTAATACATGATGTTTCATTTTTCTATATTTCCACATTTCAAGTCTTCTCTTAATTCTTCCTCACACAATTATTATGTTAGGCTTATGTTGTGATGATAATGATTATACTCACCTCTTGTTATATTGTTTCATGTTCTTATATATCCTCTTATTGGGATTTTATCTCACCCCTTTTTTATGTATATAATCAAGTGATTACTTGTAATTTGGATAATTCAAGGACCAATAATAAGCTAGTTTTCCAAAGACACTAAAACTTTGGATCCTAGATGTGTAATGAATTTATGTTGTTTATCATTAAAATTATGTAATAATAACGTAAAAAAAGAAATGTTGCTATAGTCATCCACCTGTGTGTAAGTCCATCCATGTTTCTGATACTCCAACAATCAAGACCCAATATATCTCATGGGTTGGTCATCCTTCCTCATCCACTAGAAGATTGAGAAGTCAACTGAACAACGATGACTCTAATTCCTTCCATAAAAGGATAATTATAATTCCATACTAACACTCAAGATCCATATTAAACATCCAAATCGATGTCCCGTCACATAATTCTAATATCCATATGTCGTGGGACTAAGTACATGATATCCCTTATTTCCTAGACCGATCATGGATCATGTAGGATTAAAGAGTTTTAATGATCACTTCATTTGAATCATGAGTCTTTAACAGTTAGGAAAACATCATTTTATAAGCCCTAATTAGGGTTATTATATAACTTCCCCTATATAAGGGTATCTACCTAGGGAAAGTTCCAATGGTGTAACTAAACTTTGAGAACTCCAATTTCTTATATAACCAAGATAGGTAGGAGGCCTCCTTGAGGTTCAAGTTCAAATATTTGGTTCCTAAGTTACCTCATATATATATCCTTTCCTTATTATTTTATTCTGAATAGGTTTAATGGACTACATGGGTTTTGATTCCTATTATAAAATAGGAATCATAGGATTCATTATAATGGCTCAATCCCATCCTCATAATATTAACTTCCTCCTTGTATAACAATAATCTTTGGAGTTACTTATTATATAGATTTAATATATAATCATCTACCCATCAATGGGAAATGTATTAATAAGCTCAGATACATACAAATGAAATCACTAATAGTATCCCCCTTTTGCATATAAAAGAATATAACCTATGATCATTTTCTTTTGGTAACTGGTCTCATATAGGTATTAGGAAGAGATTCTTGAAAATATATTAAATCTATAATAGAGTCCCACAGTATAAAAAAATTCTCCCTAAAAGGTTGTGATGAGTCTGACCTCTCATCCTCCCAACCGATGTGACTTAACAAGTGTCTTTCGGTCTAAAACCCCAAAGGATTTCCTACCTTTCAAAAAAAGGTCCTTACCTAGTTATGGATGTGGGATCCATTGGGATTTTCCATTATAGATAAAAAAAGATTAGCCATAATTTAATGATTTTACAAGATATTGACCCCCCCCCCCCCACAATCAAACTGTCAAGCCAAGCTATATACATCATTCTGATGAAAAAATGGGGAGCCTAACATGATATCATTCAACTATGGCATCTCTTGGAAAGAAGAAAAGGATAAACTGTCATTTATCATTGAACCATATTGTTACTATCATATGAGTGGTCCCATATATTTTCCCCTAGAAAAATATTCTATTGCACGTAACTCTTAATGAGAATCTAATCTCACCCTTATTTTGTTTCTTTTCACTAGGATATGAACAATAATTTTTTAATGATTTCAAGGATGATAAATGTTTTCTATTAATAAGTTTTGTGTTTTATTCCCAATGTAAAATGGTTATACCATATGTCTATAGTTCTACAAGATTACTAAACTGATCAGTACTTTAGGATTATATCCCTTGTATCTTTTCTAATGTAATAAAATATACAATAATTATGGGTTACTGTAGTTGGGATTGTTAAATTTGTTATCATGGGATAATTAGAAGAAACTTTGAGAACTAGATTTATGAAAACATATATTAGGGAACATGACCCTATTATCGAATTTTAGGATATTTCTAATTATAGGATAATGTAGTAAATTTTTTGTTAAGGTAGATATAATGTTCCTTTTTCTATAAATACATTCCTATATATATTGTGAGTGGATGTGGATTTAGAATAGATTAATCTAGGGGTAATAACCCCAAAAAGGAGTTGGTTGAGTATATTACACCCGTCATTATGGTTCCCAGTTAGTGTTCCCTTATAGTGCACCATGTTTTATAATCTCAATAGATATGCTTTGGTTAATTTAAATTTTTCTTAAAAATACTTATGAAGAATTTGAAAATATTTTTATGATTTAAATACATTCCCAAGAAACCATGTTTATAATTATTAGATTAACAATGAATAAATTTTCAATTTATATTAATTTTTAAATCATATTTGGAATTATATATTTTTATTAAAAATGATATAATATAATCTGGTATATTTCATTATATATAAGTGTTTCTTGGAAGAAATAATGGTACCAATACTCGTGGTGACTATATAAATTTCCCTATAGAGAAGGCCAATAAAACTAGTGTTAGAGTCGAGAATATCATAACCATATAAGGGAAGTTGACCTAGTTTATGTCCAATAAGATTGAACATATGGAAAAACATGGTTTTACATAGTATAAAGAACCTATATTCGATTGTTTCATGATATATAAGCCTTCATATTTTAGTGGGACTAAAAATCTAGTGGTAGCTAAGAAATGAATTAAGTCTCTTGAGAATATATTTCTATATTTGGGATGTGATGTGAGGGAAAAGGATATATTGGGAGTATATTTATTTTAATTCAATTATAATCAATGGTGTTCAATGATCCAAAATACTAGAGAGGAAGAATAAATCAAATATAAAAAATTGAGATCCATTAAAGTAACATTTTTTGATAAATACTTTCCTTATGAAAATCAAACTGAAATTAAGAGAAACTTTATCATCTTAAATAAAAAGGAATAATAAAGTGTTGTGGGTTGTTATAATACCTTTAAAACACTACCCAAGTATTTTATATATTAAATACATAATAATAAAATAAATATTAAACATTTATTTTAATAACGTAAGATAATTCTCTAAAGGGAACTAGTTTCTGAAACATTTTCAACATATGATGAAATAGTATTATGTGCCATCAAAATAGAGATGGAATTTTTTAGATCCTATATATTCAATGGAAATAAATAAAATAATATGTCTTTTTAACTCCAAGAAAAATTGAATGTATAAACTAATAATAATAATATGGTGTAATTTTCATCATGTGAGAATTATGGAAAGAAACGTCCACAAAAATGATTGAAGGATAAGGGAGTTTGTTAAAAGTGTGTAGATAAGGTTCATCAAGATAATGAATGTAAGGATAAAAAATATATAACTTATATCTAGTGTTTTAGCTATAATGAAATGGAAAATTATTCAAACTAATGTCCCAACAGTCAAGGGAACTTACCATAGAAGATGTCAAGGGGAGAAGGCCATGCTTATGTGATCACTACAGCTGAGGTTGAATTTGATAAATATGTGTTGGTAGGTACATTAATCGTATATTCAAATTTATATAATAGTTTATTTGATTATAGATCCTCACACTCATTTATAACTTCTATGTTTTACAAAAACAATAAATATTTACTTATCACCTTAATAATGGGTTGTAATTCTAAACTCCTAGTTGAAGCCTTACTATAAAAAAGATATGTTAGGTAGTTATGACACATAAACATGCTCTATTTTATGACTTTATTATCATACATATGGTTTAATTTGATATAATCCTTGGTACGGACTAGATTTGAAAATATGATGAAAAATATTTATTTCAAAGAGAAGGAAATTAGAATTTGTGATGAATATTTGGAATTTATTATCTTTAGAGGGGAGACTTCATCATGTGATTCATTTCTAGATACACCTCCATTAGCTATTATGAATGATATTCCTAAGGAATTAGAGTAAACCAAACCTATTTATAAAAAATTTAATCATCAAATTCAATATTTACCTATTATTAATGAATAATTCTATGTATTTATTGAGTAATTACCTAGACATCAACCAGAATTTGAAGTTGAGTTTTCCATTGATTTAATCCCTGATGAAATACATATATCAAATCCACGCTATATAGTGAGCATTGATTAATTGGTGAAGTTGAAGAAAAGAATATATTAGTTTTGTAATAAGTTATTTATATGCCCTAGTGTTTCACCTTAGGGAGCCTCAGTTATTTTCATTAACAAGAAAGATGGTTCTATGCAATTGTGCATTGATTATAGGGAAATGAATTATATTATGATAAATAACAAGTATCATCTACCTCACATTGATGAATTATTGAATAAACTCCATAGAGAACAATGTTTTTATATATTTTCCTTCATTATAGGTATCATTAATAGCTAATAATTAAGGGAGATATTTATAAGAAAAAATTTCAAATGAGGTATAGACATTAATAATTTATAATAATTCTATTTTTATTAACTAATGCACCTATTGTTTTTAAGAATCTAACAAATAGAGTATTAAAGGAATATCTTGAAAATGTTTTGTGGTATTTACTAATGATAACCTAGTGCATTTTAAAAGATATAAATACCATGAGAATAAGTTGTGGATTATTATTTAGTTATAAGAAAAGAGTTGTATGTTAAATTTTGAAAGTGTTAATTCTTGATTCAGAAAGTTTATTTTTTTATCCATATTATCTCCACTGATGGAATCTCATTTTATCATGAAAATACAATGTTAGCCAAATAATTCCCTACAACAAAGAAAATAACATAGGTTTGTAGTTTCATTGGTTTGGTAGGTTACTATTAGTGATTCATTCACCAATTTTACTGATTGGATATCCCATTAACCAAGATTACACATAAAGTGGTTAATTTCAAATTACAAATGGAATGTGAAGAGTATTTTGAATAATTTAATAGGATATTGGCCAATTATCTGATTTTTACTCTACCATTACAAGATTATGGATTTATGATATATTGTGATTAATTGAAGAAGGGATATATTTTTGTCCCTGTCCATAATGAAAATGTTATTTCATATACATCTATAAAGTTAACGGCTTGTTAATGGAATTATAAAACTCATGATATTGAGTTGGAAGTCGTAATATTTTCTTTGAATATATAGAAAAATTATCTCCATGGTGAAATATGTCAGATATACACATACCATAATAGCCTAAAATACATATTTTCACAGAAATAGATCAACATGAGGAAAATAAGATAGCTAGATCTACTCAAGTACTATGATTTCTCAATACACTACCACCCAGGGAAGGAAAATAAGGTAATGTATTAATTCAGCATGAAATATTATGGAGTTCTTAACAAAATAAGTATTGAAAGGGATCCTATGATCATGGATCTAGTAAATATGGATATGTGATGTATTAAGTAAGGGGAGACATCACTCCTTTTTAAAATAACTTTTAGACCATATTTATTGGAAAATATAAGAATATATCGGCTTGATGACGAGAATTTTCAAAATAAAATTAAATATATGAATGATGGGAAATTGGGAGACTTCATATTTTAATATGGAATTCTGAAATTTAGAAATACGTTATGAGTTCCTTTTATACCTGAGCTAAAAATGGAAATAATGGATAATGATCAAGGTTTAGATCGCCCAATAGACCTAAGTAGCACCAATATCAATAGGTATTTGAGGGAATGTTTTTTGTGGGGTAATATCAAGTGAGAAATTGGTGATAATGTATCTAGATGCTTCATTTTTCATTATGTGAAGGCTGAGAGAAAACATCCCCAATGAGTCATACAACCTCTACCAATTATTATAAAGAAATGGGATGGAATTACTATAGTATTTTTCATTGGATTACCAAAGACACTAATAAATAATGATAGAATGTGGCTTATTGTTAATCATTTTACCAAATCTATTCATTTTATTTTTATAAGAGTAGATTTACTTCTTGAGTTCCTTACACAGCTCTATATTAATGAAGTTTTAAGACTTCATGTTGAATCTATTTCAATTTTTTCTAATCATGATCCACAATTTACATTGAAATTATAGAAATTTATTTGGAAGTATCTTGATACCAAACTTCATTTGAGCATCATTTGTCATATTCAAACTAATGGAAAGTTCAAAAGGACTATTCAAATAATAGAAGATATTTTGAGATCATTCTCACGTGACATTAAAGATATATGGGATCATTATTTACCTTTCATATAGTTTTCCTATGACAATAACTTCTATTTTAGTCTTCAAATGGCCTCATATGAAGCATTATATAGAAATAGATGTTGTATTATAACCTGTTAGGGTGAATTTGGTTAAAGGATGTTTTTTGGCCCAAAATTGTTTGAGGAGAAAAAAACAATGGTAGTGACAATTTGGACTCATGTTAAAACAACTCAAAGCATGAAAAATATTTTTTCCAATAACTAAAGGAAATATTTGTAATATGAAGTGGTTAATCACATTTTATTGAAAGTATCACCATGGAAGGGTGTTATAAGGTTTATTAATAAATGTAAAATGATCCCTAGAAACATCAGACTATTTAAAAACTGAAAATAATTTGAGTTTTGGAATACCATTTGGAAATTCCATCGAGCCTCTCTAATGTACATGATGTGTTCCATATCTCTTTGTTAAAGGAATACATGACAGAACCAATGCATGTTCTCACCTATAATGACATAAAATTGTATCCTAATCTATTTTAATTTGAAGATATTATATAGACTCTTGGAACTAGAGAGAGTGTGTTAAGAAATTTTACAACTCAACTCTTAAAGGAACTTTGAGAAATCAAAAAAATGGAGGAACACACATGGGAACATGAGGATGTTCTAAAGAAGATCTGCCATCATTTTTTTAAAATTTAATATGAATGAAAAGTTTGAGGATTAAAATTTTTAGGAAGAAAGAATGTAATATCACATTATTTTAAAATAACATTATGTTCGATAGTGTACACAACAAGAAACATCAAGCTTAAATTAACTATGAAATATTATTATTTAAATATGACTGTTATACCCTAGTCATTGAATTGGTTAGTGTGGATAGTAATAACCACATTTTGAAATATATATTAAGTTCATATTCAATAAAAATTATTGATTGATTATTGGGAGATAAACACTCAATTATTTATAGTGATTTTATTTTTAAAAAAATATTCTTTCTTCAATAATGATTTTTATTTCTTTTTAGGAGATATATAATTTATTTTTTATACTATTATAAAATTTATTCAATAAAATAAAATTTATTTTTGATATAATCATATAAAAAATATCTTATGGTGAATTTTTTGGATTGTTTTTGTTAAGTTTTATTTTTCAAATAATTCTGAAAAATATTGTTTTTTATTGAAAACGTTCTTTTCATTTCAAGAATTTATAAAGATAAAATTTATTTTAAAATGGATTAAAATATAAAAAATATATTTTTTATGTTATTAAAAATCCAATTATTGTCTTTTTAAGTAATTATATAGTTTTAATTGGTCTAAAAACATTTTTATACTTAAAAATATGTTTTTCTAAAAACCTATTGTTCATTGTGTTTTATAGGTTTAACTTTAAATTAAATTCCATAACCTCTATAAATTGAATTCTATTTAATTAATTATATATTTTCAATCATCATAAAAAAAATTTGGAAATGAGATCAATTTTACTTTTTTCCATAATGAATAGTAAAAACAATAAATATTTGGCACAACGGTTAAGGTTAAAATAGGTTTATTGAGGGTTAAATTAAATAGATAAGGGTTAAAATATCCTAAAACTTGTCTAATTTCTATTTTTTGTCCATATTTAAACTCTATATATTATAATATTTACAACTGGACCATTTTGGATCCATTGGTATTGATTAATAAATTAATATATTTTATTCTTTTTTAAAATTTCAAGTTTGTCCTCTCCCCCAATTATAAAAGGACACCCCTTCCTTATATTCTTTACACCAATTTGAGAAACCTATCTTGCCCAAAACCTACAAAAATATATCCCTAAAATACCTAAACATGTTCTATATCTTATTATTTTCAAAAAATATGAACCCTAATTCCCGTAATAAGATATGGAAAGAAGGTATCTCTAAGATAAGGTAATCATCTTAACAAAGCTCTTTCAGTTTACTTATTCTTCAACCACATTAAATTATGCCAAAAAATTCCATTATAATAACACAATTATATTAAATATAAATATATGTTATTATGTTGATGTAATAATATTTATCCATCTCATTATCCATAAAATCGGAGACAAAATCCCCACTTGTGTGCACAGTGGACTACCACCTCACGAACCGATTTTATTTTTTTCCCTCACAAACTCAATTTTACAGTTATAAAGTTGTAAATAATGTACATATATGATACTTATGAAATAATATGTATTTTTAAAATTAATATATCATATATTTCCTTACTTATTAACCATAAATAAAATAATAATGTTGGTTGTGCATACATATGGAATACTTTCTCTGCAAATAGAAGTGATTCATTTTCCATGAAAACCATTAGATAATGATTCAAAAAATGTATATAATTATTAAAAAAGATATTTATAAAATTAATATAATTATAGAGATAATGGTACTATATTGTATAAAAAAGAAGAATAACTACCATAATAAAACATGCATGAGAAAACAAAGCAGGTAACACTCGAAACGATATTAATAATGAAATATTTTTAACGATGCATAATAAGATGTTATAATAGGATTTTATATGATATTATAAATATTAATATAGTTTTTTATAAATCAATAACATGTTTAAAACTATTATATAGGATTTCAATACACTTTCAAAGAAAGGGAAACATGAGGTAAGGGATTTCATCTTAATTTCTACTTCATTGAGACATATTTGGTATTATGGACCTTTTTACTTTTTTGGTGTATATACATACCATTTGAAGTATTTAACATGAACATTTATTTGTTCATTTTGATTAATTATTCAATTCAAGTTACTCTTTCATGAGGAATGTTTAAAAGAAAATCTAATCTTATTGCACCTTTTGATCAGTTATATTTTTTCTTCCGTGTGCATAATTTTAAAAATAATTTTACAAAAGTATAATTTATTAATAAAATTACATATCAAGGAATTTTAAGTTATATTTAACTATTTACATGTTTTAAAAATAAATTGTTCTATTTTTTTCACCAAAATGGTCATTTTTCATTTCTTTAAGTCAAAAGGAATATTTTACTTTAATTTATTTGGAATAAATGTACTTTACTATCGTCATATACATTTAACACTCTTTAAGAAAAATTATTCTAATGTTTATTTTTTATGTTATTTTCCAACGTACATGAATTTATCACAAAATCAATATTATCACTCATTAATTATTTTTAAAATTATCTTGAAACATTCAATTTCTTATGATCATTGAATATTAAATTTCACTTAAATATCCATATTACTTGTATCATGGATATTTTTATTTCCTAAACCATATATCATTTATATATATAGTATTTTACTTTGAAATTTATTTGATTGACTGGGAAATATTTATAATATGTATCCTTCACTCAGTATGAACTTCTATTAATAAGGCATATTGTTTATGAATTATATTGGTTATTTAATATATGAGGAATGCATTGTACATGCTGTGAAAGGTGGGGATCGGTTATAGATAGTATCTTGATGCATCGATGGGTCTCATGAGATAAATCATTTTTCCAAATTAAATGGGTTTTTGGTGTATACTTACCAATCAATTAACCCATCTTAGTGCATAGTCATGAAGGCATAGGTATCATGATTTCATAGATCATGAGGTAAAATATTATGTGCTTCCATTATTATGAATTTATTTTTTATCATCATTCGGATTACTTTATTGATATTATCTGTGGATCCATTTCATGCTCAGGTTATTAATCATATTGCATTTGTTTTTAGTTATTTACCTATCCATGTTGACAATGTGTTGTCTACTCAAGATAGATTATATTGTACGTTACTCTTACTGAGTATATGAGATCACCCTTGTTTTGTTTTCATTCCATGATATATGAAGATAAATTCATTGAATGTGTTCAAGGATTGAAAATATTTCATTTACAATATTTTATATTTTATTCCTAATGTAAAATGGGTATTGTGTTTTGGTATTAAAAGACTACTAAATTGATCGTTGCTTCAATATTATATCCCCTTTATCTATGAAAATGTAATAAAATAGACAGATAATATGGGTTACCGGAGTTGGGGTTGTTATAATTACCCACTAGATGACTTTGGGTCAGTAGATAAAATTGTTTCATAGATGATTTAGAGTCATTACTATGTGGAGAGAAGTGTGATATATATAATTATTAAAATAGTTTATAATATATATTCACATATAAGGATTTTAATATGAATCAATTAATATATTTGGATTTAATCAAAAACTATGACTTCTCAACTCACTACCATCCTACAAATGTAAATAAGCTAAATGATGCTCTTGGAAGAAATGAACATGTTTATATATCTATTATGAGGTATAAGAAAGACCATATCATCATATATATATATTGTATGGGTCTAGAAATCATAAATTCATAGAATAAATCATACCTTTCTTAAATAAATGCACAACTATCTATCTAAGAGAGAATGAAGAAGGTATAATGGGATGATTTGGATGATTTGGATCTTCAAAATAAGGTGAGAGAAATAAAGGGAAGAAACCTAAATTATAAATCAATAATTATGGACTCATTTAGTTTGGAACAATAATTCATATTCCATCAGCACCAGATATAAAAAAAGATCTATTGATTGATACATAAAGCTCCCCATTCTCTATATATCCTAGAATTAAAAAAAAGAAGCATCTATATCATTGAGAGCATATCTGGTGGGAGAACATAAAGAATGATATTTCTAAGTATATATCAAAGTTCTTGGTATGTAATAAATTATAATAAGAGTACTGGGAGTCAAAATCTATGATGAAACCATTACCCATACTAATGTGGAAATAGGAGAACAACAAAATGGACTTTTTCATGGGTCTTCTGAAGACATGTAATAGATACAACACTCAATGGGTTGAAGTGGATAAACTCCCCAATAATTTCCACTTTAACTATATTTAGAATATTTCTTAACCAATCATATTTATGAGGTATATGTTAATAAAGTAGTGATTCTTTAGAGGGAACCACTTTTGATCATATCTAACCGAGATCTAATGTTAACATCAAAGTTCAAGAGGAATCTTCCTTACTCATAAAATATTCACATGACCTATTTTATATCTTATCTCCCCCAATATGATGGATAATATGAAAACCCATTTAAACACTCATATATAAGTTCATAGATTTCTTGAAGGACCTCAAAATAGGTCAGGATCAACATCTTCTATTGGTTGAGTTCTCATATAGAAATGTATCTATTCAAGTATTCATATTTCACTTTTTAAAACTATATGTGGAAGAGATATTGAACTGATGTATGTTGGGATGATATTTTTTTTAATGGAAGATACTAGGACTTAAACATATATAAGATATGATAGGGAATTTTGAAAATTTTCCAAAACAAATTAAAGCTACTCAGAGTCTAAAAAAGAGCCATGTCGTCAATCATCAATGGGACTTAGAGTTTGAAGTTAGTGACAAAGTATTACTTTGAATATCAACATGGAATATATACATGAGGGTGGTTAAGAATGGAAAACATAAACCTCGGTACATTTTCACCTTTGATATTCCTAATCACATAGGAGTGCTGGCCTGTTGACTAGAACTTCCACCAAACCTATCTCAATTTCATGATATGTTCCATGTATATCTATTGAATAAGTACATACCAAATCCCTAACATGTAGTAAATATAGAGGTGAAACAATTTTAGTTAAACCTCTCTTATAAATATATACTTATGAGGATCATTTATCATAGTAAAAATGTTCTATTAAATATGATAACTCAACTATGATATGATATAATTTGCTGATACCACAAGTATGAAAAGGAAATGTGCGAACCTGTGGATACAATTAAACATAAATACCCCTCATCTATTATCAATCCAGGATATGAGTTTAAATTTTGAGGAATAAATTTCTAAATGGGGATTAATGTAATGATTGGGGCTTTCCTATATGATATTTTCCATCTGGATATATATATATATATATATATATATATATATATATATATTTGTGTGTGTGTGTTTCTTATTTAGGTTTAGAACATAGAACAAAACATATGAAAAATATATCATCTCTATTTTATTTCATATACATAAGAACATTATATACCTTGGATAATTATACTCTATAAAATAGAAAATAATACATTGGTAAAAAATAAAAAAATAGAATAGAAAAATTTAGTGCATTTTGATCTCTTATTATTATCACCTGCAAAAAAACTATAAAAATGAAACTAAAAATTTGTAATGTAATCGAAATTTTTATAATGAAGGACATAAAAAATTTAGAATAATTTAAATTAATGTTTAATAAATGATATATGAGGTGTTTATAGGAAGTATAAAAGCAATATGATCATTGGAAAACGTAAAATGGAGTGTTTGGAATAGTGACCAAGCAATTTTGAATAATGACATGACCATTAGAAACATAAAATGGACATTATAATATTAAAATGATATGTAAATAATAATTAACATGAATAAATTATGTAGATATAAATATTATAATTCAATAAAACAAATATTTAAACTATAAATTCACATAATGTACAAATAACATTTTTTGATAAAGTATATTTAATATATGTTTTATTAAAACCCAAATTTTTATATTAATAATCAAAATAAAATAATTTAGAAAAATATTTTTTAAAAAATTAATTCCATTTTTGATATTATCACATTTAAATTATCAAGGAGTAAATTTTTGATAATTTTACAAATAATCAATTTTATGTGAATAGTAAAAATATAGTTTTTGAAATATTGCAAGTTTTATGGCATAGTAATGAGGTAATAATTACCTAATAAATCCTAAAATAGTTAAATATATCCAAAATTAATTTAACAATATAAATTAATCGTTTATAAATAATAAATTTATTTCCCATACCTAGAAAGTAATTTTTAAAGTCTCAAGATGTAATGCATTCAATTAAAAAATTCATTTTCTTATTTCCTTTTGAATAAACTAATAAATTAAGTGTATTAATGGTTTAAAAGTTCTCAATACATATATTTTTTATCATAAATGTGTCATAGTGTCATGAAGACCATGATTTCAAGTTTTAATTTGTAAATAATAATTTAATCAACATTTTAGCCAAAAAAATACATATCGCCTTACGTATAAATACCCCATCTCTCTTCCCTTGAAAAATAACTTCCTATAAACATCATAAATACCAATTTATTCTCAATTATCCCATAATAAGTATATTTATAACAATATGTATGTTCTGGTTTCATATAGACTCAAATCCCCATGGATATATCTCTATAGGAATGGAGTTAAACTTCAACGAAGAGGAAATCTCACAATACCCTCTTCTTATTTCTTTCTCATATTTTTTATACTACCTTAATATATTTTATTTTTATAACATCATAAAAGATTTAATTTATAATTATATAATATATTAATGGTATTATGATATATTATAACTATTTTATTCCTTTTAATGTACACATACTCTCTCTCTCTCTCTTCCCTCTTTCTGACACATTCTATTAATGGTTAGTTTCATCTGCCTAAGAGAGTGTTGTCAATGATTTTCTTATCACTTTCTACATGTCTGGATAGTGTGGATTATATTTTATATTTATACATTAAATTTAATTTACACTAATCTACTGGATTTAATTTGATAGAAATATCAATTATTAGAATCAAAATTACAAAATCGAAATGAAAATGTGATGATTCAAGAAAAATATGTCATCAAACCATTTCATAAAAAAAACAAGATAAATAAATAAATTATAATATATTTAACTGATAAATAATAAAATTAATGTATTGCATACACTTATTTATTATTATTTTAATTTCAATAGTATTATTATACATTAGGAATGAACTTGTAGGAATAAAACATGACTTAATGTAACGGTATTCTCTCTTGACCTTTCACTTTGGGATTCTCTCTTATTATATAATTTATTTGAAATTTTTTCAATATATGATCTTCCTTAGATATTGTAATAATTTGTTATTGATATTCTCTGTGTATTTTTATGCATATTCATTAAAATGTTAGAAAAGAATATAACAATTCAAACCTTATAATTTTTGTAAGGGGACTCTTGAACCAAACTATTGTTTTGTATTTATCTTTTATTCCTCTGTATTTTCATTATGGTTTATCCAAAGTTTCTTCTAAATGTTTTCCACGTTTATTTCCCTTTATTTATTTCAAGGATATAAATGTTTTGAAACCATTTAAATTCATTCTTATCTACCTTCTTGGTTTTCAATAGAGACTTTTTTTATAAAATATCTCATTGTTATTCTTGTGACTATTCATCTTCACTCCATGAAATATGATTTATTCCTTCCTAATATTTCCATTTCATGACCAAAATAATGTTTTCCCATTCTATTTTGGGAACCTTAATCTATATTATTTTACATATTATTTAGGAAATCACTATAAAACCCATTCCTTCTTCATCAGTTCATATTGTGTCTATAATAGATGTATGTTTTCCTTTCCATGTGGAAATTATTATTATGATTAGTTTATGATGTAATGGTTGGTAATGTAATTATAAATACCTATAATGAATTAGTGAATGTGATATATCTCATGAGATTATCTGTATTATGAATGAACATAATACTATATTTTTCAGATTTTATGAAGTTATGTCCTTTAAATATATGTTATGTGTGAAAATAATTCCTGATTTGGTCACACTTTATGTGTAATCTTTAACCAAAATATTTTAGTGATTCATTTTTAGGAATATTACACATTCCATATATATTTAAAATGATTTGATCATGCTTATGATAATGATCCTTTGATTTTGATGTGATGATTATGTTTATGATCACCCATGTACTCTATTGATTCACATCTCATATATCTTCTCTTTTAATCCTCCCCTTAATAGGATTTTATCTCACCATTTCATTAATGTATTCCCCCACAGAATTGAATTTATTAAAAGTATTTTTCAATATTTTAGGAGGACCATGCTGATGTATTTAAATAATGTCTAGAATTTTATATGTAGTCATGATGTTTGAACATGTTTTTCCTAAGACACTAAACCTTTTGAAAACAGAAATTATTATGTTATTCATCACAAAAATTCATAAATATTCATCTATAAAAGATATTTTTATCTATACATATGTGTTACAAATAGAGACAGCTTGAAAGGGATCCAATTGGGGTGTGTTCCATTTTAAACTTATTCTTTTACTTGTTTTTTTTCCTTTTAGAATCTTATTCTCATGTTTTCATGAACGATGTTTAACCCACCACTTAATTATTTGTGAACTCATACTCATTGAATCTCAAGTATATAATAATAAATTTAAATCATGTAGTTCACATATATTTTAAATTGTTTTCCACTAATGGATAATCCAAAGAGAATACACACAATGGTGTTCCACAATACCAGAATCCACTACTTCACTAGTTCATTGGATAAAATTTCTTTCATGATAACTACATGTTAAGGATTACTTACTTACAATGTTTTCATGTTAAATCACTACTCTATCATGTTTAACTACATTCTATTCTCCACTTCACACATCTCTTGTAAAATAGTCAATAAATTATAGAAATGTGGGTCTCCTAATGATAAGCATATTAGCAGGTTTGGTCTACACTTTCAATTATATGTAGATAATCAGTTGATATTCAAATATGTTGCGCTCTATTAATTTAATATGGATGACACTAACTACTCAAAAAAAGTGTTGTATCTTTATCGTACTCTAACTCAATAATTGAAAATATTTATCCTCCTCATGAGGAAAATTCTTACCAAGAATTATCCTATTTTACTTATTGTGTAATAACATAATGTGGTATTGGTACTACTTCCATGCTTCAATCATTATCTACTTTTAATTAAACCAAATATGAACAATAAAATTATTTTATGGGTAATATCCTTCAACTTATTTGGAATAATATATGAAAATTTATACACAACCTCCTCCTTCTCTTTTCAGGATCGGATATTTAATTATTCATCTTATTTCTTCCTCTTTCACTCATATGTATCTTGATAATAATAATGAAATATTACTTTTACCACATTTATTATTTTCATAAAATTAATATATAAACATTTAATATCAATGTGAGAAATCTACACATATTTATTTTATGGAAATCCTCCTCTAATCTTATCCTAGAGATCACTTTTATTTAAGCTTCCATGTTTCATGGGGTAACATGTTTCCTTCATAATTTCATGAGATATTTTTCCTATCTTATAATATTTAAACACCGAAATTATTAAAATATTATCTTCATCAAATCATATTTAAGGTAATTTATTTAAGTACTGCATTTCCTTTCTATAGAATAAGGTTCTTTAATATCGACATTATTGACTCGGTATACCCATGCATGAAACTCCTGAATATTGAATTTTATATCAGCAACAACATCATATAATTTTACTTAATAATGGAATTAATTCATATATTCTTATCATTTAATTATTAATGATAAATTAAAATTCCTAATATTCATAGAAATATACATGTCTTGGTAAATTTATCCTTATATTAATGTAGATATTATGGTGGAAAACATTAGATAATAACATATAAATCTCCCCTATTTTTCCTAATTGATACATCTTATGTAATCACCCACAACATATTATGTATCAACTATGTTCTTATTTAATAAAAAATGTCTTATATATCGATCGATATCTTAAATATTGACCAAATTATTATGTATAAAACTAAACTTCTTACATATCTTTGTTAACATCATGCCTTTTCCAGAACTTTTACTCCTTAATATCATACTTACTATGGGAACTACATGAATTAACCATTTCTACCTCATTCAAACATTAAATATATATTCTTATAAAAATAAAAATAAATTATTAAAATTAACAAATTCTTATGAAAATAATAATTTTTTAAACTCCACAAAATTATTATAAACTTTAGATAAAGTCTCAAACAATCTAACCAAAGTATTATAGAATCCAAAATGTCTTATGAAATCCAACTACAATTATTATTATTATTACCACTAAAAACCTTATATAATTCACTAATGATTCTTACACAATTAAGATTTAAGTATTATAAAGTTTAGGTTAGTATTAAGAAATATACCATTACCTTATAAAATCATTACAATGTCATGATAGATTCTTACACACATATTAAAGCTTCTATAATTTATCAAATTTTTCATCCAAACAATATCTTCTCAACCTATTATTTATGAACTAATAAACTCATCTAGAACACTGAATTTTAAACTCTTATCTAAAACATCCAATACACTAATATGTGGTAAAATATTATTCTAAGCAACTAGCAGCTAGTGTCAACTAATCCAACAAACAAACTATTAACTGCAACATTCTCTATAGTGACCCAGGATTAAAATACAAGGATATTACATCATTTTATATGAATATTTAGTAAATTGAAAAAATAATTGGTCGATGATTGTAATATTTTAGCATCTTTGGAAACTTGGAAACAAAATCTTATATCCTGTTGAAAGATCTTCCTCATATACTATAAAGATCTCCACCTTTTGTAATTCTAATTAAAACCTTTCTTAATAACCCAGGAAAAGGAATTATAAGAAAGTGGTGATCTCCGATGCTCTGTAATGGTAAATGAAGGAAATTAATAATCATTACATGAACAAATGGGTATGGAACTTAAGAATAACATTTAAAGATCATACCCTGCATATTAGATATCATAATTAAGATTGTATGTTTATAAGACATGGATCATAAGATAATTAAGAGCATAAGTCATGAAATCATAACATGGGAATAAGTAATGGAATTTTGTTCAGGGACATTGTTTTATAACATTATGATCATGTATAAGTAGAAACAGGTTCACTCATTAAGTTAAGGACATGAAATCATGCCCTTTCATCAACTAATGGACTTGTAACCATGTACATGAATAACATTGTGAACGTCTAATCAGGTTCACTCATAAAATTATAGACATGAAACTAGGTCCATGTATAAAATTCTGAATATGTAATTAGGTTTGCACGTAATATTTTGAACATGCAATCTGGTTCACGTATAAACTTATAGACATGAAACCATGTGCATGTATAACATTGAGAACATGTAATAAAGTTCAATTATAACATTGTGAACATGTAATCAGTTTCATGTATGAAATTATGGAAATTCAACTAGGTCCATGCCTAACATTGTGAACATGTATTTAGGTTCACTCATAACATTGCGAACATGAAATTGGGTTCACTCATAACAAACATACTCATGAGTCATACATTATTACCCAATGCATTAGAGGGAGATATAGATCCAAACAAGACAAAACAAAATCATACAAAGAAGTAACATAATATTATAAAAAATAATCATATTATAAACCATTAAATGAGATCTGATTCATAAACATTTAATAATATCATTACCTACATAAAATATGTAGGGTTTATAATCACCACCTTTGAAAAGAAGTTGGTTTCAAAAGAATATAACTCGTGATGAATAAATTGGTGTCATAAGCATGATTCCATCAAAACATAAACTGTTAAATAAATAATATGATTGTAGCCTTTGTATTATTTCCTATAATTACATGAGTAACATTAAAAGATTTATCTTATATGGAAAATAACTTGGAAGTATATTTTGAAAATATTTGTTTAGGAAAATATCCTATTTCTTTGAAACGTTATCTTTAAAACATAAAACCATTTGAAAACCATTTCCTTTAAAAATACTATAAAAATTTAGAAACAAGTCTTGAAAATTTTTTGAAAACCCTTTTCCTTGAAAAATTATAAAATAATATTGAAAACATTTCAAAAAATATATTCTTTGAAAACATATAAAATAAGCTTGAAAGTATTTTTAAAACAATTTTCCTTGAAAACTTATAAAAGAAGCTTCAAAACATTTTAAAATTCTTTTACATTGAAAATAGAATTGAAAACTTAGAAAGAGATTTTTGAAAATAATAAAAAAAAATTAAAATAATTTTTCCTTGATAATTATCTTCAAGGATCATTTTTAAACTTTTTTGAAAACGTTTTTGAAAACATGGTTTTTGTAATAAAACAGATTTCTGACCAAAGAGAGAAATACAGTCAGATTTGCTTAAAAACATTTTCTTAATTATCCTAAATTTAGAAGAGTGTAAAATCATACTAATAAATTTATATTTATTTAATAAATAGATTATAATTTAACTCATGAGTTCTCTTTATATTTGGATCATAATATTTCATCAAATAAGCATAATCATTAATAATCTAGAAAATCGATTAAATTGTTTCAATAAAATATTATAACTTGGTAACATGGGATTATACTCTCCATGTAATTAAATGAAATTAAATGAAGCAAAAAATATCATGAAAATAATTATATTCATGATATAACATGTAAAATAAATGTATATGCACATTGAAAAAGAATTTATGTGTATAACAAAACATGAGTCTCAAAGAATAAAAATTGAGAAAAAACTATTTTACCGATTTGTTAACTTTTGAAACTTAAAACCAGAGAAATAAATATCATAAATTGGATAATTAAATAACAATAAATTCATGTATAATAGAAATAAAATGAATTCATAGTTATTACATACACGGAATAAAATAAGTGAGTGGTGAATAAGGCATGTTTCTCATGGAAATAAAAGTGAGATGAAATTCCCTTACTTTGTGTCTTGACTCTCATCGTACTCATTCAAAACACCTGTATAATAAATATAAATTTATTATAAATATTTTAATTAACCATATTATTATATAAAATAAAATATATGGTTTTATTATGACCTTATATTACCCACTTGTTAACAATCCAATGTTAGCGTTTCACTTTGGGTAATATTTGTTTTTTTCTTTGCATGTGTCTTAATTTGTTATATATTGGGTACTTACACTTATATCATGACTTCAAGAATATGAACCATGATATAAATATAATTTTGTATATTATATTTTTATTATAACAATCTACATAATATATAAGTATTAAATTCAATACATCATTCATAGAGATGGTAAGTCGTACATATGCTTGAACGTTGTTTCCATTTTTATTATCCAATTGAAAGAAACAAATAAAATGAAATATATTTATATATATATAATATCATTAAATTATAATTATAATGTTATATATATCATATAATTTCAATAAATCCAACCTTAATACATTCCATGTAGTGTGTGAACTAATCACATCTCTTTCAAGGGTGATAGTCTACACTTTCTCAAGCAAAATTATCATATTTATGACAAACGGGAAGTAAAAATGATGTTTGTTGTAAAAATAAATAAATAAGCTTAAAGAAATAATAAATATAATATATTTAATTTATAAATATATTTTCCATCGTAATTTACACCATGAGAGGTGGTAAAGTAAAATTGAACAGTCATTGTTTAATGAGGCGGTAGTTCACCATACACAAATAAACTATGTTCGTTACGAATTAGATGGATGTGTGTGTAAGTGTAGTTAAAAAAATTAACATAATAAATACTATTATATTTAAGATACGTTTTTATACAAACATGGAATAGGTATGTTGGATGGGTGGAGAAAGAAAATAAAAAAAATGGATCCTCAGAGAAGACATTACCTCTTAATCGGGTAACTCCTTTTGGTTTGTGCCAAAAGGATTCCTTGGATTTATTTTTTTCCAAAAGGGAGTCTTATAGGAGTAAGGTAGGGATTTTGGGAGACTATTTGTGAATATTTTTGATGATCCAAAGTGGATTTAAAGGTTTTAGTGAGAGGAATATGTGGTGTCCTTTCATAGGGAAGGTTAAGGACACACATGGCATTTTTTTAAAACAAGTTAGGTGTATCCACGTTTTTTCCTAAAAAAAGAATTAAAAACCCAACCAAACTCAAGACTTTAATGTTAATGGACGAATAAGCTTTATAAAAGCGGTTTTTGACAAGTTTCTAGGTCATTTTGGGTCTTATACGTAAAGTTTAGTACTTTGTTAGCCTAATTTTTCGGTTAATCATTGAAATTAATTTTAATCATTTTCACAAATATTTTTGGTCAAAAAACTAAGTTGGAAATATGAGAAATTATAAATTATTCTTATTCCAAATAATTAATCCATTTATAAAAAAATATAATCACATAATGGCCAGAAATTAATTTAAAAATAATCCCATTGATTGAATGACACTATATGTTTTTAAAGTAAAAACATCCAAAAGTTGGCTACGTTTTTATAAAAAAATTTAAAGTGAAATTGATTAAAATGAACTATATTTAATTAATTAACTAATAATATGATCAAATTAAACTTTGAAACAAAATGAGAATATAATTTAAACTACTAAATAAATTATACGAAAAGGCAGTTTTAAATAAAAATCTGGCATTTTTCACTAGTTATCCAAAAATGTAGTTTCTCAAAAAAATCCAAAAAATTTCTTTATATAATTTCAAAATTATAAATTAAAAAATGAGTTTTATTTTACCAAATTAAATTTATAAATTTTTCTAAAATTAATTTTATTATTTTTTGGGAAAGGGCGTTAAAAAAATTTCATTTGAGAAAATAGTATTTTTAAACATATATGTACTTTTCCAATAATTATATCATTCAATGTAAATATGTTTTATTTAGATAAAAAAATTAAAATTAATTTTTTTTCTTAATATTAATTTGTTTAACATCTAGTTTATAGTAATATAATTTAAATAATTATAACAATAAAATTATGTTTCATATAAACATAGGTGTTTTATGTAACAAACGCCAAGTCAGTGTTCCATGTGACATGTGCCAAATCGTTGTTCCGTGTAACGTAAGAAGATTCAGTGTTTCATGTAATGGAAGAGAATTTGGTTTCATGTAGTTTATTCTATGTTGGTTTCATGTGAAATGAATGTTTGAATTAATGAAATAAAATACATAAATGAAAATTAATTTATTCAAAAAAAAATTATTTCACAAAAACATGGGGTGTTACATTATACGCCCCTTAACATGAATTTCTTTCTCAAAATCCATGTGTTTTGCAAAGGTTTTATATTCAAAAGTTCCTTTCATATAATACCACATCATAAAAATGAATACTAAAACATAATTTTAAAATTAAAAGTTGGAAACATAATGATTACCCAAAGAAACACCTAACTATGTTTTCACATAGGAGAATGTTGGTGGCAAGTGAAAACCATGACATTCATGAGAAATCTTACCATCAAGTTATAATGGAGAGTAATATTTAATAAGGTCATGATAAAGTTAATAATCACAAATACATGAATCTATGATGACCTAAGGGGCCTTCTAATTCATCAGAAATTAAGGTACTAGGATAAATTTTTTGTCTTGAAGAGCATTTTCTATAAAGTTAATGAATTTTCATGAAAAAAAATACTTGCATGATTTTAGTACAACACCGCCCTTTTTTGTTCATTTATCCACTTTGCCTATTTCCCTAAAAAGGAAGGTTAATTTTTCATCCCTGAAGTACTAACAGATCATGAGACACATGATATCTCATCCCATCAGCTATTATCAACACAATGTAGTTCGAATAGGTTATCCAATATGCATAAATCCTCTTTTGGAGAGATAACACTTTAATCTTACTGGATTCATCTGAAGTTTAACATAAACTTTCCATAAACAGTTAACCTTATAACCCTTCTAAGAGATGAAAATTCAAATCATTATAAAGAAATTCCTCAAATTAGCTTAACTTTGATCTCCCATATATCATAAAGCAGCTCTAGGTTATCACATTCTAAACATGGTAATACCTTCATCATATATTCTCCCAAACCATGGTAATAACCTAAATTATCATAATTCCTTTTGAAATCATGCATGTTTCTTTATTCCAACGTATATTTGATATATTACATAAATCAAAAAATGTAACTTCATTGTTGATGACATAGACCGCTTTCTCAATAATCAGTACCAGGGTAATTCATGTTGTCCAATTTACTTATTCATATCCATCATATCATTATCTAAACATCATTATCTTAATTTTAGACATTAATGAAGTGTAATATTCCCTTAATAAAAATATCACCTTTCCATGAAATTACATTTCTATGTCTTCATCACCATTAAACATGTCCTTTTCAATCCTCAATGAAAACTTATATTGAAAATAATTATATATTTCATCATTTATATAACATAATCTTGGAATTCCAAAACATTATTACATAATTCAACCAACATTATTCTTAAACCATTACTCAAGATTCATCAACTTATTCCTTAATAACTCTTTCCTAGAATATGAAATATAAATCAAGTCTTGAGGCTCCTCAAGATCATTCTAATAATTCTTCTTATGTTTAATTTAAACAATATTAGAAGAACATCACATACCTTTCGCATGTAATTTGAAATCTATTTATCTTTATAAGTATAACCAATACGTGTACCACCTTCCTGATTCTCTTTATGAGATTTGCACTTGGTAAATCAATTTTAATAATACCCATACTTTCCACATCTAAAACATCAAATGTCTACCATGTTCCTTATAGTTCTCTCCATTGATGAAAACTAGAAAGTATATTGTGAGAAACATTTATCATATTAGTATATCATATAATCATGAAAACTATTTGTAGGGTTCCTAAATCATGGATCCTACTTCTTTAATCAATGGAACCATAGGTTTATATTATTTTATTCATATTCACCCTCTATTTAAATCCTTCATGTTTTCATAAAGAGTTTGTGAATTCCCAAAGCATATCCCCTGGGAGTGTCAAACTAGGTGTGCAGTAAGGCCTGTTTTCATGTACCAGATTACCCTGAGTCAGGCCTAAAATATATTGTTGTAATTGTTACACCAAGGTACATTTATCCCAGATCCAGATCAACTTTTAGTAACTCTAAAGGGATTTAGTTCTGGGAAATAATTTTCCTTATCCTTTACCAAAATTCCAGGAAATTTTCCTACACTTTTCTTGATCGTTATAATTATCCTTAGAGACATCCCTATACATATTCATAGAAATACCCCTAGGGATCTCAATAAGGATTTTTAGTGATAGTTTCCAAATGTTGAATAAATATATCTTATGATACCGACTATAGAAACTCGGGCTTTAACATAAATGGATATTACATAATTTTAGATGAATATTAAGTACATTACAAAATTACATTCTTGAGGACCATAATAGTTTAGTGTCTTTGGAAACATGGAAACAAAATATTCTATCCTAGTGAATGATCTTCAGTATCTCCCATAAAGATCTCCACCTTTAGTAATTATACATAAAACCTTTATTCATAACCTATGGAAAGGAAACAAAAGAAATGGGTGAGCTGAGATGATTACTAAGGTTAAATAAAGGAAATGCATAAGCATAACACGAACAAAACAGTAAGGAACTTGAGAAGAAAATTTGAAAATCATACCCTAGATATCAGAGATCATAATAAATATTGGAAGCCTATAAGATATATATCATAAGATACTTAATATCATAAGTCGTGGAATTTTTGGCATTCACATTGCTTTATAATGTTGTGAACATGTCTATGTAGAAACAGGTTCACTCATTTAGTTAAGGAAAAGAAATTAGGCCCCCACATCAACTTAAGGACATGAAACCAGGTCTATAGAAAACATTGTGAACATATAATTGGTTTCACACATAACCTTATGTACATGAAATCGGGTCCATGAATAACATTGTGAACATATAATCAGGTCCACACATAAATTTTTTAACATGTAATCAGGTTCACACATAAACTTATAGACATGAAACTAGGTCCATGAATAACATTGTGAACACATAATAAGGTTCACTCATAACATTGTGAACATGTAATCGAGTTCACGTATAAACTTATAGACATGAAACCAGGTCCATGAATAACATTGTGAACATGTAATCAGGTTCACACATAACATTGTGAGCATGAAATTAGGTTCACCCATAACATACATACTCATGATTCATACATCCTTACCCAATACATTGTATGGAGATATAGATCTATCCTAAGACATAAAAAATCATAAATACAAGTTCCATAAGATTATAAAAATAATAATATCATAACCCATTAAATGATACAGGCATCAAAAACATTTAATCATAACATTACCTATGGAAAAAGGTAGGTCTTCTAATCACCACCCTTGAAAATAAGAATGTTTTAAAAGCATGTAACCCATGAAAGAGAAATGGGTTTTATTAGAATCATTACATAAAAACATAAACCATTCTAGATTTAATATGAATGGAACATTTGGATTATTTACTATAATATCATGAGTAGCATCAATGGATGCCATCTTAGTTGGAAAATAACTCGAAATGATATTTTGAAAATATTTCTTGAAGAAAAATATACTTTTCTCTTTGAAAACTTCTATTTAAAACATAAAACCATTTGAGAACCATTTCTTTTTAAAATAATTTTAAAACTTATAAATAAGTATTGAAAACATTTGGAAAACCCTTTTCCTTGAAAACTTTAAAACAAGCCTCAAAACATTTTAAAACCCATTTTCTTTTAAAATAGCATTGAACATTTATAAAAGAAGATTTGAAAAAAATAAAATAGTTTTAAAATACTTTTTCCTTGAAATTTATCTCCAAGTATCATTTCATAACTTTTTTGAAAACTTTTTTGAAAACATGGTTTTTATAATGAAATGGTTTTTTAGTTGAAGAGAGAAATACGATCAGATTTTCTTTAAAAAAAATTAGTAATTATCCTAAGTGAAACAGAGTGTAAAATGGTACTAATAAATTGATATATCTAGAATAAATATATGATAAGGAAAATAATGAGTGTTCTTGAGATATGGATCATAAAATTTCATCAAATAAGTATAATCATTAACAATCTCAAAAAGTTATGAGATTGTTTCAATAAACTCTTACCACTTGGTAACTTGGGATCATACTCACCATGTATGAAAATTAAATTAAATGAATAATAAAATATAAATAAAATAATTAAATTAAAGATATAACATGTAAAATGAAATTATATACACCTTGAAAAATAATTTAGGTGCATAATAAAACATGAGTCTCAATGAAGGCAAATTGTGACAAAACTATTTTACCGATTTGGTAATTTTTTAAACTAAAAACCCATGAAAGAAAGATAATAAAGTGGATATTTAGATACCCATAAATTTAATTATAATATAAATATAATAAATTCATGGGTAGTATATACACCACACAAAATAATTGAGCGGTGAATAAGACATGTATCTCATGGAAATAAAAGTGAGATGCAATTCCCTTACCTTGTATCTTGAATCTCATCATATTCATTCAAAACACCTATATAATAAAGATAAATTAATTATACATACTTTACGGTACCATATTATTATATCTAATACCACATATGGTTTTATTATGACCTTATATAACCTAATTTTTGACAATATTTTCTTAAGGTTTCACTTCATGTAATATTCGATTTATTCTCCACATGTGTCTTAATTTGTTATATATTTGGTCCTTATACTTATATAATGATTTCCATAATTTCAACCATGATATAAATATCATTTATATCCATTATGTTTGTATTATATTAATCTATAAACATATAAGTATGAAATGGAATACACTGTTTATGGATACGGTAAGCCGTACATATGCATGAACATTGTTTTCATTTTTATTATCGTATTGAAAGAAATAAAGAAAATGATATATATGTATATATGTATATAATATCATTAAATTATCAATATAATGTTATATTTATATATATATATCATATAATTTCATTAAACCCATCCTTAATACATTCCATGTAATGTGTGAACGAATCACATCACTTTGAGGGGGTAGTCGTCTACACTTCCTCAAGCGAAATTATTGTATTTACACCAAATGGAAAGTAAAAGAAATGAAATGTGTTGTAAAAAGGAATAAAGAAGTTTAAATACATAATAAATATAATATATTAATATATATTAATATATATTTCATCATAATATCCACTATGATAGGTTGTAAAGATAAAATTAACATTCATCATTTAGTGAGGAGGTAGTTCACCGTACACATAAACAGTATGTTGATTAACCATTAGATGGATGTGTGTGTAAGTATATGTAGAACCATTAGAATAAATATATCCTGTTATATTTAAGACACTGTTGTTTTTATAAAATCATTTAATAAGGATAGTTGAGGGTGGACAAGGAAAATAAAATAAAGGAGCCTGACAGAATATGTTCCCTCTTAATCGGGTGTCTCCTTTTGGTTTATGTGAAAAAGATTCCTTGGATTTCTTTATTATTAAGGGGGGATTCTATGAGGAATGTAGGGATATTTAAAGACTATTTTGGTAGATTTTGGTTGATCCAATGTGTCTTGAGAGGTGTGAGTAAGATGTATATGCGGTGGCCTTTTATACGGAAGGTAAAGGACACACATCGCATTTTTTGAAAACAAGTGAGGTGTAACCACGTTTTTACCTAAAAAGCCATAAAACCAAAAACAACTTAAGAATTTAAGATTAATGGCTGACGAATGTCTATAAAATGGGTTTTGGACAATTTTATATGTTGTTTTAGGTCTTAAATTTAATGTTTAGTACTTTGTTAACCTAATTTTTCTCTTAATAATTTTAATTAAATTTAATAAATTTCACTAATCCTTTTGGTAAAAAAACTATGTTGAACTTATTGGAAATTATAAATTATTATTCTAAAATATATGGAACCCATTTTTACAAATTATAACCACATAAGTGGTAGAAATTAATTTAAAAATAATCCTACTAACAAGACGACACAGCGGGTTTTTAAAGTAAAAACGTCCAAAAGTTTGCTAAGTTTTTAAACCCAATTTCAAAGTGAAATTAATTCCAATAAATAAAATTGGATTAATTTATAAAGGATTTAACCTAATTAAACTTTGAAACCAAATTAAAATATAATTTAAAATTATAAATAAATTATATGAAAAAGCAGATTTAAATTAAAATCCTCTATTTTTTCACTATTCATCTAAGAATGAAATTTCTCGAGAAAAAACCAAACAAATATCCCAAAGAAAATTTCAAAATTATAAGTTAAAAAATGACGTTTATTTTACCAAATTAAATTTATAAATGTTTCTAAAATTAATTTTTTTATTTTTCACAAAAGGGCATTAAAATCAGTTCATTTGAGAAAATAGTTTTTTTAAACATATATAAACTTTTCCAAAAACAATATATTTAATTATCAATATGTTTTGTTTATATAAATAATTTATAAAAATTATTTTAAAATTATTTATTCATATTAATATTACTAATTTTAATGGCTAGTTTATAGTTTTATCACTTGAATAATTATAACAATAAAATGATGTTTTGTAGAATGATCGGTGATGTATGTAATGTGCGCCAAGTCGACATTTCATGTAACATACGCCAAGTCATTTTTCAGTGTAATATAATCCAAATAAGTGTTTCACACAACACAACCCGATTTAGTTTTTTTTACATTCCATGTTGGTTTCATGTGAAAAAATTGTTTGACTTAGTGCCACATAATACCTCAATGAAAATTAATTTATTCAAAAAAAATTAGTTCACAAAAACTTAGGGTGTTACACTCTCCCCCAATGTATTTTATTGAAAATAAATCCATAAATAATATTTCTAATTATAAATTATTGTTCTTAAAACCCATTAATATATTTAATGTATATTATACACTATCTTCCCATTTGTAAATAAAATTCAAAGGGTCCCTTATATCTATATTTTCTTTTAATCCTCTTCACTTTTTGGTTTTCACATTATTTTTGTTTCAAGATCACTCCCCCTATTTATTTGAACATTATAGGGGTAATTATATCAAATATACTACCCCTTTATCTATATAAACATTTCTATTTATATTTAATTATCACTATAGATATGTTCTTGGGGCAAGGTGAATCTTCTAAAATATAAATTTAGAGAATGTTTACACTTAATTTGTCTTTATATTATTATTTTTCATTTGATAATGATATCCCCCCACTTTACATCATTCTTAAGTTGTATTCCATAACATTCTCTAGCTTCTAAATTTTTTTCTTAGCGTATTAATTGTCGATACAAGAAAATTAAATCCATAATTTTCACTAATTTGGTTCAAAACACCTTCCATATTGGGACATATTTTATTTAAATAATTACATAAGTGAATTTACAACTTGTAATTTCATTTAGTGAAAAAATATTCAAAAATACAATGAAAAATATTGGTACAGTAAATAAGTGTTTAATTCAACCATATCAAGGTTATCCATGTCACTCACCTACTTTTACAAGAACATAGATCTTGACTTTTATCATCATATTTACTCTTTTCAAACCATAATGTGATCTCAATCATAAATACAAAAAACTATTTTCATATAAATTTTAAATGAATAAAAATATAATTTATTCCACTTTTATAGTCAATTGATACCACTTTAGTGTTGTAAAACTGAGAAACAAATTGATATACATGTTCTTCCATTCTTCACAAAGATCATGTTTCTCTAAATTGTGCCTAATGGCCTATAAATTCACATCACTAACTCCCCTTGAATTTCTTTGGCTCCTAGCACCATGTGATGAAATGATCTTCAGTATGGGATAACCACTTATTGGTTTTGATATATATAACATCCCTGTTTTTTATAAATAATATTCTTTATATAAATTGTATTTTTATATTTATGAACTATTGTTTTCTATTTGTTCAAATAAATTAAAATATATTAGGAAATAATTCATACAAGATGGTAATTAAACAAAAAAATATATATTCATTTATAATAAAACAATAAAAACAATCACATGAAATAAGGTATTACACACAATGGGATATTACTCACCATGGATTATTACATCCATTAAAAGTGTATAGACTAAAAGGGGATAGTAAATAAAAAACAATTAAATATTTTACACTATAAGATCTTATGGACTATCTTCACCCTTTAGTATTACCAATATCCAAATAAAACCTATAAAAATGAAGAAAATTATTAAAGGAGAATGCATATTTTGATATCTAAATTGAAAATTATGGAAATGAGAGGTGTTAATTAAGAGGTTTTAATGGAATGAAGGAGTCTAGTAAGGCTATATATAGGAATGAAATCTGGTCATTGTAAACATGGTTTTTGTAAATATAGTCAATAAAAATATGATAATTAGAATTATGGTCATTATATATACTTGTATTATAACAAATCATACTTTTCATACATAGATATTACATCCAACTAGATGAATATTCATTACATAACATTTTGATCCACACCAAAACCATTTCGGTCTAATATCTTTAGAAACTTGGATTCATAAATAACTTATTCATAAAATATCTACATCATATCCCACTTATTTATTCATAACTATAAATCTTGATGGACATATCATAGTTAATACATTTCTTCATAACATATGGAAAGGAAACATAAGAAAGGGTGAGATCTAATGCTTAATAATGGTAAACAAGGAAGATATCAATGATTATATAAGTATAACATGAGAAAAAGGGGTATGAAAACACAAGATTAACATTTTAAAATTATACCTTGCATATTATAGATCATAACCTCTATCAATGGAGTAAATTTTAGTGGTTGAATCCTAAATTAATTAAATAACACAATCCATGAGAAAAGAATTTTTTTTAAGACATGGAGTTTTGGCATACACATAAGCATAAGAAATAATTTCCTAGTAGTCAAGGATCTTTTCCAAGACAATCATAGTGGAATGGGTTGACTCCCTAAACCATCATCAGATTTAACATTCACTACCTAGACTATAAGAGTGTAAAACATCCCTTACTAAACTAGGTTCACTCCCCTTTCATGTTTTTTATCTCATGAGATATCTATATTTATCCAATTCATCGAAGAGATATATAGGTCTCACCCTTTAGATAATGAAAATCATATATATGTGTTCCAAAAGATCATAAATAATTCATCATATCATAAACCATGAATATAAATGGGTTTTATAAACATGTCATCATATCATAACCCATATAAAATAAATGGTTCTAATGAATATTTCATCATTTAAACATAGCATAACCAGTATAAAATTAAATGGGTTTAATAAACACATTTTTCTCGTAAAAATAAACCATCTAGATAAATAAAATATATATCATACTTGGAATATATCACTAGTAAATCATAAGTGATAAAAATGGTTGTTTTCTTTGATTAATATAAATACCATAAAAATAAATAAAACATTCTTGAGGAAAATATCATTTCCATTTTTAAATCACTTATTTAAAAAACTACACAACTATAAAAGAAAAAAATTTATTTTAAAATAACCATCTAAACTTTTAAAGGATTACTCAAATAAAAAATTAGTCTGGATGGTAGGAATAGTTTTTTGTAACATATAAGTTAATAAAGCATTCCTTCAATACATTTTTCATAAAAGTCAAAAAATACGTCATTTTGAAAATGAAAGAAATATTCCTTTAAAAAAATTCTAAAAAGTAAATTATAGATAAAATGTAATTAAAAAATAATAGGGTAGTAGTAAAAACGTACTTTAAAACATTTTTTGAAAACAATCATATTGAAGAAAAAAATTTCAATTGAAGAGATAAATGAAATCTATTTTCCTTAAAAACTATTTTTGGCATAATGAGTACATAATGTGAGTAAAATTAAAATAAATCATATATTTTCAATAAGAAACTATATAATAAAAAAATTCATGAGTATCTTGAGATGTTTATTATAATATTTCATCATCATAACTTAATAAAAAACAATCCTAATAATTAATTAGATTGTAAAATAAAACCCCTTGTCTCAAAATCTGCTTGCTTAAAAACCAATATATACTCATATATAATAAATTTTAATTTATAATAATTCTATATCAGAGTAATTTTATTAATTATAATATCATATATGATCCCTTTATAACATTTCAACACCCCCTTTAATCAATAATTGCTTATTAAAATTGTTATTTCCAAGTGTTAGTTGTTTCATTTATCATGAGTATTTCAGTTTATTATTTTTGGTCCTTGTATATTTATCTTGGTTAAATAATAAAATAAAATTAATCAGGATATAGATATAATATATATTTATTATATAAATTTTTAGAGTCATCCATAAAATTTAGATATAGAGAAACGAATTACACCGTTCATGGAGATAGGGGGCATATGTTTTCATTTTTCGACGGTTGGAATGAATGAAATGTAAATATTAAGTCTCCTTTATAGGATAATTATTATATAATATATTTCATATGTATTCCTATAATTATACCCCATTACCATCTAATTAAATTATAAATGAAAAATTAATCACATCACTTCGTGGATGTGGTAGTCCACATTTACACACAAATAACGCTATCGTTCCCCAAAGTATTTATGGTAAGTACTTACATGTGATATTATAATTTTAGAACTATAATTATTTCATAAATATAATATATATACATTAAATTAACCATAATACCCATCCATATCATATGGTGATGAAAAATAAATTCATCCACTATGTGGAGATAGTAAGTTGTATGTATGCACGAGCGATACTTTCACTTATCGTGTGATGGGAAAGAGGGTGTATAATGGTGTCTTAATAATAAAATTAAATTTTTAAAATTTTTATGATATTGGAGTTATTATATTATGCTCTATAAAATTTATTTATAGTGGTTAAATAGCATTAGAAAATAATTTTATTGGGTAAGTCGACTACCACCTCTTTGAAACAACACATTTAGATATGCTCTGAAGGGTTCTAGGGTTGGTCTTTTGGGAAGACCAAAAGCTATATAATGTATCTAGGGATGTTTATAAGATAAAAATATAGATATTTTCAATATATAAGGTTCAAATTTGTGTAAATAATTTAAGGATGAGGCTCCCTTTTATTAATGATCTCAGGGGCACTTTTGGAATATCTCAAAAAGATTAAATTATAATAAATTCATTCTCAATTCATATGACTGAAAATGGAAATGGATTCAAATATAATGTAATATAGGGTTTTAATAAAATAAAATGACATAGTTTATACATGTTTTGGTTTAATTTTAAACCTTATTATTTTGATTAAACCTTAGTTAACCAATTTTAATTTTAACTACAGTGACAAAGTTGTCAATATTAATGGGTTATAATTTTTACTTATAAGGTGAAATATGGACCATAAATGGCCAATTTATAAAAATTCAGAACATATATTATCTAAATTTTCTTGTTTAAATATTTTTATTATTTTTAACTAATTTAATAAAATATTATTTTCACAAAATATCATTATTATCAATTTTGAAACTATTCATTTAATTTAACTTTAAATGCATCAAGACAAGGGGTTGATTAAAATATAATAATCTCGAACCTTTATAATATTTCCTATATATATAATTTATTTTTCACATTAAAACATTCAAATTATATCACTTTTAATATTTTTAAAATCATTAACTATATATTTTTAATAAATTGAGAAACATGACATCAATGTTTCATAAGAAATTAAGGTCATTGAATAATTAAAAAATAAATAAATAAAGTATATCACTAAAATAATTTTATTAATATAAAAATAGATCATTTTATTCATTAATAAATTACTTTTTTCTTATGTAGACAGATAATACATATTAAAAATAAAGAGAGTGACATTTTGTAACTTTCTTTGATTTAAATAATATATAAGTCATTTTCATGAACCGGTGTCTATTAAACAAATAAATTTAGATCCAAAGTTTTTAATGTTGTAATTATCTTTAAACAATAATTATTTTTATTAAAAAATATATACTTATCACTTGTTTTTAATCTAAATTAACATTATTTACACTTTACAGAGTTGATAACTTTTACCCGGGTTACTATTCATATTGATAAAAAATAAAATGACTTATTTACCAAATTTGAACCTTCTAATTCCAAATATGGAATATATTTTATCAAATTAGATTTTTGAAAATTGTATAAATTAATTTTTAAATATGTGCACAAAATGGGACAAAACAAGATTTTTAGAAAAAAACGTTTTTAAGCTTAAACTGGATTTATTCTTACCCTATGCTTAAGAAAAATATTTGTTGAATGTTTAAAAAAATTGATAAAATAAAATAATATATAAAGTTAATTTAATTCATTTAATAATTTTTATTAGTTTAATTTATTATTATAAAAATATGTTGCATGCATAAAAACCAATTGTTTTAGAAAAAAAATCACTTGTATTTTCAAATAATTGTAATTTTTAATTATAATAATTTAATAAAGTATGAATTCATTTTATAAATGTGTTGAAAATATGTTCTTCATAATGTAGTTATTTCTATTCATACTCTCTAATCCAGCGGATATGCAATAAAATATGCATAATATTTTAATAATGTTACATTGTTCGTCTAAAATCGGTTTTGAATGTAACATAAGCTATCAATGAAATAAAATTATTTAAAGATAAATATTTCATAAAAAAATTGAGTTGTAACATTATAACCCCATAAAATTAATTTCAACCATGAAATTCATCACTTTGATACAAACAAATGAGAATAAATTTTCCTCATAACATCATCAAGTTCCCACATAGCTTCCAAAAATTGGTGGTTTTGCTAAAACACATTAACTAAAAAACTGGTATTATTTCATAGAACTTTCTCTATTTGATCCAAAATATCTATTGATTGATATTTATAAGAAATATATTTCTAAAATGGTACAAAAATTGAGTATGGTATATGTGGAGGATTTGATTTGTACTTCCTCAGGATAGATACATGGAACACATCGTGAACTTGAGAGAGATTCAGTGCAACATCCAATCGATAAGATAACATTCCAATATGATTAAGAATTTAAAAAGGTCTAACATACCTAAGGATTATCTTTCCATTATTTCCAAATCTCATCACCCTATTCCAGAGATATATTTGTAGTAATACCTTATCACTAACTTCAAACTCTAGATCTTTCTAACGATTACCAATATATCATTTTTGTCGACTCGAAGATACTCTTATGTGCTATTGAATTTCACTAACCTTCTATTCCATTTACTTATCTAAATATGATACAAATATCTTAATATTTCTAAATTTATATTATCACATTGGATTTTGACACTTCCTATCATAGATGGATTCATAATGATCCTTCTTAACACTGGAGTGAAATCTATTGTTGTAAAACAAATTCCACAAAAGGAAGGTGTTGATCCGAACCACCTTTAAATCTATAGAGTAATCTCTAAAAATTTATTCTAGAGTTTTAATGTAGCTGTCATATTTACCATTTGTTTGAGGATGATTGGTAGTGCTGAAACGTAACTCTATATCTATATATTGTTGAAGACTTATCCAAAACATTGAGGTAAACCTTGAATCCTGATTAGATACAATTGATAGTGGTACACCATAAAGTCTTACCACTTATTTAATGTATAACTGAGTAAGTTGATCAAGTTGGATATTTTTTTGGAGATAGATAAAGTGTGATGGCTTCATAAGGTGATCAACTATAACCCATATATCATTATGACTTTTTGATGTTTTGGGGAGTCTAATGAAAAATTACATGGTGTTATTTTCCCATTTCTATTCTGGTATGGGTAATAGTTGTAACAACCCCTTATACTTCTATCTATTAGCCTTAACTTACTAAAATACTAGAAACCAAGAAACAAACTTTGAAATATATCTCTTCATTCCATCTCAATAGAAATATTATTTCAAATATCTATACATCTATGCACTCATGGGATAAATAGATAATGAATAAATATGAGCTTTATACATCATCTCCTTCTTCAAATCTGGTATTAAAGGGACATGTACATGGATCTTAAAAATTATTATTCCATCACAATCATGGTTAAAATCAAGAACATTTCTCACCTTATTTTGTAGCTCTGTATATTCCTTTTGTGCCTCTTCAATATTCACATAGATTAATGGTGGAACACACATTTTTGAAAGATAATATTTTCCTCCTTCCTTCAAGATTTTAACATCCATATTTACAAGTAAAGTAATTTATATCTTTTGTGATCCTCATCATATACAAGCAATCAGGATTCTTACAACTCAGAGCATCTTCCACCTTGTTCACTTTCCCATGGTGGTAATGTATTGAGTAGTCATGATAGTTAATCATATACAACTTTATTATTTAGTACATGTTCTACTATTTTTGATTAAAAAAATATTTATACTTTTTTTATCAGTATATATGTCACAAATTTCTCTATAAAGATAATTCCTCCATATCTTTAATGCATAAATTACTATAGCCAAATCCAAATTATGATTTGGGTAATTTTTCTCATAGTCCTTACATTTTCATGAGGTATAAGCTAAAACCATATCATTCTACATGAGGAAACATCCAATTCTCTTATTTGATGAATCACTATAGATTACAAACCCTTCTCTACTATAGGGTGGTGTAATAATAGATTCATTGACTAGGCTTCCCATTAGTTCCATAAAATACTCCTCGCATTCATCCATCCAAAGGAACTTGGATCCCTTCTGAGTTAACTAGAGTATTGGATTCGATAGATGTGAAAATAATATCTATAAAGCACCATTAATATATAGCCAGACCAAGAAATCTACGGATCTCAGTCACAATGGTTTGTGTGGGACAATTTTCAATACAAATATACCCTAACTTGAGATTATATTAACCAAGAATGAAACAATATGGATCCAAAATTCACACTTGGTATAATTTAATTAATCTTGTCCTTCCTTAGAGTCATCAGCACAATTCCCAAATAATCTTCGTGCACTTCCTTGAAATTTGAATATACAATAATTTTATCTATAAAGACCACCACAAACTAATCAAGGTAATTTCTATAGTCTCTATTCATTAAATCCATAAATATAGTGGGGGAATTAGTAAGAATATATGGAATCACTATAAATTCACAGAGTCCATACCTTTTATAGAATTTCTTCTTGTGTATATCCTACTTTTTAACCCTCAATTGCTGATATACAGAATGAAGTGAAATCATGGGAATGTATTAATTTACATATATTTCATCAAAAAAGTCATCAATATGGGGTAGAGGATACTTGGTCGAGTTAGTGATCTTGTTAAGTTATCGATAATAAATCTGGAGTCACATTGATCTATATTTCTTCTTAACTAAAAAGTAGGTGCACCCCAAAGTAATGCACTTGTCCTAATGAATCCCTTTTCAAGATTCTCCTAGAGTTTCTTCTTTAATTCCTTTAACTCAATCAGGGTAATTTTATATGGAGTCTTGGAAAAATGTGTGGTACTAGGTATAATTTTTGTTGAAAAATCAACTTCATGATTTGGAGGAAGGCTGATAAACTCTTTCTTAAATACATAAACTGGCACCTTCATTATATAAATATATTCAATTTCATGTTTATACCAAAAAATATTAGATAAATGTCTATTTTAAATAGGAATTATGACCCACACTTTGGATTTAAATTTTATTGCATGTTAATTTTTTCATCACAAGTATTGGAAATATGTCAATTTGGATTATCAAATGCAACTTCCCTTCCTAGGAAATTGATATGGGCCTTATGATAATAAAGTCAACACATTCCCAAAATAATGTCAAATTCAACTTGAGAATGAATGAATAGATATGTAAGAAACACATTCCCACAAACATCAACTGAAGAAGAATCATAGACTTGGGATGTTATTATCGTACCATTAGGGGTTTTTAATACTAAATCAACATATAATTTCTTATGTGGTATTGTGATAACCTTATAAAAGTTATTCAATATAAATAAGTGGTTATATATAAAATAAATTAATAAATTATCAGTTTTAGAATGGATGGTAATTGTGACTTTCCCCAAATCATTATCGTACCCCATATCCTAAATAGTGATTGCATGAGATACTTCTTTACCTATGGGATTAAAAGGTTATTAACATTTATCATGTTCATTACACTTCATATTTGGTCACTAGTTATCATAATACTGATAATCCTTTCATTTAAAACACTGGAGTGTGAGTGGTGCATTCTGTAGAGCTTTCTATTTATTCACATCATTAGCTAACTTCTTCCAATCACTTCAAAATTTGATTACCCGATGAAATTCTTTTCCACACTTGAAAATTTTACCAGTTCCCTTAAGAAATATTCCCAATGTGTCCTTCCACACTTCAAGAATAAAGGAAGGCTCATCATCATCTCTCTATGGTTTTTAGAATTTCCATTGAATTCCTTTTTTTCTTATCAATACCATGATATTGATGGGTAGCTCCAATCTTCATCTTCAACTTGAGATCACATTGAATAATTTATTCATACTTGTTGAATTCTCCTTTTCATAACTCTCTTTGGATACTTGGTTTTAATCCACCAAATAATTGATCAAACTATCTTTCAAGATGGATGATAATACCATAAGCATTCCTCACAACTCTTGTGGTATTTTCCACATATGTACCAAAATATTCATCATCCTTATGTTTTAACTCAAGAAATTATTTCTCCATTTTCATGTGAATAATATGAGGAAATTACTTATTAAAAAATAATATTTTAAATTCTATCTAATACATGGATTAAATTTCATCTTATTCCATCCTGTTCTTGATAATAGTCTTCCAATCATCTTTTTCACCTTCCAAATGATAAACATACAAAATAACTTTCTCATTTTTCAAACATTAGAGATGGAAAATATATTTTCAATGGTACTGGTACATTTCTCAAAGACTAGTGAGTCAATGGACACAATAAAAGAAGGTGGGTGTTTCCTCGTGAAGAACTCAATAGAATATTGTTCCCTTATATGGCCATTTATAAGTTTATCATGGTTAATATATTGATAAATTTGTGTGAATATATAAATAATATTTTTTATTTTAGATCTCATAACATTCGGTTACTCAGGATGACAATAATTGACTTGTCCATCACATTCATCATTAACATGATTCCTTTACATTACAACCATTGACTAAAACCAAAATTTATAGTGTTAGAAACAAAAATCATAGTGGGAAACCACATAATCATGAAAATTTATTTATAGAATATTTAAATTGTGAAATATTATTCTATAAAACTTAGGATTAACCTAGGTCATTCATGATCATTGTAAACAAATATTGGATTTGATGTTATACTTAGACTTATATTATAATGGACTATGCCTTATCATTGTATTAATTTGATAGTATTTAGTATTACAGGTTTTTGGGGGAGGTTCTTGTAGTTTTCTATGGATGATGGACGTGTAGAAAGATCTTCTGTATGTAATTCATGTTATGTAATGTTTACACAACATGAACTGATGTTTCACATATTGTATAGCTGGTGATTTCATAACTTATTAATCGATAGAGGGGGAACCTGTGAGATGGATTACATGAAGTTTAAGTGGAATTCATGGTGTGTATTAATTAAAGTCCAAGGTAATGTTTCATTGGAAAAATATGTAATTTTCAGAATACTTTTGGTTTAGACGTCATGTAAATTTTACATGACATGAAACTAGAGAGATCTAAGATTTAAAGTCCTTCTTTAAGATGATTCCATTAATTCAGTCATGCCATCTCTCTCTCTTATTCCAAATTAAACCTATGTTTCTTGAGGATACCTTCTAGATCTATTCTCCCTTACTTAAATTTTTTGGATATGGTGGATGCCCGTTAGTAATCAGTGGTAAGCCCTTCCTTCTTATTGGTTAGTTTCATCTTATTCTTCTATTAGGGATTTGTTACGATGATGTTTTTTTGGTTAGGAGTTGTGATTTGGGATATGTTTTGGGGTATATTTTGTGTTGTTTTGGTTTATAATTGGTTTCTCGTATTGAAATTGTCGTTTGAAGACATTTCTTCTTTGTCATGTGATGCACAGTGTTAGAATAGTGGGTGCTCTAGACACAACTTGAATAGTTCTTTTGATTACCATTACATGAATAAAGATTAATATATACATGTTTTTCTTTAATTCTTACCATAATAGTGTTGATAGTTCTACATCCACTATTTACATGGTAATGTCCTTAGATTATGTGTCATATCAAAAGGTTATAACAGTTCCCAACGATAATGAGAACCTCGAGAAATAATCACCATAATCTTAAATATATAAGTCATGCGGTCTAGATACATCATACTGACAGGACACATATGATGTTAGACTATAAAGTTTTAGGGGATTATAATAATGGAGACTTCTTCTCATAAATTTCGCAATTGATGATCTCTTGTAGTTATATCATGAGGAAAGACTCTCCAATAGTAACACTACATGTTTCGGGTGCCATTGGTCGTTCCTATCTATGAACATTTGTATTTGTATTATGACATGAGATCATTATCAGTGTGTTCCATTTGATCGTGTACTTTGATACAAGTTGAAAAACATGATAATTAAATCATCACGAGATAGTTTTTTTTTGGTGCATCATTCGTGGAATGGCATTGGTAGAATGATCAAGATAGATTTTTTCATTTACATGTTGAAGAAGAGATATATCGTGGGACCAAGTTAACCAGGATGGTAGTACCATCATAAATCCATGTCCATGGTACAAGAAGGTAAATCCATCCAGTAAGGTCATAAAATATATAAAGAAATCAAAGGATTATGACACAAGTGTGCATCCTACTTTATGATATATCACCAGACAAAGGTATAATATTATACAATAAGTGTTTGCAGGAGGCCATCTTATCTATGACATTCCTTATCCCCTTAGGGACCATGATGGGTTTCTAGACGCTGCTCTTGGTATGTGATTTTGACTTACTACTATTGAGATAAGGACCTAGATGGTCACACACTTAGTGTATCCATAAGTTCTGCCTATTCTAATTAATAAGAGTTCTGGACGAAGTGGGCCCCATGTATGGGGGCTGGTGAACATCCGAGTTTAACTGATCACAACTAAAAATAATTAAATTATATTATTAAATTTTATAATAACAAGGATTGAATTTATTTCTCATGGTATTCATATATTGTTTTATTATAAAATTGAATTTGATAAAAAATATAATTTTTCAAATGAACATTGGATGTTAAAGATTCGTTAAATTTCTTGGAGAGCTTAAGGACTGATTAAATGGTTCTTATTTTATCAAGTTACATTTTATAGTGTTACAAGTGAGTGATAAAATATTTGTGACATGTATGACAAGTTTATTAAGTCATATATGTGTGCAAAGGTCTAAAATGAAGGTTATTACTTTTCAGGTACCAAAGTGAACTTATGGAAAGTAAAACCTAATAATAAAAGATTATTTTATCCTCATGAATTATAAGATCCACCATTTGAAATAATTTAGAGAGATTAACTCTCTCCTACTCTCATCTCAAGTTCATGGATAGAGATTATGAAAGAAGAACAAGGTAGGGTCGTTCCTGCTTTCTCGATCGAGTCCTCATTCTTCAAGCGATCTAAGGGACATCATAAAGCTCTTTGATTTCCTATACTAGCACCCCAAAAATGTAAATTAATGATCCTATAACTATGAATCATGTGTTTATTATCAATATTATGTGTATTTTGGCATCTTACAGCCACGACATAATGACAGCCAGTGAATCAAACTGACAACTTGAAACGAACGAGGTACGGTTTAAGATTTCATTTAATTTTATTTTTCATGATTAAATTGAACTAAACATAATACTTTTAGAAATATGAGAAATGGTTTTAGTGGATTATATGTTTTTAAAATGAATCCAAACCCAAAATTTTAAATTGTACATTCTTTCACACTTTCGCTGCAACTCAGGTTCCTTCAATTGGTATCAAAGTGAATGTGTAATTATTTATGTCAAAAACGTTGGAATTTCAATTAAATTTACTATTATTCAGAATGGAGGTTTCAATATGGTAATAATGCAACTAAAAGTGCATCGATTTGTGTTCATATCTCCAAGATATGGCTGATCAAAGATCGATGGGTTTTCCATGAAGGTTGCTATGAAAATTAAAGTTTTAATTTTTTTCTTTCCATGAATGGATGTCATTGTGAAGGATTATTAGCTGCAGTCTGATGTAATCACATTGCATGGTAACCAAATATATAGAAAGTTGGTTGGGGTAGTTCATTTCCAATACAATATTTCCATGGAATCTTGTTTAATTAAACAGAAAAGGTTTCCCTTATAGCTAATTTAAATCTTCTCATAGAAGCTTGTTTAATTAAATAGATAAAGCTTCCCTGTGAAGCTAGTTGAAACATTTTCATAGAATCTTGTCTAATTAAATAGATAAACTACTCATGGAAGCTACTATAAATCTTCTCATGTAAGCTTGTTTTATTAAAAGTAAAAATCTTCCCATGGAAGCTAGTTTAAAGATTCTCAAGGAAGCTTATTTAATTAAAAGGACAAATCTTCTCTTGGAATCCAATTTAAAGCTTCCCATATAAACATGTTTAATTAAAAGAAAAAATATCCCCATGGAAGTTAGTTTAACGATTCTCATGGAATCTTGTTTAATTAAATGGACAAAGCTTGCCATGGAATCCAGTTTTACGCTTCTCATTGAATCATCTCTAATTAAAATAAAAATCTTCCCATGGAAGCTTATTAAAAGCTTGTTATGGAAGCTTGATTATATATATATATAAACAAATATTCTTTTAGAAGAATGTTATCATTTTATATTATATATATGTATATCTATATATATGTCCTTTAAATGGATACCCCATATCAAGTCGGACCAATTCAGTCCGGGTCCGACCAGCCCGACCCTTTTAACCCATCACTCGTACTATATTAATTTTCAAGGATCTTATTTAGGAATAAATAGACTCGGAAAAAATAGAAATTAAATTTAATTGTCTGTAATTTAATAAAATTATTTTAGGTGTTTTGAGATGTATTAATAATTAATTGAAATTATTGTATTGAAAATTAACACATTAAAAATACTCTCGAGTTGAATTTTAGAAAATTTAATTTTTCCTTATGCAATATGATTGAATGTTGACTTGTCATGAGTTGAGACTAACCCATTCATGTTTAGTATATTATTTATTTAATTTAATTATTGCATTTATGTTTTATAAAATGTAATAATTATTTTATTTTGACAATCTGTGCATCATCCCTTCATCTTTAATTTGTATAAGGGCTTACATGTCCATATTTAAGTGTTATAAATGTAATTTCTCATCTCGAGTTCCCCTAACCTATGTGTGATTATATATTGTAAAGATCATAGGAGTATGTGGTGACACAGTTCGATTCGAGAGCCGGCATAGACCAAACAAGTGGAATGCATGGGAGTTTCATGTGTTACAGTTCAAGTCAGGTATTGAATTAAGGAATTTCCATAGGGTCTCGGTTAATCCATTAATCACTCAATAGATTAACCAATATTTGAAATCACATGATCATATCATTATTTACTTATTTTATCATGTGGATGGTTTATTATTTTGTGAATTTTGATTTATTATGTGTGATCACATAGTATAATAATAAACAAGAATGCTAAGATAAAATGAACATATGCGGTGAATGTTTTCTATTTAAAATAATGGTTAAGTTGTGAGTATGATCACATAGAACAAGAATTTTAAATAAAAGAGGATTTCATTCACCAATTTTAAATTACCAAATCCCTCAAACACAATATTAAGTCCTTAAATACCTTCTATCACTCAAATTTAATCTAAAGTGGGTGTATGGGGTGCTTGGTCATCCAATGTTGAGGGTTCCACCTACTACCAGGGAGTTCTTATGAGAGTGGTTGGTTGTCTTAACTAAATTTTTCAATAATGGGATATCCAATTATATCTTTTTTAAACTTTATAGGAAAATATTTGAGAAATGAAATGCAATTATTTGGAGGAGATGAGACTCCACTAAACAGAACAAGGAGTTGTGAGTTAATGTGGTTGGCCATATTAGTGCCTGCCTTGGACTCTCCAAGTAGTGGTGTAGCCAAAGTTTTTAGACTATGAGGAGAGGTTTAAGGGTAATTTCCACTAGAATACTCAAGAGACAGAGTATTCTGATTCTAGTTCAGTGGGTTCCAATAATTTGAAAAAATAGTGGGAAACATTTAAAATTAATAATTTGAAAATGTCTAATAGAAATCAAGATAAAGGTACAATATTCTAGATTTTATTTTTTTAGAAAAAATGGAAAGAAATACCAAAAGTACAATGTGATAAATAATGACCAAATTAAATTTCATAACTAGAATGAATTTACAAGAGTAGTACATGTACTTACCAAAAGTACTATGGTATTGGAAATTTAAGGTTTTGGTGTCCCTAAATACATAATAAGTTACCTCATGAAGCAAGGGAGTAAAAATTATTATGGTAGGCTCATGTATGACACATATGATGATTATTTCATAATTATATCATCAACGTCCAATGTTATTTGTGGATATAACATCAAGACATATATGATTTTACATGTTTCCTCATATCCAAGAAGTTTGTAAGGAGAAATTGAAGCCTGAATATTAATAGGTAATGATTACATGGGAACTATGTAAATTCAAAGGTGGATCATGATATTTCAATACATCCAGTTCCAATTCTAATTTCAACCACTTTCTCCAATTTCATTTAATATTACAAAATTAATAGTATAGAGAAAATTCTTTATTACCTTCTGGGAAGGTTATCCAAGAAATAAGAACTTAAAGACAGTTCAATCTTTAGGTCTTATTATGAACAAGTTGAAAGGAAAGGTGAAAAGGCCAATGACAAGCATGAAGTCAAAGGAACCTACACAACATCCTTCAAAGAAAGAGGTAATAAATAGGAGATTATTATCTTTTCATATCATGAAATATATTTATGTAAGTTTAAATGCAATGAACTGAATTAAAGAAACAATTAATCATTTCTTTTTTAGGGATATTCATCAATTATAAGTAATTTTTCAGTTTTTTTGGGTATTAAATTAAATATTATTTTGATATATGTTTATTTATATACAGTAACCAAGTAAGTAATGAAATGTTATTAAAATTATGGTGTTTTATCCAAGTAGCTGAGAAAAGGTGATTCCTAAATTAGTTGTGAGAATCACACAACTTCTTTATTTCCATGTTTATTGATTCTAGTTGAACATTTGGAGTATCACCAAAAACATTAATCTCATGTGTCCATTGGACACAAGGAGACATTTTTTTAGTTTCAGAATAAATGTTTTTTATGGTTTTGAAAACTCAATCCATGGTTCAGTGATACATGAATCATTATCAATACATGATGAATAGTAAAATGTATGACTAATATACCCAGTTGGGGAATGAAATTACTTTTTGAATAAAAGATATATAGTTTTCAAATATATACACATTATGGTTTTATACTCTTTAGAGTTAAAGACCTTAGGTACTATCGAAAGACATATGAACTTTGTGTTGGATAAAGAAACCTTTAAAAATAAAAGTAAGAATAAATCTTTTGGAACTAGTGAAACTGGAGGTCTTGAACTATTCCAAGGTTAATTTATTGGTAAATATACTTCATCATATTCCTTTAAAAATTTAAGGAATATAAAAGTGAATTATACCATATGACTATTCAGAATATATGAGGGATTTCATCTAGTCTATCAGAGAATATCTTGAACTGGCATTCATCATTCAATATAATGTAGCGTTGAGTTATTCAAAAACATACATTAACTTATAAAAATCAAAGTTATGAGGATAATAATGAGAATTTATTATGATTATTACATGTTAAAATTGATCAATGAAATGTATCATGAAGAAATTTTAAAATTCACATTTCTTTATACACATCAGATTCATGATTTAAGTAAAAGAAGAATCAATGTTGAAACTCATTCATTGAAAATACTTCCTTCTTTAAAGACATGATTTTCAAATAAATATATTATCCCATAACCATATGTCAACTATCATGAAAAATGGATATCATATAAGTTAACTGTTGGATTTGGTGGCCTAGAACCAACTACTTTGTACTTTATTCATTAATAAATGTCATCTCACATCTTGATTGTTATTCTATGTGACAATTCATGTGATAATGTCCTAAAGATACCTATTGTATTAAAAAGTCATAGCGGATCCCTGCTATAATGAGAACCCGGAATTGCCATAACACTATTCTTGAATATATGTTCAATGGCCGGATGATTTTATTTGAGGGACACAAATAATACAGGCCATTATGGGTAAGGACTCATAAAATTTTGAGGCACCTTCTCATGGTGTGCACCCTTGGTAATATCCAGGAGGATATTATGAGAATGAGACCCGCCAGTAGGAAATCCACATTTCATAGTGTCATTGGATGTTCCTATCTATAGACGTTTGTATTGGTCCTTAGACTTTAAGATTATTATTAATGGGTATTACAACTCACGTACTTAGATGTATTGACGAAAACTATGACGACTCACTATTCGTAGTGAGGTAGGGTACGTTGGGTGCCTCACGAGAAATACTACATTAATAGATAATGCGAGAAAGGATTTGTCCCTTTTGTTCCATAACAGAAGTAGATATCTCAGGCCCTTTGATGAAATTGATATAGCCTAAATAAATCCATGGCCATGGTAAGGTATGGGAGAGTTAAATTTGAGAAAGTCAAAGAAAGAATAATTGAACACATGGTTTTATGGTTCTAGCATTCAATCCGCTTGATTCAAGGTATCATGACAAAGGGATTATATTACACGGTAAGCATTCTTATGAGGTGACACACCAATGCAGTGTCAACTTCATTCTCTTGGGTGCCTTGACTCGTTGTTAGACAACAATCTTGGCCTTTAGGCAAGCCCTTCTAATGCCAATGAGAAAGAGGCCTAGAGGGTCACACACTAAGTGTGTCCATGTATCTCAGTTAAATATTAATTTATCATGTTAAATAAAGATTATTCTTGACTGTGGAATAATAATTTTTTAAGGATGTCGGATCACATTTATTTTGACACTAGTTATTTGAGAGAATATATTGTGGGAGAAATAAAATATATTTATTAGTGAGTAATGCAGTTAAATTTATTTAAGAAATAAATATCCATTACTCAAGGTCTAATAAATGTGGTGGAGGAAATAAAGATAAATTAAAACAAGATAAACACGCCATGTACATTGAATGTACACACCATGTAGTTTTCTTGGAAAATGAGTACACGTTGTGTATTAATGATTACACGCCATGTAGTTTTTTCAGTCGAGATTTTGAGGAAATAATATCGTTTTATTAAATGATATTTATTATAATCAGTGTGGGCGCATGTCAAGAAATTAATCATTCAACATGGGGGTTTTTCAATAAGAGTTAATGAAATAAATAAAATGAATAATGCATTTATTTATTGTCATAACCTATAACCTCAAACCTGGTTATAAACATCATCACAACCCCAACACTTTTCTAAAAAAAATCATTGTACACAACAATTCTAGAGAGTTATCTCAAGGCCAAAAGAACTCATTCCTCCAAGAACACTCTCGAGACCGAGAGAGATCTACCACCACCGGATCATGGTGATCGAAGGAATACATCACAAGTGAAGGTTCTTCCACACTAGCACCCGGAGATCCCTTCGGCATCATCCAGAGATATGTAGAGCATGTGTGGATCACTGCTAGATGAATCCTACACTTGGATTCTACAATGCAACGATGGATCACACTGGATTGTGACTAGAGACATCAAAGAAGAAATAATTCCATCAAGGTAATTGTTTTCAATTAATTAAATTAATTATAACCAACATATGATGATCTTATCTCTATGGTTCTAGGACTTTCTCTTTTGTTTTTTGTTCTTCATTCTATTCTGAAGATCTGGCGTTTTACATCATGACGAATCTCAGATTGATCGTTGTTAACTCTAAAATTAAAGTTGGGTTGACCCACGAACGTGCTTCCACTGCACCCAGAACCTACAAGTGGTATCATAGGGGTCATATCGTTGATTATAATTATTTATTTTTTCATTGGGGATTTATGCATTTAATAATTTAGTTGTTTCAATTCAAGTTAATCGTTCTTAAAAATATGAATCTCAAGATTTGTTCCACCCCTCTCATTTCCCATTCACATTACATAAATGAATATTTCTTTTAATTTTGATTAAAATAAAATAGAGGAACTCATATGAAAGTGCCAAACACTCCTGGTCATACAACACTAGAATACTCGGCGTGTATTCTAAAGTACACGCTATGTAGCCAAGGTTCAATGCATTGACTGATCCACCAAATCAGGTCGTGTATTGGATCCAATCTAAGTCATTTATGACACCGTGTTTCGACCGGGAACAAGTGGCACACGGTTTCCGGATTACACGTCATGTGTTCTAACTGAACATGGCATGTAGTCCCTTCAAGTTAGGGTTGGACCATGTACCTCGTACACAGCTTGCCTGACTAGAAACCGTGTAATGCAGAAACTACATGGCGTGTGTCCCACTAAACATGCCATGTACTCCAAAAATTTCTGATGTACATTAACACGCCATGTCCCCAGGCATATACTTCAGATGGACGGTGAACAAAAAGTACATGTCGTGTAGTCAGAACTGTACGCCGTTTACTCATCCAAATTACATATATTTATTAAAAAAATTATTATACAAACCCTTGAGACGTATACCATAGTGCAGGCATAAAACTGAGGAACAACACATGATAGGTGTTTTATATATATGTGTTTAATTTAATATCTTTGTAATGAATGGAAATTCACTTGGTCTTCTCCAAGGTACAAGTTACAAGGATAATTTTAAATGAATTTATTTGAATAAAATTATGATGGATGAGAATCTCATGGAAATTCAGAAAAGTGTTTAAGATAAAAGGATTCATTAATTAAAGATAATTAAATGATTCGAGCATGATTTATCTTAAACAACAATGATTAAAGAATTGAATGCTAGTTTTATTTATGCATAAATATCATTACATGTATGGATGATCATGATCTAGACCAATACCTTTGTATCTGAATGGTACCTTTTAATTTATTTATTTAAATTAAATTTGTTGGCATGCGAGCATTCTCCTCATTAATATGTAGGGTATGTGCAACCAAGGATTATTTTATGTAAAAAAACCTTTCTACCCCTCACCTTCATGTGAGATAATTGAATATGTAATGGATGGAACTCCCAAGATGGTGGAGGCGGCTCAAGTCAGGAGACAAGGCGAAACCAATCCAAGGAGATGCAAAGGTGGACAGGTGGAAAGTTGTAAACATGAACCTGAAAGGTTCAAGGTGTTTCTCCCCTAGGTCTTGGGTTGTTTTATCAACCACTAGATAAACTAACCAATAGAAAAATCTCATGATCAAATAATTTATTTTATTTCTATCAGTTTCATGTTTTATTTATTGTGGGTGTGTTGTCACGATCACACAATTACTGAATAAAAAGATCATGCAAGGTGGAACTAAAATAAAACTGGCTTATACATAAATATTATATTAGAAATGGTTAATCACTTAAGTATATCCTAATTAATATTAATAAGCTTGTAATAAAAGATAATAAATTGAAAATTTACGTATAATGATAAAATCCCTCAATGAAATATTAAGTCGGTATAACCTTCCATAATCATGGTTAGAATCGAACCATAGTTCAAAGTGCTTGACCAACCCTAGTTGGGGTGCTTTCAATTATCAGGGAATTCTAATTCAAGGTTTTGGGTTGAATTTACTTGGTTCAAATCAAGGGTTTACTGCCACAGCAAGACTTGGTGTGACCAAGAGGCAAAGGTTGAGGAAATCCAAAATAAAAGGATTTCAGGATTGGGGAGTCCACTCAATGGATCAAGGAGCTGCTAGTTAATGCAGTTGGCATTTGGAATTCCTACCGAAAACCATTAAAGTTTCTTAACCAACCCTAGTTGGGGTAATGCGATGGGCAATATGGATCCTTGCCACTAGAATATTCAGGCAAGATAATATTCCCAATTTAATGGTGAGGGCAATTTGATTTCGATAAAATAGTGGGAGACTAATAAGTATTAATTTATTTATTTGTCTCATTTTTATAATAATGTACTAAACATGTGCTCATCTTAATTTGTAGAAACGGAAAGAAAAATGACTTCAAACATATCATTGTGAACCATACTCGATAAGGAAAACCTCCTCACCAACACCAATTTCCAAGATTGGCATAGGTGTTTACAAGTCATCCTTTGCCTTGAAAGGAAATTGTATGTGATGGAAGAGCCTATTCTAGTTGTTCCTAGAAAGGAGGCCAGTGATGAGGAACTATCTCTCTAAATGAAACACATGGATGATGCAACATATATCTAGAGTTTTATGATATCAGCCATGTTTAATGAGCTCTTGAAGCAACATTAAAACATGGACGTGTATAGCATGATGTCTCACCTTAATGATCTTTACCAAGAAAAGGCGAGACAGGAGAGATATGATATCTCCAATGCTTTGTTTACATCTAAGCTTGGAGAGTCTGCACCAGCTGGGCCTCATGTAGTCAATCTTATTGGCTACATTGAACGTCTGGATATCTTAGGGATTAAGTTCCCAGATGAGTGGCATACAGATCTCATCCTATCATCACTACCCAAGACCTTATCTAGCTTCATCGTCAATTATAACATGAGAAACAATGAGAAGAGTCTATCGGAACTTCTGACTTTAATTCTCTAAGTATATAAGGACATGGGGCGTGACAAACCCTCGGTATTTATGGTGAATAAGAAAATGAAGGACAAGGCAAAGGGGACAAAGACTTATAAATGGTCTGAAGCCCCCGAGCGTCGTCCTTCCAAGAAGGGGAAGATATAGAGGCAGGTAAAGGAATGGGAGGCGGTGTGTTTTGCATGTGGCAATCAAGGCCACTGAAAGAAGAAATTCACCCAGAAGCGTGGGGATGCAAAATGTGTGTTCGTTATCGAGTGTAATATTTCTAGTTCTACTCATTGGGTATTATATATAGATTTTGGGGATCACATTTGTATTCAAATGCAGTAACCAAGTAGATTTAGAAAGATTTTCAGAGGATAGGTGGATCTTCAACCTGCCAATGGTGCAAGGATGGTTGTATTGCCTATTGGCGATTAACACCTCTCATTTCCAACTGGGACAATTTTGGTTTTACATAACTGTTATTATGTGCCTTGTTTTACCAAGAACATAATTTCTATATCTTGTTTGGATATGGATGGATTTATTTTCATGTTTGGAAATAAGGGGTGTCTTTTTTATAAGAACAACATATGTTATGGTATGGCTCATTCAAATAATGGTTTTTATGTATTAAATTATGAAAACCAAGTGTTGGAAATCGATAACGAAACAAACTCACATGACTCATACATCACCCAATTGTGGCATCACCATATTGGCCATGTAAATGAGAAACGTTTGACAAAGCTCTGCCAAGATGGTTATTTGGACTCTACTAAGCTAAAACCACTTGATAGATGTCACGCTTGTTTTCAATGAAAAATTACCAAGCCGCCCTTCGGTGGACAAGGTAGAAGGGCCACAGAGATTCTAGGATTAGTACACATGGATGTGTGTGGACCATTTCTAGTAGAATCTAGAGGTGGATATTCTTACTTCATTACTTTTACTGATGATTTGAGTATATATAGCTATGTATACTTAATTAGGTATAAGTCATAAGACTTAGAGAAATTTAAGGAATTCAATAATGAAGTAGAGAATCGGCTTGCTAAGAAGATAAAGACACTTCGATCGGATTGAGGTGGAGAATATCTGAAGCAAGAGTTCATCGATCTTCTACAGGAGTTTGGGATTCTATCTCAGCTCACTCCTCCTTATACACCACAGTGGAACAGTATTAGTGAAAGGAGGAACCGCACCTTGTTGGACATGGTGAGGTCGATGATGAGTCATGAAGATCTTCCATTATCCTTTGGGGTATATTCATTACAAACTGTAGCGTACATATAAAAATGAGTACCAAATAAGGCGGAAAATGGAATTCCATTTGAGCTATGGAAGGGAAGGAAACCGCTTTGTCACACACATGTGTATGGGGATGTGAGGTGTTTGTTAAGGCCTTCTCAGGAAACAAACTAGTACCCCGAGGCACGAGGTGAATCTTTATAGGATATCCCAAAGAAATGAAAGGATATTACATATATAACCCTTCAGACAAGAAAGTTATTGTCACCAGACAAGCCATCTTTCTTGAGAGGGAGCACATCCTCAAGAAGGATAGTGTGAGAAACATTGACTTCGATGAAGCTGATGCTCAATATTCATAGGAGTTGGTATAATAACAAGTTCCATAGTTCCCCATGGAAGAGGTTCCTGAAACACAAGTACTACGTAGGAGCTCAAGAGAGGTAAGGGAACCAAAGAGACTTGGTTTCCTAGTCACCGAGGATGGTAAATCATTATTGTTGGACAATGATGAAACTCTCTCCTACAAGGAAGCAATATAAATATTAGAAGCTACAAGATGGCTAGAAGCTACGAATTCTGAGATGGATTCCATATATCATAACTAAGTTTGGGATTTGGTCGATGAGCTAGTTGATGTAAAGCCTATTGGATGAAAATGGGTATTCAATAGAAAATTGGACATGGAGGTTAAGTTAGCACCTATAAAGTAAGTCTAGTGGCTAAAGGATTCAGATAGTGTCAAGGAATTGACTATGATGAAACCTTCTCGCTAGTTTCCATGTTTAAATCCATAAGAATCATACTTGCCATAACAGCTTACCATGACTATGAGATTTGGAAGATGGATGTCAAAATGGAATTCCTTAACAAGAACCTTCAAGAAGATGTCTATATGAAACAACCATAAGGGTTTGTGACACTAGGTGAAGCCAAACAGGTTTGAAAGTTTTAGAAATCCATTTATAGATTAAAGCAAGCATCCAGGTCATGGAAAATTCGATTTGATGAATCCATAAAGGAATTTGGTTTCATTAAGAATGAATGTGAGCCATGTGTTTATAAGCGGTTTAATGAGAATGCAATCGTTATCATAGTAGTATATGTTGATGAAATATTGCTTATTGGAAACGATGTACCAGTCTTACAGTCAGTTAAGGAATGACTGAACATGTGTTTCTCCATGAAGGACTTAGGTGAAGGAGCCTACATTCTAGGGATCAAGATCATTTGTGATAGATCCAAGAGGATTCTTGGACTAAGTCAGGGTACATACATTGACCAGATACTAAGTAGATTTAGTATGGAACAATCTAAGAGGGGATTGGTTCTAGTGTCACATGGCTTACATATTTCTATGAAAATGTTTCCCCAGACACAACAGAAGAAAGATAGAATGAGTAAGATCCCATATGCTTCGGCTATAGGATCCATCGTGTATGCCATGTTATGTACCAGGCTTGATGTTGCCTATGCCCTGATCATGGTAGGAAGATATCAAGAAGATCCAAGATAACAACATTGGACTACTATTAAAATTATCCTTAAGCATCTAAGAAGAATTAAGGATATGTTCTTGGTGTATGGAGGAGATGAGGAGCTTGTCATCAGATGGTATGTTGATGCTAGTTTTCAGACAGATCAGAATGATCTGAAGTCGTAATCTGGATATGTTTTCTGTCTCAATAGAGGAACTGTTAGCTTGAAGAAGTCAAAGTAGCCAGTTGTCGCTGATTCTATATCAGATACCAAATATATAGTGGCCTCTGATGCAACCAAGGAATCCGTCTGAATTCAGAACTTTTTCCAGGAGCTTGATGTGGTTCCTAGCAGTAAAGATCATATCATGTTGTATTGTGATAATACAGCAGAGGTGGCTCTTGCGAAATAACCAAGGTCACATCAATAGACAAAGAACGTACCCCTAAAGTATCACCTCTTGAGGGATTTCTATCAAAAGGGTGAAGTTTCAGTGAGAAGAGTTTCCATGAAAGAGAACGTGGAAGACCTCATTTCTAAAGGCATATCTCATTAGAATCATGAATATCATGTGAGAGCTAGCGGGTTAAAGTTATTAGCAGTTGGCTCTAGTCCAAGTGGGATTATGTTGGAGTTGGTGGCCTAGAACCAACTACCTTGTACTTTATTCATTAATAAAAGCCTTATCACATCTTGATTGTTCTTCTGTGTGACAATGCATGTGGTAATGTCCTAAGGATTGATATTGCATTAAAGGTTCATAGCGGATCCTTGCTATGAGGAGAACCTAGAAGTTCCATAACACTGTTCTTCAATATATGTTCTAGGGACGAATGATGCTATTTGAGGGACACAAATAATTTAGGCCATTAGGGGTGAGGACTCATAAGACTTTGAGGCAGATTCTCATGGTGTGCACCCTTGGTAATATCCAGGAGGATATTATGAGAACGAGACCTGCCGGTAGAAAATCCACATTTCATAGTGTCATTGGATGTTCCAATCTGTGGACGTGTGTATTGGTCCTTAGACTTTAAGATTATTATTAATAGGTATTACAACTCGTTCACTTAGAAGTATTGACAAAAACTGTGATGACACACTGTTCGTAGTGAGGTAGGATACGTTGGGTGCGTCATGAGTAATACAGCATAAATAGATAATGCGGGAAAGGATTTTTCCCTTATGTTCCATAATATAAGTAGATATCGCAAGACCATTGATGGAATTGATATAGCCTAAATAAATCCATGAACATGGTAAGTTATGGGTGCATTGAATTCCAGTAATTCAAAGGAAGAATAATCATGCACATGGTTTGATGGCACTAGCATGCAACCCAATTGATTTTAGATATCGTGAAAAATGGATTATATTACACGGTAAGTGTTTATATGAGGTGACACATCAATGTAGTGTTAACTTCTTTATCTAGGGTGCCTTGACCCATTACTAGATAGTAATCCTGGACTTTAGGCAAGCCCACCTAATTCCAACAAGAAAGAGGCCTAGAGGGTCACACACTAAGTGTGTCCATGTATCTCGGCTAAATATTAATTTAACATGTTAAATAAAGATTATTCCCAACTTTGGTTTAATAATTATTTAAGGATGTCTGATTGCATTTATTTCGACACTAGTTATTCGAGAGAATATATTGTGGGCGAAATAATATATATTTATTACCGAGTAATGTAGTTACATTTATTTAAGAAATAAATATCCATTACTCAAGGTCTAATAAATGTGGTGGAGGAAATAAAGAAAAATGAAAAAAAGATAAACATGCCGTGTACATTGAATGTACACGCCGTGTAGTTTTTATGGAAAATGAGTGCACGCTGTGTATTAATGATTACACACTGTGTAGTTTTTCCATTCGGGATTTTGAGGAAATAATATCATTTTATTAAAAGATATTTATTATAATCAGCATGGGCGCATGTCAAGGAATTAATCATTCAACATGGGGGTTTTTCAATAAGAGTTAATGAAATAAATAATATGTGTAATGCATTTATTTATTATCATAACTCTATAACCTCAAAACTGATTATAAATATCTTCATAAAACCAACACTTTTCTAGAGAGAATCATTGTGAACAACAATTCTGAAGAGTTCTCTCAAGGCCAAAATAACTCTTTCCTCCAAGAATGCTCTCAAGACCGATATAGATCCACCACCACCAGATCAAGGCAATTGAATGCGTACATTGCAAGTGAAGGTTCTTCTGCTCTAGAACCCGAAGATCCCTTAAGTGACATCCAGATATACGTAGAGTATGTGTGGATAACTGCTAGAGGAACCCTAAACTTTGATTCTACAACGCAACAACGGATCACACCGGATCATGACCGGAGATATCAAAAAATAATGAATTTCATCAAGGTAATTATTTTCAATTAATTAAATTAATTATAACCAACATATGATGATTCTATCTCTATGGTTCCCAGACTCCCTCGTTTGTTTTTTGTTCTTTATTCTATTCCGAAGATCCTGCATTTTAGATCGTGACAGATCTCATATTGATTGTTGTTAACGCTAAAATTAAAGTTGGTCTGACCGACCAATGCACTTCCGCTACGCCCGGAACCTACATTAATGTATGGTGGAAATTCATTATGTCGTAAGAACTTTTTTTTATATGCAAAGAGTTTGTTAAGATATAAAAAAACATGCATCAAGAAAAAAACACTATGTGTATCTATAGTAATCATCCTAAAGTTTTATAAGGATATTATAGAAATCCCTGTGATAAAAAATATATAGTCAAGTTATAGACTATATTCATATAAAAGGTTTCACATATCTATTTGAGATAGTGCGAGAAATATTGACTTGGTTTTATCCTATGCTAGATATTTACAAGTAGTTTCCATAGGAACAAGTTCCACAAGAGCGTGTGGAAGAGGAATTTTCTTGAGACAAATACTACATAGGATGGATAAAACCATTGTGATGATTTTATATTCACCTCAGATGGTGATACATTATTCATTGAGAATAATAATTCCTACATTTAAGTAGTATACGGTAATTAACTAAGATTGAAAAGACCAATTAAAATTCAATAATGGGTTCCATGTATCATAGTATAAGAGGCTTACTAATTTGAATAATTTGGTGGGTACTTGAATGAGACTATAAATGGATGGTACATGTGTGGTTCCAATAAGGCTTGATTGCTTATACCAAGTCATTATTCTTAAATCCATTAGAATTGTGATTTTCATAGCTAATTTATATGATCATTTTATTGTGCATTGTTTGTCAAGACAACCAATCATGCTAGATATATGTATGATGCAACCATAGAAGGATGATGACATCTTAGAATGCCAATAAGGGTGAAAGTTAATGAAATCTAGTTTAAGATTAAATTAAGAAACTAGATCATATAATATTCATTTTGAATGAATCTTTGTCATTTATCTACTAGAGATTAGTGGTAGAAGCATATTTTTACAAGTAAAATATGTTTTTTAACATATGAAAACTTATTTTTGTATTATAGTTAGTTAAGACAAAAATATAAAATAAATCTATAAAATTTGACTTAAATTAGTAAAAATAGTTCTAGGTAATGAAATTTACTGAGGTAGATATAACGGTTTCTTAGACAAATTCAATTGTACATATAATAACATAATATTAAAATACAAGTTGGAATAATTTGAGAGAGAATTGTTACCTATGTCACAAGGAATATACCTCTGTAGGTATACATGTCAAGGACCTAGGAAGAGATTAACATGATGATATGAATTTCATATGATTTTGCAATGGATTAATCACACATGTCATGATATGTACAAGAGTTGATATTTCCAAGATATAGTTTATAGTAGGAAAATATCATTTGTAACCAGGAGAACTGAAAGAGAAGAAGTCAGAACAATATGATTGTACTTGAACCAGTGCAAAGAATATGTACCTGGTAAGTGGAGAGGAAAGAATACTGGATTGTAGGAGGGAAAAATTAGTCTTTCTTGGACCAATGTGATATACTATCATAGTTATTCTAAGGTAACAAGCAAGACGAGCTCATTCAAGAAAGTAGTTTACATATCTATAAGTACCAAGTTTTTTTGCATCTTTTGAGGTAGCTAAGAAGCAATGTAAAATATGAAACATTTTGTTCCATTTATTGGAATCACACCTAGTAAGTAGTGTATTATCATAATTTAAATTATGATACTATTATTATCCAATATGTAGATTTTATAAAGCGGAAAAAAGTAATATACTTGTGGATTACATCTCTTGATGAGTTTCACTCAAGGAGATTAGGTCTCACATAGCAGAATAGATAGGAAGTGGAAGAGTGGAAGGCCCCTGACTAATGTCATATCTTAGTAGAAACATGATCTTAATCATGTGAGAGATAACAAGGATAGTTATAAAGTTGGCTCTAGTGAAAGTGGGAGTGTTGTAATAGTGGGTGCCCTAGACCCAACTTGAATAGTGATTTTGAATACCATTACATGTGAAAATATTGATATATACATGTGTTTATTTCATTCTTACCATAATAGTTTTGATAGTTCTGCATCCACTATTTACATGTTAATGTCCTTAAATTATGAGTCGTATCAAAAGGTTATAGTAGTTTTCAGCTATATGAGAACCTCGAGATATTATAACCATGATCTAAAATATATATGTCCTATAGTCTATATATATCATACTGGAAGGACACATATGATGTAAGACTATCAGTTGTTTGTGGATCATAAGAATTGATACTTCTTTTCATGATGTTCTCACATAGTAATCTCTAGTAGTGATATCATGAGGACATACCCACCAATAGGAACACCACATGTTTTAGGTGTCATTGGTGGTTCCTATCTACGAACTTGTGTATTGGTCTTTAGAATTGAGATCATTATAAGTGTGTTCCATTTGATCGCATAATTTGATACAAGGCAAAAATAATTATATTTAAATTAGGGAGACCAATATTTTGTTGGGTGCGTCATTGGTGGCATGGAATTGGTTGAATGATCAAGATAGATTTTTTCGCTTTCGAGTTGAGGAATAGATATCTCATAGGCCCAAGTTGACTAGGATGGTAGTACCTTCATAAATCCATGGACATGGTATAAGAAGTTAAATCCTTATAGTAAGGTCACAAAATATATAAAGAAATAAAAGGATGATGACACAAGTGTACATCCTTCTTTATGAGATATCACCAGACAAAGATATTATATTACACAGTAAGTGTTCGCAGGAGGAAGTTGTAGTTATGGAATTCTTTATCTCCTTAGGATCCATTATGGGTTTCTAGACTCCACTCTTGGTATGTGAGTTGGGCTTAATGCTGTTGAGATACGTACCTAGAGGGTCTCACACTTAGTGTATCAACAAGTTCTACCTATTCTGATGAATATGAGTTTAGGATGAAGTGGGCCCCATGTATGGGGGTCGGTGAACGTATGAGTTTAACTGGTAACAATTAAAAATATTTCAATTATATTATTAAATTTTAGAATAATGAGGATTTAATTCATTTCTCATGGTATTCATAAGCTGTTTTATTATAAAAGTGAATATGAGAAAAAATATAATTTTTCAAATGAACATTGGATGTTCAAGATTCGTTATATTATTTAGAGAACTTATGAACCGAGTAAATGGTTTGTATTTTATCACATAACATTTTATAGTTTTACAAGTTAGTGATAAGATATTTGTGACCTGTATGACAAGTTTATTAAGTTATATATGTGTGAAAAGGTCTAAAATGAAGGTTATTACTTTCCAGGGAACAAAGTGCAATTCTGGAAAGTAAAACCTAAGTATAAAATCTCATTTTGGCCTTTGGAACTCTATTATTCTCCATTTTCACGAATTTAGAGAGATAAACTCTCTAATCCTACCCTCTCTAGTTCTTAGAGAGAGATTCTGGAAGAAGAACATGGTCGGATTGATCCCACTTTCTCAATTAAGTCTGTGTTTTTCTGATGATCAAAAAGGACATCGTAAAGCTCATCGATTTCCCACGCTAGCACCTATGAAATGTAGATCTATGATCCTAGAGTTGTTTAGTACATATGAAAGATCTATATTCATTCTATTTTGGCATCTTACAACCATGACACATCAATGGAGATAGAATCAAACTGGAGACTTGATACGAATGAGGTATGATTTAAGCTTTCGTTTGAATTTATTTTTCATGCTTAAATTGAATTACATGAAATCCTTTTATAAATCATTTCAAGGAGTTAAGTGGAGTATAGGTTTTTAATACGAATCCAAACCCAAAATTTTAAATTTTTCATTCTTCCACGCTTCTACTGCACCTCAGGTTCCTTCACATAGTGAGTTGGAAAATCACTTTAAGTAGAGAATCCTTCATTTCTCTTTATTATGTATCATTTCAGAGGGGTTTACTCCTTTCTATCTATTGGATATGGTTTTGTTTTCTTAATCAATGATAAATAATTTGATAATTGAAATTTAGGTGGGGGAATTAGAATGTTTCTCATGATTTTATATCTTTGGTGTTGTTGTCATATTGGGATTACACGGGCATGATGCCACATTGAAAATTTGGAATATTGGGGGATATGTTTTCATAGTATGATATGTTTTTTGACTAATATTTATGTTGTGATTATTATGATATCACCATAAAATGGAAATTGGGTAACCACTTTTTTTTTTGGATAACGGAATTTTTCCCCAATATTTTAGCTTATGTGATAACACACCTAAAATAAAATTAAATCTGATAAAAGACCCTTTTATAAATATATAAAATGGTATTTTATGTGTTTTGATTCATTTTCATTCTTTTGGGGCAGTGATGTGTGATTGTGACGTAATTTGTGGTTTATATTTTGATGTATGCGCTATTGGGGTTATGAGGTTATTATTGTTTGGGCAAGATTTTGGGACGATGAGGTGGTGATGTTTGGACATGTTTTTTAGGTAGTGAGGTGGTGGTTATTTGTTTGTGATTTTAGGTAATCATGGTGGTGGTTGTCCAATTGTGATTTTGGGGCAGTGAGGTGGCAGTTGTGGTTGTGCTTTTGGGTTAGTGAGGTGATAGTTTTTAGTTGTGATTTTGGGGTAGTGAGGAGGTGTTTGTTTGTCCACTCTTTTAGGTAAGTGTGGTGGTGGTTGTTTGTTATTACTTTTATGGTGGTCAGTAAATGGTATGATGAGGATGGTGAGTTTTCTATGATGTGTGGTTTCATTGTTCTAGATTCCCATGTAATGATGGAATAAATAATTATTCATTAATATTCAAAATGGTTGGGGATTAGTTAGGTTATTGGGATAGAAATGATTATTGAATATATATATGATGGGTTGTGTTGTTAAATTTGATTGATGCTAAATAATGTAATTAATTGGATGGATAATGGAATTGGTGATGTTGTGAGTTGTGTCTTCTGGCTTGTGTGGTTTTATGCATTTAAAGGTTGCAGTGAAAGTGGTGGTGTTGTGAATTGGTTAGTGGTGGTGTTGTGAATTGGTTAGTGTCTTGTTATGAACTCATAGGTTGGGATTGTTTGTTGATATATATATATATATTCCTTTTTATTTCTATACGCACCCCTCCCACATAGATAACTATGTGTCAACACCCACATAGTTATGCAGGGGTGTTTTCCCAACATCCTAGATATTAAGAGGGATGGATATCTGAACACTATTTCCCACTCTCTCTTCTAGGTGAGTAGATATTCATAGGATGTGATGTCCAGATGTCTATTAGTGAACTCGGTGAGGTCCCTAGTGTCTTTGGGTGATATTTTATGGCCTAGGTCTTTTTAGGCGAGATGTGATGATCGTGTTGTGGGTGGTGCATGAGGTTCTTTCGGGTGAGATATAGTGTGACCGTGTTGTGGGGTGGATTATTTTGGAGTTTTCCATGGTAAGAGGAGGTTATGGGGTTGATTTCCTTCATGTCCATGATACCCTACTACTATGGTTGTGGTTTTTATGTGATCTCCTAGGTGCCTGCAAGAGAGATGATATGTGACCATGTTGTGGGGTAGTGGCCTAGATGTTTTCATGTGATATGTGATGTCTCTATGTTGTGGGGTGGTGGTATATGTTATTCAGAAGATATGGAAGAACCAAGATGTGTGACATTGGGGTGTGAGATTAGTATACTAGTAGTAAAGTGGTTTGGGGTACCCTTTATCGATATGACTCATGTTATAATATATAGTAGATTGAAATATTTATAGAGAATGCCTTAGGGAGGTTTGGGATAGATAATTTAAATGTTTGGGTGTTGTTGGTTCTTTTGTTTTCTCACATGTTCATTAGTATTCTTCTTTCACGTGTGCACAATAGACTTTTGTTTTCCTACTGAGTATGTCTGCATGCTCACCTACATATATAAAACTGTTTTGAGGTTTTCAGGAGGACTATGTTAATCATGCTGAACATTACTAGATCGGATCATTGGATAGTTTTTGTGTCACTACTTTTTATTTGATTTTGGGTATTTACGTTTGGATAATTTTATTTGTATCATCTTTATTTATACATGCAGTGTGGGATTGTTTTGGTTTATTTTCATATTATGTCATGGATTTTCTTGTTCATAGTTGATCTTATCTCCCAATAAAATATTATTATATAGGGTAATACCTCATATTATATGATATTTTTATACCCTCAATACCAATTTTCCATCCTAGGGTCTACTTGAGGTAGGAATCTTGGGTCATTATATATCTGTCCTTATTTCATTATCTTTGGTGGGAGGGGTTCGTGATAGAGTGGAATCAAAGGTGATGGTTGATAGATAGGATGGAGGTTGGAGTTAGGAATAGTGAAGATTACATGGGTTGGTATTTAAATGGTGGCAGTTGAATTTAGTGCATGACATAGGCTGGGAATATCATCTAGGGAAAAGGATTTTAAGGCCCCCATGATCTAGTGCATGAACTCTGATCTTATTGAATGATCAAGTGAGGTTAACTACTTTTCAGATTAGAGACCTATGAGAGGTACATGAATCATGATGACTTGTGTTCCTGTTTGAGTTGGGTCTTTCAAGGAACACTAAAATGAATAAAGTGAATTAAAATTAATATAAATAAAATTACATACTACCGGGATTAGGATGGTCTCCATGCTTCCATAATGGATCATGTTCATTGTATATGTGTGGCTCAGGTAGTTCAATTTTAGTAGACCGATCTGTTTGATCATTGTAGGGTTGATCTGGTAGAGGATAATGAGGCTTGGAATATGGAATTGAATTATTTTTATCATAAGGCATTGGGTAATTATGAGGGTTGTGTTTAAAATTTTGATAAAGAGAGAATACTGGAGAATATTGAGATCTCTCCTAGTTTGATTTTGGCCCCGACGGAGTACTAGGTCTCTTTGGTAGTTAGTTATATGTAAGGAGTTGTGTGTTAGTTGTGGATGTTATATCTATGAGGGTGAAATTAATCATATATTTCATGGTTCGACTTTCAAAAATATTTCTGAGTATATTTCCATTCATCAGCCACGAAGGTGGTGAAGAGGTAGGATCATATTTCTCTTCAACATGGGAGTATGTCAGCATAGGATTTGGGAATCAAGTTCAAGTACCTTCTAAACTTCAACCGATATCCCTTTTTAAATGAGAATTATCGTGTAAGACATTTTTAGGAGGCACCCCATCCTTATATTCACTGTGTAGTTACTCCTTTTATTTTTCCAATTTATCTTGAGGTTCCTAAAAAGGTGATGTTGATCAAGTTGATGCAATCACATGGAGGTTTAGCATGAGATGGGAATCAGTAAGGTTCCTCAAGGAGTAGTGTTATTACTGGTAGCTCTTAAGAACCAGGGCCTTTAATATTTTGACTAGTGGGGAGTTGGGCTCAGCACCTTCCTTTTCATCCTTATCGGATAATACTTTTTTTTTCTTCCTTCGGGATTTTGGTATGTGTGTTTTTTCTATGTTTTTCATGGACATCAACAAAACTAGTCCCAATGGTTCTCCAAGCTCAGTGTAGTACAGGCAGATAGGTTTAGCACCAGCCTCAATAGTAGTTTCCAGTGAGACTGTTTTAGTGGCAGGGGAAGTTGTCTAATGCTTCGTTGAGTGGAGATGGAGTATGTAGGGGTTAACCTCATGATGTTATTTGTGTTCAGGGACCTTAACATGAGAATATTCGTATATGTGGATGTAATCAGAGAGGTAGAGTATGTGGACAGGGTCAGTTACATACAGTGAAGTCAATCATGCTAGAGTATCTAGAGATCATCAGTGGTATGATCAGTTTGTTTAGTACCCTTGTTTATGCCTTGTTTGATTAAGTATATTCACACACCTTTGTTGAACCTACTCTATTCCATTCTATAGTACTAAATGTAGAGAGGCTTCTCATTCCCCTAGTGTTTTCTATGCCAGTTGGAGGCCATACAAGATTTTTTGATCTGTGTAAGGGGTATAGATTGATAATGGGGACACATCAGTCTTTTAGGGATATTTTCTTACTATATATTCATATATACAATTTTATCCTCAATATTGATTAGTTGTATTCCATTAATTTTATCATTTACTTCTTCAAGAATAAATTTTTTTCTCATATGTGGATAGCCAATGTGTGGTTTTCGTTGGTGAGTGGAGTAATTAGGTGGATAGTCAGCATGTGGAGACCCTTATTTCTTTGTTTGTTGATCTGTTAGTGGAATCAATGGATAATGGGATTGTGGAGGTCCCTATGTTTATTAGGGAGTTACTGAACATTTTTACTGAAGAGGTTGTGATGTTACCCCCTTAACGTGATATTGATTTTGGGATAGACTTTCTGTCTGGTGCTTCTCAAGTTTCAATGGATTCTTACCAGGTAGCACCTTGTGAGTTGTGAGAGTTAAGGATTTAGATAGATGATCTTAGGAAGAAGGGTTTTATTCGGCCATATGTGTCACCATGGTGTGATCCAGTTTTTTTCTCCAAGAAGGCAGATAGTAGTCTAAGGATTTACATAGACTAAAAGAAAATGAATTAGGTAATAGTCCCAAAAAATTACCCTCCTCCAAGGATAAATGATCTTTTTTCACTAGTTCAGAGGGGTGAGTTGGATTTCAAAGATCTATCTGCGGTCTAGATACGACCAGTTGATGGTGAATGATGATAGCATCCCAAAAACTTCCTTCATATGTAGGTATGGGAACATTGAGTTTGTAGTCATGTCATTCAGTGTCACGAACACGCCAAATGTGTTCATGGGACTCATGAACATCATGTACCATTAATTCCTAAACCAGTTCCTAATCATGTTCATTAATGAAATATTGATCTAGTCAAAGTTAGAGGAGGATCGTTATAATCATCTAATAATTGTTTTGTGGGTTCTTTGATGCCTCCAGCACTATGGATAGTTATCCAAATGTATGTTTTGGACATGATATGTGAATTTACTTGGGCATGTCATGTCTCGAAAGGGTGTCGAAGTGGACCTGTCGAAGTATGAGGTAATTATTTCTTGTAATAACCCAATAACATGGAAGAGTTTCATAATATATTTAGTCATATAGGCTATTATTGAAGGTTTGTAACCAATTTCTCTCAATTTTCAGCCCCATTAACCATGTTTACATGTAAATACTGGGATTTATTGTTGGATAATCTATGTCAGGTAGAGGTTGGTTACCTAAATGGGAATTTTTCTAGTTCTCTAGTTCTTCAATTTCTTGATGAGGTTGTGATATTTAATGTTTTTTATAATGCTTTATGTTCAGGATTGAGGTGCATGTGGAGGTATAATAGGTTAGTGGTATTTTATGGGTCTAGGAAGTTACATCTCAATGAGTGTAACTATTCCACCCATGATCTACAGCTATAAGTGGTTTTTTTGTGTTATTACCTCATTGTGGGGTTTTTGGTTGAGTTCATGGATCTTAAGAGCTTTTGGTATATATTTTCTCAGTTTGATCTAAATTTACCTCAATGAAGTTGGATGTATTTTTTTTAGGATATTGATTTCTAGATATTTTACACCTTATAAAAGTGGAATGTTGTGGATAAAACTTTAGCATGAAGTCGTTGAAGGATGTTGTTCATGGGTCTGGGGATGTTTGGATAGCAATGGAGGAGTTGGCAGTCTCTCACATTGATTCAATGGTGGATGATGATATATGTTTCTTTCAATTGATGGTGAAATCTTCTCTAATGTGGTAGGAGGAGGAGTCTCATTTGGTAGACTCATACGCAGAGGTGATGTGTGATCGTGTGGGCCATAGTAATGCTCCAGATGGATTATTGAAGGATGGTCATAACCAGATGTTGTTTCATAAGAGGTTGTTTTTTCCAGTGTTGATTTATGAGGGGGTCCTTTTAAAGATTCCTAAATAACCTTTGGTGGTACACATATAAGTATCCAATATGTACTAGGGATTCGTAATGTAGTTTTAGTGACTCGGGATGAAACAGGTGGTGGTGGAGTTTGTGGAAAAGTGTTTGGTTTTCTAGTTAGTAATGGTTGAGTATCATGTTCCTGAAAGTTTGTTAAATACATTGGATGTTCCCAAGAATATATAGGACGACATATTAATGGATTTAATTATAGGGTTACCTAAATCATTGAAATGTTTTTATTCTATCTGGGTGATTATGGATTAGTTGATGAAATCGTCCCACTTCTTAGCAAACAAGGAGTTATGCATGGTGGATGCTTTGCATAAGGGGTATGTGGATGAGGTGGAATATTTATATGGAGTTATAATGTCAATTTTCTCATATAAGGATTCATATTTTACCTAATGAGTCTGGGGAGATTACAATATGATTTTGGCACTCAACTAACCCTTAGCACTTCTTTTCAGCCTCAGATAGATTGGTAGACAGAGTGGACTATCCAAACATTAGAGGATACATTGTGGGCATGCATCTTGGAATTTTGTGGATCTTGGGTATTCCAATTTACATTGGTTGAGATTTATTATAATAAAAATTATCACTCAACCATTTTCATTTATCTTTTTGATACTTTGTACTAGTAGTCGTTTCATTCTCTATTGTGTTAGAACGGGGTTAGAGAGGCATCAGTTCTTGGTCCTAATGTGGTATAGAGTATGATAGAGAAGGTTCATCTTATTATTGAGAGTATTTAAGTAGATATGGACTCGTAGAAGTCATATTCTAGTCATAGTAGGATGACCTTAGAGTTCGAGGTGGGGACCACTTGTTCTTGAAGGTTTTCCCTCAATGTGGGAAGTGGTGGTTTGGCCAAGGGAGTAGGATTTATCCCATGTTTATTGGGACTATTAAGGTGTTTGGGCTAGTTGGTTAGGTGTTGTATTAGTTGGAATTATTATCACGGCTATAGAGGATCCAATAAATCTTCCATGCCTCTCAACTTTTTTAGTATCTTCACAATTACTTCAAAGTATTTGATTGAGGAGATTTAGATGTCAAGAATGACACGATGTTCGTGGAGTGTCTAGTAGAGATATAAGTTCATCAAAATAAGGAATTTCATAGAAGGATCATTCCTTTGGGTCATGTGTTGTTGACTCATGGTGTCTTGGAAGAGAGTACTTGGGAGCTAGATAGGTAGATTCATTCCTAGTTCTTATAGTTGTTTTGACTTTTTATTTTATTTATTTTTCATTGTAATGTGATTTTTAAGGCAAAGTTTTTTTATTTGATGAGATGTTTTCCCTGTTTTATTATTTATGATGTGTGATAAAGTTATGAAATATTAAAATGGTAGGACATAATTCCTAATCTATATGCATTATACTATGATACGATTAAACTCGTGTGGGTGAGTCAATTCCACCCAGATTGGATAGTATCTTAACATGGGGGATATAATTCATTGATTTGTATGTTCATTTTTGGGTCGTTTTTAGTTGTATTAGTGGTTATTTTGGGATTTATGGAGATTTTATGACTACGGTGATGTGTCTATGTGGTGATGGGGTTCTATGGAATTTTTTTGTGTCCATATGGTTTGTCATTTTTGGATTGTGGTGTCGTTTGAGGTATAATGATATCCTTGAGAGGTATCTTATGGGGTCATTGTTCAGACCCCATTTTCCTTCTAGGATTGGTTTTGGATTATCAAGGGATGGGATCACTTAATAGGTATCTGATGTAATTTAACATGCCTTCTCGACCTATTAATTTTTCATTTTTGGTTATTGGAGGTTTTTGGGGGAGGTTCTGGGAGTTTTCAGTGGTGGTTATAGGTGCCTCATAGCTACTTCAGTGAATCCATGTCATGTAATGTTTACATGATGTGAACAACTATTTCAATAATTCTAGAGAAAATTAGTTTATGATGTGTAAAATGGAAGAGGGGTAACCCAAGAGATGAATTACATAAAGTGTAAGTGTAATTCCTAGAATTTATTAATTAAATTTTGAGGGGATTCATTTTTTTTGTGAAAGCTATAGTTTTTAGAAAACCCATGGTTTACATGCCATGTAAATTTTACCTAGAATAAAAATGGTGAGATCTATAATTTAAATTCTTTTTCAAAGATAATTTATTTCATTTAGTCATGGTCTCTACCTCTATTATTCTTTAAAAACCCTAGGCACCCCAATGAGACCTTCTATCCCCCTTCTCCCTTACTTTGATTTGTTGGATTTGGTGTATGCATGTTGGTGATCAGTGGTAATCCCTTATTTATTATTGGTTAGTTTCCTCTTGTTCTTCTCTTTAATATTCCCTATGGTGATGTTTTTTTGGTTTGGGGTCTATTTTGGGTTGTGTTTTGATGGATATTTCGTGCGGTTTTGGTCGATATTTAGTCTCTCGTGGTGCGATTGTGGTTTGTCGGTGTTTCTTCCTCACCATGCGGTGTACAACGAGTCCACAAAGATCATTGAGGTAGGGAATCCCTCATTTATCTTCATTTTGAATCAGGTGGTGAGGGTTTAATCTTGTTAATCTATGTGATATGGTTGTGATGGATTAATCAAAGATAAATAATTGGATAATTTAAATTGAAGGCTGAAATTGGGATTTTTTTCATGATTTAAAAACATTGACATTATTGTGATATTATGTTTGTATGGGCTTGATTTGCCACAAAAAATTGTGGCTATTGGGATATTTTTTTTCACTAAATGATATGTGATGATACTTTATTGTTTGATGTGACTATTTTGATATCACCCTGAAATAGAAATTAGTTAACCACTTCTATTTTTCTAATTAAATGGTTTCCCCAAGATTTTTTCTTTAGTGATAGCACCCCTAAAAAGATGAAAAGTTATTAAATTCCATTTTATAAATCTTTAAAATGGTCTTTGATGTGTTTCCATGCTGATAGGTCTGCGATGTGTGATTTTGATGTGATGTGGGGATGACAATTTTATGGTCATGCTTTTGGGGTGGTGAGGTGGTTGTTGTTTGGATGAGATTTTGGGGTGGCGAGATAGATAATGTTTGTTCATGATTTTAGGGTGGTGAGTTGTTGGTTGTTTTATTGTTCATTTAGGGAACCAATGTGGTGGTTGTTTGGCCATGCTTTTGGGGTATTGAGGTGGAAGTTGTGGTTGTGATTTTTTGGTGGTGATGTGGTAGTTGTTTTATCATGATTTTGGGTAAATGATGTAGTGGTTATTTGGTTGTGATTTTGGGTAAGTGAGGTGGTTGTTATTTGTCCAGGCTTTTGGGGTAGTGAGTCGATGGTACGATGAGGATGGTGATATGCTTGCGATGTGTGGTTGCATTTTTCTAGATGTTTAAGTAGTGATTAAAAAAATAATCATTCATTAATGTTTTAAATGTTTGGGGTTTGGTTTGGTTATTAGGATAGAAATTTTTACTGAATAAATAAACAGTGAGTTTTTTTGTTAAATGTGGTTGATTATAAATAATGAAATGAAGTGGATGTATAATGTAATTGATTGGTCATGTTAGTTGTGTCTTGTGGCTAGTGTGGTGTTATACATTTAGAGGTTGCAGTGAAATTAGAGCTGTTTTGGGTTTATTAGTTTATTTTTTTTGAACCCATTGGTTAGGATCGCATGTTTTTATATGTATATTCATTTTTTATTTCTATAAACCACCAACACACATTGATCACTATGTGTCAAAACCCACAAAGTCGCACCAAGGGTGTTTTTTCCAACTTTCTTGTGATGAGGATGGATGGATGGATACCAACTCTTTTCTTATCTCTCTTCTCGGTGAGTAGATATCTATATGTTGTGATGGATAGAGGTCTTTTAGTGCACTAATTTATATCCTAGGTTTCTTCAGGCTATATGTGATGGCCTATGTGTTTTTGGGAGAGATATGATGACTATGTTGTAAGGTAGTGGCCCCGATGTTTTTGGGTGAGATGTGGTTTGATCATACTATGGGTAGATTATAGTGGGGGTCATGCATGGTGGGAGGGAATGAGGTTGATATATTTTATGTTCATGATACCCTACTAGTCAAGTTATAGTTATGATGTGGTTTCTCGGGTGTCTGTGGGTGAGATGATATGTGACCGTGTTGTGGGGTGGTGGCTGAAGTTTTTTTAGGTTAGATATGATGTGACTGTGTTGTGGAGAAGTGGTATCTATTACTCAGAAGATATATAAGTACCAAAATGTACAAATTTTGGGTTTGAGAGCTGAATACTATTGGTAAAGTGTTGTGGGATACCCTTTATTAGTGGGAATTGTGTTATATTTTATTACTGTCTTATGTTATTTAGTGAGCATGCCTTGGTGAGGTTTATGATGGGTAGTTCACGTGTTTATGTGTTGTTGGTTCTACTATTTTCTCATAGGTGTATCATTATACTTCATTCACATGTGTACGAGTGACTTTATTTTTCCTACTAATTATACATGTATGTCCACCCTATATATATAAAACTATTTTAAGGTTTCCAAGAGGACTCTGTGAATCATATTGGACATTACTATCTTGGATCTTTGGATAGTTTTGTGTTTCTATTTTTTTATTGATTTTGGGTATTTAATTTTGGATAATTTTTTATATATCAGCTTTATTTATACACGAATTGTGGGTTTGTTTTTGTTTCTTTTTATATTATGTCATTGATTTTCTTGTGGATGATTCATCTTATATCTTGATCCTACACTATTATACTGAGTAATGCCTCTCAATTTGTTATATTTTTATACCCTTAATGCTACTCCCAAACCTGGGGCCTACTAGAGGTGAGACTCAAGGATCATTATCTCTCTCACCTCATTGTGATATATTTGGTAGGATGGGTGACTACATATCCCTAGGGTTCTTATTAAAGTTTTATTATCCTAGTTTTCAAATGTTAATTAAAACTTACTCTAATACCAACTATAACGACCCATAATTTTCATACATAGACATTACATCTTAATATATGAATATTCGATATGTAACACTTTAATCCACACTAGAATCATTTAGGTATATTATATTTATAATCTATAAAACATAAACAATTGGTTCATAAAATATCAATATTGTCTTCCACTTATTTCTTTATAACTAACACTATTCTTATAAAAATCTTACTTAATAACTTTATTTATAACTTGGGGAAAGGAAACAAAATAAAGTATGAGATATGATGTTCATTAAGATTAAACAAGAGAGATATCAATTATCATATAAATATAACATGGGAAAAAATGGTATGAGAACATTATCTTAAAATTTAAAACCATGTCCTACATATCATAGATCAAAATATTGAGTCAAGGATTAAATAATGGAAGTTTATAAGACATGAATCATAAAATAATTAAAAAAAAGAGTCATGGGAGCATAACATTTTCATAAGACATGGAATTTTGGAATATGAATAAGCATAAAATTTCATTTCCTTAGTAGTCAAGGATTTTTTTCAAGTCTATATTTGTGGAATGTTTTCACTCCCCAAACCATCATATTATTCAAGGTTCCCTCCCAAGTCAATCATAATGTAAAAATTCCCTTATATAGATAGGTTCACTCCCCATGTCATTACTATTCATCTTATGAGATATCAATATTTACCTAATGCATTGGAGAGATATATAGCTCCCATCAATCATATAATGAAAATAATAAATATGTGTTTCACAAGATCATAGAGAATTCATCATATCAAAACCCATGACAAGAAATGGGATTTATAAACATTTCGTCATAGTATAACCCATGGAAAAGAAATGGGTTTCATAAAAATTTTGTTATTTTATTATTTCATCATACCATAACTTGTGGAAAAGAAAAAACGTTTCATAAACATCTTATCATAATAAATATAAACCATCTAGAGAAAAAAGAAGAATGGTATCCTTGGATAAAATCCCTAGTAAATCATAAGTGTTATCATGGGTGGTTTTCTTTGATAAATAGAAATGCCATTAAAATAGCATCAAAACATTCATGATGAGAACATCCTTTCCATTTTGAAATCAACTATTGAAAAAAATAGAACAATTATAAAGGAAAAAAATTTCTTTTAAAATAACCATGTAAAATTATAATGGAATATTCAAAGAAAAAAATAGTCATGATAGTGGGAAAATTCATTAATTTAATATAAGTTAAAAAATGTTCCTTCAATACTTTTATCAAAAAAGTCACAAAGTAACTCATTTAGAAAATAATAAAAAGATTCCCTTCAAACCATTTTTTAAAATTTAAAATATGGGTAAAATGAATTTAAAAGATCCTAAGATAAGATAAAAAAACTTTTTTTAAAATATTTTTATAAAACATAGATGTGGAATAAAAAGTTTTTTCATTCAAAGAGAGAAATGAAGTCGATTTTCCTTAAAAAAATATTTTTGGTCTCTTCAGTACATAAGGTGAGGAAAATAAAAGTAAAATATGTATTTTCATGAAATAAAAATAGGATATAAAAAATTAAATTGTATCTTGAGTGGTTGATTATAATATTTCATCATCATAACTTAATCATAAAAAAACTTGAAAAACAATGAGATTGTAATATTAATCCCCTTACCTAGAGTTTTCCTTCCTTCGAAAGCACTCTATCCTACTATATAATAAATTTAAATTTATTATAATTATATAAAATATTCATGTTCATACCTATAATATCATATATTTTACCTATTATAAAACACCCCTTTAATCAATATTTCCTTTATTATTTTCGGATGTTAACTATTTTATTTATCATGAGTATTTCAGTTCAGTAGTTTTGGCCCTTATAAATTAAGCTTGGTTCCAGAATATATGAAATATTAATAATGATATAAATATAATATATATTCTTTATATACATATTTATATTCATCAATAAAATTTAGAGGTAGAAAATTGGATTACACTGTTCATGGTGACAGTGGGTCTACGTACGCATGAGCGTTGTTTTCATTTTTCGACAGAAGGAACAAAATAAAGGTAAATATTAATCCATACTTATAGGATCATTTTTATATCATATATATAATATATATTCATAAAATTCTCCCTAATTACTATCCAATTAAAATAGAAAAGAAAAACAAATCACATCACTTCATAAAGGTGGTAGTCCACACGTATGTAAAAATGATGTTATCATTTCCCAAAGGATTAGATGGTGAGTAGTTAGATGTGATTTTATAAATTCAAAATTATAATTATTTATTATATATAATATATAAAAATTAAACTCTTCATAATACTCATCCATAAAATATGTTTATGAAAAATTAATTGTATGACTACGTGGAAAAGGTAGGTTGTACATACACACGAGTGATACTTTCACTTCTTGTTTGATGGGAAAGAGGGTGTATAGTGGATTTTTTATAATCATAATAAAATTTAAAAATATTGAACATACATAAATTAATATTTTATGATATGTACCATATATTTAAATTAAATAAATTTGAATATAAAATAAAGAGATCGTGTAAGGCGATTACCACTCCTTTCAAACGACTCATTTAGATCTTCTCTAAAGGGTTCTAGGGTTGGACTTTTGGGATGTCTAGAACCTCTATAATGTATATAGTGAAGTTTATAATAAAAATTTGAAGATATTGGTAGACCAATAAGGCTCAAAGTGGTGTAAATAAGTGAGGGATTAAGTTCCCTATTATAATTTATGTGAGGGGTAGTTTTGGAATTTCTCAAAAGATTGGATTATGAATAATTTTATTCACAAGAAATATTCATTAAAATGGATATAGATTCTAATATAAGTTATTATAGGGTCTTAATAAAATCAATAAATATAATTTAACATTTTTTGGGGTAATCTTAAACCTTATCATTTTTATTAACCCTTAGTTAACCAATTTTAATTTTAACAATGGTGACAACCTTTTCAATATTAAAGGGTTTAATTTTTAATTATGAGGTAAAAATGGACAATAAATGGATGCTTAATGATATTATCGACCATATAATGTCAATTTTGTTTTATTTAAATTTTTTATCATTTTTAAATTATTTAATAAAATATTATTTTTAAAAAATATCATTATTGTCAATTTTGGCACTATTCGTTTAATTTAAATTTAAATGCATCAATGCAATCGGGGAATTAAAATAAAATGATTTTAAACCTCACTAATATGTTCAATAGATTTATAAAATTAATTTTTACATTATATAATTTAAATTCTACCATTTTAATATTTTTAAAATAATTGATTATATTTTGTATTAAATAGAGAAATGCTACATTGTTGTTTCATAAGAAATTAATATCATTATGTAATTAATTAAATTTGAAAATAATTTTATATCATGAAAATAATTTTATTAACCTGAAGATATACACTTTTAGTTTTTTATAACTTACTTGAATCCCTATGTGGATAAATTAGACATATTAAAAACAGAGGGTGACATTTTGTAACTTTCTTTGATTCAAATAATATATAAGTAATTTTCAGGGAAAAGTGTTCACTGAATAACTTAATTTTGAGCCTAATGTGTTAATGTTTTAATTTCGTAAATAGAATAAATATTAGGATAAAAATATATATCCTTATAACTTGTTTTTAATCTAGATTAATCTAATTTACCCTTTATCGAGGTGAAACCTTTATCATGGTTACTATTCATAATAACCAAGAATGAAAGGACATGTTTACCAAATTTAAACCTTATTATTCCAAATATGGAATCGATTTTATCAAATCCAAATTATAAAATTGGAAGAAAATACTTTTATAATTAGTGCGCCAAATGCGACAAAAACCTTTTTTCAAAAAAAAATAAATACATTTTTAAGAATACAACTGCATTTATTCTTAGAAAAATATTGTTTCAATATTTAAATATTTTATAAAATAAAATAATATTTAAATTTAATTAAAATAATTCACCAATATGAATTAATTTATTTTATCAATATAAAAAATATATTGTCCGCTTAAAAAAATAGAAAATACATCAATTTTATTTTCAAATAGTGTTTTCTTATAATTGTAAACATTTTATAAATAACTAATTCATATTATAAATGTTTATTTCGTATATTTTTCAGAATATAATTTTTATTATTCATACCCACCAATCTAACGACTATGAGATAATAGACACATGATATTTTTGTAAAGGTACATTGTTCATATGAACTCGGTGTTGTGTGTAACGCAAGCTATCGAAGAAATGAAGTTATTTAAAAAGAAACATTTCATAAATTTTCTTTGTGTTACACGTATCCAATAGTTATACAAAATATTTCTATTGTTCATAGTAAATTTTATATAACCTAATTCATGAATAATAAATAATTAAATAAAAATATTATATAAAAATATTATATGTGTATGTGCCACCTATTATTATTAATATTATTACTATTAAAGTATGATATGATGTATTTATACAATGAAATGAAAGATATTAATATCAATTTTCTAGTAAAATTAAATTTTTTAGAATATAAACAATTAATTTTAATTGTATTTGGTGAAGAATATTTAATATAAAAGTAAAAAAATCAAAGAAATATTTTGTTTTTGTTTTTATTTTTTAATTTTTAACTAGTATTCACTAAAAAAATATTACAATGAAATTTAACAATAATATATACAATAAAATATATCTTTTTCATCCAATAGTTATTACTTTGCAAGTAATAATAATAAATTAATTTTATGTTTAAAGTACCTATCTCAAATAATTGTTTTTATGTGTTATATACGCTTATAATTAAAACTATTTTTATCACTATTAAAATTTTAATTTTATAAAAATAACTTTATTTTTTAAAACCCGGTTTCAAAAATTATACTAAGATGAATTTTGGAGATTGTTTTTGAAATAATTGATATTTAGGTGACTAGTGAAAAAGTATTGTTTTTGCAAATATTTTCATGTTTATCATGAGGTGCGTATGACATAAAATCTTGTAAAAAAATTATTAGACTAAAATATATTTAATTTGTAACATTATTCATTTAAAAATACTATTTTTAATTCATACAACTCATGTTTAACGTTTTGAAAACATAAGTAATATTTTACACTAATAACAATTTTTATTCGCTTCTACTAAAAAGTTATTTTTCATAACCTAAAGAAATTAAATATAAAAAAATTGATTTTCTATTTTATATTAACATTTTCATGTTATTCAAATATTACAATTTCATTTTTAGGTAAAAACATGTGATCACTAAAATTAAAGTCTATGACTATGATAATGGTGAAAGGGTTATTTTCAAAGAACTATTTTATTAATTTATGTAATTTTTATCTAATATATTAAATTGATATATTTTATAAAATTAATATAATATAATTTTCAAACAATTATATAAATATATTTACACTTAGTAAATTTTTAACCAATACTAAATAATATTAAGAAGAGTTAATGGTGGAAATAATATTTTTATAAAAAACTGTTTTTCTATATGTTAAATGTTCTAATTTAAAGGTTAATTTTCTATTACTTATATATTAATTTAGATTATATAAATCATAAATTTATGTTTATAAAAACAAAAAAAATTAATAGACTTTATCTAATATTTTTAGTAAAACCAAAATTACTTAGTTAAAAACAAGCTACCAAGGAAAAAAACCAAAAAGGTAAAACTGTAAAAATCTAATGGTAAATAAAACAAAAAATGGTTAAAAGATTTGTAAAAATTCATGGTTTAGTTTTGATCGACCCAATATCACCTAGAAATTAATTATTTCTTCATTTTGGATCTATTTACCCTTTAATGGTGTCATGCCATCATAGAAAAGTAATGGGTATTTATGAAAATTCTATTTTCTTTACTTACAAAAGGAGGTGACTTCTATAACATTTCTACACCCATTCCAAATATTTATCTCTATTAAAACTATACCCTAGTCTCTCCCTAAAACTAAAACCATGTATTATAATCCTTTTTTATTTTCTAAAGACCATCCAAAGGGGCCTTAAGGTGTTTATCTAGGGAGAACGTCCAATGGGAGAGGTGATGTTCTCAATTGATCCCTCTAATTGTTTTCTTATTATACCCCCTTAATCCAATTATATCCCTAAAGGTATGATAAAATATATATTTTTAATATTCTTAAATTTTATTATACTGATTTAATATCCATTTTCTACCCTCCTACAAAACCATTTGAAAAATTAATGCATCATCATGCGTATGTGTGAACACTACCTCTATGAATGGTGTGTTTTATTTTTATTAACCACCTATCATGGATATTCCAAAAGATTTATTTAATGAAAAAATATAATATTTATAATATAATTAATATTATTAAATGATAATTATTTTATTTTTCTACCCCCAACCATTCTATGAAAAATGTGAGGGTCGTTCATGTGTATGTGTGGACTACCTCCTCCACAGAATGAATTATTTGATTTTCCATTAACACAAAACATGGATGAATTTAAAAATTTATTTCATGAATAAAAATAATATTTATGACACTACTAATATTCTATAAATATAATACACAACATTCTATAAGTTATATTTTGAATAAACTATCATAGTAAACTTAACCGCCTAAAATGAACATATCAATGCACATTTCTTAATTTGACTCCATTTTAGGAAAATCTATGAAACTGTATATATTTTATGCCAATTTAAAAATAAAAAACCAAAAAATATAAAATTATATAGTTTATTAATCTATTTTAAAAATCATTTTTCCATTTTTAATATACCAAGTAAGTTTTAGATAAATTGACTAAACCACCTTAAGTAACCGATATATGATAAAACTATTTAATAAATAAATAACACATGATAATATATAGACCTTAGAAAATGAAATATAGAATAAAATGATTATTAATAAAGTTTTTAATAAACCTAATATTATTTTTTAGGAATTTAAGTGCACACACAGAGTGAATCCAAACCCAAGTTAAGGGGTCTTCTGAACCGCCCTCTTTACTTTTGGATTATGAATTCTCTTTTGTTTACCCTTTTTACTTTATATTATTCTCATGTACTTATTTAATATTGTGTATATATTTTCCTTAAGTATATACCTAATTTAATATAACTTTATTTATTTGTTATAATACATGTTTTAGGTTCCCATCGCAATTCTCTAATTTAAGTAAACCCGGTTTAAGAGAACTTTCATGTTTTTTATTTCATGTCAAGTACCACCCTATCAAATGTTTTTAACGATGAAAAGTTTATTAAAACCTTCTTTATTTTATAAAAAAACCACTTTGTTCAATTATTTTTTAAATTTAAATAATAATTTATTTAATTATTTAAAATATTCTTTACACATTTCATAAATCATCACCTAAGTAGTTCATTTTTTTCATTCTTTTCCAATACTTATCTAGAATTTTTCTACATTGGAAATCCATATTCAAGACCTTTTCTTCTTTATTAAATTTTGAATATAAAAAATAATTTAATATCTTTCTTCTCTTGGAAATACTTATGATATAGTCTATGGTTATGATTTGAGATGATATTTTGAAACCCACTTTCTTCTCACGGGTTTTATCATGAGTATACTTTATGTATGGTTCCTTTTCCTCTTGTGGAAAAAATCTACATGAACATGTTATAAACATGGATAATGAACCCTGATATCGCTTTAATTAATTTGTTAATTTTTTCATCTCATGATATACCATGTATGGTGCACCGGTGGTCAGCCTAATCACACTAAGTTATGTTGTCTTAGTGGTTATCTTTGACTTATTCTTTTGATGTCATTTTTTATGTTGTTTCTCAATAGATTTTATTCCATGAACTTTAAATATCATTACCTTAGATAGTTTTCCATTATTATATCACACTCTTATATTAGGTTACATGTTTTTTCATTTTGAGATTACATGTTCTATTGTCATAACTTATAGGAAATTCATATTATTATGTATTCTTTTCAATAATATATTTCTCCCCTAGTCTTATTTTATCATATCCTTGTGATCTAAACCTTGATAAAATTTTGATAATTTTTCTCTTATTGTTAATTTTAGTTCACACCTTTATTATTTTTTTATACCCCTAGTTGTGAATATGAGTATAAATTTTGAAAACATTATAAGGGGGTCTAGTGTGGTTCGATTATGAAGAAATATTTACATGTGTTATAAAATAAATTTCTTATGTAAATAATCCTCAAAGTCACTTAACCATCCATTCTTTGGATTTTGATATTTTTTGGAGAGTTAATATTTAACTTATATAATTTATGTAAAATAAACTTATTTTTTAATTATTCATCACACTTTTCATAAAATCTAGTCTTTAAAGGATGTTTTTTTAATGAAAGGACTGAGAGTGTAGGTCTGGGCTTTATAATATCTTCATCCAGTTACTTTTGGTACCCTATTAAAAAATAATTTGATACCAATTTTTAGAATAAAAATAAATAAATAAGAGTTTCATGAAAATAAACAAATTCTACTTTCATGTTATCTTCTCATTCTTATAGGTGTTAGTTACAACTAGAAAATTTGTAAGATGTCACATGTTTTCAATTTAATATGATACCACAGGGAATTTTATATGAGGCTTTCACACCAATTTTTTATTCTATATTAGGATCTAAGCTACTTAATCTTCATATTTCCAACATGAAACACATTAATTTAGTTTGGAACATACAATTACTTTCTAAATACCACTTTTCATGTCATATCAGGGGCATTATGCCATTCTTCATACTAGTTTGATACCACTAACTCAACTTATCACATTTATCCCTATTCAAATCAATAATTTTCCCTTACAGTATTCAATCTCGTGTGAATGTATATTTCCATCAAGATCACATGAATTCTCTTGGAACAATAGACTCATGGATCTTATCTCCCACTTAATTCTAAAATTCATTCAATAAAAATTAGATATATTTAAATACATTAAGAGATGGGTACCTCCAACACCCTCAAGTAAAATATTAGGGTTGGTCATGATGGACTATACCTTTCTATTTAATCTTATTATAAGCCCTTATAAGGACTATTATTACCAAAAACACTTGTTTATAATTCACTCTAAATGTTTTATTTATATTTCTCCATCTTTATTTACTTGGTTTCCACCTTGGTAGTAGGATTAAACCTACTAGCTCAGGTTCCCCCCATGGATGCTTTAATGTCACATTCTTCTTTTTCTCCATGAAATGGGAACTCCACCAGTATTCCAATAATTATTTATATTTGTATGGATGGGAAAACTTAATAATACCTCTTATTTATCCTCTTTAATTTCTATAACAATTACTATATACTTATTTTCACTTTTTGAATCTTTCTTCATGTGTACATCATCTTTTTTTATTAGTGGGACAATTTCCTACTTTTTCCAAACCATACAAATTTTATTCCTTTCTTTTCAAATAGGGTATTGTGAATGTATAATCATAAGTTATGGATTCATATTTTATTGAGCTCCATGTTTTTCCTCTAAGTTACTAAATATATTTTCAATTAGAGAATATTATCTTCTATTATAGATGCTCTCATTATATGTCATGGGAATTTAGGAGTCTCTTATGAAACACTTTTCTCCTCTATAAATATGATTTCATTCCATATATCTAAGTTTCAAATCAGTAAAGAATATCCCATAGAAATGATACCATATGTGGTTTCTTCTCAGTTTAGATGTTACAGAAGTAGTTTTCTTTCCTCCTTTCAACCCTTGGTATTTTAAACACACACTCATGGCTTGTCCTGGTCTTCTATAGAATGATCAATTTGTAGTGAATTTCATTTGATAACCTTCAATACCTGGTTTGGGAAAAAAATTGTTTATTCATTGGTTTTATATTCTGGACTTTATGTATTTTACTTATTAAGGCTATTATAGAGAGAATTTCTAAATTTTATATTCTCTTTAAATATCAGAGCCTCAATTCACACTTCTTTACCCTCAAATATTTCTATTTAAAATGGGAGTTCATCTCTTTTAGCCATATTATAACTCCAAATATAGATTTTTCCTCTCATTAAGTTGTGACTTGTGAGTGATAATGATTTCATTCAACTCATTCTTTGTGTACATCTATTTTTCAATGTCTTTAGTTTTTTCCTTTTTAGATAACTTATATCCTTCATATTTTTATCCATTTTTGTTTTATATACATTCAAGGAAACCTCAACTCTATTTTATATTCTATTCTCCATTGAAAATTTTTTTATGAATATATAGTCTACATTATGTGTAATATCCCATTTATCCACTTTTAATGTAAGTATTGGATCTCCTTTTGGTTATTACATGACCAACCATAAAATTAGTTAATTTATATAGATCTCATATCATCATTGGAATATTCTATTCCTTTATTTTTTGGGGGGTGACTCTAAATCGTTGGATTTCTTACCATCTTCAAAAACATTATTTTAATTAGATTTATTAAATTGATTACAATTGTTTACCTTATTTTGAATTTTGGTCTTCCCGTGAGTCTTATTATTATTCTTATTTTTCTTATTTCATATTTCTACTGATGATACCTTATCTGAAATGAACACTAGTTTCTCATTATGACCAATTTTTTATTCATCTCAAGATTTAGGCTCTACAACCATTATTAATTTAAGTTGTTCTCTACAAATAAACTATAATTTCTTCCACATATCAAAGGCATGAGAACAATGAGTAATCTTCATGAAAACTTCATTGGTAAATGATATTGAAATGATCATTTCAATACTTGCATCATTATTACTTCTACTGTGATTTCTCAAATAGGCATCTCAAAGAATGTAATTAACTACCACTTTAGCATAAGATAGAAGGAACATAAGCATTTCATTCTTCCAACCATAAAGGTTAGTTCCTCTAAAAAATAGAGGCTTCTTAATTTAATATCTTTAGTCTAAAAAATAAAAAAAAAAATAGATTTTATGATTAAACACCAATTCAGAACATTTTGTCTCTAATACCACATGATGAAACCCAAAAGGCCCTAAGAGTGATGGGAATTCAGGTGTTGGAAAATTTAAAAAATATTACTTATTTTTTACTTTTTAGGGTCTTGTTTATACATTGGTAGTAATTATGTTCAACCTATCAACTAATGTTTTCTACACTACTCCTCATTGAATCTCCATAACATGAATAAAAATTTAAACAATGTGTTATACATGGATTTTACATGGTTCCCCACTAAGGATTAATCCAAGGAGCATACATATAGCGGTGTTCCAGTGTATCAGAATTTATTACTTCACTATTTTTATAGATACAATTTTTTTCATGGCCACAATAACCTATTAGGAACTAGCCTAAGATGATGGGTTGGAAACCTTGGGACCTGTTGGGGACGTGTGGTGCGCAAGTGGGGAGGCCTCCCCAATACCTCGTTACCCAACAACAAGTTTACCCACAGGGCACTGGTGAGTTGGTTAAATGTGGTGGCATCCTAACCCTGAGGTTCCATATTCGAGTCCTCACAAGGCAACAAGAACTATATGCTTGCAAACCTCTCTTGGGACCCTCTACCCCATTGGGAACTGGCCTAAGCCCAGGGGTTGGCCACCTTGGGCCTCATCGGGTAAGTGTGTCACATAGGAGTGGATGTATCCCTAGTACCTTGTTACCCAACAGCATGTTTAACCTAGGGACGGGGTTGAAAGCTTATCTCTCTATGTCATCGACCTCTAGGGGTTTTAAAGTTCCCAGATCAGTGTGAATCACTGAGAGGGGGAGGGGTGAATCAGTGGTCCTTGTAAAATTTTTACTAATTGATTCTTTTCAGTTAAACCTATATGTCTAGTTAAAGCCTCTATACACTCTTCTTGTGTCTCTCAGACTTACCTTGAGTGATGTTGTAAATGTAAAGGCACTAAACATAACGATTTACAAGGTTCTGTTCAAAGACTTAGACATTTTTGTGTTATTTATTCTCCCCAACACTGATTCTCCACTATAATTCGATTAGTAATTACAATGGAATATATAGATAACCATTGTATATACCCTAAGTCCCACGGGAGGTTCTTAATAATACTTCCCATAGGGTTACCAGAATCCCACTGTCCTGCTTCAGAGTCCCACTGAAGACTTCTTCTCCTCCCTAAATCTCACAGGGGTCTTCTAGATCTTGAGTCACACGAGAAACTTCCTTTTTTTGTTATTTCTTGATTCATTGTAGGTTATCTTCTACTCTTCCCACACAGTCTTGCTAAATCACACTTACCTATGCATCTCTTCAAAATCTTCAACATCCTTTGATAAGGTCTGTTGTCCTTGATCAATAATTCTGATCACTTAAGTTGATCAGTCCCCAGCTCAACAATGCTCAATAAGTTCTTTATTCTTCAGATGAAGACCTAGCCTCACTAAGATATGTGCTAATGGTGCACACAACTTCATCAAGAATATAATATTCAAGAATTATCTTACATAGTATTAGCATTGTATCACTTCTTGGATTCTCAAACACTGTCAACTCAGATAAAAGAGCTTCTTTAACTCTATGTGGCTTCAGTCTCAATATTCACTTTCTTCATGCATGGATTTCATGGGATCAAATACCTCTTGTATCTAGATATCTCATTGATTTTCACATGTGTATGTGTTCATGCATTATTTCATGCATGTGTCTAATGCTTTTGAACATGCATTGTCTTCTTGGATTCTTCTTTCTCAATTTTCACACACAGAATCTCTTCCTTTAATTGTCTTCACATGTGCATGTTCATGCATGTATGATGTGTTTATTTTAAACCCAATCTCACATTATTCTCTTGTATAACCATGTTAGGTTCAATGTGTGTGGATCATGTAGTTAAACACACACTTTCCCCTAAATTTCTTCTTTCCCAAAATGCACACAATTCCTTCAGGTTTTTCACACACACAATTATGGTTCTTTATTTTTAATATCTTTACGTGTAAATGTCCATAAAATTGTGCATGGACTATCTATATTCTTCTCTCCCTTTCTATTATTTATTTTTTGGGTCTTAGCACACACACAATGTATTATTTAATTCATTAAATTTTATGTATTTATGCATGGGTCTTATTCGATCCCAAATGAGTGCTACCCATAGTTCAACTTTTTCTTGGACACTTAAATTTTACACACAATGTCAATTTCCCTTTCATATATAAGTGTATGTGTCCATGATCCGCACCTTCCCTTGTGGGTTTTCTTCTTCACATAGGGCCTTGGGTTTTATCTAAGAACACATGTACTATCCTTAACATCCTATCTCCTTCTTCAGAAAGAGGCAGTGTATATGTATACTTTCTCAGGTACTCAAAAAGCTTCATGCCTACAAGAGAGGCATGGATATATATTATTTATTCTTCACGCAAAGGTTGTGTGTGTATCTCTATCACAGAACCACTTAAGGCTCATGGTTTTATCTTTGCAGATTACAACAAGGTTGTGTGTGCACCGGTTTCTTGCCAGCAGGATCACCTCCACAAGACATAGCGAGGGTTTGACAAAAGTTGTCACTGGTCTGTGGATCTCTTTGCACAAAGGGTGCAATTTTCCTTCATGATACAATTAAAGAGTGTTATGCACTTGTTGAACACCTTCAGGACATCTTCTCCTTTTCCTAGTAAGGCTGTGCGAAAACCTCTGCTCATTCTCGTAGAAAAACAAATATGGCGTGCTCAGTTTCTGAGAAACACAAACACCCGAAGAGATGCGATTAGAAGAATCCACTTCACAACTTAGGATCCTCCTTTTATAGGTGAGGAGTGTGTTCAAACCCATAGGGTTAAAATCTTTGAATGCCCAAGATATACGACATTTTGAAATATTCATATGCAGATCATGATATGGTTGTAAGTCTTGATTTCTTTTTGTTCAATGTAAACTCATTATATCTCAGTGAAATACTCACATGCATGTGTTTTCAAATAAATTAAAATATTCTCTTTTTACATCGAACAGACATTGTAGCCTTGGAAACTTCAGTTTCCTTGGGCTCCTTCAATTTTCATTGTTTCGTTGCATTCGTGCAACTTTTAATGCATGTGTGATATCGTGTTTCTTAGTCGATCATCATGTGGGATATTTCATCATCAAAAGTGGTTGGGAGCTTGATCTTGGTGGATCTGAAGTGGAGATGGTGAGCAGCAGTGTCGGTGGCCCCTATGCTGTCGAAGGTTGAAGGTGAAACCATGGCCATTGGATCAGCATGGATTAATCATGGATGGCCACGATTATAACATGGAGCGTAGACAATATGGGAGGCTAAGATCAGTGTAGGATTAGATGGATGGCTGAGATTGCATTTGTATTTTTAATAATTTATCCCACATTGAAATAGAGACATAGGATCTGTTCGGTTTATTAATCAACTCTCGCTTCCATAATGCCAGATTACTCTTCTCCCCCCTCTACTGTCACCCTACACCGGTGCTTTTCAGGCGCACTCTTAGTGCCCACTCTGCCTCTTCCAGGCACGTTCCTAGAACCCACGCTACATGGGTTCACTGTCGTGTGTGCACCTGCAAGCTTCTACACGGCCCACATGCACCTCTTGCAGGCTGGCTTCAAGGAATTTCCCTTGGGCGTGGTAGACCCTTGGGTCCCGCATATACCATGGGTGAGGGCTTCAGTTGGCCTACATGATTGGACCCCTTTTTTGGAAAAGGCACAAAACAAATATACTCTGTTAAAAAAAAGTATAACCAAGATGATATTCCATCTTTATATACCAATCCCCTTCTACAATATCTCTATAATTCCAAACCACCAACCTTCTTATCTTCTTCTTCTATTATTATTAGAATGATAATTCCAATGATCTTCTCCAAAACATCATCACTCTTTTCTTAATATCATGATTCCAAAATATCTTTAATATGTTGTTTTCATCCAATCATGGATGATGCATGGGTCATTTCTTCATTCCTCGTGTATTAAGGCATAATTCATGGCTTCTCCTTATTGTGAGGGATGTATTCTTCATTAACACATATGTTAGACATTGAGAACTATCTCAAACAATCGTCTAAAATGTAAACTTCATTCATTTAGATTCAATGGATGGATATTTACTTCTTTCCGCATGCAATTGAGTATGGCATGGAATTCCTCAAGTGTTGTAATAATGTATCACTTTGATACAAGTATTGGAACTTAAGACTAGTTCTAAAATTTTTATAACTGTTTCATCAATATTTTTCCATAATTAAAGTGGTATCTTCAATGAATTAATAACCTCACAACTTTAATCATTGGCACAACTTCCATCATCACCTTTGCATGAACATATTGACAATTAACTCTTTATTGAAAAAAAATGCAACATCATGCTCTACAATCTCCCCCTTTGTATTTTTTTTTGTCAATATTACTTAAGAACACTTTGAATGGGTCAATATGGGTGCCAATAATTTCTCCCCATTATTGGAAACCAAATAAATTGTTTTAGTGGGTTCCTCTTCAAAAACATGTTCGCCTCCCTTTGAATAATATCTTCTTGGGTATTTATGATATAGGTATGATGTAAAATGGTTTAATTAGTAAAGAGCCTTTGTTAAATCAAATATAAGTCTACATGGGATTACCCGATGTAGAAAATAAGAGAGATATGACCAAGTTTTTCAATGTTTTCCATAAACAACCATACATGTGAAGTCATTCTCAGATTGTATCAACTCTTATCCGAGGGGTTAAGATAGTTAGATTTATCAATGAAATCATAAATCATGCACTTAATTCACCAAAAATATTAAAAATTTCAAGTTCAAAGATAAATCTCCCCCCTTTAGTCCCATCTTTTCTTCAATCAAGAACTCCCCCTTAATTGATATGATAAATACAATTAAGAACAAGGGATGAAAGTGTGATTGGAATACCTCAACTTCAACTTCTTGAGATGATATTAATTTCAAGGTCTGTCTTGACATAATCCTTGTTATTATCTCCTTAATATTTTCTCCCCCTCAAGGGGTGAACTCCTTTTGATTTTCATTGGTGGAAAAAATAATTAAATGATATTCAAGATATTTATATTGATAATCTTCCACTGGGGAACATAAGTAATTATCAAATCATGAATAATGAGTCTAACTTGTTGTTCTCCACTTTTATCACTCAACTTTCATCTTAGGAATGAACTTAATCTTCAATTCACTATAATTTAAGCACACATATACAACAAAAATATAAGGTAATAAGATGGAACACTTGTAAGCTTCTTAATAGAAGCACTAGGGCTAAGAATGTTCTCTCAACCCAAGAAATCCTTTCCTTGCCGCTCTAAAGTGTTCGGTACTCTTCATGCTAAATTCTCCTCTCCATTTGGAATTTTTATTATTCATTTTTTGCATGGATTCTTTAATTCAATTCACCTTAAACTTGTGTGGATTGTTTGTCTTCAATTGTGTCAGTAATGAAGTAGCTTTTGCTGGTGCATTTTGTTCAATTTTCTCCATTTGGACTAATAAAATAGTTAAACATTTGTTTCCATGATGTTTTGCCTTCTTTCACCTTTAACACGGTACTTTTGAGACACTTGGGTTGACATTTGTTGAAAACCCCTCATGAAAGTTTAATTTTGTCATGTTGAATGATCTGTTTTCCTTTTTCCTTAGCTTTAGCTAGAAATTCATTTTCATCTTTTTGTAGTTCTCTAGTAATTTGAAATTGATTGGGCCATATTACTAAACAACCCTTCTTGGAATGTTTGGTGTTGGAGCTTCCACATGGCTTCTTAAATGATTTCAAGTTACCTTTCATAGGAAACTTATCAAAATTATCTTCAAGAGTGTCTTCAATAAATCATGTCTTCTTCTGGATTGATTCTCCTTTAAATTTGAGATTTCTTCCATTCATTTCCATGGCTTGTCTTCAATGATAAAAGGCATGACCTTTTTTCCCCAGTAGAATCATCTTTTCTTGGTTGATATGACATTCTTAGAATCCAGATATAGCTTCTTCTTAGGAATAGTTTTTTTCACTATTTTCTTGACTTTAATGTTTTTTATATTCCCAATGGAAGACGTTTTAACTCTTTTTCCTTTCTCCTGCCTTTTTTGTGGTCAATGATTCTTGTCAACTGCCTGAGGCATGGTGAGACTAAACCAGAACTCATCATAACTATGACCAATTTTGTTGAAATTATCACAGAAGTATTCAATATAACAAAAAAAAATTTCTTCATAGATAGATTATTCTTTATCTGTGATTTCTTCTTTTGCTTTGTAGGTTGATTCATTTCTTCATATCTACTTTCCCTGAATACATGCCTTCTATAATCTACATATGCTGACCAGTTATGCCAGAAATCATTGTCTTGATTCCCAAACTTCCAGAAACACCATCAGTAGCCAATAAATCTCATTCTTTTTCTTATAGTATCAGTTTATCTAGATTCAGTGCTTTTTTGTCTCTGGAATTGTCTTTCTTTCTTTGGAGCATCCATTTGGGAGTTGTTATTCTTAATCATCCTAACATCTATCTTTGAAATTTTGATGGTTGTGTTATCATTTTTATCAATGCACATCATCCCAGTTTTTAGCTTTGAACATGTACTTGAAGATGCAACTACATTAATAGAAATAGAAATAAATGGGTTATAGAATACCTTCTTCTTGTAGGATGTTTCCATTATATTAGAGGATGATTTGATATTCCTATTGGAATCATATTCCTCAATACAAGCTTAAGTGGCAGCATCTCTTCTTTTATTTGTTTTGGAAGTTCCATCTTGGAGTGATTGTTGATTCTTCAATTTCACCTCCATATCTAAAAACTTCATGTTGAGGGAGTTTTTATCATCCTCAACTGATCTCAGCTTACTTTCCCAATTATCCTTCAACTTTAACATTTGATCTTTATGCATATTTATTAATTCTTTCAAATATATTTCAAGATCCTTTACCTTGTTAGTTCTTTCTTCTAGTTGAGCATCTTTGACAACCATAGAAACTTTGTGAAACTTTTCAAATGCATGGAAATATTATACAAATACAATCTCAATGAATTATTTCTCACAAATAATTCCCTGAAATCCTTCAGTATCTTGAGCATGTGTTTCATTACAAAGAGAAATTGTTTCTTCCTTTTAATTTACTAGTTTTGTGAGAGTGTTGGATATGTCAACCCTTTAAGCCAATTATTCTTACATGGAATTAGCTTCTTCTTCCAGCTATAATTTTTCACCTTGAAGAGCACTAATGCTTGCATTAATGTGTCTTTCCACTTCTATAGGGACTTTAATCAGATGATCTTTGAGTTTATTCTAAATATCACTAATTGATCTATCATTATCATATCTTAAACATGATTCATCTGAAGATTCATAATAATAAAAGGAATTATCACATGTTTTACCTTTAAGATTACTTTCAGTATGAGGTGTCTCCCCATTAGTAGAAATATTCTTCTTTATATTTCTTGCATGTTTCTTCTTTTTTTTCTTTTGAGTCTTGGAAGATATCCCCATTTGAGGTTTTCCACTCATCTCCTCAAATTTTCACTTCATAAATACTCCCTTGGATCCTTTAGAGGTGACCTTCACTCTAATACCAATTGAAGTTCCTGGATGAGTGTGAATCACTGAGAGGGGGAGGGGTGAATTAGTGATCCTTTTAAAAAAATTACTAATTGATTCTTTTTTATGAAACCTCTATGGATATTTAAAGTATCGATCCAATATTATTGTATCTATTAGACTTAACTCAAGTGATATTCTAAATGTAATGGTACTGAAAAGAAGTATTTATAATGTTTGGTTCAAAGACCTACTCCTTGTTGTGTTGGTTATACTCCCCAACACTGATTTTCCACTATAATTTGATTACTAATTAAAATGGTTGATACAGAGTCCCACTGTATCTCTCCTAAGTCCCACATGAGGTCCTTTATATTGATTCCCATAGTGTTACCATAATTCCACTGGCCATCTTCAGAGTCCAATTGAAGACTTCTTCTCCTCCCTGGATCTCACAGGGGTCTTCTAGCTCTCGAGTCAAATAAGCAGCTTCCTTGTTTACATTCTTTATTGATTCATTGTATATGGTCTTCTACTATTACCACATAGGATTAATAAATCACACTTAAATGTGTATCTCTTCAAGAATCATCAATAGCCTTTGATAAGATCTATTGGCCCTGCTCAATAATTCTGATCACTTAAGTTGATCATACCTCAGCTTAACAATGCTCAGGAAATTATTTCTTCTTCTGATGAAGACCTAGCCTCACTAAGATGTGTTTCAATGGCTCACACCACTTCTTCAAGAATATAATATGCAATAATTATCTTTCATGTTATCAGCACTATCTCTTTTCTTTGATTCTCAAACACTGTCAACTCATATAAAAGATCTTCTTTAACTTTGTCTGGCTTCAGTCTCAATACTCACTTACTTCATGAAATGATTTCACGGGGTCCAATACCTCTTGTATCTGGATATCTCAATGATTTTCATATGTGAATGTGTTCATGTATTTGTCTCAAGCTTTTGCACATGCATTGTCTTCTTGGATTCTTCTTTCTCAATTTTCACACACACTATCTCTTCCTTTAAGTGTCTTCATGTGTGCATGTGCATGCATGTATGATGTATTTATTGTAAACCCAAGAACACACTATTCTCTTGTATCATTGTGTTAGGTTCAATGTGTATGGATCATGTAGTTAAATATGTACTTTCCACTCAATTTATTCTTTCTCATTATGCACACTATTATTTTAGGTTTTGTACACACACAATTCTAGTTCTTTATTTTTAATATCTTTACATGTGCATGTGCATCCAATAGTGCATGAATTATCTATCTTATTCCCTCCCTTTATTGTCTTTCCTTTTTGGTCTTATCACACACACAATTTCTTATTTAATTCATTCAATTTTATGTTTTTAAGAATGGGTCTTCTTCAAGCCCAAATGTGTGCTGCCCATAGTTCACCTTGTTCTTGGACACTTGAATTTCACAAACACTACCTATTTCCTTTTCACATATAAGTGTATGTGTCTATGGACTTCCCCTTCCTTCATGGGTTTTATTCTTCACATAGGGCCTTGGATTTTCTCTAATCACACATGTACTGTCCTTAACTTCCAATCTCCTTCTTCACAAAGAGGCAGTGTATATGTATATTGTCTCAAGCACCCACAAACCTTCATTCCTACCATAGAATCATGGATATGTATTCTATATTCTTCACGCAAAGAGTGTGCATGGATCTCCTTCACATGACCAGTAAAGGATCACGGTTCTCTATTTGTAGAGTACAGAAAGGGTGTGTGTGCACCAGTTTCTTGCCTATGGGATCACCTCCACAAGACACAACGAGGGTTTGAGAAAACCTATCACATGTCTATGGATCTCTTCACATAGAGGGTGCGGTTTTTCTTTATGAGACCGTTCAAGAGTGCTATGAACTTCTTGAACACCTCTGTTAATTCTTCTCCTTCACATAGAAAGTATGCCTGGAAACCTATGCTCCTTTGGGTAGAAAAAAAATATGGATTGCTCTGTTTCTGAGAAACACAAACACCCAAAAAGATGTGAGTGGTAGCAGCCTCTTATGGCTTGGTTTCCTCAATTTATAGTTGAAGAGCATGTTCAAAACTTTGGGGCTCAAATCTTTGAACACATGATATATACGGCCTTTTGAAATCATCAAATGTGGATCAAGATATGGCCATAGGTCTCAGTTTCTTTTTGTTCAATGTAAACTCCTTATTTCTCGGTGTAATCCTCACAGGCATGAATTTTCGAATGCATGAGAATCTTATCTTTGTACATCGAATGACTAGTGCATCCTCAACAACTTTGGTTGCCTTAGGCTCCTTCTATTTTTTCTTTTTTGTTGTATGCATGCAAATTTTAATGCATTTGTAATATCATGTTACTCATACGATCATCATGCTGGAGATTTCATCATAAAAGTTGTCGGGAGATTGATCTTAGTGGATTGGCAGTGGCGATGACGAGAAGTGGCATCGGGTGTCCCTCCATGTGTTCAGAGGTTGAAGATGATGCCACAACCATTAAATCAGATCGGATTGATCATGAATGGACATGATTATAATATGGAGTGCGGATGAGATGAGAAGATAAGATCAAGCGCTGAATCTGATAGACGCCTGAGATTGAATCCGAGTTTTTAAAAACCTTCCCAAATATAAATGGAGACATGGGATTTGTTCGGTTTATCAATCAACTCTCTCTTCCCTAATTCTAGATTACTCCTATTCCCCCCTCTGGTGTTGCCCTGCACCGGTTCTTTGCGGGGGCACTATTAATGCCCACTCTTCCTCCTCCGGTCATACTCCTAGAGCCTATGCTGCATGGTTTCACCACCGTACATGCACCTACAGGCTTCTACACAGCCCGCATGCGCCTCTTGTGGTCTGGATTAGAGGCGTTCCCCTTGGGCACAGTAGACCCTCAAGTCCCGCATATGCCTTGGGTGAGGGCTTCAACCGGCCTGTGTGATTGCCCCCTTTTTTGTAAAAGGCACAAAAAAATATACTTTGTTAAAAACAAAGTATAACCAAGATGATATGACATCTTTAAATACCAATCCCCTTATTTATTATCTCTAGAATTCCAAACCACCAACATTCTTCTCTTCTTCTTCTATTCTTTTTAAAATGAGAATTCCAAATATCTTCTCCAAAACATAATCACTATTTTCTTAAGATCATGAATCCAAAAGAGCTTCAATATGTTGTTTTGATCCAATCATAGATGATTCATGGATCATTTTTTCATTCCTCATGCATTAAGGCATAATGCATGGCTTCTCATTGTTGTGAGGGATGTGTTCTCCATTAACACATATCTTGGACTTTGAGGACTAGCTCGAACAATCATCTGATATATAAATTTCATCCATTTAGTTTTAATGGATGGATCTTTACTTCTTTCTTCATGCAATTGAGTATTTCATGGACTTCTTCAAGTTTTGTAACAATGTATCACTTTGATACAAGTCTTGGAAGTTAAGACCTATTCTACAATCATCATAATTGTTTCTTTAATATTTTTCCATGATTAAAGTGGGATCTTAAATGAATTAATAACATCACCACTTAAATCATTGGTACAACTTTCATCATCACCTTTGCATTCAAATATTGATAACCTATTGACAATTTAATCCTTATTGACTCCTTATTGGCAATAAATGAAACACCATGCTATATAGTTTTGGTTCGCTATAACTCTTTCATTGGCTAGTTATTTCTACAATTCGGATGTTTTTACTAGACCTTTGAAGAAGGTGGATGTTGGATCTGATATGATATTGACTCAAGCTTCTGTCCCAAGAGGTTCTCAGAAAACGTGTTACAGGTCAGGGGCTTTGATCGAAGTTTCCCTGTTTCTCGAAGCGGCGATTTGGCCAAGAATCGGATTTTGCGAAATGGGGATCTTGTGGTCATTGAGGCTAACCCTATTTTTTTAAGAGAGAATTGACTCTTGAAAATTCTCTATGATTTCTCACCTATGTTTGGAGATGGAAACATCATGGAAGCTTCAAGGTCTTCAAAAATGCCTCTAGGAGATTTGTGTTTTCAACGACTGGTAGATGGTTTCTATTGGTATGAATTTTTATCATTTTAATTTTCAATCAAATGATATGAAGATGATATAATGGATTCATGGTTTTGTTAATCTCAATCCTGGGATACTCATGTTTTAGAACTGGGATTCATGGTTTGATCCTTTTTGGGAAAAGAATACCATAGCACAATCCTGAATTTGCTTCAAAGGATTGAACAGGGTATTCTAACATCCAGGAATCCTTTGGGATGTTGCATTGGCTGTTGGAACCTTGATTAAGCTTGATAAGGAGACTGTTATAGCTTGGTATGGCCATTTTTCACGTATTCTGGTTGAGTTTGAAATGTCTTTTCTGCTTGTTGAGATAGTTTTTCTGATTGTTGGCGACTTTAAATTTGAACTTGAAATTTAATTTGAGAATGTTCCTAATTTTTGTATAAATTTTTCGACCATTGGTCGTGTTAAAGATAAATTCAATGGAGGTTTGTGTTATTCCATCTGTAAATGATATGGACAGCCTGTTGAAAATTGAAAAAAAAAATCCATGTGTTTCTAATAATTGTTTTGTGATTATGGAAACACCTGATGGTGTGAATGTTAGTTCACCTTCACCCATCAAGGAGAATATGGTGCAAAATAATTCATCTGTTGGGTAAGGGGGTTTTATTTCTTTTTCTGATGTTTTTTCTGGTATGAAATCCAATGATAGACTTCTTTATGGTCACATGTGTGGCATTCCTTCATATCCTACAAGTGATGGTTCATTCCATGTTCCTTAATTTGAACATGGGGAACACTCTAAATGGTGTTATGTTTCTGACAATTATAGGGGACCAGATACTATAGTTCTATTGGACAAAGAATTTTACACTAAGGGTAAAATGGATAGTGGTTCTAGGCAGCATCATGATGGTGGGCATGACACTCATATGGGTGAGCATTTTGATGTGAAAAAATATGTATAAGATAATAATATTGTTGGGTCCCTTGCTGTTTTTCATGAAACATGTGTTCATTCTCTAGATGTTGTGCCCATAGAAACTTGTCTCTTGCCTAGAAAGGGTATAGTATGTGATACTTCTTTTGTTTCAATTTCTACACCTGTTCTGGTTACATCTCATAGAGATTTTTCACTAGAGGCCCCTTCTATGCAGGCCTCGGTTTGGAATTCTCTTACTATTAAGGCCCCTCTTACATTGGATAAAGTGCCTTTGGTTATGCCTTATGATTCTAATTTGGTGGTGAACCCTACTAGTGGTGATGAGAAATCAAATTTATTTTCCATGATTGACTCAATTATATCTCCTGATTTTGAATTTATCTATATGGAGAGTTGTGAAAGGAAAGGTAAGAGTCTGGTTGATGTGGTCTCTTCCCCTTTAGTGGTTGTACAGGCTGACTCTAAAAAATTTTGACGGTCTCATAATGAGGTGTGTTTGGAATATAAAGCTCAAGAGACTACTGAAAAGGATCATGTTGGATCTAGAGATGGATCAATTGATGTCCAAGATGGTCACCAAGAAGTTGACGATGGACCCTCAGACACGGATGGCTAGGGTGGTGCATGGAAGAAACAGTGGCGAAGAGGTAGGTATCCACGAGGACATAGTGGATACAATGATAGGGGTGGACAGAATAGAGTTTGAGTACTGTTTTGGACTTTTTTGGTGTTTTTTTCACTTTTACCATTAACCTCATGTTCTCTTGTATGTTTCATTTAATTTTTAATAAATTTTATAGATCGTGGAATTCCATGATCCACGTTGTTCTGTTATGTGGCAGTTGTACTGCTCCCTTCATTTGAAAATTATCAATATATAACTGAAATAGATATGGTCACTAAAATTATTTTTTCCCTTCCCTTTTTCTTCTTTCATTAAACTATATATGAAAAATCATATAGGACATCCTAATCCTTTCATAATGGGATCTTTGATTCTAATGTTTCTCCTATATTCTTCAACTCATAAATATATCAATAATAGTAGTCAAATATCTTTATTCCCACCTTTCTTATTCTTCTTATATTAATAAAAAAACATTTAATATCCACATGATATATTTTTCATATTTATAATATTGAAATATTACTCTAAACATGGCCTTAAGATCCCTTTTATTCAATCTTTCTCATATCTATATCTAACTTATTTCCTTTACTATTGAATGACATATTTACAATATTTTAGATTATAGAAACACTGTATATTTCATAAGATTATATTCATTAAATATATGACAATGTAACTAATTTAATTCATGTATTCCCCTCTTATCGCATGGGATTCTTGAATAGAAACATTTTTGACCCACTCACACATGCATCTGGATACCTATATATTTCATTTTAAATCATCATCAATATCACAACACTTTCTTCCTTTGTGGAATGATTTTATAAATGTTTCTAATATAATTATAAAACATAAATTAAAATTAATAATATTATTTTAAATCCACATGGAATATTGGAATTCTCCCCATATTTATATAGATTTTGTGGTGAGAAGCTTCAAAAAATATAGTAATCTCTACTCTCTTTTTTATAATTAAAGTGAAACATCCTACATAGGATCCCAAAAAATCATACATATAAACTATATTCTTATGTATCAATAAAATTCATAAGTATTGACCAACTTTTTATATATAGATCAACTTCTTATATATTAAATTTAACTTCTTTCATATCTCAGTTAGCCTCATTCCATTTCCAAATCTGCAACTCATAAGTATCGTTTTTACTCAAGTAAATCCAAAACATAACCATTACACCTTCTTCCAAACATAAAATAGATATTCTTATGGAAATAATAATTTATTATGAATATAGAAAAATTAATATGGAAATCAAAAGGTATTATGAACTCGAGATACAATATTATAAACTCTAAACAAAGTCTTGAAAAATTCAACCAAAATCTTATGTAATCCAAAAAAGTATTACAAAATCCAACTAAAAGTATTTCAAATACAACCAATATCATTATGTTATTATTTTAAAATTCCTATGATATTAATATTAAATTATTATAAAGTTCGTGTTAATCTTATGAAATATTAAAATTTCATTATAAAATCCTTATGAAGTTGAGATAAAGTCTTACACACATAAGGAAGCTTATATAAATTACAAATTCCAAGTCCACCCAAATCCTTCTTGACCCATTCTTCATGCACTAATCAAAACAAAAAGCAAATTTTCTTATCAAATATTATTTTAAATATCCAACACATTGACTTATTTTAAACTTTTCTGCAAAAAAATCCAATAGTGAATATAATATTATCTAACAAACAACCTATTTGTTTTAAAAATATAGAATCTTGGACTCTATATCAATCTAACCATAAATGATAAATCGCCTATGGTGTCCCAGATCTCGGTCGATGTAACCATAAGTAAAAAATATGAAATCTTATACACTCTTTCATCCTTACCATAGACACTAAATTTCTTATGGTGTCTTAGATCAAAGGTGGTTAATCCATAAGTGAAAAATATCATGTAACATCTCTTACTCTCTATTGATAGGACCAAAGATTCTAAATTCCATATAGAATTCCTATTCTCATTTGGTTTGATCATAATAAAAAAAATTTATGTATGGAATACCATTATTTCTTACAATGTGACGATAGACATTAATTTCCCTATAAAATCATTTATCTCAATGAGTTAGAATATATAAGGAAAATATCATTAAGTATCCTACACACTCTTTCAGTTTGACTATAGATAATAAATTCCCTATAGTGTCCAAGATTTTGGTCAGCCTGACATAGGTAAAAAATGTTATATTGAATCTCATACTCTATTTGGGTCTTATCATAGACACGTAATAAAATATAGTGTCCCATGATCTTGGTCAATCTGACTATAGGTGTTAAGGTAAAGTGGTTTGAGGACAAGAGAACATGGGTGGTGTTACTCAACACCTTTCTTCCCAAGTCCCCATGATTCCATCACCTCAATACCTATATCAATATAAAATTAACAAACAAAAAATCATTATATTTGGATCCCTAAACATAGATCCCTTCAAAAATCTCCCATATCTAGAGCATCCCATATCACATCTCATAACATACACACTAGTAATACCTGATTTAGCCCCACCAAAAATTTCATATATCAATTCCAACCAATCCTTATTAGATAACCCCTCCATGGTAATCCATTTCTAATTGGGTACTATAAAATAAACCTATCAGCATTCTTATCTCTCTCGATAATGTAACTAATATCTCTAAAAAATTTATTCTTTAAAATTAAAATTATTAAGGGTATAGTGTGAACTTGTTCAAAAGAAATTAGGATCCTAAAAGAAGGTTTTTCTAGCCATAAACCCTAGGACATGACCCAAAACCTCCCACTAAAACCACCCTGAACTATTGAAGACAGACACTATAAACCCTACACCCAACACCTACCCACATCGCCATATAATCACTATACCTCGGAACCCACATCACTACCCATGAACTTGTTTCCTCTACACTGGGCCGATGAACATTGTGTGATGATAGTGAATCCCAAAACCAGATCAAGAATAATGAGGGGTTGTAAATATAATAGAACACACTAAACTATCACTAAGGGACCACTGATTATAATATCATAGGTAGAGGCACAAAATAATACATCAATGGAAGGGATGCATAAAGGATCGGTGGATAAAAAGTTTATAAGTTAAGGAATACATGCTAGAAACTGACCAACATAGACACTATGAAGGAGGGAATTCAGTCAATATCCAATATAGAATCTTAGAAAAGATGACATAGGGTATAAACCTAAATATATGGCCAGAGGAAATACAGAATAAAAATAAGGAGGCCATGTAAAGGTGATAGTGATGACTGAAATCCAATGAATGTGATAGGAACATCATCATAAATACCACTCTATGAGAAAGATCCACTGTAACTCATTCCCACCAACAGAATCCCAATACAGCATAGAAGCAGACACACATGACCAAGATACGGTCCGGTATAGAGAAATAGTCAAAAGGGAAGAGTAATACTAGTGGAAATAAGAATCAATCTAGGGGTACCCAAAATACTAAAAAACACATGAGGAGAAAGCACTGTCAGAACAAGGGTAAAAATTGAATGTAGCCATAGAGGTGAATAAAACTATAATGCAGTGAAAAATAATCATAGATATATATGAATAAGATAAATGATGGAAGTGGATTAACTAATATAGATCTATATAGATGATGTTTAAGACATGAAACTATATGAATAATTATCTAAAAAATACTCCCCATCACATCAATTCTCGATGATATCACAACCATGGACAGTATGAGTCCAAATTAGAGAAAAGGTTGGATTGGGGAGGAATATTTATATAATAGAAAATTAGTAGATAAAACCCCACACTATCAAGAGAGAGATCTCCTTAATAATATATCACAGCCCTAGGGTAAACCATTTAGTTCCATGAACCCAACCATATTTCTATTCACCAATATAAACCTGTATCCTTATCTGCATAAGGATTTGACAACACATTATTCCTTCTTTACCCCATACTCAAAGGGCCAGTCTAACACCATTTTAATTTCCATGTCACCATATGGATTATGGTACTCAAAATAATACCATTTCAAACACCCTCTTGTCAACCTATCTAATCATTTCTAATCCATAAACACACATTTCTCATAACCCTTTCTTGGGACCCCAACACTTTTCCCTTAAGATATCTCTCAAGACCATCATTTGGAGGAACACGCACTATTACACTATTACAAACCCAATAGTACTTATCATGATTACTGCATACACTAATCAAACTACCCACATTCAATGGGGCATTCACAACCATACATTAGATGAACTCAACTCTGAACTTTCACCCATAGGCATAAGACCAACATGCTAGTAATACCAGCCTTTAGTAAAATAACCTAGGCTATTCCAAACTCATCCCAATCCTAAAGTCCTATTTATCTCTCTTTATTCACTCGACTACCATCCTATACTATAGGACACAAAGTCATAGAGTAATTTTCCTCCACTTAAGAAATTGTAAAGCAGTTAGTAAAAATTCAAGAGGTTCTTGGTTATATAATTATTTTCATAGGTCGGTTATGGTATGTACACATGATACATAATCTCAAACCCCATCCAATAATGAAACAAATATATATAAATAGGAATATGGTTAATTATCATCAGGACCACTTACCTCTTGAATGGATTTATGTTCCATAAAACTAACTTATCCATACTAAGACCAAATTATATTAGTCTTATAAGATATTATCTCATAATATAAGGTCTTAAAAATTAATTATAATTACATATAATTTATTATATAAATTAATCCCTAGGGAATAATCATTTATAACTCATTGATCTATGTATATATGGAAATAACACAACAAATAGTGTGTGAGAGGTTCATAGAGAACCCTCGTTACCTCTAAGAGAAAATGACCCATCAACCGAAAACTCACGAATCACAAATTTAATTTAATTTAACCAAAATCTTAAAATAAATTCCCCAAAAATACATACTTCCACCAATTAAATGATGGAAAAAATGTGTCTGTCGATGCTCATTAACCTTTATCCACCACATTCCAAATACCCAAGGATTGATAAGATTCCATAATAATCTAATAGAATCATCCTCAAAACCCTAACTCAAAAAAATAATCCAAAAAGAGGATTAATATATGGAGATATAGGGGGTAAACATACCTCATATCAGTAAAAACGTATTTGGATCCATCTGCCTCCAAGGGGGTTTTAGGAGATAATAAAAGGGTTATATCAAGCAAAAAAATATCCCTTATCGAGCCCCCTTCCTCATTTATTTCTAAGAGAGTCTAACCGTGAAAATACATTTTGAGTAATACATTTTTAAAAATCCCAAAATATTCTAACTATTACATGTTAAAACTATAAAAGGTTCCCAATCTAGTACCATACAACTGGTCCAGCTCCACTAGCTATTCAATGTGGGTCTAAGGTGTATGGCCCCATGTAAGATTCACCCTATACCCAGTGAACCTAAATATAGTACTTGATGGCCCTCTACTATATAATTTTTGTAGTAAGAACACCCCAACTGTGATCTGACCCTTTTCTAATCTCTATAAATAGTTCCCAAACCTCTAAAAACACCCATAAACATCTCCTAGATATATACCATTTCCAATCATTCTAATTCGAATCTAAATCCTCCAATTACTCCTACTCTAGGAATCGGCATTAAAATTCCCTAAAAATTTACCTAGAAATTATGATATGGTTCATTAAATACTCCCACTATAATATTTCACATCCATTAGAATCATGCAAAAAATCAATTGGATTTTTATACCACTCTCTATTAAAAATATTAAATTGATTTGGATGGGATCCAATAGCCCACACACTTATCTCAAATACAACATCTTTTCTAAAGAAGCCCTTTGTACAATCATTAAAACCAAATAGTAATATATGATAAGATAAATTGGTTAAAAATTCTATGTTACTAACCCCAATTTTACTAAAAAATATCATTCAACCCTCCTCTACTATTTCATTCTCAAAAAAACCTGACCGCTAACATCGGTGCACCATTACCTTGACCCATTCATATTGTTTTGAATCTTGGAGATGTTAAAAAATCACTCTAACAATTTCATTTTAGTCTAAACTTCAAACTTGATGTAATCCAACTATTGAATCTTTTATCTAGAAAAATCTACCATCACACTTTCTTTATGAGTATTAAATTTCACTTGATCTCAGTCCCTATCAGAATAAATAGTATATTTTACTTGAGTCAGTCTCCCATGGAACTATCCATACCCAAACACCATAAGTGTATTTTAGTTCTATTATTCACAAAAGAATAAGATGGAATATTCCTAGATATACATTAGGGTATTAGTTTTATCTTAACCACATTCCAACTGGTTTTGCCAAATATACTACCCTTACTACATAAGGTTTATACACCAGTGACTCATAAATTAGTACCCACCATGGGAGTATCTTTATCACCATCCTTGTAAACCAAAACATTAAATATATAATGATCATACCCATTCCATTATGGTATATAATGACTATATTTTGAAAAAAAACTCATACTGAAACGCCAATAAGAAACACATATTTCTACCAATTAAAGGTTTACTAGAAACTCCACCCTCTATATTTATGAAAATACCATAAAAATAAGGGTCACACTCTCAAATATTCAATATTTCACTTAACACTATATAAATTCCTATGTACTGCTTCCCTAGTGATTATATTTTTATTTCCCAACATTACTCTAGTATTTATTCTCCTATGAAATGCATATATCCTTCCAAATAACCCCAATTAAGACCCACTCCTAAAAATATGATGTCATAGAGATACACCGTATAGTTTTCCTAATACACTAATGTTCTTTTATTCATATCCAAAGTCTTGGTATACATTACCTAATTCATTATAATTTATCATAATTAACAAAATTTCTATATTCCCATACATAGAGGATGTAAACTAGCCCCAAACACCATCATTGATTCCCTATTTTACCATAAATGGAACACCCTAATTTCTCAACAAAAACTCAAGCCACTAGGGCCCATATTTATCTCACTAATCACATTTTTCCTCAGTTAAAACTTAAGTTGGATAACTATATATCATTCTTGATCACATCCCATGGTGATCACACACTAAATCCATTAAAGTTCAGTAACTAGACTCTATTTAATCTACACAAAGGGGCACACACTATATCATAATTAATAAATATCCTAAGATTTACTAGAAACCAAATAATATTTAATGGTGCCATAGAGAACCCATTCCAACACTCCATTCACAAAAGATACTTTCCATGTAATGAACACAAATATTATTTAATGCATTAAGACCTTTTATTGAGAGATCATGAAAAAAAACACTCTACTTTTCCATGGAACAAATTATCTCTATAAATAATTTTATCAATGGTTTGTGCCCCAACACAAATCATGGATTCGTCTAAATAAAGAACTGGTATACACCGTTATATTTTTTGAACACGCAACTAGACTTCTAGTTTCATGTGTTATATCTCATCAATATTTGGATAAAATATCTAATCATATATCCATAAACCCATTTCACATCATCACATCTAACCATAGTCACTCTTGATTCTCTCTTTATATCGAACTGAAGGCATGTCACAAATTCCATCGCTAACCACATGATCACCCACCACTTAGGAATCATTCGATAACCAAAAAGGATCATCCCATGATTTACTCATACTAGTCCTAACCCTCTAGGATAACCTCTCACTATCATAAAGAAATCATAAAGAAAACCAACCATACCAAGAAACCATATTATCTTGCCTTCCAGACACAACCATAATACAACAAGACATCCAAAATGTCTTTTTTACCCACTCAAGGTAATCTTTCACTAAAAGAAATATCATGTCAAATCCAAGACACGTCTCTATTATACCTCAACTATACCAAACCACCATGGAGATATAAACCACTAGGAAGAAACCACTAAGGGTCTCTATACATCTCATGAACATAGGATCTACATCATCATAATTAGATAACATCACACTAAAAATTGTTTCCATCTTCTCTATTTGATTCCTATGATAACAATATGTTATTTTTGAAATAATTAATTAAATTATTATTGATGTTTTATTTATTTAAAACATTGGAAAAATATTTTACAAATCAACTTTGATATTTCATCAAAATCATTATTTCTAAATCTAGTTTCTATTCATGACAACTTTTGAAACATAGAGAGTGAAACACATATTGATAGGAACCTACATGTCTAATATAATCCAAGTATTCCAAACTATTTCCACTATAATCCGAGATAAAATCAATAAATGTAAATATCAAACCAACACATTAATCATAATTAATTATCCAAACTATATTAGAGAAAACCAAAAAACTACAATCTCATAACAATGGTAACTTGAGCCTTTCATATTATAAGTTTTCCTAGAAAAACAACCTGATGTCTATCTGAATCTCATATGCATTATTATATTAGTATAATTGGTTATAAAATGGTAATAAAAATAAAATTCTTTAATATAACTTTTAAACTCCCAACCTATGCACTCCAAACTAGCTATAAGGTGGGAGTAAAAAAGTAACCTTAGATGCACCTAATTGTATTCTAGAATATAGTGACTAGTAGTGAGAGTCTATGATCAATATTTTGGAGTATAAACTCTCAATATCAGTACTATAAATAACTTTTAAATAACCATAAAATCTTCCATAGTATATAATCAAAGTTTGTATAATGGAATGGTGTCTTTGATCAAACCATGAAAAAATAAGCATACAATAGTATTATAACAAATGGATGTGTAGTAAAACTGTCATAAATTCTGATAGATCACCTACTAAGTTGATTCCATAGAAAAATAATAGAATAAAATATAAAATAGGATCCACTTTCAACCTAGGGCCTCACCTCAACCCATCTTAGAAACCTATTGATCTTCTCTCATATAATCCAATGTGAACCTTGTGATATAAAATGAATTATAAAGGTCTAAATGAGTACTAGGGTTCCCATTAAGGGTCTGAGGAAATAAAACCATCATATAATTTTTTATTCATAAGGAAAAATAAATAATGAAAACATACACTTCATTCAAGGTTGTGTATTGACTTATCATGTGTTAGCTATGTCATGGTCACACCTAATCATACCTAGTTTGATTGCCACCATAGAATTATATTAATCATACCATGGAGAATAAGGGATGACTTATAGTGTACATGAATAAAAATTAGTTTGACTATAGGTTCTAATTAAATATAATATATTGGGTGATTTGTATTTTTGGACATAAGAGGAAACTTTCATATGGAATCCCATATTCTCTGTCAATTTTACCACATATTCTAAATACCAAATGGTATCCTAGTATCATAATCAATTTAAAATTAAGAATTATATTTCATATGTTATCTTGGAATATCTACTGGTATGACTATAGAGGATAAATTCTATTTGGTTTCTCATCACTCATCTAGTCAAACAATAGGTTAATAATGTTATATGGAAACCCAGAAAAACTATCGATTTAACCATATATGATATGTTTCTAATAGTGTTTGAGAGTTTGGCTAGTCCAATCGGTGATAGAAAATTTCATACATAATCCTATAATCTCTACCAGTATAACCATATATTCTCAATTTTGTAGGGTTCCCCATCTCTCAACCAGTCTGACCGTAGGTGGAAAGTTTCATATGAAATCTAAAACTCTTTATCAGTTTGATCAAAGACACTAAATTCCCTATGGTTTCCTAGATCATAGATGATCTTACCAAAGGTATTAAATATCATATGGAATCTCAAACACTCTTTTAGTTTGACCATAAACACTATATTCAATCTGACATATTACCTCTCTATCGATTTTACCATAAGAAGAAAATATCATATGGAATCTAAAAATCTCTATCAATCTTCCCATAGAATAGAATTTTTATATAGAATACTAGGATATTATTTGTTATAAATAAGTGGTAAATGAAGTTCATATGAGGATATAAGCAACAAAGTAGTGAAACTCGTAACCTTTCTTCCTAGTTCCCAACGATACCATTACCCCAATACCTATATAAACATAAACTAAATGAATATAAAAAAATGGAAATAAAATCCCCAAAAGTATCTCTAAGATAATATCCCATATATCTATCATTACCCCTATCATGGCATATAACTTGGGTTCTATTCATACGTGACTCTACCCCAATAGGTAATTTGTTACAGAGGTATTCAGATCAAGATCTATATAAGTTGTATCATGGATGTGTTTTGGGTTTTTTTATGATATTTTCATTTTTAAAGAATATTTATTATGTAAGGTTATATAAGATACACCATATAATTTTCATTCTATTAAGTCTATAGTGGAGACTTATTCTACTAGGTATGTTTAGGAATTTAGTCTGTCCACTATAGTTAGGAGTGATTTTTCGATTTCAGTATCTTAATTAGGAAATTTTAAAAACTTAAAAATAATATTTTGGCACGATTAAGAGACACTTTATATATTCATTCATGAATCATTGGTCTAGTGGAACACTAATATATGTGCATTTTATTATATATTATGATTGATATATATATGAATATATTTAACTAATCAAAAATCCATTTCTAAATTAATTGGTGTTATTTCAAATACCTTATTATATTCTATTTAATTAATTATATCCACTCAAATACATGTTATGGGCCAACGAGCCCATACCCGAGTGGTAAGGGATCCTTCTTGGCATCCAAGAGACCCAGGTTCAAAACCAGGTGGAGGAAAATTTCCGTGGGTATTGTAGCAGTCACTGTAGCAGTACTGTAGCAGTACTGTTCTGTACTATAGCATCCAGAACTATTCACCCGATTTGGGATTTTAAGCCACCGGTTTGGGCCTACGGGTCTCAAGAGACTTCAAGTCATCAAAGGCCTTTGGGCCACAGGGCCTTCAGGCCACAAAGACCATGGCGTAGTCCAGTTCACACAGAACAGGCCCCAGAAAAGGATCAGAGCAACATGAGTAGCAGCCATCAGATGCAGAGCTAACCAGATTATAAGAATGAGAGGGTATGGCAGCCGCCATCAGGACCAGGCACCGTGCAGCTTTGTGTGGGGAAATCTTAGCCAATCAGCAATGCAATGTGGTGAGCTAGGTGATCAATTACGTAGAATCTGGGGAGAGGCAGCTTAAGTGGGCTAGGCCTATGGGTCATGTATTGGGCACGGTATGCCTCTGGGCCTTCGTGTCATGTATTGCGAGTCATCCGGGTCGTGTGCCTTGGGCCTACGGGTCATGTAAGGGTTCCCCTTCAACCCTTAAAAGGGGGATTATCCATAATAAAATAAAAAAAGTCCTTCGGGCCATTCGGGCAAATACATGTTATGATAATATTGATTGTATATTATTTGTTTATTAATATATTTATAATATTATTTTATAATTTTTGCTCTTGATTATACTACTAATTTCCTAAACGTAAATTTATTAGATAAGATTTTTATTTTTTTAGCATATTATTTATTCATTATTTATTGATAACCTATAATTTTTTTTAAAAAAACTAGTTATTGAGGGTACTACTATTTTTATTATGAACATGGTCATATGATATCTAAGAATTCATACATGGATAGTTATTTTCAAAAGTAAAGAAAATTTGTTTATAATTATTTGTTTTAAATGGAAAAAGGTTCAAAAAATTATTTCATATTTTGAAATTGTTGCTTTTATATTATAAACTATAATAGTATTTTTAAAAATTATATTCATATAAATAGATATTTTTCTAAAATTTGGAATTTTTAGAAATAAAATAAATATGTATTTTTGAAATAATAACTTTTTTGTAAAACTATTCCAATAAGTAAAAAAATTATAAATTGGAAGTCAGTAGCTGGATTGGTATAGGTAAATATTATATTATTCTTATTGGGTGAGGACCATGAGATTGAACTTAATGATTAGCCAGTATTTTAAGAATCTTATAGAGGTTACAAACTCTTTTATTATAAAATTATTTTGTTATTTAGTGGTTTATAGTATTTTTAGGTGTCATGAATCAAAATAATTGTGTATAATTTAAGATCTATATAAGTTTTTTGATTCATAATTGTTGATTTGGACACACAGATCCTTTTGGATGAGATTCATGTTTGGATTTTTTTATTACAAAAAAGTGTTATGGTGGGGAGTTTATAGTAACTTATTATTGGAGTTAGTGCCATTGAAAATGAATTTACATACTTCAAGATTACCTATGTTCATGGATTTGAATATTAATAAAGTACTTATTACATCATGATTTTTCTTATATGTAACATTAAATATGGTAATTTCTTAAGGGTTCTTATTGTACTGAAAGGTCATAGCAGTTCCCCGTTATAATGTGAGCCTAGAAGTACCATGATAGTATTCTTATATATATATATATATATTCTATATCTGGATGATATCGACTAAAAATATGTAAATGATACAAGATAATAGGGTATGAGACTCATAGAACTTTGAGAAAATCTATCAGGTTTGACACTCTTGGTGATTTTTAGAGTTCGAGATTAAGAGAACATGACCCGTGAGTAGGAAATACACATTTATATGTGCGGTTGTATTTTTTTCTCTTTAGATGTGTGTAATTATCATTATAATTTAACATTATTCTTAATTTATATAATGATTCATGTATTTTTATGTAATAATGAAAACTATAATGGAATACACTTGTGGTGAGGTAGGATATATTGGATGCGTTCAAAGTGATATTTCATTAATGAGTAATGAGAGAAAGGATTTATCCCTTCCCAATTTATTGGATGTTGATATCTTAGGTCCTTTTATGGGAATAAAACTACCTACTAAATTCCATATCCATTTCATTTAGTTCTGAATTTTGTTTCCAAAAATCAAAGAAAGAAACATTGAGCACATGGGTTGATGGAACCAGTATGCAACCTGCTTTGTTAGAAAAATAAACATAAAGATATTACATTACACAATATATGTTTGTATGAGGTTTTATGTCATTATGACATTTGATCTATTCTATATGGGTTCCTTTTTTTGACTCAAGATTCTAAAATTGTACTTTGGTAAAGTTATATTAATTACACTAAGAAAGAAGTTGAGAGGGTCACACACTAAGTGTATCTGATATCTCAGTTAAACTCTATTTTTAAATTTAAAAAAATAAGAGTAAATGTTATTCTATATTTGAGGTTTAATTACTATTTGAGGATGGTTGATCACTAAGATTTAATCACAGTTTATTTATTAAAATAAATATGTGAGTTACATAATAATAAATATTTAATTATAAGATTTAGTGAACATGGTCTAAAGATATCAGGTATCGAGCATTCTCAGTCCTATAAATTTATTAAAATAGGTAAAGAGATTTTGTTACAATGGGGGTTTACAAAGTTAGGAGTGAATTTCACCCCTATAATCTGAGTCTATCAAGGGTGAATATGAGTTTAGAATCACAAAAAACAACATCAAACTAACTTCCATGAGATCATTCTTTTATAACATATATTCCACTAAATTTTACTCCCTATGTGAATGTGTCGCATTCAAGTGTAGTCCATCAAAAACTTGAAGAAATTCCAGCTAATGAGAGAGGAGTCTCTATGGTAAATATCTATTTATTATTTTTTAGCTTCCATTATAAGAGTTAAATCACATTTTAACCATAAAAACATCCATCTAAAGAAAGCAGTTTATTTTATTTAATGTATCATTACCCAGAGCTCTAACTCACATATAAAATCATTTCCAAGTTAGTGATTGAATAACCCTGTGAAAAGCATTGATGAGTTCAAAAAAATCACCGCAACCTGAAGGATATAGTTCATTTGATTATGTGACATCAACTTTCACCTTATCCAGGTTTGGATTGGTGGAATCCAATGTATGGAATTTATGAAAAGGTGATTCCCAGTCCCTCTATGTACACTAAGTATATGATAAATATTTAAATATTAAATAATATTCTTCATTGGAAATATTTTTATTTTGGATTCTTATTTTATTTATCTAATAATTTCAATGATACCCTCATGTAGATAATAATTTTAGTTTTCAGAAACAATTTCATTCCCTGAATACTATATAAAAGCTAAAACTTCAACTTGAGTTACCATGTAGAGATTATAAATATCCCGACTGATATCAAATTCAGTGATTAAAAACATAATATTAGTAAAATATATGTTCAAAAATAGCTTTACATTGATTACCTCCTATACATAATCCTGTATATTCAACCCAAAGCAATACTTAACAAATAATTTTTGTAGGTTTCTAGTGTTTTATGGGTAGAATGCACATGATGAAGCAAGTGGTAATCCTGATTTTTTTATTTTATCATCAATTGGAACATCTTTATAGAATAACTTTGATGGTTAAAGGGTTTAGATGGAGTGATGAATGTATTTTGTAATTTTTCAATCCATTTGGGAAAATTATTACCATGATTACATATGATTTTGTAGAATTCTCTATCATTCAAATATATAATATTGTTCGGTGTCCAAACCCGCACGTCTCTATCAACATAAGAATAATTATGTATTTTCAAAATAATATCATGAGTTATAATTATATATTACTTAATAAAATTTTGATTCACATCAATAATTGTTATTTATTGCATGTTTTGTGTCACCATTACAGTTTCCTTCAATGGTATGTCTAATCATTAAATCCTCTAGTAGTTGAGATCTTACATTTTCCATATTATTCATAATAAGTAGTGCATAAATTAATGATATGAATATTTTATTCTCAATCATATAGTTTATGAGAGGTAAAATGAATACCCATTATACATATTTGAAACAAACATGTTTTTTAGAAACTCAAGCACTTAATCTTGGGATGTAAGTAGATTTCATATTTTTAGTAATACAAAAGGTTTATATTTGATTTTTTGACAATTAGTTTATTGAAAATATATGAGATCATTGTGTTTATTGTAGGATTGTCACAATGATATTTATTTATTGATGATTGGATTTATTGATAAGTCATATTAAAGGTTATTGTTTTGGACTCATTGTTCACTAAAAGGAATTAAATTTCATGGTAATCTAGAATTGTGAAAGTATTATAAAATATTCCTATATGTTCAAGATATTATCCAAAGGAATCTTGAATTTTACCAACATGGTAAATAAAATAACCAGGTAAGTGGTTGCTATGAAAGTGAATGAGGAACTAGGTGCGACCATTCCCATAAGAAAGGGAATGTCGAAAAGATATTAACCATCATTGAAAACTAGAAAGGGACCACTTCATAGTGGTCACTTTAGTTTAATTTCAATCTACCTATTGAAGATATTAAAGGTCAATATTCTCATGTATTATTCTGTGGTTCATAATTGTAAAGTATAACATGAGTTGTATTATTTCATTGATTTTGGTGTGGCATGATATAACTGTGGCAGAGACAAATTGCCACAAAGTTACTATGGTGGAGGATGTTGTTTAAGTGAAGTTTTCTAATAAATATCTATAATTAAAAAAATAATGCCTACATGGGATAGACCAAATCTTATATAAGGCATGATGGTCCATTAGGTTCCTTATTCTATCTGGGTAATCCCACAAAGGGAATTGTGGTGTTCGTTGTTTTTCATGGTATTTAGGAGGAGTTATAAGCCGAAACAAACAACAAAAGGTGACAACATCATAGTTCCCAACATTTTAGAGTCAAATCAAACAAATTAGTTTCATTATGCCATAGTTAAGGTCATTTTGGTGAGTGATGTGTAGATTTTTGGATAAATAATAATGGAAATGATTGAACCAATATTTAATGATTCTATAGTAATATTCCTTGGTTTTAGAATATGAATTTAGCTTGATGTGAATGATCTTTTCATCACTACACATGTGAATTAAATTTAGATTTAATTCACACTACATAGGATACAAAATATTGACTATAAAGAAGTTATGAAGAACTGTAGTTATAAAATTCATAGAGAAAAATCAAGGGAGTTCTAGATGATTTTAATATCCCATAATGATGCTAACAGGTGTCCTATTGTTGGGAACATTCCCTACCTATTTGAAGAAGAGAGATTGACTAGAAATAGAATAAGGAGAGTATAGAAGCTTAGGATTTTAATAAATATGAGATCACCCTTTCCTTTACATGGTAACATGATCATAAGATATGAGAAAAATACCCTACATATAAAAGATCAAAATCTTGTTTCAAGGAATAAATATTAGAAGTTCATAAGACAAAAAATCATGGTAAATTCAATGAATGTGATCCATGAGAGCATAACATTGACATAAGACAAGGAATTGTTTCATACACCTAAGTATAGAAAATAATTTCCAGAGTATTCAAGGATTATTTCAAATGATTTCATAGTGGAATGGATTCATTCCCCAAACCATTGTAGTAATCATGTTTCACTCCCAATACTATCATAGTGGAAAAAGTCTCATGCTTAACTGGGTTCACTCACTATTCTAGTCATGTTTATATCATGACAATTCAATCATTACCCAATGCATTAGATGGAGATATAGGTACCACCCATCACATAAGACATAAATTTTTGTACAATAAGATCATAAAACATTCATCATATCAAAACCTAGGAAATGAAATGGGCTCTATAAACCTTTCATCCTAACATGACCCGTAGTAAATAAATGAGTTTCATTAACATTTTATCATCATAAACATAAACCATCTAGAGAAATACTAATAATTTTTTCATTGGATCATATCCCCAATAAATAATTATTCACATAAAAGTATGACATTGTAGATGGAATACGATTTTAAAAAGACACTGGGATCATTTCTTGTGGAAAATAACCTTTCTTTTCAAATCACCTTTTAAAGTTAAAATTCATAAAACATTTTGGAAATATTTTTATTTAAAAATAAACATTGAAACATATAAATTATTATGTAAAACTTTGATTGTCCATGATGGTGGGAAATGGTGTACATGTTAAAATAAATATTCCTTTCATATTTTCAGTAAAATACAAACATGCTTTATTTTAAAAATAAAATGAATATTTCTTTTATAGAATCTTTTAAAAAAGGTTAGAAATTAATTTAAATAATCATAGATTAAAATTAAAATATCTTTGTTTTTTTAAACAAGGATATGGAAAATGGATTTTCGATCAAAGAGAGAAATAAAGTCAGTTTTCTTTGAAAATATTCTTCTGAACGAATAAGTAAATAAAGACGGTAAAATGAAGGGAAATTTAATTCTGAAAAAATAACCAAATTAAAATAAAATTCATGAGTTTTTTGAAGATATATTTTATAATATTTCATCATAAAAATCATAATTATAAACAATCCTGGTGAACAATGAGATCGTAACATCAAACTCTTACTACTTTGGTAACTTTTGAATCATAAGACATATTAAAGTATAACATCAAAATAAAATTTAAATATCATGAATAAAAGTTTATTAATGATATAAAATGACAAAAGGGATGTATATACTTATTATAAAATAATATAGGTGAATAACATAATGTATGTCCCAAAAAAGACAAATTGAGACAAAAAACCCTTACCACTTTGGTAATCTTTTGAATCGTAAGATCGAATAAAGCATAGAATCAAATTAAACTTTAAATATCATGGAAATGATTATATTCATGATATATAATTTCAATTTCAATGTATATAAACTACACAAGAAAAATAAGTGGTGAATATGGAATATGACTCCGAGAAATAAAAGAGAGACTAGAAATACCTTACCTTAAGTCTTTAATTACATTGTACATGTTTGGACCTCAAGTATTATAAATATAGGTTTATTATAAATATATTAAAAACATAAATATATATATCATACAATATATTATTTATTTATGACCTTTTATTACCCATTTAATGACAATTCCTTGTTAAAATCATTTTTTGGGTAATAACTACTATGATTTTCATGTATGTTTTGATTTATTATTTTTGATACTTTTACTTTGATCATGGTTCCATAATATATAAAATTTTTACAATTATATAAATATAATATATATTTATTATATATTTATTTATAGTAATCCATATAATTTAGATATATAAAATGAAATACATATTCATGGAAACGGTAGGTCATACGTATGCATGAATGTTGTTTCCATTTTTTAACAGATGGAATAAAATAAATGTAAATAATAATTAAAATTTATAAAATAATTTTCATTTCATATATATCACATATATTTATTAAATTTATCCTTATTACCTTATATGTAAATCATTAATGAAAAAAATTGCAACGCTTCGCGAGTTGGTACTCCTCCGTACACATGAGCGATGTTATCATATCCCCCACGAAATGGAAAGTAAGAAGAAATATTTGACATGATTGTTAAATAATTATAATTATTTTAAAAATATCATATATATATTCTTTTAATATACCTCTATTACACTCCAAGTAAAACTGAATTGAAAAACACATCACATCAGTTCGCGAGGTGGCAGTACACTATATACACGAGCGACGTTATTGTTTTCCAACGGGTTGGATGGTATGAAGGTAGGTGAGATATTATAATTATAGTATTATAATAATATAATATATATAATATATATAAAAATTAATTTCATCATTATATACATCCATGAGATGATTTGATGAAAAATGAATAACATCAGCTCGCGAGGCGGTAGTCCACCATTCACATGATCGACGATTTTGTTTCCAATTTTACAGAAGAGGTGACGGATATAAGTTATGAAATTAACATAATAATACTTATTTATATTTTAGATACTGGTTTTATTAGATCATAAAAATTTTACAATATTTTAATTAGTTATAAGAAGAATTAAAACAAAAACACATAGTTTAAAACTTCACCACTTCGTAGAAAACCCTATTTAGTTTCAACCTAAATTAATCCTATATTGTCTTTATAATCTAAAATATTCCTCTAGTATGTGTGGAGGGATTTAAGGAAGGTAATATTGAAGGTATTTTATGAAAAAATTGGTTTGGTAAATGTGAATAGGAAAGGGGAGGGTGTGGCCTTTTAGGGGGTGAGGACGTGCATGGAATGTTCAAAAAGAATAAAGTATACCCATGTTTCTCACATGACAAATGATCCAAAATGGATAATTACTGATCCTTATAGTTTATATGGTCTAAATATTGAAATAAAATTGATTTGTTACAAGTTTATTGTTCATTTTACCCCTTATCGTTTTCTTCTAACCCTAGTAATACCGGTTTAACCTTAACCATGGTTATTAGTTTTCACTATTTTTACTATTAATTTTGACCAAAAAATAAGTTTTCCTTATTATATAATATTAATTATTATAATTTATAATATTTAATCCATTTTTTTTAATTCAATTCACATAATTTCAAAATTTAAATTAAAACTAAACCTGCATACGTGATGAGAAAAAAATTTCCAAAGAGAAAAAAGTTGAAAAGATTAAAAAGTTTTTATAGCAAAATTCAATATGAAATTGATTACAATGAAATAAATTGGATTAATATAAAAATATTTTAACCATTTATACTTTTGAAATCATTCTAAAAAAATTAACCTTATACATTCTTTAACTGATAATGAAATGTTTAATAAAAACAAGTATTTTTCATTATCCATTGAAAAAATAATATTTTCAGAAAAAGCCCAAAAATTCACTCTAAAATAATTTTTACATGAAAATCTTAAAAAAACTTATTTGGTAAAATAAATTTTCTAATAGTTCTAAAATAAATTTTATTATTTTTTTCACAAAAATAAATAATAATAGTTTAGAAAATAGTATTTTTGAAACATATAAAAACTTTCAAAAAATAAATCTTTTTTATCCAAATGTTTTATTAATATAAAAACATTTTGATTAATATTTAAAATTTTATTTTTCCTGTTCATTATGTTATATCTAATTTCTAGTCAATAACGTTCATTTTTAAATAATAATATTAACTGTTTTTCACAGCTCATTAAAACTCGATGTTGTGTGTTATGTAAGCTATCGAAGAAATTAAATTTATTCAAAAAAAGGTATTTCATAAAATCTAGGGATGTTATAAAGATACGTAAGCACAACTTTCATATATTATTATTAAAATAAAATAAAATTTCTAGAAATGGTATAAAATTAATAATAATGACTTGTAGGTGCTTGAAGATCTTCCAAAGAAGAAGAGAATATTTCTGTGAAAATAGTAAATAGAATCGGACTTCCAGTACCATTCTAGAAGAAACAGGTTCTACATAAATATGTTTTTATATATTTTTAAGTATAATACAATTGAGACTAAAATATAACATCCATTAATTTCCAATGATGCAAGTAAAGTAAATAAATCTGGTGAAGGGACTGATAAATCATTGAACTGTGTGAAGGTGATTCTTTCCACCAACACTGAACTTTGGAAGGAACATTTGAGTAAGTGGACCTTGGTAAGAAGTGAGTTATCCATAAAATATATTAAGTGTAGTTATCCTTATAAATATTAGTGAGTTATATAGTGTTTTTCTGAAAATAACATTATTAATTCATGTTTCTTGGATATAGACCAATGAGTGTGAATCAAGTAAATTCTCATGTCCCTGTTTACTTTATGCATGCACGCAAAAAATAATCAAGAAACCTAAAGTATATTTGGTAAAAAAACATAACAAGTGACCCTAAAGGTTGATATTTTAATATCCATATAAAGAAACCAATACATTTAATGAACAATTGTTTTAATTTCCTAAGATACTTCATACCATGATTCACCCCCTGAGTAATCTCACACAAAGCCCCTATTGAAGCTCTAACAAGTGGTATAAAAGGGATAGTTTATCATTCTTAATTATATTATTTCACTAACTTAGTATAAATATTATGAATATAAATATAATCCACCATGAAGGATCTAATTATTTAAGGAACTTATTTCAATTAATGAAAAAAAAGAGTTCATTTACAATATTAAAGATTCACTCAGAGTTCCATGACAAGTTGTGGGGAAAGTAATTGTTCAGTTAATCAGAAATAGATTTATATTTTAAATAGAAAGAAGATATATTTATATTTATACTTTATTGAAAAATTAATTAAAGTTTGTTCTTTTATATGGAGTGTACAAATAAGTTGCACATGGAAATTTCTTCAAATATATACGGGTGAACTTGAAAGAAAAAAATGGAAAATATAATGAAGAGTGCCTTATGTATAAAGGAAAGAATAAAAAATAAAATGAGGGAGTCATATCCAAAGATGAATTATCTTACCAAGGTAATAAATTCTAAATCAATTTTCATATCTATTATAACACTATTTTAGTAAAAGTATGTGGAATTTTATACTATCTTTCAGAGATGAAAAGTATATGTGATGAAGAAGTGGATACAATATAAATTTTAAAATCAAGGATGTTTTTATGTTATAACTAAGATTATATCCAAATTCTATAAGATAGTATATAAAAACTGGAAGTTAGAAATGAATCTTTTTATTAATTTATTAAACACTTTTCTTTGGAAAATAAGAAGAAAAATATGGAATATTTGGACATGATTTTTATTATAAATAAATTGTGGATAAATATGAAAGAAAAAAAAGCTATTTTATTGATTATATTTCCCAATAGATCATGAATTTAATGTAAAAAAATAAGGATTTGAATATGGGCATCATTCTACTCTAAAACTAACTCAAGGAAGCAAAGTAAATTAGAATGGTTAATGCATTAATATTGTAAGTGAGGGCTACCCAACTGAATAAGAAGGAAGAAGAAATCAAGGGGCATGAGATAAATACTTTCAATGAAAATAAGAAGACACAAACTATGAAAGCCTAAATATGTAAAGTAATTCCATATTTTAAATTTGGAATAAAATATGAGTTATATTCAAGAGTAGTTCAACAAATGAATAAGGAACAAAAGTGATACTATTGTGGATGATTTTGGAAAATAATGATAATATGTTTCGAAGCCAATAATCCCAAATATGTGAGAAGAACCCCAGTAGTGAAAAAATGTCAATCAAGGAGAGAGAACATTAGTTATGATTCCTATATTAAATGGTTTATGTTTTCTGACCAAAATCACATGGAAAGTTATTTCAATTAGTGTAATTAATGTAAGGTAAAATAATCTATATAGTGATACTCCACTCTTGGGACTTATAAGGAGAATTTTTATCCTGTAAGAAGGCGTGTTATACTGAAAAATAGGTTCAATTTTTTGGAGTGGTAAAATGATCAGCAATAATGATTTTATAAAGAATGAAAATATGGATAGTTTTAAAAACTCTATTAGGATTAAAAAATAAAATCTAGAAAAAAAATTAAGAGGTTTTACCAGATTTTATAAAAGTTGAGGAATAAGTGAAGGGGAATATTCCATTGAAAGGGAATTATTCCAAGAAGTCACTATTTTTATTCAAGGAATAAGTTTACCAAATGGGTTCCACATAAACCATTAATGGAAAAAAGATTAATATGAAAGGGAAAAGTAATTTGGAAGAGATTTTGGATACTTTTAAACCTGAATAATACATTTGTTTGAGTGTGATTGATTCCACAATTATCAAAAATACCATTCCAATGATTTATGAAAATGCTAGCATCCATGAAGAAAATTGTGTCAGCACTATCACACCCGGTAGGTCTTTTGGAAAGAGTTTCATAAATCTGAATATAAATGTTTATAATGATGATATCGAATAGATAATGGTATTCCTTTCCCAAAATTTAAAAAATGGAAAATGAAATATGGAATGAAAATGGTTGGTCTAATATGGAAAGAACCCTTCCTCTAATCGAGGAACTTTAAGGTATCCCATCTCCCCATAATATTTATTTTTTCTACAAAATTGTTAATGAGTTGAAGATTTAAGGGGGAGATATGATCCTTTGGTTGATTATGCTAGAAAAGTATGTGTTATGGAGATAAATGAATATTTTATAAAACTATGGAAATTTGTGTCACCAATTTGAACATCAATATTTGGTTTCAAGGGTTAAAACTCTTAGGGGGTTTTAATAAGATTTAAAGGCTTTTTAACCTTATATATAATTTGAAGATATCTATGATAAATTAGAATAGAAAGGTTTCAATTTCTATAATTTTTTATTTTAAAATTGGTATCAATTTTATCAAGCAGTATGATCCTCGCAATGAAGTGTTTTATTGTTTATCTACAAATGTTTTGGTGTGAAGTATGATAGAGATCACATGTTGTGTTAATATATAGAAAATCTAAAGTTGTTATAGGTTATTTTTTTGGTATTCATTAGTGACGTGGACATCCTTATTGTCTATAAAAAACAATTTTGTCATACACCAAACTCAAGATCAATAGTCTTAGAGGATTTATCAAAATCTCATGTTACAAGTTTTAAATTCACTCAATGAATCTCTAGAGAAAATATAGCAATAATGGAGATTACATTATGGGAGTTTTTTGGGATTTTAATTACAACCAAAATAAATAAATTGGTTTTAAGAGGATTTGGAAAATAAATATGTGTTTGATTACAAAGGATAAAGATATCCGGATATAGGGAGTGGAATTCCATGTGAAATTCCTCTTGAAGTTTAATAAAAAGGAAGAGTTGAGATTTCTTATATTTATTCCAACACATTAAGGGGGGATGGTTTGAGAATTTAATGAGAAGGATCTCATTTAAATGGAATATTAAGATTTAAAGGAAGACCCCCATATTTTAAAAAAGTATAAGATCCCTTTAAATTTTATTTCCAATGAAGGTGAGATGAATTATTTTTGTCAAAAAATTCCAAAGGGGTATAATTTTTGGAATCCTAAAGGATTCTATTGTATTTTTTAACAGTGATTTTTTTGAAAATATATTATATCATGGTGATACATGGAATATTGTAAACAATGTGAATGATTTCTTAATTAATATATTTGTTGAAAATGAATCTTGAAGTTTGTTATTTTGGACTCATTATCCAGACAAAGAAAGGAAGGAATGAAGTGTAATGGAAATCTAGGAGTAATAAGGTATTATAAAAGTAACTTATATGGTCAAGATAAAATCCAAAGGAATCTTGTAGTTTCCCAACATGGGAAAGACCATTCCTTGGTCAGTGGGCATGGTAAAGGTGAAGGAGGAACCAGTTTCATGCATTCCCATAAGAAAGGGGATATTGAGAATAAATTTCCCAAATGTTAAAATATAAAGGGACCATGACATAGTGGTCAACATAGTGTAATTCCAAATAACCTATATAAACTATTCATGGTAAATATGGTCATAAATCATTCCATATCATATCACTATAAAGGAAAACATGACTTTTACTATGTCATGGATCTTGGTGTTCATGATGGAAGTGTGCCTACGAATAATAGCCATAGAGTGACCATGGTGGAGGACATGGTTGAATTAGAGTGTTTTGTTAAAGATATGTAGTTGAAAAAATATGGATCGTATGGGATTGAACTCAAGGAATGGGGTTCTAGTAGGTTCCTTGATCTACATGAGGAATCCCACTATGGTTGTGGTGGTGTTCATTGGTGGTCATGGTAGTCATGTGGAACTGCAAGACAAAATAATCAATATAATGTGACCAGGATGTAGTGAACAATGTTTTGGAGTCAAAAAGGACAAAAGTTTTTCATCATGCCATGGTGAAGGGAGTGTCTATGGGTGACACATAGATTTCTATAAAAATCGTAATGGAGATTCTTGGACCTATCTTGAATTATTCTATAATAATGTGTCTCTATTTTAAACCATCATTCCATCCTGATGTGAAGGGTTTTTTTAGGTCTACACATTTGAATTAAATTGTGATTTAATTCATGTTTCAAAAGAGAGAGAATTTAAATCACAAAGAAATTATAGAGGATTTCATTTATGGAATTCAAAGAGTAAATTCATGGGAATTATGGGTGGTTTTATTATCCTATAATGATGATGTAAGGTGTAATATTATTTCGAACTTAGACTCCTTGTCTAAAGAAATGAGATTAATGGAAAGAAGGATAGGGAGATATTAGAGAACATATTGCATATCCCTTTCTCATAATTAAATAGGATTTCTAGGTAATGGATTGTAAAAAAGGAGAAGAACATGGAAATACATGAAGATGTGATAAAATAGAAGAGAATATAGTTATGTAAATAGAAAAGATAAGAGGATTTCTAGTAAAATTCTATAAATAAGTGGTTTTTTATGAAGAGGATTTCATATATTGTGAAGGGGAAGAAAAGTAGGACTACAACATATCATTCATTCATACCGTAGAATGTAATCTATGAAAATGAAACTGGTAATGATAGGAAGATGATACTTTCCACTGACAGTGAGATTTGGAATGAATGTTTGAGGGAGTGACCCTTGGGAAGTAGTGAGCTATCCATAAAACATTATGATTCAAGTGACCCCTATGAAGAGTAGTGATATTTATAGTGTTTTGATGCACGGAATATTTTTGATTCGTTCTCCTTAGACATGGCCCAGTGAGGGTGAATCAAGTAAATTCTTATGTCCCTATTTACTTTATGCATGTTCACCAAAATTGATTAAGAAAACTAAATTATATATAGTAAAAGAGAATAAAAAGTAATCCTCAGCGTTGAGATGTCAAGATCCATATATATACAGTGATAAATTTAAAAAACAAGTGTTTTAATTTCTTAATATATTTTTTATCTTGATTCACCCCTAGGGTAATCTCACATAAAACCCCTATTGAGGTACTAACACATGTAAATTTAGTGAGTAAAACCTTATTAAATTTATTGAGTTCCTTACTTCCAAATCCACCAATGATAATGGGTTTAGTGCATTCTATCCATATGACAGAGATCAATTTTCATTCATTCATGCACTTGGTTCATACAAACAAATATTGATCATGCTTTGAATATTCTTAAAAAGACTACCAGACCATCTATACATGTAGAAAGTATAGATAAAAATATAGGTTGACACTAAATTAACCAAACATATATCTCATTCTTGGAACATTCTATTTTCATTCCAATTATCCAATTGAGATATGATCTTAGAATATATTTTCTCTAAATAGAAACTCTTAACTTTCCTCGAAACAAGGGGACATTAAGGTAGATAAAAGAAAAAGATTCTATCTTAACTCTATAGATCTGAGTGACTTTATTCTTCCATGACATCAAAATAACCTCACCAAACACAATGAAGGATTTATTCAAAATTATAGATTGCCCATAGAATTCATCATAGTGACTAAAAAAACTTTGATAACATCCAGAGTAATTTCAAAGGCTTCCCTAAAAATAAAAAATCCATCGGTATAAAAAATATATAAAGGAAAAATTGATTTCTTTCGATCATTATTTTTCGTAACATCCATCATAATAAATATTAGTAATACATATACTCAAGTAGTCCTTATAAATTATAAATAGGATACCTAAGAGAGGTTTTCCTTTCCAAACACCTCTAGAACACCCAAACAAACCTCTTAGAGAGACATAAATGAAAAAAGAGACCTAATTACTCTTAAGGATGACACAAATCAATTTGATGAAGGCATTGGAGAAACTATAATTCTTGTGGAAAACCAAAATTAAGATCCATTGTATCATATCAAAGGCCTTGGATAAGTCAATATTTAAATAAAATATCCCATATTTATCTTTATTCTTCAATATATTGATATATTCTGAAGCATTGAAATGATAATTTTTAATTCCCCTTCCTGAGAAAAATACAAGCTAATTGGGATTTATAAAGTCACTAGAGATTTTGACCAACCTCAGTACCCTAATGTTACTAATGATCACTAGGATAGTGTCCCTGATAGAAATTTTCCTATAGTTCCTTAAGTCAAATGAATTCTTCTTATTAGGAATTAGTGAGATGTGGTAGGAATTAATACCCTGATACATTGAAGAAGAGAGAAAGAACTCACCGATATCATTTTTCAAGTCATCATATAATAAATCCCAATAAAACATGAAGCAATTGTTGTTGGACCTATGTATCCCTATAGAATTTTCTAGATCTAGAGAGAAAAATACACATTTAATCTAATACAATAAATGGGTTATAATTATTTCTCAATTATTCTAATCATAAATTTTTGTAGATAGAGTATCAGTCATATGGGGACACTATTATACCCATCATTACTATAAAATCCTTCAATGTGGTCCACCACAGCTTTTAAAATATCTATTTCACAGGTTAAAAGGTAGTCATTTATTCAGATAGCCTTAGTCTATCTACTAGCTTGTTTCTCCTTATGATGGAATTGAAAAGGTTTGGAGTTCCTATCACTATCCTAGAGCTATTTTACATTTTATTTATTCCAATTCAATCATTCCTTAAGGGAGAGAATACTATCAATCTTAGTCTGTGGTTGAATCTCTTCCTTCATAGGTACATCCTAGATCATCTCAATTATTTCATAGCATTACAAATCCTCTTTAGTATCCTAATTTCATTATCCATATTGGAGAAGGAATCATTGATTCATTACTATAAAATAGATTTTAAATTTTTGAGTTTTCTAACTAATATCTCGAGAGGGCTTCCAAAACACTTAGTCTTCCACCCATCAATAATAATTTCCTTACATCTAGGAATGGTAATATGTGAACTATTAAATTTAAATGGAAAAATAGGTAACCTCAAGGTGTTCATACAAAAATTAAAAATGATAGGGTTGTGATTATAATTGAATCTTGGAAGAGTAAATCTAGATAATTCCATAGTAGATTTATTGTGATCCATATGAAAAAATAATTTATCTTGTTTACTTAACTAATTTCCGTTCATAGTGAATCTACAAAAAATGAATCCAATACCCTCAATAGGAACTTTAATAAGTTTATAGAAATAAATTCAAAAAAAATATTTTATTATAAGTAATACTGGTGAAATTAAAACCAATATTCTCTTCATGCCTTAATACAGTTTAATGTCACTAACCACAATATAATTTTGATTAAATTATTTTTAAATAACAGCTAAGTCCCTCCAAAGATCCCTTCTCATTATATATAAATTACAGGCATATAATAAAGAGAAGGATAGAGTTGTTCCACTCATAAGGATACATTCATATACATTTTAGAATATTTTAAAATTTTAGATTACTTATACACTTTTTACATAAGAACCCATAGGGTTTCCACTACACTGTCATAGAGATTATGAGATATAAAAGAATAACCAATAGAATATCAATTTAAGGCCTTCTGATTTTTAAAATTTATCATGGGTTTATCTAAAGCAACCAATAGTGGTCTATTGGTATTAAGTAATTATCTCAACATTATGGTACCAAGATTATTTACAATCCATTGATAGTTTTGAAAGATAATATTCACATTTTTAAAGATATATCACCCCTTGTATAGGGAAAAGTATTTTTTCCCACCTACGTAGATGGATTCTTCCCTTTCCATTTTTCCTTATTCCATTTTTATTGGGGTTATAATTCTCTACTTGGATGTCAATTTTCTCAAGAAGTTGATATTCTTCAACCTTATTAAGAATATATTTTTTCCCAAGAGGATGTGCTTCCTCTATATCATCATCAAAAAAAATTACACTAAGGGGATTGAATTTTTTACTAGATTTATCCACTTCTAAATGTAAATTCTCACAGGGATTCTTTATAATGGCATGTCTAGAGGAAACCTAGGTGAAAGCACCATCATTTTCTATGGGGGATTATAAACCTCTATGATGAGGCATATATACTTTCTTTACCTTCTCATTTAACAAAATTAATGTTTGATTGGTTTTTTCTTTCTCATCGGGATATTTTCCCATAGTTTAAGTGACATCCACTATTGTAGTATTATCCTCATAAAGTACCTTCAGCAGGATAGATGCCTTAACACAGGTGGGATCCAATTGATTCTCTATAAAATTGTTATCAAATCTAATGCATGAGTATCTTCTTAAAAATAATTAGTCTCTTTGATATGATCTATTGTGGAATTTATGAACACCTGATTCTAATTATAAGGAAAATTAGATGCATCATTTATTTCCACATTTTCATTATTTTCCGTCACATTTCTCTCCCATGAATTATCTCAAAATTCTAGGTGGGTGGGATATTTCACAATATAATTAGTATTATCCTTCATTTCACTAAACATTGTGTTAAAGGCATAGGGATATTGTATTTTCCCATTACCCTTATCAATTCCCATCCAGTAGATAGATTCATCATTTCTTATGACTCTAAATAGGCTGAAAACCTTGTCTCTTCTATATTCTGGGGGTAGTGCCTAATGAAATTATGTTACTTGCAGAATTTGGGGTTCTATTCAAACTGAATTTCGAAAGTGATAATGTCCTCTATGGTTTTTAGGACTACCTCATCAACTAGTGTGGTTAAGAGATCCACTTCCACAAGTACTCTAGAAAAGTGACCAAATCTTGGGTTTTTATTTTCTCTATCCATTTTTATAGGAATATTTATGGATGAGGAAATATCACAGAGAATATGAGGGTGATAATATATCTTATTTATCCTAATTATGTGGATATATACTTGATCATGTGTGTTACTCACATTCTTAGGGTCAAAATTTTGATCCCATTCTAATATCTCGAGGATTCCAAGTTTGGGAGACACAAATATGAGCCTCCATACTTTCCCATTAGAAACATCATAGTGGAAAATTATATTATAGTATACCCTACCCATCATAGTCATTTTCCACTAATTTAATTTTCAAGTCTTAGTGATTCTATTAGAGATATAATTGAATTTACAAAGCTTCTCACCCTTTAGAATAATGAAAATCAGAATAATATACAACTCAAAAAGAAACAATCACTTTTTAATTTATTCATGGTTATTATTTTGATCTTCATACCCTTTATTTATCACCCTACCAAGAGATGAAATTTTTATGTCAAAAAAAGTTAAGGTTATCGCTGATTTGATAACCTTAGTTAAATTATTCTTCAATGCAACCACCCCAGATCCATCATTATAGTCAATCAGAGTGGATTTCTTAGTCATACGGTTTTGGAATAGTTATTTGTGACCAATTAAATCTTATTAAACCATGAATGGGGTAGATTATTTTCCCTTTGAAATAATTAAAACATGATCGTGTGCTTGATCAACAAAATCACTTTCATTTTTATAACACCATGTATCATAATCAACTCATGATTTCATGAATTATAATAGGGGTTACAATTTATTAAATTACCATGATATTTTAGGTTTATAGTTTTAGATAATTTTTAAAACCATAACATTACATATGGAACACTGACACACAATGTCCATCGTTTCCACAAAAATATAATTTTAATGATCGTATCCATGTTTCATTCAAGACACACTTGCTTCTTTCAAGGCCAATTTCCTTTATTTAGAGATAAAATTCACAATAGTTTATAATAATTTTTATTCCCTATGAAAAACTTTTCAACATGTGGTGTGAGAATAAAAATATCATAAAAGGATATAAAAAATAATAGAAACTAATTATTATAGTGAAAAACATGAAACCTCGTGAAAATATTTACCTCTTCACAATAAAACTATGAGCACGCAAAAAAAATATAAAAATTAGAAAATAAACTTTTACTAAAATAAAAACTTTTAAACCCATTATAAATCACATGAAAACCATGATGGTATCATGACGGACATGATAAATCATTAAATCAGTTATTTTAAAAAAAACATTCACCTTTAAAAATATATAAACACTCCTTTCCTTATAAAAATAAAATTTGTCTCTAAAAAACCTTTTCAAGAATAAAATAGGTATATTGGAGCATCATATTCATAACTTGTGTTCTATCATGTTTAAAAAATGTTTAAAATAACAAAATCCCAATTAATTCCATAGGAGTAACCTACTTGGGTATCTCTTTCATTTTTTACCTTTGAGGAATAATCATTACCCAATGCATTAGAGAGCTATATCAGGATCACCCATCATCAGGAGCTATATTGGTATCACCTATCATTATATATAAGGATAAATTATAATATCAATAAAAAACTTAATATTTCACTATTTCATTATAAAACTGTTGAAAAAATCATTTAAACCCATAAGAAAATCACTTTATGTTTTCTCATAAAAATAGGGAGAAAATCCATATCTTTTGAAAAATATTTAAACAAACTATTCCAAGAAGAATGGGAATATTTTTTGTTTTAAAACCCATTAAAAATTTATAGTAATATTTATATGGAATAATAGAAATTATGGAAAGAAAATGCGATCAAGTTGTACAAGTGAAAAATATTATTTTTCGCTTTGGTAAAAAAATGAAAAATGAAATGAATGAAAAATGTTAAAAATATTAATTTTTAAAACTTTATAAATAAATTAAAAATTAGTTAAAAACGAAATTTCAAAACATTTTATGTCTAAATAATAACACTATTGAAGAATTTAAAAAAACATGGACATAAAATAGAAAGATTCAAAAAGAAAAACTTTAAAATAAGGCATTAAATAAAAATTGGTTACATCTTTGGTAACTTTTAAATCAAAACAATTATGAAGGAGATAATATGAAATGGTTTTGAAAAATAATTTAATTTTATTAAATTAATTATAAAATATATTCATGTGGTATTTTATGCACCACACAAAATAAAACATGCAATGAAAATGGCATAATTCTCAAAGAAAGTAAATTGAGATGCGAAACCCCTTACCTTTAACCATGTCTAGCTTCATACATTCTATAACTCCAAATAATAAAATTATATTAGTTTTATAATTTAAAAATGACCAATTTAATTTTCATTCTATTATTATTTTTCCTTTTATTTCATTTATTACCATGTTATATGTAGTTATAAAATTTATTAAGTTCATGACGGGCATTTTGAGTACATTTGGTTCATAATCCCAAAATAAATTGGTTGGTTAACCATGGTCAAAGGGTTCATTGTTCCATAATATAAAAAATATGAATAATTAAATAATTATAATTTTTATACATTAAATATACTTCTATAACCATTCATGTAAGTTGGTCTAGAAAAATTAATTACATCATTTCATGGAGATGGTAGTCCACACACACTCCTAAGTGATGTTTTCATTTTTCTACTACATGTAAAATATGAGATAAAATTTTACATTTAAATAATAATAAATATGTCATTAATGTAATTTATATTCATTATTTCCATCCTTATGACCATCCATTTGTGTTGGTAACTAAAAATGAATCGCATCGCTTCGTAGAGGTGGTAGCCCACACGTACGCACGAGCGACGTCATCATTTTCCAACGACATTAAAGGTGATACGATAATTAATATATTATCTTTAAAGAATAATAATTATGTTATAAAAATCATATATATTCATTTTAAACATAATTTTAATGAAACATATGAGGCAGTAATGAAACTTGAAACATGTTACTTCATGGAGGTGGTAGTCCACATGTACGCGCAAGCGATGCTTTCACTTATAATTAGACGGAAACATAAATGAAAAGGTGTTATAACATAAACATAATAACATTTTAGTATATTTTATATACGTATTTTGTAATATTAATAGGTTTATCACTGGTTTTAAGGATATATAAGAAGAAATAAAATAAAATAACTCATTTAAGAGTTATAGCTCTTATTTGGAATACCACCTTTGGCTTATAACTTAAGACATATAGGTTGGAATTTATGTAATACCAAATAATATAGGTTATCGGGAGGGAGTTTGGGAATTTATTTTTTCAAGTCCTGTTTGAGATAATGGGCTCAATAAGTGTTTGGAAGAGAGGAGAGGTTGTGTTATTTTATAAGTGAGGGGATTGGCAATCTTGAAAATACATGAATATTAATATATAATATGTATCTAAATCATGTATAATTTCTTCAAATTACCATATATTATAATATAAGGAGTATAATGTCAAAATAAATTCAAATAATCAACTTTAGTCATGTTTAGGTTTCATTTTGAACATTATCTCTTAGTTTAACCCCTCTTTAACCCTTTTAACCTTAACACTAGTAACAAAATTTTCAAACTCTAAGGGTCATGAAAGTAATTTTAAAAATTTAAAGTATAAAATAATTGAGGCATGAATTGTATGTCTCACAATTTCCCATCCACTTGAGTATATATAGGATTTTTATAATTCCTAGTGAATTAAAAATAATTCTTAAACATTTAATATCATTTAAAGTCACTTTCATGAAGATAAAAATTGAATTGTAATATAAATAATTTAAATGCCACTAATAATTTATATTTATCTAATAAATGCATGGAACACCCTAACTCATCAATAATATATTAATTTTAATTCGTTTAAATTAATTTAATTTATTTTTATACTACTTGTACAAGCATTGTATCGGTGTTGGGTAAGAATTAAAGGTAATTATACTATCAATAAAAATTATAATTTAATTAATATAATAATAATATATATTCATATTTAAAATAACAAATAATAGCCTTTTATATCTTCTTTTTTCATATAAAACATTTTAAATATATTAAATGAAATAAAGTGATATTTTTTAATTATATTATTATTAATATAAAAAATGCATGTCATAATCTTGTAAATTGGATCCAAAAAATGAATCAAAATGACCAGGGATAAGTAGGTGTTAGAGAAATACTAATCCACCCATTTGGTGATAATATTTTGTGATCTTATCACATTTTTTTAACCTTGATTAACCTATATTATCATGATGACAAACTTTCACCATGGTAACTATTGATTTTAACAAAAAATGAAATGGACCTTGTTACATAATTTGAATATGATGAATAAAAATTTATAATTATTTTATAAGTTTAAATATCTAGAATTGGGAGAAATTACATTTAATATAAGTTCTCAAAACCCAATGAAAACCCATTTTTGTAAACATATTACCTATTTTAATCATAAAAATGAACTTGTACCAAAATAAAATATAATAATAATTTATATAGAATTAATTATATTATTTCTAATGAAAGTGATTTTAGGTGTATTTAAAATAAAATCCAAAAAATAATGGACCTTCAAAATTGATTTATTTAAATAAAAGTAATGACAATTTTTCAAATATCATCATTTTTCACTATTTACTCAAAACTCTATCTTTTTAGAAGAAACAAATATCTATAATTAACTTTAGGATAATTTTTACATGATAATTTCAGAACTTATATCCATTTTTTGAATAAAAATCAAAAAGGTAGGAGAAATTAATTATAATATACATGCACAAAATGTAATAAAAACTATTTTTGAAGAAAATGAATTTTGAATCATAATTAACATTATTCATATTCCTTTCCTAATAACCATAGTTAAATGAATGTTAATTCAATAAATTGGATATATAATATTGTTTTTTCATTATAATAATTTATTAATAGTGATTAATTTAATCTATTAATATAAAACAATTAATCACAAAAAAATAGTTTTTTATAAAAATGATTTTTACCTTAAAAATATTTTATATTTGTTTATAAAAAATTTATAATAAACGTATTATTTATTTTTAATTTTATTAAGGAAAAACATTATATATATTTCAAAATATGGTTATTATTATTTATATAAACCAACATCTCATTCATTGTAGGTTTTGGGCTCAGTGGAAGTAGTGAGGTGGGAAATAATGTAACACCCCAAGCTTCCACGGTACGTTTCCCTTTGAATAATGCAATGGCGTGCATTGTACGCAGCTTCGAGATTCTAACACACCACAACCAATCGAACTAGCCGTTATGAATAGTAATACCTACTTTTTAATATTTTATAAATTCTATCTCTCAAAATGGACTTCATTTTTGGATTCGGAATATCGAATTTAGCCTAGGGGTAAATTTTGGTACTTTTCAGATAACTTTCATATTTTGATGAATAGTGAAAATTACTAAATTTTAATTAAAAACAACCATTTTAATCGAAATAATTAATATTGGTAAATTATGAATTTGAGTGGTTTTAAATTATATTTAGAATATATTTTTACCATTTAATTCAATGTTTGTCATTGGACATAATTTCACAATTAAACCAGACATAAATAAGTGTCAATCTTTTAATAGTTATTATCTCTTAAAAACACGCTTTTTGTTTTAACAACGGGAATTAATTTTAAATTAATTTCTGCAACTTCTGTATTTTGAATTTGGAAAAATGGATTCCATATTTGGAATCAAGATGTTAAAATTGTGTAAATATGTAACTTTTATTTTTAGACATTTTGAATAATTACTTCGGTAAATATTTTATTTACCATGGTTAAAGGGTAAATCCGGTAAATAAGGGTTAAACAAATAATATTATAATAATACTAAATTACCCTAAAACATGTCTTAATCCTATTGTTTGATACATGGCCGACCATGGGCATCTTTGGATCGATTTTGGGACCCCATGGATCCACTTGTAAGTGATAGGGACACTTTATTTTAATTAAGTTAAAATGAATACAAAAATGAGACAAGCATATATCTTTTAGCAAAACAATTGTTACATAGGGTTATATATGTTGTATTTTAGACTATAAATATTAATTATAAAGTTAAAAAAGATTTCCTACATAATTATATTTTATTTATAATTTTTAGACATTAAATAATTAAATTTATTTATGACACAATGATGATGCAGTAATTTCCATAATAGTGAAAAATTAAACTAATTGATATTATAAATACCCAAATAAATATAATTTGAGACTTTTTATGAATTAAACTGATTTTCTAGGACATTATGACATGTTATTATTTCTTTAATTAACTTTTTTTGAAGTAATCAATCTGTTATGATTTTTACAAAAATCAATTATTGAATAGTGTCAAAATTGACATAAAAGGGTTTTTAAAAACAATATTATATTATTAATTGATATTAAATTTCTAAAAAATTAAGGTTAGTCCAAGAGACTTATATAATAATATATGTATCATTAATGGACCACTTGGTGGTCTCTTGGATTTATATAGTATGTTTATTAACAATATAATATAAAAATACAAAGTGGCATGGTAAGTGTCAAACTAATTAACAAATAGTTAAAACAAAAATATAAGGTTAATATAATGACCCAAACCTATCTAAATTCTATTGGGTGAGTGGTTTTAGACCCATACCCACTTTAACATTTAAATAATCCACTTTGGAGCAATTAGAAACCGAATATGAATTTATTATAAAATAATATTTCTAGCTTTTCCAAAGGTGCCACTCACCCCTCTTATAAAAGGGCACTCCCCCTTCTCATTACTTCACACCTTCAAAGCCTTTTTGTTCGGCCAAACCCTGCCCAAATACTCTCTCAACTTCCCTAAATACAACCTATAGGCCTTAGTTTGATCATAAATCCAACCTAAGGAGCCCTTTTCATCAAATCAAAAGGAAGAGCCCGAAGAAGAGGTAATGATTTCACCACCCTTTTTCAAGTTCCTTTCTTCTTCCACTTATTCTTTATTTGTTATTTATATTCTAAAATAATAAATCCAGTATCTACTATATACTGTAATATTATTATAAATATGTTACAACGATATTCATTATTCTATCCACCCTTTGAATAACATGTCACCATATGTGCGTACGTTCGGCTTACCGTATCCACATCGTGGTGTAATTGTTATTCAATAAATTATTATTTGGATGGGTATAATAATGATGTGTAATTCATGTAAATAATAAATATAAAATGATAATTATTCTGTATATATGATATACCATCCAATTATATATTATTTTAATATCAAAAGAATGATATTGTCGCTTGTGCGTACGTACGGACTACCGTCTCCATGAACGCGATGAGATTCATTCTCTATCGTATCCATTCAAGTATAATTATCATTTTATGATTTAAAAATAATGTTTAAGGACTTGATATCATTCTGTATATGAATAAGATACAACCTATCCATGACAACCATGGCTTACGTAACAAAACATATAAAAGAAAACGAGTAAGTTAACACCCGAAACGACGATAATTCTAAGATATTATTAACAAAGCAATGTTAAAAGATCATATATGATATCATATTAATGTATATGATTATTTAATAATTTAATAACAATTATTTCACCATTATACAGGAGTTTAACCTACCGTCGACCAAGGAAAAAGTACAAAGTAAGGGATTTTCTTATCTCACTTTTAACTCCGTGAGAATTCCATTGTTCACTACTTATTTATTACATGTGGTGTGTATACTTCCCATGATTGTATTCATTGTGTAATATACTTTAATTTATGGATATTTACACCATCATGGTATGATCCTTCTTTTATGTATGTATGTTTCTTAAGTTACCTAATCGATAAGGGAATTTGAAATTTCAATTTCCACTCATTTGGCTTTACGCATATTTCATTGATTATATTACTCCAAGATTATGTGTGGAATCACTATTCCTTTGATTATGTCATAATTTCCACTCCCCTTTCTGTGTATATACTTTTTATACACATAATCACTCCATTGATAATTTCTCAAGTCATCGATATGAATTTGATAAGAGTAACTTTAACTCATTCTCCATTTGTTGAGTTAAACATCCAATTCATTGGTGTTGTTTTTACAAGATTATGTGTGAATGTCCTTTGATTGTTTTACACTGAATATCCAATCATATTTAGTGTATTTATATTTGTCACACATAACTATGTCGTTGATTTATCCTTAACCTAAGGATACGGACTTTATGAGAGATTTCATCTCAATTTACATTCCATTGAGACTTTTTTGTTGTTATACACCAAATCACTTTTATGTGGTGTATATAATGTACTTTGACATATTATATCATGAATCCCTTTATTCTCATTATATTACAATGTTTTGATTACCTCAATTATTTTTATTCAAGTGTCTCTCTTTTGGTTAGAAACTCTAACTAAAATACCATTTTTAAATGTTTTAAAGACTTATTCTTCTAAATCTTGCTCATTAATGTCCATGTTTTAAAAAATGGTTTTAAGGATTTATTTATATGGACATTATGGTTTTAAAATTAAAATTACTTTTAAAAGTTTCAAAGTGGTATGGGATACTTTGATTCAACAACATGTTTTTAAATGACTTCTTGACAAATAGTGTGACTTTTAAATGATTTCAAGTAAAGGTGGGATATTTCTCTCTAATAGTTTTGATGATTATTTTCATCTATCCTTCATCATTCTCTATTGAGGTTAATCTAATACAATACAATCTTCCATATTGTATCGAATGAGTTATGTTTGACTGTGGATGTGCTATTTTTATACCATTCATGGTTTGTGTATATAGTATAGACATTTAGTATTCTAGTTTTAATACAAATGTTTATGTTATGTTTCAAACTTTTCATATGAGGAATGCATTGGACTTAGTAAGTGACGGGTGGAGCCTGCTATAGCTCCTCGATGCATTGGTAGGTCTCATTAGACAAACTAGTGTCTTGGAACAAGGCCTTGACAAATTCTTATTTGTAGTCTTGGCACGAGGCCTTGGCTATGTGGTTATGATAGTCTGGCATTATGCATTCCATAATTATGAAAGTTGTTATTGATATTGCATGTGATTATTCGATTAGTAGAATATCCATTAGAATAAGTAAATGGAATTATTTCATTTCATTTTTTCCATACTATGTTGAAGTTCAAGTTTAAAAGGCTTTTGTTTTAGTTATACATTGCCTTGAATGTTTATTATTATTTATGAAAGCTTCTGCTATATTTTTATCCTTACTGAGCATCTGAGCTCACCCCTTTCAAATTTTTATCTTTTCCCAAGATGTGAAGAAGTAATTTATGAATGGCCTGCAGGGATAGTATGAGTGGATATGAAGACAAGATGTTGTTGTAGTAATTTTTACCTTATGATGTAATGTAAGACTTGTGAATATATTTAGTGTTTCCAAGACTACTAAACTAATTAGTCTTTCGAGACTTGATCCTTTGTGATCATGTCAATGTTATGTAATAATGCACCGACTCTGGGTATCTAGGGTCGGGGCGTTACAATTGGTATCATAGGAGTTTAGTACAAACCTTGGGATCTAGATTTAGATAAACTCTGATTAGAGCATGTAGACCTAAGATGAACATTGAGGATTACTATAGAATAACTTCCTAGAATTTTGATATTGTAGAGATTTTGTGAGTTTTCCAAGCAATACATCCCTCTCTAGATACGATCAGGTAGAGGCAGCTCTGGCACAGATGTACCTAGGGGTAAAACCCGAAAACACTGCTTTGAGCTAGACTCGAACGGGAACTGGTGCACGACAATGGGCATTGATACACTCTTGGTTACGACACTCCCAGGGGATATTCTTAGGATAATTTACATTTTCTTTACTAACTGATTTGAAGTATTAAATATCTAAGATGAGACTAAATGACCTTGGTTAATCCTAATGTGTGTCAAATTGAGAATATGGTTACATGTTAATCTCTAAATGATTTTATGACTATTGTTACTCACAAAATTATTTCTGGTTTTAGTCAATGGCTGGATTCCAAGGAAGTCATAGTGACTTTGAGAATGATGTACAAGGTGGGAACAGTGGCGTCAATGAGAAAAAAAATGGAATGTTGATAGGCGTAAAAGATATCTTCTTTATGCCAAATCAATTTTCCAAAAATATGATCAAAAATATATATATATATTAACCAATTACCGTACTCAAAAAATAAGAGAAAGGTGATGAATGATAATAGCTCCAGTAGTGGAGACCATGGAGAAAGGAATCCTCAATTTCCATCATGCAGGAAATGTGGAAGGAGAAACACAGGAAAGTGTCTCAATGGGACAAAGAAATGCTTTACATGCGGGGAAGAAGGACATAAAGTGAAGAATTGCCGAAGAAAAATGAAGAGTACTATGGAAGAAGATAAAAATGGCCCCAAGAGTCCATTTACAGTCATTTTCCATAAATGTAGGGGACCTAGCCATTACCCGAGTGAATTCCCTATTCTATAGGATAGTTTCTTGGTCAAAGAAGAAGCTATGTGGAAATAAATGGTTGGAGAAATGTTTAAAAAGTATTAGTGCTCCTTGTTGATGGGTTTACTTTAGAATAATTTTCTCTTGTATTTGTAACCCCACAGTTTGCCATGTGGGAATGATATTTGAGGAAGAATTATCTCTTCTCTTGTGGATATAGGTATAAATAAACATTTGGTTTTATATGATCATTGGGGTTTGAGAGAATTATAAGTTATCATAATTTGGGATGAAAATGCAAGGTATGAGATAAGATTTTTGGTTAAATTATGTTATGGTTATTTTGAGGAATTTATTTCATTTTGGTAATATTATAAAATATAGTTTTTGAAAAAGGACAACACACAGACCGTGTGACAACCCATCGCGTCGGATAAAGCTGTGGGAATCGAACCCACAACCAAAGTGCAATTGGGATTTATCACCTACCACTAGACTACGTGAAGTCCCTGGATATTGTGACTAATTATTTTTAGTTAAATGATTTTATTGATCAATAATAAGTTGATTTGGGTTCTTGTGTCTTATTAAATAAATTCCCTTGGTATAGGAAAATGATTTGGTTATTAAGTGATAGATGTTATTTTGGAAGTTGTTCGCTTTGTTGTGAACACTATATGCCCAAGGAAAATAGAATAGTATGGGATTTCATTTGAAGAGTAATGGTGGATTTTTATCTATGTTTTTATTATGGATTTCTAGTTATTTCGGTTGTTTATGGAAATGATTAGGTTAATTACATTTTAGTATGTGACTTTAAGAGTAATTAATGTCATTTGGAGATACAATTTAACGTGGAAGACTAAATTCTTATAAGTTTTGAGTTTCAATATTAGTTTGGATTATATTGAAGGATTTTAAGGAAAATTGATTATTGAATGATATTTATTTAAATTTGGGGTATTGATGGTTTAATTTTAGAAATTAAGATTAGTTTTTTTTTCTCTAATGGAATATCCATTTTGGGGGTCATCAGATATTATACAAACCATTTTGGTTTTGATTAATATCTAAATATAAGTTTAATATATAGTTTATCCTACATGGATCATGTATTTCTATAGAAGTTTATTCTAGCTCTTTCATTATGACCAAATCTTCTTGAATACTCATTGTTCAAAAAAATGATTTAGTGGTAAAAAGTTATTAAAATCTACTTAAAAAGTAATTATATATCATTATGTTCTTAGTAAATATCATAAATGAATTCCTTGTCCATATGTAATGTAACTTAAAACAAAAAAATGTTTTCCGTTTACTTTTCCTACTGGGAGACTAAGGAACGTTTGTCCCAACACAAGTTTGTGATTCTCTTATTGTTAACTCTCTCTTGATCATCTTTTCTATCCCTCTCCATCAAAACTGAACACTTAGTTTATCGTCCATATCCATGTTTTCCTATGTGGAATCCTAGTATGGGTTATCTTGGGTGACCTTTATACCTCTCTTCCTTTCTTTTAAAGTGATAGTTTTATTGACTCTCTTTCCGATGTGGGACTTTCCATTATATTCTCAAGCCCAATTTTAAAAAATTGCGAGGACTCAATTTATTGAAGGAGGGGAGAATGTAACACCCCATGCTTCTGTTGGTTGAGTGTTTTGCGACCCATTCCCACCTTGACCTTTAAATAATCCACTTTGGAGACAATAGAACCCGAATATGAATTTATTATAAAATAATATTTCTAGCTTTTCCAAAGGTGCCCTTCACCCCTCTTATAAAAGGGCACTCCCCCTTCTCATTACTTCACACCTTCAAAGCCTTTTTGTTCGGACAACCCCTGCCCAAATACTCTCTAAACTTCCGTCACTATAACCTATAGGCCTTAGTTTGATCATTAATCCAACCTAAGGAGCCCTTTTGATCAAATCAAAAGGAAGAGCCCGAAGAAGAGGTAATGATTTTACCACCCTTTTTCAAGTTCCTTTCTTCTTCCACTTCTTCTTTCTTTGTTATTTTTATTCTAAAATAATAAATCCAGTATCTCCTATATATTTTAAAATTATTATAAATATGGTACAACCATATTCAGTATTCTATCCACCCTTTGAATAACATGTCACCATACGTGCGTATGTACGGCTTACCGTCTCCACGTCGTGCTGTAATTGTTATTCAATAAATTATTGTTTGGATGGGTATAATAATGATGTGTAATTCATTTAGATAATAAATATAACATGATAATTATTCTGTATATATGATATACCATCCAATTATATATTATTTTAATATCAAAAGAATGATATTGTCGCTCGTGCGTACGTACGGACTACCGTCTCCACGAACGCGATGAGATTCATTCTCTATCATATCCAATAAAGTATAATTATCATTTTATGATTTAAAAATAATTTTTAAGGACTTGATATCATTATGGATATTAATAAGATACAACATATTCATGACAACCATGACTTACGTAAAAAAACATATAAAAGAAAATGAGTAAGTTAACACCCGAAACGACGATAATTCTAAGATATTATTAACAAAGCAATGTTAAAAGATCATATATGATATCATATTAATGTATATGATTATTTAATAATTTAATAACAATTATTTAACCATTATACAGGAGGTTAACCTACCGTCGACTATGGAAAAAGTACAAAGTAAGGGATTTTCTTATCTCACTTTTAATTCCGTGAGAATTCCATTGTTCATCATTATTTATTGCATGTGGTGTGTGTACTGCCCATGACTGTATTCATTGTGTAATATACTTTAATTTATGGATACTTACATCATCATGGTATGATCCTTATTTCATGGGTGTATGTTTCTTAAGTTACCTAATCGATAAGGTAATTTGAAATTTCAATTTCCACTCATTTGGATTTACGCATATTTCATTGATTATATTACTCCAAGATTATGTGTGGAATAACTATTCATTTGATTATGTCATAATTTCTACTCCCCTTTCTGTGGATATACTTTTTATACACATAATCACTCCATTGATAATTTCTCAAGTCATCGATATGAATTTGATAAGAGTAATTTTAACTCATTCTCCATTTGTTGAGTTAAACATCCAATTCATTGGTGTTGTTTTTACAAGATTATGTGTGAATGTCCTTTGATTGTTTTAAACTGAATATCCAATCATATTTAGTGTATTTATATTTGTCACACATAACTATGTCATTGATTTATCCTTAACCTACGGATACGGCCTTTATGAGAGATTTCATCTCAATTTACATTCCTTTGAGACTTCTTTGTTGTTATACACCAAATCACTTTTATGTGGTGTATATAATGTACTTTGACATAGTATATCATGAATCCTTTTATTCTCATGATATTAAAATGTTTTGATTACCTCAATTATTTGTATTCAAGTGTCTCTCTTTTTTTAGAAACTCTAACTAAAATACCATTTTTAAATGTTTTAAAGACTTATTCTTCTAAATCTTGCTCATTAATGTCCATGTTTTAAAAAATGGTTTTAAGGATTTATTTATATGGACATTATGGTTTTAAAATTAAAATTACTTTTAAAAGTTTCAAAGTGGTATGGGACACTTTGATTCAAAAATATGTTTTTAAATGAATTCTTGACAAATAGTGCGACTTTTAAATGATTTCAAGAAAAGGTAGGATATTTCTCTCTAATGGTTTTGATGATTATTTTCATCTATCCTTCATCATTATCTATTGAGGTTAATCTGATACAATACAATCTTCCATATTGTATCGAATGAGTTATGTTTGACTTTGGATGTGCTATTTTTATACCATTCATGGTTTGTGGATAAAGTATAGACATTTCGTATGCTAGTTTTAATACAAATGTTTATGTTATGTTTCAAACTTTTCATATGAGGAATGCATTAGACTTAGTAAGTGACAGGTGGAGCCCGCTATAGCTCCTTAATGCATCGGTTGGTCTCATGAGAAAAACTAGTGTTTTCGCACTAGGCCTTGACAAAATCTTATTTGTAGTCTTGGCACGAGGCCTTGGCTATGTGGTTATGATAGTCTGGCATTATGCATTCCATCATTATGAAAGTGGTTATTGATATTTCATGTGATTATTCGATTAGTAGAATATCCATGTGAATAAGTAAATGGCATTATTTCATTTTATTTTTTCCATACTATGTTGAAGTTCAAGTTTAAAAGGATTTTGTTTTAGTTGCCTTGAATGTTTATTCTTATTTATGAAAGCTTCTGCTATATTGTTATCCTTACTGAGCATCTGAGCTTACCCCTTTCAATGTTTTATCTTTTCCCAGGATGTGAAGAAGTAATTTATGAATGACCTTCAGGGATAGTATGAGGGGATATGAAGACAATATGTTGTTGTAGTTTTTTTACCTTATGATGTAATGTAAGACTTATGAATATATCTAGTGTTTCCAAGACTACTAAACTAATCGGTCTTTCGAGACTTGATCCTTTGTGATCATGCCAATGTTATGTAATAATGCACCGACTCTGGGTATCTAGGGTCGGGGCGTTACAAAAAAACCAAAAGGTTTTAGTCGAATCATATGGATCATTTGAAATATTATTAGGGATGTAAACTCCATGAAAAATTAAAAAAATTATAATTCAATATTTAATTAAGATAATTTGGAACCCATAGAGTATATTTTCATGTTAAATTTGTAATTAATTTATTTATATCTGAAAAAAATAATTACCTAGTCTTGAGACCCTTTCTTTGATGATTTTGTTGATATTTAAAATGACCAATTCAGATTACTTTTGTTGAGATTTTAATATCCAAGTATATTATCACTCTAGTAGTGATCCACATGCACTCCTTTGATCTCCAAGTGATACCATCTATTTATAGAGCTAGGTTTTAGGATAAAAATTTATTTAATTACATAATGACACATAAATAATATAATAATATTTATCAAACACCATTACATAATAATAATAATATTATTGTTATTATTATTATAGGGCCCAAAAAAACTTGCATGATAATAAATATTATGTTACCAGCTTGTAAAATAATATTTATCACCAAGAATTGTCTTAGTCCATTCAAACTCCTTGACATTTATTGAACATACAAATAAATATTTAATTAAATACATTATTCATAAATAAATATTTTCAATAAATAAAACATGAATAAAATTATTCCTCAATATTGAGAATAATAATTTTTCCATTATTTAAACTCAAATAGAATTCAATCAAGATCAAAAAATCACTTAGTGTGTGACCCTATAGGATTATTTCTAATTATAATTAGGTGAGCTTTCCTAAAGTCCAATATTACTATCTAAAATGGTTCAATCATCCCAAGAGAAGAAACTTAATTTCACAACTTAGAAAATCACTTAAGAAAACTCATTGTATAATATAATACATTTTTCATAATATCTCATCAAGCAGGTTTCACATCTATGTCATCAATATATATTCTTAATATATTATTCCTTGATTATCTGAAATGAAAACATCATTACACCATGGCTATGGAATTTATTGTAATGGTTATATTCCAACCAAAGTGTTGAGATATAAAATTATAAAAATAATGAAGGGATAAATACTTCCTTGAATTATCCATTAATAGCATGTCATTCATGAGGCACCCAACATACCTTACTTCCCTCCAACATATGCATGATGGTTTTTTTCATGAAATATATGTTCATGAGTCATTCCATGTATTAATTATTATATTAATGTCTAAGTACCACTAAAAACACTCATGGATAGTAATATTCAATGAAAATAAAAAATTTAGAATTCCTAAAAGCGGGATTGTTCTCATAATCTCTCGTCTTGGAAATTACCAAGTGAAAACTTCATGAGAAGAAGCCTCATCCTCTTATGATTACTCTCACCTAACATCCTGAATACTATGTTCCCTATTAGAGTATGTTATCTGACCATATAAGTATATTTAAGAATATCATCATAGCATTTCAAGGTTATCATTATAGTAGGGAACTACTAAGACCTTATCAATGTGATAGATACCCTAGAACATTATTACATCAAAGTCATGCAAAATAATGGAAAATATAAAATAAAATTTTAATTTATATTCAACTCATCAAATATACATGTAATCAAAGTAAAATCAATTGGTCATATGATTCCAACTCTAATAAACTCCAACTTGGACTAGAGAAAACTTCCAATAAATTTCAGTCTACTAGGCCTCACATGACAATCATGTTTTCTCTAAGTCAAGGATTTATTCAAGGGGTCATCCATGATGTCTTTTTTTGAAATAATTCTCAGTAAAACCTCACCTATCTGAGAAAAAACCCTTAAAAGATGATACTTATGAATTATATTCTTTATCAGCTAATGTGACTTTGTCTATTTAGAAAGGGACACTACTATATTATTATCACAATACAGTGTGATGGGTTATTTACTTCTAAGTATCTCATCAATATATTGGATGAATTTTTTTATTCATAATACTTATTTAGCTACCTCAAAATCCGTAACATACTCAAAATTTTCTATAGAATTTATTACCATAGCCTACCTTGAGCTCTTTCAACTCACAGAACCTCCATTTAATGTGAAAGTGTTTCCATTTTTGATTTCATATTACATTTTTCCATTTTGAAAATATAATCTACATATTTTCATATCATTGGTTCCTCATCTTCACCATAGAGAAGGAAAATATCTTTAGTATGCCCCAGATAATTAAGGATAGTCTTGGCTTCCATCCAATGGTGGTCACATGGATCAACTTGATATCTACCTACCACACTCAACATTTAGGCCACATATAGACTATTAAATAGCATTACATACAAGACTATCCCAATAAAATATGTGTATGGAATCCTTAACATTATTTTTCTTTCCTCATATATCTGAGGACACATTTTTCTAGAAAGATTAATTCTATGTAACATTATAAAAAATCCCTTATTTAATTGTTCTATACTAAATTTATTCAATGTATTATCAATATATGTACCATAACTTCATCTGAGAAGTCTCTTAGATCTATCACGATGGATCTTAATCCCAATAATATATTCTTCTTTGTCTAAGTCCTTCATAGAGAAAAATTTATTCATCCAAACTTTAATAAACTGTAAGACCTTTATTTTGTTTCCAATAATTAATATTTCATCCACATAAACTGTTAAGAAAATTAAAAAACTCTAACAAAAAAATTTATAAACACAATGATCACATTCATTCTTTATGAAACCAAATTTTTTTATGGATTCATATATCTAAATATTCTATGACTTGGATTATTGTTTTAATCCATAAATGGATCTTTACAACTTTCATATTTTTTTTGGATTTTTTTGGAGTCACAAACCCTTCAACTTGTATCATATAGACATATTCATGATAGTTCCCATAAAAAAAGTCTATTTTGAGATCCATTTTACAAATATCAGGGTAATGTAAGACTATAATATAAATTAAAATTCTAATTTAATTCAACATTGAAACAGGTCAAAAGGTTTTTTCATAGTCAATACCTTGACTTTGTTGAAACCCTTTTGCAACCATTAATGCTATATAGGTGTTTACTTTCCCATATTTTTTCAGTTTCTTCTTGAATACCCATTTAAAACCAATTATATTTATATTAATTGGAGGATATACCAAAATACAAACTTGGTTTTGGTACATAGAATCCATTTCAGAATTCATGGATTCTTACCACTTAGCAATATCTGTGCCACTTACTGCTTCCTTATAGGTAACAGGATCATTATTATCAACTAATAATGATTATACATCCTTTTTTAATAGAAAACCGTACCATTAAGGTTATCTAACATATCTTATATTCATACATAGTACATGTATCTTTAGAAAAAACATCTTCTTCCATAGGGATTTGGAGAATCTATTCGTGTGCCAACTCTTGTATTCCTTGAGCCTTGAATTCATCAAATTATATATTTCTCTCACTATATATTTTTAATATATTCTTCCTATAAAGTAATATGGTTTCCCTTTCCACTATATTCACCCATTTTTCTGTGCTTATCATATAAAGATACACTTTGTGCCTCAGGGTGAAAGTTTATTACCTGAGGAGGTCTTAAAAAAGGATTCACAATCCCACACATATAAGTACAACAACATGGAAATCTTTCCATTTCAAAATGGTTATGTTATACTGTATACTACATTCGTTGGAACTTATTTTAGTATTTTTACTAATTTTCGTAATGTATATCCCCAAAAGAAAAATAGAAGACTCGCATGACTCGTCATTTATCTCACCATGTCTAAAAAGGTGTGGTTTTCACTTTTACTTACACCATTCCATTGAGGTGTATATGTAAGAGTGAGTTGAGATAAAATCTTAAACTCTCATAAATAATCAATGAAGTCTTGATTAATATGTTCTCTACCATGTTATGAGTGGAGATTTTTAATCTTCTTACCAATCTAGTTGTCAAATTCATTCTTGTATTCCTTAGATATCTCAAAGGAATCTGACTTATACCTCATCAAGTAGACAAGTCCATGTATAATATAATTATCTTTAAAATTTATGAAGTATGAGTACTCACCCCTTAATTTAATAGTAAATGGTCCACACACATCGGTATGAACTAATTCAATAATCTCTTTGTCCCTTTCACCTTTTCCATAAAATGGGGATTTGGTCATTTTTACTTATAAACATGTGTGACATATACTAAGTGGTTTTAGTTCAAAATAATATAAATTCTATCTTTGTGTAATTTGGTCAACCTATTTTCATTTAATGACCTATCCATTAATTCCATAGTTGGGTGTGGTATGATTCATGTGAAGAATTTTAATTATTGATTGTCATTACTTAGTTTGTGTAATTATATACATAAAAACCATTATTTAAATATAATTTCCCATAACAAATTCAATCTTTATAAAAGAAGAAAATTTTATTCTCAAATTTGAAAATAAATCAATCGGTATCAAATATGGATATAAAAATAATGTTGTTGGTAATGGATGGAACATAATAACAATCTTTCAAAACAAATATCATTCGAATTGGAAAAGTGAGGTGATATCCATTGAAGGTACAGAATAAATTTTAACTCCATTGGATTCTCATGGATATACTTCCCCTCAGTTAATATTTCAAAATATACTTATTTTTTGTACTTTAATACATATGTGATCACCATGAGGTGTATCTAAAAACCAATTTTCATAAATAGATAAATTGTACTCGATGAAAAATGCACATAAAGTTTACCCTTACTTATTTTCCTAGGTGTAGTTTTTCTTCTAGTGGCCCTTATTTCCACATGTGAAACAAATATAATCCTAATGCATGGATTTCCCCTTGATCTTTCCCTTATTAAAAGAAAATTTAAAAGAAAATTTTGGGTAAGATCTCTTCACTTGGCCTTTTCATTTGTTTACCATAAGGACAAAAATATTTTCATGATTTTTCTCCTAATCTATTTGGATAAGAAGAGTAATCATAGCTTGTCCTCCGGTGTTTATGTCTGCGGTGGCGCGTCGGGGTTGGTCACCGGCGGCGCTGTCTGATCGTGCAGATGGGGTGTGGCTCGAGGTGGTGACCTGCTCGAGACGGCCCGGTAATTGAGACTCATGATGGTTTTTTGTTTGATTTTGAAATTTGAATTTGCGGATGGTGGTTTGTAAGCCTGGTTACTGGTTTTCCTTAAACCAGCTTTGGAGAAAATATAAAAAATTATTTTCATAGCTTGGAGATACTTTTTAATGTTTTTCAAGTTAAAATTAACAAGAAAATGTTGTACCCTCTCTGTGATTTCTTATAAAAAGAGCCTTGGAAATATCAAACTGTTCTTGTCTTTCACTCTCCTGGTAAAAATCATTGAGATTCTTGATCATGCTATAATAATACATGCCTTTGTGAGACTCCATGATTTAACTAGACATTGAAAAAAGAATTAAACATTGAATGTTGAAAATGTCATTCAAGTATTATTCAATGAAAGTGAGATCTTCATGGGTTGCCTCCTTAGAAGGCAGATCAGTAAGTGAGGATTATTGAATGTAAGATTTCCATTCATGGTACAACACAACCTGAAGTCGTATGAACCATTTCTATAAGTTACTACTAGTGACGAGATGGTATTTATCTAATATACTGAAATACGTTGGGGACCAACCCCTTTATTAAAAACGAAAAATAAAAAATAGAATTCCCTTTTTGAATTGAGCTGAGGGAGAACCCTATAATCCTGAAGGCCCAAAGTAATGTAGCCTTGGATTTGAGAAACTAAAGATCCCATTGGAACAACTCCATTACGAGTGAAACACACCTCCACAAAGCCCATAAAAAAACCCTAATTGAAACCATCATTCCTATATACACTTTGATCAACATCGATGCTCAAGCTGCAATCCACCAATCACGCGCTCAGGTATCCACTGTATCCCACCACACTAGAGATCCTCCATGTTTTTGTTACCCCCAAAGAGATCTATTTCATTGAGATCCCTGCACAAGTAGTAATATGCCCTGTTGGGTCTAACCTGCCGCACCGGAACTCCAAGGCCGTCGTGACCCCCAACGAGAGTTGCCCTGTCAAGATCCCTAAAATTTCCAAACTAGATCTGGAATTGAGGACCAGATCACTGATGAAGACCATTGAACCTTGATTTAATCTGACCCATGAGGGGTCATCATAGACTGAAAAATTATTGTACCATCACGATGTGCTTCCACCGAGGTACTCCGCACCCGTCTCCCAAAGCAGTAGCATCACCGCCGAGGGATACACTGAGTAATATAGAGACCACCAGATGAATTAAGCTACCAAGGAAACCAAATCCTAGTGGTTGAAACCCTAAAAGAATTGGGGATATCACCTTTATCTAATAAAGATCATAGATATAGTTTGGATGATGAACACACCATTCATTCTAAAATTAGAAAAGGTTATATTATTAGTTCCTTTCTTGATTACAAATTTTGTGATAAATAATAACTAATTTTATGACGTACCCATTATTTTATCAAGTCCCAATATCCCTCACCATTTAACTCATAATGTCTATTTTCTAGGACATTCTAGTGGAAAGGATAATATTCCCCTTTGCATAACTCCAATGAGGGTTGTTCAAGCTATTTGAAGGTATTTAGGTAGGTAGGTCATTTCCAAATGTGGTCTTAAAGCTCCATGATCCATTGAGTGGACTACCCGGTCCTAAAATCATGACTTGTATTTCATCAGCACTTTCCTCCAAGTTACATCTTGTCTATTTAGGGGTACTTCTCTTTATGTAAGATGGTTAATTCAACACACAACCATTATAAGAACTCCATGTTAAAAGTAAGTGTCCCAATAAGGGTTGGTAAAACTCTTATTTCCAAGGATTTCATTCCTAATAAAGTAATTTAAGGAAAAGTAATTCTTAATGTATATTTGAGTGATTTTAATTATTTATGCATAAATTATCTTGTTTTATATTTTACATGTCTTGTTAATATTAAGTGAATTTTACATAATTAATTAACCTTTTTGTAAAAAAAATTTATTCATAATCCATTTATTTATATTCCATATTTGTACATTAATTCATTTATTTGTGTGCTTGTGGTCTTGCATCCAAAAAATAAATAATGTATAAGAAAAAATAAATAAATAAATAACTGACCAGATCATGAACTTATCTAATAGTTGATTTATTGATAATACAATAAATTAACCTTTTTCCTAGGGGGAAACTCTTTATTCCAATTATGTAATGAGTTTCAGATCCACCTATCCACTAATGTATCACTTGGGTTGGAATTATATTGGTTTTTTCACTTTACTACCACTATGCTCATTAGGATACTCTATTTATTACAAGTATTTAAAACTCATAAGTAGGTGATGGGAACCAAAGTATTGGTTAAGGGGGGTTACATAAATAATATTGGACACATAGGTCTTATATAATAATGGAGGGAGGGATGATACGCAAGCCATCGTTTTAATTTTATAATTAATAATTTAAAAAGCATGTAATTGATAAAATTAAATAAATCCAGCACACACATCTCTTTATCAATCACATGATTGGTTATACATGAAACAATTATAGAAAATTAAACTGGTTAAAATTCATTACTAATCATTCCTTATCATTTTGATAAATGTTCTTGAATTAATTAATTAATTAATTAATTCAATTTCCTTTTAATGACCATCTAAATATTCTTGGGAGATACCCATCATTTAAAGGTATTCATGGAAAATAAATGGTAGAACCAATAATCATATATTATTTCAATAAATTAATTGAGCATTTAATGATTCTTTAAACCCATTACTAAATTTTCAAACATAATAGGTTTCAATCAATATAATAAGGTGTTAATTCTATAATTATAAATTTAATGTAATTTAATTATTTCCTTTTATTTGGAGACTACATGGTGTGTACTTTGAGCTACATGTTGTGTACCTCTATTTTTTTATACCTAGGATATGATCTTGGGGATTTGGTGTGTACCTATCTTAGACTACAAGGAATATACTAACTAGATACATGCCATGTGTTCCAATTTCTATGTGCCCAGGATACATGTTTGGGTCTTCAGCTTGTATCCTAGAAGATTACATGACATGTAATAACAAGTTACATGTTGTGTGGTATGAATGTCATGTTTCTGTGTAACTTTATGAAGGGATCAACATGGTCATCAGATATGTGGCTCTATAATATGTACAATCTAGCTATACTTCATGTATCTATCATGTTTTTTCTAATTGTCTCACCAAATTTCTCGAAATGTACTTCAAATTTATGAAACAATGAACAATATTCCATATACATTGACTACATGTTATATATGTAATTATTACTCTAGTATTTTAGCCTCACCTGGTTTTGTCCATGCATATGACCACACGGCTTGCATGAATTTAACTTTTAAACCATATAGACTACATGGAATGTACACAAACTACACATCAACTAATCTGACATGTTGTGTGCTAGGTTGGATTGGTCTACACACAGTGTTAAATAAATGCACCATGTGTAGTTTCCACTCGGTGCGTATGTTTCCAGTGATAAGGCCAAGTGTAGTGCACTTCGGTACATGGAATGTACTCTGGATACATATTGTGTAATCCCATGATATCAAGACAGAATCCTCAATAATTCCAAATGGAATATCTGATCATTATTTATATATTTTTAGTCCTTTAATAAAATGAAACATTGAACAACAAGTATTTATATGTTAAAAAATTTTTGATTGAAATTTGGTTAAAGAATAAATATACTTGAAATGAAAGTATATCCACTATTATTCATGTAGATTAATAACCAAATAAATAATTATAAATTTGAAACGTGACCCCTTTGGTTCCAATTTTAGATTTCAACCACAGAGGAAGGTCCAAGGTGGGTGATAAGCCAAACGATTTTAGTTAGATTCGATGGATCATTCACAATATCTTCAGCAACTTAAGTGACATGACCAATGAAATTGTTTCCAATTGGAAATTAAATTAAGAGAACCTGAGACCTACATAGGATATTCTCATATTAAATTTATAATTATTTAATTTATATCTGAAGAAAATAATTACCTTGTATTAGGTTCCTTTCTTTGATGACTTTATTGATCTTTTGAAAGACCCTTTTAAGATTATCGTTGTTGTGCTAGTAGAATCCAAGTATAGAATCCCTCTAATTATGATCCATATGTTCTCCTTTGATCTCTAAGTAACACTAATTGATTCTAAGGTGCTAGAATGGCAAGTCAATTGTCTTTCATTACTCGACGTGGTCACTCTAGGATTATTCGAGATTGAAGGAGCTCTTCTCATTCTTGAGAGGAGAGAGGAGGAATTTTAGAGATAAGTCTGTTGTGCACAATGATTCTCAATTTTCTATTTTGTGATTAACCCAACATAATTGACGTGACCTTATATTTATAGAACTTGGGTTTAGGTTAAAAATATTATTTAATTTATTATCAACCCTTAAATAATATAATAATCACTATAAAATCCCAAACCACATAATTATGTTATTTTTTTATGGCATGTGCTAACGTGTGAAATAATTAATATTATTTTACCGGCTTTTAAATTAATATTTATCACTAGATACGGTCTTAGTCTATTCAAACTCTTTAAAATTTTTTGGACACCAAAATAAATATTTTATTAAATATTGAATTCATTAATAAATATTTATGATCGATAAAATATGAATAAAATTATTCATTGGTCTTGAGAATAATATTTTTTCCATTAACTAAATTAAAATAGAATTTAATTGAGATCAAAAAAACCCTTAGTATATGACCCTCTAGGGTTCATTATCTTTTTCATTAGGTGTGCTTATCTAAAGTTCAAGATTTCTATTTAAAAATAGGTTAAGGAACCCAAGATAAATAACTTAATGTCACAACCTTGAAAACCACATATGAATGTTCACTATGCAATATAATCTCATTGTCACAATATATCAAAAATCAGGTTTCATATGTGTGTCATCAACCTATATGCTCGATATGTCTTTCACTAACTCTATGAAATAAACATGTCATTACACCATGGACATAGAATTTAATATGATGGTTCTATTCTGATAAAAGGTAATAGATATCAACTTCCATAAAGATGGATGGTACAAATCCTTCCTCAACTTATCCATTAATAACATGTCATTCATGACACACCCAACATACCCTACTTCCCACCAATATATGGCATGATGGTTTTGTTATTAAATATAAGTGTGAGATTCATGACATGAATTAATGATAATATTATAGTCTGAGGACCATTACACATAATCATATATAGTAATATCCAATGATAGAAAAACATGGGGAATTTCTACTAGAAGGTATGTTATTATAATCTCCCAATTTAGAGATTAACAAGTGTGAACTTTATGAGAAAACATTTGCATATGCTTATAAGTGGTCACACATAAAGATTGACATACTAAGTTCCCTATCATAGTTTTTTATCTAACCATAGAACTATAATTAAGAATATCTTTATAGAATTTCAAGTTTCTCATCATATTATGGAACTAATATGACCTTATAAATATAATAGATAACCTAGGACACTGTTGCATCAAAGTCATGCAGAACAATGAACAGTATGTAACAAAAGTTTAATTAATATTCAAATCATAGAATATACATGTAATCAAAGTAAAAATAGTTTTTCCTCAGACACCAACTCTAATAGTTATAACAATCATATTTAAATAATAATATTTTTTGCAGTATATCTTGGTTCTTTTAAGATCAGTGTTGCATATACCACATGCTATCAAATATATTATTTATGGAAAATAAATTCTAAAATATTGGGGTGTTACATTCTACCCTTGTAAAGACATTGAATCCTTAAAAATTTAATTTTATTCTATCAAAATGAATTTAACATAACATATTATTAGAATAAGATATTGACTTTATAATGAAAGTTAATTTCTTGGTCAAGACTGTGAAACTTATTATTTCATAAATGCATGTACATATATTAGACTCGTACTTTCAGATTAATTTCCCAAAATTATAACTTGGTAGTTGAGTGTTACTTTCCATATAAGAATTAATGGATTGGAGAAATTATTTTACCATTGAGATAGGTATTTTAAGAAAATATACTAGTATTATTTATTTTTATTCCATATGAACAATTTTACCCTTTGATTTTTCATTGATTAGTTTTCCATCGATAATTCACCTCATATAATAAATAACCATGATGACTTTTTCATGGATGAAAAAATAAAATTAACCTTCAAAAAATTAAAATATCTATAAAATTATGACAAGTTAGCTGTCCTATATTTACTAAAACCATAATGATTAGGAAAATGTAAGATAAAATATCAAATTTAAATAAATAATAAATTAATATCTGATGCCTCAAAAAATGACACAAAAATTTTAACTCATTATATAAATAAATAACATTAAAACTCTAAAATGTATATGAAACCAAAAGTGAAGCCTAGAGATTATAATGATTTGATCACATATTCTTCCAAGATCAACATTTTTTTACAAAATAAAGAAATAAATCATAAAGTCACATAATAAAATTGTATATACCCTAATCATATAATAAAAATATTTTATTATTTTTATAAATAACATAAATCACCATAAAGCCACAATATAATCATATATGCTTCTAAAAAGAAAATTCAAACTGTATACCTCAAATAAAATCCATTCTTAGAAAAAAAAATATTTCCATTCAACTTAATCATATAATGGTCCCAATATATTAAACTTCATTAAAAATAAGTTTAATTACATAGTCACTAATTTTATTTTCAATCCCATGTTTATCTGTATAATAAAACATATGTTCCCAAAATTTAATATCTCGGTTATCTTAATTAAATTATAATTAATTCAACATCAAAGATGATATTAACCGTAAAGGTTATCATTACCTTTAAACTTATGTATATAAAATATAAAATCATTCTTCCTCAAATAACCTTTTCATTAAAACACAAGTTGATTTTAAAGGTTACATATACATCAAACATCTATTAAAACTCAATAAATGTATTTAAAAGTATGCTCATCACATAAAAACTCAAAAGTGTACTAATGACTTTAAAATTATAATCATCCTTCAATTTATCAACCCTTAAATAAAATACCACTACATAATAACTCTTTAAACTTTATATCAAAATGTGTGAATCATTCAATGTTATTCATAATCCTTTAACCAAGATTTTACATTTTTTTCCATAAAACAAATTTCATATAGTCAATAATATGAATCATGTCTTAAGACTCATCAATATCAATCTAATCATGTTTCCTTTATTAAAAATAATCAAAACTATTAAACTAATCCATACATTTCACATGTTATCCATAGATTCCTCATTGTTAACTGTAATAGAATTAGAAATTGGTAAACCTTTACTTGTATGACCTTGTTGTTCCCCTTCTCGAGCTTTCCCTCTAGTACATAAATATGCATAATTTCCATACTCTTAACATTTAAAACATCTTCATTTAATTTCTTACATTTTCCTAGGTACCTCTTCCCACATTATTGATATGTAGAAAATTGAACCACTATTCCACTATAGTCTTTATCACCTGAACTTCCTTGAAACTCCATTTATCTATTATTTGGTGTGTTGGGAAACTCACCTAGGTTCATGTAGTTAGTCATATAACGAGATAGTTAGTTAGGCATAACCACATGATTTTTCACTCTATCTCATATCTTATTTGGCTTCTCATTTGAACAATCACCACATTATACTTCACACCCATTATTAAATTGGTTCTTGCGGTTTCCTGTCATTTACTTAATTCAAAAAAATTGTGTGGGTATATCAAATAAAATCATAATAAACCATATTATAAAGAGGATAAAATATTGGATTTGGTTCTCTACAGCAAATTTTTTTGTACTTTATGATAACTTGTATTCATATTTTTTTAATATTAATAAACTACTTATCACATCATGGTTGTTCTTCTATGTAACATAGTATGTGATAATGTCTTAAGAGTAGCTATTGCACTAAAAGGTCATAGAAATTCCCTACTATGATGAGAACCTAGAAGTGCTACGACACTATTCTTAGATATATGTTATATAGCCAGATGATATCATTAATGGGACACAAATGATATAGGCTATCATGTATGGAGACTCATAGGACTTTGATCCACCTTCTCATGGTGTATGCCCTTATTTATATCCAGTAGTATATTATGAGAATGAGACCCACTAGTAGGAAATCCACATTTATATGTTTCATTGGATGTTCCTATCTATGGATGTTTTTATTAGTATTTAGACCTTAATATTATTATTAATGAGTATTATGAGTCGTGTACTTTGATTTATTGAAGAAAACTGGGATGATAGATGTTCACGATGAAGTAGGATACGTTGGGTGTGTCATGAGTAATATTTCATTAATGAATAATGTGATAAAGTAGTTGTCCCTTTATTTCATTAATAGAAGTTGATATATCATACCCTTTATTGGAAATGATATATCCTTAAAAATCAATGGCCAGGGTGTTCTATAGACCAGTTCTATTTCTGAAAATTCAAAGAAATAGATATCGAGAAAATAGGTTGATGGAACCGATATACAACCTATTTGATAAAAAAATATCATAATAAATGGATTATGTTACATAGTAAGAATATATATGAGGTCTTATGTTGTTACTGTGTTAACTTCTTTCTTTATGGGTGCCTTAGCATGTTGTTGTAGGCTAACTATGGACATTAGGCTACTTCGTCTAATGCCACTAAGAAAGAGGACTATAGGGTCACACATTAAGTGTATCTGGAATCTTAATTAAATTAAATATTATTTTTTATTATTTAACAAGTTGAATAAATATTATTCCCAGAAATGGTTTAATAATTATTCATGTTTTCTTGATCGCATTTATTCCTTCACCAGTTATTTGAGAGAATATAATGTGAGCATAATATTTAATAAATATTTATTTCCTAATTAGTGTATATAATATTTATTTATTTATTAAAAAATAATGTTGTGATATTTATTTAATAAATAAATAATCATTATTCAAGGTTTGATAAATATTGTATAGGAATGGCGGGCCGAGTTTAATTGTCTGGTGATAAATAATAAATAATAAATATTATTTCATTAAATAATAGTTAATTTAATTTTCAATTTAAGAACATATAGATAAATGATATTATTATTATTATTTGACATGGGGTTCTACAGGGATTAAATAAAATAATATGGTGCTTTCTGAATTATTTTATTTTAACCCTAGTAGTATATAAACCCAATTATGTTATTTTCTCTAAGAGTCAATTCATTTGTGTTGTTTGTACACAATGGATTTGGATCATCCTCTCAAGACCTAGAGAGATTCCTTATCCATGAATTCTCCCAATAATAGAGAGTGATCTTCCTCTACTTCCAACTCTCGAGCCAAGCGAGATCCATTAGAATACTTTGGAAGTGATTCTTGAGGTGATCAAAGGCCGACGACACAAGCGTTAGGATCTTCTGTGCTAGCACCCAGAGATTCATATGGTGACGTTCGGAGATTTTTGGAACATGTTTAGATAACTACTAGAGGGAATCTACTTTTATTCATACAACACAATGATGGAACAATGCAGATATGTTTTCAGATTCGTCAATGAAGAAAAAGTTCCATCAATGTAATTCTCTATTTAATTAAATTAATTAAAAACAATATATGATGATCCTCTATCTTGGTTATGGAATTCTATCCATTTTCTATATTATTTGATTAAATTTTGTAGATCACGATGTTTATCATTGTGTTAATATCAGATTGATCAACAGTCATGGAAAAAAGAAAAGTTGGGCATGACTCATTGCACACTTCCGATGCACTGAGAACCTACAAGTGTTATCAGTTCAGTCAAAAAAATATTTATAATTATTTAAATATCATTTATTGATTTACACATTTGTAATTTAGTTTTTTCAATTAATTTTTAATCATTCTTTAAATCTAAATTGTGAGATCTACTTCTTCCTTCATCATTTCTCATAGATCTAATTGAGCTGATTAATTTTATAAATAAAATAAAATTGAGGAACTCATCTGGATGTACCAATTATTCTATCCAGATAACATAGGATCACATGTCGTCTAATCATAATTACATGTCATGTACTTGTAGTCAATGCATCGGGAATTAATTCTGAAATTGATTCAAATCATGTGCATTGATTACATATGGTACATTAAATACCTTAAACCATGTGTTGAGGGGGATAGGGAGGTGCATGGTCAACTACATTATACGTCATGTACCACACATACATGGAATGTATTCCCTTTGATTCATAGATGGTTCATGTATTACCATACACAGCCTACCTAACTGGTGAACATGTAATTCAAAGACCACACTCTGTGTAGCCCATTTTTCATGTCATGTACTCCAATTTTTCTGAGGTATGATATACACACCAAGTCCATATTTATATTCATCGGATAGATAATGAGAAATATAAACACCATGTAACTTGGTTGTATGCACTGTGTACTTTACCAGATTATGCAGATTTAAAATTTATTTATTATATTATGTAAACCTTATTGACATGTGCTTGTGTGTGGTCATTAAATTGATAGGAAACTCCATGTGATGAGTTATAAAATTTATATATATATATATATATCTGTGTGTGTGTGTGTGTGTTTAATTAATGTCTATGTAATGTTCAGGTTTTCATATCATGCATGAGTCATATTACAGTTGTTACTCTACATGCATTGAAGTATAACATGTGACTGAAAAAACATGTAATTTGTATAATAATTAAGTTGATACTACATGTCATGAAATTATGTGATAAGTCCTGCATACCATATGTTACAAGAATAAAAAAAATATGAGTATAATACATGTTGGGTAGAATCCAATGGGTATTCACAATGTCGCCTCCATGGTAAATTTATATACACAGTTAATTTTAAATAAATTTATTTTGTTTAAAATTATAATTGATGAGAATCTTAAGGAAATTCAGATGAGAATTAAGATAAATGAATTTATTAATTAAATATGATAATTAATTGATTTGATCTTGATTTATCTTAAATAAGAATGATTAAGAATTGAATTATAGTTTAATTAAATGAGTAATGTTTTTCATGCATGTGGATAATCATGAGCATAGACTAGACTATTGTATGTTATTAGTTTCATTTAATTTATTGTTAAATTAAATTATTGTTCTAGGTACCTTATCTCCTTTTATTATGTAAGGTCCTGCATGCCCAGGGTTTCATTTATGTAAACCCTTTTCCCCTCACCAACATGTGAGTTAAAATCAAATGTAAGGGATGGATATCCCAAGCTAGTGGGGTTTGTTCAAGTTCAAAGTCAAGTAAAAACCAATCCAGGAGAGATACATTGGTGGACAGGTCGAAAGTTGTAACATTAACCTTAATTGGTTCAAGGTGTTTCTCCCCTAGGTCAACAGTTAGTTTATCAACCATTAGATAAACTAACCATTAGTAAAATTTCATGATCATACTGCTTTATTATTTTATTTCTATCAGTTTCATGGCTATTTCATTATGTATTTTCTTCTTAATCACATAAATTAATGAAATTAATTAGCATGTAAGATAGAAATAAAATAACTTAGATTGAGGATAAGTATTATCTAATACATGGTTAATCACTTAATTAAATCCACATAATATTAACAAGCATGTGATAAAGATAATAAGTGTATATTAATTCAGAAAGGATAAAATCACTCAATTATATATATTAAGTCGGTATAGACCTCTACTACTTCAGTTAAAATCACACCATAGTTCAAAATACCTGACCAGCCAAAGTTGGGGTGCTTTCAATTATCAGGGAATTTTAACATGAAGTTTTTGGTTGACTTAATATAGTTCACATCAAGGGTTGACTAGCAATTCAGGACAGGGTGTAACTGACAGGCAAGGGTATAGGAAATATAAATTAATTATTTTAGGATTGGTGAGTTCACTCAATTTATTAAGGAACTATGATTTAATGAAGATGACATATGGAATGACTACCTAAAATGATTCAAGTTTCTTAACCAACCAAACTTGGGGTAATGAGAAGGGTAATGTCATGACCCGTCCCCTGAGGCTCGTGTCGTGACTACCCCAAGCCCGCCTTCCATAGGCGAAGGGTTGGAGACTAGCACCAAAGGCGTAATTCCCTAAAACTGGGAAGCCATTGCCTTTATAACCTATAAACGCACACAACAGAGAATATAGCTAGATACAAAACACTAAGTAAGCTATATAACAAAAGAGTGCTGAAAAGTAAAAGGGGCTGGAAATACAAGCCCAAGTATAAAGTACAAGGAGATGAAAGTACAAGTATAACTAAATAAAGAAATATCAGCTGTTGGATTGTCCTCAGGGATTCCTAACTAAAGGGTAGGTACAGATATCCTCCTAATCACTCCATGTTCTTCAATCTTCTCCATGTACTGACTTGTCGTAAGGTCTACCTCTGGGTACCATCCAGTCTTGGTACTCTCAGCTTCAGTCAGCGTTGTCTGTCGTCTGTATCCAACACAACAAGGTGCGGGCATAGCCCGTGCAGGGGTGAGTATAACGATACTCAGTAAGGACCCTGGGACCCTAAAGGTCTCACAAAATCCAACAAAGATAAACAATAAAGAAAGAAAAATAACATATAACCCTAATTAGGTATATGCCCATACATATACCTAAGTTATCAAGTAATACATCTCAATCATGAGGAAAACCCAAAAGTTCTGACTCAGCTCAACCAAGATTTTATTCACATTAATGAAACCTCAGCTGCTGGAGAAATCCTTCTCAATCGAGTACAGTGGGCCTGTCACGTCACACAGAGGCACTTCCCACTAACCTTGGACTTCTAAGGTAATCCTCCTATCGAGTATCGTGGGTCTACTGCATCACACAGAGGCGCTCCCCACCGTGGGTCTACCACCACACCCAGGTGCTTCCCCTCATCGCCTGCAGAGGTACTCCTCCTGTCGAGTAATGTGGGTCTACCACGTCACCAAGCACGCTCCTCCACCATGGGTCTGCCGCCACAACCAAGTGCTCTCCATTGGGCCAGTCGAGTCACTCTGAGTCAAATGGTCACCAGTCTTCAAGTCTCGTCCAGCTACTAGGTTTCCAAACAAAAGCTCACTCATCTCTGGAAGATCCGCTCCACAAGCTATTTTTTGATGCTCCAACTGTTCCAAAGTCCCAAAAAGAAGTATCTAAAAGGTTTGCCACGTCATAGGGGTCTCAACGCAATAGATGGTGCATCAATCGGATGCCCGGTCTGTGATTTATTAGCCTTTTAGTCTCGGGAGCCCGGTTGGATTCACGCACGATCTGACCTGATCATTTCTCATCTATACCCCAAACTCTAGTGGGGTATAATCAAAGGGATTGTCATTATCCAAGATTACCAGCACCGCTGATGGTTCATCAAACGGACATCTGGTACCAAAGATATGGCCAAAAGAAAGTAAAGGGTCATAGTGGGCCCAGGTTCGGTCTGTCTCGGCCCATTGGGAAGGCCAGCCCCTTGGGTTCAGCCTGGCCCACTTGGCCCATCCCAGTAGGCCGTGAGGTGTCGCAGAGAGCCGAGAGGACACGGACCAGACGCGAGGGTGCAGATAGGTCGTGGGTTAGCGTGGGAGGGTTCGGCCTGGAGGGCGCCGCATGGGCGATTTAGCCCGGAGGGTGCCGTGAGGGCACGGGATGGTTCGGCCGGGGTACCGCGAGGGGTGCAAGAGGCAGGGTCGGCCAGGGCACCGTGAGGGGCACTGGAGGCCAACTGGGCGAGGGTGCCGTGAGGGGCGCAGGAGGCCGGCGGCCGGGGCGGATCAAAGGTTGGCGGCTGGCATAGCCCATGGGCACGGGGCCGGTTCGGCCCGGAAAGCGCAGCGAGGCCGGGGTGGTCGGGGTCGATTCGGCGGGCGGACGGCGTGTCCAGGGCGGCGCAGCACGGCCCGGGGTGGCTCGGCCGGAAGGGCGGATACCATGGGGGAGGTTCATCTGTGGCACTGGAGTGTCGCGAGGGTGGCGCAGGTCGCGGAGGTCGTGGTTGGTGCGGTCGTTGCCTTCATCACCTTCATCATCTTCAACACCATTTTCTCCTTACTTCATTTTGAAGAACACTGCAAATCAACACAGGGGTTACAGAGGGGACGGTCCATGTTAGTTTGGCCCACACTCTCTGCATTTGAGTGGTATCTTGAGGTTCACCAAGAACATAAACAAGAAATAGCATGGATGATATTTTCAATTTCCACAATCCCTCATTAGTTTCTATTCCCAACCCCACAAGGAAAAAGAGGGGAGAACATGGGAAGTGTTAATCAAATGATGAATAAACACCTACCTCGTGTTGATACGTCGACGGAGTCATGAAGAAGAAGACGGAGTTTTCGACATTTGTCACATCCACCGCACACCTCCAATTCCGAGCTCGTGTGTTGGTTCATTGATGACGATGAGGAGGGAAGTTCGGTCATCGAAGACATCCCACGTCATTTGCCTCCACAAGATGCTTCCGAGGAAGAAGTCAAAGGATGTCGTTCTTCGTCGGTGGAGTGTTCTTCATCAGGAGAGTGCTCTTCATTGTGAGATAAAGTTTTTCATTGGATAATTTTATTTCTCCCAAGCTTTATCCTCTCCCAAATTCCACCAAAATGAAATAATAGCCTCCAAATAATAGATTAATTTGTTGGAATAATATTCTAAATGGTTGAATTGATTAAGGGGGAGTTGGCACAATCAATTGGTGTGTTGGCAAAATTAATGTGGAGGAAGCTCAAGAGGCTTCTCTACATTAATGAGGGAGTTGAGAGGTTTTCCTCTCCCACCCTCCATTAATGGGGGGCGGGTGGTCCCCACTCCCAAATTCAAATTGGGAGGTTTTGAGAACTCAGCTGGTTCCCACCACAATTAAACATGAAGAGGAGGTTTAGGCCTCGGGTGGTCCCCACCACCATAACCTCTCATGGGAGGTTAAGGTGTGGTGGTCCCCACCTCCAACTTCCACAAGGGTGGTTATAATAGATAAAATAAAATAAAACATGTGTTTATTTTATTTTATTATTTCCACGAAAAACCCAAAAACTAACTTTCACCCTCGACCAACTGTCATCGAGGTGAAAGTCTTCTTAAGCAAAAATCAGTGCTATGAGTTCAACGGTTCCCTCAAATTTCAATTATGAGCACCAGTTCAAAAGTTATAAAAACCTGCTCGTATGTTTACTGAATTTACCCAAACAAAAATTCATAAATTGATTTCGGGCAGTCCGGACCTCGGAATCACACGCCGTCAATTTTTGCAGACTCGTAAAATTATCATTTAATTAAAAACAATAACATGAAAATTCATGGTCTTTACATTCTCCCCACCTTAGGGATCTACGTCCCCATAAGCCACAACTCAACTAAGGGAAAAATTGGGCATACTGAGCACGCATATGAGCCTCTCACTCCCATGTGCTCTCCTAGAGGTTTCTGTGATGCCAGCGAACGTGCACTAGAGGTATCGACCGTCCACGAAGGGCCCACTCCTGCCGATACTCAATCTCTACTGGAACCTTCGTAAAAGTCGCCCCATCATCGACGTACAACATTACATGGTCGATTATATTAGAAGGGTCATGCACGTATCTCCTCAGCTGGGATACATGGAAGACGTTGTGAACCCGGTGCAACTAAGGTGGAAGAGCTAAGTGGTATGCCACCTCGCCAACTCTGCTGAGGACCTCAAAAGGTCTGATTAATCTCAGAGATAACTTGTCGCCTCAGCCAAATCTTCGTAGACCTCGTCGAGGTGAGACCTGTATAAAGACATGGTCTCCATCCTGGAACTCCATAGGTCTCCGTCTCATGTCGTCATACAAATTCTGTTTGATCTGTGCAGTCTTCATCCACTCCTGGATGATATGCACCTTCTCTGTGGTAGCCTGTACCATCTCTGGTCCTACTAGTGCTAACTCCCCAGGGTCAGTCCAACACAAATATGATCTACAAGTTCACTTGTATAACGCTTCAAAAGGTTCCATCCTAATGGTGTAGTAATAGCTTTTGTTGTATGAAAAATCCACCAAAGGTAAGTGATCCTCCCAGCTGCGACCGAAGTCGAGGACAGATGCACAAAGCATGTCCTTGAGGGTCTGAATGGTCCACTCAGTCTGGCCATCTGTCTGAGGATGGAAGGTGGTTCTCAAATGAAGCTACGTCCCAAAAGCCTCCTGCAACCCCTTCCATAGCTGGGAAGTAAAATGTGTGTTATGATCAGAGACAATCATCGAATTTAATCCATGTAGCAGCACAATCTCCTGCACATACAGGCATCCCAAGCTCTCAACTGAACCATGCACTATGATCGGTAGGAAGTGGGCCGACTTGGTGATTCGGTTGACGATCACCCAAATCAAGTCATGTCCCCTAGATTTACATGGAAGTAATGTCATGAAGTCCATGGATATCCCATACCACTTCCACTCTGGGACCTCTAAAGGCTGAACCAAGCTTTCTGGTATTTGATGCTCTGCCTTCACTTGCTGACAAGTGAGGCATTGAGAGACAAACTCAGCAACTGCTTTCTTCATTCCCGACCACCAGTGTTGTTGTCGGAGATCCTGGTACATCTTCACCACTCCTGGATATACTACTAGAGGGGATGTGTGGAACTCCCTAAACACTTCCTCCTAAAGTGACATTGGTACCATGGTACATCCTCTGAAGAGGATGACGTGCTCCCCACCTTCATAAAATCCATCAGGTGCCTGCCCTATGGATATCTGAGCACGTCGTGTCTCTTAGTTAGTGTCCCCACGTTGTGCCTTCCTGACTCATTGAAGATGTGGAGGAGTGACAATAAAATACTGAAGGAAGGCTGCTCCATCTCAATCCACAAATGATATCTGTATATCAACCAGCTACTTTGTCACCTCGCCTAGTAGTTGTATACCAGATCTCATGTTGATTGCATCAGCAACAACGTTCCCCTTTCCAGGAGTATAGACTATCTTGAAGTCATAGTCCTGGAGGAACTCAAGCCAATGTTGATGTCTCAGTTTTAGGTCCTTCTGGGAGAAGATATACCTGAGACTCTTGTGATCAGAGTACACGGTAAAATGTTCTCCAATCAGATAGTGTCGCCACATCTTCAAGGTAAAGACCACTGCTACTAACTCCAATTCATGGGTAGAATAGTTCTTCTCATGTTTTCTTAGCTACCAAGAACCATAAGATATCACTGCACTCTCCTACAACAGGACACATCCGAGTTAGATCCTTGATGTGTCGCAGTAGACTATGTAACCTATGCTTTCTTCTCGAAGCCTCAAGATGGGGGGCACTAGTCAGCCTCAACCTCAACTCCTGAAAGATCTATTGGCATCTCGCCTACCACATGAAAGGTTTCCTTTATTCGTTAAGGATGATAGTGGTGCTGCAACTCTGGAGAAATCTAGCACAAATCTCTGGTAGTATCTATCCAAACCCAGGAAACTCCGTACTTCCATCACACTCTTGGGTGGCTCCCAAGAAATTACCACCTCAATCTTCACTGGATCCACTACAACTCTAGCCTCTGAGATGACATGTCCTAGAAAGTGAACCTCTCGGATCCAAAACTGGAACTTTGAGAACTTACCATAAAGCTGGTGCTCTCGGAGTGTGTCCAATACTACCTACAAATGATAGGCATGCTCCTCCTTAGTAGTCGAGTAGATCAAAATGTCGTCGATGAAGACTACGACAAAGTAATCGAGGTACAGCTTAAAGATCCTGTTCATGAATCCCATGAACACTGTTAGAGCGTTGGTTACACCAAATGGCATAACCAAGAACTCATAATGGTCGTACCAACACCTAATGGTCGTCTTCTGCATATCCTCATCTCAAACTCTAAGCTAGTGATAGCCTGATCTGAGGTCTATCTTCGAGAACCACCGTGCTCCCTTCAGCTAATCAAAGAGGTCGTCAATCCTCTAGAGTGGGTACTTGTTCTTCATGGCCACCTGGTTCAAGTGACGATAGTCAACACAAAGCCACAAGCTCCCATCCGCTTTCTTGGAAAATTGAATCAGGGCTGCCCGAGGAGAAACACTGGGATGGATGAATCCCTTCCCCTACATGTCCTCTAGCTGTACTCGCAGCTCACGAAGCTCCACGGGAGCCATCCGATAAGCTGGAGTAGATATCGGTATCATACTGGGTTACAAGTCAATATAAAATTCCACCTCTCTATGAGGAGGTAGACCTGAGGCATCATCACGAAAAACATCTGCATATTGGTCCACCACTACAGGATAGCTCGGACTCTCCACATCTACTACTCTGAGGGTAAGGCAAGCCAACTGATGAGTGTTCGGTTGCACACTCCTTCGGGTAAGTCTGTCTTGTGCTGCAAAGGCTCCCTTCTCATAAGTGAGGGCAAACCTAGTCCCATCCGCGCAGACGCACCTCAATTTGCGCCTAATACAGTCTATCTGAGCATGGACTGTTGATAACCAGTCCATAACCATGATGATGTCGTAAGGCCTCGACACCACTACTAGGAGATCCTAGCCGAAGCTCTCGTCTCCCATAGTAAGATCTCACTATCGGAACCAGTTTGTAATCATCGAATCTTCTCCCGTAGGAGTCTCTAGCTATATGTATCGAGCCAACGGATCCATTGGAATCTTTGAGCTGCAAACTAGGGTAGTGGAAATGGAAGAATGACTGGCACCTGTGTCTACAAGTACTGCAGCTATGGTGGAGTAGACATAGATCATACCTCATATCATCTCTGGAGCACTATGATCGTAGGCCTCAGCTATCTGGAGTTGAGATCTCCCCTATCCTCATGCTCCCTGTGGTCGGGGTGGACCTCCTGGTGGTGGTGGTGGTAATACCTCGAAACGTCGTCCACCGCCAACTACATGACCAGCTCCTCTACCACGTCCGCCTGTGCCCTGCGGAACACCTCGATCGAATCTATGTATCTTCCTAGGTGGTCCTTAGACTGTCTGATGATCATCTGTACAATGGGTCAGACAGCCATGAGCCATGTGACCATGCCTTCCGCATGAGTAACACTGACCGCTCCTGGCGTGTTTGTCTCTACTTCAGGTGCCCTGCACAACCAATCCTGAGTCATGCGGTCGTCCACCTGTAGGTCTAGTCCTCTTGGACCTATATGACATCTGACTTCTTCCTGCTATATAATACTCCGCTACATGTTGACTGGTGGTGGATCTCGTTGCTGGAGAATGCTCAGTGAAGAAACTCTCCACCAAGAGGGATCTCTCTAACACCCCCACCTACGTCGGGATGCTGAGTGAGACCATCGAAGCTCAAATCTCCCGTCTAAGCTCCTTCTCGAAGGTCCAGGCCCTAAATAATGGGTCCCACACCATACCGTTGGAGTAGCATGAGAGGTCTGTGAACTTCGTTGAGTACTTAGCTACAGTCATGTTGCCCTGCTGCAGATGAAGTAGCTCATGTATGCGCACTGTGTGAAGAGTCGATGGGAAAAACTCTTCCCAAAACAGGCACTCAAAGTCTACCTAGAGAAGAATCGTCTCATCATGAAACTTGAGCATCAAGCTCCACCATCTACCTGATACTTCCCGTAGAAGGCTAGCGGCAAGGATCACCATGAAATCGACTGGTGTCCCTACCAGTCAGAAAACTCTCACCACAGCCTCCAGCCAATCCCCAGCCGTCTGTGGGTCTTTCTCTCCCCTGAATCTGGGTGACCTCTGGTGCTTGAACTCATAAAATGCGCTCAAACGGCATGCATCTTCTACTACTGGGGCTGGTGGCATCAGTGGCCCAACGGGGAGTGGTACCACTGGTGCCTCTGCTGGAAAAGGGCCATGCACCAAGGCCTCGTCGCTCGGTGGGCTATCGGTGTGTACAAATCTCGGCACTCTAGCAGGCTGTCTGCGTGGAGGTATCCTGAAACGAAACAGGTGCTCTATGGTTAAAAATTTATACCTGGTGATCTGACCTGGTTGAGATGACTTAAATAAAACATTTGAAAACACACACACAATCAGTTTTTACATGCACTGAGTCAGATATCAGAAGTCAGGGTCCTAGTGTATGGATACGTCGGTCGCCGCACCAACACTGGACTCCTTGAACTGAGAACGACACTCATTACCCTTAACACTATTGATTCATAGAAAATAAAGATCAGAGTCCTAAGTTCTGTGGTAGAAATCACTCCTTTGATACCAATTTGTCACAACCCGTCCCCTGGGGCTCATGTCATGACTACCCCAAGCCCACCTTCCATAGGCCAAGGGTTGGTGACTACCACCAAAGGCGTAATTCCCTAAAACTGGGAAGGAATTTCCTTTATAACCTGTAAATGCACACAACAGAGAACACATCTAAATACAAAACACTAAGTAAACAATATAACAAAAGAGTGTTGAAAAGTAAAAGGGTCCATAAATACAAGCCCAACTGTAAAGTACAAGGAACTAGAATTACAAGTGCAACTGAAGAAAGGAAAATCAGTTTTTGGATCGTCCTCCGAGATTCCTAACTGAAGGGTAGGTACAGATAGCCTCCTCGGCACTCTACGTCATTCAGTCTCCTCTATGTACCGACTTGTCGTAAGGTCCACCTCCGGGTACCGTCTAGTCCTGGTACTCTCTGCCTCAGTTAGCGTTGTTCGTCATCTTCATCCAACACAATAAGGTGAAGGAATATCCTATGTAGGGGTGAGTATAATGATACTCAATAGGGACTCCGAGACCCTCAAGGTCTCCCAAAATCCAACAAGGATAAACCAAAAAGAAAGAAAAATAACAGATAACCCTACTTTGGTATATGCCCATACATATACCTAATTTATCAAGTAATCCATCTCAATCATGAGGAAAACACAAAAGTAATATCTCAACTCAACCAGGATTTTATTCACATTAACGAAACCTCGGATGCTGGAGAACTCCTGCTCAATCGAGTACAGTGGGTCTTCTGCATCACACATGGGCACTTCCCACTAACCTTGGGCTGCAGGGGGACTCCTCCTGTCGAGTATCATGGGTCTGCTTCATCACACAGAGGCGCTCCCCACCATGGGTCTGCCGCCACACCCAGGTGATCCCCTTCATAGCCTATAGAGGTACTCCTACTCTCGAATACCATGGGTTTTTCATGTCACCAAGCACGCTCCTTCACCGTGGGTCTGAAGCCACAATCAGGTGCTCCCCATTGGGTCAGTCGAGTCACTCCGAGTCAAACGGTCAGTAGTCATCAAGTCTCAACCAGCTACTAGGTTCCCGCAGAAAAGCTCACTCATCTCCGTAAAGATCTACTCCACAAGCTACTAGTCAATTATCCAACTACTTCGAAGTCCCATGGAGAATTATCTCAAAGGTATGCCAAGTCATAAGGTTCTCAACGCAATAGACGGCACGTCAATCGGATGCTCAGTCTTTGAGTTATTAGACTTTTAGTCCCAGGGACCCAGTTGGATTCATGCACGATCTGACCAGACTATTTCTCAACAGTACCCCAAACTCTACTGGGCTATACTCAAAGGGACCATCATGATCCAAGATTACTAGCACCGCTGATGGTTTGTCAAACGGATGTACGGTGCCAAAGATATAGCCAAAAGAAAGTAAAGAGTTGTAGTGGGATCAGGTCCTGTCTGACTCGGTCGGATCGACCCGGCCCGACCCAGTCTGGGACGACCCGGTTCAGGTATACCTAGACCGACCAGTTGGGTATGTCCTGGCCCGTTGGGTGGGCCAGCCCGTTGGGTTTTTCCAGGCCCTCTGGACCCTACCCAGCAAGCCGTGAGGGGCCGTGGAGAGCCGAGAGGGCACGAACTGGCCGCGAGGGTGCAGACTGGCCGTGGGTCGGCATGAAGGCGATTCGGCCCGGAGGGCGCCGCGTGGGTGATTCAGCCAGGAGGGCACCGCAATGGCATAGGCTGGTTCGGTCGGGGCACCGCGAGGGGCACGGGAGGTCGGCTTGACCAAGGTGTCATGAAGGGCGGGGGAGGCCGGCTCGGCCGGGGCGCCACGAGGGCCGCGGGAGGCCGGATCAGCCGGGGCGCCGCGAGGGCCACGGGAGGCCGGCTCTACCGGGGTGCCCCGAGGGGCGCGGAAGGCCGGCTGGGTTGGGGCGCCGCGAGGGGCGCAGGAGGCCGGCTCAGCCGGGGCACCCCGAGGGGTGCGGGAGGCCAATGCTTGGTGCGAACTGGGTGGCTCGGAGGCTGGTGGCTGGCGTGGCCGATGGGTGCTGGGACGGTTTGGCCCGAAGGGCACCGTGAGGCCGGGGTGGCCGGGGCCGGTTCGACCAGCCGACAGTGCGGCCTGGCCCGGGGCGGCTCGGCCGGAAGTGCGGAGACCACAGGGGCAGTTCGGTTGGGGCGCCAGAGCATCGTGGGGGCGGCGCAGGTTGTGAAGGCCACGGGTGGCATTGTCATTGGCTTCTTCACCTTCATCATCTTCAACACCATTGTCGCCTTCCTCTGTTTCGAAGAACACTGTAAATAAACACAAGGTTTATGGAGAGGACATGCTGTGTTAGTTTGGCCCACACTCTCCGCATTAGAGCGGTAGCATGAGGTTCAGAAAGAAAATAAACAAGAACGAGCATGCAAGATATTTTCAATTCCAATAATCCCTTATTAATTTATATTTCCAACCCCGCAAGGAAAATGAGGGGAGAACATGGGAAGTGTTAATCAAATAATGAATAAACCCCTACATCGGGTTGATACGTCAATGGAGTCATGAAGAAGAAGATGGAGTTGTCGTCATTCGTCGCATCTGCCACACACCTCCAATTCTGAGCTCTTGCGTCGGTTCATTGATGACTATGAGAAGGGAAGATTGGTCGTCGAAGACATCCCATGTTGGTTCCCTCCACAAGATGCTTCTGAGGAAGAAGTCGAAGGAGGTCGTTCTTCGTCAGTGGAGCGTTCTTCTTCGGGAGAGCATTCTTCGTTGGGAGATGAAGTTCTTAGTTGGAGAACTTTATTTCTCCCAAGCTCTCTACTCTCCCAAATTCCACCAAAATTAAATAATAGCCTCCAAATAATAGATTAATTTGTTGTCATGATATTCAAAATGGTTGAATTTATTAAGGGAGAGTCAGCGCAATCAATTGGTGTGTTGGCAGAATTAATGTAGAGGAAGCTCAAGAAGCTCCTCCACATTAATGAGGGAGTTGAGAGGTTTTCCTCCCCCCCCCCCCCATTAAAGGGGGGTAGGGTGGTCCCTGCTCCCAAATTCAAATTGGGAGGTTTTGAGAACTCAGGTGGTCCCCACCACAATTAAACATGAAGAGGAGGTTTAGGCCTCGGGTGGTCCCTACCACCATAACCTTTCATGGGAGGTTAAGGTTTGGTGGTCCCCACCTCCAACTTCGACATGGGTGGTTATAATAGATAAAATAAAATAAAACATGTGTTTATTTTATTTTATTATTTCCACGAAAAACCCAAAAACTAACTCTCACCCTCAACCAACTTCCATCAAGGTGAAACTCTTCTTAAGTGAAAACTAGCGTTGCAAGTTCAACGGTGCTCTCAGATTTCAATTCCGAGTACCGGTTAAAAAGTTATAAAAACTCGTTTGTACATTTATTGAACATACCTAAACAAATTTTGAGAAATTGATTCCGGGCACTCCGGGCCTCGGAATCACACGTCGTCAATTTTCACGGACTCGTAAAATTCCCATTTAATTAAAAAAATACATGAAAATTATGGGTCTTTATAGAGAATATGGATCCTTACCACTATAATGTCTAAAAAATAGGATATTCTGAAACAAATGACTAGGGCTATTGGGTTTCGAAAACATAGTGGGTGACTAATCAATATAACATTTATTTATTTGTCTAAATTTTATCATATAAAGTACTAAAATTTTGTGCATCTTATTTTTTATAAACAACATTAAAATGAATTTAAACATATAATTGTGATCCATACTTGAGAAAGATAACATTCTCATCAGTGCAAATTTACAAGAATGACAAAGGCACTTACGTATTATACTTCTGCATGAAAGGAAATTGTTTGTGATGGAAGAACATTTTCCAATTTTTCATGGTAATGAGGCAAGTGATGAAGAGATATCTATCTATGAGAAACATCTGAATGATGCTATAGATGTTCAGTGCTTCATGCTATCATCCATGTCCAATGATATTTTGTATAAACATGAGGACATGGATGCATATAGCATGATGTCTCACATTTGGGATCTTTATCAAGAGATAGAGACACAAGAGAGGTAGGAGATCTCCAATGCTTTGTTTCCAACTAAGCTTGGAGATTCTATGCCAACTGGGCCTCATGTATTAAATCTTATTGGAAAAATTGAACACTTAGACAGCTTAGGGATTAAATTATCAAATGAGGTGCATAAAGGTCTCATAATTTCATCAGTTTCCAAGACCTTCTCCAGTTTTATTACTAATTACAATATTATCAATAATGAGAAGAGTATTTAGGAACTTATAACCTTGATTATATATGTCGATAAGGACATAGGGAATGATAAACTCATGGTCCTTGTGGTGAATAAAAAAAGGAAGAACATGGAAAAGGGGCCCAAGACCTATAAATAGTATAAATATCCTGAGCACTGTTCATCCAAAAAGAGGAAGATCTAGAGGCAAGACAAGGAAAAGGAAGCAGTATGTATTTCATGTGGTAAGTCAGTCCACCAGAAGAGGAACGACACCCAGAAGAAAGTGGAAGATAACGGTCCATTATTTATCAAGTGTAATATTTCAATGTATACACATTGTGTATTAAATACAACTTTTGGTGATCAAATATGTATTGAAATGTAGGAACCAAGTAGATTTGGGAAGATTTATAGAGGAGAGGTGGATCTGAGAGCTACCAATAGAGTGAGGCTGGCAACCCTATCCATTAGTGACTACCACATTTCATTTCCAATAGAAATGATTTTGGTTTTAAAAGATTCTTATTATGTACCTATGGTTACCAAGAACATAATTTTTTTATCATTACTATATATATATTGGTTTATTTTAAAATTTGGAAATAAAAGTTGTTTCTTTTATAAGGACTACATATTTTATGGTATGTAACATTTAAATAATGGTCTTTATGTATTAAATTTAAAAAAATATTATAAAATGATAATAAATCATGTTCACATGACACATATAACACTCAGCTATGGCATCACCCTCTTGGTCATATAAATGAGAAACATTTGAAAAAGACATGTCAAGATGGTTATTTCGACTCATATAAGATAAAACTACTTGAAATATGGCATACTTGTTTAAAAGAAAAAATGATCAAACTAACATTTGGTGGATAGGGTGAAAGGTCCATAGATCTTTTATGATTGGTACACACTGATGTGTATAGACCATTTCCAGTATAATCTAGAGGTAGTTATTTTTAATTTGTAAATTTTACTAATGAATTTAGTATATATGGATATATATACTTGATGAGGTATGAGTCTGATTCCTTTGAGAAATTTAAGAAATTCAAGAATAAAGTAGAGAATCATCTTGGTATGATGATAAAGAAGCTTCAATTGGATCAAGGTGGTGAATATCTTAACCCAGAGTTTATCAAAATATTATGGGATTTTTGGATTCTATCTCAACTAAATCCCCTTACACACCATAGTGGAATGGTGTTAGTGAATTGAGGAATCATACCTTGTTAGAAATGGTAAGTTTGATAATGATTCATGCAGATCTTCCATTACCCTTTTGGGGATATGCATTAAAAATTGTGTCATACACATTAAACTGAGTACCAACTAAAGATGAAAATTGAATTCCCTATAAGTTATAGAGTGGAACTTTTTTTTCATACACGTGTATGAGGTTGTGAGGCATTTGTTAAGATGTTCTCAGGAAAAAAACTAGCACCCCAGGGAATAAAGTTTATCTTTATAGGGTATCCTAAGGAAACAAAGGGATAATAAATATATAACCCCTTAGATAAGAAAGTGACTATCGCTAGATCGGTTATCTTTCTTGATAGGGAGAATATCATCAAAAGGGATATTGGTAGAAATATTGAATTTAATGAAGTTGATTCTCATGATATACAAGTGTTTGTATAAGAATAGATTTTGTAGGTCCCCATGGAAGAAGTAGTTCCTAAAAAACAGGTACTCCATAGGGGTGTAAGAGGGGTCAGAAAAACAGAGAGATATAGTTTTCTAGTCACCGAAGATGGTGACTCATTATTAGTTGACAATGATGAATCTCTCTCATACAAGGAGGTAGTAGATAGCTCAAAAGATAGAATATGGAAAGAGGCCATAAATTCTGAAATGGATTCTAGGTATCATAACCAAGTTTGGTTTATAGTTGATGCACCATTTGATGTAAATCTTGTTGGATGAAAATGGGTATTCAAGATGAAACTGGTACTTGAAGGAAAATTAAATACCAATAAAGCAAGGCTAGTGGAAAAAGGGTTTAAACAACATCAAGGAATTGAATATGATGAAACCTTTTCACCAGTTTCCATGTTTAAATCAATCAAAATTCTACTTGTTATAGCATCTTACCATGACTATGAGATTTGGAAGTTGGATGTTAAAACCGCATTCCTTAACGGGAACCTTCAGGAATATGTCTGTATGACACGACTATAAGGGTTTGTGACTCTAGGTGATGCAAAAATAATTTTTAATTTGCATATATCCATTTATGGATTGAAGAAATAATCTAGTTCAGGGAACATTTGATCTGGTGAATCAATAAATTAATTTGGTTTCATTAAGAATAAATGTGATTCATGTGTTTATAAGAGGTTTAGTGTGAATGTGGTTGTTATCTTAGTAGTATATGTTTATAAAATATTACTTATTGTAAATTACATACCAGTCTTAAAATATTTTAAGTATAGGTTAAATAAGTGTTTCTTCATGAAGGACTTAGGTGAAGTAGCCTACATTCTAGGGATAGAAATCATTCAGGATAGATTCAAGAGGATAATTGGACTAAGTAAAATTACATATGTTGACCAGATACTAAATAGACATAGTATGGAAAATCCAAGAGGGGATTGGTTACAGTGTCACATGGTTAACATATTTCCAAGAAAATGTGTCCTTAGACACAACATGAGAAAGATAGAATGAGTAAGATCTCATATGATTCAGTGATAGGATTAATCATGTATGACATGTTATGTACTAGACTTGATGTTGCCTATGCATTGATCATGGTAGGAATATATCAATATAATCTAGGAGAATAGCATTAGATTGGTGTTAAGGATATCCTAAAGTATCTAAGGATAACTAAGGATATGTTCCTAGTGTATAGAGGAGATGAATATCTGGTCATCATGTGTAATACTGATGCTATATTTAAGATAGATCATAATGATCTAAAGTCATAGTCATGATATGTTTTTTGTCTCAATGGAGGATTTTTGAGCTGGAAGAGTTTAAAGTAGCCATTTATTGTTGATTCTATAGTGGATTTTGAGTATATAGCAGCTTTTGATGCAACCAAGTAATCTATTTGGATTCATAAATTTGTTTAGTAGATTGATTTGGTACCTTATAGTAAAGACCCTATCACGTTGTATAGTGATAATACTATAGCAGTGGCTCATGAAAAAAAATCCAAGGTCACACAAATGAAAAAAAACACATACTTTGAAAATATCACCTCTTGGGGTATTTTTTTAAAGGGGTGGAGTTGTAGTGAGAACAGTATCCATGGAAGATAACAATGCATACTCCTTGACTAAATTCCTATCACATCATAAGCATGAGTTTCATGTGAGAGCTAGTGGACTAAAGGTTGTTAACAGTTGGCTCTAGTGCAAGTGGGAGTCTGTTAGAGTTGGTTCCCTAGAACCAAATTTTGTGTTCTTTATGATAACGTGTATTCATTTTTTTTGAATATTAATAAACTATTTATCACATCATGATTGTTTTTATGTGTAACATAGTATGTGATAATGTCCCAATAGTAGTTGTCGTACTAATAGTTCATAGTAGTTCCCCGCTATGATGAGAACCTAGAAGTGCTATGACACTATTCTTAAATATATGTTATATAGCTAGATGATATCATTTGAGGAACACAAATGATATAGGATATCAAGGGTGGAGACTCATAGTCCTTTGAGGAAAATTCTCATGGTGTGCTCCCTTGGTAATATCCAGTATGATATTATAAGAACGAGAACCACTAGTAGGAAATCCACTTTTATATGTGTCATTGGATGTTCTTATTTATAGAAATGTGCATTGGCCCTTATAATTTAATATTATTATTAGTGAGTATCATGAGTCATGTACTTTGATATATTGTAAAAAACCATGCTAATAGATGATCTCAGTGAAGTGGGATATATTGGGTGCATCATGATAATATTGAATTAATGAATAATTACAGAAAGGATTTTTACCTTCAGTTCTTTAACAGAAGTTGATATCTCAAGTCATTTTATGGAAATGATATAGCCTAAATAAATCCATGGACATGGTTTTTTATAGGCAAGTTCCATTTTTGGAAATTTATAGAAAGAGACATTGAGGACATAGGTTGATGGCACCGGCATGAAACCTACATGATTATGTATATTGTGATAAAAGTATTATATTACATGGTAAGTGTCTGTATGAGGTATTATGTCATTGTTCCATTTACTTATTTCTCTATTTGTTCCTTGGTGTGTTGTTAGACATTAACCTTGGACTTTAGGCTGCTTCTCCTAATGCCACTGAGAAATAGTCATAGAGGGTCACACACTAAGTGTATTCGGAATCTTAGTTAAAGAGTATACTATTATTTATTATTTAATATGTTGAATAAATATTATTTCCACACATGGTTTTATCATTATTAATGTTTTATTGATCATATTTATTCTGTTTCCAATTATTCAAGAGAATATAATGTGAGTGGAATATTTAACAAATATTTATTTTTTATATAGTGAATATGATATTTATTTAATTATTGGAGAATTATGTAATGATATTTATTTATTAAATAAAAATTCTTTATTAAAGGTCTGATAAATATTGTGGAGGAATGCTGGACTTAGTTCAATGGTCCGGTGAGAAATAATAAATATTAAAAATTATTTTATTAAATAATATTTAATTTAATTCGTAAGTTAAGTTCATGTTAGGAATTATTATTATTATTATTATTATTATTATTATTATTATTATTATTATTTGGCATGGGGTTATAAAGGGATTAAATAAATAATTGGTAACTTTTGTGATTATTTTATTTTAACCCTGTAAGTATATAAACCCAATTATATTATTTTCTCCAAGAGCTAATTCATTTGTGTTGGTTGTGCACAATGGTTTTGGAGAATCATCTCAAGACCTAGAGAGATCCCTTCTCCAAGAACACTCCCAAGAATGGAGAGCAATATTCCACCACCTCCCACTCTCGAGACAAGAGAGATTCGGGAGAACACTTTGCAATTGGTTCTCTAGGAGATCAAAGGTGGATGACACAAGCATTATGATCAGTTGTGCTAGCACCCAAATATTCCTACGGTGACGTTCATAGATTTTTAGAATATGTGTGGATAACCATTAGATGTAATATAATTTTATTCCTATAAAAAATGATGGAACAATAAAGATATATTATCATGTTCATCAACAAAGAATGAATTTCATCAAGGTAATTTTTTATTTAATTAAATTAATTATAAATAATATGTGATGATCCTCTCTCTTGGTTCCAAAATTATATCACTTTTTTATATTATTTGATTCAATTCTATAGATTATGATGTTTATAGTTGTGTTAATCTTGGATTTATCATCGATCATAGAAAAAAAGTAAAGTTGGGTACAATCCATCGCATGCTTCTGTTGTGCCCGGAACCTAATATATCTTTAACCATAATATTAAACCCTAATTTTTTCTCATCAAAAAAAGCCTAACATCCAATGTTATATAAACCCTTACTCTAATAAAAACTAAAATGGTATGGTTTCATACCCAGTGGGATATAGTTGATACCTGTCATATTACTCCATGGGTGGTTACACCACTTAGGTGAGACTCTTACCATCATCCCCAGTAGCATCCTTTTATTCATAAACCCCTTGACCAGAGAATCACACTTTGCCTAATGTTCACATGTAGGAGTTCCCAATGATTAGATTCACTACTTTCCTCTAATAAAAACTATAACTCCTTGTATCATAATCATATCATTATTACATCAATTATAATAAGGGTTACACTTTCTTATATTCTAATGATATTTTAGGTTTGTAGTTTTTTAAAATTGTCAAAATCATTACATTATATTGGTAACACTAATACACAATGTCCATTTTTCAACAAAAATATAATTCTTAAGATTTCATTCATGTTTCATTCAGGAAAAACTTACTTTATTTGGGGGGAATTTACTATATTCAAAGATATACTTTATAATAGTTTCTTATCATCCTTAGGCCCTATGAAAAACTTTTAAAAATATGGGATGAGAATAAAAATATTAATAATGGATATAAAAAATAATGGAAATGAATTAGTCTAGTGAAAAACTTGAAAATCCATGAGAATGTAGAAATTTTTTAAAATAAAACTTTGAGCACATAAATAAAACATATACACATTATCAAATCAATATTTTCTCAAATAAAACCCTTAAAACCCATTATAAATCTTATTAAAACCATTATGGAATAATTTATTTCATTAGAACTCAAAAAATATTTCTTTGAAAAAAATCCTTTCACCTTTAAAATTTATTAAACTTTCCATACCTCATGAAAATAAAATATTTCCATAAAACACTTTTCAAAAGTAGAATATGAATCTTAGATCATAATATTCATAACCCTTTTTCATTCATGTTTAACACATTTTTAAAACAACTAGATCTTATTTAATTTCCTTGGAGTAATCCATCTTGTTATCTCCCTCATTTTTCACCTATAAAGACTAATCATTACCCAATGCATTAGAGAGTTATATAGATGTCACCAATCTTCATGGGATATATCATGATCACATTTTATGATCAATAATTATATATTATTTTATCATGAAAAAACGTGTTTATGATTTCAATTTTTCAGAATAAAACCCTTAAAAAAACGCATTTGTTCCCATAAGAAATGAACTTTCCATTTTCACATAAAAATATGGAGAAATGTCCCTTATGTTTGAAAACTATTTAATTGAAATATTACTAGATTAATGGGAATAGAATATTCCATGAAAATATGAAAACATTTAGAGGAATAATTATAATTAATAATGGATATAAATGAAGTAAAATATGGTCAATCTATATAGGTTAAAAATATTCTTTTTCACTTTGGTAAAAGAAGGAAAAATGAACTGTAATGTAAATGCTAAAAAATTGATTTTTAAACATTTTTAAATAAATTAGAAACTAGTTAAAATTTACCTTTAACTATATTTTATGTATAAATAATAACATTCTTGAAAGATTTAAAATAACATGGACAAGTAGGATAAATAGTTTAAAATAACCCTTTAAAACAAGGTTTTAAAGAAAAATACCTTATGTCTAAACTAATTTTTAAATAAAATGAACATTGAAGAAGAAAACATGAAATAGATTTGAAACAAACATAAATTTTAGGAAATTAATGATAAAATACATCCATATCTAATTTTATACATCACACAAGATAAAATGTACAGTTAAAATGACATAAGTCTCAAAGAAAGGAAATTGAGATGAGAAATACCTTACCTTAAATCTCATCATGATTTATAGATTATATAAGTCTTGAATAATAAAATTATATTAGTTTTATAATTTTATAAGAAAAATTTTCTTTTTGATTACATAATCATTATTCATTTTATTTCATTTATTACCTTTTTCTTATTTAGTTACTAAATCAGTTCAGTTCATGTTAGTCGTTTTGAGGACGTTTGGTTCGTAATCCCAAAAAAAATTAACTAGGTTGACCATGGTCAAAGTGGTCATTATTAAATAATATAATTAATGTGAATAAATATAAAATTATAATTTTTATAAATTAAATATACTTTTAAAACTATCTGTGAAAATTAGTTAAGAAAAATTAATTATATCACTTCATGGATATGTCAGTCCGTATGTACGCATGAGTTATCTTTTCATTTTTCTACTGGGTGGAAAATAATTAAAGAAGAAAATATTTTAGCTTTATAGATTCATAAATATGTCATAAATTTCATTTTTATTCATTTCCATCCTTATTACTATCCATGTTAGGTGGTAATGAATAATGTATCACATAGCATCATGGAGGTCATAGTCCATACGTACACATGATCCACATTATCATTTTACAATGGCCAAAAAGGTAAGAAGGTAACTAATATCATTTTACAAAAAATCTTAACTATTTTATAAATATCATACATATTTATTTGATACATAATTATAACCATTTATATGAGATGGTTATGAAAAACAAAACACATCACTTCATGGAGGTGGTAGTCCACACGTACGCACGAACGATGATTTCACTTATCATTGGATGGAAAAGAAGATGATAAAGGGTTATATAATAAAAATAATAAAATAAAATTATATGTTAGATACTAATTTTATTATATCTTCATGATTATGATGTTTTTTATATATTTATAATAATAAATAAAATGAAATAACTCAATTACAAGTTATATCTCTTCTTTGAAAAACCACCTTTTTCATACACCTTAAGCCTTCAAGGATGGTCTTTAGTTCAGAACGGTGTATCTAGGTCATGTAGAGGAATGTTTGTGAATTATATTTTTAGGGATTCATTGAGTTAAATGGCTCAAAAATTGTGAGTAAGATAGGAAAGGTGGTTCTCTATTTATAAGTGTGGGGAGTAGAAATCTTGAAAATACATGACTATTAATATATAATATTTTTCTAAATCATGTAAAATGGATCCAAAGTGTTATTTATAAGAATATAAGGAGTAATAAATTTAAATAAATTCAACCAATCAAATTTAGATAATTTTATGTAATATTTTAACTTTATATATTAGTTTAACCCCTCATTACCCCATTTAAACCAATTTGTGGTAACAAATTTTTCAATATTTTAGATTCATAAAAGTAATTTTAAAAATTATAGGTTGTACATAAATGGAACATGAATTATAGGACTAATAATTTTCCATCCAATTTATTAAATATAGTATTTTTATAATTTTATGATGAATTAAAAATAATTTTTAAACATTAAATATTATTTAAATTCATTCTCATGACTATTCATTTATCTTGACTTTAAAGGAATAAATATCATAATGAAATTCGAATATAAACACTTTAACTATCACTAATATATTATATTTATCCAATAAATTCATGGAACTCCACAATTCATCCGAAAACATATTAATTTTAAATTTTTTAAATAATTTACTTCATTTTTCTACTACTTGCACAAGCACTGAATTGGCATTGTGTAAGAGTTCAAGGTAAAAAATAAAAAAATCACCATCATAAAAATAATATATTAATATTTAAATTAACGATTTATAACCATTCACTACTTCTTTTTATCACTATTAAAAAAATTATAAATATTTAAAAAATGACATTTTGTAATTATAATTTTATTAACATAAAAAGGGATTTCATAATCTTGTAAAGTATATCAAAAATAAATCATAATTGACCAAGGATAATGTATTGGTTGATAAAGACTCATCCATCCATTTGGGTATAATATTTTATAATCTTACGATGTTTTTTTAAAATAAATTAAATATTTTTACCCATTATCATGGTGAAAAAATTTTAACATGGTTACTTTTAATTTAAAAAAATTAAATGGAACTTATCACATAATTTTTGTAAGATTATTCTAAATTTCGAATCAATTTTATAAGATTAAATATCCATAACTAAAAGAAATTAATATTAATATAATTGTGAAAAATGAGATGAAAAACTATTTTTAGAAAAATACATGTTTAAGCATAAAAATAAACATATACCAAAATCAAATATAATATTGATTACTATGGAAGTGGTTAGATTATTATTAATCAAAGGGATCTTATTCTAATTTAAAACCAAATAAAAAATAAAATTGGTCTTTTAAATTATTTTATTTAAATAAATGAAATAAGAGATTTTTGAAAATCATCCTTTTTTAATATTCACTCAAAAATAAATATTTTTGGAAAAAATAAAAACAATTATCTCTAACACTAGTATAAAAATATGATTTTGCATCGAAATTTTAACATCATTTTTTTTTCAAAACTAACATCACAATGGACTTATAGATATTTTTAATATCACTTTATTTAAAAATGATGTTAAATATCTTACTAATTACCTTTTTGCATTGGTTTTTATTAAAAACTGTCACAAAAAAGTATTTAAAATTAATATTTTATGTTGGTTTTTCAAAAATCCAACATCAATTTTTTTTAAAAAAATACATATGATTTTGTAAAATCCACTAATGAAAAATATATATATAATATTTTAATGTTGGGTTTTATTCAAATCGATTTCAAATACCTTTTAAAAAATACCTACACGAGTTTTTTCATTCATCCACCATTCTTTTTATAGAAACCCTAATACATGTGGTGCTTGACTGTCAACTCTGCTTCATCTACCATGATCTTCTTCTTTTGATCTGATATTTTTCATTATTTTCATCATTTTTATTCTCTATTACATCCTCTCATATTTTCATTAGCTTCATTTGACCCATCAATCATTATTCTGTGAAGCACTAATATGTTTATCATGTGACTCTCAACCCTGCTTCATTATTTGCAATTTGATGTTTATCAATCACCACTTTGGATCTATCTATTTCATATTTGGAGTCTGAATCTCTATATTTTGTAAGTATAATATTTATTTTACATATTTTTCAATTATAAATTATTTCGGTTATAATTATTTTTAGATTATAAATGTCTTTATAATTATAAATTATTTATTATTATGGTATAATTTCTTTGGAATATAAATTCTTTCTATTTATAATTTTTTATATTTATAATTTTTTTAGTGTTAGTTTTTTATAGTAATCCTTATTTATAATTAGATGATGAATGATTAATATTATAACATTGAGTTGAATGTTTTGATATTAAATCATATCCAATGTAAGACACCATTTTTGGAGTAGTGTTACTCTAAAATGGTGTGTAAATAGTAAAACTTCTCTAGCATATTTTTCCACTTTTTACTCCAAAAATAATATTTTTTAAATATATTCCTTTATATTTTTTTATTTTTATATAAAATATTAAGTTAAAATTAATTTATTTTCATAAAAAAAATAGAATGTATCTTGTGATTTAATAATATTAATAATTAAATTAAGTACACAAACATATTTTTAGAAAGAATAAATTAAAAAAATTTGATTACATGATTTTAATAATTAAGTAAAAAATATGAAAATTTAAATAAATAATATTTACTTCTCATATATTAAAGTTAATTTCCACTATTTTGTTTGGTTTGTTATATTATGATTATTGTATATCATCATGTTGTATACTTTAATCAAGTATTTTTATTTCGTTCATTCATCTACTTTTAATCACTCGTATTTAAATATTCCAATGATATGTTTTGATTATTTTGTATAATTGTTTGTTTTAATAAAATAGTTATAAATAAACTGTTAATTGATTTTTTTTATTATATTTTTTATGTTTAAGATTTATCTATTTATATATATTTTTAAATGTTTATATTTTTAATATATTCATTTTTTATATTCTGATAAAAGGTAATTAGTGGATCATAATTAAATAAATCTATAAAGATCCATTGATGAATATGAAAAAGGAGCTGATGGTTTATTTCGATTTCCTAAACTAAATCCGCAAACAAAGATCTTATTTTCAATCCATGCATGATGTTTTTGAATATGATAAAGTTAAATTCCAAAGAAATCAAAAATCATTTGATTTACTATGGATTTATACATAATTATACACATTGGATATGGCATTGTGAAATAAAAGATAATTCAATAGCTAATGTTGATTAAAATATCCATCATTAGACATAGGATCATATTGAATAATTAATTCATGATGTAGACACTGAAACCATCAAAAAAAGAAAATTTTGAATGATTGTATGGACACTACTGGAAAATTTCCCTATACCCACGATTTTTTAGAAACCATGGGTATAGCCCACTGAAATTTCATATTACCCATGGTTTTGGAAAACCATGGGTATACATTTTCACAGCACCAATTATATACCCATGGTTAAGTAAACCGTGGGTATAGATAGTTTTATTCACATAAAACATACCCACAGTTCAATGAACCGTGGGTATATATAGTTTCACAATAGCATATATACCCACGGTTTAAAGAACCATGGGTATAAATGGTTTCCCCAGAAACAGCAACTGCCTACCTTGGTTTCACCTTGCTCCTGCAAACCATAATGCAAACCACTATGAAACAATGGAAAAGTTCTTATCATAAACAATGGAATCACTATGAAACCACACCCCGTCTCCCCTTGCACACCCCCACTCTCCCCTGGACAGAACCCCCTTGCAACCCCCCCCCCCTGGAAACCCCCTCCCCCTAGACACCCCCTCCCCCCATAGACACTCCCCATGACACCCTCCACCCTGTACACTCCCCCTGCAGCCCCTCCTTTCCCCCTTGTATAGACCCCCCCCAGCACACCCCTCCCCCCTTACACACCCCCCACTCTCCCCCTAGACCGAAACCCCTAGACACCCCCTAGACCCCCCCCCCCCCAACACCCCCCTAGACACCCCCCACTTGACACCCCTCTGGACACCCCCCCCCCCAGACACCCCCCCCCCCCCCCCACTGGACCCCCCATGGATACACCCCTGGACACCCCCCACTGTACCCCCTGGACAACCCCCACTAGACCCCCCAGGACACCCCCCACTGGACACCCCCTGGACACTCCCCTAGAAACCCCCCACTGGACACCCTCCCCTAGACACCCCATGTACACCCCCTCCCCCTGGACACCCCCCCCCCAGACACCCCCCCCCTAGACACCCCCTTTCCCCTAGACACCCCCCTCGACACCCCCCATTGGACCCCCCTTGGACACCCCCCTGTACACCTCCTCACACCCCCTCTCCCCCCCAGACACCCCCATGCATGCATATATGTCAAAACATGCATATTAAGAAAAAGCAAGAGTAAAAAGTAAATAGGAAAATTGTAAACTGAGAGAATGTATAAAATGTTTTTTCTAAAAAAATATAAAAGTACATGATTCAAAAGTGCATACTTGGGGATAAACTATCAAACCAAGATACAGAGCAATGTCTATAAGATCGAATATTTCACACTCAAGAGTAAGCTCGAAATCATCAATTCTGCAAGCATGGTGTATGCCAAGTCAATTTGATTAAAAACCCAACAAATGGTTACTAATGTCTTGTAAAGAAATTTTATAAAATAAAAATTTCCTACTGAATTGTATATTCATGTCAATCTCGGTTGCAAGTCGTGGAATAAAATCAATTACATCGACTATGTTTTGCCACTAGTTCTCTACATGGCATGCATCCCTATCCTGCAACCAATAAAAGTCATCAAAATCAACAAATTATTGAAAAAGAAAATCCATCTGGAAGACAAAACCAGGAATCCAAACTCTCTTTTTAGCTCTTTAAAATTCATATATTCACCCCCCCCCCCGACCCCCCCCCCCCCCTCCTGAACACCCCCCTTCCCAATGCACCCCCACACCCCCTTCCCTCTGCACATTGCCCCCCAGCCCCCTTAAACCACACCCCCCCCCCCGGACACCCCCCCTCCTGAACATCCCCTCCCCCTTCACCCCCACCCCCACCCCCCCAAATCCCCCCTCCTAGATAACCCATTTCCCCCTGCACCCCCTACCCCCCTCTCTGCCCCCTATACACTACCCCCCCCCATCCCCATTCACCCCCTCCCCCTCCTAGACATCCCCCCTCCCCCTACACCCCCACACCCCATGCCCCCCCCCCTCCTTTCCCTCCTGGACACCCCCCCCCCTTTTGGACACCCCCTCCCCCTGTACCCCCACACCCCATGCCCCCTTCACCCCCACTACCCCTTCCCCCTTCACCCCGACTGCCCCCCTCTCCACCTGCACCCCCACTCTAGTAGTGTTTGATAAAGAGTGAACCAATGCCATATTAGAATTACCTCCCTATGAAGAACAACTTTCCATCATAGGTACTGATTTCACACTACAAACAATAGCTACATGAGGTTGATATTCACCAACTGTCTTATTGAAATTCTTAGCAGCCAATGAAATACCGAAAAGGGATTTCCCCAAATTAGGGGAAGAGGATTGAGAAACCAAGTTTCATGGTTTGATCTTGGATTTCACTGAAGTGGAAGCTAGTATATTTGAGTTACCTTTCCGGTTCTTTGAAGAAATTATTGATTGATCTTGGAAGAAATTGGAATCCACCTCATCCTGCACATCATATTCCATTTTATCTTTACTATGCTCAGATGATTCTACAAGTTGTTCATAAGAGATGACCCTTGATATATCATCTTTAAAAGAAATTACCTTATAGGATGGATGATACTTCTCTACTATATAAGCCCATAAGATAGTATTTTTCACATTCTCTTGAATATGAAGAATAGGGGCCTAACCTCTTTATAGAGGAAAATAATTCAAGAACAGGATCATTCAATGGGGGGTATTTTTGCATACAAGGATTGATTGGTTAGATTTTTATAATATATATGAGGTATGAATGAGTTATGTTTGATTAAAGAGGCATGGTCTTTGTCAAAAATAATAAAATGAATATCTATTACATGAATATGCGTTGAAAATATATATATGAAGAGTGCATTTGAAGTGTTAAAATAAATAATAAGTATTGGAAGAGGACTGAGGGTGATGGTATGCATGGAAGAATTTCATAATGAAATGACATTCATGGTTTGGAGATATTGATATGTGTTTGGAGCATGGATGAAAGTTGATACAGGTTGGAAATTGGATGTGGATCACGTTCACTGGTTGAATTAAAGAGGTGTTTGATATATATAAAGCTGGAAAATATCTTAATATCTAAAATCTAGAACTAATTTAAAATACATGAATGTTGGAGAAATTTTTAACCGGTTTAGTAGGATAAGGTTACACAACATTTTAATGGCCTGCATAAATATTGTTGCATAGGGAGTCAAAAGCTTCAAGGAAGCTATTATAGAATGGGAACTATGGATATAGGTGTGGACAAGAAGTCTAACAGGCAGTGTTCATGAGGAATAACATAAACCATGTGAATAAAACTTTTTCATAGTTTATATGGTTTCATGAATCAAGTTTTAGGGTCTCATGCCTATGGTGTTTTGAATGAAGATTTTTTGTAATATATATTCCATAGTATTCAGAGTATTAAATGAAGAATACAGTGTTTTGATATATTAGATTTGATTTTAAGGAAATTTTTTAATGAATACTTAGTAGACCAGTTCTTAAATGAATATTTTTACATAAATATTAAAATTTCAAGATTCTCAAGAGTGTGAAAGGAGATTTTGAATGTAGATATTCATATATTTCAGTAGATCACATATTTGACTGTGGTGAAGTTTTTCACGCCTGTAAAACCATAGTATGAAGAATAAAAATAGGAAATTGTCTTTTATATGTGTTATGCGGCACTCCATTTGGTGTATTGGACAAGGGATTAATCACCCTGTTTCTGGTGATGATATGTTTGAAATTTGAAATTCTTACAAGGGTAATTTAGTTTTTTCCTCCACATTGACAAGTCAATCTAGAGAACCCAACTATCATGAGACATTTACCGATCCTTTCCAATTGAGTGGAATTACCTGGAAAAACAAAACTATGTGGGGTGTCTCTAAGAATGAATTAAATCTTCATAGAAGAACTGGTGGGAAGATTCACCATGTTCCGTACATTGTATCACAGAATGAAGGTAGCCTCAGACAACCTCAAATATTTCTTTTAGGGATATTGTTGTATTTAGGGTTGTGTGGCACTCCACTCAGGTTATGTGATATAGGAATAACTACATTTCCCTCAGTTTCAATCTACTAACAAGTCCTGATCCCTTCTATGATTTCAATGAAAGTTTTACTGGGAATACCAAACCAAACTATCTAGTGTATGATAGAGTATTTTTTGTGCCAAGGTATTTCTATATTTGCATTGGGATGGATTCTAATCATCAACTCCAACAATGTATAGTAGATCATGATCTTATATTACATTATCAAATTGGTTATGAATGTGAATTTCTATTTATTAGTCCCAACGCATTATCATTTCACCACCTTTTATACCCATAGCATTTTTAGAATCAATATATATCGCATAGTCTCCTATATCAGCTCATTATAAATTCCAATGACCTCGATCCTTATTCATGGAAATTTACAACTCATTCCTAGACATTATCAATTCCTACCTAATTATACTTGTTTCCTAGGCCTTCCCATGGTTTAGACATAGACTCCGGTATAGGAATATTAGGATGGAATAAGGTGGATGGACTATGCCCACGGGCGGGAACAAGTGTCTGTGCATCAAGGAATCACCACTCGGGAACGATTTCCCCCACAAACAATTAGTTAAAGCAACATCACAAAATAAATAAAATTTCTACATGACCCATCCATATGTCGGATGTCCAAACTGAAGGAAAGAGAAAATAAAAAGAAAAAACATAGTACAAAGGTAGAAAAAAATGAAACATACTAATTAATCCCTTTACTACCCTAATATCCCTCCCCTACAAAGAGACCCGCATAGCCGTCACTAGTGCCCTTTTGGCCCCATTCTTAGAATATAACTATCCTTCATCTGTAGAAATCATTAAAATGCCTAATTGGCTGATGCGATAAATAAAATAAAATAAAAACTACAGTAGAACATACCTATATTTTGTTACTATACAAGTCACTTCCCCAATATAAAAACTACAATTCCCCATGGGTCAAAACATGTTTCGGCAATCAAAGAGGAAACGGATTTTTTTTTTGTAAGGACTATTTAGAAGAAAACAATTCACATCATACCACTAAAATGAGATTATAGACATCTGCGGTAGAATAGCATACATGTCTAGCAGCATGAAGAATAAATTCCCTGAAATAAATATAAAAAATTTGATGAGTAAATAAGAAGATTAATACACTTCCTCTAGCAACCAATTAGTGGATGAATCACCATATAAAATCAAAAATTTCATTGAATATGTGGAATGTCAAAAAAACAACCTTAAGTACTCAATAAAATTAGTGACCAGTTTTTTCCTTTAAAGTCAAGTCTTCAATTCCAAAATATTACACCATTATTCTAAGGGTTGCTAGAAAAGATCTTGAAAATAATGTGGAAATAAATTTTTAGGTTTCTATGACCTTGAAAAAATATTCTCAGGAATCCATAATTGGTACCTAGTGTTGGTACTACTAATATGGCAGTGTCTTCCGGTTTGAAGTATAAATTTTCATTTATTGAAGGAGGTAAGTATTCTCATTATGAAGTAGCTTCTATTTCATTTTGAGGCATTACCCAGAATAATAGCCCCAAATTGTGTTGTTAATGTGATTAGGACTAAGACTATTCTATAAGGAAATTATAGAAAATTTGAAAATACATGGATAAAAAAATGGGAGTACAGGTGACATTGTGGACATGAAAGAACAAAATATGTGGCCTAAAGGCACAGACATTCAATAATTTCATTGATATTTATTGTGTGATTCTAAGTATTAATGACATCGTGAGAGTAATAATGAAGAAATAGGCCCTAGTAAAGGCCCAACCTTCCAAAAACCTCATGTTGAGAAGAAAGTGGAGGTTATTAATTAACAGTTTCTCCCTAACCAATGATTTAATTGATTTTTGAGGGTTTTTGGTTTTGGGACAAATTCAGAATGATTTTTTAGTGGAATGAGTTTCATAAAATTTCACCCAAAGGGGATAAATATTCATTTTTTTAACATTGGAACAGGAAATGAATAGGCAATGAACATACCAGTAAACAAGCTGAATTGTTGCTCACCCCGAATAAAATTTTCATGACCTCTATTATTGTCCTGAGACAATATCAATTCACAATAAGAGCAAGGGAATACATTCAATGAATTTAATTTAGAATAAAAAAATAAATATGAATAATAGTAAGTGAAATTAACTAGGGAAAATACAATCAAATTAAAATTACTAATCCCCAAAAGATATATAAATTCTCTAGTATAAAACTATAAGTAATGGATTTATAGTAAAAAATGAGCCTAGTTAAAATAACATGCTTCTCGATCACTTTGAAATTCATCTAAGTAGAAATTTTCATATTACACTATCTATTTGCAGTGATAAAGTGAGTAATATGAGAAATTAATTCTATGTTTCTTTTAATTCATAAGGAAAAGATACATGACCTTAAAATGAACTTAATACCACCCATTCAAACTAGATTGAAATGTATCATCATTAATTCATTAATCCAAGAATTAATGATTAAACATTGTCTCTAATTCAAACTAATGATAACCTATAATACAAGAGAAATCCACTAAATAATCTACCAATGTTCCATGGATAATGATTAATGAACCTTAAGAATTTTCAAGAATCATGAACTATTTCATTCAACACTACTTAAACCCCAAAAATGAATCACATCATAATAATCCAATCACGACACAACATTTTTGCACAATATTTCTTTACATAAAGGTTTATTAGCCTGAAATTTGACAAATAATGATAAAGTAAGTGAGGTAGGATTGTTATGCAATGGTTGGACCTCCAGTGGAATAGAATTTCATATGGTTGGAAACACATCCACCCACAAGATCATGAAAAGAAAGGAACCCACAGGATCATGAAAAGGAATACTCCAATATATCCATTTCATCGTATACATAATAGAAACTATATATATTGTTAAATATAGACTCAATATAATTTTCATAAATATAGGGACATATGATCAATACTGCATAGTAGGAGGGGTCCCCAGAATAGTGTTCTAGTATCTGTGTCTCTTCTTACTAGTAATGAACAGATTATCATGAAATAATAATAAAAAGGTCCATGTAAGAAGCCATAATTACATAAATTAATAACATAGAAACCCCAAAACCATTTTTTAATAGATACCAAATATCATGAATCAAGCACTCTGAACCACCCTTCAAGGAGATCATCTTTCCTAGAAAGACTAGGAACTCAAAACTATCTTATAACAAGTGATATAGTAACCTATCTCCATACTTATCAATTATGTGTCTTAAGGTCACAATGTAAACCCAAATCCTGGCCAACATTATGGACACATATCCATGGTAAGTTATCTTTCAAAAACATTAGAGACCACCCTTAGTCTCAAAAATCAATCAAAATCATTTTATAAGTCATCCTTCATTATTGACATAACCCTTAAGAATAATTACTCTCATTTCTATACTTGATGCCCCCTAGTAAAGACACACAATGGTGACTACCAAGTAAATCTACCCTCGATGTATTCTCACCCATAAATACACAAGACCACATAGGTCCTTATATAGTAATATCATTCTATGCTCATAATTAATCGCTCATGAAGAACTTATTTTTTCAAGAACGCTCATCTTAAACCACCCCATAACTCATATGGATCACTACTCTTCATGAGGATAAAAATCCTCAAATTATAACATACAATTTCTCCTTAGTCTTAACTTGTCAGCAGACACCCTTAATGGGTCTATATTTTAATTTTTGATAATTCCCTTACATGGAATTAATCATTGGAAACCTCTAAACCCAAGGCTCATCATGTGTAGAATATATGTCATGGTTCTAATAAGTCATACCCATTCAAGTTATTGGATCATTTTTCCTTCCATCATACCCACTTACACAGTGTACACAATTATACATCACATGGAAACACATATAAAATGAGATAAACTTCTAGTTACCAACTACCTTATGACCATAGGGTTTTTCCCATCTTTTATTATAGTATGGTTTATCATTGTTCACTTAAAATCAAAGAAATGAAAAAATAACACAAATTAAGAATTTATGGAAAATCACTAAGAAGAATATAGGGAAACCAATAATAAAACATTACATGTTATAAACATTACTCAGAGAAAAGCACTACCATAGATGGTTCACCAATTGTAAAGTGGTCTAGGAAAAACAATTTGAGAATATAAGGTAGAAGAGGGGATAATGAAATGTGACTCCTTAAAACATGTAGAACATTGAGGGATAAAGTATAGGGGAGAAATTTTATAAAATTTATCATGGAATGAACAAAATTCCCCTATATTAATTAGGGGGTTAGGGGAACCACTAGGATTCTGGTGGCCCTTGTTGGAGTTATAGTAGACCACTGGATCTCCAATTCTAACCATTGGGATCTCAAAGGTTGGTGTTTGACCCATTTGATAGATTTTGAAACTCATGTGGACTCTACCCATGGTTTTGATGGCTTATTCTAAAGAAAACATACAGGGTTTTAATTTCCCAACATCCAAAACTTTGATTCAAGTATTTTCCATTGGTCTCTTTAGCTAAGAAACATCAATTTTAACACTCCAAAACATCTTAATTATCCTTCTCCTAAATCCATATTTGAAATTTGAAAACCACTTGAGCTCTACTCCATCTATATTTTACACTTTCACCAACTCCACTAACACACGACATGGTAGGTCATTGAAAAATTTATAGTATAATTTTGGAAACTATGGTTTTTAAGTTAATAACCTTACCTCTGGACCAAAAAAGAGGAATTAAAAGGTATTTAACATTAATCACTCTTTATTTTAATGTTGTGTTATTTGATAATTTTATTTTTCATTCAAATAAAATGTATTTGTTAAAGTAGACAAAATATTTATTCTATGCTATGGAATACCATAAACGCACTCACTTTTCGTAAAGAAGTATTTTTTTGTTTCAAGTGTGTGTTTATCCCCTTGAAATAAAATCCATAGGTCATCAATATAAAATAGGTGAAATGGTGTAAGTAAGTACCTTGAAGCCCTGGTAGGTGTAACAATTAAAATTTCAGTATCCTTTCACAAGAATCTTCTTAGGTAATCTTCTTTAAGTCCAAATAACAATGTAAATAGGGGTTCACCATGACTTACACCCCTTTATCATTTAAAATACCCCATTGGGGATCCATTATTAGGCATAAAAAATATGGTATTATTTTAAGTTACAACATCCAATTTACTATAATATTTTGAAAAGCTCTAAGAATATATAAAAAAAATCCCAATGAATGGTATCAAAATATTTAGAAATTTTACACTTTAAAGTTAAATTTATTTTCATGTATTTATTTTGAATAATATTATTACATTTATAAGCAGTAAAAATCAATATTTAATTTTTCTTTTAGTAATGACCCCATATTGATTATATGATATCATTTTAAAGACAAGGTACCCCAATCATAAAATCATTATCTTCAATGTCATAACAGTAATTATAATGATCAATGTATTCTTTGAAATTGCATAGATAACTTAGATCCCTTCCTTTTAAATGCAAGTGATCATAATTGTAATCAAATTCTTAAATTTTCAGAAACTATATCATTCACTAAGAATATTTCAAGAAAAAATCTGTGATATATGGTTAAACAAATGAAATGAATAGGGATTAAATAATCTTCAAACCTGGATTTTAGTACCTTTAAAAGTTATCCACCTTTTGGAACCCTAGATTTGAGATGGATCCACTCCTTACATACAATTTAATGCACTCGGTGATCAGATATCTTTTTTGAAACCTTGGGTCGTGGATCTGGTGGGGACGTTGTCGGAGGAGAGGGAGTCGAGTGGGGAGAGGGGGGATATCACCGAAGGAGAGGGAGATGAGACGGGCTGGGGGTAGGGAGGAACAGGCCGATATGTTGAGGCGGAGGTGGAGCCGGAGGCTTGGACTTTGAGGCGGAGGCGGAGGCAGAGTCTGGGACATTGAGACGGAGGCAGAGGTTCGGACATTGAGATGGAGGTGGAGGCCTAGATGTTGAGGCTAAGGCGGAGGCTAGGAGTTCAAGGTAAGGTAGGGGAGAAGAGGTCTGAGAGTCAGAGGTTAGGGAGGGAAGGAAAGGGTTCATGTGGGAGAGCTCGATGTAAATGTGAAATACAGAGGGGAAGACTGATGATATTGTGAAATTGGGACATTTTATACCCTCAGTTTTCACAAAATTGTGGGTATAAATATTAATATATCACTTATACCCATGGTTTTTCTAAACTGTGGGTATAGCTTCATGGGGATAGACCTATTTTCTAGTAGTGGGAGATTCTGAGAAACTACTATTATTAGGTTATAGTAAATTTATAGTTTTATCAATAGTTCATATATTAATTAACTTTAAATAAGGAAATTGGTGGAGTGATAAAAGTTTCAATGAATTGCTTGAAATTTTAAAAGAGATTCTTATATAAGGAAATGGGCTTATAGAATCCAATTATTATGAAAATAAAATATTTTTCCCCATGGGATTGGGGTATAAAAAACACATCCCTTATCCATTGATTTAGTGTTGTATATAAAGGAATATGAATTTTTATTAAAATGTATAAGATGTGGGGAATCATGATATAATATTAATGGAAAATTCAACTCTGATTAATTCACAGGTACCCGAACTAAACCTATTAATAATGAAATTTTCTATATTTTAATAATTCCTCATTTGAAGCATCTATATAAAACTTCAAATGATAAAAAAAGTTTAACATAATATAAAGATGATCACATCTATGATGGAATCTTATTTCACCCTAGTGATTCACTATAGAAGAAGATATTTGATAAAAATCATTATTTCGGAAGTGAGGATTGAAATCTCATAATAGTACTATGCACATATGGAATGAATCCATATTGGATAATCAATAGAAAACATAGTTCATAGCCTATTTTATTGGTATTTGATAACTTTTCCCCCTATATATTTATGGAGAAAAAATATATTATGATGAGGTTGATGATTTTTGGACCAAAACATCCACAAAACGATATTGATGTGAATCTTTCACCATGGATTGATGATTTGAAGTTTATATAGGAGATGGGTGTTATAATTTTTTATGTATGCCAGAAAGAGTATTTTCTTTTGTGCATTATGATAATGTTCACTTTAAATTACTTTCATGAAAATGGAAACTTATCTGGATAGAGTGTTAATGGACATAAATCTTGTCTAATTTCTGAAAAAGATACTTCATATAATCACTTATAGAATAGTAGAAAGACGATGTAAATGGGATAGAAAATATTTTTTTTTGAATGGAGTATCCTTATGATAAATTGAAAAGGCAATTTAATGATTTACATGAATATAATCACCCCCCAGAACCATTTTAATTTGAATAATATTACAACAAGATGAAAAATATTAATTTAAAATTTTAAAAGGAAATGATTTTTTGGTTATCATAAAAAATATCTGGAAGAAACAATATATATTATTTGAGCTACCATATTGGATATTTTTAGTGATAAAACATGACATTGATGTTATTCATGTTGATAAAAAAATATGTGATATTTTGATTGGAAATTTTGTAGACATAAAAGGAAAGAAAAAGGATGGATTGATTTCTATATAGAACTTAATATCCATGGGAATACATTTATAGTTAACTCCCACTATGAAAGGAAATAGAAAACATATTTACCTCCATCTTATAACACATTAGGAAAGACATAGAAGATGAATTTTTTTCAATGTTTTCATGGAATTAAAATACCTAGGATATTCGTTAAATGTGAATAATTTGGTTTCATTAAAAGGTTTTTTAATTAATTATGAAATCTCATGTCTATCATGTATTGATGCAACATCAAATACCAGTTACACTATATGGTGCATTATCAATAAATTTCAGAATGAATACCATTAGGTTATGTTATTTTTTCCAATCCATTTGTAGATAAATTGTTGATCCAAATTTGTTATGTGTGTCATAGAAAAAAGTGGTCCTCATAAGTTTTAAACTAGAAATGTATCTCCCACCAACATTTTTTGATATAATGATTGATCTAGTAATTCATTTTTTATGAGATATAATAATGTGTAGTCCTATTTATTTAAATTGGATATATCCTTTTGAAATATATATGAAAATATTGAAGGGGTATATTAAAAATCCTCATTGATCATAGGCCTCTATTATTTAAAAATATGATTTATTTGTATGAGTGGATCACATTAGTCTCCCTGTATCTCTACATTTGAAAATTGATAGTGAAGGTAGAGGGATTCATGGCTTAAAGGTAAAGTTAATTCCATGTGATGAATTGATTCAAGCACATTTATCTAATTTTAACAATACAGGTGAGTTTCAACCATACATATCATCACATATTTCTGGATTAAAGGTATGGTATAAAAAATGAAAATTGGTTGATGATTGAGCATAAAAAGATATTTTTTCATGGTTTAATGAGAAATTAAATACAGATTTATCTGTATCAGAAACATTTAAATGGTTGGAAGGTGGACCATATCTTAATGTAATGACATGGTCTAGTTTTTATATTAATGGTTACAAATTTTACATAAAAATGAGAAATAAAAGAGTACCATTCAAAATATTGGGGAAATGGTCATCGTTGAAGTACTACATTTCTCAAGTGAAAAAGTTGAAAACCCAATTTTTGTTTCAATGACATATTTTAGAGTTTTTAAGGATATATGGGTAATTAATTATACTAAAATTAAAGTAACAATGTTTAATTGTAACAAGTTTGATAGTAACATCGGTTTCAAAAATGATGATTATGTATTTACACTCATTTATTTGAAAAGATTTAGTTTTAATGAAGAACTATCAAACCCATCAGATGGTTAGTTGAAAGTAATCACCATTAAAATTAATTTTGTTATCCTAAAAACCCATCAGATGGTTAGTGGTCCATCAGTTTTTAAGGGAAAATAATTTATTTAGGTGATGAGGATATTATGGAATTATTTGAGGTTTCTTCATCTATTATATGATTTCTGGATTATAATAATGACTATAATCTAGACATATTTCATATTGTATAAAATCATCATGTTAAAGGGATATGAGAAAACATTATGTTACTCTCCTAATTATTCAAGGAAATACTTATATTTTATTTCATTTTTGAAATTTACAAATCTAAAAACCCAATTTTTTTAATTTAGATGTTTAAATCTATATATATTTATTATTTATAAGATTTTTTATATTAAATTTTATATTCAATAGTTCTCGTTAAACATTTTTTGTTTGAAAAACCCAACTTACATCATTATGTTTTGGTTAAATTTACATATATAAAAACATTTTTTTGTAACCATGATAATTAAATTTATAAATTTTGATCATTTAAATCATTTTTAAATTAATGTTTATATTTATTAGTTTAAGTTAAAAAAAATTTAGTTAAGAATCATGACATTTTTTTTGAAACATGCACATGTGTAGAAATATTTTTATTCTTACATATTTTTATTCTCATTATTTTTAGATATTCAATTTTCTAATAATATGAACATATAAATAATATTATAACATTCATCTATTTAAATTATAGACAATGAGGTGGTGTAAATTTTACTAAGGAATATTTTTATCATATTAGTAAATATTCAATAATTATATTATTTAAAGAAATCAAGCCTTCAATTTTTCAAATATTATTTACAAGACTACTGGTGAGGCTCCTATGGTGGAGTCTTCTTCTTATTCTCTAGAGAACGTGATTCCTAGAGTTGGTAGATATTGGATTTCATGTTTATTGAAACTTTCACTTGCTCATGGATATTAGAGGATGCATATTAATTTTAATGATTATAATAACCCAACTGGGCCAAATAAAATGTTTATTAGAAGTTATATCTTTTAATAGATCCATTATAGGTTTAACATTTTATATCTTTATTGGAAGTTCCTCTAAAGTAATAGAAAAGAGAATTTGTGGGAGTCCTTAATAGTAAAATATCTCAATTGATTTATTTTTATCTCATTCTTCAAATATTATATATTTTATATGACTTATATTAAATGTATTTAATTATAGATAAAATTCAACTTTTAGGAAATAAAACAAATTAAGAAAAGTTATATATCTTTAGTGGAGGTTCGATGTAGATATTTTAAAAAAAATGACAAAAAAATTATGTTTTGGGGAAGTTACAGAATGAAAACCCATGCCTCAAGTATGAGTATTTAGATAAATAGGCATGGACTAAATTTTTTCCAATCAAAATGATGAATAAATTATGGTATTATAATTATTTTATACTATAAAATTTCCTTTATATTTCCCGATTAATTATTTTTTTATTTTTATGTAATAGTCCTCTAGGAGTTCTCCCTAAGAGATCCAGTTTTAGAATGTATACACTCAAAATTTTTCATGTGTGTGATATCATTTACTATAGGAGAGAATGATTTTAGATCAATCTAGTAGTGGCTTATAAGAGGTCTAGTTTGGTCCTCCATCTCCCTACACTTTCCATAAAAATTGAAAAAGAGAAAGAATGAAAAAAAAATTATAGATCAATATAAATAAGTAAGTTACAAAATTATAAGAAATCAATTTTTATTTTCCTTGAATGTTTTTATTCTTTAAATTAATATCACTAATATACCATTTTAATACATCATTTAAAGATGACCTTCAAGAGAAAACGATGCATGGGGATTTTATCCTTAAGGGTATGATGGAAATTCTAGATATTATTTTAGGAAATCCGGAACACCCCAGTTGCGTAAGAGGATATGAGGTGGCTATCAATATTAGGAAAGTTTTTGGTTTTTAAAGAAATATTCCAAGGGAAATAAAAATATATTCCTTAAAATATGGGATGGAATACCTAAAACAATCCACGGTAAATCATATTAAATCAGTTGTGCAGGATATTTTTGAACAAATGACAAGAATATCATAGCCTTCATACAGAAGGGAATAGGGGTTATAACTTTATTTCTTCAAGGGTTACACAAGATATTTCCCTCATCTCTTTTTATAACACTGGTTCTATTCACTATGGATGTGTTGATCTTATTTTTGGGGATTATTTTGGGTTACACTACTAAAGATGCCCTTGAACTCCCAGGTTCCCCTTGTCCTCATCCCCTCTCCCCCTCTTTAATAAAATTATTATATTTTGTGTGGGTGATATCCTATGAAACCTTCCTACTCAAATCTTCCACCTCCTCTTTTATACTTGACCTTATACTATGAGTTACATATTGGAGTTCCCCATGTACATATTATAGCATAAGAGATCATATATGTGTTCGGGGATTCTATAAATCACCAGCCTATGTAGTTGGGTCAGTTAAGAGTAATGTTACATGATATAATTGATCCAAATTCTCTAGTGTAACTTCCATAGATGAGGTTACCAGAGTTAGAGATTATGCGAGTTAATTTTTACTCTAGTCGGTTAGCCCTCTTTTCACCTGACATACGAGGTATATATTTTTATTTAAATATAATTTATATTTCATTGGAAATTTCTTATAATTTTTTCTTATATTTAATTTATATATGAGTATCTAAAATCAAAATAATTAATACAAAATAAACAAAAGGTTCAAGAACTGACAACTTTGGATACTTCTTAAATGTTTTATGTGCCAAAAATATTCTCCCATATTTCATATTTATTGGATAACAATTATAAGTTCCTGATGGATTTTGATATATGTGAATGAGACTATGCATTTAGAATATTCAAAAAAATCATGAATAATGTTATTTTTTATGTGTTCATTGTACCTATGTTGAACTTATTTTCCATGTAAGTAAATTTATATTTCAGTTTTTTATTTTTAAAATAAATATGACTTGAAGTGAATTAATTTACTACTTATTTAATTAGGTATCTGGACACACTTTTCATTCAAAATTAGTTCACTACTATTTATTGTTTTATGGATCCATAATACATCTCAATGGTTATTTAATATCTGAAAGATGATGTTAGAGTTACCTATATATTTGATAGATTAGAAAATATAGATATTGGGTGTTAGTTTTATCCATTCCTTGATGGGTAAGAAGACTAAGTGATAGATCTGGTACTATTAATATTTTTTTATGTATTTAAATTAATATAACCACAAAAATATATCCTTTTATTCGAAATTTTTTGAACTTTGAATTTTGAATTATTTTGAGATAAGATGTTAAAATTACACAATTCTTGAATTTTAACATTTTTTATCACTTTAGTAATTTAAGTATAACTTTTATAATAAAAATCAAATTATTGAAATTATTTTTTTATAAGAACCTTTTTCAGGTGGGCTTCAACATCTCCAAATAGAAAAGGAGATGAATCAACCCTTTGGAGACCAAAAAAATCATTCAAATTGGAAATCCATTTTTCAGAAATAATTGGAATACATTCATTAAATCATACATAAATTATCCAAAAGGTGTCTAATTTAGGTTATTCTGCATTTAAAATATATAAACTATATCTATGGTGAATACCAAGGTTAAATTATCTCATCAATGCATCTTTTGAATGCACCATGTTAAAGGAATCTAAATAGTCACTTTGGATAAAAAGTGTTTTTAGTATTTTGTCTATATCATTCTCAAAACATGTTAAAAAGAGATCAAATTTTTTAGGGGTGAGATAAATTGCATGTGAATAATATTGTAAAGATAACATAGATATATTTTTACTATAATATGTCCAAATTTGAGAAAACTTTCTAGATACAAAAACTAGACATAACATTTTCCACCTCCTTTTCCTATTTATTCTCATCTCAAATTCATTTCAAAGGATAGTTAGATTTATAAATGGGGATATTCCAAAGAAGATATTCTGGAGAATAGGAACTATATTAAAGATAATATATCCATGATGTTCTAAACTCTAGTTGGTGGTGTAATGTAAATATCTAAGGACTCTTCTATTTTGAGTTTTTGATTCTCTTCGTTTTCATTTTTATTTCTTTGGAAACTATTTTTATTGAATGATTATGGTCATTTTATTTCTTGAATTCACTTTATTATAAATTAATATGTAATTTTTTCAACTTATTAGTGTAATTTTTTTATTCTCATTGATTAAATTTCTTTGACCAGGTCTTGCCTTTGAGCACGATGAGTTTAGTCTATTTTGGTTTCTTAGAGGTTTTACGGTAATTAGATCACTTTGATAAGGAGATCAACAACCATATCTTAGGTATGAATATGATTTATATGTAATTTAGGTGTATTCATTAAGGTATTGATATATATGCTGATAAATATAATTGGATAATTCATTTAGATAATGATAAAGAGAGTGTCTGAAGATCAATGTTTTCCCACCACCCCCTTCTTTATATTTTTTCTGTCTATATTGCTTTTGATTTAAAATATCTAATTTATATTTTTATTCATAATCTAATAATAAATATTTAAACATTTTTTATCTCATTTTAAATCTCTAATATTATTTTTAACACTAAATTTAACAAAATAAAATCAACAATGTGACGGTTTGACAGCTTAGTCTGCAACCTCCTCATGAAACAACCCTGTGGTCACCATTGTACTGTATTTCTAAAGAGGAAATTATTTATTATAACAACATGAATAAAACCCACACAATCAATTTTGTTTCATTATCATAGAGTCTACCTCAGTTTTTTTTAATTTATAGTATTTTAACCACAAAGTCGTAATATTTATAAAATAGAAAAATAGATTTTCATAGTGAATAATCCTACACCTAGCTTAATTATTAACAATTTTATAAGTCTAGAAATAATAAACTTTTAAAATATCAATTATAAGAAAATTATTTTACAATATAAGAAACTTATTTCAAGATATAACAAAATAATTTGGTGATTCAAAAAAAATATTAAATAATTTAGAAAATAAATGGAAATTATTTCCAATTATTTAAAAGAATTAAAATAATTAAAAGATCAAAAATCTATTGATGAAATGGGAAATCTTTTTCCACCCACTCTTTATATTTCATAACCTTTTTTGGGTGAGTTTAAAAAAATTGAACTCTATTATTTTAAATTTAAATTAATAAATTATCTTTGATTCACCAATTGATGTGTATTTTGGAAATCAAATGTATTTGGAAAATTATTGACCTAACTTTTTTTAAAATCAAATTCCATGTGAAGTTCTATTTTTTAAAGATACAAAATCCAAACCCTTTATTAGACTTTGGCTAAAGATAATGAAACAATTTATCAATTCATTTTTTAAAAGAATTTGGAGGAACCTAAGTTGTTTCCTACTAAAATTGATAATTGTGAACCATCTAAATTTTTAAATTATGAAACTTATTTCAAAACATTTTCTGATAATCAAGGAGCTTATACCAATAAAATTATTTCCAAAATTTAAAATAATGAAATTTCATGTGAAAAAAGGAGCTAGAGCTTTAGAAAAGATAAGGAGAAGTGTTAAATTTTGATCCATTTTTTCCATTTTATTTTTGATAACAAATTGATAATTATTTCTCCCAATTCAAATTATTGCCTATTTTTTGAGTTGACTAATTTTTTAGATAAAGAGGTTTTCAAGGATAAAATCAAATAAAAAATGGTCATCCTAATTAAATATTACATTGTTACACATGAGAATGGTGGTATAAAGATACTTCTCAAAGAAAAAACCATTTTTGTTTCTAAACCTCAAGATAAACCACATCTTGGAATTGAATTTTAAAAACCAGAATAAGTTATTTATGAGGATAAAGTATTTGGAAGTTTCTTTTATATTTTTTCCCTCTTACACTACTTTATTTTAACATCATAATCATAGAGAGGAATCTGAGTAAATCTGATTTTGGGAGCTTCTACAAGTTCTGTGAGTTGAAGAAAACTCGAGAAAAACCATTTTTATGGTTTATAAGGAAGAAACCACACCAACATTCAGATTGGGGATGATTATATAGAACATCCTAACTAGTGGTATTGAAATAATATCACTTGTTTAGGGGTTAATACCAAGGATATTTTACCATATCTTTATTTTATTTTTTATTTTTTTTTTCTTTCAAAAAAAATTTGATGCTTTGTTTTTTTGTGTAGGTTTCCAAGTTACAGATTTTAGGAGGGTAGATCAAGGCTATTAATTATCAATAAAACCATGTTTTATCTTTCCTCTACACTTTTTTAATGTCTTTTCTAATTTATTTTAACTTCCCAATATGAACTGCTATACATAAAGTAGAAAATTTACAAAATAAGTGTATGGGGTAACATCCTTGGTTAGATTTAGGATTTTGTGTGTTTCTTTTCAAATTTTGTGTGTTTTGTGTAAAATTTATTAAAAAAACTTATAAAATTGAAAATAATATCCTTTTTGAATTAAAATTTGTTATCAATGAAAAGATAAAACTTTAATCATGGAAATAAACTTAAATGATTGTTGAAATCTATTGTGTTACAAATTCAAAATTGTGTAAATTCATGAAAAGACCATTGAATTCTAAATTCCATTCCATGAATGTTATCCAATTTTAAAAATAAATTTCCAATGAGGATTCTAAACCATTTCTTTCATATTATTCATAATAAACTCGCTTATTGAGTAAACCAAATAATTCTTTTTTTACCATAATTTTCCATTTTTTATTGAAAACCTAAGAGATTTAAGGACATTTTGTTCTAAATGATTGAGATATTTTTTATGATCGAAATTACGTTTTCATTTGAATCATTTTTATTCTACCCTTATCTATAAATTTAACATATTTTATCCCTTAGTATCCATGAACTACCTGTTTGGTTAGCCACATTACAAGATAATTTTCCCTTTCCAACCTCCTTTGGAAGTGACAATGAATGATCTATCTGAACATAAGTACGGGCGAACTATTTTGTGGTGTAATTCATTATGTGGTTATACTTTGGGTGGAAAATAAAATTATGAAGATATGTTCTTGATATAGAAAATTTTATTCTGCCAAAAAAATTTCCTTTCTAGAGCTTTCAAGGAAAACGGATTTGTACCTTTCTGAAGCTTCCAAAGAAAAAAGGTATACCTATCTAGAGTTTTAAAAAGAAAAAATGAAGCTAAATGTCATTTTTATATGAAAATAATTATTTTTTAGGATTTATATGATATTTTAAAAGATTATTTTAGATGGATTTCCTACTAAACAGAGTGAGGAGGAGACCATACATGAGTGGAAATGTGAATCATGAAACTTTTCTTCAAAAAAACCAATAAAAAAATGTATGCCCCATACTTTTTTACATTTGAAACCTAGAAAACCCAAAACAACATAATAACCCTTTCTAATTCCTCATAATAGATAAAATAATTTAACTCAATTGTGTGGATGACAGTCGTGCAGGGCGTCGTTAGTTCCTTATGGTGCTATGAAAAAATAAAATTTATAAAACTGAGACAATCCGAACTCAAAGTGTATTATTTATCTAGTCTGAGTGTCGAACCCACAAGGATAGATTCTATGTATTAAATTAATTTTGAAAACTAAAATTTAAAATATTTAATTTATTTTGAGAAGAGGGAAATAATAGCAGGATTGATCGGGGTTTGAATCAAGATGGGAGGTCATGCCAGGTTTAGTGGTTTTCTAGTTCGTGTGATAAGTATTCAATTGATATGAATTTATTCAGGTTTAGTGTCATAATTGGGTCGACAAGTATCCTTTTCCGTGGTATCATTCTCTAATCATTTGATTGAACCTTTGGAATGGCCATCTACTTAGTGTAATCACAGAACTAGTTGACCCAAAACCTTGTTAAAACATAATTAGCCTATGACGAATAATATTCATACACAAAATATATTAATTAATTTATGCAATACAATAAAACTTTTCAAATCGAACATAATGTTCATAAAATAAAAAAATAATATGACTTGTAATTGATATAAAAAGTTTTCATCAATCTGAAACATGAATAAAATAATGAAAACAATTCCTAAGCACACTTCCCCCTACATATCACATCACTCAGTACTAGAGAGACTACTCTCTCATGGAGGAGGCAATCATCTTGGATACCTGAGGAATAAAGGAGGCGAAGAATGGATCTAGATCGTCACTTATTTTTCCTCTAGTGCTTCTTTGCCTTCGTTGTTTCCAGGGTATCTTGGAAGGGCTGTTTAGGCTGGTATTTATAGGATTTTCCAGTCAAAACCCGTAGCCCACGTCACTTTATTTTTTTCACACATCGACCCCTACACAACATTTACTTGAGTTACATGAAATGTACCTCAGATATAATTTTTCCTCCATCACATTGAATCCATGAAAATCTCTGGTTTGACTGTCATCATGTCGTGTACTGGTTTCTCACGATTTGTACTTGGATTCCAAGTTGTGTATGCTCATCATGACTTGTACCATATAGATTCAATTTACTTGAAATGGTCACAACATGTACTAGTGGTACACGACGTGTAATGAATTTTTCTTCATTTTTAAACTTCTCTTATTTCTCCAAAAATATGGTGTTGCACTAATTCACTTCACTTGCAGTGTAATGGGTCATTCGGCTCATTTTTTCGTCCACTTTTCATTCCTTCTTCATAAATCTATCATTTCCTGCCACAAAAATATAAAACAAGTAAATAAATTCCAATGTCGGAAAGATCATTTAATAAATTACAAAATAATCACATTAAAACATATTAAAATATATACATGAAATACCCGTATCAGTGGAGTTTTAAAAAAAAACAATCCTATAGTGACACCTGCATTTATTTGGATGAGAAAAACATTGTTCAAAATAAAATCCTTTTGCTGGGAGGGTAAAATATGATGTAGGAATCCTTGTTCACGTAATAATGAAATAAATGGTAATAGAATGAATGTACATAATGGATAATTTATAATTTAATATATTTAATAGGTGTTATAAGTTTGGTTCCTTGATTTTAAGATTTTTAATTTCATTGACTTGTGTTTTGAATTTTCATTGGAAATTTATTTGAAGTGCTCACTTGTTTGGAAGTCCAAGTTTCAAGTGTTAGAGAATTGATAGATCTAGTATTTTAAATATTTTTATTTTAATTTAAATGAATATATCCCCAGTAACATATCCGTTTATATTTAATTGCATCACTTTTTGAATTTTAAAGTGGTTGGAACCAAATTGTTAAAATGTCCGAATTCTGGAATTTTAACAGTTTTTTATCACTTCAGTATTTTGGGTATAAGTTTTATAAATATGATAACAATTTTGAAATTATTTTTTATAAGAACCCCTTCCATTTATTATTCAACTTCTTCAACTAGGTAAAGATCTAAATCAACCATTTGGATTCCCAAAAAATCATTCAAATAGGATAATCATTTTTCATATAGAATTGATACACATTTATTAAATAAGACATAACATGGCCTACTGTTTTATATTAGGGATGATTAAACTTTGAAAATATATAGGACTTTAATTTTTATCTCTATATTAAATTCCAAGGTTAAATTCTCTCATTAATTCAGTATTGGAATGCATCGAATTCGTGGAAGTTGAACTGTCACTTCATTTAGAAAAATGTTTTTAAATTATTTATGGTATAACTTTCTCACCACATATCAAAAGGAGATCAAAGTTTTTATTGGGATATAAATTGTGTTATAAAAACGTTTATGAAGGCACATCATCAAGTTTCATCCTAGAAGAGGTCCAAATTCAAGTAAGTTTTTGGGATACAGAAACTATACAAAACATTTTACACCCCATTTTCCTATTTATTCACATATCTACTTCATTATAAAGGATGGTCAAATTTATGGAGGGGAATATTATAGAGAATATATTATGTATAATAGTTGTTCCATTTAATATAATCAATCCATAAAGCGCTAATCTCTAGGTGGTGGTGGGCATTAAATATCTGATGACTCTTCTCATTTGAGTTTATGTTTTTCTTTATTTTCCTTTGTATTTCTCTAGACACTATTTTTATTGAATAAAGAGGGTAATTTAATTTATTTAACTAAATTTATTATAAATTATTATGGACCTTTTTTCAATTTATTAATGTAAATTATTTATTCTCATTGTTTAAATTTCTTCTGTGTGGTCTTGCCTTTGAGCATGATTAGTTTATTCTGTTTCGGTTTATCATAGGTCTTATGGTAATCATATCACTTTGATAGAGGAATCAAAACCCATATTTAAGGTCTCAATATGGTTTTTAGGTAATTTATGTGTATACATTGAGGTATTAACATAAACTTTAGGAAATATAATGGGATAATTCATTTAGAAAATGATAATACGAGTGTCTAAAGATCGAAGTTTGTCTATTGCTTCCTTATTTAGTTTTTTTTTCAGTTCAGTGTTCTTCTGATTTATAATATCTAACATATATTTTTAATCATAATTATATTTTATTTAGTTCATATTTTTTATCTCATTTTAAATCCACACTTTTAGTTTTATCATTAACTTTAACAAAAAAAATATCGAAGGGACACTTTGATTTTTTAGTATAAACTTCCTCACGAGACAACATCATGGTCACCACTAAACTACATTTCGAAAGGGGAAATTATTGATTGGTTTAACATGATTGAAACCTCTATAATCAATTTTCCCCGTTTTTAGGGATGTTTCCTATGTTTTTTTATTTATTTTTTAATTTCTATAATTTAACCACTAAGTTAGAATCTTTAAAAAAATTAATAGTGACTACTCCTATGCCTGGATTAATTGTCAATAATTTTAAGAGTCTAGTAATGAATAATTTTTAAAATATTAATTCCAATAAAATTATTTCCTAATCAAATAAATTAGTTTCATGATCTAAAAAAATAATTAAGTGATTTAAAAAAATATTCAATAAGTAATCCAACAAATAGAAATTATTTCCAATGATTTAAAAGAGTTGAATGAATTAAAATCTCAAAAAGATATTTAATTAATAGAAAATCTTGTCCCAACCACTTTTTATATTGAGGAACATTTTTGGGGTGATTTGAAAAATGATTTGGAATATCCTTTTTCAAATTTAATGGAATAAATTATCATGGATTCACCAATTTATGTGTCTTTAGGAAATCTAGTTTCTTCGAAACATTATTGGGATAGATTTGTTGAAAACGAAATTCCATGTAAATAGCTATATTTGAAGAAGAAAAATCAAAAACATTATATAAAAATTTGTAAAAATAGAATAAAAGACTTGATCAATTCATTTTTGAAGAAAATTTGGAGGAACCTAAGTCATTACCTACTAAAATTGATGAGTGTGAACTATATGATTTTGGAGATGATGAAACCAATTTCAAAATATATTTTGATAGTCCAGAATATGATCTTAAGAAAAAAATTTCAAAGATTTAAAATAAATAAATTTCTTGTGAAATGGTGTAGGGGCTTGACCAAACATAGGTTGATGTTTTGAATTTTGATCCACTTTTCTAGTATATTTAGACAATAGATTGTTAATTGTTTCTCCCTATATAGATTTAGTGATCATTTATTTTGATTGAACTAATTTTTTTGATAAATATGAGGTCGAGGATGAAATTGAGGGAAGAATGATTTTCACAATTCAATAGTACACTAGTACGCATGAGGATAGTGGTACCAAGCAACTTTTCAAAGAAAAAATAAATTTTGAATCTAAACCTGAAGATAAACCACATCTTATAATTGAATTTCAATAACTAGTTGTGGTTGTTCATGAGGATAAAGTATTGTAAATTTTCCCTTATATTTTTTTCCCATGATCCACCACTTCATTACAACATTAAACTCGTAGAGGGGAATCTGAAGAAATTTGATTTTGGGAGCTTCTACATGTTTTGTGAGCTGAATAATGCTGGAAAAAATATTATTTTGATGGTTCATGAAAAAGAAACCACACCCACCTTTGTATTGGTGATGATCAGCTGGAACTTACTAACTAGGGTTAGTGAAATCATAAAACCCATTTTGGGGGATCATACCGATTCTCTTTTCCCATTTCTTTATTTTTTTTATTTTTCATTCATCGCTTTCAATAAACATTTTGATTCTTTCTTTTTGTTTTTTCTTGAAGTTATCCAATTTCATCTTTTAGGAGGCCATCTAAAGTTAGTTTATGCTCAATAAAACCAAGTTTTATCTTTCCTCTCTACTTATTTTTTATCATGTCTTATAATATTTATTTTCAATTCAAAATATGAACAGTTATACATAATGAGTAAGTTGTACAAAATAAGTGTGGGGGCAGAACACCCTTTGTTTAATTTAGCATTGTGTGTGTTTATTTTCAATTTTTTTATTTTATATCAAATTTATTAAAAAAACTTGCGTCATTCAAATTAATATCTTTATAAATTAAAAATTATTGTTAATGAAAATATCCAACTTGATTCATGGAACTAAACTTAAATGATTACTGAAATTTGTTGTGTTTCAGATTCAAAATTCAGTAAATTCATGAAAGGACCATTGAATTCTAAATTTTATTCCTTGAATGTTGTACAAATTTTAAAATTACATTTCTTTGAGGATTTTGTTCCATTTTTTGAATATTTTTCTCAATGACTTCACTTCTTGAGTGAACCAAATAATGTTTTTTTACTTGAACTTTGTAATATTTAAGGAAGTTGTGTTTAAAATGATCGAGGTAATTAGTTTGTAATTAAAAAAAACCAATTTTATGAGGAATAATTTTTTTATGTCCTTACTTATAAATTTAACCTTTTTGGAACTTAGTATCCATGAACTACATGTTAGTTTAGCCACATTACAATCTGATTTTCCTTTTCTAACCTGATTTGGAAGTGAAAATGTAAGAACTAGTTAAACTTGAGTATAGGGGGACTAGCTTATGGTGTGGTATAGTATGTGGTGCTTGTTTGGATGGAAAATAAAATTTTGAGTATATTTTATTGATTTTGATAATGTTATTATACCAAAATCTATTCCTTTCTAGAGATTTCAAGGAAAATGGATCTATGTCTTTCTGGAGATTCAAAAGAAAGAATGTTTTGGTTATTTGGAGCTTTTAAGATAAAAAAAGAATAAGAGAAAAATAATTTTTATAGTGAAATATTTATGGTGTGGGATGTACATGAGATTTTGAACGATTATTATATTTGAATTTATTACTTAGTAGAGTGTGGAGGAGACTATACTTGATTGAGATTTATAATCATTCAAGTTTTCTTCCAAAAAGAGTCAAATCATCTCTTTCTACCTTATAATTTTTGACATTTGAAACTCACTAAACCTCAAAATTCAGAACAAACAATTCTTTATCCTCATGATTTATACAATTATTTAACTTAATTCATTGTATATTTATAAATTTTTCAGTACTATGGTGAAACTTACATTTTTTTGGATGAGAAAAAATTTGTTCAAAATCGAAATCTTTTGTTGAGAGGGAAAAGGTGAGATAGGTATCCTTTTGCATGGAATAATGAAATAAATAGTAATTTAATTAATTAAAATAATGTATAATTTGTAAATTAAGTTATTTTAGAGGAATGAAAATTCTGGTGCCTTGATTTTAAACTTGTGAATTTCATTGATATTTGATTTGAATTTTCATTGAAAATTTATTTTGGGTGCTCAATTATCTAGAAGTCCAAGTGTCAATTATGTGGTAATTGATAGATTTGGTATTTTCAATAATTTTTATCTATATATCAATGAATATATCCCCACAAATATATCATTTTATGTGAAATCGCGTCATTTTTTGAATTTTCAAGTGTTTTGAGCTAAATTGTTAAAATTACCTAATTTTGGAATTTAAAAACATATCACTTTAATATTTTGGGTGTAACTTTTATAAAAATGAACCAATTGTTAAAATTAATTTTTATAGGGACCCTTTACATGTGGGATTAAGATTATTAAACTAGACTAAGAGATTAAACAAGAATTTGGAGGCTCAAAAGAATCATTAAAATTGGAAAATTATTTTTCAGACAGAATTGAAATTCCTTCATTAAATAATGCATAACATAGCCTATGGGTGTAAATATTAGCCGATTCCACCTAAAATAGAGATATTACTTAAATTTTAATCTCTATAATGAATACCAAGGCTAAATTCTCTCATTTATGTAGTATTATAATTCACTAAATTTAAGGAAGTCAAAAATTCACTTCATTCCTAAAAAACATTCCAGCATTTCAAGTATAAAATTCTCCGCACATGTCAAAATAAGATAACGTCTTATAGGGGAAATATAATGTATGTTCAAAAAAAATTATTATGGAACCTAATCAATATTATACCTATAATAGGTCCAAATTTGAGAAAACTTTCTAGATACAAAAACCAGACAGAACATTTTCCACCCCCTTTTACTATTTATTCTAATCTCAACTTCATATCAAAGGATGTTTGGATTTATGGAGGGGATATTTAGGAGAATATGTTATATTGAATAGGATTTACAATGAATATAATATATCTATTAAGGGATAAACTCTAGGTTTTGGTGGGTAGTGAATATTTTAGGAATCTTATATTTTGAGTTTGGGTTTTTCTTTATTTTTCCTTATATTTATCTAGAAACTATTTTTCTTGAATGAAATGGTTTTTTTCTTTCTTTAATTCACTTTATTATAAATTATTATGGAATTGTTTTCAACTTATTAAATTAAAATGGTTATTCTCATTGTTTAAATTTTTTTGAGGTCTCTCCTTTGAGCATAATGAATTTAATCTATTTTGGGTTCTCGGAGGTCTTTGGGTAATCATATAACTTTGATAATGGAATCAACACCCATATTTTAGGTCTCAAGATGATTTTTAGGTAATATAGGATTATAAATTAAGATCTTTATGTATACACTGATTTATATAATTGGATAATTCATTTAAAAAATGATAAAGGGGGTGTCCAAAGATCGAACTTTTTCCACCACTGCCTTCTTTAGTTTGTTTTCTTCAATCCATATGGCTTCTAATTTCTAATCTCTAACTCATATTTGTATTCATAATATTATTTTCTATATTTCAAATTTTTTTATCTAATTTTAAATCCCCACTTTTATTTTTAACACTAACTTTAACAAAATAAAATTAAAAAAGGGACGGTTTGACAACTAGTATGCAACATCCTCATAAGACAGCCATGTGGTCACCACTGTACTGCTTTTTTTAAGAGGAAATTATCGATTGGGGTAACATGACTGAAGCCCCTGGTATCACTAATATAATTAAGAACTAATATTCATTATAATTTCATTAATTTTGAATCTTTTATAATTGATTATTCATTGGTTGGTATATTTATTCTCCCTACATGAATGCACATTTTATTGGTTTTCCTCTTTATTAGGTAGAGTTCAAAACAAATTTAGTAAATTATTAAAAAGTTAAGTTTTATTATTTTTTATAAGTTATTTAATCTTAATTATACTTTTTATACATGGTTTTTTAGTTTATATAAAAAAATATAGGTAATGGAAAAATTCTAACAATGATCACTTATTGATAAAGGATCCAAATAAAATTAAATATGTGAAATTAAAGGTAAATGATTTTTATATTAGCTAATATACATTTTCTATTATATATATATATATATATATATATATTGGTTTTTATTTCTTTGTTAATGTTTCATAACCATAGTGTCATTATTAAAAATGAAATGTGGAATCTGGTTATTATGTATTAAGATTCATATTAGATATCATCACGACATGAAGAATGATTTATTTTAATAAGGTTGGTTATATTAATTATTTTAGGTTTTATATCAAAATATTCAATTTTTTAATCTTATAACATTCATTGATATTGTACCTTTTCAATGATTTTTCATTATATATGGATAAAGACATTTCCCACCTTTTAATTTTATTTAAAAACTATTTTATAGGTATGGTTAATTTTTAGATTGAGTATCATGTATGTCTATTTTAATTAAAGTTTAAAAATAAGTATTTAGGAAATTTTTGTCTCGTTTAAGTTGGTTTTTTTTGTACTAGGAAAACTTTTCACAAGTTCTTGAAGGATTTATTTTTTTATTTTTATTTTTAAATAAAACTTTCCATGTTGGTTTTTTATAAATAGACATGAAATATGAAATATAGGGGCTTTCTACATCAGTTTTTACCTAAAACTAATGTTAAAATCACCTTTCTAAATCAGTTTTATGGAAAAAAACATGGAAGGTTTTATAATTTCTTATTTATTTTTTTTAATTCCTCATCAGTTACACCATAAAACCGAAATTTAAGTATCACTTCAATTATCTTTTTATTTAAAATTTCTACATCATTTTTCAAAAAATTATTTTGACACTATTATTTTTAACAATACATATATCAACATTGGTTAAAACCTGACATTAAAAATAAAATAAAAGATGATGTTAAATTATGCTTTTCTATAATTTTAAGCTACTTTTAACATGATAATTTCAAAAATTATGTATATTTTTCAAATATTATTTCTAAAACTGTTATAAATTAATTATAATATTCATGCACAAAATTATATAAAACCATTTTTGAAGAAAATTTATTTCTAAAGAATAAAATGAATTTATTATCACTCATTGCCTAATAACCACAATTAAATGAATGTTAATTCATTCAATTGGATATATAATCTACTTATTTCATTAAAATCATTTATAAATAATGACTAATTTCATATATTAAAATAAAAATACATTTCATGCATAAAAAATGTTTTATGAAAAATATCTCTTTCACATTTAAAATATTTTTTCTTCATTTACAAGCAATTTATAATCAATGTATGGTTGATTATTTATTTTATTAAGAAAAAAGTTTTATATATATTTCATAATATGATTATTCCTATTTATACCCGCCAAACCAACGACTGGGTCATAATGTTTATATTTGTGTAATAATATTTCTATAGTATATTGTCGTTCTTTTAAGATAGGTTTTGTGTATACCACATACTATCGAATATATTATTTAAAGAAAATAAATCTTAAAATATTAAGGTTTTATAATCCTCTCCCTGATCTAAAATCATCATTTAGTGAATCTAATAAATATTATATTTATTAATGAATAATGTGGTAATATTTATTTATTAAATAAATAATCATTATTCAAGGAGGTAAATATCGAGGAGGATAGAAAAACTGAGTTTAATAGTCTAGATGAAAATGATATATTAAATATCATTTGAATAAATAGTAATTTATTTATTTATAAAATGATATTTATTTATCTATACATATGTGTATTTCAAAAAAAATAATATTTATTTTATTATTCAATATGGGGTTTTCTAAGGAGTAAGGAATTGGATAAGGGCCTATGTGAAATTACCAACCCTGACCAAACTCTATAAATACCTTGTTATGTCACTTTCTATGGTGATCCACTTGTTGTGAACAACAATATTAAAGATAATTCTATCAAACCATAGAGAGAGACATCTCAAGAATACGCTCAAAAAAGTGAGTGTTAATCTTCCTCCAACCTCTCAATCCTTCTAAATAACATTAAGAATCCTTCATCCATGAAGATATTTTTTACTGTGATCAACGACAAATAATGAAAGTAACCAGAATCAACTATTCTATAACCCGAAAATTCTATATAGATTTTTAAAGATTTTGGTGTATGTGTTGATCACTGTTAGAAGAATTCTACCCTTGGATCCTACAATATAATGAAGGCAAGATAAAATTGGTCCATCACATCATCAAAGAAGAAAGAATCACAAGATAAGGTAATTCAATCTATCTATAAATTAATTATAAATTTTATGTGACAAGTTTTCCTTCATTTTTCTAGAATTATTATGGAAATTAATCTTTGAATTAATTATTTTTTCATGAAATTATTAATCATGTAAATCCTGAAATGTTCATTTATTATGAAGAAGATATGATATTTTTATGCCCAATAAGTGATTTTTCTGCATCTAGAAACTACACCCATGTAATGGTTAATTTTTTAAATGATAAATTTTGATGTATTTTTAGAAATTTCAGTGATAGAAATATAGGATTTCCTAAATTTATGAAATTTAATCAAAATAGTGATTGTATTAGGTATTTTTGGAAGTGAAAATTTTGTATTTGGTGATGGTAATAAGGGTATAAAATCTTCTGTTGATATTTTTTGGATATTTTTCGTCAATTTTTTTAGTGGTAGAAACAAGTGACCATTGAGTGCTAAGTAGTCATGCCTATGAACCTATCCCTATTGGGTTACCACTAAGTATCTTGTGGTAATCCATGACATACCCAATAGTGTTCTTCTTATATTTTTTTAATGAGAGGGGAACTTTATTCTTTTCCTTTCAACTTTTATTATACCAAAATCTTCACCCCTAGCCCTCATTTTTCTCCAACTGACAAAACACACTATATGAACTCCCTCTTTCTTTCTTCTACTCTTTCTCTATACATCTTGATCCCAGTATGTTTTGTGGATTCGTATCTCAATAGAGAAATGTTAATCATCCTATATCCTTATCTTCTCTACCCTATATATTTTTATTTTATTTTTCGGAAAGGGTATTACATATTTTCATTTTTCATTTCACAATGGAATGGTGAACTCGCTTATTTTGTATGGAATTATTTATATTTTTCTGAAATGAAGGTTGTATGGATTGTTTTTTCCCACTCATTTTTTCTATTCAATGTAGATAAGGTGTTATATATTCAATGTATTTCATGATTTTAGGGGGAAATTAAATGTTTACAGTTTAGAATTATATAGGGATTTTGGTCAATATAATATTGAATAGATTTTAAGAGTTATTCACAGGGTTTCTCTTTAGGCTTAGTTATTCTAAAATTGTATCAATTTATTAATTGGTATTATTTACTTATTATTTTTATTTTAATGGATATTTGGTGTTATGGGTGGTTCTTGGGGTATGTTGAACTCATAGAAGGATATTAAGGTAGGTGGTTTCAACCCTCCATCTTGTTTTCTGGTAATTCCTATGACATGACTACTAACAATCTTATAAGCAATTAATAAAGTTTAAACATTTTTTTAGAAATATAAATGTGTTTATTTTTTATAATATTTTTATATATCAAATTAGATGGTTTTAAAACTATTTTATATGAAACTATATGATTATTTATATTCAGTATTTCTTTCTTTTAAACCATGAATTAAAATCAATTATGAGTTACTTTTAAAAAATAACATTTTATTCTAATTCACTTGATTGTTTTTTGATTATAATGTTAGTATTTGTTAATGATCAATTTAATTAAATATTTTTCTTCATGGTTATACTTTCCGTTTCATTAGTATATTTTAATGTATTTTTTATATAATATTAGAGGTAGGAGTTAGTAGAGTCTATTTTTAAGGCATGAATTATTTACATTATATGTATAGTATTTGTGTCATACGTTGGGTTCATTAATCTTGTTTAATTGTTTTATAATTACAAATTACATGATCTTTAAGTTTGATCATATGTTCATTAATTTTTTATATGTTTTCATTTATTGGGTTTTATATTTATAAATGTTTTAAAATTACAAATGGTTTTCAAATTGAAAAAGGGAAGTTGTTTCTACATATTCATGTTATGCTGGTCATCTTTGCTTTGATAAAGTGGTATAATAGTTCTCATTCCTTGGAAATTGTATCAAGAAATGAAGGAAATATTTGGTTCATACTAATTCTTTATTAAGGCATTATAGTATAAGTGAATCAAGTTTTTAACATTATTGTTTACACAGTATGTTTATACCTTATTCAATAATTCCCTCTAGAGTCTTTTATTTTGGTTTATAAACATAATCACTTATTTCCACTATAACCTGAATGAATTACAAGTTAATTATCTATACATAACCTTGGTTATGTGGATATATTGGGGATTAGGTAAGGGTTTTGTTTGATCATGATATAAGGATTTATTGGGTATTCAACTTATATGGGATTTAAACTTAATTAAATTTTATAAATACTAGGTTCATTCATTTTCATAATTCATTAAAAAAAGAATTAGTTTTATATGTAAACATTAAACTTGAAATTTGATTATTTTGAAATTAAAACTTCTTTGAAACTAAATTTGTACCATATTTTAATAAGAAACACATTTCCACCAAAATATATATGTATATCTAAATCTATAGAAAAAATTTAATGTGTATAAATTTAATTTCTTTTAAATATGATTAAAATATGTATATATTATCTCTAAATGAACATTTTTATTTAATTAATGTATTTTATAAAATAAAATTTTAAATATATAACATTTATTTAGATAAATAACTTCACCTTTTTCCATTAGTATGTTTTAATTGGTGATTATGCCAAACTTTATACCTTTTTGGGTTGTTATGGGTATGAATTTCTTACATCCAATTCCATGTTTAATAATTTACATTATTTACTATTAATACACATTAGTTGATAACTATACCATATCTAGGTCCATTTTTTTCTAGTTTTTAGTATGTTTGACTTTCTAATATGTTATAATTTATCCATGTATTAGTTTATAATTTATATCATTTTTAAATATATCATTTATTTATATCATTCTAAGATGATGGAAAATTTTGAACAAGAAACCCATATACAACTTTTTTATATTGAGAATATGATTATTATTCTTATATATATATATTGTAGATGATAGAACGTGATATATATTTTTATAATATATTTCATATGAAGATAAAATTATATGGGAATGAATATTTCCCTGACTTAGTATACACTTTACCCTATCCTGAATACACCGAATATAAGATTTCCCTAACTTGGTATACACTATTAATTTTCCCTAGGTTGGGTATTTCTCTATAACATTGTTATATTAATTATTCTCTAACTTTGATCAAATATAAATTCATGTATTCTCTAGTATGGACCCTCCTAGTATATGGAGTTATTTTTTATAGTTGATCATCATGTGAAAGCTATTATTCATTTTGATGAGCCTTAGTTAATAGATCTACCCCTGATAGGGGTGAATCAATGGTATAGGATTTTTCAATTTCTTTTAGAAATAAACTTTTGTGACTTTTAATTTCATGATCTACTCCTCTTTAATCTCTTCCTCTCTCATATACAACTGAAGTGAAAAATATTAAAAGATGCAAATAGATTTTTACATGGATCAACTTTAATGAGGAAACCTACTCCTTGTTGTGCCCAATTTTTCATTGAGATGTATATTATATCACTATTTAAATATTTAGTGATTATAAGTTATTAAAAACAACTCACAATGTTTGGGTAGGAATCATCCACTTCCCAATTCAATTATCATTCACTTCGTAATTTCTATGGGGAGTTATTTATGTTAGAACCACAAGCCTTTATGAAGTTACTCTTCTCTTGGAATGAATAAGATCATCAGTGTATGTTAGGATGTCTCTATATATGAGAATAATATCATCTTCTTTGAAACCAATATTTCAACTACCATATAAATATCAAAAAAATAGCACGCATGTCATCCTTACTCTTCAAGATTTCATATTAAACAAACTATTCATGAGAGAATGAACATAAACCTATAACTTATTCCTTCTCAAAAAAATGCAAAAAGTTTACCAACATTGACACATATAATGAATTCAATATTAATCCCTATTCAACTTCCTCTTCTTCCTCACTCTTAAATACAATGGTTTTATAAATCTATAAAGTATTGACTTCTCAATTATTAAATAGTGATTAAAATTCTTTCTTATTATTTTTAAATATATATTTTTACTAAAGATAATAAATAAAATAATTTTTTTTATTTGAATATAGAACCATCCTTGATTTCTAGTTGGGTGATCTTTCTTGTTCTCTTTTATTAAAATTGTTCAATAGTTTCCTGATAATATTCTAACTTTAACCATGATAATTAATTTCAAATATTTCAATTTTAAATTAACAAAAATAAATCAATCCATCATATCCTCATTTCATCCCCCATAAATATTTACTTGAATCGTAGACTTGACCAATATCCTATAATATTTTGAGATTTGAAGTCCAAATAAGCATCATCATATTTTAATGTCTATTGTGTTTTCCTAACTGATGACCCTTATGAATTTTCTAGTATCTCATAATAGTAAAATAACTCTTAAAGTTTTCTCTATAAATCTTAGTATTTGATGATTTTTTACTTCATATTTCTTTTCATAATAATAAATGACACTTATGGAATCACAATGACCCTTAAAAAAAGTTTGGATGACAGTTATGAACTCTTAGTGAATCTTATAGTATTCTTGATCATCCTAATAGAGTTAAAAATAAATAGTATAGAATCTGGATGAATTTAATTGAGTCAACATGCCTTTTTCACTTCTTCATTCTCAAAATGAAATGGCTCTTATAAAGATTCTAGATGACTATTATAAGATCATCATAATTTTTCCAATTCTTCAAATTCAACATTCTTAAATCCCATAATAGTACTCCATCATCCTCAAAATAATCTTAAAATATATCCAAAAAGTTAATTCTAACTCAAAAACATCCTAAAATACCTTCAAATGTTTCAAATGTTTCATAATTATGGTTGGAAATAAAGAAAACATACTATATCAATTCCAATGGGTTATTCAATACCCCCTTTGTATTCATTTTTGACCTTAAAAAATCACTCTAAGAAACATAAAATCATATCCTTTCTAATGGAGAAATATCTTTAACTATATCACTAGATAAATTAGTACTTTTTAGAGAATTACAACCCTTAGTGAAAAGAAATTTTTATCCATGTTTCTTGGATGCTCCTCCCCTTAATCCAAACACTCATTCAACTCTTTCTCCAATTTGTTATATAGAAAAAATTATAAATTTGGAATATAAAAGGTATAAATTTTTGTTCTTTTTGTCCCCCTTTGATAAAATAATTTAAATCATATTGGCCGGTTCTACCAAAATACCCTCAAGTAAGAGGGGGTGGATGATCCTTTATGTTCTTCCTCAAAAGCTCAATCTATCTTTGGTCATTTACATGGTGAAGATATGAGAAATTTGATCTATATTTGGAATGAATAAAAACTCTATAACCCCATTGTAATCATTCCATATGATGAAATAAAATTTAATATCAATGTTCTTATACTGAGTGTGTTGTGTTATATTTTTAGAGAGATCAATTATACATTGATTATCACATGAAATTCTAAGTGTTTTACCAATATTCAACCTCAATTGTTTTATACGTTTTCGTATCCATATAATTTAGAAGAAGGAACTTTTATTAGCCACATATTATACCTTTTGGTAATCAATTTAACTAAAAAAAATTTAACATAGTTTCATCTTACACAGCTTCCTCCCATAATAAATATCCCACATGGAGTAGACTTCATGTCAATATCCTACCTAGAAAGTATCTATAAATATAAATAGATTTTAGTGATCACAAAGTTTTATATTCAAATATCCATTAATATACTTAAGAACTCATTTGGTGGGCATTAAATGTGGTTTCTTAGAATAACTTTGATACATTACATAGAGGGTCGCTACATAGGAAATATCTAGCCTAGATGAACTGAGATTGATTAAATTGTCGATCATACTTTTATGCTCCTTTTAATTAACAATTTCTCCTTCAATATTATTTAAAATATTTATCCCAACCTATATGGGTGTGGAAACTAGTTTGGAATCTGTCATATCAATATTTTTTATAATTCCCTTGCATAATTTTATTATGAAAGAAAAATAAATTCGTTCTTTTATAACACTTTGAATCCAAATAAATATCACAATTATCCTATTATAGGCATCTAAAAATGTGTCTTAAAGTTTATATAAAGTTATTTTCAAGTAATCCCTTGGTCACATATAAAAATAATTTCATAAAAATATACAATTATAATGATTTTACATGCCTCTACTTCTTTTATGAAAATGTTTTTATCCACTTTTATCTTTGTAAACATTTTTTATATTAGGAATCCATCTACCCTATAATAACATGATCTAACAGAATTTTTTATCCCATTTATTTACAAACCCTTGTTCCATCACTAACAAGGATAAATATATCACACTTATAGATATATACGTTTTCTTCTATCTCTACAATCAAGAGGGAATATTTCACATCCATTTGATAAAATTTATATTTTATTTGAGTTAAAACTATTAGGAATTTTAAAATATCCTCCAACCTTTAAAAATGTTAAAATATATCTTCAAAATCAACTCCTTTAACCTTTGAATTTCCATTTAATACTTGTTTGTCCTTTTTACATGAGACTTATCATTTTTCATTCATCTTTTTTTTTGAACACCCACTGAGCCCCAATAACATTTTTGTCTTTTAGTCTATGTAAAAGATACAAAGTGGAGTTATTCTCTACCTGGTCTAGTTAATAATTAATAACTTCAACCCATTATTTTTTCTTAATATCCTAACCAATTGAATTAGGTTAAATTTTATAGATAAGGGTTGTTTGGTTTTCAATCTTCAATATACTCATTGTCTGAACTAGATAATTATAATATCCCCTTATTTTTTTTAGCGTGGTTCTTTAAATTTTGATATCTCAGTTTTTCAACCTCATCGGCCTTTTCTTCATCACTGGTCTGATTATAGTTAATTTTTACAACATATGGTTCATTTCCTAGAAATTAATTATCGATTTTCATAGTAACCTACTCACTATATTCATCAGACTTTTCAAAAATAGTTTCATATAGAACATTAAGGTGTAATTTATTTTTATTAAACTTAACATTAAAACTATTTAATATCTTATGAATCATTCTATTCTAACATCTATAGCCTTTTATATTTGATAATTATCCCAAAAAGATACTTTCATCAGCCTTATGATCAAATTTCCATGATTTTTGTTTTTTTATTTATCAAAGAGGGGATATTGAATACATAAATTTAGTTAAAATATTTTTTTATTTTGTACCATATATCAAAATAATTAATGTTACAATTAGGTCTCATAATTAACCTCTTTTGAGTATTCATAGTTGTGCACATGGCCTCTCTCCATAAAAACATTGACCTGTTGAACTCAGAAAGAATAGTTTTTCCCATTTATATAAGACTCCTTTACATTATCTCAAAGACACCATTATATTTGGGAGTATAAGGAGTGATCTATTAATTCTTAATTCCTTGTTTAACAATATAGGATTTAAATAAATTCCCGGTAAACTCGTTACCATTGTTTGTTCTTAATTTTTTTATAGAAACCCCCAACTCTTTCTCATCATGCCTTCTGAAAAATTTAAACATATATTCTACCATTATATTATGTTTCATGAATATTAAATTGGTAAATCGTGAAAAATTGTTGATAAATGTGATGTTGGATAAGTCACCTTTAATGGATTGAGGACTCATTGGTCTACATAAGTCTAAGTAAATTAATTATTATGGCCTAGTTGATTAAATTTCCACTGTTTTATTCCTTCCTAGTATCATATTACTCTTTTTATAGGATTTATATAAAAAATCTTGGTCTCTATTTAATTAGGGTATATCTCTTACCCTATTTTCTCTTGATATTTTTCGAAAAATCTTCTGGTTATGATTACCAAGTATCATATACTAAATATTGGATTATTCTTTAATATTAAGGTAAATTAAATTATTTTGATCACTAATCTAAAACAAATTCCTTTTTTTATTTAAAAATTGATGATGATCCTTCCATATTTAGTTTTATTGATAGGGTAGGTATTTCTTTTAAAAATTATCTCATTTTCTTTTTCATCTCCCACATGGCATTGTCAATTACCTATGGGGACAACTAAAATATAATATTTATAAAAACTAAAATTGTGATACTAATTAATTAAAATATATCTTGTAGAAAGTTTGAATTTAAACCCACATAGATAGAGAAATTAGTTATTTTGGTTTTTAATACAATAAATTTATTTAACTTGAATAAAGAAGTTGAAGAAAGAGAATTTTTTTAAAATTATTTTCATGAAAGTTAGAAATGAAATGGGATTAGTTGTTTAGAAATCAACTAGAAAGAGTTTGATAGGGTTTTATAGATTTTAATGTTTTTGTGAAATTGGATTTATAAAATAGTTTGATTGTTCAGTATTATTGTTGTGGTCAACATGAAGTTGGTTCAATGGTTATGAAATCCCCTTCTCAAAGTGGCAATCCCCCTTTTCACATAGTCAAGTAATTTAGGTAATTATTGAATCAACTTTTTCCTAATATCAATTTTTATACCCAGTTAACCTAAATGTGACAATGTTCATTACCAATTTAGGGTAAATAGTTGTACAATTAAAAATATATTTTCAGATTCATTAATCAATCATCATGATGAAATAAAAATAAAAAGGTTAGACATTTTTATTAGAAAATGAATCAACACTAATACATGTATACAAAGAAAATAAAATACAAAAGAAACATAACCATTATGATATATTACCCTATAACAATGTAAGAATTACCCCCTAATTCTAATAATGAGGGATTAAGAGGGAAGGATAAAAAAATAAAGAATCGTGAAGAAAAAAAAGATGAATTGTGGTGGAGGACCTTGCATTGTACAGATTCTCGCCCCATGCTTTGGTCTCCAGAATTATTCTTGGAAGAAGTGTTGAAATCCTCTATTTATAGAAATCTAGGGGTTGGGTTAAATTTAATTCACCATTAATATAGACCATAAATGTGTAATAATTCCTCCCATTAATTAAATGGATTCTCAAGTGATAAATTGGAGTCTTTCATGGAAATCATCATCAAACCCAACTAAAATTGGGTCTGTTAGGACACTTTCATGGTGTAGAAGTGCGATTCACACTGTGAATGTTGTGGGATATCCTCTGAGTTGGTTATTTCATGGCCTGAGTTCATGTCATATATCCAGTACATGTCCTAAACTTAATAAATATTTTGAATTTTCTTTTTACAACACTTGAAGCATTATTTTATCCTGTCTCTTTAGTTCTAACCTTCAGAAGTGTCCCATAGTCATCCAATGTTGTGGGAATCCATATTTAGATGGAAATTTGTTTTTTTATAAATGTTTGTCATTTTCCTTAAATTATAGTATTCTTCCAAATATGAACAAAAATTTATACAACTTATCATTGATTAACAATTTAATCCATAAAAATTATTTATTTTAATATCAAAATTGTAAGCAATAAATGCATGTATCAAAATCCCCCACACTTGAATTAAAACATTCCCTCAAGGATGGTATCTCAATATACTACATATGATGATCATCCTACCATGATATAAATTAAATTTCAACAAAATTATTTGATCAAATGTAAAATTAAAATGTTCAATCGTCACACAAGGAAATTTATCAATGCCACACTTTTTAGAGAAAATAAATCAACTTAGTATTTTACTTTTCTTCTTTTGAAATTGCTTAGACTTTTCATTCATAAATTTTAATTTTTAAATTCATTATTAATATGAATTCTATTTTAAATATATTTCACTTGAATTTTTCAAATCATCATCATGGTAAAACTATAAATAGAGTGCATAACATACCTTAAGAACATGTCACTTACCATAGGGTTACAAGGTATCTAGAATCTTTGTGGCATAAATATAAAGATCATAGTAAAACATGAGGGATTTGAATCAAGGTTAATATGACTCTATGGATAAAGAGTAGGAGTGTAATGGTGTAAAGAAATAAATCTCAAAAAGATGGTTTGACACTAAATCATAATGCATGATATCCAAAATATAAGATCAATGAAAATATCCATTTATAGATGTCATCTCTCTATTTTCCCAAAAAACTCAAAGTAGGCTCATGATAAAAGTAATCCCAATGAATGATTAAACCTCTCTTTCTCTTTCTTTATTTTTTTCAAAATCTATTTTTATACAAAGCTCACATCTATAACCTAACCACATATGATCAAAAGATCATTGGTCTGGAAATTATGAATTTTTATCCTCCCAAGACAAAACAAAACCCATTTTTTAATTTTTTTTTTTTTTAGTAATAGAGGTGAATAATAAAACCCAATGAATAATATCATATCCTATCTCAAAAATCTCATGAAAACCCCAAAATAATTTGGATCATAATATTTTTTTGATGGCTATAAGGGGGGTGAATTTTCATTTAATAAAACATTAAACTAATTAGTACCCAAACCTATTTATAAATTTTATCAAACATAGTGGGTTTTTTATTATCAGGTTAACATGTATTAGACTCTGATTGTGTCTAGTAAATTAAAGTAAAGAACATTTTACTAAAATAAACATACTTAAAAAATTGAACATTGGAAAAATATAACATTTAAAATTAAGTAAAAATAAACTTGATAAATTTATTTAATGAACTAACAAAAACTTCTTAAAATAAATGAATAAAAATTAAACATCAGTGTATAGAAACTCAATAAATTTGACTAAAGGTGTCTATAGTTTAAACTAAACTATCAAGTATGTCTTTATTCAGCAGATTTCACTCAATAACTAAGATTAGAATCTGCTATGTCATCTTATCCCAAGAAGCCCTTGATCAGCTTGATCAGATCCAATAGTATTCATATCCCTAGAATCCATTGATTTTAATCCTAAATAGAATACATAATACATATTAAAAAACTTATTATTATGATTTTATAATTCCTTACAAAAAACCTTAAAACACATACTCTTTGAAAACTTTACAAAGTGAATGTAACAAGCGGTTGCAGCTGAGAAAAATCTCAAACAGGTTGAGTTCATAAAACCATCAGCTCCCAACTCCTTAAATTAACTTCAATTTGTAGGCATCCAAAAAATGGTTATAATTTCCATGATTTTTGGAGTTTGTTTTACCAGCCTCAGATGATCTTTACTTGAATGATCAATAAATACATATTCATCTGATGTTATTCGAGTAGCCCCATTACAATGTCGTTAAAAAAACTTCTATCTAGTAGAATTTATTCTCATAATTTGATTATAAATTTTTTTATTTTGATGGGATAAATTTATATTCTGATGGATGAAACTTTTTCACACTGATATAATAAAAAACAGCACAATGATAGACTAAATATCATCACACCAATAGATTATATATATTTGTACTTATATATTAATTATCATCACATAAATAGATTATATATCATCAAATTTATAGAATGGATATCTTCACACTGATAGATTTTATATCTTCATTCTTATGGGCATGACTTAGTTCAATCTAATGGACATGACTTAGGTCAATCTAATGGACATGACATAGGTCATTCCGATGGATCTTACTTAGGTTAGTCTGATGGATTGGACTTGTATGGAAATTTTATATTCATTAGTTCAAAATTATTTCTATGTTTGGCAGAATATTTTTTTCTAAAAAAATTCTAAAATTTTTGGAATTATAAATTTATAAAATCATAGTTTTTTAAGAGTGTGTTGTGGTTTTCAAAACTAAGTATAGAAAAGGTATAAAGTAAATGTTAGACTCAACAAAAAAATATACTCACAAAAGTACATCCCCATACACCATGGAAAGCCTCTCCCCACACATAGTCCTTTAAATATAATGTAATATATTGAGAGTAGGGTAAGAATTCATGTAATAGACTTGAAAATGTATTAATTTCATAAAAACATAATTCATGGATTATATGGGCTTAAAATGATATATTCAATGTGGGTCTTAAGATAAAGGTTTAAACAAAAAAATTAATCAATCATATTAAAAATGATTCTATTTATCCATATCTTTGATAAGATTCCAAGAAAGTTTTAAAAGAGAACATGCTTGAGTTTTATGATAAATATACTAAGGAAATAATGGGAAATATTGGGCTCAAATAATTTCTCATGATGAGATGAATGGTTGGGAAAATTAATCATGTTAGTGAATATAAATAATAAAATCAATTAAGTAAAATATCATAAATTCAAGGTATGGATAAATATCAAAAAATCATTTATAAAGATTAACATCCTCCCCTAAATCATGATTTTCCAAATTCTAATCCACGTGTTTATCTCTATAAATTATTTTTCTATTTTTACCATTTAAATTTTTTGGAAATGAAATTTAAAAAGCATGGCATGGAAAGTATCCTAAATTGTTTATGTATACTATTATAATTGATTAAATAAATATTCAAGGAACGAATGTAATTGGAAGCTGAAACTCTAAAAATAATAAATGTGGGAAATACAATTGAAAAATAAAAAATTTAGATTCTTACTCCCCTTTGAATGAATATTTCAAATTAGATATGTAGATTCTTCCGACACCAGATTCACGAAGTGTATAGTTTTTATGATGTGTATTTTTTGGATTTTATGATGTGAATGGAGTTAATGACATGATTTGGTCTTATATCTTCTATTCATACTGCATTATTTTCTATTTCTAGTGCATGATGGTCCTATAAAATACATATAAATAGGTGAAATTATGTTCCATTATCAATGAAATTTGAAAGATTTGGGGGAGAGTACAAATTCTTATAAATAGAGAAAATCCTAAAAACTATGGTTTCCTACTAGAATATCTTTTTACCTGGTCGAGGTCCAAGAATATTATCATCTCTAACCTATTCACATAGGTTGTTCCTATCCTTCCTCTATAAAAATCTTAGTTCTTCCTGAATTTTATGAAATCATATACCTCTTTTACTTATAAAATCTCACAAATATCATCAAATTCGGGCATTTTTCCTCTACCAACTCACCATCCTCTTTCACATAATAGTTATTCATTTCCTAGGGGATATTTAAATTTAATTGCTCAACCCCAACACTTAGATAGAGTCCTCCACTTTTTACATCTTTCAGCACTCACCTGGTATTTGAGAATGGTCTTCCAAAACTGAGGGGTGTTTCTTCCTCCTCTATATCCATCACTAAGAAATCCATGGGGATGTATAATTTATCCACTTTAATAATGTATTCAATGAACCCTCAGGGTTACTTCACTATTGAATCTTCCCATTAGAGTACAAATATTATGGGATTTATTCCCTCGAGTCCCAGTCTCTTAAAGTTAGTGTATAGCATGATATTGACACTCACACCTAAACAACACAAATCACTACCAAATTCATTCAATATAATAAATATACTAATTAAAAAATTGATTGGTTCATGTTACTTCTTATGTAGGTCCTTTGATACCACTTTTAAACACACCTGTGTGAGAGGTATAGTGCCAATTTCCTCCAGCTTATTCTTGTTGGTGACCAATTATTTCATGAATTTTTTATATGTCAGCATATTAGCAAGGGCCTCTTCTAAAGGGATGTTGAAATTTAATTTTTAAAGTGTTCAAGAAACTTACCTTTTTGCGTGTTAATTTTATTTTTCTCTAGTCAATTTAGAAAATGCATTCTTAGTTTATATTGTGGTGGTTCTTCTTTAGCCTCTTCTCTATCTATTTATTTTTCTTTGTTATTTTACATCTATTAAAAATTAATTTCATCTTGTTATTATTTCATGATGAAGGATGGTCCTATATTTCTTTTCCACTTCTTAGATAGATAACTTCAAAATATACCCATGGGTGTACTTCTGGGAATCCTAGAAGTACTCCCCTTGTCCTCTCTTGGAGTTTCTCAGTGATCTCAACAAATTGAATCTCTAGATTTTATAGTAAGGCCTTCTGGCTCATTTAGTCTTCTTTATTTATTTTATTATCACCCTGTTCCTGGTGATGAATGTGGCCAATGTCTCTTTCAAGGTATGAACATTACTCATTAGTGATAGCCCTTGATGTTGAGTTTGAAGACATTATTGTCTTGGATGAAAACCTTGGCCTTGGTTGCATTATTATGCTTGTTGTGTTCATCAATCCTAAAATTGATTACCATAATTATAATCATAATAATTTACTTCTTCTATGTAAGTACCTCATGGATTTTTAAGATCCATTATTGCATCTATTGTTTTTATCATGGCTTCCTTTTTTGCTACCATCCAGTTGTTATTATTGATCTTATTGATTTTATTGATCTTGTGGACATATATTGTCTAGAATTTACCTGTTCCCCTACAAAAAACCCATTATAGAATGTTTCAATTAGTTTTCATAGCTCTATATCGTGATGAGTTAATTTACCAGTCATATCCTTGAAATATTCCCATGTAGTGTAAAGCGATTCATCTTTAAATTGACTAAAGTTAAGAATATTTACCCATATTTCCATTGAATTAGAAGTTGGTAACAATAAAGTGAGAAAGTTCCCCACAAAATCATCATATATTGTGATGGAATGAGAAGTAAAACTCGGAATCCACTCACGAGATCGATCACTTAATGAAAATATAAACAGTAAAAGCCTTGCCACATCACACAAGGCATTATAGAATTAGAAAGTGTCATGGAGCATGAGAACGCTTTCTTGATGCACATTAAGATCTTCATGAGGCATTTCATTGAATTTCATGTTGTCTGAGATCATCTTTATAAGGCCCCAGCCTTAAACCTTACTTAATCTTAATTTATTACAAGATTACACATTGAGGATCTTTTTGGGTTTAGAGTTTTAGAGAATTAGATCATAAAACTTGCATTACATTCCACATATAAACAAAGTGGTTACATAAAGATAGTATTATTCTTTACCATCAATGGAAACATATTTAAAATAAAACATGGATTCTTTCTTGACACTCCCTTGACACTATCATCATATCATGTACCTTTCCCTTGACATGTGAAAAACATTTCAAAAAAACTTGGGATGAGCATAAAAAGCTCAGTAAGGGATATAAAAATATGGAAAGGAAACATGGGTACATATATACATAAGAATGAAATCATAATTTACCCATAAAACATAAGCACTTTAACATACCTCATCAAATCATGAATAAATCATAGAAATCATAAGACATAAAGGTAACTTGAGGCATTCATAACATTCTTACGTAGGGAGTAACCCTCTTAGTTATGTTTGGAATACCTATCACAGTATATTCCCTAAATCTCTTCGGAGAAACCTTAATGCTTCACTCCTTCACGTTACCCAATGCATTGGAGAGCTATATCGAGCTCACCCGCCCTTAGTCTATCACGGAACCACCCGTCTTTATAATAATGACCAAGAACCTCAACATAATCATATCACATAAAACATGTATAAAGGAAACATAAAATTTCCACCTTTCAATCACAAGATATAAATACAACACATTGATATAAAACATTATGAAAACAATTTTCAATACCAAAATAAAATAAAAGTAAAACATGGTATTTATTTTTCTTTTTAAAAAAAGTATGGCTTGTAGAGGAAGCCGAAACTCAAATAATGGTCACGGCGGCAGAGAAGTCGTTGTCGCCACATACGTACGACAAAAACATTCCCTTTTGTCATTTAGTAAACGCTTCTTATCAAAAAGATTCCTTTTGAATAAACATAAAAGTCAAAGGGGTTTATACACCGTATAAAAGAAGGTTGTGTATAAAACAAAATATGCCTCAATGAAAGGAGATTGAGATGAAGTCCTATACCTCGGGTCCGACTTGACTCAGTCGTTATTTAATCTCCTAAATAATAAACTTGAGTTAATTTCTACTTGTTTAAGAACCTTTTTCAAGTTCATTATTCCTTTTATATCACTTATTTCCATGTCATGAACACTATGTAATTATTTAAGTTAATAACGGTCGTTTTAACGATCATTGGTACTTGAGTCAAAAATAAGCCCTTTATAATTACATGTTGTTCATGTATCCATTATATCCAGAATGGTATTCATGATGTAGATATCATATATGTCATATATATCCAATACATTCATGCATTTATAATATTACATAATCATTTAGAGGTAAGAAATGAAATGCACCGTTCATGGAGACGGTAAGCCGTACGTACGCATGAACGCTACTTTCATTTCTATTTCGTATTTTATAGAATGGAATCATAATGATATAAAGTTATATTATAATTCCATTATAATATCATATATAATATCATAGTTCCATCCTTTATACATCCCACATATGGTATTTAACGAATCAAATCATTTTGAGGGGGCGGTAGTCCGCACTTCCTTAAATGAAGATATCGCGTTTACCCATAATGGAAACCATAAAGGTATGCCAAAAATGAAAAATAAATAAGCTTAAGGAAAACATAAACATATTATATATCATATATAAATATAGTGACATCTTAATGGCCACCTTTGAAGGTGTTAAAAGAATGTTGAACAATCATCGTTTCGGGAGGCATAAATTCACCATCCATGGAAACAGTATGTCCTTTAACCATTAGATGTAGGTGTGTGTAAGTGTAGCTCAAATACTTCTTATAAAAACATCCGAGTATATTGAGGATACTGGATTTGTTACAAAATAAATGAATAAAAAGAGTTTAGGGGGTTGGAGAAGCAAAATCAAACAAAAGGACTCAAAAGAAGACATTACCTTAAAATCGGGTAACTCTCTTAGATTTGAGCTCAAAGGCTTCCTTGGGAAGACTTCTGCCCAAAGTGAGGCTTCAAGGAGTACGATAGGGATGTGGAGAGCCTATATGGTCAGGGTTTGGCCAAGCCAAAGGCTTTGGGAGTGTGGGTAAGGAGGTAGAGGTGGGGGACTTTTATAAGAGGAGAGGAGGGGCACTCTTGGAAGGTAAAGAAAAGTCACTTTATTTTAAAATGGTATTCGGATTTAAGAGGTCCCACATTGATGTGTTTCTAGGATAAGGTGATAAGGGTTCGAAATACACCCATCCAATAGGTTTTTTCCATGTGTAGGTCTTATATTTTACATTATCATTCCATTTTATTTAAATCGTTAAATAATGAGGTCATCGCTGCATCATCATGATGTCATAAATAATTTAATTTATTTAAAGTATAAAAATAATAAAAAAAATACTATGATGTAGGAAATATTTTTATATTTCCAATTACAATTTATAATCAAAAATCTGATCTTTATAACCCCATGTAAAAATTGTTTTAGTAAAACATCTCATGTTTGTGTCATTTTTTACTTTAACATTAAATAAAAGTTATTTATGTCATTTCCAAACCAAAGTGGATCCATGGGGTCCCCAAGTTGACCCATGGATTTTCTTGGTAGGCCATGACACATAAAATGAGGGTAGGACATGTGTCAAGCTCATCTCATTTTATTAAAGCATTATTTTTTCCTTAAACTACACTGATTACCTCTAATCGCGATTAAGAACTTAAGAGTTACTATTCACCAAAAAATTATTTTAATCTCATTGAACCACATTTTACTTCTTAATGACAACCATGTATGTCGGATTTTTGAAATTCAAAACACAGAAGTGGTAAAATTTCATTTAAACGAAAAATCAGTTTTTATAAGTACCACTTAGTGGTTTCACTATTCATCAAAAATTGAAGTGTTTCAGAAAAATACCAAAAATTCACCCTAAGCTATATTTGATATTCTGAATTCAAAAATGAAGTCTATTTTAGAAAATTCAAAACATATAAGTCACATTAATTAATTTAATAATTAATTCCCGCTGTCATGACAAATAGCGTGTTTTTATGAAACAATAAGTATCAAAAGATTGACACCAGTTTAATTCCAATTTCAAAGTGAAATTGATTCCAATGACCACCATTGGATTAAATGGTAAAAATATATTCTAATTTCACTTCAAAACCAATTGAAAAGATAATTTAATCATATAAATAAATTAGATTAAAAAGCATTTTTGATGTAAAATGCATTATTTTTCACTATTCATTAAAAAATGAACATTGTCTGAAAAATACCAAAAATTCACACAAAGTAAATTTTGATGTCCCAATCATAAAGAATAAGTTTATTTTGACAAACATAGCTTATAAAATTGTCAAAAGGTAGATTTAAAAATGGTTTTCCATCAAAAGGCAGTAAAACAATCTTTTAAAAATATTAGTGTATTACATGCTTAAGATTGGATTTATTTTCATTTTAAGCCTCTAAAACATTATCTAATTCATTAATAGACATAGATAAAAATATCTATTACTAATTACTTACTTGGGATGTTACAATCTTGATGATGGTAGGCTTGATCTTGAAATGGATTTATGCAACGTGTTGTGCCAGGTTACTCACCTGCAATCCTGTGTTAGAAGGTTTCTTTTAATTCATGAGATTTTTCATCCTTGTATCTCTTATTGGAACCCTAAAAACTTAATAATATATGTTATCCATGGTATTGACTTTATTTTTTCTAGTAATTTTTTCTGGTTCTAGGTCAAACTCGAGGGTTTCTTGGATTTTATCTTGGGAGTAGTGGTTGTGAAAAAACAATAAAAACCTAATATCCATAGCACAAACACGCCCATTGAAAAATAGAGAATAATAAATAAAATAATAAAATTTAATAAAAACTTAAAAACTAACTTGTATTCATCCCCGACAACAGTTTTAGTCTTGATTGCCCACAGGAAATCATTAATTCTCTATGGGGCTAACAAAAATAAAAAATTTATAAAAACTAAAATCGTTCTTCAAATTAATTAAAATATAGTGCATAAAAAGTTCTAGGTGGAACGCACAGAGATAGAGCAATTAGTTATTTAGGTTTATAAAGAAAATTATTTATTTAAATTGAATAAGTAAGGTAAAGAAAGATAATTTTTTTAAATAATTTAATGAAAGTGAAAAACGAATGAAGATTAATTGTTTGGAAATCAATTGGAAAGAGAATGTCAGGGTTTTATAGCTTTTAGGGTTCATGTGAAATTGTATTTAAAAAATAATTTTATTGTTAAGTATTTGTGTCTTAGTCAAGATAAGGTAGGATCACTAGTAATAAAATCCCCTTATCGGTGTGGCAATCCCCATTTTCTCATGGTTAGGTAATTTAGGGAATTTCTGAATCGAGTTGGTCCTATACCAATTTTTAAAGTCGGTTACCCTAAATGTGAAAATGGTTATCCATAATTTTGGGTAACCAGTTGTGCAGTTAAAAAATTATTTTTATATTCATCAATCAATGATCATGATTAAACAAAAAGAAATATATTGGAAGTTTTTATTCAAAATTACAACAACTGTAATACATGAATGTAAAGAAAATAAAATACAAAACCACCTTCCCCTTATGATACATTACCCTAGAACAAGGTGGGAATTAACCCCTCATTCTAAAATAAGGGAGTGAGAGGTAATAATAAAATAAAAAAACATGAAGAAAATAAAGACAGAGTGTAGTGAAAGACCATGCACAACATAGCTTCTTGCCCCAAGATTTGGCCTCTAGAATTGTTCTTGGTAGAAGTAAATCGATAATCTATTTATATAAATCTAGAGGGCTTGGGTTTAATTTAATTAAACATTAATATGCCTCATAAATGAGGCCCAGTTCTTCCTATGAATTAAATGACCGCTCAGAGAGTAAATTGGAGTCTTCATGGAAATCAGCATCAAACCCATCTGAAACTGGGTCTGACCTCGGGAAGTGTCCCATAGGAATCCAACATCATGGTAAGTCATATTTAAGTAGAAAAATTGATTGTTTTGGATACTTTTTCTTCTTTTCATTAAATTATAGTGTTCTTCCAAAGATAAACAAAGTGTTAGACATATGATCAGGCATTAATAGTTTAAGACACAAAAATAATATATTTTAATATAAAAAATGAATGCAATAAATTCACATATGACCTTCATAATATATTTGGATTACACATAGAAAGTTATTTTTATTCTTATCAATAAATCAATAAAATTTTGACTTCAGCTTTTGGTCTTCAATTTCAACTGCTCCAATTCGTGTAAACTTTAGATAGCTTACATTCCCAAAGGTGAAAAAATAATTATCATGTTATTCAATATTAATCAATATATTATTATCTCCGGTCATATTTGATGAGAAACCAATGTCAAGAATATATAATTTTTCCCTCTTTCTAGCTTTAAAAGATAATTCAACAATGATTGACTTTTCGATTTTTTAACGTTTATAATTACTCCTTATTTTGATAACCTATTGAGTTTTCCTAGGAATCATAGTTATATATTCCTTGGCATAGTTAACTTTTAGTCACACCTTCCACAAATCTACTCAAAACAAAAAAAAATCTATTTTGGATAGGTAACCAAGATCAATTAATATTTACTACTTGGTCATTTTCAAACATACTCCTTGGATTCCCTTGATAGATCCCCCTCATTTATAGACATCTAGAATTCCATTTAAGTGTGATTTTATACCATAAAACATATCATTTATATATAAATACTCAATATCATCAACAATATCCTTTAAAAAAATTCTTCCATGAAACTCTTGAATCCTTTTATAATCCCTAGATTGTGGTCATAATACATTGTTATGATATTTTTGCTTTTTATTTAGGGAAACATTCCTTCTCAAGGTTATTTAAAATTTATTGAATATGGAAGTAGTATTTTAGATTTATTATCAAACCATTTTTCCTAGATTGGATTTTAGAACCAGAACAATTAGATAAAAACCATTTATCATTTTTGTGTGTCATAAATGTAATTTTTCACTAAATTTGTTTACAACACATCTTACAACTCTTTTATGACTTTTCACTTATTTCAATGTCCTTATCATAGTTATTTCCCATTTTTTTAAAGTTATTCTCAAAAAAAAGAATGCCTTAACTCTTTTATGTTTATCTCTTCTTCTTTTTTCATAACTTCTTCAAAAACTCTTTCAAGATCATATCTTTCTTAGAAAATTTTAATTTAAAGGGATTGATTTTTCTGATATATTCATTCTATTTATGGTGAAAATAATTTATATCCTTATTCAACTTCACATTATATTTATTCATATGCCTTATTAATTTCTTGTGTTACATGTCTCACTCATGGAACGCTTCAATCCCAGCTTTTAGCATCTATTACATGTATATTTCTTCTTTATATTCTCTATTATATGATCTTTATTCATTTATTTTAACATGTTCTATGAAGTTACTAAATTTTAAAACACAATATTCTTTAGAATAACCAATTGATGTGGGATAGTTATCATCTTTATTACTCAGTATACTTCTTTTTTTTCTTCTTTAAAATTTCTTCTATTCTCACCAGATTTCTTGTCCTCTTTAGAACTTATTTCTCTTATCTTTATTTCAGATCATTCTTCACCCTATTCATATTCATAATCTATGCTATTATTTCTTTTAAAATCATAATTTATAGTGAAAATCCCCTTTTATGAGGCTTTTTGTAGGTACTTCTTGAAAGAATTACTGAATCCGCTTAAAGAAACTCCCTATAAAGCATTAAAATTTGAGAAAAATATTTTCCAAAACTAGGGAAGTAATTTAACATTTTTTCTCAAGAATATAAAGTGCCTATATGCATTTAATTTCAAATATAATTATAACAAAAAAAATAAGTAAGATAAATGGAATTTGTGGGAAAAAATAGATATAAGATATATTTACATCTACTAAACTAGTAAGGAGTGAGTAGTATTCAAAATTAAAATAGGTAGAGCTAAAACATTATAGGAGGAAAATATGAAGGATTATATTCTTAAGGGAAACTATAAATAAATTATTATACTTCAAAATAGATCTAAACCTCTTATTTACCTCACAATTTTATAACAATAAACCCTACCATCCTTTAATCCATGAAATAACCCAAGAATTACTCACGATAAGTACTTGTACTTGACTCATCAGGTATATATTTATAAATTCATCAAGCATGTGATGACCCTTATATAATATAAGGATTATAAAAACTTTTCTTTAAATTCATACTTGAATTTTGATTGAAATAATTTTAGTAATGTAGGTATAAATGATCTTGAGAAGATGAAAGAAGTAGAAATGAATTTAATGAACTTTATAAATAAAATGGAATGGATAAAATTTATGAAACATGATAAGATTGAGAAACATAATGTTAAAAAATGGAACTAAAATTTTATAGTATTTTGACTTTTTATTTAGTAATATTTTTAAAGAGATCACTTCTCTGAGAGTTCAAGTATTTAGTGAGGTGGAATTGATAGAGTTAATAAATTCAATATCTTTTTTTAATATTCAGTTCAATTTATTCCCTCACATTTAATAAATAAATGAGTTATAAAGAGTTTTTTAATTATATTTTTAATTCATTATATTTTTTTAATATCATTTAAAATGGATAAATTATGAATTTCATTGATGTATTTGATTTCTAGAAAAAAAAGTTAAATATATATTTATTTTCATTTGTTTTAATGATTTTAAGGGAAAGTAATCTGGTTATAATAGTGTAGATGAGATTTAAAAATGTCCCCATGAACATAAAGTTCATTTGAAACCCTCAAGATCAGCCTAGGTAGTTGAAGAAGCTCTATGATTATTTATAGAAGTGTATAATTGTTATGTTCAAAGAGAGAAAATGAAAAACTCCCAACACTATGCAATATGTGGAGTTCAACTTTATAGAATAAAACGCAAAAAATTATAAAGTTGAAAAAGTTAATAGAGTTCAACCCTTTATAAAAATACATGTTCGTAAGGTTCTAATGAACTATATGTAAAAATTTATAAGGTTATTTGGAAGTATCATAAAATTAATGTATATACTTAGTTGGGTTAAATTCAATTCACCATTAATATAGACTATAAATTTTTAATAATTCCTCCCATTAATTAAATGGATTCTAAAGTGATAAATTAGAGTCTTTCATGGAAATAATCATTAAACCCAACTAAAATTTGGTCTCTTAGGACACTTTTATAGTGTTGAAGTGGGATTCACACTGTGAATGTTGTGGGATATCCTCTGAGTTGGTTATTTAATGGCTTGAGTTCATGTCATATATCCAGTACATGTCCTAAACTTAATAAATATTTTGAATTTTCTTTTTCCAACACTTGAAGCACTATTTTATCCTGTCTCTTTATTTTTGCCCTTCAGAAGTGTCCCATAGTCATCCAATGTTGTGGGAATCCATATTTAGGTGGAAATTTGTTTTTTTTTGAAATTTTTCTCCTTTTCCTTAAATTATAGTATTCTTCCAAATGTGAAGAAAAATTTATATATATTATCATTGATTAACAATTTAATCCATAAAAATTTCTTTATTTTAATATCAAAATCTAAGTAATAAATGCACATATCAAAATCCCCCACACTTGAATTAAAACATTCCATCAAAGATGGAATCTCAATATACTACATATGATGATCATCCTACCATGATATAAATTAAATTTCAACAAAATTAATTGATCAAATGGAAAATTAAAATGTTCAATCGTCACACAAGGAAATTTATCAATGCCTTACTTTTTAGAGAAAACAAATCAACTGAGTATTTTACTTTTCTTCTTTTGAAATAGTTTATACTTTTCATACATCAATTTTAATTTTTAAATTCATTATTAATATGAATTATATTTTAAATATATTTCACTTGAATTTTTCAACTCATCATCAAGGTAAAACTATAAATAGATTTCATAACATACCTTAAGAACATGTCACTTACCATAGGGTTACAAGATATCTATAATCTTTGTGGCATAAATATAAATATCACAGTAAAATGTGAGGGATTTGAATCAAGGTTAAGATGACTCTAAGGATAAAGGGTATGAGTGTAATGGTGTAAAAAAATAAATATCAAAAAGATGGTTTGACTCTAAATCATAATGCATGATATCCAAAAGATAAGACAAATGAAAATATCCATTTAAAGATGTCATCTCTCTCTTTCCCCAAAAAAAACTCAAAGTAGGCTCATGATAAAAGTAATCTCAATGAGTGATAAAACCTCTCTTTCTCTTTCTTTATTTTTTTCAAAATCTATTTTAATAGAAATATCACATCTAGCACCTAACCACATATGATCAAAAGATCATGGGTCTGGAAATTATGATTTTTTATCCTCCCAAGACAAAACACAGCCCATTGTTTCATTTTTTTTAGTAAGAGAGGTGAATAATAAAACCCAATGAATAATATCATATCCTCTCTCAAAAATCTCATGAAAACCCCAAAATAATTTGGATCATAATATTTTTTTGATGGATATAAGGGGGGTGAATTTTCATTTAAAAAAACATTAAACTAATTAAACCCCAAACCTATTTATAAATGTTATCAAACTTAGTAGGTTTTTTATTATCAGGTTAACATGTATTGGACTCCGAGTGTGTCTAGTAAATTAAATTAAATAAAATTTTACTAAAATAAACTTCCATAAAAAATTGAACATTGGAAAAATATAACTTTTAAAATTAAGTAAAAATAAACTTGATAAATTTATTTAATGAACTAACAAAAACTTTTTAAAATAAATGAATAAATATTAACCATCAGTGTATAGGAACTCAATAAATTTGACTAAATGTGTCTATAGTTTAAACTAAACTATCAACGATGTCTTTATTCAGCAGATTTCCCTCAATAACTAAGATTAGAATCTTCTATGTCATCTAATCCCAAGAAGCCCTCGATCTTCTTGATCGGATCCAATAGTCTTCATATCCCTAGAATCCCTTGATTTTAATCCTAAATAGGATACATAATACATATTAAAAAACATATTATTATGATTTTATAATTCCTTACACAAAATCCTTAAAACACATACTCTTTCAAAACTTTACAAAGTGAATGTAACAAGCGGTTGCAGCTGAGAAAAATCTCAAACAGGTTGAGTTCCTAAAACCATCATCTACCAACTCCTTAAATTAACTTCAATTTATAGGCATCTAAAAAATGGTCATAATTTCCATGATTCTTGGAGTTGGTTTTAAGAGCCTCAGATGATCTTTACTTGAAAGATCAATAAATACATATTCATCTGATGTTATTCCAGTAGCACCATTACAATGCAGTTAAAAAAACTTCTATCTAGTATAATTTATTCTCATAATTTGATTATAAATATTTTTATTCCTATGGGATAAATTTTTATTCTGATGGATGAAACTTGGTCACACTGATATAATAAAATTCAGCACAATGATAGAATAAATATCATCACACTAATAGATTAGATATATTTGTACTTGTATATTTATTATAATCACATAAATAGATTATATATCATCACATTTATAGAATGGATATTGTCAAACTGATAGATTTTATATCTTCATTTTTATGGATATGACATAGTTCAATCTAATGGACATGAATTAGGTCAATCTGATGGACATGACATAGCTCAGTCCGATGGATCTGACTTAGGTTAGTCTGATGGATTGGACTTGTATGGAAAGTTTATATTCATTAGTTCAAAATTATTTCTATGTTTGGTAGAATATATTTTTTTCTAAAAAACATTCTAAAATATTTGGAAATATAAAGTTAGAAAATCATAGTCTTTTAAGAGTGTGTTGTGATTTTCAAAACTAAGTATAGAAAATGTAGAAAGTAAACTTTAGACTTCACAAAAAATATACTCACTAAAGTACATCCCCATACACCATGGAAAGCATCTCCCCATACTTATTATTTTAAATATAATGTAATATATTCAGATTAGGGTAGAAATTCATGTAATACTCTTGAAAAATGATTAATTTCATAAAAACATAATTCATGGATTCTATGGTATTAAAATGATTAATTCAATGTGGGTATAAAGATAAAGGTTTAAACAAACAAAAATTAATCAATCATATTAAAAATGATTCTATTTATCCATATCTTTGATAAGATTCCAAGAAAGTTTTAAAAGATAACATGCTTGAGTTTTATAATAAATATACTAAAGAAATATTGGGAAATATTGGGCTTAAAGAATGTCTCATGATGAGATGAATGGTTGGGAAAATTAATCATGTCAGTGGGTGTAAATAATAAAATCAATTAATTAAAATATCATAAATTCAAGGTATGGATAAATATCAAAAAAATCATTTATAAAAATTAACATCCTCCCCTAAATCATGATTTTCCAAATTCTAATCCACATGTTTATCTCTATAAATTATTTTTCTATTTTTATCATTTAAATTTTTTGAAAATGAAATTTAAAAGCATGGCATGGAAAGTATCCTAAATTTTTTATGTATCCTATTACAATTGATTAAATAAATATTCAAGGAACAAATGTAATTGGAAGCTGAAACTCAAAAAATAATAAATGTGGGGAATACAATTGAAAAATAAAAAATTGAGATTCTTACTTCCCTTTGAACAATTCTTTGAAATTAGATATGTAGATTCCTCCAACACCATATTCACAAAGTTTATAGTTTTTATGATGTGTATTTTTTGGATTTTATGATGTGAATGGGGTTAATGACATGGGTTGGTCTTATATCTTCTAGTCATACTGCATTATTCTGGGTTTCTAGTGCATGATGGTACTATAAATTACATATAAATAGGTGAAATTATGGTCCATTATCAATGAAATTTGAAATATTTGGGGGAGAGTGAATATTCTTAAAAATAAATAAAGAAAATCCTAAAAACTAAGTTTTCCTACTAGAATCTCCTTTTACCTGGTCGAGGTCCAAGAATATTATCATCTCTAACCTATTCACATAGGTTGGTCCCTATCCTTCCTCTATAAACATATTAGTTCTTCCTAAATTTTATGAAATCATATACCTCTTTTACTTATTAAATCTCACAAATATCATCAAATTCAGGTATTTGTTTCCTTTACCAACTCACCATCCTCTTTCACGTCATAGTTCTTCATTTCCTAGGGGATATTTAAATTTAATTGTTCAACCCCAACACTTAGATAGAGTCCTCCACTTTTTACGTCTATTAGTTCTCACCTGGTAGCTGAGAATGGTCTTCCAAAAATGAGGGGTGTTTCTTCCTCCTCTATATCCAGAACTAAGAAATCCATGGGTAATTATAATTTATCCACTTTAATAAAAATGTATTCAATGATCCCTTAGGGCTACTTCACTATTGAATCGTCTCATTAGAGTACAAATCTTATGGGATTTATTCCCTCTAGTCCCAATCACTAAAACTTGGTGTATATCATGATATTGACACTCACACCTAAACCACACAAATCACTACCAAATTAATTCAATCCAATAAATATACTAATTAAAAAATTGATTGGGTATTATTACTTCTTATGTAGGTCATTTGATACCACTTTTGAACACACCTATGTGAGCAGTATAGTGCCAAGTTCCTCCAGATTATTCTTGTTGGTGACCAATTATTTCATAAATTTTTTATATGTCAGTATATTAGCAAGGGCCTCTTCTAAAGGGATGTTGATATTTAATTTTTAAAGTGTTCAAGAAACTTACCTTTTTGCGTGTTAATTTTATTTTTCTCTAGTCAATTTGGAAAAGGCATTCTTAGTTTATGTTGTGGTGGTTCTTCTTTATCCTCTTCTCTATCTATTGATTTTTCTTTGTTATTTTACATCTATTAAAAATTCGTATCATCTTGTTATTCTTTCATGATAAAGGATGTTCCTCTATTTATTTTCCACTTAGTAGAGAGATAAATTTAAAATATACACATGGGTGTACTTCTGGTAATCCTGGAAGTACTCCCCTTGTCCTCTCTTGGAGTTTCTCAGTGATCTGGACAAATTGAATCTCTAGATTTTATATTAAGGCCTTCTGGCTCATTTAGTCTTATTTATTTCTATGATTATCACCCTGGTCATGGTGATGAATGTGGCCAATGTCTTTTTCAAGATATTAACATTACTCATTAGTGATATCCCTTGATGTTGAGTTTGAAGACCTTATTGTCTTGGATGAAAACCTTGGACTTGGTTCCATTATTATGTTTGTTGTGGTCATCAATCATAAAATCTATTACCATAATTATAATCAAAATATTTTACTTCTTCTATGTATGTACCTCGCGGATTTTTTAGAGCCATTATTGAATCTATTGTTTTTATAATGGCTTCCTTTTTGCTACCATCCAGTTTTTATTATTGATCTTATTGATATTATTGATCTTGTGGATATATAGTGTCTAGAATTTACCTATTTCCTTACAAAAACCCATTATAGAATGTTTCAATTAGTTTCCATAGCTCTATATCGTGATGAGGGAATTTACGAGTCATATCCTTGAAATATTTCCATTTAGTGTAAAGCGATTCATCCTTAAATTGACTAAAGTTAGGAATATTTACACATATTTCTATTGACTTAGAAGGTGGGAAGAATAAAGTGAGAAATTTCCTCACCAAATCATCATATGTTGTGATCGAATGGGAAGGAAAACTCGGAATCCACTCATGAGATCGATCACTTAATCAAAATATAAACAGTAAAAGCCTTACCACATCACTCAAGACATTATAGAATTGGAAAGTGTCATGAAGCATGAAAAAGCTTTCTTGATCCACATTAAGATCTTCATGAGGCATTTCAGTGAATTTCATGTTTTCTGAGATCATCTTGATGATTGTAGGTTTGATCTTGAAATGGATTTATGCAATGGGATGTGCCAGGTTACTCACCTACAATCCTGTGTTAAAAGGTTTCTTTTAATTCATGAGATTTTTCATCCTTGTATCTCTTATTGGAACCCTAAAAACTTAATAATATATGTTATCCATGGTATTGACTTTATTTTTTCTTGGAATTTTTTCTAGTTCTAGGTCAAACTCGAGGGTTTCTTGGATTTTATCTTGGGAGTAGTGGTTGTGAAAAAACAGTAAAAACCTAATATCCATATCAAAAACATGCCCATTGAAATATGAAGAAAAATAAATAAAATAATAAAATTTAATAAAAACATAAAAACTAACTTGTATTCATCCCCGACAACTGTTTCAGTTTTGATCACACACAAGTAATCATTAATTCTCTATGGGGCTAAAAAAAATAAAAAAATTATAAAAACTAAAATCGTTCTACAAATTAATTAAAATATAGTACATAAAAAGTTCTAGGTGGAACCCACATAGATAGAGAAATTAGTTATTTAGGTTTATAAAGAAAATTATTTATTTAACTTGAATAAAGAAGGTGAAGAAAGATAATTTTCTTAAATAATTTTATGAAAGTGAAAAATGAATGAAGAATAGTTATTTCGAAATCAATTGGAAAGAGAATGTCAGGGTTTTATAGATTTTGGGTTTCAGGTGAAATTGTATTTAAAAAATAATTTTATTGTTAAGTATTGTTGTCTGAGTCAAGATAAGGTTGGATCACTAGTTATGAAATACCCTTCTCGGTGGGGTAATCCCTATTTTCTCATGGTTAGGCAATTTAGGGAATTTATGAATCGATTTGGTCCTATACCAATTTTTAAAGTCGGTTACCCTAAATGTGAAAATGGTTATGCATAATTTAGGGTAACCAATTGTGAAATTAAAATTTTATTTTTATATTCATCAGTCAATGAACATGATTAAATAAAAAGAAAGATATTGGAAGTTTTTATTCAAAATTACAGCAACCGTAATACATGAATGTAAAGAAAATAAAATACAAAACGACCTTCCCCTTATGATACATTACCCTAGAAAAAGGTGGGAATTACCCCCTCGTTCTAATATTAAGGGAGTAAGAGGTAATAATAAAATAAAAAAACCTGAAGAAAATGAAGACAGAGTGTAGTGAAAGACCCTGCACAGTATAGCTTCTTGCCCCAAGCTTTGGCCTCCAGAATTGTTATTGGTAGAAGTAAATAGATACTCTATTTATATAAATCTAGAGGGCTTGGGTTTAATTTAATTCAACATTAATATGTCCCATAAATGAGGCCCAGGTCTTTCTATGAATTAAATAACCGCTCAGAGAGTTTCAAACCCATCTGAAACTGGGTCTGATCTCAAGAAGTGTCCGATAGGAATCCAACATCATGGTAAGTCATATTTAAGTAGAAAAATTTATTGTTTTCAATACTTTTTCTTCTTTTCATTAAATTATAGTGTTCTTCCAAATATAAACAAAATGTTAGACATCTGATCAGGCATTAATATTTTAAGACACAAAAATAATATATTTTAATATAAAAAATGAATGCAATAAATTCACATATGACCTTAATAATAGATTTGGATTACACATAGAAAGTTATTTTTATTCTTATCAATAAATCAAGAAAATTTTTACTTTAGCTTTTGGTTTTTAATTTCAACTACTCCAATTCTTGTAAACTTTAGATAGCTTACATTCCCAAAGGTAAAATAATAATTATCATGTTATTAAATATTAATCAATATATTATTATCTCCAGTCATATTTGATGAGAAACTAATGTCAAGAATCTATAATTTTTTCCTATTTCTAGCTTTAAGATATAATTCAACAATGATTGACTTTTCTATTTTTTAACATTTATAATTATTCCTTATTTTGATAACCTATAGAGTTTTCCTAATAATCATAGTTATATATTCCTCGGCATAGTTACCTTTTAGTCACACCTTCCAGAAATCTACTAAAAACAATCAAATCTATTTTGGATAGGTAACCAAGATCAATTAATATTTACTACTTGGTCATTCTCAAACATACTCCTTAGATTCCCTTGATAGATCCCCCTCATTTATAGACATCTCGAATTCCATTTAAGTTAGATTTTATACCATAAAACATATCATTTATATATAAATACTCAATATCATCAACAATATCCTTTAAAAAAATCCATGAAACTCTTGAATATTTTTATAATCTCTAGCTTGCGGTTGTAATAAATTGTTAGGATATTTTTGCTTTTTATTTAGGGAAACATTCCTTATCAAGGTTATTTGAAATTTCTTTAATATGGAAGTAGTATTTTAGATTTTTTATCAAACCATTTTTCCTAGATTAGATTTTAGAAACTGAACTATTAGATAAAAACCATTTATCATTTTTGTGTGTCATAGATGTAATTTTTCACTAAATTTGTTTACAACACATCTTACAACTCTTTTATGACTTTTCAGTTATTTTAATGTCCTTATCACAGTTATTTTTCATTTTTTCTAAGTTATTCTCAACCATAAGATGTCTTAACTCTTTTATGTTTATCTCTTCTTCTTTTTTCATAACTTTCTTCAAAAACTCTTTCAAGATCATATATTTCTCAGAAAAATTTACTTTAAAAGGATTGATCTTTTCGATATATTAATTCTATTTATGGTGAAAAAATTTTATATCCTTCTTCAACTTCAAATTATAATTATTCAGATGCATTATTAATTTCTTGTGTTACATGTCTCACTCATGGAATGCTTCAATCCCATCTTTTAGCATCTATTACGTGTTGATTTCTTCTTTATATTCTCTATTATATGATCTTTCTTCTTGTATTTTAACATGTTATATGAAGCTAATAAATTTTAAAATACAATATTCTTCATAATAAACAATTGATGTGGGATAGTTATCATCCTTATTACTCAGTATGCTTATTTTTTTTCTTCATTAAAATTTCTCATATTCTCACCAGGCTTCTTGTCCTCTTTAGAACTTATTCCTCTTATCTTTATTCCAGATCATTCTTCACCCTATTCATATTCATAATCTATGCTATTATTTCTTGTACAATCATCATTGATAGTGAAAATCCCCTTTTATGAGCCTTTTTGTAGGTATTTCTTGAAAGAATTACTGAATCTGCTTAAACAAACTCCCTATAAAGCATTAAAATTTGAGAAATATATTTTCCAAAACTAGGGAAGTAATTTAACATTTTTTCTAAAGAATATAAAGTGCCTATATGCCTTTAATATCAAATCTAATTAAAATAAAAAAATAAGTAAGACAAATTGAATTTTTGGGAAAAATAGATATAAGAGATATTTACATCTTCTGAACTAGTAAGGAGTGAGTATTATTCAAAATTAAAAGAGGTAGAGATAAAACAATATAAGAGGAAAATATGGAGGATTATATTCTTAAGGGAAACTATAAATAAAGCATTATACTTCAAAATAGATCTAAACCTCTTATTTACCTCACAATTTTATAACAATAAACCCCACTAACCTTTAATCCATGAAACAACCCAAGAATTCCTCATGATAAGTACATGAACTTGAGTCATAAGGTATATATTTATAAATTCATCAAGCTTGTGATGACCCTTATATAATATAAGGATTATAAAAACTTTTCTTTAAATTCATACTTGAATTTTGATTGAAATAATTTTGGTAATGTAGGTATAAATGATCCTGAGAAGATGAAAGAAGTAGAAATGAATTTAATGAACTTTATAAATAAAATTGAATGGATAAAATTTATGAGACATGATAAGATTGAGAAACATAATGTTAAAAAATGGAACTAAAATTTTATAGTATTTTGACTTTTTATTTAGTAATATTTTTAAAGAGATCACTTTCTTGAGTGTCCGAGTATTTAGTGAGGTGGAATTGATAGAGTTAATAATTTCATTATATTTTTTTAATATTCAGTTCAATTTATTCCATCACATTTAATAAATAAATGAGTTATAAGGAGTTTTTTCATTAAATTTTTAATTCATTAGATTTTTTTAATATCATTTAAAATGGATAAATTATGAATTTCATTGATTTATTTCATTTCTAGAGAAAAAATTGAATAGATGTTTATTTTCATTTGTTTTAATGATTTTAAGGGAAATTAATCTGGTTATAATAGTGTAGATGATCTTTGGAAATGTCCCCATGAACATAAAGTTCATTTGAAACCCTCAAGATCAGACTAGGGAGTTGAAGAAGTTCTATGATTATTTAAAGAAGTGTATAATTGTCATGTTGAAAGGGAGAAAATAAAAAACTCCCAACCCTATGCAATATGTGGAGTTCAACTTTATAGAATAAAACAAAAAAAATTATAAAGTTAAAAAAGTTAATATAGTTCAACCCTTTATAAAAATACATGTTCGTAAGGTTCTAATGAACTATATGTAAAAATTTATAAGGTTATTTGGAAGGATCATAAAATTAATTTATAGACTTAGTTGGGTTTTTTCTTTAATTTTTAAGGTTTAGGTATATTTTTAAGCTTCATAAAGATTTATAAGGTTTGGAAAGAATTTGTAAAGTTCAAACCTTTTGGAAAGTGAACTTCAGAAAACTTCATAAGGTTGAACTGGAAACTTTTTAAGGTTTAATATATTCATTATAATATTCAAAATAAATACTTAATAAGGTTTAATACTTCATAAGTTTTCCCTATAAAGTTTATAAGGTTCGTGACTTTCTAAAAGTTAGGAGAAGGAGTATGTTTTAAGGATTATTTTTAAGGTTCACATATGCTTCAAACCAAATCTCTATGGTGCTATATCAGTATTTATTCAAACTAATAACAACTATCCACTTGGATTACATTAAATATTTTCAATCATAATAAAAGATAGATAAATATTTTAAAAATGAAAAATAAAGAGCTAGATGTAGATTTTAAAGAGGAATAAATCATAGTTGTGAAGGAAGAATCAAAAGGAAAAAAGGAAACATTTAAAAGTTTAATTAAGTTTGGATCTGATAAGATTTAACCAACCAAAAATAAGGAAAAAATAATCTAAATTAAAGAATGGAAGAAGGTAAGGAGGTAGGGGTTCACTGGATGTGTTGTGTTGTTATTGTTTTCAAGTTTTATTTTTTTACTGTTATATTATGCAGTGCCTTATTATTCTCCTTTAACCATTATTGTCCCTCCCATGGAGGGGTAAAACCCTTGGGTGAATAGAGAAGGGAAGGATGTTTAATTTTAATTCTTGAGTTTCTAAACTTCAATGAATAAAGATCTTTATTATATTAATTGATTTTATTATTTAGTGTAAATTTATTATTTTAGATGTGAATATGTTTAAATTATTAAATTTATTAATTATATGATTCCTTGGTCAATGATCACAATTATCCCTATACTTTTTTAGTATTTATATAATGTAATAGATTGGGAAGAGTGGTGAAGTGCTTGGAAATTTTTGGCATGTTCATAAAGGCAGTGGAATTCTATTTGATTTTTTAAGAACACCAAAACATAACAGGGTATTGTGTGAGTAATTTAATATTGGTTTGATATTAGGTATCATTTATGCCACTTTAGACACATATGAAGGAGCATAGAACAAGCTGTAATTTCTTTCAAGTTAATTCTCATCATATAGGTTAATCAATTTTGAAAACTATCATTTATCCATTAATGAGATGTTGAGTAAATTGTTTAAATACTATGGTAGTATTATAATTGGATATCTAACTTAGAACCGATAAATTTTCCATAACTTTATTAAAATCTTCTTATTTATTTTTTTTAATTTATTTTAAAAATAAAACAATTCAAATCACCCACTCTTCTTAGCTAAAAAGTGACAATTGATTTTTTGGCACCCCTATCTGGAGAAAATTCAAAGTTTCCACTATAATACATATTAACATAGGTTTTAAATAGCTTTTTATACCACCCTATAATAGGTGTGTTATAAATTCCTCCCTTTTGTGTGAAAGTACCCTTAGTGTTAGTCACCAATATGTGGCCCATTGGAGTTGGGTTTAGGGGGTTAGAATTATCATCACTATTAACCCAGGTGGGGTTCCAGTGGGGGGAAATCATGATAAACTTCTTTTTATTATCCCAAAACAATCATTTCTTCTAACATATTGTATATTTTAATAGAAAATTCTCTATTTAAATGATTTGTGATATAATTCCTATTTCCATTAAATTTAGTTTGTTCCTCTCCAAAGTTTACATGTGTATACTCAAATTAGAATTGAAAATCAATAGAAGATCTTAAACCACAAAGAATTATACTATACATGGATCTAAAATTATATTTATATTCCTTCTTATCCTTTAAATGAAATGAATTATCATAATATAACTTAAAATATTATAATATGGTACTTGAGTTAATGAATCCATCAAAAAATCATGAATGATTTATGGTATTTTTGTTTATAACAATCTTATTGTATTATTTATATGCATTAAAATTCTTAAAAATTTATTATATTATATAATAACCACACATGTCATCTTGTAGGAAAGACAAATTCAATACTATTTTTCATTGCATTTCATTGATCTATAACAATAACAATTAGTTTCTTTGAAGATGTACAACAAATACATGAATCAAACAACCAAAAAATAGATTAATATCCTATAAACATCATCCCACAACCCAATAAAACTAAGTGACCATAATTATTAACTCCCACAAATATTTTTAATAGAATATCATATTTATGGGTTAGGTTTGTGGTGTCAAAACTAAAAATATTCCCAAATGATTCATATGTTGTCTGAATTCTCACATTAGAACAAAAAAAATCTTTACATTAAACTGATCACCTAAATCAATGTCATAAAAAATTACTATCATGAGACTGAATTATAGAAAAATATTCCCTTGAGGCCTTTCCATCACCTTCATTACTGAATGCCTTTATTTCTTTATAAACATGGTTCCTAACATTTTTTTTAAAAGGTTGGGGCTGAAGCCTCAATTTATTATTAAAGCAAAGACCTCTTTGGAGGGTAGAGGGAGACCCAATACATAGCCCGAAGGCCCAAGGCCAAGTGGCCTGAATACAAGGCTTGAAAGCCCATTTTTTGGCCCAAAGAACCCTCTGTGAACAGTACTGCTACAGTACCTTGCGTAGCTACAGTCCCTGTTATAGTACCTACCACCGCTACAGTACCCTGCAATAGTTCCTCCACCACTACAATGTTGTCGCCGCTACAGTTCCACCGCTACTACAGTGCCCCACTATAGTACCCTTCTAGAGTAACCCGGAAATTCATCCCTGCCTCGATTTGAACCCAGGTCTTTTGGATGCCAAGCAGGAGCCTATACAAATCATAAAATATTCCTTTGTTATGATCCTCATCTTTCATAAACATTAATTTCCACCTATTTATATATCATTCATGTTGTGTAATCATAAATCTAGTGCTCCATAATCATCATGAATTTATGAAAATTGTGGAAGGATGACATGCTGAGGAAAATTCATAACGATCAATATCACTTCAAGACAAGGCTTCGAGCTTCCACATCAGCATTCATACAACCAATTAGAGGTGTCCATGTAGATTATAATGAGCATGATATTTCTATCAAAATAAATGAAGGAAAACCTGTAGATTTTATGGAGATATGTAGACTATGAAGAAGAAGGGATATCCTAGGGAAGTTAAAAGAGGAAATAATTTAAAAGAATAATATTATAGGTTTTACCACAACCAAAAAATATGGAATATAAGGATCTATAAGAATAACGTAAGGTTAAATTTGGGAGAGTTTGAGTTCACACTTTGCACATAACTGTTACTAATATTGTTTTTTGTTTTCTGTTTATTTTCTAATTTATTGATTTTCATAATGTATTCCCCTTCCTCCCTCATATTTTTTATCCTTCTCATAGAGGGGTAAAACCTTAGAGTGGTCGGGTAATATAAGTTTATCCTTTTGTAATGCTAGAGTTATCACACCTTAATGAATAAAAAGAACTATCTATATTTTTTAAATTGGTTTCAATATTCAATAGTAGTCTTAAATTTCTAATGTGGTTGTGGTTGATTTAATACTTTTGATTTTTTATTTCCTTGTTTGATGATACAAAATCTCCTTCCACTAAATTTAAATCTATATAATGTAGAATATTTTTAGCTAAGTAGTGAAGTGTTTGGTGGTTTTTACCACATATTGAAGGGGCAGTAACTATATATTGGTTTTATAAGGAGAAATAAGACCTATTCAGATGGTTTTTGAGAAATTTAAGTGGTAGTTTTTTGTATCTCTTACACACTTATGAAGGAGGTTAGACTAAGAAAAGTTTTTTGTTAATTTTAACCTCACCAATTCCATTCAACCAAGTGTGATAGGGGATAATATTGTCGGACCTCTCATTCACCAGTTATTAAAAATAATAGGATCCCATAATTATGGTACTATGATAGAATTAAAATTAGGAAAACAAACCTGAACCAAACACTATTTCACTGTTTTGTTTTTAATCTATTTATTTTATTACTTTCTTTATTTTAAAACCAAAAAAATTCAAAAACTCCCATTTTTTCTTTAGTGAAAATAGATTTTTAGCACTCTTATCTAGGATGCAACCCTAGGGTTACCACTAGTACTATATTTAACATAGGAAATAAATTTAATTTTCCATACCCCACTATATTTCTAGTGTTTAAACTTGGAATAATTTTTAGTATGGTAGTTTCAAAGTATAACATTTAAATTACATGACTAAATATTAAACTAACCAACTTTTTTTTGTTGACTCAGAGATTGAAAAAAATATACTAACTAATTAAGAGATTTAAATTTAAATACTAAATTTGAAGAATTTTTCTTGATACACTCAAGTGAAACTTCAAGTGTTCACCATGAGTCTTCTACTATGGTAGTCAACCCCAGCCAAACCGTATGAGCCTAGCATGCACCCCAATTCATCAATAACGCTAATCAAATTTTCATAACTACTTTTTAGAATGATTTTAAACATAAAATTGATCTAATCCAATTGATATCAAAGATTTATGGTCTTATAGGTGAAGACTCAAATAAGCATATAAAGGATTTCACACAAGTTTTATCCACTCTTAAACTAAGAGGAGTTGAAAAAAACAAGTCAAATGGATTTAATTCCCCTTTTTACTTAAAGTAGAAACCAAGGAGTTATTGTATAACCTATAATAAGGATAATTTCATGATTGGAATGACCTATAATGTAACTTTTTATAATTATTTACCCCTACTTCAAGGATCATATCCATCAAGAAGAAGTTGTATACATTAGGTAAACTTCTAGAGATACTCTATTTGAGTGTCAGGGTATGTTTAAGAAGTTATGAACTATTTTCCCACATAAAGCTATAGAGGATCGCCAATTTTTAATCTTATTTTACTAGTTCTTGGTGGAAAATGATAGAAACTTGTTGGATGCATCATCTAGAGGATCCTTGATAAAAAAAATTACTAATATATTACAAGGGAATCATTGATAAGATTACTCAAAAATCACAATAGTTTGGAATAATAGGTATAGGCTTAATAGATTTTCATGTCCTTGGTTGGAATCAAAACTTAAAGAGCTAACCAGTCTTGTCATACAAATGACCTTTAAGTAGACTAGTGATCAACAAATACCATCCAAGGTATGTGGCTTATATTCATTTACTATTCATTTTACTAAACAATTACTAATATACTAGGTATGGAGAGTTGTATATATTATTTTTAGCCAATTAAATACCAAATTCCTACCCAATATTGGAGAGATAACTTCTGTGTCCAATATGGATTTGGAAATAAATTGAACCAAGTTATACCATCTTTTTAAAAATGGTTTCAATAATAACCACCATATCAACAACCTTTCTACCAAGTTTTACCATTCCAAAAACCATTAAATTAATCTCATAACCAACTAGTATACCTTCCACCCCATATATAATAAAATAAATATTTTTAATATCCTTCAATCGGTGTACAACACCCAATATAGCAGAATTAAGGAGGAAAGGTAGAGGATCTGAGGAATAAAGTGAAGGAGTTAAGAAATAAACTTCGAATCCTTATGTAATTCTATATAAAAATCCAAATAAATAGTCATCTTAATAAGCCCCCATTCCAAATGGTAATATGATAATAATGACCAAAAGAAGTGGAAATTAAATCCATCCATCATCCATGCATGAATGTAAACAAAACAAACCAAAACATGATGAAATTTAAGTTAAAAAATATAGACATCACCTTGAGAACTAGTGCAAGGAAGAAGAAAAGAAAGAAGAACAATATAATGATTCCCCCAAAGAGTAACAATCAAGAAAAACCCCATTCATAGGTATAAAAGGGAGAATAATGATATTTAACTCCCTTTATCATTAAGTATTATACAATCTAAAAATATTTAAGAGGAAAAATTGCAAAGAGAAATTATGGAAACCTTCCATAAGGTTGAGACCAATATTCCCCTCTTATAATATCTCATTAAAATACCAAATTATGTTAATATCCTTAAATATATTTTCAAACATAATAGGTTTCAATGGAATGAAAGGATAAATTTTAGAAGAAGTGTCATATCCCTAGTAACCCTACAATTTCCCATAAAATTTCAAGATAAATGGACATTTTATAACACTTTCACAATTGGTTCAATAACTTTTTTATATATTTAATGTGATTTAGGTTGTTTTATTAATGTATTTTATCACTATGTATTTATTTCTTTGTATATGAGAGAATTGAATCCCACAAGAGTGGTGGTTTAACTTTCAAACAGATCCAATTATTTTCTAGTAGTAGTCTTATAATATGTTCTAGTTAGAGTCCAATACCTAATTTTATCAACTACATTATATGCTCTCAACATGAAGGAATATATAAAACCATCCCACTCACCAATAATTTTGGGAAAACCCTTCTTAAAGATATCTAAGGAAATAATAAATTTGTATAAAGGATCACTCACCATGGAGTTTGGATACACCATTGTCCGCTTTAAAATTTTTGACACTATTAGGATCCCATCAGAGGATTATTCACATATTAAACATTCCCACATTGAAAATTCTAAACCTAGTTAATATACATGTATTTTTTATGATTTTTTATATTTTTAGAAAAATTTAATGATTGAAAACTCAATAGGTAAAGTGGTTTCCTAGATTTCTAGAAAATATATTTCTAGTTTAGAGGTAAAGGAAACCCCATAAACTATTTGATGGATTTAATTATTTATTTAATGATGATGAATATTATATGTCATATTTTGTGTATAAAATAAAAATTTTGGAAGTGATAAACTTGAATATGATTCCATCCCTTGAACATCCCCCCAAATCTATAATTAAAACCATTATTCATTGATTTTAAGTAAGCATATATAATGGAAGGATAAAAACTAATAGTGATAATTTCAAATTATCTATCCATAAACCAATAAAACCAATTTATTAATATTTTAATATAAAATATATAATAAATAGTCAAGAGTTTAGGATACATTCCATTCATAAATCGAAAACTTTGCATGCACAAAATTTTACTTGAGGAGGATTCCATAACTATTATCTCGATCCAAATATGTTTTAATACAAACATGATGAAGGTGGTTAAAAGGTAAATAGATGGGTTATTATAATATGACATCATCTAAAGCATTTTAGAATCACAATGGGTTATCCCTACTCACATTCTTCCTAAAAAATTAGATTGTCTATAGTGAAGAATGAGAAAAATGATTTAATCCTTGTTAGAATTCAGAATAGTTAGAGAGTTGGAATAGAATATAGGAATTTGAATTAGTTCAAAATGAAGGATCATTTCACCATCCTCTTTATCAACCAAATTTTGTAAATATTGTTTGAAAGAACCCAATATTGTTTCTTAGATTGTCTTTTAAGTTATTACTAGGTCACATTGCTCTCTAGGACTAAGAAAATATTACTTTTACTTATCTCTTTAGAGCCAATTCTTACTAGTGGATTCTATTTTAATTATTTAATACTCTATTTAAATTTTAGTAGTGTATGGTAAGTGTCTTTTTTTATCATATTGAATACTTTATAGATGCTTTTTTTGGATAAATTTATGGTTTATGGAGATTAATTTGGTTATTGCTTCAGAAATCTGGAAAACTTTATGAAGTCTTGCATTAAAATGAATCTTATTTCAAATTTTGAAAAATGGAATTTCATGATGAAAATAGGAATAGTCCCTAGGCATATCATTTCATAGAAATTAATTTAGGTGGATAGATCTAAAATTTATGTAATAAATTATTTTTATTTACCTATTTATGTTAAATATGTTTGATCTTTTCTAAGAAATGTAAGATTTTTTAGGAGGTTTATCCAATATTTTAGTAAGATTACTCTACCTGTCTCTCAGTTACTTATGAAGGAAGATGAATTAGATTTTAATGATGAGTGCAGGTAATCTTTTTATGAATTTAAAAAATAGATTAATCACACCACCAGTTTTGTAGCCACCAAGTTGGGATCAACCCTTTGAATTGCTTTATGATTCTTCTAACTAAGATGTGCGAGAAGTCTGATCTTAAAGATTTGAGTGAGAACCAGAAGTAATTTTCAATGACTAAATAACCTTGGATAATGTTCAAATAAATTACACAACCTCTAAAAATGAGTTTATAACAGTCTTTTTTTACTTGGGTAAATTTATATCATATTTTATTAGGACTAAAGTCATTGTATTTTCTTATCATGCAGTACTTAGGTATTTGATAAAGAAGTATAAATCCAAACTAAGTCTAATTAGATAGAATTTGTTACTTAAATAATTCAATTTTGAAATAAAATTTAATAATATAGATGAAAATCATTTGGTTAATCACCTAAGTAGGCTACCCTACACATCCAAAGTGAAAATTTCAAACCAAGAACTAGTTAAAGACCACATTCTAGGAGAACAACTTTACTTGGATGGAGGATAAGTGCCTTGTTAAACTATCATGGTAAATTATTTGGTTAATTTTTATGTAGCATCTCATCTGAACCCCCTAAAAATTTAAAGTCCTAAATTTGATTCAAAATTTTATATTTGGTAATATCCTCATATTTAGAAATTTTTTAATGATTATGTAATAAGAAGATTCTTACCTGAGAGATAAAAACAATCTATTTTTGAATTTTTTTCACTCTAGATTTTGGTGTAGACATTAGACCCAAAATTAATGGTAGGATACTTTTATATTAGGAATTTATTGGAATAACTTATTTAAATATGCAAATTAATTTTTCAAAAATTGTGAAAATGTTATTTTTTTAGAAATATTTAAAAGAGATAATAAATACACAGAAATTCAATTAGTTTTTGTGAACTTTTTAAGGTATAGGGAATATATTTTATGGGAAATTTTCCCTTATGTTTTAGAAACTCTTACATCATTTTAGCGGTTGATTGTGTTTCAAAATTGATGAAATCTAAGGCCACTAATACTGATTATGATGATAACGTTGTGTGTTATTTTCTCAAGACTAAGATCTTTTATAGGTTTGGAATTCCAAGAGCCATCATCAGTGATCAATGGAATAATTTAAGAAATAGGATCATGGTGGCTTTAATTATGAAGTATGGAGTGAATCATAAGACAACGACGCATTACCATATATTGAAAAATGGGACAACTAGAGTATTAATTAGATAATTAAAATGAATTTTGGAGAAAATTGTTAAATATAATTTGAAGGATTTGATCTAATGGTTGGAAGACACCTTATAGGCTTACAGGATAGCCTATAATACCTCCATATAATGAGTTCATATATACTAATTTATGGGAGGTGCACTCATCTACCAGTTTAGATGGAACAAAAGGCATATTTTGTAGTAAAATAGATGAATCTGGACTTTGATAGAACTAAAAAAAGAGAGGAAACTATAGCTATAGAATTTAGAGGTAATTAGAAGAGACGCTTTTGAGAACTCGATAATTTATAAATAAATAACTATAGTGACATGTGAATTTTTATTTAATAAAAATAATAATCTAGGGGAAAGTGTTCTTATATAACTCAATAATCAAGCTAATGTTAGGTAAAATTCATTTCAAATGAGAAGGTCCATTTAATATTAATTATTCTTATCTCTTTTCTATTTTGTATATGAAAAAATAAATAAACAAGTTTCCATTAATTATTAATAGTAACAATATGAAAAAAATACTTAGAAATTTTCCCTAAGAACCGGTGGTGTAGATCACACTCTTCTAGCCCACCTATCAATGAGAACCATCAGGTTATACCTCTTCTTATAAATTATGTGATTATTGTGATTCTATTTAAAATATGTTTTACATGATTAATTGGTTATAATTAATTGAGGAAACTAAATAATTTAAGTTTAAGGTAAGGAACCTTTATAGTTTAGGACTAATAGTTTATGAATTTTTAAATTTTGTTCCTTTTAAAAAAAAATTATGTGTCTTGTTTTCAATTCTATATTGTTTTTTAAAACCTGCTGATCTTAATTTGAATTCCCTTGTAACTTTTGAATCTATTCCTATTTTGAGGAACTAATTTGATTCATTTACTCACCTTAAATTATTTTTTAAATTATTTTTTTTCAAATGATTTTTTTTTCAAATTCTATGTGAGGGAAATTCATGAAAGGGCCACTGATTTTTGAATCCCATTCCATGAAATTTTGTCCAATATTTTTTATTACATACCTAATAGGCCTTTAAACCTACTTTGATATCTTCTTACAATACCTTATTTCTTGAGAAAATAAATACTTTATTGAATAAATAGAAATTTCTGAATAATATATTCAAAATATTAGATCATTTAAGGAATGTTTTTATAAATGATAAAGGAATTCATTTGATTTTAAAATAAAATGTTATAATAAACTTCATTTTCGATCCTACCTTAACATTTAACCCTTGTATCCCTTAGTAACTAGGAATGGTCCTTTTGGGTAGACACATTATAAGCAAAAAAATCTATATAAACCTTAATTTAGAAGTTTATATATAATCTAGGATAAATTTAAGTATGTGAGAAGGGAGAAAGTGATATGGAACAAGCTATTTTTCATAATTTTCATGAGCTAACATGAGAAGTACTAAAACATTTTTATTGTTGGTTTGTGAGGAATATCATACTAGGAAGGATATATAGATGTCCTAGATGTCAGAAAAAGCGGGGCATGGAAGTCTACCAGTATTTTTAGGTGAAACATGCCCTTATTTCCTTATAAATATTCAAATATACATAATAATTCTATAACATAGATTCTATAATCAGAGATGAAATTATTCTATAATAAGGAAAGAGAAAATAAATTTATTAACAATGATGAAGTTCCCTAAGGTGGTTTTCCCGTGAAACTAAGGAGTTTCAAGGATAACTAAAGTTTAATGGGATATATAATTTGATGTACAAATGGTGAAGACTATTAATCTAGTTTAGAGAAGATTCTTGAAAATAAACATTGATTATATTGAAATAAATTCCATGTAACACATTAAAATAAAGGGAAATAATTCCTAATATGGGTAAAGGTAAACCTCATCATACTAAAGAAAATTAAAATTCTCTCCCTTCCTTCAAGTGATGAACAAAAAAAACAAACTCTAATGAAGGAAATATAAATAGGATTTACTTAATTTTTTTGAAATGATTAAGTTGTGTGTTGTTATTTAAAAACAAAATGGGTTTAACTACATCAATTAAAAAAAGGGAACGTTGAACCCATTCTTGAAGGAAAACAAAAAACATGCATTATGATACAACTTATCCAAACCTACTAAATCTACCTTATAATTTTCTCAATAAAATCCACCAACCTTGATCCACATAGAAACCCTAAAAATCCCTCATGATATGTACAAATACTTTACCCATTTGGTAAATATTAAGATATTCATCAAGCCTATGCTGAAAATTTCATGAACATGGAATTATAAAATATATTTTTTGAAATTTATACTTGATTATTGAGTGAAATATTTTAATTAAGCAAGGTATAAGTGAGCTTGATAGGATAAAAAAATAAATGAATGTTCTTAATGTGGAAAATTTAATCAAGAACAATAAGTATGAATTATAATTTTAGTAATATGGTGTTGAAAAAGGAAACTCACATTGTCTAGTGTTTAAATTTTACTTAGGAAATATTGTTATAGTTCACTTTACTATGTGTCCAAGGGTTAAGTGTGGGGGGTTGACATAGCCAATACTTTCTTGTATTTCAATTTTATTTTGATTATTTTTATCCCACCATTTTATAAATCTTTTAATAATTTTAAAATTTATTCATTTTAGGAGTAATTCAGGTTCAATTATGGAAAATACTTAATTATTGAGTTTTAATTGTTTTTTAAAAACTTTGGAATAATTAGACTAAAACATGCATTTGATTTCCCTTATTTTTTATGTTATTTTATAAATATTGAATAATTTATATATTTTAGAAGAATTTTAGTCTTTTGGGTATTATAAAAATCTATGTAAGCATCATTTAGAAGTATATGTAAGCATCATCTAACATGAATAAATATGATTTTTAATGTTTTGTAATTATGGTATTTATCTCTGTATAGATTGTTTCCATTTTTAGAAACATCTAATAGTCACCATAAGCATCAGACAAGCCACATACATGTCTCTATAAGGATTAAAAAAGACTTTTTATGCATGATCCTCATCATGAATAAACATAAATTTCCACTTGTGTAAACATCATGCGTGTTGTGTAAGAATGAATCCAGTGATCTATAAACATCATTCATGTTGTGTAATAATGAATCCAATGATCCATAAACATCATGCATTTGTGAAAAACAATATAAGGATGATATAATGAGGTAAATTTAGAAGGATCATTGGAACTTCAGGAAAAGGATTAGGATTCCACGTCAATATTCATGCATCCAATTCGATGGAAACATGTATATGATAATGAGCATGATATTTCAAACAAAAATAAGAAGGAAACATATAAATTTCACTAAGATTTTTAGATTTTTAAGAATAAGGGAGATCATAGAGAAGGGGAAATTGGAAAACTTTTCAAAGTAAGAATCTCATAGGTTTGACTACAGTCGAAGAAGATGGAAATTAAGGATCTATAAAAATAACATGAGGATGAAGCATGGGAGAGTTTAATTCTTTAATGTGTGAAAAAATACTATTTATATTATTTACTATTTTCATTTTTTTCATTATTTTTATAATGTTATCTTCTTCCTCTATCATAATCATTAACCTTCAGATGGAAGGGTAAAACCTTAGAGGGATCAGGTAAGGTGAGGCTCTGCTTTTATAATGCTTGATTTATCACATCTCAATGAATAAAAATATCTCTCTCTATCTATTTTATTAAATTGGTTTAATATTCAATAATAGTATTTAAATGTGGTTGTACTATATTTAATCCTATTTATTGTTTATTTTATTGGTTTATGATACAAAATCTCTCTCCACTCATTTATAGGATATATATGGTGGAATAGTTTGAGCTAAGTGGTGAAGTATTTGGTGGTCATTGGCATGTGTGGAATGGGAGTTAGTTATATATTGGTTTACTTATGAGAAACATCACTCCATCTGGTGTTAACTGGAAATGTAAAGGGTAATTTTTTGTATTTATTACACACAGATAAATGAGGTAAAATATAACAATGGGTTTTTTTAAGTTTATTATCACTAAATTCATTCAATAAAGTTTGAGAGGGGATATGGTTGAGGAACTTATCATTCATTGGTTGATAAAAAATATTAGAAAATAATTTTGGGATTAATTTATCATTACAATTGGGAAGCCAACCCTGACCCAATCACCTTTTCATTATGCAATTTATAATCTCTCTATTTTATCACTTAGTTTATTTCAAAACCAAAAAAAATCAAAAACTCCCCTTTTTATTAAGTGACAATAGATTTGGAATACTTCCCTTTATGAGAAACCTATAGGGTTTACACTAATGTTGTATTTAACCTAGTAAATAAATTGGTTTTTCCACACCCCAAGATAGGTTTGGTATCACTCTATGAAAGTAATATTATCATGTTCCCTAAAGTTTGTTATGATCAATATATATGTTTTTTTAGTAGACTCTAACATCTTCATTTATTTTAATGGTTTTTTTAATGTTCATTTTGATATTATTATTCCCTCTAAAAAATATTTCTTCTGTTGGACTTAAATCATGAAAATGATCAATATATTTCTTAATATACCACATTCATTTGTTCTTTAAAATCATAGTTATTTTTATTTAAAATTTATTTTATTTTTTGGAAATTGATTCACTAAATGTACAAATTATTTAACCTCAGATCCACTCTGAGAACAGCTAATAATAAAATAATATTAATCAACATTTTCTGTTTTTTATAGCTTCTATCCATATAACTTAATCTGGTATTCACTATATACTGCTTATAAAATGTATTAACCTCATCTATAGAAGAGAGAAACATTCAAACCATTTTCACCAAACATCCTCCATCGACACTGCCATTTTAATGGTCATCACTTAAAAAGTTTTCATCTAAAGAATCAAAATTTTCACCTTAATTAACTTCATTCAAATCATTAATAGTTCTTATACCCTATATAAAAATGTTTCTTGTAATTCTATAATAATACAAAAATAAAGTTTTTTAACATAATTTTATAATGTTTCTATTAAACTTCTTTCTATTTTCATTGAAATAAAGGAACTAATTGAAGGTAATGGAGTTCAATGAAAGTAATTGGGCTCATTCCTAACATTAGTTTTTCATTGGTTATTCATATTTCTCTTCAAAACATAAGGACTAAAAACCCCAAAATCCATGATATGGGATCTTTCATGTATAATTTATAATTAATTTATTGGAAAAATAATTACTTCATCTTGAAATTATTTATTTGTTAATGAATCAATTGATCACTCTTTTAATGAAAACATTATGATGAAGGATCTAAAGGTATAATTCCTCTAATGGTGATCCTTAAATTCTCCATGAATCTCATAATGTTGCCATTAGAACTCCAAGTACTAGTGTAGAGGATTTGAATCACTTGAATTGTTCATCATCTAGAACAATAATATTTCTTTAGGTGGAAGTATTCTTTATCATGTTCCCTAAATCAATTGAAAGGGGGGAGGATAATCACCACTCCCTATTATTGAGACTGTTACTGATAATATATCTCTAGGATTAGAGATAATTATCTAGGAAGAATTTTTTTACAAAAATCCTATCTCACTAGAAATAATATAACTAGGTTTAAATACTTAGGTAATAGAATATATAATTTCAGAAAGGCCCTTTTTTATTCTCTTACTCCGGAGAAAACCACAAATTAAATAATGATGATGATGATGATGATGATGATGATGATGATGATGATGATGATGATGATGATGATGATGATGATGATGATGATGATGATGATGATGATGATGATGATGATGATGATGATGATGATAACTAAAATTATAATAATAATATTTATTTGATGCATTATGTCTCATGGATAATATAGATATTTATATTTATTTATTTATTTATTTATTTAAATGATATATAGTAGATCATTCCTAATAGACCCTTAACTTGGTCCACCAATCCCATCAATCCTCCTATGCATTTATCAATCTCAGAATAATGGCTATTTATTTAAATAAATAAATATAAGTTCATTATTCATTAAATAAATAAATAAATACTATATTCACTTAATAGAAAATAAACATTTATTTATATTCATATAACTAAATAAATATTTATTTATTACTTTATGAATAAACAAGAGAAAAATAATAAATATATATTCATGTAATTATTAATTACCTTGAAAATAAATATTTACTTATAATTCAACTCACACACACACACGATATATATATATATATATATATATATATTCTTTTGAATAACTTGTGATTTAATTAATACAATAAACACATATAGAGTAATTACTAAACCACGAGTTAGGAAAAATATTTATTCACACTTTTAAATTCAAATAGAATTTAACTAAGATTCTAGATTCACTTACTGTGTAAACCTCTAAGAGTATTTCATAATGGAATTAGCTAAACGCAAGTCTTAAATTAGAATCTAGCAACACATCTAAACACCCATATAGAAAGAAGTTAAATGTCTCAATGACAATAACTTCCTATGAGAACTCACTATGTAATATAATTCCTTTGTTTTGATATCTCATCGGGAAGGTTTCATACTTTTCTTCATCAACCTATATGCTTGATTTATATTAATTTTAAATTTCATAAATTAACTCATCAAACACCATGGCCATAGAATTTATTAGATGGTTTTATTTTAATTAAAGGGTGAGAGATATCAACTCCCATAAAATGGAAGGGACAAATAATTTATTGACTTACTAATTAATTTCACAAAAATCATGACACAACCAATGTATCTTTCCTCGATGTAAACATATAGAATCTCAATTTTCATCAATACGTCAAAGTAATTGACATTTGATATTTATTAATAATAATCTAAAGTATAAGGACCAATACACATTTTTGTAGATTATAATATTCAATAAATCATTTAACAACTGTAATTTCTATGGGTGGATCCATTCTCATTACCTAATCATTTAGAGATTACCAAGGGAAAACTTCATGAGAATAAATATCTATTTATTATGAGCCTCATACCCCTAATTGCATGTATCACCTATGTCTAGTCAGATGATATCATCTGGCCATAGAACATGTATTAAATAATATTTTCATAACACTTCAAGGATATCATCATAGAGGGAACTACTATGTATTTACAATGTGATAAATACTATAAGAAAATTATTACAATAATTTTTCATAGAATAACACTCATCATATGATATGACATTTATTAATATTAAAGAATTAAACTATACTGAAAGTAAAAAGTATTTTATTATAGGGCATCAAATCTAATGGCTTCCTACTTTCACTAGATACAAATCCTAACAAATTTTCAGTAGTTTATTTATCACTTGACATATATGATTCCTTTAAGACATGGCTATAGATGATGGGCCCACCATGCTTCAGTGGTTATTCTACCGACTATGACTTTATCACTCTAAGAAAATCCATCAAGATATTATATCACTTATTATATACCTTTTATATTCTATCATTCCTAACATATTGGATTATAACATAGATTAATTTTATCATAATATGATTAAACATTAATAACTTGGCACAATTCCAAAATTTGTAACAAATATTTTCTAAACTCAATTATTATGCAACATCAGAAGTTACAATATACTCAGTATATGTAAATATGGAAACCAATACCTATAATAAATTTTATATTACATATTACCTTATCCTAACTATGATCCTAGATCAAAGGAAGACTAGTTTTATTCCCCTAGATCACTAGTATTCCCATTTATCAAACTAATAGGAACTCATCGAATTTTATATTCTCAAGTACTATCAAGTAGTTCCAACTTCTAACCTTTGTAGTTTACCTAGTTTCTTTTTATATTCACTTTATATAAGAATTATCAAACCTCAGTACATATCATAGTATGTGAGATAAATTTCCAAAGTACTCTTAGGAATATGTAGTAAATTCATCATAATATTATTCTCTTATGATTTTCAACATCTTACTGGAGAGATTTCATGACAAGAGACATAGGTATAATACCTCATCAATTTATCTATTATGAATTGATCTTAGTGATCCTATAGAACTATGTTTATAAATCTTGTCCCCTGAAACATAGATTCTTTCTTAATTAATTCTTAAATAAATTTTTATCTTTAGTCTATCAGATGAATATTTGATTTTTCTTATGTTAACAAACATATATTAATGGGAAAAACATAACGTACCCACTAACCTCTTATAAACACCTAGCATGCATTCATTACAAACTAATATTATATAATAGATATTATTTATTTAATACATAAATGGATATCTATAAATCACATTCATTATTGATATTCTAGTGTCACTAACCCTTTTCGATCATTTTTCATAGATATATTCTATAAATGTTCATCCAGGGAAGGTGGCCATGACACCCACTATGCAATATAATGATGATATAAATTTTTTATGATAAGTAAAATTATTATGGATTTAATTATGATGACTTTTTATAACTAATCAAACATTATTAGGCCCATTATTGTACCACACATGTATAGTTTCTTTCTAATACCCACCAAAATATTTACATCAATAGAAGAAACTACCAAAATACATAACTAAATTTTAGTACATGGAAGCCATCATTGAATTTGAATGAACTTGTAAATCAAATATAGTTTCCACATACTATTTTTGGGAGGATTTGGTATTCATATATAATAATATATATCACATATATAGGTGAATATTAAATCACATATATATTTTTTAACATTCCTATAAAATATGTGTCTTTAGAATAATTTCTCCCACTATAATTGTAGAGTTTTGTGTTCTTATTCCAACTCAAACACATCTTTAACTTAGTCTTCATTGAAGTATAGATTTCTCCCAATATCTTAAAGAGAAGTATTATTACTCATATAAGTATATTCATATTTATCTAACACCTTTTAAACTTGAGTATTTTAGTATATTGAGTTTTAATAGGATAATTAACTAATATGAACATTGTGATTCCTTTAATGTATGTTTGAATCATAAGATAGCTTTACAAAAGGTTCCCATAAAACACCTAAGGTTGTGACATAGATGGGTCTCATAATATCATAGCATATATATAATATCCATTAGTCAACTCAGTATTATTATGGTTATCTCTTACGTTTTTATTTGAAAAAAAATGTCTTGGATTACTATGGATGACTAAAAAGAAATATAAGACTCCTCATTGATCTACCTTATTCCACCATCACCTATATGATGTCAATAAGCTAATGTGATTTTGGGAAAACCTTCCCTCAATATTTAATGATGTATGAATACTTGGTAAAGATACACTCAGACAAGCATGATCAGAGGATCTAATATCTTCTTACCAAGTGAATTCATTTTCCACTAATAATTCCTTAAATTTCTTAAAGGAATCCCACAAATTATATGAATTTACCTCTAACTTCTCCTCAAAATAGTTCTTTCAATTAAGATGAACTTACTCCATAATTCATGTTGGATACCTTTATTTCTAATGGTTTCTTTGTCTAAAACATAATTAGTAATTTTGTTAATATTCCTAGTGTTTTAATTCATGGGTGACTAAACAAAGTTTTTTATATAAATTTGAAAACTACTATTAGTTTTACCTAACTAATAATTATCTTTACATAACTAGGTAAGAGTCTTATATTTCATATTCATCATTCATTGTTTATTATTTAAGTATAAATAAAACTATAAAGTATGAAGTTCCATAGAAATATTCATTTATAATGAAATTTTAGTGTCCAATAGAAAATTGAAAAAAAATTGATAAAAATACCAAGAAATAGTATCATGAGAATCATTTCACTTATGATATTAAGTTATTGGGGGAAATCCATATAGAAATGGTTTCAAGGTTTTTAGGTTGCTTTTTTGTTGTAATAGATGGTTGAAAATGTTCTAGTTTATTGAAAAAACATGTTAAAAAAACTCTATAGTAGATAATACCTTATACAGAAGGCTTTATATGATTTTATAAGATGGTGTTATTTCTTGGGGTTTTCTAAATTTATAGGTATGAAGTTTGGGGGAAATAAAAGATGATTTTAGAAGAATTTGGTGGGATTTTTATGAAAAATAGAAAAGGAATGATTCTTAAATAGAAATTATATGAGACCAGATAAAAAAGTACATGAGAAAAATTGTAAACTTGATGAAGGAAATTTGGATAAAGGAAACCAATTCACGTAGAGAGTACACATTCACATAGGAAGTTTATGAACTATAAAGTAATGTTGTGAGAAAACTATGTTGTTTTTGGGAGAAAGGTGGTGATTCAGAGCATACCATAAAGGAGCTGCACTATAAGAAGATACAAAAGGAATACATTACATAAAGAGTATTTCATAAAAGGATTAATTATAATTATTTTATTAGAAAGTTTTTCGGGTTTCTTTGCCTATATAAGGACCCCTAATCACTTCATTAGTAGAAGAAAAAAACACTTTTCATAATATCATTTCTCAGTAATCCACTAATATGGAAAGAAGTTTTAAAAGAATAATAGTTCATGAAGCATAAGGGTTTATGAATCATGAAGTTTTTTTATGCATGATGGAGTTTGATATGTAAAAAGAGTTCACAAGTCACGCAGTATAAAGGCCATATGCAGAGTCAGTCTGTATAGAAGTAAAATATATAAAGCTCAAGCAGTACATATAGCACAAGTAGTTCATGAAGAAGAACAGTATTTGGTGAACATTAGTTCATAAAGATTGCTCTTGGAAGGGCGGTTTGAGAAGAAGAATAGTTTATGAATGTATTTTTCATGAAAAATATTTTATGAGATAAATTGGATTTCATCTTATTGATGAAATAGGTGCTTCATGTCACACCTATTTAAATGTGGACCAATTCAAATCTAATACAGATCATGAGAGGATTATTCTATAGGATCATTAGGATATTTTTAGATTATATAGTAGTGATTTATCTAGTGTGAATTATTATAAACTAGGAGAGACAGTGATACTAATTCAAAATTTATAAAATAGTAGTTTGCTTTACTGATTTTGGTATATTGGCGCATTGCCTTTGTATGCTCCTTGGATTAGCCTCGTTAGGTTGAGCCAAGTAAAATTGTTGTCTCTTTCATGATTTCATTTCATTTTATATACTATTGTGAGATAAAGAGATAATATATTTTTGTTTAAAAACTAAATAATATCAAAATGGAAGTTTTTTTAACCATCCATACACTGATCCCCCCCAATGGGTATTTAACAAAGTGGGGCCAAAAAAATTATGTCCTCCTCTTGAATAACCTAGGAATCACCCTTTCTCAGCTTTTAGAGAGTTTTCCATGATTATTATAATACTTATAAATTTCCTTGGTTATTTTTTTGAATACAAGTATATAATATACATATTATATTTAACACTTAATAATTCAAACATAAATATTAAATACAATGATGAATATACCTGAAGTACAAACTTTTACTCTCTCTTCTTTAATTCATTCCAATTCCTCTTCTAGTGACTTTTTGGCCACATGAAAAGAAAATATCCACCTATCCATTGCTCTCAGCTTGAATCCTTTTTATTATTGAAGTAATTTACAAAGTCTCTACTAACTATGAAATAGTTTTGGGTATTTCAACCCTGTATTTTAATTTTTTCAATATAAGGGGTATGGAACCATGTTCCCACTGTTATCTTTTTAGAAAAGCATAGTCAAAATATTCTTACGAGGCTTATATATACTATTTATCTCATAGTTTTATAAGAATTTGGAGTATATAAATGATAGGAATGATAATATGTGATTAATGGATATTTTCTTATTCATATGGAAGCCCAGGTTCATTAACTAATCAATTTACTTCATCATTTTTAATGCAAGATCACTTTATGGATACTCATCTCCAAATTTACACTAGTAAAGTATAGTGATAATATAATTTATATTTGTCATATATTTCTACTTATCAAGAGATAGGGGATTATATATCATGGTATAGGAATCCATTCCTTTATATTACATCTTCATCTCTGTCGCGAACCAGCCCGAGTCAACCCTGAACCGGTCACCCGAGTTGGTCTGCAGCATGGCCTGAAGGGCATTCCCAATCTCCATGTGTTGGTAACTAGTGTTGAGAATCATCAGAGTAAACAAGGCAATGATTTTTTCCAAGAAATAAATGATAACTAACTATGTAAAGAAACCAAAAATCCCACTATATATAAGAAAAACTGAATTGAACATCATTTATATAAGAAGCTGAAAGTACAACTGAACACTACAACTAAAACGACCGAACCTGACGACCAAAACTAACTCCATGTGATCCTACTGGTTTCTCTCCAACATAATTATCACATTTCACTCATGTCGATCGAACTCGTGATGAAAACTACACAAGGTCTAAATATTAAAAAAAAGAACTATAGGTGTGAGTATTAAAACTAAACCGGTAATCTATTCCCAATGAACTTCCTTTAAAATAAAATAAAAAATCATTTTCAAGTTTGAAATAAAATATATAAAATTATTTTTTGGAAAAATATTCCATGATATAAACATTAAAAGACGAAATTGTTTCAAGTTTTCATAAATAAGAAATGGTAGTATCGATTTTTTAAAAAAAGGACGCAACTTAAAAAGGAAAAAAATAAAGGGGGAAACATTAAATAATGAAAACTTTTAGAAAAAACAAACATGATACTAATTTTACCAACCAAACACATTGTATGCTGACGGTGATCACAAAAGAGCCAATGAGCATCAGTCACGAGAATACCCCTAGGCACTAGCTAGTTGTGGGTCCCTAGGTACCTCATATCTCGGTGTAAAAGTAACCATAACCAATAAACTTCTCATGAAAGATCCATTATGAGGGGAAATCCCAATGGCCTAGTGGTCCCAAATCATCATGATAGTATAGTTAGTGTTGTCATCATCAATATTTATAAGTCAAACAAGGACAAATCCACTACCGGAAAACTAGCATACTAGTCCTAGTCCACCCACCTAGAAACTCAGGATTCCCTATTTGTGCTCAATAAAGTTCCACATGTTATGAGATACCATTTTTGAAAAAAGTTCCACATAAAAATCATACACACACAAAAAATTACCCAAACACTTTTCACACCCTTTACATATTTCAATAAACAACTTGAAATTTTCATAAAACAATTTCAAGAAGTATAATAAGGCTTTGCACATAAAATCCATTCAGAAATACTATTTAAAGGGAAAACTCCCACCAATACCATACCAAAATATATTTGGAATCCCTAAAACCATTTAATAAATTAATTTCATGAATCATAAAATGACTCAAAATGGTACAGAATGGAACACACATGGAAACCATTTTTAAAGAAAAAAGCCAAACGTGCCTTTAAGCATTTTACCAAACCAACATTTATCAAAACCAAAAATTATAATTTACATAAATAGGTGAAACACACCATTTTAAGCATATAAACATTTACATAAAACCCTTAAAACATTCATGTTACACTTTCAAAACACAACCACCTTCATAAAAATACCAAACGGGCCATTTACCGGTAGATCATATCAAAACACCTTTAAAACCAAAACTCTTAACCTTATAAAGCTAGAAACCAACTTGGGAACCATTTAAGGGTTAAAAAATAAAATTTTACATGCTTCCAATATATTTATAAATCTAAAAAACACTTTATATCACAAACAACCCATAAAATAAAACCGGGCAATTTACTGAACACATGGAATGCAATTTTTAACAAAAAAAAATAATTTTAAGAACTTGAAAAGGAATAAAACACCAATTTCATGCCATAAATTTATTAAAGCTACCTAAAAATGTTCAAAATACCAAAAACTGGGTGCAAAAACTAGGAAAGCATTTTAACAAACATGTGGTGTCCAACATTTTAACAAAACAACACCACTTTTCACAAAACAAGGTTTTAACCACTACTTTGCACACCAAGAAAATTATCCAAAGCTTATATTACAATATTAAGAATGTAAAAAAGTTGAAAAAATCATGAAATAGATGAACTTGAATTATAAAGGCAAGTGCTTGGGAGAACCAACCTCAAAACCATGGCGGAATTGAAATGCACAACCGAAATCACCCACTACAGTTTCTAACACCCTAGATCTATGAAGACCAGCACTAAACTAACAAAAACACCATAAAAATCATGGTATACCAGAACCCTAGGTTTATCATGACCAAGTAAGAAGAGAAAACCAATAAAAATTGAAATAATAATGAAGATGGAGGAGAAAAGAGAAGGAAATGCTTTGAGGAAACTAGTCGACCCTTAACCTTCCATTAGATCTACACTAAAAGAGGAAGTGGAATGGCTTGGGAAGCCATGGGAGACCTCCTTAGGTCTGGATACAGTAAGGTAAATTATTTTGGATGCATTTGGATCTAATAATCCCATGGGGAAAAACTTATAAAATTAAAAAATTTCATTTTGGGTAGGGTTGCACGGTTAGGTCTCATGGTTTATTAAATTGTGTGCCAAACCATGCGGCAGACACAAGAGCAATTGCATGGTCACTCCTAAGTGGCTGAATTCCCATGATAAAGTCATGCAGTAGGTTTTATACCTACTACATAGTTACCCCTAAGCAACTACATGGTCGTGCGCCAACTGTACCTACGGCCTTTTCATGCCAAATTTTTATATATTTTCTCCAAAACTCCCCAAAAAACTAGGGACCAACCATGAGGGAAAGAATAGACAAATAAAGAAATTCAAAACTCAACACCCGTCACACCCAGAACCTGAGTAAAAGACCAAGATTACCAAAATAACTAGATCAAAACCCAAACTTGAAAGACTGAGTGTGACAATTCTCCCCGCCATTAAAACTTTCCACCCATGAAAATCCACAACACATTCGAGATGATTAGTCATCACCTAAGGATTCTTTATCAACATGATCCAACCTCTTAACCATGAACATTTCACTCACAAAAAAAAACAAGACTTAATCCTTTTTTCCAAAACCAAAAAGAACTTGATCATACTTCCCATGAATAAACAGAAAAGATCAAGCCACCACCACAACCTCACCAAAAACCAGAGTGTTGGGCCTTCTCCCAATGAACCCAAAATGAGGAGCACTCATGAAATCCAACGATTTCACGAGAGGCCAGAACATACTAACCACCATTAGAAAACAACTAAAATCTGAAAAATCCTTTAAAAAATCTCTATGAGACTCGCGATGGGTCTCCCTACCATTAGAAAACACCTACAATGACCCAACAAGAATTCGACATGAACTAGAACTGGGGATTTACCACATAGGCCCACCAAACATATCCCACAATAACCTACCAAACCAACCTAAGAGGAATACAACAAGAACATTTAAACTACCCACTCCCAAATGGAGAGGACAATAACTAAACCTAAACTCCTCATACGGACCCAAAACCCCCACCCCATAGGGTAGAGAGGGAAGGGGGCTAATTGTTGGACCACTAAATACACAACTGGAAACTATCCATCCCTCTTCACCTATGAATGGAAAAATACAAGAGGACACCTGTTGACGCTCCTTTCATCACAAAATCTAAATATTGGAAAAGGGGATTATCTTAGCTCAAAGTGATTGAACATTTAGACAAATATCAAAAATTGACAAAGGAAGGCATAAGAAGAATATTGCACAAGGGTCGCGCAAGTTCCGCAATGGTCGTGCAAGTACACTTGCGTGCTGCCATGGTCGCGCAAGTACACTTGCGCACCCTAAGTGATAACCGCCCGGGGTCTTCTCCAACCTATAAATAGACCCCGTGGGCCCCCCATTTTAGGGAGGATTTTTTCCAGAAACTCATATTTGATCTCCCGGTGCCCTAGTCTCTTCTCAAAGCTTCTAAAACATTTCTAAGGTAATTTCTTACATATAACAGAAGATCTAAAGAGGGGGAGGAAGGCCTAAGTGTTGAAACTCATCAACACTTGCGCGCCAGAGTGGCTATCCCTTAAGGGAAATGGCCACACTTGCTCGCCGCCTAACTCCTTCAATAGAACTTGCGCGCCACTCTTCTAGAAGAACTTCATGATGATTCTAAAGGCTTTAACCAAGAGTCGATCAAGTATTACCCTACTGGTTAACCGTCGCGAAAGTACCCATGTGTCGCGCAGGTATACCTGCGCGACCATGACTTGCGCGCCCACACAGTACCTGCACGCCTGCCAGGACTTGCGCGCCCCTGCCTTTTTGGGTGCCCGTCTTGCCCATTTCACCCCTCTTATGCCATTCCACGTCTCCTGTTCAAGATTCAGTCTTCAAGACACTCTTTAAATCAATTTATGGCATGATTTATTAATTTGAATTCCTTATATGAAAGGAATTCTGTGGAATATCTCTCAAAACCTAGTAATTTACACATCTTTATGTCACTAAAGATTGAGATTTCATTCATTCAACCTCATCCTTTAAGATGAGAGAACCCATTAACATGGGCCTCCTTTTTAGGAATAAGCCCCAGTCATAATTCTGAAACCTGGGCCTCCTTTTCAGGAATAATCCCTAGTCATAATTCTTAACCTAGGCCTCCTTTTCAGGAATAAGCCCCTATCATAATTCTCAAATATGGGCATCCTCCTTAGGAGTAAGCCCCAAGTCCCTTAAATTTTCAAGTCCCTTAACCTGGGCCTCCTTCTCAGGAGTAAGCCCTGGTCTTAATTTCTCTTAACCAGTTCTAATTTACTTTTGATTTGGGGCTTCTTTCTCAGGAGTAAAACCCAATCATAAGTCCACTCCTAACTTGGGCATCTTCCTTAGGAGTAAGCCCCAAGATTAGAGTATCCAAATCTCCATAAAGTAAATATAACTTGATGGACCCTATTTCTGGATTTCTTCCCTAAAGTAAATATTAATCCTCATCTATTTTGGGTAGTCATACACCATAAGCCCCATACCATTGCATCTTTCGTGGCACAATTGTCTGGTTTCACCAATACCTCTTGTTTCTCACACCGAGCATGACTCACGTGAGCTTAGAGTGTAAAAGTAATCATGACATCTTTATTTGAGCCATCAATCATGAATAAACATCATACTCTATTACTCGAACTATGTGGGTTCTGATTCCTTTTCTAAACAAAGGATACATAGGTAGCCCATCTGTGGGTTCGATCCCAACTCTGAAATAATCCATGTCCTTCTGAATGACAATAAACTTCAAGTTCCCCACTGAGTGGCTTTAAAACCAGCATGGTCATCATAATGACCTAGAGACTTATATATAAATGTGTCGAAGAATACCATTGACCAAGAATCTCTAATAAATACAGATGATTCTCTGTCGATGAAGAACCTCGAATACATATAAAACATTCTCTAAATTTCCTACATATTTAATCATTTATTGTCAGATTTGAAGGAAATCTCATTTTATACTTGGTAATGTAATAAGGATTCACGAACATAACTTAAATCTATAAAGAGAGTCCCGGAGTAGACAATAATTCCCCTTAAAAAGGTGTGATGAGTTTGATCTCCCATCCTCTCGACCAATGAAAATTCCTAAGCCTCATCATTCCTCAAACTAATGAGCACCTACCTTTGGAAAGTAGGTCCAAATGGATTTGGAATCATTGGATATTTCCAGTTCTACGAACAAAACCATTAGAAACCGATTGGAATGTTTGAACCTTCAATCAACGAGGTTATCCCCGAATTCCGAGGGAAACAAAAAATGGTGAACCCGACATGAATCCTTAACCAAGTTAAAATGATGTTTTACCTATTTGTTAGGCCCCTATTTAAAACTCAATGAGAGGGCCAACAAAAACAATCATTGACATATGTGATCATACAAAAGATGTAGTGGCTGAATTTATCTTGATTACGTCTGTTATATCAAACAGGCACTCTTTTCCAAGATCTTCTACATTTCCAGAATGGCTACTCTCAAGTTCACACCTGTGAATACTGCTGCTGCAAATGCCACTGCTGCTACTCCTGCTGGATCATCATCCACTCTAATGATGACATCACCTACTCAGAATATTCAACGCTGCGTATCAAATGCGTTGGTTAAGGAGTACCATCAACACGGTACCATCCCAACTCTGTAGCCTGCCCGACAAGCCCTCCAAGTGAGAAACTCACACCGGTCGTCCGAACAACGACGACCAGTGATCAAGAAATAGGCGGTGCTAACCACCGTCTCCAACCATTTTGGGTTGTTATCCCTGGAACGCAATCACCATTCACTCCCATATTCTGGGGAGGTGAATGAGCAGGTCCCTCAAGGCCTTAATTCAAAGAAGTAGGAGTCCTTCCTGAGGGATCCTATCAACAATCGCTACTAGACTCGTGTGGCAGTACGCCCTCAACATGATGAGGGTACCGAATCCAGGCATTCGGCTCAGGTTCCTCAAACCCGAGCAGGCAAGACGAACCGCCAGAGGCGGAATCCAGTCAACAGTGAGCAGGTTATCATGTCTTCCATCTCCGGAGAAGTCCACCAACCTAACTTGGTGTCAAGCAACGAGCGGGCACACACACCTGCCCGTTTTAATTCCGTTGTCCAGCAGACTCGTTTGGCAGTATCATGCCAATCCCACCAGGAAATTCCGGCGGAGTACTATAGGTAGGAACATACACCTGTTTATACATCATCAGCTAGTCAGCAGGCTCTTTTGACTACATATGATGGAGATCTTCAACCACATTCGGCGAAGTGAAATCAGCAGGCACATACACCTACTAGTATTAATCACGCCTACCAATAGTCTCGCTTGGTAGCACATGGAGAAGTCAGTTGGAAAGCTCCGGTGACAAATAGAAGGCAGACTCAACTCTCTGCCCCCACACTTGAGTACTGTCAGGATTCACTGACGGGAAAAGGAGGACAGGAGCAGGCACATACACCTACTCCAAGCACGGAATGCACATATATCCCCGTTCCGGCAGCTGAATTCACCAAGCATATTCTATCAATGGTGAAAGAGTAGAAGCAAATTCCTTCTCATATTCGGATGCCTGTCAGGATATTATAACAGCTTCCACAGCATCTCAGGGAAAGACACATAAATCTATCCCTACCAGTGGAGTGACACATCAACAGTTCACTCTGTAACAGACACACACATTTGTTTCAGTCCAAGAGGGTTGTGGGGCATACTCCCCCATATCATACGGACAACCAAGTCAGGCACATACACCTGATTTGAGTGGAGATCGTCAGCCTAACCTGGCCATCTTTCCTGATCAAGCACATACACCTGCTCAGAGCAGCCAATTTCATCAACAAGTGGTTTCCAAGGAAAGTAAGAAGGCGTCTAAGAAAAAGACCCGCCCAGTACAGTCCGGAGATCAAGATCCAATCTGTAACAAGGCCTTGCTCGATGCTGGAGTTCTTGAAGCCCTCAGACAGTTATCTGTTGGAATTCAAGATTCTACTCCCTCATTTCCCAATAGTGGGAACATTAATTCCAAAGGTCTTCAACATACACTTCCTCATGAAGGCTTGCTTCATGACAATTCGATCAATCTTGAAGTTTCATCTTCAGATGAGAGCCACAGGAACCCTCTGTGTGGTCAGAAGACCAAGGAGCAGGAGATCTCATCTTTTGCTGTAACCCACCATGGTGGTCCTCCCCATGATGATGAATTTTGCTGCGAAAGTCCTCTCCACTGTAGTGATGCACATTTCCTGGAAAATGCTCCAGTGGATAATGTAGTGCTGATAAATCCCTCTTATCTTGAGGCACTTGAAAATGCGAAACCAGTCATGTATGATGCTTCATTTCTAGTAGGTGAAATACTTTCTCAATCAGAAGATAGCCCAGGGTGTAGGTCATTCTCCAAACCACCCCTAAGTCATGTATCTTCTAGTTTAATCGGTGATCTCTCTACCAATCTTGTTGAATCCGATGAAGTAACAAGGAAGCACCAGCTCTGGTCAAATCAGGTAAAAGAATCTTCATTTAATGATAAAGAGGAAATGCTGAACATGAGAAAACAACTGGAAAAAGTTGAAGTACCAGTCATGTTTTGGCCTCTAGCTGACTCTCAGTATGACATTCCAAAGATGTTGACGGAAGATAGAATCCATGATATTCATATCAATATATGGAAAACTCTTTGTCAGTTGAAGAAGAAAGTGTTATCTTATGATGAATATGAAAATCATCTTAAGATAATAGAAGGGTTACAATGTCAGATTGATTTGGCATCTCTATCTGTCTCTCGATATCTGAAGGCTGAAAAGCAGCAGAGAGCCCTTCAACGTTCATGCCTTGGTGCACTAAGAATATTACGTCAGTTAATTGCCAATGCCCCATCTGGTAATCATGTCATAGGATGAGGTGTTCATGGAGCACTACATTTCACTGTGCTCTCTAATCAGAAAATCCCGCCGAAAATGGTCTCATGCAATGTTATTGCCCATGGCCGGCCAAAGTCAATGGGATTTGTTTGTAATCAAAAGCTTTCCCAAGAACAGGCTTCAACTAGTTCCTCTCAAAATCAAGCATACAAAGAACAAGTTGTTGAATTACTCCTGCATCAAGGAAACGAGAATATTGAACAGGCTTCTCATATGGAGCAAGCACATCATCAAGTGATAGAAGTTTCGGAAATCATCCAATGGTCTTTTGAACTAGGTGATAAAAGTGGATACAGGTTAATGCATCCAGCTAATTTCCGGACTAAGGTTCGCAATATCAGGAGATATTTTAATAAAGTCTCAGACATAGCATGTCAAGAGCCACCCCAGCTTTCCAGACTGGGGACTCTTTTAAACCAACCCTCGGAATCACCAAATAGGATTCGATGAGTTGAGAAGGAACAACAGGAACAGCCCCAGTCCACCGGACTGGGGAATTTTTCAAATCATCAATCCCCTCCTCAGAGAAAATTGGTCTTTTCTTGATTGGGGAAGAAGCCTCAAGAGGAACGAAGATCCAAATTATAAGGAGATTCCCTCCAAATTACGGTTCATCAAGAAGTTCCTGAGGGATCGAATCAAAAAAAGGCAATGTCTCATCAAAGACATGGAAGAATACAATATCATAGAAATGCTGATAGAGGGGATGTGATGCATTATGCATCAATCAATTTCATAAATGTCGTTGTTGTTGATCCACCAAATGAGGCTCACTCAGGGGAATCAGATGAAGAGGTTCCTGCTCAAGAAGATGTACGCACCGACACAAATGAAGAAGGTGTGCGTATACGAAATCAAAGGATTACTCAGAACCTAGGTAATCCTTCAAATAACCCACTTCCCCCTCTCCGAAAAGGATCCAAAAAAGGGAGGGAAAAGAATCAGGTCACATATCCTTCCTCTGGAGAAGGCCAATTGCTATCACTAGAGAAAAGGTTTGCACAACAGGAGGAAGAAATGAAGGAATTAAGGAGGTTGAATGAAGAACTACTTCATGGTAGTCTTCTTCTTAAGCGTGCTGGAGTCAGTCAGCCAAGGGAATTTTTTACAGCTACTGACATCGATCAAGAATATATTCCTCTATCAGTACACCCTCATAGGTCTAATCCTACGGGTCAAGTGTAACAATAGTTGGCAGTGCTACCATCAGTTGCAGCACCATCCACCACATCTGTTCAAGTTCCATTCATTGCACCTACCCAAGTCCAAGTTCAACCAGATGTTTCTCAAAAGTTAATAACTACCATTGAGTCATTAACAGCTCGGTTAGAAACTATGGAAGGGAAACGTGTGCAGGTTCAACCAGAAAAGAAAGTTTACCCTGAATGGGTAGATTCAATCTCTCCTCTATCCAGTTTTGGAAACCCTGTATTCCCTATTTTCAATGGATCAGGCGACCCTGAACGTCATTTGACGCATTACATGTCTTGTTGTGATCCTATGATGGGAACTTAGGAGTAGTGAGAAGTAGTAAAACTCAGATGCTTCGTACATACCTTGCAAGGACCAGCCTTTGTCTGGTATACAAGCTTGCAATCCTGGTCAATTACCAGATGGGAGTATCTTCGCCAAAAATTCCTTCTTCAGTTCATCCCAACTTTTCCAAAGACAACAGTTTTTGATCTTACAAACTGTAAGCAAAGAGAGAATGGAAGGGTCATAGATTTCATTGCTCTTTGGAAGGGATTAACATATTCCCTAAGCTTAGCACTCCCTCAAGAGGAATTGTAGACAATCTGTATGGAAAATCTGCATGACGAATTACGCACGCCATTGATCCCTATGAAATAAATAGGAGGGTTTCGAGACCTTACTTCAATCGCTCAGCAGATTGAAGATTCCCTTATACAGGCTAAGGCTAAATCTCGTGTAATTCCATCAGCTCCAGGAAGGAGAATGGGTAAAGCAGAAACTACTACAGTTATGCTTAAACAAGCACCTGTATCTGTTTCTACTTCAAAACCTTCATATTCTCGAAGGGATCCACCTCCTGAGCGCCAACAACAAAGGTCATTTTGTCCAGATGATCAAAGAGATCAAAGACAAAAACAATTTGAGGGTCTGAAGAGAAAAACATACTCTTTCTGAAATGAAAAAGTTCCTGGTTACTTCATTTCGGCTCTGGAAAATAATTTGGTTCAATTGCCAAGGCCTAAGAGGTCAAACAAGGAAGGAGATGAAGACCGTCCCAATTATTGCCCTTATCATCAAATGTTGGTGCATCCCATCCAGGAGTGTTTTGTCTTTAAAGACCTCTTGCAAAAGATGGTCCACTTGGTACAAGTAAAACTGAAAGGTTCTTCAGCTCAGGTAGCATGTGTTACTGCTACAGTTCCAGAGGAGGAAGGTGAATGGCAAGAAGTCAAAAGAAAAAATGCAAAAAAGTATGATGATTGGATGGTTATAAAGACAATCAACCAAACTCATGCTATTTTGAGAACACAATTAAAGAAACCGATTGTGTCTTCTGCCATGAATGTTGCGGCAAAACCCTCTTCATCAGAGGGAAATTCCTCAAAGAAACGACATGATTCAAAAAAAGAAAAATAATCAGAAGAAGATGAGTATGTGTCAAAGCCTAAGTTGTCTTTGACTCTGGCAGACTTCATGCCATCTACTTCAAAGCCACGGGCACCGCCCCACCAAACGGCATAGCCTAAAAAGGCTAATCAGGTAGAGTCTTCATCAGACGAAGAGTTAATCTTCGGTTCTGTTAATATGATTCAATTAACAGATCCATATTCCTGTCGTAGTTTCTATTTCGATGAACCTGAATTCCTTGTATCAAATAGGGGAATCAGAGGAAGTTCCAAAGTCTCAGGATACAGGGGAAGACGTGGATCTTTTAGAAGCCACTATTCCAATTCTACCCCTGCTAGAACTGTGTACGCAGTAGAAACTTGTGGTAGAGCCCTTCAGCGAGCTCAGCAAGAACAAGAAAGTTCTTCTACCAATAGCAAATTCAGTCCTGGCATAGTTATTTCGAAAGACCGGTTGAAGGTTCCATATTCTTCCTCTCAGCAAGTAAATGGATCTAATCAGTCTAATCTTCCAAAACTAGGAATATTGCCAACTCCTATCCCAATATAAGATGCATCAACTTCCAAAGCATCTGCTTCCAAGGTACCTACTAAACCACCTATTCCTATTGGGAAACGCAGACCTCTGGATCAAAAGTATGATGTATTGAAACACTTGGCTGAAGTACCAGCCAAGTTATCAATTCTGGATGCTTTGAATCTGTCAAAAGATCTTCGGGAATCACTCATCGAGTCTTTGTCAAGTCCTCAAGAGTTTGAAACTGAAATTGTTGCAGCTGAAGTCTATCACATAGAGAATAATCATGCAGAATTACATGCAATAATATCTTTTACTAATGAAGATAAAGATGATGCTGTGCATGGTAATATTAGACCTTTGTACTTATTTCGCAAGGTTAATGGCGTACACGTCTGAAGAGCTTTCATTGAAAATGGTTCAGGGGTCAACCTCATTCACATTCATACACTTCGTCGATTGGGCCTCACAGAATCTAATTTATCTCCTTCTACCATGATGTTACAAGGATTTGATAAAAATGAACAAGAACCACTGGGTGAAGTTACACTCAGAACTCAGTTTGGAGATCTTGTATCCAATTCGGATTTCATGGTTATTGATCAAGACTCAGCTTTCAACATCTTTCTTGGAAGACCCTGGCTACATCAACATGCGGCTATCCCTTCATCATACCATCAATGTCTCAAATATTGTTTCTATGGTCAAGTTGGGACATTTTATGGTGATAAGGCCCCATTCAAGACATGTGAGTCTCAATACATTGAGGCGGAATTCTATCACATGAAGGGAAAGGAGAAATCCACAAAAAAGGAGATTACCAAAGTTAATGCTCCATATAGTTTGGAGAAGATTCCAGTAAATCCATTTACACATGTGAGTACAGATTATGTGTTGCCTATCAGTCAAATTGACAATATAGACTCAAATCAAAATACTCTTATGGAAAGATCCATAGTGTCAGTTACGGTAATCGATCCAGACAATATGAGAGAAATTGGTAACCCACCAAGCAGTGATGAAAACAAAAATGGTGACGTCTTCATTTCATCTGTTGAAATCCAACAAGTATATACTTCGCCAATTAGTCCAGAAGAAGTTATATCAACATCGGAGGTGAACAATGATGTCGATTCTCAATCCATCATCTCCTCTTTATTACCCAAAGAAGACCCTTCATCATCAATCGGGTTGGAAATAGAAGCTTCTTCTTCAAGATGTGAAAATTTTGACATCTCTTCTGATCATGAAAATTCTACTTTATCATCTACTATGCAAGTAGAAATGGAAGAAATAACACATGATGAAGAAGAAGAGGAAGATCTCAGAGATGCTCCTCCGGCATTTGAAGAGGGTATCTCTACCACTGTGGATGAACTCAGAGAAACAAATCTGGGTACAAAAGAAGATCCACGACCCACTTTAATCAGTGCGGCCATGACTCTTGAAGAGAAAGAGATGTATATTTATTTTCTAAAGAAAAATAGAGATATATTTTCTTGGAACTATGCATAAATTCTAGGGCTTGATCCTGATGTTGCTACTCATCATTTGGGTTTACCAGAAGAACATCAAGTATTTAAGCAAGCCGTGAGAAGAACACACCCAACTTATGCTTCCAAAATTGAGGATGAAGTGGATAAGATTATCAAAGCTAACTTCGTTAGAGAAGTTCAATATCCAAAGTGGTTGGCTAATATTGTCCCTATAAAGAAGAATAATGGACAAATTAGAGTTTGCATTGATTTCAGAGATCTTAATCGGCATTGTCCTAAGGATGATTTCCCAATTCCGATTACAGAACTTTTAATTGATGAAAAAGCTAGATATGAAGCACTTTCCTTTATGGATGGATATTCCGGATATAATTAGATCCGAATTGCCCTAGAAGATGAGGAATCCACAGCCTTCAGAGCCCCTCAGGGTGTGTTTTTCTATCGGGTAATGCCCTTTTTCTTAAAGAATGCAGGTGCAACATATCAGCGTGCCATGCATCGTATCTTCAAACCCTTCTTAGGGAAGTTTGTTGAATTCTATGTAGACGATTTGGTGGTTAAATACAAACAACGTTCTAATCACTTGGATGATTTGGAATTCATATTCTGCAAGCTTCGACAACAATAATTTGAATATGATCCCCTTAAAATGTGCTTTTGGGGTAACCTCAGGAAAATTTCTCGGCTTTGTTATACGCCATCGTGGTATTGAATTCAATCCTGAGAAGACCAAGTCAATCCTTAGTATTTTACCTCCTCAAGATTTGAAATAATTAAGAGGACTTCAAGGAAACTTAGCCTATATTCGGCGTTTCATCTCCAATTTGGCAGGCAAAAGCTTACCCTTTACCAAATTGATGAATAAGGGAATCACTTACCAGTGGACTAAAGAATGTCAAGAAGCATTCGTTATTCTCAAGAAATACCTCTTGAGTCCACCAGTACTCATGCCACCTATTTAAGGAAGACCACTTATCCTCTACGTGACAGCTCTAGAACGATCATTGGGTACCTTTCTTGCTCAAAAGAATGATGCTGGGAATGAAAACAGCCTCTACTATCTCAGTCGAACTATGCTTGAGGCAGAAACCCGGTATTCAAGTATTGAGAAGTGTTGTCTGGCATTAATCTTTGCAGTTCAGAAGTTGAGACACTACCTGCAACATCACGAGGTCCAATTGGTATCTCGCAATAACCCGCTCAAATTCATCCTTATTCGTCCAATGCTTACAGGACGTCTGGCAAGGTGGGTAGTTATTTTGCAGCAATTCGACATTCAGTATGTGTCTCAAAAGGCGATAAAGGGCCAAGATCTGGCTGATTTTCTGGTTGAACACCCTTCAGTGGAATACACATCTTCAGATATTGAAATCCCTGATGAGGAAGTCTTATCTATTCAAGAAAGTCCTCAGGCATGGGAAATGTATTTTGATGGTGCTTCCAGAATTCCAACAGGGAGGAAAATGGAAAATCCTAAATTCAACAAAGTTGGTTTAGGAATTGTGCTCATTTCTCCAGAAAAGGCAGTGTTACCTTATTCCTTCTTATTGTGGGAAGGTGGTGCCAATAATGAAGCAGAATACCAAGCTCTCATCACAAGCTTAGAATTAGCGCTTCAATCACAAGTGAATCACTTAAAGTTGAAAGGTGATTCAGACCTAGTAATAAAACAAGTAAATGGGGATTATGTCATCATAAAATAAGAACTAATCCCTTTGTATTATTACGTCAGAGAGTTAATGGCAGAATTCCCTTCGGAACCGACATTTTCTTATATCCCAAGATCACAAAACGCTCAAGCTGATGCACTGGCTAATATAGCCACAGCTCTGGCAGATCCAAATTGGGACGAGACAACCATCAGTATTGCCCACCGTCGTGCAATTTCACCTTTTGTTCAAATCTAAATAGAGGAAATTAATGAAATTAGTCTCATTCCTGAACCGTATGTTCTTACTATAGGATGGATGTCACCTATCAGGGAATACCTTCAAAATGGAACACTTCCACCTAATAGAGGCAAGAAAGAACAAATACGGCGATGTGTGGTCAATTTTACTCTTTATGATAGCCCAGATCACCTAGATAAAATTCTATAAAAACGTGGTTTTGATGGAGTTCTCTTCAGATGCATTGATGGTGAAGAGACAATGGCTGTCATGAAAGAAGTGCATGGAGGAGTCTGTGGTGCCCACCAGTCTGGACACAGACTGTCTGATCAGATTCGAAGGCTTGGATACTTTTGGCCTTCAATGATACAAGATTATGTTGATTTCACAAAGAAGTTTCATTCATTCCAAGTACATTCCAACTTCATTCATCAACCTCCATAGTTGCTTCATACATCTAAATACTCATGGACATTTTCCAAATGGGGAATAGATGTGGTGGGACCTTACCCTTCGGCTACGGCCAAGCAGTTTAAGTACATTCTTACTACTACTGACTTCTTTTCCAAATGGGCAGAGGTAATACCTCTCAAGGAAGTTAGTTATAAATGTTTTGTTAGCTTCATCAAGTCTAACATCATTACCAGATTTGGTGTCCCTAATACCATATTGACGGACAATGGCACCAACTTCTGTTCATCCTAGGTGAAGAAGTTGTATCAAGAATACAACATCAAATCCAACCATTCATCTCGGTATCATGCAGTGGCCAATGGCCAGATATAATCCTTCAACAAGACTCTTTAAAATATACTACAAAAGATGGTGGATAAAGATAAGAAGTCATGGCCTAATAAACTATTTCATGCTTTATGGTCTTACCGTACTACCACCCGCACTGCAACGCGGTCAACTCCATATTCATTGGTATATGGAACGGAAGCAGTCTTTCCAATTGAAGTTCAACTACCCTCGCTCAGAGTTGCCATTTTTTATCAATCATTTACAGATGAACAATCTCAAAAGCGATTGAATGAATTGGAACGGTTAGATGAGAAAAGATTGTGCACGTTGCACCACTTGGAAGTATATCAGAATCGAATAGCACGAGCTTTTAACAAAAAAAGTTAGTCTCTGTTCATTCACTCATGGAGAATTGGTATTAGTTCTCAGAACTCCAATGATACCAGGAAAGAAACCTCCCAAGATTGAGCCAAAATGGGAAGGACCTTACTCAATACATAGGGTCTACTCAAATGGAACTTATTCTTTATTCTCAATGGATGGAGAACTCATCACTACTCTAACCAATGCCAGATTTTTGAAGAAGTATTTTGTATAAACACAAAATATATCATCAATGGTCTGGTATGACCTTAAACTGCACCACCATCCAGCAAGACGTTAAACTGCATCATCAACGGTCCATGCATATGACCCTAAACTATTTGCAAGTCCCTTACGTCCAGCAAGACGTTAAACTGCATCATCCACGGTCTATGCATATGACTTTAAACTATTCACACTTTCGTCCAACATGATGTTAAATTGTGAAAAAGTCCCTAATTTGTCCTCACTTCATGACATTAAACTGTACAGTCCCCCTTCTGTCTAGCAAGACGTTAAAATGCATCATCAACGGTCCATGCATATGACCCTAAACTATTCATGCTTTTGTCCAACATGACGGTAAACTGTATAAGCAATGGTCCAAGCATATGACCTTAAACTATTCGTACATACGTCCAACATGACGTTAAATGGTGTACTCTTTTGTCCTCAATACATGACATTAAACTGCACAGTCCTCTTTTTTTCCAACATGACATTAAACTGTATTGTCCCCATCGTCCTAACTACATGATGCTAAACTGTACAGAAAATCCTTTAATACATCCTACATGACATTAAACTATAATTTTTCCCTGCTACATGACATTAAACTGTGCATCACCAATAGTCCTAACTGCAAGACCTTAAAACTGCATAGTCCCTTGATATGTCCTACATGACATTAAAATGTGCATCGTTAAGGTTGTTGTTACCTCTTGTTTCTCACACCGAGTATGACTCACGTGAGATTAGAGAAAACCTCAACTATAACACTCTCTCTGGGCTACTAACCATGTGTAAGTCCCAACAACCTCATTTTTTAGGTCGTTTTCCCCAAGAACAACTTGATTATTAATTCATTATTTAATTGAACTACGCGGACTTTGATCCTTGCCTTCCAGGCTGGGTACATAGACAACCTCCCAAGGTTCAAGCCCAAAACCAATCTCTTCACATCAGTTCACCTCCATCTCATATGATGTTGATTCGTGAAACCGCCCCTAGAATCAATATCTTTACATTGGTTCACTTTCGTCCTTGTTATACGATGTTAAACTATACAACACTTTTGTCCAGTATGAAAATAAACTACAATATTCTTTGATACCCTCACCTGAGAGGGAACCATTATTTACATTGATTTTTCAATCATGTTTCATTTCAAAGACTATGTGAATACATGGCAATGCCCAAACTTTTATCTTGGGTTAAACCATCATTGTACTAAAGTCCCCTTTCAACCTTCACATGTACGAACCAAATTTGTACAGAGGGTATTTCTAGAACTACGTGGGCTTGATTCCCATTCTTATGGGATACGTAGGAACGTTCGAGTTTCCCTTGAATCCATCCCCAAGTCTTTTAGGCCTAACCCCAAATTCCACTTCCAGTCCCTTTGGCCGAAAATTCCCCATGAAAACACACATTGCGTATTTCTTACAATGGTCTAAGTTCTATGACCCTAAACTAAGATCTCTAATCCTTTTGTCTCACACGACGTTAAACTGTAATTTAAGTACTACGTATGGCTTGATTCCCATCCTTATGGGATACATAGTGAAGTCCAACATTTTAATTCAGGGCCCAGCCACAACATGATTATGGTTAGCATTGATCTGTGTATCTTTGTATAAATTGGAAAATACCCATATTTATGTGTCATAATCCTAACCTTAAATATTTTCAGATCTTCATAGCCCTTTTCTTGACTTTTAGTCACAAAAATGTCAAATTTCTGAGAGTTCTTTTACCTGACTATGCAGTACGTGCCCTTAGGCAGCCTTGCATAAACATTCTACATAACAAACTTGTCAGCCAAAAGATACTATTATTTGACTATGCAGCCAATTCCCTTAGGTGGCCCTGCATAATTCAACCCCCTAACGGGTTTGTTAAATAATGGTAACTTCATTCTTGGGAAGAAAGCCCCTTTTGTCCTTATTGGTCTTAAATGACAGTATGTAGGGATCCGCAAAAAAATATTCATCCTTAACATATTTGTCTCATATCCTTTTTCATGATCTGAAAGTATTCAAGTCTATGGTTTATATTCTTCTTCCCCACATTTGGGTCAGACCTTCATAGGAGTGATATCCATCCAGTTCTTCGATAATCTTGTTTGGAAATATCTTATCCATATTCAAGTACCTATTTCCATACAGCAAACTCTACACTTTGAAAATTTTGAATCTCCATAAACTTTCAATGGCTTTTAGCAGTAGAAAGGTAAATTTCTGAGAGTTCTTTTTCCTGACTATGCAGCACGTTCCCTTAGGAGGCCTTGCATAAACAGTCCACATAACAGACTTGTCAGCCAAAAGATACTATTATTTGACTATGCAGCCAATTCCCTTAGGTGGCCCTGCATAATTCAACCCCCTAACGGGTTTGTTAAATAATTGTAACTTCATTCTTGGGAACTACTTATTCTAATTCCTTTTAGCTCTTTTTCATATCATTCCTCAGATTAAAATATTCTTAATTCATAGTTTACATATTTTTCCCTCATACTTGAGTATGGTAATATGTTTTCAGATAAATTGTCAAAGAATTGACTCAGTTCTAATTCATTCGGTCAAATCTATTTCGAACTTAAAAATTATCCTCCTTATGTCTGACGTGCATGACTTTAAACTTACCACAAAATACAAGGGAACTTTGAATAAAAGTCAAGTTCCAGCTCACTAAACATACATTTTGTATGATTTAGGTAATATTGATCAATTAAAAGTTTCAAAGTTTGTAGGGTTATTTATATTAATCCTAGTAAAAATCAAACTATGCTTACTAGGCCCATTGGCTTAGGTAAAAAGAAGAGCGGACGAGCAAAAGCCAAGAGTCAAGCTGTGCACCGAGATCAAGAAGTCCGTGAGAGCTGAGTGCTTTGCGTGGAATGAAGCCCCCTATTTATAGACGCAACCATGACCCTTCGAGCCGTACCCTGCGCGATCAAAAGCCGTACCCCTGCACGCCAGACCCTGCGCGCCCGAAGCTCATTTGCGTGCCATACCCTGTGCGCCCCAATTTCCTTTTGATTCTCGATTTCCTCAGAGTCAAATCCTCATTTCCTTTGGATCCAACTCTGAGGGGGGACTTTTGTTGATGCTCGTTTCATCACAAAATCTAAAGATTGGAAAAGGGGATTATCTTAGCTCAAAGTGATTCAACCTTTGGACAAATATCAAAAATTGACAAAGGAAGGCATAAGAGGAATATTGCACAAGGGTCGTGCAAGTTCCCCAATGGTCGCGCAAGTACACTTGCGCACCGCCATGGTCGCGCAAGTACACTTGCGCACCCTAAGTAATAACCACCCGGGGTCTTCTCCAGCCTATAAATAGACCCTGTGGGCCCCCCATTTTAGGGAGGATTTTTTCCAGAAACTCATATTTGAGCTCCCGGCGCCCTAGTCTCTTCTAAAAGCTTCTAAAACATTTCTAAGGTAATTTCTTACCTAGAACGGAAGATCTAAAGATGGGGAGGAAGTCCTAAGTGTTGAAACTCATCAACACTTGCGTGCCTGAGTGGACAGACCTTAAGGGAAATGTCCACACTTGCGCGCTGCCTAACTCCTTCAATAGAACTTGCATGCCACTCTTCTGGAAGAACCTCATGATGATTCTAAAGGCTTTAACCAAGAGTCGCTCAAGTATTACCATGTTGGTTAACCATCGCGCAAGTACCCATGTGTCGTGCAGGTATACCTACGCGACCAGGACTTGCGCGCCCACACAGTACCTGTGTGCCTGCCTGGACTTGGCGCCCCTGCCTTTTTGGGTGCCCTTCTTACCCATTTCACCCCTCTTATGCCATTCCACCTCTCCTATTCAAGATTCAGTCTTCAAGACACTCTTCAAATCCATTTATGGCATGATTTCTTGATTTGACTTCCTTATCTGAAAGGAATTATGTGGAATATCTCTCAAAACCTAGTGATTTACACATCTTTATGTCACTAAAGATTGATATTTCATTCATTCAACCTCATCCTTTAAGATGAGAGAACTCATTAACATGGGCCTCCTTTTCAGGAATAAGCCCCAGTCATAATTCTCAAACCTGGGCCTCCTTTTTAGGAATAAGCCCCAGTAATAATTCTTAACCTAGACCTCCTTTTCAGGAATAAGCCCCAGTCATAATTCTAAAATATGGGAATCCTCCTTAGGAGTAAGCCCCAAGTCCCTTAAATTTTCAAGTCCCTTAACCTGGGCCTCCTTCTCAGGAGTAAGCCCCAGTCTTAATTTCTCTTAACCAATTCTAATTTACTTTTGATTTGGGGCTTATTTCTCAGGAGTAAAACCCAATCATAAGTCCACTCCTAACTTGGGCATCTTCCTTAGGATTAAGCCCTAAGATTAGAGTATCCAAATATCCATTAAGTACATTTACCTTTATGGACCCTGTTCCTAGATTTCTTCCCTAAAGTAAATCTTAATCCTCATCTATTTTGGGCAGTCATACACACATAATCCCCATACCATTGCATCTTTCATGGAACAATTGTCTGGTTTCACCAATACCTCTTTTTTCTCACACTGATCATGACTCACGTGAGCTTAGAGTGTAAAAGTAATCATGACATCTTTCTTTGAGCCATCAATCATGCATAAACATCATACTCTCTTACTCGAACTACGTGGGTTTTAATTCCTTTTCTAAACAAAGGATGCGTAGGTAGCCCATATGCGGGTTCGATCCCAACTCTGAAATAATTCATGTCCTTCTGAATGAAAATAAACTTTAAGTTCCCCACTGATTGGCTTTAAAACCAGCATGGTCATCATAATGACCAAGAGAATTCTATATAAATGTGTTAAATAATACCATTGACCAAGAATCTCTAATGAATACAGATGATTCTCTATTGATGAAGAACCTCGAATACATATAAAAGATTCTCTAAATTTCCTACATATTTAATCATTGATTTTTAGATCTGAAGGAAAGCTTATTTTATACTTGGTAATGTAATAAGGATTCACGAACATAACTTAAATCTATAAAGAGAGTCCCGGAGTAGACAATAATTCCCCTCAAAAAGGTGTGATGAGTCCGACCTCCCATCCTCTCGACCAATGAAAATTCTTAATCCTCATCAGTCCTCAAACTAATGATCACTACCTTTGGAAAATAGGTCCAAATGGATGTGGAATCATTGGATGTTTCCGGTTCTAAAAACAAACCCGTTAGAAACCGATTGGAATGTTTGAACCTTCAATCAACGAGGTCATCCCCAAATTCCGAGGGAAACAACACCTGATTCGCATGGGTGGTCCCCAAAAGGACACTAATCAGAAACCTGCATTTCTTCACACACCACCAAGATTCATGACTACATGCCATCTTCACTCTAAGAACTGTGGCTGGAGCTCTGATAGATGAAGCATCTACTACCTCATAGTCAGGAGCTGCTAATCCCAAACTGGAACTCCTTCTTTTAGTGCCACATGAATCCACATAGCACTCCTATGAAGAAATAATGGATTGAGACACCCCACGAAACTCACTTCCTCAAATAACCCACTTCTACCCAAATAGGGACTTAAGGATACACGTCACCATTCTCTCTCACTCCAAACGAGGATTAGAATGAATAAGAAACATATAAAAAACATAAACATCACCAACCACAACTACCACAATCGAGAGAATCACCATAACAGGGAGGCACTTTAAATCAACCCCAAACAACTCCCTATTCCAACAAACAGTCTAAGGAATCATTCGAAGTGGTGGATTTAACCTTTGAGATGAATCCTTGGATTGATCAATTGTAAGGCATGGAAAAGGGGAACCACCAATAGTCACACCACAACATCTAACAAATCTTTTGAAACCCACTGAACATTGCACCAAAACCGATCCAACAAGAAGATCCCATATAAATACACAACAAGAGTATCACTTCCAGATCACGAGGAAGAATACCAAACAAACCACACTTATAAGACATAAAAAAAGAAAACCAAATAACCAATGACTTAAAAAACACCAAAATATCTATCTCAAAACACCTTTGAAAAACAAATCAAATCAACTTGGTGGATTTTCTCACTCACCAATAGTTTTCTGTTGAGTCTCACTCAGATGTTCATGTATATGCCACCCTGGGCACCCATCCAAACATTCCATATCAGGAATCCATCAACATTTCCATATACCACCATTCATGTGAGCACCCATGAACAAACCAAAGACTAAAACAAATATCCTCATTTTCTAAGACTAATCATTCAATCCATTTCCAAAAAAACTTGTACCTTTAAAAGGAACAATAACCACCAAGTCAAAATAATTTTTCAGATTCCCACACAACAAACCATTTTACCATGATTGAAAAATAAACTCCATTGATTGTCAAAATCATTTTCATTTTAAACAACTCCCAAAACAAACATATTATTCCAAACAACCCTTTCCCATTATCAAAAATTCACCAAAACCTATTTCCAAAATCTGACATCAACAAAGTCCAAAATCCTTTTCAAAAAAACACCAACCGCTCCAAAACAATTTCAAAAACCAACTCATCAGATTCAAACACTTTTAAACTGCCCAACAAACCCCATTTAAAATAAAGTTTCATAATCACCTTAAAATAATCCATGTTTTTAAAACATTTTATTTCAACAAACCACAAGTTTAGATTTGGGAAAATCAAGTCCTGTAAAATTATCTCCACTTTATCCCCAAGATTTTTTTCACAAAAACCACTTTCCAAAATATTTCTTATATTAAATTATGAAAACCCATTTTCCACTTTTCAAAATCCAACCATTCTTTTAAAATCTATTTCCACAATTCTCACACAAGGATTTTCAAATTAATATTTTTTTTCTTTCAGGATTCAATAAAGGTCCAAGTGACCCAAAAAAGGGAACTAGTGTCCGTGGTTGACTTAACCATATGGTTGGAGCCCATATGTAAAACACACCACCAAGATAGAGAGCCTTCTTAATACCATGTCGTGGCTCCACATGGATTTCCATGCCCTGTGAGCTCACATGGACCATTAATACAACTCCCCTTGTCGTATCCCAATCACCAAACAATCAATAAGGACTAAAGGAACTAATGAAACTAGACTTCCCATGGACACCCAAGGATCAGAATGAGAAAGAGTTCATGAAAAATTTCCCGCACCTACCCCTAAATTACTGACAATCCTACTCCATCTACTTTTACATCCATAAGTAACTAAAGGGCACTTTGGAAAGAAAGGTCTGCTAGGAGCCGACCTACTCTAATACCATTTTGTCATGAATCGGCCCGAGTCGACCCTGAACCAGTCACCCAATCTAGTCCGCAGCATGGACCAAAGGTCATTCCTAATCCCCACAGGCTATTAAATAGTTTCGGGAATCATCAGAGTAAACAAGAAAACAATTTCACCCAAAAAATAAATGATAACCAACAGTATAAAGAAACCAAACAACCCACTATATATAAATAAAACTAAACCGAATGTCATTTATAAAAGAAGCTAAAAGTAAAACTAAACACTACAACTAAAATGACCAAACCTAATGACCAAAAATAACTCCATGTGACCCTAAAGGTTACTCTCCAACATAAAAATCACACTTCACTCAAGGTGATTGACCTCAATCTGAAACCTACACAAGGGTTAAAAAAACTATAGGCGTGAGTTTTAAAACTCGGTAGTCTATCCTGATAATCTATTCCCAATGCACTTCATTTAAAATAAAAGAAACAAACATTTTCATGTTTTAACTACAATATATAAAAGTATTTTTTTTGAACAAGATTCTATGATATAAACATTAAAAGACAAAATGCTTACAAGTTTTCATAAACATGAAATAGTAGCATCAATTTTTTTAAAAAGGTTGTAACTTTAAATGGAAACAATTTTTAAGGGGGAAACTTAAAATAATTAACACTTTTATATAAAACACACATAATTCTGAATTTACCAACCAAACATATTATATACTGATGGTTAGTACAAAATATCCAATGAGCACTAGTCACAGGAACACCCCTAGACACTAGCTGATTGTGGGGCCCTAGGTACCTCATATATCAGTGTAAAAGTAACCATAACCAATAACATTATCAGGAACAAAAAAATAGGAGGGGAACTACCAATGTCCTAGTGGTCCCCAATCATCATCATAATTTAGTTAGTGTTTTCATCGTCAATCTTCCTAAGTGAAATATTGATGAATCCACTACAAGATCACTACCATACTAGTCCTAGTTCGCCCACCTAGATACATGGACTTCCCTAATTGTGCTCAATCAAGTTCTACATGTTATAAGATACCATTTGAAAAAAAAATTACCACATTTAAATCATACAAATACCAAACAGTACCCAAACACTTTTCACACCCTTTACGTATTTCAATAAACCACTTGAAATTTTCATAAAACAATTTCAAGAAGTATAACAAGGATTTTCACATCAAATCCATTAAAAATTTCTATTTTAAAGGAAAAAAACCCCATAATATCATACCAAACCAGATTTTGAATCCCCAAAACCATTTAATAAATCCATTTCATGAATCATAAAATGACCCCAAAAGGTACAACATGGAACAGACATGGAAACCATTTTTAAAGAAAATTTCCAAACGGGCCTTTAAGTATTTTACCAAACCAACATTTATAGAAACCACAAATTCCAATTTCCATAAATAGGTGCAACACACCATTTTAATAATCTAAAAATTTACATAAAACCCTTAAAAAATTCAGGTTACACTTTCAAAACACAACCACCTTCACAAAAATACCGAACGGGCCATTTACCGACAACTCATGTCAAAACACCTTTAAAACCAAAACTCATAACCTTATAAAGACATAAACTAATTTGGAAACCATTTAAGGGTTCCAAAATAAAATTTCACAAGCTTAAAATATATTTATAAATCTAAACAAAACACTTTATATCACAAACAATACAGAAAATCCAACCGGGAAATTTACTGAACACATGGTATGCACTTTTTAATAAAACAATTCATGTTAAGAACTTGACAAGGAATAAAAGACCAATTGAATTACATAGATTTATTAAAGCTACCAAAACATGTTCAAAATACAAAAAATTAGGTGTAAAATCTAAGAAATAATTTTAAAAAACATACAATGTGCACCATTTTAACAAAACAACACCAAGTTTCACAAAATAAGGTTTTAACCACTACTTTGCACATAAAGAAAATTATCCAAAGATAATATTGCAATATTCAGAATATAAAAAAGGTAAAAACATCATAAAACATATTAACTTGAATTATAAAGGCAAGTGAATGGGAGAACCTACCTCAAAACCATGGAAAAATGGAAACGCATGCCTGAAATCACCCGCCGCATTTTCCAACACCATAGATCTTTGAAGAATAGCCATAAATGAACAAAACCCCCATCAAAAATCATGGGAAAATAGAACCCTAGGTCAATAATGACCAGGTATAAAGATAAAACCAATAAAAATTCAAAGAATAAGGAAGAATGAGGAGAAAGGAGAAGACAATAACTTGAGGAAACTAGTCAGCCCTTCACCTTCCATTATATCTACACCAAAAGAGGAAGGGGAATGGCTTGGAAATCCATGGGAGACCTCTTTAGGTCAGGAATAACTAGGGTATTGATTTTGGTCATAACTGGGTCTAATAATCCCATGGGGGAAAACTTGTAAAATTAAAAAAATTCATTCTGGCAGGGCCGCATGGTTAGGTCGTACAGTTTATTAAACCATGCACCAAACCATGGGGCAGACACACTCCTAAGCAGTCGCATGCCCATGTTCAAGCTATGTGGTAGGTTTAATACCTACCACAAGTTACCCCCAAGAAACGTTATGGTCGTGCACCAACCGTGTCCATGGCCTTTTCATTCCAAATTTTTTTATATTTTCTCCAAAACTACCAAACAAGTCAGGGACCAACCATGAGGTAAATATTAGACAAATAAAACACTTCAAAACTCAAAACCTGTCACACCTAGAACCCAAGGAAAATATTGGGATTTTCAAATGAACCAGATCAAAACCCAGACTTGAAAAACTGGGTGTTTTAGTCTCTATATACATGGTTGATAACATAATGATATATATACTAGATTCATCCTCCATGTATATCTTATAAGCACCATTTTCACCCTCACTCACTTACTGAGGTAACTGATCAGGTATAGGGGACTCCATAACATAATAAACTTTTCCTATAGGGGTGCCACGAGTACAAAATTTGGTTATAAATATGGTCCATTATTGTGGTTTTAGCCACAATTCCAATGGTTATAACCTATAGCCATGGGAATTTCCACCGTGTCACTAAGTGGCAAGAAATTTGTTATAGGGATTTAAGGGATCCAAAATGGAGAATATTCCATGTGGAACCTATACCCATGGCCCAAAAGAGCATGGAAATAGGTTACACATGGACCAACATATATCCTTGGTATTCATGACCATGGATATAGTAATTTTGAAAAATAATATAGAGATTCTGGTTTTGAACTTGAGCCTTGTTTACATTCTATGACATCTATCTTTCACTGTGATACAATTGTTATTACTTTTCTGTGTGTGTGTGTCTGTGCAAATATGTATGTATATATGTTTTTGTGTAAGGGTCTGAAAAATAAATAATATTTTATGTTTCAAATACAGGCCTCAATAATATTTTCCAATATACTCTTCAACTCTACCGGTACTATATATGTACAAATTAGTGTGTGTGTGTGTGTAATGGTATGCAAAATAAATTAGTAGTTGCATTTCAAACCCATGCCTAATGAAAATTACCCAATTTCATCTTCTACTATGCTACCAAATATATTTCTCATAATATATATAAATATATATATATATATATATATATAATAGTTTATGAATATATTTTACTAAATCCATGGGAGATAATGCTCATGGATATAGGGCCCCCATTTAACGTTTGTATACATGGTAATTATTACCCATCATTATACATTATCGGTAAAAAGGATATAGCCCTAGGTAAAAAAATATTCATGGATATAGGGTCTTCCCTTCATAAAAACCCTTTCCTTCCATGCTCACACACACACAAAATCGTACTCCAACCTATAACTATGGGACTTTTTTCCAATGGATATAGGTGACCTATAGCCACAAACATTTTATCATGTGGTAATAAGTGAGATATAGCCATGGAAATCCCACCCAATGTTATATCCCCATGGTTGTAGGTCTATTTTTTAGTAATTTTCTGTTCATAACTGATTGTACCATTCTGGAAAATTTTTCTCAGCAAGCACATAGTCTTTATCCAAAAATTATCATAGCATTTTCATGATTTTTCTTGACATTTTCCTCATTAATTAAAATAAAATTTTGTTAATTTATCTTTATTTCAAAAAATGTGATGTAATATATTTTATTTTATTAGTCTTCCACTATTTTATTAAATATAAATATTTCTAATCATTGGATTTGAAATATCCAATCATGTGGATATTCTAGTGGAAAGGATCCATATTTCTCTTCTCATAACCCATACAGGGGCCTAAAAATCCATTTTAAGGTATTTAGGTAGGCGGTTCTTTCCAACCGCATTAACTCATAGTTCCTTGATCCATTGAGTAGACCCCCCCCCCATTCTGAAATCTTGGACTCAGATTTCCATAAAACTTTCCTACTAGTTTCACTAAGTCTTACATAGGCAATCAACCCTTAATTAAAATTAGGTTAATTCGGTCCAAAAATGTTTGTTAAAACTCCCCGATAATTGAAATCACCCTAATAGAGGCCGGTCAATTACTTTGAACTATGGTTGTATCTTAATTCAAGTAATTAAAGGCTATATTGGGTTAATATTTTTCTTTGAGGTATCCTTTTATCTTTATACATAAATATTTCTCATTTTATCATTTTATATGCCTATTAATATTATAATGATTCTACATAAGTGATTAACCACATCTTGATAAAATAATTTATGAATGATTCAATTTATTTTAATTCCATCTTGTATGTTCATTAATTCATTTATTTTATATTATTGTGATAAATCATCTATAAATAATTAACCATGGACTTCAAAAAACTAAAATAAATTAATGTGTAATGATCATGAGATTTATAATGGTTGATTTATTGAGTGGATGATAAACTAACTCTTAACCTTGGGATAATAACTCTTTAAACTAGGCTTAAATCGAGTTGCATCATTCCACCTATACCATCCTTTTACATATGTTTCACTCACATGAAGGGGAGGGGAATCATGGATATGGGGTTACATAAAATAAATCTTGGACACAGAGGCCATTACATAATAAAGAGGATGGAATGACATGTAGGCCATCATTTGAATTTAATAGTTATTATTACAAAACCCATGAAATAATAATTAAATAAAAAGAGATACAATGAATACATATGTCTATCAAGCTCATAATCATCAATACATGAAAATGAACATTTGAAAAAACTAGATAGAATTATTTTCAATTCATTATTTATTAAGATAAATTACCTAAATTAATAAATTAATTATATTATTTATTAATTAATTCATTTATCTCCATCCAAACAGTCCTAAAGATACCCATTACCTAAAGATACCCATTATCTTTAGTTCTTAATAAATTAAATAATTTAATTTAATTTAAAATTACTTAATTACACCGCATGTACTTGGAGGCAACATGATGTGTATCCCTATGAACTAAACAGTATCATGTATAGACCTCATTGTATATTGCGTACTTAAATGACATGTAGTACACATAGTGTGTTGCGTAATTACATAATGTGTAGTTATGCGTGTCAAGATAAGTAGTTAGATTGACATTTATGACACATGACATGCATTAATATACACATTGTGTACCATTTTTAATGGAAATGTAACATATATGGTGTCTATTTGGACTATACACAACATGTAGTTCTGAAATTATGAATTAATTAAACATTTAATACTCTGTAAAACCCTATCACACAACATGCATGCCAGTTACATGTCATGTAGTTCGATTTAATTTCATAATTAATTTTATTCTATATAATAAATTCAGACGATGTAAAGCCTATCTCAATGCTTATATCACATGGATGAGTACATATTACACGATGTGTACAACCCGCTATATGTCATGTCATCCATTCTCTAGTCATATACACTACACACCTAGTGAATAAACATTTTTTCTATGTGGAAATTTATGTGACACACGATGTGTATACAAAATACAAGCTATGTATTCTTAATCATATTGTGTTTCTCAGAAAATGGTCAATATATAGTGTGTAATTAATACATGTTTCACATGTTGACCACACAAGTTTTTCAGTTCCCATAGGGAGAAATCATGTGCATTTCATAGAATGGATACCAACTACATGTTTTATAACATTCCAAACTACATTCCATCAAGCCCAGTCCATACACGGCATGTAATGATGCTACATACTATTTTCCAACATGATGAGTCATGTTTTACTTGAACTTGTCTTGGTAAAATAAACATAGGTACATGGTGTATATGTTTCCATTACATTATATATATCTCTATTATCCAAATAGATTATCTGAAACCTCTGTATGGAATCTTAAAGTATTATTCATTGGTTATTAACCTATTTATGGTTATATGAAATTCAACATGTAACAAATCATGTCATTATGGTTTGTAAGATTTATAAGGAAATTTTAATTTTAGGTTTTGGGGAAGGAAACATTCCTCGAATTAGGATTCAGACTAGGAATTAGAGCATTGGTACATCTCAATGAGATGGTTTTGGATGGGTAGTGAGGCCTATTTGGTGGTTTTAGAACTCAGGTGATCTTCAAATAAGGGTTGGGGTGACACTTAGCTAAAATATTAGTTGTAGATGAAGGTTTCCCCATGACCCCAGAGGGGTCATGTCATGACAGGAATTTTTCAAGGGATAAACCCTCTCCCTAGAAAGTTTTTTCATCATGACCAAGGTGGTTAAACTATAAAAAGTATAGGATTCCGGGATGGTTTTGTCTATAGTGCATCATGTCAAGAACCATAGGGGCTGGACTAGAGAGGTCACATTGTGAAAGAGTTTGGGCTTCTTGTTTATTCTATGACAAAACTATATTGAAGTTTTATTTAAAGGGTTGTGGTGGTCTTTTCAAGGGTTCCTAATTTAGAATCCACTCATGAATTTTTTCCTTGGTCATGGGAGTAGAGGGGGAGGTATAACTCCCCTTCCCTCTTCTCACCCTTGACTTCCCCTTAATTTGGGTGGTTTATGGTGGTTTTTTCACACTTATTTGCATTAATATACCTCACTTTATTATCCTTTTTCTTATTATACATTTCCCCTTTGATTTTGGCTTGATTTCAACTAGGTTTTTACTTTGGATTCCAACAAAACATAGTGAAATATAGCAAGGACAGCGAGTCTTTCATGTATAGGTTGTAAAGGATGCTATGGGAGGAGGAATTCAATGTCATGACCAGTCCTCAGGGCTCGTGCCGTGACTACCCCAATCCCGCCTTCCATAGGCCAAGGGTTGGCGACTAGAACCAAGGCGTAATTCCGGATAAAAAGGAAGGCATTGCCTTTGTAAAATAAAAAAATACCACAAAGCAAGCAAGCAGAAGTAAACAATAAGTAAAAACTGGGTACAACAGTAAGTGCGGAAAAAGAAAGTGGGCCAGAATACAAACCCAAACTGAAATTAAAGTACAACTGGAAAGGGAAAACAACAACTGAAAGTAAAGACACAGCCTCGAGCTGTCCACTAGTAGTCCCACCTGAAGGGTGGGTACAGATAGCCTCCACAACTCCTCGGGTCCAGCCGTCCGCTCCGAGTACGCCCCGCCCAGTGGTCCACCTCCGGGTACCGACTTGCTCCTCGTGCCTCCACCATGATCAGCATTGTCCATCGTCTGCAACCAACACAATGTAGTGCGGGCATAGCCCGTGCAGGGGTGAGTATAAGCTACTTAGTAGGGACCCCGAGACTCCCGTAGGTCTCCCAAAATCCAAAAAGGATAATCCACAAAGGAAAGATACAATCACGAAGTAACATCCGACTCTACTTAGGTATATGCCCATACATATACCTAGGTCATCAATTCCAGTTCAACTCCAACATCCGAGCCCAAGTTCGATCGCATCCACATAGGATAGCACAACATAATCCACATAGGAAATCAAAACAAGATTCAGCTAACACAGGTATACATCTTCGTATGATGATAGAGATGATCAGATAGAGCCACTGATTCATCTAAGCCGTCATACCCACAAAGGATCGATAGGTACAAACCCCCGTAATGACCCACAAAGGATCTGACCCACACATAATCGATAGGTAACTAACCCCCGCAATGACCTACAAAGGATCTAACCCACACAGGATCGATAGGTAACTAACCCAAACAATGACCCACAAAGGATCTGACCCACACATGATCGATAGGTAACTAACCCCCGCAAGAAGATGTGGTCGCCATCCTCAAACTCTAGTGGCCTCCACCTCCTGTCAGCATAAGACTTCTGTCGGCTCTGAGTTGTCCTCATCCGCTCCTGGATGACCTAGACCTTCTCTGTCGTGGCCATATCTGGTCCCACAAGTGCTTACTCCCCCGGGTCTGTCCAGTACAGAGGTGATCTGCAAGGTCAGTTGTACAACGCCTCGTATGGTGCCATCCCGATGGGGGAGTGGTAGCTGTTGTTTTACGTGAACTCCACCAATGGTATGTGGTCCTCCCAGCTGTGACCAAAGTCGAGGACACATGCGCAGAGCATGTCCTCAAGAGTCTGAATGGTCCTCTCCGTCTGACCATCTGCCTGAGGGTGAAAGGCGATGCTCAAACGTAGCTGTGTCCCGAACACCTCCTTCAACCCCCTTCCAAATCCGGTAAGTAAAGCGAGCATCTCGATCGGAGACGATAGATGATGGAACACTATGAATCTGCACAAACTCCTGAATTTAGAGACGTCCCAAGCTCTCCACTGAGCCCTGCTCTCTGATGGGTAACAAGTGAGCCGACTTGGTGAGTTGGTCGACAATTACCCAAATGGAGTCGTGACCTCTGGAAGTGCGTGGAAGTCCAGTCATGAAGTCCATAGATATGTCGTCCCACTTACACTCCGGGACCTCCAAGGGTTGTACCAAGCCTGCTGGTACCTGGTGCTCTACCTTCACCTGCTAGCAGGTGAGGCATCGAGAAACGAACTCTGCCACAGCCTTCTTCATGCCCGGACACCAATGTTGTCATCTGAGTTCCTGGTACATCTTCTCCACTCCAGGATGTAGCGCCAAAGGGGAAGTGTGAAACTCTCTCAACACATCCTCCCGCAAAGCAACTGGTACCAAGGTACGTCCTCTGAAAAGGACGTCGTGCTCTCCTCCCACGGAGAATCCATCAGGTGCCTGTCCTGAGGATATCTGCGCACACCGTGTCTCATAGTCAGCGTCCCCACGTTGTGCCTCTCTGACCCACTGTAGTAGTTGAGGAGTGACTGTGAGTGACTGAAGGAAGGCCTCTCCATCTCTATCCACGAAGGATATTTTCAGAGCGGCTAGCTGCTCTGTCGCCTCCCCGAGTAGCTGGATGCCCGTCCTTCTGCTGAGAGCATCGGTTACTACGTTCCCCTTCCCAGAAGTATAGACTATATCAAAGTCATAGTCCAAGAGGAACTCGAGCCATCGCTGCTATCTCAGATTCAGGTCCTTCTGCGAGAAGATGTACCTGAGACTCTGATGGTCAGAATAGATTGAAAAGCACTCGCCCATCAGATAGTGTCGCCACATCTTCAGAGCGAAGACCACTGCTGCTAACTCCAGGTCATGGGTAGCATAGTTCTGCTCATGCTGCCTCAAATGACGTGATCCATAGGCGATCACGGCCCACTCCTACATCAGGACACATCTGAGTCCAGTCCCTGATGCATCGCAGTAAACTACGTACCCTACTCCCTCCTCTGGTAGCCTCAAGATAGGCGCGCTGGTCAATCTCTATCTCAGCTCCTAGAAGCTCTTATGACATCTATCTGACCACACGAAGGGTTGCCCCTTCCTCCTTAACGTTCTGCAAAACTACAAATATTTCTCTTTTGCCGAAAAGGGAAATCTGGTCCCATCCCCTGTATGAACCACGTTCCTTGCCTAATACAGTCAGTCCCATCATGATTAGTTAAATCATGCCATGGATGACTTTGTAAGGCCTCGACGATACTACCAAGAGATCCAACCGTTACTCTCGCCTCCAAGGGTTGTGTCACACTGTCAGCATCAGTGTGTGGTCACTGGGTCTCTTCCAGTAAGAATCTCAAAAGTGAGGGTCAAGTCAACAGTTTTTAATCGGAACCTATTAGTATTAACATACAAAAGACAAGAAAGAAAATGTCACTATTGCAAGTGTCTTTTATTACTTCAACTCAAAGTACAAGGATACAAGTCAACACAAACAACGAAGCCAGAGGCATTATGGGCAAAGGCCTCTATTCCTGGAGCTAGTCTCGTACTTGTCCACCCACTTCCGAAGCTCCATGATCGTAAGCTTCAGCTGCCTGAAGTTGTGCTCTCCCCTGAGGTCGAGGTGGACCTCCTTGTGGTGGTGGTGGTGGAACCTCAAAACTTCATCTACCACCTGCCGCTCGACCTTCGGGTCTTTACATTCAAGCTGTTATTCATTATTTTATTTACGGTATGTTTACCTATTGATTTATTTAGGGTTTTTTTGTGATTTTAGGTGAAATTGGCAATCGATTTAGGGTATTTAATTTGATGATTTTGGGTAACCTAAGGCTGGGTGTGTGTCAGGAGTTGACTGCACCCCATTGATCATGGTTTCAGTATCATGAGGCTTATAAGTGAGTTTGGCATTAATTATTCCAATTCCATATTTTTTTAATTATTCAATTTATTAATTTGATGGTGTTTATTAATGAGATAGGTTATCTTGGACTTGTAGGAGATTAGTATGAACTTGGGATGGATTATGGATCATTGGTTGAGGTATGTGGAATTTAATTTTCTAAGTCTCTTATTCATTTGGTATTTTATGTTCATGTGTCATCATTATTACATATGTTTCCATACTACATGACTTGTGTGTTCTTATCATAGATTGGTATAATCTTGAATAATTCTAATAGTCTACATAAACCGTATAGATTTCTAAAAGGTTTGATGGTGTTTCCTTGGTCAAACGAGTGCCAGTGACCCTATTTATGGTTTTCTTAGTGGCATGATTTGGTTTCTAAAGAGAAAGTAGTTCCCTTTTTAAATTTTATTTTAAATAGGATTTTATTAAAATATAATTTTAAATGAAAATTGCTTATTTTAAGAGTGGGTTTTGAAATGGTATTTCAAAATGAAATTGGTGTTTTCTAATAATTGTTTGATTATATTTTGGCCAAGGGAATAGCATGAGTAAGATGTAATATTGTTCTCCTATAGGAGATTCCTTATTTTCCAAAGCTCGTGTACTTCATAATTATGGTTTTTTGGTGTGCATGTTGTTTTATGTTATGTGTGTTGGTAGGTGGCATTAATTTCAATATCAAAGTGATGGGTTGTTCTAGGTGGATGGAGTTTTACTCTTAAATGGTTGAGATGTTTGTTGGAATGTAGTCGAGATGCGATACTAGGTCTTGAGTGATTATAATCCTGGATATGAGTGGGTGAGTTTTGATATGGGATATGTTTCATGTTTATTTATACATATTTTTTACTAAATTCTTGTAACAAGTTATAGATTTTGGTGTGGGGTGTGGATCCTAAGGCATGGCCCACTTTGATTGAGAAGGAGTTGGCATGACTGCCTTAGGATGGATGGGGTCTTAATTATGTGTGATGTCTTGGAAAACCATAAGTGATAAGGTGTGGCTTAATATGGGATGTATGACCTCCATTGAGTGAGAATGATTTTTTAGGTTACTTCATGTGTTTCATCCCATTAGTGATAAGGGATGACCTAGTACATGGATCATGAAATCCCTTGATTGATAAGGGGTGGGTCTAGGTTTTGGCATGACACCCTACCCTGTATCTTTGAGTATGGGTTGAGGACTTAGTTAAACACCCTTCCCAAGGGTCTTTGGGTATCGGTTAGGTTATGGTATTAGGTAACTCTTTCTTCCTTCCAACATGGAGCTGAAGTAGATATGGCCAGGTTTCATTGTGGCCTAGTCAGCACACAATGACCACACTTGTATGATTGTATCTTCATGGTGTGTTATGTTTCTAGGTGGTAGTGTTTCATTGGATAGTATAAACTCCTTATATATGTTTTACATGCATATAAACTTTATTACAGCATCACTAAGTATTTTTTAGGAATTTTTAATTCCTAATGGTTTGTTGGATTCATCCCTTACCCTCATACATGACATAGGTTTTGATTTATGTGGGTAAACCTTCATGTTTTCTCTTAGGGAATAGGTATCACTTAGAGATGGACATGTGGTTTAGTTATTAAATTATAGTGGTCTAGGATCTATAGGTTGGATTATGTAAGTTGGTCTAGAGGCCAATTTATTTTTAGTTTGTGTGAATTTTTTATTTATATATGATTCCATGTTAATTTATTGATGTCACTATGTTTTGTTTTACTGATTCATATAGATAGTTTCACTGCTTTCTATTATGGACTATAAGAGACTATTTGGTTCTTTATTTTATGTCTATATATTTTAGAGATATCTATTATATGGATGTTTCATGCCAAATTTTTAGTATATTTGAGAATGAATCTTGAGTCTTATGTTAGAGGGAATAGTCTCCCCAAAACTATGTTGGTTTCTTTCTGTTATTCAATGGTAGCATATGAAGAGGTGCACTTGAGGTCAAGTAGAGACCCCATCTTGGATGTATTTAGGTATATATGTTCTAGGGAATTACAAATGGAATAGATTATATTTTTGGATGAGACAATGTTGTTTACAGGTGGATTTGGGTTGTCAGAACTTGGTAGATAGACCCAGAACATACCTGACCAGCATGAAATTGATTTAAACCCAAGTTTATAGGGGAAGTATAATATTGGTAAGAGGAATTCTATGATGAGTGAGGTGTTGGTTAGATCTATAATACCAATGTGGTTAGAAGAGACTCATAATTATTCATATCTATTTTTTGGGATCCATTGAGTAATTCATGCATCATGATAGTGTCATGCTCAGGGCATGATACATTCACCTATAGGTGGTGTTGTTTTACATTTTACCTTATCATAATCCATTATTAATTAAAGAAAATTATAGTATAATTTATCTTTTCTTGATTACATTATAATTTGTGATTATATTAAAATGGATTTAGGGGGTTTGTTTGGTTGATTGTGATTGTGATTATGCAGCCACCATAGGGAAATGGCTTTTAGGTTTTTGGGGTTTTTAGGGAAAATGCAGTTTTGAAAATAAAACTCATGTGGTGGAATAAGGTGTGTGTGAAAAGGTTTTATAAGTTGTCCTTACTTGAAATGGATCGTAGAGCTAGTGATTTTGAAATGGGTTGGGATTTTCAGGTTTTTAGGAAATATAAGGAAAATGGTTTTTGAAATTGGATTTCAAATTACTTTTGAAAGAAGGTTTGGTTTTTGGGTAAGTGGCCGACTAGGCCAGGGATTTTATTGATTTTGGTTTTTGTAAAAACCCTTGGATTAAAAAGGGTGTTTTTAAAACTTGGGTAAGTTTTAGTGTAGTAAAATATTTTGAGCAGGTTTTGATAAAGGAATGGGTACCTATGTAAATCATGTTTTATTATATTTTTGGGTTTTCATCGGAGTGAAAGTTTGGGTGGTAGCTAAGTGGTTAACATGCCACATAATCATATACAAAACCCAAGACCAAATTTGGATAGGGGGATATTTCCAAATTTACTATAGTAGTATTATAGAGGTATTGTATTTGTATTGTAGCAACATAACTATTCACCTAATTTGGGATTTAGGGCCATTGATTTTTACCTATGGGCTACAGGTCCTTTGGTTCATCCAATTCCTTTGGGCCATAAGGCCTTCAGGTCATGGATTGGGACAAGGAATTCATACTAGAGTAGTACCTGGCCATTAGAGAGCAAAATATATAAATATGGGACCTGATGATCAGTTACACATGTATTTTCATTCATGGAGTGGCTAGTACATGCATGTTTAAGACCCTATGAGGGGAGGCATTGATGGATAATCATGAATGTAAATTTTCGACAATAAGATCTAGAAACATATACAAGAGACAAGGGAAAGGGTTATTTTAGTGTGGGTTTTTGGTAATTAGGCATATGGGTCATGTACTTGGCCTCTATGACACTAATACTATGGGCTATGTATGGGCCTTATTCCACTAGGATTTCAAGTCATGTAAGGGTTCCCTCTCATCCTAATTAAAAATAATATTATCCAAAAATAAATAAGTAATATAAGGACTTCAATCCATTTCAGGTTGGTATTGACATGGATTATTAACTTATGTTCTTATCTAATGTGCCATGTTTGTTTTGAAAGTACCAATTGAGGTTAGTGGATGTGATTTGGGTTGGTGTGATGCATAGAGAGAAATATGTACCTGTGTAGAATTGATTATTAGATTTTTTTTGGTTTAAAAGGAGATAACTGAGTGTGGGATTGTTTATTTGGTGGGAATTTAATTTTTATTTCAATAGATTCTCTTATGGTGGGCTCATCAAATTTATTTAGCATTGGGATCAAGTAGTTTTATGTGGATTTTGTCAGCTTTGTGGTTTGGACCATTGGAAGTCAGAATCGCCTATCAAAATGGATTAACATGTTGGTGAGAACCATTATGTAAAATCAGTCATCAGTAATGAAGTCTTATAGTGGGTATAAACATAATCTAGAGATGAATTATTCATTGACACTTTGGTGTTTTAGGATCGGTGGGTGTGATTGATCATCATCTTGGTATTTAGTGGTTGATTTTGTGGGTTTTGGAGTTGGTTACCTAGAACCAACTTTTGTGTACTTTATAATAACTTATATTTATATATTTAATATTAATAAAATTCTTATTATATCATGGTTTTTCTTATATGTAACATAGTATGTGATAATGTCCCAAGATTAGTTGTTGCACTAAAAGGTCATAACAGTTCCCCGCTACGATGATAACTCAGAAGTTATACAATGATACTCTTAAATAGATGGATGATATCATTTGTGGGAAAAATATTATATAGAATATCATGGGTGGATATTCATAGTACTTTCAAGTACATTTTCATGGTGTACTCCCTTAGTAATATCTTGTGTACGATATTATGAGAACAAGACCCGATAATAGGAAATCCACATTTATATGTGTCATTGGATGTTCCAATATGCAAATTTGTGTATGGACCTTAGACTTTAATATTATTATTAATGATTATTATTAGTTTTATACTTTTATATATTGATGAAAATCACAATAACATATGTTTGTGGTGAGTTAGTATACATTGGGTGTGTCACAAGTAATATTTTATTAATGGATAATGTGAGAGAAGGATTTTTCCATTCTATTATTTAGTGTAAGTTGATATCTTAGTCCCTTTTATGGAAATTATATAGCCTAAATAAATCCATTACATGATGTTCAATAGTAAAGTTCAATTTTTGGGAAGTCAAAGAAAAGTCATAAAGCACATTGGTTGATGGCACCAACATGAAACCTGCTTAATTAGAGATATCATGATAAATGGATTATATTATAATGTAAGCATCCATATGAGTTATTATGTCATTATAGCATTAACTTATTTTTTTTATGGGTGACTTGGCGTGTTTATAGATGCTAACCTTAGACTTTAGGCTACTTCGCCTAATGCCACTGCGAAAGAGGCCTAGAGGATCACAAACTAAGTGTATCTAGGATCTCAATTAAATAGTATATTATTGTTTATTATTTAACAAGTTGAATAAAAAAATTAATGCACGTGGTTGAATAATTATTGATGTTTTCTTGGTCACATATATTCCATCACCAATTATTCAAGAGAATATTATGTGAGCAGAATATTTAATAAATATTTATTTTCTATTTTGTGTATATAATATTTATTTATTTATTAGTGACTAATACAATGGGATTTATTGAATAAATAAATAATCATTATTCAAGGCCCAATAAATATTGTGGAGCAATAGGAGACTAAGTTTAATGGTCTGGTGATAAATAATAAAAATTCGATATTATTTTATTAAATAATATTTAATTTAATTCGAAAGTTAACCGCATGTCGGGAAATGGTATTATTATTATAATTATTTAAAATGGGGTTATACAGGGATTAAATAAATAATAAAGGTAATTTTTGTAATTATTTTATTTTAACCTTAGAGGTATATAAACTCAATTATATTATTTCCTAATAGAGACAATTCATTTGTTTGGTTGTGCATAACATATTTGGAGAATCCTCTCAAAACCTAGAGAGTTCCCTTCTCCAATCTTTCTTCCAAGAACATAGAGTGATATTTCTCCACCATTCCCCCTCAATTCAAGAGATATCAAGGAGAAAACTTTGGTATCTATTTTCATGGTTATCAAAGGTGAATGACGCAAGAGATATGATTTATCATGCTAGCGCTTGAAGATTCCTATGATAAAGTTGCAGAGGTTTCTTGAACACATGTATATTGCCACTATAAGGAATCTTCTCTTGATTCCTATAATCAAATGACGGTACAATGTATATCTATTTTTGGACTCATCAATGAGGAAAGAATTCCAATAAGGTAATTATTTAAATTGATTAAATTAATTATAAATATTATGTGATGATTCTCTCTTTGGTTTTGGCATTTTATCCATTATTTGTTTTCTTTGATTCAATTACATTAATAATGATTTTTATCATTGTGTAATTCTCAAATTGATTATTGATCATGAAAAAAAGTAAATTTGGGCATGACCAATCACGTGCTACTATTGCACCTGAAACCTACAGTTGGTTGGCACTCGTGTGTGAGTAGGGTAGTCATGTCAAGTCATTATGTTTGGTATTAGATAGATCTAGGTGGAGGATATTGGGTGTTTGGTTTAGTGGGGTGATGATAATGATAATTCTATAGTGGGGAACATAAAATTGTTAGTAGGTAGGAAACCCTTTTATCAGGTTGTGGGTGTAGTGGGACTAATAAGTGGATGGTTGAGACAGTATTCAGAAACTAGTGAGTGGATATACCTAATTTGGTAATTCATGTGTGGTTTTGGTTAGATTTTGTGTATCAACATTAGACTTTAGTTAGAAATTTGGAATGATTTTAGAGTGATTTAGATAAAAATTGCACTATTACTCACGATAGAGTGTGACAATAAAGTTGGTTGGTTGTAACTCCCCGACCCCAGTTACCCAGATTTGGTGCACTATTACATAATATTGGCATGATCATAAAAGATCAAGTCTCGAAAGACCGATTAGTTTAGTAGCCTTGGAATAACTAGATACATTCATAAAGTTTACATTACATCACAAAGTAAAAACTACTACAACAAAAACTTGTCTTCATATCCCCTTATACTATCCCTATAGGTCATTCATAAATTACTTCTTCACATCCTGGGAAAAATAAAACATTGAAAGGGGTGAGCTCAGATGCTCAGTAAGGATAACAATATAGCTAAAACTTTCATAAATAAGCATAAACATTTAAGGCAATGTATAACTAAAACAAAAGCCTTTTAAACTTGAACTTTGGCATAATATGGCAAAGATAAAATGAAATAATTCCATTTACTTATTCACATGGATATTCTACTAGTCGAATAATCACATGCAATATCAATAACCACTTTCATAATGATGGAATGCATAATTCCATACTATCATAATCACGTAGCCAAGGATTCGTGCCAAGACTACAAATAAGATTTTTCCAAGGCCTAATTCCAAGACACTAGTTTGTCTCATGAGACCTACCGATGCATCGAGGAGCTATAGCGGGCTCCACCTATCACATATTAAGTCCAATGCATTCCTCATATGAATAGGTTTAAACATAACATAAACATTCGTATTAAAAATAGAAAACGTAATGTCAATACTTTCTCCATAAACCATGAATGGTATAAAAATAACACATCCATAGTCAAACATATCACAAAACCTTCAATACAATATGGAAGTTTTGTATCATAATAAATCAACTTCAAATAAGCTTAAAATCCATCAAAGGATTTTGACATAGATGAAATCAAAAATATTTGAGAGAAATATCTATTTTTTTTAAATCATTTAAAAGTCACATAATTATAAAATAAAAAATTTACTTTGAAAATATCCTTATAATCTTGTAAGGGAAGCTTCTAAGATTTTATAATGGTGGAAAATATCTGCACCCGTCGTATAAGTTAAAAAAAGGCATTCTTACCTTAATTTTGTTGAAAAGGTTAAAAAGGACCTTGTTTGGGAAACGACGGAAAGATTCCTTTATAAACCTCTTATAAAAAGTCAAACAAGGGTATAAATGACTTTAACCCATATTCTGTAAAATATAAAGAATGTTTTTAAATACATTTTTAATAAACATGGATGTGGATGATAAAGAGGTCTCAGTAGATAATTTCGTATAAACAACCTCGGATGATGAAGAGATTGTGAAATAACCCTTACCTTGTACTTTTACTTAGTTGATGGTTTGTTAATCTCCTGTATAATAGTTAAAACATTGTTATTAAATTATACAAGAACCATATACATAATTATGAAATCATATATGATCTTCTAATAATGCTTTGTTAATATTACTTTAGTATTATCGTCGTTTCGGGTGTTAACTTACTCGTTTTCTTTTATATATTTTGTTACATAAGTCGTGTTTGTTATGGATAGGTTGTACCTTATTCATATCTAGAATTATATAAAGTTATTAAACATTACTTTTAATCATAAAATGATAATTAGTCTCGAATGCATACGATGGGGAATGAATCTCATCGTGTTCGTGGAGATGGTAGTCCGTACGTACGCACGAGCGACAATATCATTCTTTTGATATTAAAATAATATATAATTGGATGATATATCATTTATACAGAATCATTATAATGTTAAATTTATTATTTAAATGAATTACACATCATTATTATACCCATCCAAATAATAATATATTGAATAACAATTATACCACGACGTGGAGACGGTAAATCGTACGTACGCACATATGGTGACATGTCATTCAAAGGATGGATAGAATACTGAATATGTTTGTACCATATTTATAATAATATCACAGTATATAGCAGATACTGGATTTATTATTTTATAATGGTAATAACAAATAAAGAAGAAGTTGAAGAAGAAATGAACTTGAAAAAGGGTGGTGAAAACATTACCTCTTCTTCGGGTTATTCCTTTTGATTTGATCAAAAGGGCTCCTTAGGTTGGCTTTCTGATCAAACTAAGGCCTCTATGTTGAAGTGAGGGAAGTTGAAAGATTATTTGGTCAGGGTTTGGACGAACCAAAAGGCTTTCAAAGTGTGAATAATTGGTTAGAAGTGGTGTCCTTTTATAAGGGGGAGGAGGGGCACCTTAGGAAAATCTAGAAATGTTATTTTATAATAAATTCATATTCAGTTTTTAATGGCTCAAAAGTGTATTATTTAAAGGCTAAGGTAGGTATGGGTCTAAAACCACTCAACCAATATAATTTATACAGGTTTGGGTCATTATATTAACCTTATCTTTTAGTTTAAACTCTTAGTTAATTAGTTTGACACTTACCATGTCACTTTGTATTTTTATATTATATAGTTAATAAACTTAATATATACCTCCAAGAGACCCCCTAGTGATCCATTAATGAAACACATATCATGATATAAGTCTCTTGGCCGAACATTAGATTTTTAGGAATTTAATATAAATTAATAATATAATATTTGTTTTAAAAACTCTTTTATGTCAATTTTGACACTATTGGGTATTTTGTTTTTGATAAATTCATAACAGCATTATTACTTCAAAAAAAAATTATATAAACAATACTAATATGTCATAGTAACCTATAAAATTATTTTAATTTATAAAAAGTCTCAAATTACATTTATTTGTGTATTTATAATATCAATTATCTTAATATTTCTATAATACGGTAATTACTACATCATCATTGTGTCATAAATAAATTAAATTATTTAATGTCTAAAAATTAAAAATAAAATACCATTATGTAGGAAATCTTTTTATATTTCTAATTAATATTTATAGTCAAAAATATTACATATATGACCCTATGTAAAAATTGTTTTTCTAAAATATATATGCTTATGTCATTTTTGTATTTACTTTAACTTAATTAATATAAAGTGTCCTTATCACTTACAAGTGGATCCATGGGGTCCCAAAATCTACCCAAAGATGCCCATGGTCTAACATGTATCAAAAAATAAGGTTAGTACACGTTTTAGGGTAATTTATTATTATTATAATATTATTTGTTTACCCTTATTTACCGGATTTACCCTTTAACCATGGTAAATAAAATATTTACCGAAGTAATTATTCAAAATGTCTAAAAATAAAAGTAAACTATTTACACAATTTGGACATCCTGATTCAAAATATAGAATCCATTTTTCCAAATTCAAAACACATAAGTGGCAGAAATTAATTTAAAATTAATTCTCGTTGTTAAAACAAAAAGCGTGTTTTTAAGAGATAATAACTATCAAAAGATTGACACTTGTTTATGTCTGGTTTAATTGTGAAATTATGTCCAATGACCAACATTATATTAAATGTTAAAAATATATTTTAAATATACTTTAAAACCACTCAAATTCATAACTTATCACTATTAAATATTTCGATTAAAAAAGTTTTTTTTTTAATTAAAATTTAGTAATTTTCACTATTCATCAAAATATAAAAGTTATCTGAAAAGTACCAAAATTTCACCCTAGGATAATTTCGATATTCCAAATCCAAAAATGAAGTTCATTTTGAGAGATAAAATTTATAAAATTTCAAAAATTTGGTATTACTATTCATAATGACTAGTTTGATTGGTTGCGGTGTGTGTTAGAACTCGAAGTTGCGTACAACACACGTAACTATATTATTCAAAGAGAAGTGTACCGTGGAAGCTTGGAGTGTTAAATTCTCCCCTCCTTCAAATAATTTTGTACTCGAAATTTCTAGAATACTACCGCATGAAAAGACTCGGGTGTTTCTTCATCATAAGTTCCTCGGGTTCCCACGTTGCATCTTCCATCTTATGGTTTCTCCACAAAACTTTTACCAGATGAGTCGTCCGGTTTCTCAGTACTTATTCTCTCGTATCAAGAATCCGGACGGGCTCTTCGCAATAAGACAGATCGGGTTCCAGTTCTAATTCCTCATAGGTGAGTATATGTGTTGGGTCAGGCATGTATTTTCTCAACAGTGATACGTGGAACACATCGTGAACTTTGGAGAGACTTGGCGGCATTGCCAAACAGTAAGCTACAGCCCCAATTTGTTCTAGAATTTCGAATGGTCCAATGTACTTGGGACTTAGTTAACCTTTCTTACCGAATCATATAAATCCCTTCCATGGAGATACCTTCAAGAAAACATGATCTCCCACCTGAAACTCCAAATCCTTCCTTCGGTTATCGGCATATCTCTTCTACCTACTTTGAGCTGATTTGATGTTGTTTTGGATTACCTTAACCTTTTTCATCATTTCCTCCACCAGTTCTGGGCCTACAAGTTTTCTTTCACCAACATCATCACAACAGGTTGGTGTGCGAAATCTCTTTCCATATAACGCTTCATTTGGTGCCATCTAAATACTTGAATGGAAGCTATTGTTATAGGAAAACTCAACCAGCGGTAAATATTGATCCCACATACCCTGAAAGTCAAGTGAGAAGGATCTCAACATGTCTTCTAAGGTTTGAATAGTCCTTTCGGATTGTCTATCTGTTTAAGGGTGGTAGGCAGTGCTCAAATGAAGTTCATTATCCAAGGCCTTCTGAAGACTCTTCCAAAATCTTGAAGTAAAATGGGGATCACGATCAGAAACAATTGATATGGGTACTCCATGAAGTCTCAAAAATTCATTAATATATAGCCTTTCTAGACATTCAGGTGATAGATCTTCTCTTATAGCAAGAAAATGTGATGATTTGGTAAGACGATCAACAATGACCCATATTGCATCATTCCTTCTAGGAGTCTTTGGTAGTCCCATGACAAAGTCCATAGTGATATTATCCCATTTCCACTCAGGTATGGGAAGAGTTTGCATGACTCCTCCAGGCTGTTGCCTTCCAGCTTTCACTTGTTGACAAACCATACATCTTGACACAAAATCAGCAATCTCCCTCTTCATGTTGTCCCACCAAAAATGTTCCTTTAAATCTCTATACATTTTGGTGCTCCCAGGGTGTATATAGAAATTGGAACTATGAGAATCATCTAACAATTCCCTTTTTAAATCAGGTATATCAGGAACCCAAAGTCTCTTCTTGAATTTCAAAATTCCTTCTTCATACACAAAGTCTCTCAATCTCCCATCATTCACAGCTTTAATCTTCTTTTGAAATTCTTCATCATCGGTCTGAGAACTCTTAATCCTTTCTAGTAAAGATGGTTTGGCAACCATTTGAAAAAGCACTGATGTTTCACCTTCCATGGTTATTCCTATGTCCATCTTCACTAGATCCATGAAAATTGGATCCCTTTCAATTCTCACATTGTTCAAAACACCATGATCTTTTCTACTCACATCATCTGCCACCTTATTTGCCTTCCCCGGGTGGTAGTGTATCGTACAATCATAATCCTTGAGAAATTCAAGCCATCTCCTTTGCATCATGTTGAGTTCTTTTTGTGAGAAAATATACTTCAAACTCTTGTGATCAGTATAAATCTCACATTTTTCACCATAGAGGTAGTGTCTCAATATCTTCAAAGAAAAGATCACAGCTGCTAACTCGAGATCATGAGTAGGATAGTTTTTCTCATTAATTTTCCACTCTCATGATGCATAGGCAATAACCCTATCATTCTGCATAAGGACACAACCAAGTCCATTCTTTGATGCATCACTATAAATAACGAACCCATCATTCCCCGATGGTAGAGTAAATATAGGAGCATTGACTAATATTCTCTTCAGTTCTTCAAAACATTCTTCACACTCTTTTGTCCAAACAAATTTAACCCCTTTACGTGTGAGCTTCGTTAATGGGTTATCCAACCGGGCAAAATTCTGGACGAAATGTCGATAATAACCTGCTAAACCAATAAAACTGCATACCTTATTTATACTCGCCGGTGTAGGCCATTCTTGGATTGCCTTGGTCTTAGAAGGATCAACATAGATTCCATCTTTAGAGAAAATATGGCCAAGAATAGAAATATCCTGAATCCAGAATTCACACTTTCTAAACTTCCCATATAATTCATGTCTTCTCAGAGTCTTCAGGATAATGCGCAAGTGATTTTCATGATCTTCGTAGTTTTTAGATTATACCAAGATATAATCAATAAATAACACCACAAATTCATCTATATATTCCTTGAAAACTCTATTCATTATATCCATGAATACAGAGGGCACATTAGTCAGCCCAAAAGACATTACTGTAAACTCGTAATGCCCGTACCTGGTTCAAAATTTTGTCTTCAGAATGTCTTCATTCTTCACACACAACTGATGGTATCCAGACCGAAGTTCAATCTTTGAAACGTATTGAACTCCATGATGTTGGTAAAATAAATCATCAATGTGAGGTAGGGGATACTTGTTCTTTATTTTTATAGCATTGATCTCCCTGTAGTCGATACATAACCTCATAGATCCATATTTCTTTTTAACAAAAAGAACAGGGGCTCCCCATGGAGAAACACTAGGGCGAATAAATCCCTTATTACTCAATTCCTCTAGTTGTTTATTTAGTTCCACTAATTCTACAGTGGCCATTCTATAAGGGGTATTCGATATGGGCCTTGATCCAGGAATTAAATCAATGGAAAACTCAACTTCTCGTTCTGGATGATGTCTAGGTAAATCTTCCGGAAACACATCTATATATTCTTTCACAATTGGTACATCCTCTATTTGAACATTCCTTTCCTCACCCAAAATCATTTCATTCTCTTCCTCCCCAATAATTGAATTTAGTTGAGCTACTGGGGGTGGATCTAGATAAGAATTAGGTGGTGATGATTCTACTCTAAAAATAAGGTATTCTTTATCATCATCATCAAAAATCATAACCTCCTTATTCTTACAATAAATCTACGCATCATGGTCTGAAAGCCAATCCATGCTGAGGATTATATCAAACTCAATCATAGGTATGACAATGAGATCAGTGGATAAATAACATTTATGTGCTCTAATGGGGACTGATTCACAAAACTTTATTGCAATGATACTTCCCTTTAGAGTTTTAACTGACAACTCCTTTGATAAATCAAATTGGAAATATCTAATTTTCTTAGAAAACTGGGAAGATATGAAACAATGTAATGATCCATAATCAAATAAAGCATTTTTTAAACTTGAGGAAACCGTTAAATTACCTGCCACCACGTCTTTCGGAGCTTCTACCTCAGTAGTAGTGATAGCATAAGCTTGTCCTTGATCCCCTTGCCTTTTCTGAGGCAAGTTCCCCTGACACTTAGGACATTCATTTGCATAATTTCTCATCTCTCTACAATTATAGCATTCCATGTTGACAGCAACTCTCTTTCCCTTGCAATCATGAGCTTGGTGAACTTTTTCACCACACTTGTATCAGACTCCCATTCCTTTTAAGCAAGTATCGGGGTGTTTTTTCCCACATTTACTGCAGGATGGATTTTCAAATTTTTCCTTCTTCCCCTTATTTCCATTTCCAGATTGATCAGCAGATCTCTTCTTCTCTTGCTTTGCTTTAAAGTCATAAGACTTAGAGAATTCCTTTTCTGTTTTGATAGCTCATGAGACAATGTCTTCGTACGATGAGAAGGATTGTGAGACTAATGCTCGATGAAGAAATGGTTTTAACCCATCAAATAAATGATCAATTTTACTTCTTGGGTTACTTATATAATCTCTAGCATACCTTTCTAACATTGTAAAGTTAGCCTCATACTTTGTGACATTCGCATCCTCCTTTTGCCTCAGACTCAAAAATTGTCTTTCCATATCTACTCAATGGTCACGAGGAAATTATTTTTCTAAAAACAGATCTTTGAAAACCCTCCATTCCATATTTGATACTTCATAATCTTCCTTCATGTTTTGAATCAATGGCCACCATTGATCAGTGTCTCCAGTGAGGTGGTAAACTACCATGATAACTTTTTCCCTTTCACTACTCCCCAAATCCTGAAATATTTTCTCTAGGGAACTTATCCATTACTCAGCTACAAATGGATCTGTACTCCCATTGAATATTGGTGGTTGTTGCCTCATGAAGCGATCTAACATTGATCCTCCATGTTGTGGATCAGGGTGCTCCATACGGGTAAGGTTATTATTCATAACCTGAGTGAGTTGTCCCAGTATGGTGATAAGCTGATCAGCACCATTTACATCACCGGATCCACTATAATTATCTTGAGTAGGAGGGAAATCCCTACATGGAGTGCGTGCATTGATACAGTTTCCATTTCTTCCACTAGGAATCATTTCTAAACAATGTCATAAACTAGATCATTTTATGAATCAAAATACATAATTCCATACTTGTAAAACACTTAACATAAATTGAACAGTTTATGGATATAATCCATAATCATAAAAAAAATTCTTTGAGGAATTATATACTCATAAACCCTTCATAATAGTTCATAAAGAAAATGAGAATTATCCTAAGCATATCCCCCGGGAGTGTCGTAACCAAGAGTGCAGCAAGGCCCGTTGTCGTGCACCAGTTCCCGTTTGAGTCTAGCTCAAAGCGGTGTTTTTGGGTTTTACCCCTAGGTACATCTATTCCAGAGACACCTCTACCTGCTCATATCTAGACAGGGATGTATTGCTCGGAAAACTCACAAAATCTCTACAATACCAAAATTCTAGAAAGTTCTTCTATACTAATCCTTAAGGTTTATCTTAGGTCTATGTGCTCTAATTAGATTTTATCTAAATCTAGCTTCCAAGGTTTGTACTAAACTTCCTCTGATACCAACTATAACGCCCCGACCCCAGTTACCCAGATTTGGTGCACCATTACAAAATATTGGCATGATCACAAAAGATCAAGTCTCGAAAGACCGATTAGTTTAGTAGCCTTGGAATAACTAGATACATTCATAAAGTTTACATTACATCACAAAGTGAAAACTACTACTACAACAACATGTCTTCATATCCCCTCATACTATCCCAGTAGGTCATTCATAAATTACTTCTTCACATCTTGTGAAAAATAAAACATTGAAAGGGGTGAGCTCAGATGCTCAGTAAGGATAACAATAAAGCGGAAACATTTATAAATAAGCATAAACATTTAAGGTAATGTATAACTAAAACAAAAGCCTTTTAAACTTGAACTTCAGCATAATATGGAAAAGATAAAATGAAATAATGACATTTACTTATTAACATGGATATTCTACTTGTAGAATAATCACATTCAATATCAATAACCACTTTCATAATGATGGAATGCATAATGCCAGACTATCATAACCACGTATCCAATGCCTCGTGCCAAGACTACAAATAAGATTTTTTCAAGGCCTCAGGCCAAGACACTAGTTTGTCTCATGAGACCTACCGATTCATCGAGGAGCTATAGCGGGCTCCACCCGTCACATATTAATTCCAATGCATTCCTCATATGAACAGGTTTAAACATAACATAAACATTCGTATTAAAACTAGCATACAAAATGTCAATACCTTCTCCATAAACCATTAATGGTATAAAAATAACACATATACAGTAAAACATATCACAAAACCTTCAATACAATATGGAAGTTTTGTATCATAATAAATCAACTTCAAATAAGCTTAAAGTCCTTCAAAGGATGTTGACAGAGATGAAATAAAAACTATTTGAGAGAAATATATTTTTTTTAAATCATTTAAAAGTCACATAATTATAAAATAAAACATTTAATTTTAAAATATCCTTATAATATTGTAATGGAAACTTCTAAGATTTTATAATGGCAGAAAATAGCCGCACCCTCCGTATAAGTTAAAAAAATACATTCTTACCTTAATTATGTCGAAGAGGTTAAAAAGGACCTTGTTTGGAAAACGACGGAAAGATTCCTTTATAAACATCTTATAAAAAGTCAAAAAAGTGTATAAATGACTTTAACCCATATTCTGTAAAATAGCAAGAATTTTTTGAAATACATTTTTAAGAAACATGGATGTGGATGATAAAGAGGTCCCAGTAGATAATTACGTATAAACAACCTCGAATAATGGAGAGATTGTGAAATAACCCTTACCTTGTACTTTTCCTTAGTTGATGGTATGTTAAAATCATGTATAATAGTTAACACATTGTAATTAAATTATACAAGAACCATATACATAATTATGATATCATATATGATCTTCTAATAATTCTTTGTTAATAATACTTTAGTATTATCGTCGTTTCGGGTGTTAACTTACTCTTTTTCTTTTATATGTTTTGTTACATAAGTCATATTTTTTATGGATAGGTTTTACCTTATTCATATCCATAATGATATAAAGTTCTTAAACATTACTTTTAATCATCAAATGAGAATTATTCTTGAATGGATACGATGGGGAATGAATCTCATCACGTTCGTGGAGACGGTAGTCTGTACGTACGCACGAGCGACAATATCATTTTTCTAATATTTACATAATATATAATTGGATGTTATATCATATATAAAGAATAATTATCATGTTATATTTATTATTTACATGAATTAAACATCATTATTATACCCATCCAAATAATAATATATTGAATAACAATTATACCATGACGTGGAGACGGTAAGCCATACGTACACACGTATGGTGACATGTCATTCAAAGGATGGATAGAATACTAAATATGGTTGTACCATATTTATAATAATATCACAGTATATATTAGATACTTTAATTATTATTTTAGAATGGGAATAACAAATAAAAAAGAATTTGAAGAAGAAATGAACTTGAAAAAGGGTGGTGAAAACATTACCTCTTCTTCTGGTTCTTCCTTTTGATTTGATCAAAAGGGCTATTAGGTTGGATTTTGGATCAAAATAAGGCCTCTAGGTTGAATTGAGGGAAGTTGATAGAGTATTTGGGTAGGTTTTGGCCGAACCAAAAGGCTATTAAAGTGTGAAGAATTGGTTAGAAGTGGTGTCCTTTTATAAGTGGGAGTAGGGGCACCTTAGGAAAATCTAGAAATATTATTTTATAATAAATTCATATTCGGTTTATAATGGCTCCAAAGTGGATTATTTAAAGTTTAATGTTGGTATGGGTCTAAAAACACTCAACCAATATAATTTATACAGGTTTGGGTCATTATATTAACCTTATATTTTAGTTTTAACTCTTAGTTAATTAGTTTGACACTTACCATGTCACTTGTATTTTTATATTATATAGTTAATAAACTTACTATATACCTCCAAGAGACCCCCTAGTGGTCCATTAATGATACACCTATCATTATATAAGTTTCTTGGCAGAACCTTAGATTTTTAGGAATTGAATATAAATTAATAATATAATATTTGTTTTCAAAACTCTTTTATGTCAATTTTAACACTATTGGGTATTTTGTTTTTGATAAATTCATAACATCATTATTACTTTGAAAAAAAGTTATATAAACAATCCTAATATGTCATAGTAACCTAGAAAATTATCGGAATTTATAAAAAGTCTCAAATTACATTTATTTGTGTATTTATAATATCAATTTTCTTAATCTTTCATTAATACTTTAATTACTGCATCATCATTGTGTCATAAATAAATTAAATTATTTAATGTATAAAAATTACAAATAAAATACCATTATGTAGGAAATCGTTTTATATTTATAATAAATATTTATAGTCTAAAATATAACATATATAACCCTATGTAAAAATTGTTTTTCTAAAAGATATATGCTTATGTCATTTTTGTATTTACTTTAACATAATTAATATAGTGTCCTTATCACTTACATGTGGATCCATGGGGTCCCAAAATCGACCCAAAGATTTCCATGTTCGGACATGTATCAAAAAATAAGGTTAGGACACGTTTTAGGGTAATTTATTATTATCATAATTTTATTTTTCACCCTTATTTACCAGATTTACCCTTTAACCATGGTAAATAAAATATTTACCGAAGTAATTATTCAAAATGTCTAAAAATAAAAGTTACATATTTACACAATTTGGACATCCTGATTCCAAATATGGAATCCATTTTTCCAAATTCAAAACACATAAGTGGCAGAAATTAATTTAAAATTAATTCTCATTGTTAAAACAAAAAGCGTATTTTTAAGAGATAATAACTATCAAAATATTGACACTTGTTTATGTCCGGTTTAATTGTGAAATTATGTCCAATGACCAAAATTTTATTAAATGTTATAAATATATTCTAAATATACTTTAAAACCACTCAAATTCATAATTTATCACTATTAATTATTTTGATTAAAAAGTTGTTTTTAATTAAAATTTAGTAATTTTCATTATTCATCAAAATATAAAAGTTATCCAAAAAGTACCAAAATTTCACCCTAGGCTAATTTTGATATTCCAAATCCAAAAATGAAGTCCATTTTGAGAGATAAAATTTATAAAATTTCAAAAGGTTTCTATTACTATTCATAACGGCTAGTTTGATTGGTTGCGACATGTGTTAGAACTCGAAGTTGCGTACAACACACGCTACTATATTATTCATATGGAAGCATAACGTGGAAGCTTGGGGTGTTACATTGGTTGAAGGACCAACTATGTAAATTATACTGAGTGTCGAGTTTGGACATTGATTCAGGTATTAGAACAAATTAGTTATGCATCCATAGTTAAGGCATCAGGATTGGGAGATATGATAATATGTTGGAGGGTGAGGATGAGTGCTTTTGGGGAAAGTCAATTGAAGAGGGACCAACTGGTGTTGTTGTGTGGAATTGGATGTGGTGATTTGGATAACACATAGAGATCATATTTTAGGATGTTGTTGAGATTTTTTTAGGATTGGATCATTATTTTTAAAATAAAATTTGATGTATTATGGTTTCTTGGTTAGAGTTACATAGAGAAATCACGTTTAGCATTTAGGGATGGGATGCGATGAGTCCTCAGTGAATTGGAAACTGTGGTAGTTCAGGAATGATGTTTTGAGGACTACTGTAACTTATCAAGGACAAGAATCATTATAGTGGAGAGTTTGTGATGACCTGTATAATTATGGGTTGTGAGATTCAGAGGGAATTTGAATTTTGGATCCCAGAGTAGGAGACATTCTGTTAATTAGGATTCATATTGAGAATATTAGAATTGTAACATGTCAAGTAGATGTTTTGGATGGTTAATGAGGCTCGGTTATTGGTTTAAGTGATCAAGTGATCACTAGATAATGGTTTGGGTGACCCTTAGCTAAAATTTTAGTTGCAGATAGATGTATCACTGCAACCTAGGAGGGATCATTCCATAACATGAATTTGTTGAGGGATAGACCCTCTATCTGGAGGGTTATTACACCATGACCAGGGAGGTCACTCCATGAAAGAGGATGGGCTTAAAGGGTGATTATATATATAGTGAGTCACATCTCAACCCAAAGGGGTCATTCTCTAAAAAAAGTTGTGACGGAGGTTGTCCTCTTCTTAGAGGTTGGTTTCGCAATGACCCTCTTGTTCATGCCATGATCAGACTACATGGAAGTTTTTTCATAGGGTGGATTAATAATTTTTAGGGGTTTATAATTTAAAAAACCCATAGTATTTCTTATTATTGGCTACATGAGTAGAGGGGGAGATCAAACTCCCCTTCCCCCTTTCTCCCTTTCCTTCCCTTTGATCTGGGTGTTTTAAGATGCTTTTATTGTGATGATTTGAGGTAATATCCCTCCCTTTATTCTCGTTATTCTTCATCTTCATTTTCCCTTGGATTTTGGTTCGATTTCAGTTAGGGTTTTGGTGTTGAATCTACCAAATCATGGTGGAATCAGTCGAGGACCATTGATATTTTGCGTGCAACTTATAGAGGATGTCCCAAGAGGAGATATTCAATCCATTGTTCATATTTTTCCTTAAGATATATTTTTTCATGGATTCATTTAGGGTTTTTGGTGATTTTGGGTAAAATTAGCCATCTATTTGGAGTATTTAATTTGGTTATTTTTTGTGTCCTGGTTCCGGGTGTGTGTTAGAAGTGGATCACACCTCGTTTCTTGTGGTTTTGGTGTCATGAGGTTGCTCTGTAAATTTGGCATCGATTATTCCAATTATAGATTTTAGTTTTAATTGTTTTATTTATTAATTTTATGGTTTTTGTTGAGGAGGTAGGTGCCTATGGACTCATAGGATATCTATATAATCTTGGGATGGATTATGTATTGTCAGTTGAGGTTGGACTTTAATTTAATAAGTCACTGATTCATTTGGTATTTTATGCTTGTGTGATATCATTATTATATATGTATGCTTGTTTCATGACTTGTGTGATCTCACCATAGAATGGGATGGGCTTACATTGGCCAAATGGTGAATATGGACCACATATCTTGCTAAATGGTTCAATGGTTCCTTAATCAAATGAGTGTCAGTGGCCCCCTTTATAGTTTTCTTGGCGACGTGAGTTAGTTTATAAGGAGCAAGAGGTTTCATTTTTAAAATATGTTTTAAAGGGGATTTTATTAAAAATGAATTTAAAAGTAAAATAGGTGGTTTCAAGAATGGTTTTTGAAATTATATTTCAAAATTAAAGTGGGGTTTTTTAATAATGCTTTGATGGTATTTTGGATAATGGACTAGAATGAGTAAGAAAACATGTGATGCATTTTCTAAATCATTTATAAAATAAATTTAAATTTTTTTTAAATGAAATTATTAAGGGCTTGATTTTTAATTGGGGTAGCACCTAAGTGGTAAACCTGGTAATCCAGCATCCAAAATGACTTGGGTTCAAAATAGGGCAAGGCCAAATTTATGAGTTACTGTAGTAATTACTATAATATAATTGTAGTAGTTATTGTAGTGGGTATTGTAGTAGTTTCTATAGAATCAAAACTATTCACCTAATTTGGGCTTATGGGCCATTTATTTGGGCCTTTAGGCCACAAAGCCTTTAGGCCACCATATTCCTTCTGTCCATATGTCCTATGAACCACTTCAAGACTTCGTTAAATGGGATTTCAAGACATAGGTCCTCCAATCCATAGATCAGTCAGGTAAAAAAATATAAGAGTAGACCCCAGAAGAGGAATCAAAGCAAGTAGCATCCACCTGAGCATATCTAAAATGATTTTTAAAGAAGAGATGGTATGGCATATTTTCCATTAGTAAAAATCACTGTGTATCTCTATATGGGTAAATGATAACTAATAAACCATACGATATGGGGAGCTAGGTTCTATTAATGAAGAAGATGTCGGGGAAGGGTAGTTCCAGTATAGTTGGGTATTTAGTCCTTCGGATCATGTATTGGATCTTGTACCTATGGGCCTTTAGGTTATGTACTAGGCCTTATGCCTCTAGGCTTACGGGTAATGTATGGTTTCCCTCTCAACCCATTTAAAAGGGGGGTTATAAAAAAATAAATCAAAAAATAAGGACTATGGGCTATTCAAACTATAATGGATTTTTTTGAAATGGTTTTGGTCCATTTTGCCTCAAGTGGGTGATGCCCTATTTTCGAAATCTTATGTTCTTATTATGTTTCATGGGTGTGATTCCCTTGTGTTCATGTTTTTTCATGTGATGTGTGTTGGTCGATGATGTTTATTTCATTATCAAAGTGGTGGGTTGGTCTAGGTGGATGGAACATACCACATAAAGGGTTGAGATGGTTGTTGGGATAAGTTTGTGATGCTGGAATAAGTCTCAAGTGACTAGAGTCATGGATGCGAGTTGGTGAGTTTTGAGATAGGTTGTATCCCTTGTTTGTTATGGAATGTATGTGCCGACTGTATGCTTACAGTAGATGATGAATTCAAGTTTGGGGGTGTGTATTCTATGTTCATATACTATATTAAATGAGAAGTAACCAATATGGCCTCTATGTAGAGATGGTATCCTAGTTTTTTGCGATTTCTAGTCCATCCTTGAGTTATAAGGTGTAGCTTGAGATGGGATGTGTGGCCTCCCATAGGTCAAAAGGGTTGGTTGGGGTATATTGTTCATGTCATCCCTTGAGTGAAAAGGGACAACTTGGATACTTAAATTATGACCTCTCTTGTGTGGGAAGGGATGGATATTGGTTTTTTCATGACACTCTACCCTACATATTTGGGTATGGGTTGAGGACTTGGTTAGAAACCTTTTCTAAAGGTATTCGAGTATGGTTTAGGTTACGATATGAGGTGAATATATTTTTATTTCAATATGGATCTAAATCAAGTTGGCCTAGTGTTAAAGTGGTATTCATAACATGTGATGACCAGACTTGTATATTTCTATGTGAATTTTTTTTATTTTTATAGGTGGGAATGTTTCATGGGAATGGCTATACTCCTAATATATGTATTATATGAACATTCACTTGATCAAAGAAACACTCAATATTATTAAGGATTTGAGGGTTTCTACTGGTTTATTGAACTCACCCCATACCCCCATTGACGCAGCCTAGTTGCTGTGCTCTGTGGTGGTTTTACAGGAGGTCTCAGTCTCGAGCCTGCCCTTGCATGTTTAATTATTAATTTAGAAAAAAAATGTATATAGGTTTACCTTTATGTTTTCTTTCAGGGAATAAGTATTGTTTGGAGTTGGTCACATGGTTCAGTTAGTAGATTTTAGAGGTTGGGGATCAGTGGTTTGGATTATATGAGTTGGGAAATAGAACAGTCAATTTTTAATTATTATTTAGTATGTGTATTGGATCATGTGCCTTGTTTATTTATATATGATCCCATTTTAATCTATTATTGTATCTTTTTTTGGTGTGTCATCATATAGATAATTTTACTACTTTCTATTCTGGGTTGCATGGGTTCGTTTGGCTCAATGTTTTATGTCAATAATTTTTTGGGATGTCTATTATATGGAAGGTTTATCTGAATTTCTAGTAAATTTGGGAATAACCCTTGGGTATTATTTTATAGGGTATAATATACCCATGACAAAGTTAATATCTTGATTCTATTTAGTAGGCACTATCATATAAGTAAGAGTGTATGACGCCATGGTTTTTTTTAATATATAAAAGTATGAAAATCATGATATACATTGTTAATAATCTCAAATACAAGGACCAATACATACATATGCATATACGAATATCCAATGACACATATAACCTATGGAATTAAAATGGGAGGGTATTTTATCATAACCTATTCTTTTGATGTTTAATAGGGGAAACTTTCATGTGAAAAAGTCTCAATGTCTTATGATCCTCCTACCCCTAACAGCCTATATCATCAATCTCCAGTCAGATGATGTCATTTATCCATAGAAAATTATTTAAGAATATTGTCATAACACTTCAAGAATCTCATCATAGTGGGGAAATGATATGTCCTTTCAATGTGACAAATACTTTAAAGACATTATCACACTAAGTTTATGTATAAAAACACTCAAAATGTGATAAAACATCTATTAATATTCAAGATTTAGAATATACTAGTAATTAAAAGTATAAAATTGTTGCTTCTGGAATACCTACTCCAACACCAACCTTGAATGACTCAATATTCCCTAGTACCTATTTGTTTGGATGATGCACTTTTTTATTAATGAAAATATCTAATTTTATTATTTTATAACTTTGTGTGCTACATTTTACATGAGGTTTCCAACCATCCCTTATCTTCTCCCACTTTATGGGAGGGTTTCATCTTCACTCATGCTACAATGTCTTCGCATTGGAAAGGAACCTAGGAATCAACACAAATTGTGCACTTTGATTTCTAGGATGACCACTTCTTCTCATGCATATTGGAAACCCACACGTCACATGTTTAGTTTCACCAAATAAAATAAAAAAAGTAACCCAAATAAACTGATGATGAGAAATAGGCATTGTTATTTTTCTTTAATAATATAAGTGTAAGGTTTTTTTAATAATATAAGTTGTTCTCGGAAGGTTTCGAGTGTGAGAGCTAGTTGAATTAATGCTCATGCCCCTTTAAAAAATCAAATTTAATTTTAATGTGTGTATATATATGTATTTATAATTACATAATTATAAATATATATTTATATATTTATATAATTATAAATATATATTTAAATATTTATACATATAATTATAAATAAATATATTTATTTATTTATAAATATGTTTACATAATTATATATATTAATAAAGATATATATTTCTATAAATATATTAATAAATTAATATTTATAAAAATATATTTAAAATTACATATTTATTTATTTTTAAAATATAGTGTGTGAATATATAATTATTTATTATAGTAAATATATTCATAATTTTAGGAAATAATATATATATATAATGTTAAAAGGATATATTAAAAATAAAAAATAAAAAAATTTGGGTTTTGGGTATCCTATAATAGTTATCCAGACCCGCATGAATTAATAAGTAGGTAATATTTTTAAAAACTAAACTTTGCCCAAACCCTGATTTTGGGGTTCCTAAACCCCAAAAAATATTTAGAAATACTTATTTATGTATATATTTAAATATAACTATTTATAAATAAATATTTTTATATAAATATTTTTATAAATTTATATTTACTATATTTAAAATTTATATTTATTTAAATAATTATATATATATTTATTTATTTATTTATTTATATTTATATTTAAATTTATATTTATATTAAAATATATTTATGAATAAATATTTATATAATTATATAAAAATAAATATATTAATAAGCATAATTATAATTATACTAGGAACGGCACAAATCATTGATTAAACCAATGGTCTAGAAAATTCATTATAAAAAAGAAAGTATATAAGCAAGAAAATATGGGGGTTGCGATGCGAAAAGAGTGGCACAAAAAGAGCCACCAAAAAAAAGATTCTTCAACATTCATCTTCTTTTATGTTTTTCACCCCATCCTCAAGAACCACCCCGACTTCTCATGTGTTCACCTGTCTTCCATTTCTTAGGATCCTACCAAGCATCAATTTAATCATCAATACTAGATGATTTTTCTTCTGCATTTTGAGGTTCATTGCCTTGAAGTCTAGTGAAATAATTTTTTAATAAAGCAGAGTCTTCTGGATTTGAGGAAACAACCATCAGATTATAAAATCTCCTCTCAATTATCATGGACAGTCGAAAAGTTTCATAAAGGTTTCCAAATTCCTTAAGGAAAACTTCCCTGCTATTAGGTCTAATTAAAATATCAAGCAAAGTAAATCTATTTTTAAGAGTTCTAGAATCTAGTGGGCCAGTGTTATCCTCCTCATTCAAATCACCTCTTACACTTGAGGTAAACTTTGATAGAGGATCAATTTCTCCCCCAGAATCCTTCCAGGTTACCTCTCTCTAAACTTCTTTGGGTCCATCGTTTATCATCTTCTCCTCTTCATGCACGTCAATCTACACATTCTAAGTTTGTCTATGAACAAGTTAAAATGTATTGGATTTCCTAGGAGTAACCAATTGAAATCCCTCTCCATCCATCACTTTAGATTTCCCCTTCCCTTTGACAGTAACTAGTGATTCTAATCACAGGTGATGATTAACTTCCCCTTGGACAGCAGCCCCACAGTCAGACTATTCAGATGAAGCCTCATTTACATTATTTTAATATAATTATAAATATATTTATTAATATATTTATTAATATAATTGTAAATTTATTGATTAATATATTTGTAAAATATATAAATATTTACAAATATTTGATTATCAATATGCTTATAAAAATATATAAATATATTAATAAAAGTGTTTATAATTATATTAATAAATATATTAATAAACATATTTACAAAATATTTATAAATATCAATTAATATATTTATAAAATATAATATAAACATATTTAAAAATATAAAAATATATTTATTAATATATTTATAAAATATCGAAATATATTTTGTAAATATGTTTATTAATATATTTATTAATATATATTTATTAATAAATATTTATAAATATTTTTATTAATATATTTATATGTATAAATAGATTTATAAATATGTTTATTAATATTAATATATTAATATGATTATTAATATAATATAAATTAATATGTTAATATATAAATTAATATTAATGTATTAATATAATATAAATTAATATATTAATTAATATTAATGTATTAATATATAAATATATTTATATATTAATAAATATATTTATATATATATATAATATTAATACATATATTACAAAATATTTATTAATATTTATTAATAAATATATTTTAAAAATATAAGTTTATATTTTATAAATATTTTGTAATATGTTTATTATAATTATATATTTATTTATTTATTAATATATAAATATATTAATATATTAATTCATTAATATTAATAAATATATTTATATATTGATAAATATGTTTATATTGAATTTTATAAATATATTAATAAATATTAATGAATATTTTTTAAAATAGGTTTATTGATATATTAATATATAAACATGTCTATTAAATTACTTAGCTTTGGATTAGTATTTTGGAGTTGAGTTCGTCCTTTTGGAATCTGCAAATCTTATGGATCATTGCCTCTATTGTCGACGTCCCAATTAAAATGGACAAGGAAACTAAAAGGGCTAGGTATGAGCATTTTACACGTTTACTTATTGAACTGGATCTTATAAATCCTTTAATTAAGATTATCATAGTTAATATAGTTGAGTATCATTTTCATTTTCTGGTTGAATATGAAAAAATGTCTTGAATTTTTTCAAGGTTATTATAGTATAGGAAATTTGTGTGTCAAATGTCGAAGGAGAGGGCACTCTTCTAACCTCTGTAGAGAGAAGGAGCATGTGGACTTAGGCTGTAAAAGGGGGATTGTTATTGAGACATCTCATGGACTTGAACTTCATGTTGGGCATGATCAAGCTAACTTGGAGTTGAATCAGGGAGAGGAGCAGAAGGGGGATTTGTTTGAGTTGGTACCCTAAAGCCAACTTTTTAGTAATTTATGACATGTTTATTATCGATAAAGTTTTCTTATCATGTTATTATTGTTCCAATTTATGACATTTTTATGCAATAATGTCCTAATAATATATGTTGCACTGAAAGGTTATAGTAATTCCATGGTATGATGAGAACCTTGAGGTGCCACAACATTATTCTTGAACCTTTTTCTATGGCCGGATGATATTGTTTGATTGGACACAGACAATACAGGCTATCAAAGGTAGTAGGCTTATAAAACATTGAGACATCTTCTCATGGTGTTCACCTTTGGTAATCTCCAAGATATGAGGTTTCATAACAGACCCATAAAATGTGAAACACACATTTCTATGTTTCATTGTATGTTTCTAAATGTGTATGTGTGTATTGATCCATACACTTTAATATTATCATTAATGGATATCATGACTCGCACACTTTTATGTTTTAATGAAACATATGGTGACATATGCTCATGTACAAGTAGGGTATGTTGGGTGCATTATGAGTGATGTTCTATTAATGGATAATGTGAAAAGGATTTATCCCTTCTATCCCATGATGAAAGTTGATATCTCAGTCCATTTGATCGAATGGAACCACCTGCATAAATCCATGGAAATAGTGTTTGGTGGGAAAGTTCATTTCCAAAAATTCAAAGAAATAGAAATCAAGTATATAGGTTGGTGGCACTAGCATGTAACCTAATTGATTATATATTTCATGATAAAGTAATTTTATTACATTTTAAGTGTTTGTAAGAGGTTGGATGTCATTACGACATTAACTTATTTCTATATGGGTTCATTGTCATGTTGTTAGATTTTAACCTTGGAATTTAGGTAGTTATGCCTAATGCAACTGAAAACATGGCATAGAGGGTCAGACACTAAGTGTATCCACAATCTCAATTAAATTTAAGTAATGAATTTAACAAGTTAGAATAAATAATATTTTTCGGGTTTGGTTGATCGCCATAATTGAATCACAAGTTGTTCAAAAGAATAAAGTGAGTTTAATAATAATTATTATTATTATTATGAAAGTTTGGATAATATAATATTTTTTATATTTATCATAGAATAATGTAGGGACTTTTATTTAATTAAATTATCATTATTCAAGAATCGATAAATTTCGATGAGGAAAAGCAGACCAAGTTTAATGGTTCGATTAGAAATAAATGATATTTATTTATATTCATGTTTTTTTCATGTCAAGAGATTAATATTATTATTATTATTATTATTATTATTATTTTACATGAGATAAATTAAGAATATTAAATATTGTTAATGATTTAGTGAGAAATTTTTCAAACCTAAACCTTCTATAATCAATATCTAATTATGAATCTTTCCTACATAGGCTTTTGGTGTGCACAATAGATAATGAGATATTAGATCAATACCTAAAGTGTGTTATCGCTTCCTCTACTCTCAATACTTCAAAATAACACCAAGGTATCTTTATCCTTCATGAAGAATACTATTGCTATCAACCACAAACAATGCAAGCGGTCATGATTGATTGTGCTAGAACCTGGTGATTCTATGGTGTTGATCATAGATTGTGGTACATGTATGGATCACTACTAGAGGGATTCTATACTTAAAACTTACAGCACAGAAATGGTGTGACAAATTATATTCCATCGGATCATCAACAAAAGTGTAATTACAAGTTGAGGTAAATCTAAATCTACTCTTAAATTAATTATAAATTACATGTGAAGATCTTATCCCTATGGTTCTGACGTATTAATATAGTCTATAAATATACTATTTTTCATTGGACATGATCTCATGATCAAGTAAATAAGTGATTGCACATTATTTAAGACTAGAAGTTGAGTATTCCATACCTTCAAAGGATGCTTCTGCTGCACCCAGAACCTATAAGTGGTATCAGAGTGATCGCATGTTAAATTTATAATTACTTATTATTAATTGATTGATTTCATGCGTTTTCATTTTCTTTTACTTAAAAATAATTTTAATAATCTAACATAATTGTATCTTCTTTTATTCATTCTCAATAACATAACTAGTAATCATTTAATCATTAAAAATGAAGAATCATCTAGAAAATACCATCTAGAGGTGCCAAAGGTTATACCTAGATAAAAACAAAGCATAAGTCATGTACTTCCAGAGTACACATCATGTATTTTTTCGCATATTTATATCATGATAAAGTCAAATAGATCTGATATAATCATATTTGAGATCCTATAAAAATGGATCGGCATGTGGATCAAGATAAACTGGCATACATCTTGAAGAACTACACATCGTGTAACCACTATACATGATGCACAATCCCCGATGTCTCACGGATGAATACAAGGGGTGTCTTAATGTTTATTGTATTGTATAAATGACATGGGGATGGGATAACCATGAAACTCTAAGGTCACACACCATGTATTACTAGTACACAACATGTACCTAAAATAGATCCATAATAGGGACACAGCCTGGCCCAATGCATGTGTTCCAGACACTAGAAAAAGATAGAACATGCCATGTACTTTTTTATATATTGTGTAGTCTACTAAAAATAGTGTTCCCAATATTTTCCATGTAGAAAATTTAAGTATATAATTGAACCTATTAATATGTGTTTCATGTGTCATCTATTTAAAAAAGTACACACCATGTTATAGGATTTATAATTATAAATTAAACCCATTACTGATTAAAATTCTAGATGAGGACACAAATTTTCCTCTAAGTACACTGTTTTACATAACTAATTTTAAATGAGAGTAATTTTTAAAAAATTATAGATAATGTTATATGGAGACCCAGATTTTTTATTTTATAAAACTTTCATTACATGGAACAACATTTAACAATACATAGGATCTTCTGAGGTTTTGTGTCTTGGAAACAAAAACATAATACATGAAAAACATAAACATTATACATGATTATAATCCACTTGATATACTTATTAAGAGGTTCCTCCTAAGTTACTTTTACTACATCTCATATCCTGGAGACATACATCAAAGAAAGGGGTGAGCATAAATCCCAGTAAGGGAATAAACAAAGGAAATACTTAGCATATGAGAAAGGGGCATATAAATAAGGCATGATCATATGAACATGAGGCATATCATCATATAAATAACATGAATCATAACTTGTAAATTTTTATATAACATAAAAAAGAGACATTAATAGTCATATCACCAAGGTTTATCACCCGGGTGTCATAAATCACAATTACCAAGGTTGTTCACCATGGTATTGTAAAACATATTATCTATAGAGATTAATTATTTACCCAATACATTAGAGCACTCTTAGGGATCAACATTCATATTTCTTAATTCATGTTAAACACATTGATCATAATAATTCATTTCATCAATAGCCCGAGGAAAATAAAAAATAGGTTTCATATGAAAACATTGATCACATAAGTGTTTAAAGACTTAAACATTTCATCATTTTTAACCCACAAAAAGGTAATGTGAGTTTAATAAATTTAAATATATGAATAAATATATTATATTTACATTTATTTTAATTCCCATTGTTAATTAATAGGTTTGGTTATTCACAATATAAGAATATTTCATGAAAAGGATAAAATTTCATTAAATGATTTTGGCAGCATAATGGTATACAACATAGATTAAAGGGAGGGAATAATGAGAGGTAACATAGTTATCCCATTGGTAAAAAAAAATTAAGTAAAGTGAATATCATAAGTGTATGAAATTAAATAAACTTTTACAATTAGAAGACTCACAAAATATGATTACTTGAATGAAAAAGGGACAAAAGAAGAATTCCCTTGCCTTAAATATCTGATTCCTAAGACTTGAGGGTGGAACCTTGACCCCTTTAGGGAACCCTGTAGGGACTATTTGGGGGATAAAATTAACTTAAATTAAGTCTTATTAATTTTTAGTAGAGTGGAATGGCTAATGAGTAGTATTTATACTTGAGTAGGGGTGGGTTTTAAAGGATTAAATATTGGTTATTATATCATATAATCCAAACACTTGTGGGTAAATTGAATTCAAACAAATTTTATAGATAATTAATCAATGAAAGAGTGTGGTTGGACATTAATGACCTTCCAAAGCTGAACCATACCTTCCATACAACCTAATAAATGTGCAGAATATAAAAATTGAAGTTTATTTAAAAAATCCAATTTTTTGTATAAAAAATAAAGTATAATTTTATAAATTAAAATTGATATTTATAAATTCATTTTAATAATAATTAAATGAAATTTTTATTTATTAAAATGTTTCATAAAATTTTTAATCATGATGGAATAATAATAATGCCATAAAATTACAATGTTTGTAAAGCGGCAATTTTTAACTTTTCACCAAAAAATCAACTTTTTCAAAAAAAATCTCAAAAAAATTAACCTAAGATAAATTTCACCTGCTGAGTCCAAAAAAGAAATTTATTTCATCAAAATAATTCTATAAGTATGATAATTTCAACTTTTAAATAAATCATTATTTTACTAAAAATTATCAATTTAATATATTAATAAATATTCTAACCATTATAAAAATTATTTAGGGCTTCGATCGCACCATGACTCACTGTTTCATTTTCACCCTTACAACATTGTGCTAAACTAGTTTTGTATTGAAAATTATAAAAAATAATAACAACTTTCACATCATTTTTTATTCAATAATTTTTTGTTTATAACTATTACAAAGTTCAATGTTACTTGTGTTTATAATTGTATTGTAGGTGGAGGTGATTTGGATGCCCCATGATGAAGTTCAAGAAAAATGGGCCAAACTATATAGGATCCAAGCACACCAGTGAACTCAACCACACACTTCCACTAAACCATGCATCACAAAATTGTAACGTTGAACTTTGTAAAACAAAGTTCAATAAAATTATAAAAAAAATTAATGTTACTTGTTTTTATAATTGTATTATAGGTGGAGGTGATTTGGAGGGCCCATGATGAAGTTCAAGAAAAATGGGCCAAACTGCGCAGGATCCAAGAACACCAGTGGACTAAACCACACATTTATACTAAACTATGCATCAAAATGGTCTGAGATTTGTTGGGATAGTCCAAATTTAACTGGGATACATTCATATGAAGGAACTAAATCCCAATTCGGTCACTAAAAGTCTCATCCAAACTGATCTGTCCAGCACACTAAATCTGGATGAAGTCAAAAATGGTGTGTTGTGACCTGTCCATATCTTGAGTTGTAGGTATCCAAATGAAGCCACATTTTTTGTGGAGATATTACAAAGGTGGGGAAACAAGTTTTTAGTTTTCTATAAATTGATATAAGGCTTTCTACCCACCAAAAAACATGGTCCAAGTGGTTTTAAGAATTCTATGTGCCCAAAATCACCTTTTACATTGCCTATAAAATGGAACCTTCTGATACTCATTTGGAAGTTCGAACTAGAAGAAAATTTATGTAATTTTAGAGTACCAAGGGATCCATCTCCTCATCCAATAAGTTCTAGAGTCCCATATCCTCATAGGGGGTTCAAGAATGAAGAAGGAGTTCCAAAAGAGCTTTCTCCTCCTCCCGATGTCGAGCAAAGTGGTGGGTGATAGTTGCAAGGGAGATACACACTTGAAGAGGGAGTTACTAAACGCAATTATCTATTGGTTTGGTGAATATTTTGGTTTGTAATTGTTCTTTTATATGTATCTTACCTTTTTTATGCATTTAAATGAAACAATTTTTATTTCATAACCGATCGGTGTACAATTTTAAGTGCGCGACTTCTATTCTTCCGATTGGAAAATATAATACTCCTCTTATTTCCCAAAAAATTTAGATTTCAGTGTTCCTTAACAAAACTTAAACCATTATTATGGTCTATAACTTGACTATATGATTTTTATGTCAAGTTTTAGTCCTACTTTCATTGTTTTAGGGGTTGTGGGTACCCAAGATCTTGGTTAACCCCCAATCAAAGGATTACACCAAAAACCTAATAATCAATTAAGAAAAATGAACTTTTCAAGTGGTTTAGTAACTTAGAAATGATCACATACTTATCATATATTTTCAAAATCTACTTATTTATCAACTATTAAACTCTTTAAATTAATTTATTTTCATAAAATTGTTTTCAAAATCACCCCCCTTTTAGTGCTTTTTATTAAAAATGAAAACTCTAAACCTATCAATGCTCATTGATATATAATCTAGGGTCTTCCATATACTATAAATAAACCTTAAAATCATAATCAATTTGATTTATCATGACAATGCATTCAAATTTTGGTGTTGTTTCTGGGGAGCACTTTGGTTTTTAGTGCTTATTTTTTATAATATTTTTGTAAATATTGTGAATATTTATGTGTTTTATCTTCTACCTTTGCATATATTTTTGTGTTATGATTTATTTATTGTGTAGGTTTATTGAATGAAGTGTTCTACTCCAGGAGAATTACCACCTTTCAAACTGGAACAGGAGAGGATCCTATGTCAGTAACACCGAGATTCACAAGAGAACCCTTTAAAGAAGGACACACAAAACATTAACACTCTTATTAATATTTCCTCTTCTTCTTCTAGAACCAACATCAAAAGTTAAATAAAGTTTAATAACACGGAATAAAACAATTGAACACTAAAATAACTAACCTGTATTGATTCTTATATCCAACCCACTTACATTCAAATACAAGGTGAGGCACCTAATTTTGAACTAAAATCTGGGATAATTCACTTATTGCCAAGATTTCATGGACTCAATGGAGAAGATCCACACAAGAATTTTAAAATAATTTAATATTGTGTGTTTAAAATTAAAAACTAATAATTTGGATGAAGAACAATTAAATCTTAGATCATTACCACTTTCATTATAAGACATTGTGAAATATTGGTTATATTATGTTAATTCACCAATTAGAGGTTGGGAAGACATGAAACGCCTTTTTCTTGAAAAATATTTCCCAGCCTCTCAAACCGTGACAATAAGGAAATAAATTTGTGGGGTAAGATAATAAAAATGGGAAACACTTTATTAATATTGAGATAGATTTAACAGGTTATGTTCAGGCTTTTCACACCACTAAATAAGTGATCAACTTTTAAATCATTATTTATATGAAGGGTTAATTCCTGTTGATCGAAATATGATTGATTATATTACATGTGGTGCACTGGTTGATAAAACACCAATTTCTACAAAGAACCTAATTGAGAATATGGCACAAAACACTAAATAATTTGCTTCAAGGTATAGTGTACCCATTTAAGGTGTCCATTAGGTGAAAATTACTAAATTATAGAAGAAAGTTGGCATGATGTTCGAAGAGGTAAGTACCCTTCTTCAACAACTTTATCTTTCTCAAGTAAAATCCCAATCTCTTCCTCCCATCCATTGTGGTATATTTTCTTCTGAAACCCATTACTCAGACCAATGACCCCAACTGAGAAAAATTTATGAGAGTTGTGAGGCAATATTTCTAGGATGCCCCTTTAACCAACACTTTAGGAAAGAACCATACTATCCATACAACCTTGGGTGTAAATAAAACCAAGCCTATAGTCAAGGGGGTATTCAAACCAACTTCAATAACCATGGAACCAACCGGGGAAGAGTAGTCAACCACCACCACCCAGAAATACCCAACCCCCACAAATGCCTTTCCAACCACCCCCTCCAAAACCCGATCCTAGCCTAGAAGATATAATGAAAAAAATGGATTCCAATAAACTAAAATTCCAAAAAAACAACCAAATTGGACATACAAGACCTAAAACCCCAATTATACCAACTCACTAACTCTGTGGGAGAAATTCAAAGTCATGGGTCGGGTAAATTACCCTCTCAACCAGAAGTTAACTCTAGGGATAAGGTAAATGTTAGTGCTATCACTCTTAGGAGTGGAACAAAACTAAAAATCCAAATGAATCTTCCATTGGAGTCATCCCAAACACTATCTCAACTATTGAAATTAGTCCAAATGTGGAAAAACCATGTCCTAAGATAATCCCTTTCAAAGGAAAGAGTTTGTATATTGATGAGTCACCTAGCCCAACCATTCCTATTCCATTTTCCCAAAGATTCACCCATCCAAGAAATCAAAATAAAACTGAACTTGATAAGAAAATATTGGAAACATTTAAAAAAGTGCAGTTTAACATTCCTTCTATTGATTTCGTGAAGAAAATTCCAAGATACACCAAGTTTCTAAAGGGTATGTGTACACAATTAAGCATACTTAGAGGTGATTGTTAGGTGAGCTTGTGGAGGAATGTCTCATCATTGATAGAGACATCACTTCATGCCAAATCCAATGATCTGGGAACATTCTCAATTCCATGCACTATAGGGAAGTATTCCTTTTCCAATGCTATGCTTGATTTAGGTTCCACTATAAATGTGATTCCTCGCTCTATTTACTCTTCATTACAGGTTGGGGAATTGAAGCTCATGGGAATTTTTGTTCAACATGAAAATTGGAGTACTGCACACCCCTCTGGTGTGTTAGAGGATGTTCTTGTGAGGGTGAAAAATTTAATCTTTCCTATTGATTTTTATGTGCTTATAATGGAGGATGATAGGATGAATGGACATTCCCCAATTATATTGGGGAGACCTTTCCTGAAAACTCACAAAACTGTAATTAATGTCCACAACGGTACATTATATATGAAGTTTGGTGGTGAAATTTTCCACTTCAACATCCTTGATACCATGAAGAACCCCTCAGAAGAACATTTATCTCTCTCTGTTAACTCTATATATGTACTCCCTTCCCTTGAAAAATAAAATTTTCTTTCCCCCAATCCCATTTTTAATTTTTCATCATTGATTTAAATGTTAGGTAATGAATCATGAATTGAATGTTATACCTTTCTAGAAAAGTGTCATGCATGTTTATTAATTGATGGTTTCTTGAACACTAAGGATCACATGACCATCGATTATACTTATAATCTTGTAAAAGTGAATTACTCATATGAGGATGATACCATTGAGTAGTTAGATTATATTAGTGACCTATCACTTTCACGCACACTCCCATCAATCCACAATCCCCCTGAACTGGAACTAAAACAACTACCTCAAGATTTAAAATATTCTAATCTTGAGATTGGAAACAAGATTCCTATAATAATTGTTATTTCACTCCCTCCAGAGCAAGAATTGTGACTACTTGAACTTTTTAGGGAGTATAAAAAAGATTTAGGATGGAAACTTATTGAAATTCTTAGTATTATCCCATCAATTTGTACACATCATATATTGTTTAATGATGAAGAAAAAATAGTGAGGCAGTCACAACATCGACTGAACCCAAACCTCCTAGATGTTGTTAAAAATGTGGTAAAAAAATTACTAGCTTCTGGAATCATTTAGCCCATCTCTGAAAGCTAATGGGTTAGTCCAGTACAAGTGGTTCCTAAAAAAATGGTTTTACATTAATAAAAAATGAAAACAATGAATTGATTTGAACTTGTGTGAAGAATAATGGGTGTGTATGTATAGACTATTGTCGACTAAACTAACACGCTAGGAAGGACCATTTACCGTCACCATTCATTGACCAGAAGTTAGAGAGGCTAAAAGGGAAGTCTCGTTACTATTTTCTTGATGGGTATTCTAGATACTTTCATATCCATATTTCCCCTAAGGATCGGGAAAAGACAACCTTTACTTGCCACTTTGGCACATTTTCATATAAGAGTATGCCATTTGGTCTATGAAATGCTCTGGGTACTTTCCAGTTATGCATGTTTGGTATTTTTTTGGATTACCTAGATAATTTCATGGAAGTATTCATGGATAATTTCACTTTTTATGGATCTTATTTTGATGAATGTTTGAGTAGTCTTGCTTCAGTTCTACATCACTGTATTGGTGCATGTCATTTCTAGGGATGGTATCCAAGTTGATAAATCAAAAGTGGATATCATTTATATCTTAAAATTATCCAAAAATGTACAGGATGTGCAGTCTTTCCTATGTCAATCTAGATTTTACCGTCGTCTCATTCATGACTTTAGTAAAATTTCACTTCCCCTCTCCCGATTTCTCCCAAAAGAAAGGGAATTTTTTTATAAAGAATGTGAGGAAGCTTTTAATAAGTTATAATTGATTCTCACATAACCCCTATGAATCCAACCACCTCAGTTGGATTTAACATTTGAGCTCATGTGTGATACCTCTAAATATGTAGTTGGGGTAGTCTTATCACAAAGGGTCGATCAAGTTCCACGTGTCATTGCATTTGCCTCACGTACACTAGACCCTACCCAATAAAACTACACCACACGTGAAAAATAATTTCTTCCAATTGTGTTTTCCTTGGATAAATTTAGGTCATATCTTTTAGGGTCCAAATTCATTGTGTTCTCAGACCATGCAGCCCTCTGGTATCTCCTTAAAAACTAAAAGCCAAACCACGTCTCATTCACCGGATTCCCCTCCTTCAGGAATTAAATTTAGAAATTAGAGATAAAAAGGAGCAGAGAATGTGGTGGCTGACCATATCAATAGGATCCACCCATCCTCATACATTGACTCATCCCCCTGTATTCCCATAAATGACATGTTTCCAGATGAGAAATTGTACTGAGTGCAAGATGTTATTCCTTAGTATGATGAAATTGTAAATTATTTGGTAGCATCTTTCATTCCTGGTAATTTTAATAAAAACTAGAACCACCATCTAAAACATGAGTCTCGTTGGTACATTATGGATGACCCCTACCTTTGGAACACATATATTGATCAATTACTCAAGCGTTCTGTTCCTGAAAGTGAGTTTTAGCCTATCCTTAGGTTCTATGACACTCTTGCTTGTGGGGGCCACTTTGGTCCCCAAAGGACTGCTCACAAGGTCCTTAATTCTGGTCTCTTTTGGCCAACAATTTTTTAGGATGACCATGATTTATGTAAATCTTGTCCTCACTATCAAATAATGGGGAATGTATCTAAAATAAATGAAATTCCACAACAACCCTTACTCTTCCATGACATTTTCGATGTTTGGGGCATTGAATTTATAGGACCACTCCCCAATTCATTTGGGAACCTTTACATTATTCTTTCAGTGGATTATGTTTGAAAATGGGTAGAGGCATGAGCTATAATGACTAATGATTCTAAGGAAGTTGTGGAATTTTTGAGAACCCATATCTTTTTTAGTTTTGGATTACCTAGGTTCATCATCAGTGACCAGGGTTCTCATTTCTATAACCGAACAATGGAATTTATTTTGTGTCAGTATGGGGTTGGGAATAGAGTGTCTACTTCATATCACCCAAAACCTAATGGTCAAGGTGATGTTTCAAATAGGGAGGTAAAGCAGATTCTTGAAAATATAGTTCAACCTAATAGAAGAGATTGATGTCTTAGACTCAATGATTCATTATGGGCTTACTGTACTACCCTTAAAACTCCCATAAGAATGTAACCCTACTGGATTGTGTTTGGAAAAAGTTTTCACATCACTATTGAGATTGAGCACCGAGCTTACTGGGCCATCAAACAATGTAATTCTAATATTTATGGTGCAGGTGATCAAAGGAAGTTGCAGATTCAGGAGCTGGAGGAAATGAGAAGGGATTCATATGAGAACTCCCAAATTTATAAGAAGCAAACCAAGGCTTCCCACGATCATATCATCCTTCATCGTCAGTTTCACATTGGGAATAAGGTCCGCCACCACAATTTAAGGCTGAATTTTCATACAGGTAAGCTTCATTACCCCTAGTTAAGACCATACATATAGCATCCCACCTTTTTATAACATAAACTTTCATTACATTTTACAAAACTGAGGATCTTTAAGGTTTAGTGTCTTGGAAACCAGGAACTTAAAACATGAAAACATAAAACATTATTCTTAAACACTTGAAAGGATTCTCCTCATGTTTATACTAGGTTCATTACTGCATCACATAACCTGAGGACATACATCAAAATAAAGGGTGAGCAGAAGGCCTAGTAAGGGAAACAAGAGAAATATTTTACATGTGAACTTGAGATACTTCAATAAGGTCATGAAAAGAAATTTAAGGCATGAGAAAGAAATCATGAGACATATCATAATAAAAATAACATTTTTCATAACTTGAAGATGTGGCTACAACATTTAATATTGACAATCATTTTGTTTCACCAAGGTCCATCCCCAAGGTGTCATTAAAAATTACCAAGGTTATTCACCAAGGTATCTGTCTAAAAAGTCATCTCTAGAGATTAAGTCTTTACCCAATGCATTGGAGCGCTATCTGGGCGCACCCTTGAAATGTCTTTATTATCATGTGATCCACATATATCATCATCAATCATTTAATAAACAACCTGTGTAGCATAAAATAAATGGGTTTCATTTCATAATCAAAATGTTTTAAAAACTGCTTTAATGACATGATCATTATGTCACTTTAAACCCACGGAAAGGGAAAGAGGGTTTCATGTATGTAAATACCAGAATTTAAAAATAGAACATTTTGATATATATGTGAATACCCCTATAGAAATAAGATCTTTTAGTATTCACTTAATAACATAAAATAATTTTGAGAAAAAGAGGGAGACATTTTGAGACGAAAACTATGCAGCATAACGTCTATGATACATGGTTTTAGAAAACATTGAAAAGAGAGAAGACATGGGTCACCCACTAAAAATGATTCATAAAACAGGAGGGGAACAGAATATAAAGTATTTAAGAATATGGTAATGAAATTTGAATGATATACCATATGAAACAAAGAACTTGAAAGGAAGACAAAAAAATTAGATTTCTCTTATGAGAATTCGGCAGCCTAACGGCGTCACTTAAAACATCCAAAAATGGATTGACGAGATCAAATAGGGTCTCTCATAATGTGAACATAAATGATCAGTATGATAGATATATAGATCATACCCCAACATAAATTAACTTGAAATACTTGATAAGAAAATAAAACTTGAAAATGAGAAGGGTGAAAGAATCCCTTAAAAATTCGGCAGCCTAACGGCACCACTTAAACTTCAAAATACTGAATTGAAGAGATCAAATGGGGTCTCTCATCATATGATCATAAAAGATCAGTATTATAAATTTAGAGATCATACCTCAACATAATAAAAAGGAACTTGAAATACTTTACATGAAAATAGATCTTGAAAAATGAGAAGGGAGAAAGAATTCATTACAAAAATTTCGGCAGCCTAACGGCGCCACTTAAAATTTCAAAATACTGAATTGAAGAGATAAAATTGGGTCTCTCATCATATGATCATAAAAGATCAGTATGATAAATTTAGAGATCATACCCCAACATAATAAAAAGGAACTTGAAATACTTTACATGAAAATAGATCTTGAAAAATGAGAAGGGACAAAGAATCTGTTACAAAAATTTCGGCAGCCTAACGGCACCACTTAAAACTTCATAAAACGAAATAATGATAGTAAGAGGGGATCTCTCATTATGTGAACATGAAAAGGGCAGTATATAAGGCCCCAGCCTTAAACCTTACTTAATCTTGAGTTATTACAAGATTACACATTGAGGATCTTTTTAGGTTTAGAGTTTTAGAGAAATTAGGTCATGAAACTTGCATTACATTCCACATTTAAACCAAGTGGTTACATAAAAGATAATATTCATTCTTCCCATCAACGGAAACATATTTAAAATAAAACATGGATTCTTTCTTGACACTATCATCATATCATGTACCTTTCCCTTGACCTGTGAAAAACATTTCAAAAAAACTTGGGATGAGCATAAAAAGCTCAGTAAGGGATATAAAAATATGGAAAGGAAACATGAGTTCATATATACATAATAATGAAATCATACTTTAGCCATAAAACATAGGCACTTTAACATACCTCATCAAATCATGAATAAATCATAGAAATCATAAGACATAAAGGTAACTTGAGGCATTCATAACATTCTTACGTAGGGAGTAACCCTCTTGGTTACGTTTGGAATACCCATCACAGTATATTCCCTAAATCTCTTAGGATAAACCTTAACATTTCAATCCTTCGCGTTACCCAATGCATTGGAGAGCTATATCGGGCTCACCCGCCCTTAGTTTATCACGGAACCACCCGTCTTCATAATAATGCCCAAGAGCCATAACATAAACGTATCACATAAAACATGCATAAAGGAAACATAACATTTCCACATTACAATCACAATATAACATTTTAGTATATTGAAATAATTAATCCATTCAAAAAGAAACCATTTCCAAAACCATTTAAAACATTTAATAAAGATATTTTTGAATCAAAGTGTCCCATACCACCTTGAAGCTTTTAAAATTTTAAAACATTAATATCCATATAAATAAATCCTTAAAACCACTTTGAAAACATAGATATTAATAAGAACAACTAATTAAAATATTTAAAGCGATATTTTGGTTAAAGGGGTTCTACCAAAATTAGAGACACTTGAATACAATAATCGAGGAATAACATTTAGTCAGAACTTTATAATATCATGAGAATAAATGGATTCATGATATAATATTCCAAAGGACAGTATATACACCATATAAGAGTAAATTGGTTCATAACAACAAAGAAGTCTCAATAGAAATGTCAAATGTGATGAATTCCCTTATAAAGAAGGTATCCTTAAATTAAAGATAATTCAATCTCAAAATTATGTGTGACAAATATAAATACACCCAATATAAGTGGATATTAAGTGTAAAACAATAAAAGGTCATTCACACATATTCAAAAGATGATATATTCAATAACTACATGTTGAACCTAAAGAAATCGAAATTGGGTTAAAAAGTCCCCTTAGTAAAATTCGACAACCTAACAGCATCACTTCAAAATTCAGAAAATGAGTTGGTGAGAGATAAAAAGGGTATCTCATCACTTGGACATAAAATTTACATCAATAAGGATATATAATAACATATCCCAAAATAATATTATGTGAATTAAAAGACATAACAACATAAGTCTTTTAAAAAGAGGAGGGTGAAAGGTTCCCTTACCGACATGGATATCTTTCGAAACATATGTCCCGTGAAAGAAGGGAAATACAACATTGATGTAAATACTCATAAATGAAATAATATTACACAATGAGTAAAATAATGGTCAGTACATAAACCACTCAAAGGAAATTGTGGAAAATGTAGCATAAATCTCACGGGAATAAAAGTGAGATGAAAAATCACTTACGAAAACTCGGCAGCCTAACGGCGCCACTTAAAACTTCCAAAAATGGATTGATGAGATCAAATATGGTATCTCATCACATTAAAATAAAATGTAAAGCAAGAGGAATATGAAATAACATCCCCCATCATAACAAATAGGATCTTAAAAGAAGTGACATAAAGGGGAGTACTTAAAGAGAAAGAGAGAGGTTAGATCTCTTACGAAAATTTGGCAGTCTAACGGCGCCACTCGAAACTTCCAAAATGGATTGATGAGAGAGAATAGGGTCTCTCATCACATGAACATAAAAATTAAAGTAAGTGTAATATAAAATAAAATCTCAATCACAAGAAATATGAGCTTAAAAGGAATGACATAAAAGATTGTACTTAAAAAGAAAGAGAGGAGTATGATCCCTTACCTCGGGTCCGACTTGACTCGATCATTCTTTAACGTCCTGAATAATAAACTTGAGTTAATCTCTGCTTTCTTAAGAACCTTTTACAAGTTCATTATTCCTTTTATATCAATTATTTACATGTTATAAACATTATGTAATCATTTAAGTTAATAATGTTTGTTTTGTCGATATTTGGTTCTTAAGTCGAAAGTGGACTTCTTACAATTACATGTTGTTCGTGTGGTCAAAGGTTCTTTATATCCAGAATGATATTAATGATTTTGATAACATATATATCATATATATTCAGCATACACATGTATTTACAATATTACATCACATTTAGAGGTAAGAAATGAAATGCATCGTTCATGGAGACGGTAAGCCGTACGTACGCATGAATGCTACTTCCATTTCTATTTCGTATTTTATGGAATGGAATCATAATGATATAAGAGTATATTATAATTCCAGTATAATAACATATATAATATTATTAACTTTATCCTTTACACATCCCACATATGGTATTAACGAATCAAATCACTTTCAGGGGGCGGTAGTCTGCACTTCCTAAAATGAAGATATCGTGTTTACCCATAATGGAAACAATAATGGTATGCCATAAATGAAAAACACAGAAGCTTAAGGAAAGAATAAGCATACTATATGTCATATATAAAAATAGTGACATCATAATGGCCACCTTTGAAGGTGTTAAATGAGTATTGAACAATCATCGTTTCGGGAGGCATAATTTTGCCATCCACGGAAAACGTATGTTCTTTAACCATTTGATGTAGTTGTGTGAGAGTGTAGCTCGAATAAATCTTATAACAACATCCTAGTATATTTAAGATACTGTTTTTGTTACAAAAGAAGTAAATAAAAAGATTTTATGGGGTTGGAGAAGCAAAATAAAACAAATGAACATGAGAGAATGAATTACCTTTAAAAGTGTAACTCCTTTTGATTTGAGCCTAAAGGCTTCCTTTGAAAGGATTCTGCCCAAAGGGAATCCTCTAGGATGAAGATAGGGATGTGGAGAGAGTAAATGGGTCGGGTATGGCCGAGCCAAAGGCTTGGGGAGTGTGTGAAATGAGGTAGAGGTGGGGGCCTTTTATAAGAGGAGAGGAGGGGCACTTTTGGAAATCATGAAACTATTATTTTATTTTAAAAAGTGTTTCGAATTTCTAAGGTCCCACATTGATATATTTCGAAGATAAGATGATAAGGCTTCTAAATATTCCCATCCAATAGTTTTTGGACAAGTGTAGGTCTTAGATTTTATATTATCGTTTCATTTTATTTAAATTGTTCATTAATGAGGTCATCGTTGCATCATCATGATGTCATAATTAAATTAATTTATTTAATGTCTAAAATTATAAAAACAAATATCCTAATGTAGGAAATCGTTTTAGATTTCCAATGACTATTTATAATCAAAAATCTGACTTGTATAACCCCATGTAAAAATTGTTTTAGTAAAACACCTCATGTGTGTGTCATTTTTACTTTAACATTAAATAAAAAGTTATTTATGTCATTTCCCAACCAATGTGGCTCCATGGGGTCCCCAAGTTGACCCATAGCTTGTCTTGGTCGGCCATGACACATCCAATGAGGGTAGGACATGTGTCAAGCTCATCTCATATTATTAAAATATTATTTGTACCCTAAACTACACTAATTATCACTAATCGCGATTAAAAACTTAATAAGTTACTATTCACCAAAAAAATTATTTTTATACCATTGAACCACATTTTACTTCTTAATGACAACCATGTATGTCTGATTTTTGAAATTCAAAACACAAAGAAGGAAAATTTTCATTTAAACAGAAAAATCAGTTTTTATAAGTACCACTTAGTGGTTTCACTATTCATCAAAAATTTAAGTTTTTCAGAAAAATCCCAAAAATTCACCCTAAGCTATATTTGATATTCCAAATTCAAAAATGAAGTCTATTTTAAAAAATTAAAAACATATAAGTCACATCAATTAATTTAATAATTAATTCCCACTGTCAGAGCAAATAGCGTGTTTTTATGAAACAATAAGTATCAAAAGATTGATACTAGTTTAAGTCCGATTTCAAAGTGAAATTGATTCCAACGACCACTATTGGATTTAATGGTAAAAATATATTCTAATTTCACTTTAAAACCAATTCAAAATATAATCTAATCATATATATAAATTAGATTAAAAAGAGGTTTTGAATTAAAATACAACATTTTACACTATTCATTAAAAAATGAACTTTATCGGAAAGATACCAAAAATTTACCCAAAGTAAATTTTGATGTCCCAATTCTTAAGAAGAGTTTTATTTGGTCCAATAGAATGTATAAGAGTGAACAAAACTATATTTAATGACGGTTCTCCATCAAAAGGCGATAAGTGAACCTTTATTGAAAATTAGGGCATATACGCCTAAAATTGAATTCTTTCCGTATTTATGCCTTTATCTTTTATTGGATAAATGTAAAAACATTTAAAAACATATATAATCATATTTTAGTTATTTCTATCCATTCCCGCCAATACAATGGCTACATGTTAATTACCATTTAAAATAATATTATTTTATTATTAGAGTGCAACATAAGATTCCCAAGAAACTCGTTGTTGCGTGTTGGGTACGCCATCGAGCATAGCGTCCCCTTTAAAGTCATATTAATATTTTATTCACAAATATGGATAAATATGAAAATGTCATATTCTTTATTTACCTGGGGTGTTACATCCTTCCCCCCTTTTGGGAATTGCGTCCTCGCAATTTTTAAAATTGAGCTTGGAAACATCCTTGAAAGTCCCACATCGGAACAAGAGTCGGTAAAACAATCACTTTAAAAGAATGGGAGAGAAGTACAAATGTCACCCGAGTTAACCCATAATAGGATTCCAAGTATGAAAATATGGATATGGAGGAGAAAACAAAGGGTCATGTTCTGATGGAGAGTGATAGTAAACATGTCTAGGAGAAAGTTAACAATGAGAAAATCACAAACTTGTGATGGGTTAAACGGTATTAGATTCCCCAGTAGGAAAAGTTAATAGACAACATTTTTGTTTTAAGTTACTTTTTATTGAGGAATTTATTCATAAGGAAACATAATCACTTATCATGTTGACTTTCAACTTTTACTAGATTCCTTAATCAAACTCATGTTTTTTCCAAAAGACGAGTATTTAGGGAGACTTGTTCGCATTAAGAGTACTATAATCAACTTCTAGAGAGTCACCTAATCCACAAAAGAGAACTATATACATCCCATTTCTTTAGGCTTTAACCAAAACCAAAACCAGAAAGGTTAGTACAAGGTCAGATAATCCAGAAAAGGATAACCCATTAAAAAGAAAATCTATGCTTAATCTCCAAAATTTGTCCAACAAAACCCAAAGTTCAACGAGGACCATCCGATAAACAATTTGTCCATAAAATTCTTCAAATTAAACCAATATAAGATTGAAACCCAAATATTTGAAGGATTTAGTCACATAGTATTCCAAGTTAAATCGTAAAATTTATCACCAAACAACATCAGTTGCTCCTAAAGTCTCGTAATGAAAAGTAATTAACCTAATCACATATCCTCCATGATAGGTTAATAATTTTCATAAATAACCCAAAATAAACTTACTCTTAATTCACAAAATCATATAACTAAAATTAATCAGTAAAACTAACCAGGGACTTCACGTAGTCTAGTGGTAGGCGATAAATACCAGTCGCACTTTGGTTGTGGGTTCGATTCCCGCAGCTTTGTCCGACGCGACGGGTTGTCACACGGTCTGCGTGTTGTCCTTTTTCCAAAACTATATAATTCTTAAATCATTCCCCAAAAAGAGATAAAATCATCAAAAATAATCATAACATATTTTAACCTCAAGTTTATCTCATGCCTTTCATTTTCCATCATATCATATAATAACCCATAATTACCTCAAAAGTAAGGATCATATAAACTCTAATGGTTACCTTTATAATTATTACCTGAACTTCCACATCAATTGGTCATCTCTTACATGATGCATTATAGAACATACCAAGGTTCAAGTGGTTGATCATGACTCCTTGATAGTTGGTTTAGAACAACCACGAGTCTCCTCATTGAATACCCCATTTCATCCAGTCTCTTAATCAGAGAACCACCACAGTTTCCTTCAAACCAATTGTCACTTTGGTGCCTGCTAGATCCAGCCATTTACTAAAACCAAAAAGGTCAGTGTGAGTATATCAACATAACCATCATGTACTAATGAGTAAGATAAACACTAAGATATACTTACTCATTCACTTTATCTAAAACTAGGACTCTTTCTGAAATCCTAACCATTATGGTAATGCCACATATGCTTAAAGAATACCCTAACCTCTAAAGTTATCTAAACCGACCTTTGATACCAACTATAAGGCCCCAGCCTTAAACCTTACTTAATCTTGAGTTATTACAAGATTAAACATTGAGGATCTTTTTAGGTTTAGAGTTTTAGAGAATTAGGTCATGAAACTTGCATTACATTCCACATTTAAACCAAGTGGTTACATAAAAGACAATATTCATTCTTCCCATCAACGGAAACATATTAAAAATAAAACATGGATTCTTTCTTGACACTTCCTTGACACTATAATCATATCATGTACCTTTCCCTTGACCTGTGAAAAACATTTCAAAAAAACTTGGGATGAGCATAAAAAGCTCAGTAAGGGATATAAAAATATGGAAAGGAAACATGAGTTCATATATACATAAGAATGAAATCATACTTTAGCCATAAAACATAGGCACTTTAACATACCTCATCAAATCATGAATAAATCATAGAAATCATAAGACATAAAGGTAACTTGAGGCATTCATAACATTCTTACGTAGGGAGTAACCATCTTGGTTACGTTTGGAAACCCATCACAGTATATTCCCTAAATCTCTTCGGATAAACCTTAACGTTTCACTCCTTCTCGTTACCCAATGCATTGGAGAGCTATATCGGGCTCACCCGCCCTTAGTTTATCACGGAACCACCCGTCTTCATAATAATTCCCAAGATCCATAACATAAACGTATCACATAAAACATGCATAAAGGAAACATAACATTTCCACATTTCAATCACAATATAACATTTTAGTATATTGAAATAATTAATCCATTCAAAAAGAAACCATTCCCAAAACCATTTAAAACATTTAATAAAGAGATTTTTGAATCAAAGTGTCCCATACCACCTTGAAGCTTTTAAAATTTTAAAACATTAATATCCATATAAATAAATCCTTAAAACCACTTTGAAAACATGGATATTAATAAGAATAACTAATTAAAACATTTAAAGCGATATTTTGGTTAAAGGGGTTCTACCAAAATTAGAGACACCTGAATACAATAATTGAGGAATAACATTTAGTCAGAACTTTATAATATCATGAGAATAAAGGGATTCATGATATAATATTCCAAAGGACAGTATATAAACCATATAAGAGTGAATTGGTGCATAACAACAAAGAAGTCTCAATAGAAATGTCAAATGTGATGAATTCCCTTATAAAGAAGGTATCCTTAAATTAAGGATAATTCAATCTCAAAATTATGTGTGACAAATATAAATACACCCAATATAAGTGGATATTAAGTGTAAAAAAAATAAAAGGTCATTCACACATATTCAATAGATGATATATTCAATAACTACATGTTGACCCCAAGGAAATCGAAATTGGGTTAAAAAGTTCCCTTGGTAAAATTCGACAGCCTAACGGCATCACTTCAAAATTCAGAAAATGATTTGATGAGAGATAAAAAGGGTATCTCATCACTTGGACATAAAATTTACATCAATAAGGATATAGAAGAACATATCCCAAAATAATATTATGTGAATTAAAAGACATAACAACATAATTCTTTTAAAAAGAGGAGGGTGAAAGGTTCCCGTACTGACATGGGTATCTTTCGAAACATATGCCCCATGAAAGAAGGACAATACAACATTGATGTAAATACTCATAAATGAAATAATATTACACAATGAGTAAAATAATGGTCAGTACATACACCACTAAAAGGAAATTGTGGAAAATGTAGCATAAATCTCACGGGATTAAAAGTGAGATGAAAAATCACTTACGAAAACTCGGCAGCCTAACAGCGCCACTTAAAACTTCCAAAAATGGATTGATGAGATCAAATAGGGTATCTCATCACATTAAAATAAAATTTAAAGTAAGAGGAATATGAAATAACATCCCCCATCATAACAAATAGGAGCTTAAAAGAAGTGACATAAAGGGGAGTACTTAAAGAGAAAGAGAGAGGTTAGATCTCTTACGAAAATTCGGCAGTCTGACGGAACCACTCGAAACTTACAAAATGGATTGATGAGAGATAATAGAGTCTCTCATCACATGAACATAAAAATTACAGTAATTTTAATATAAAATAAAATCCCAATCACAAGAAATATGAGCTTAAAAGGAATGACATAAAAGAGTGTACTTAAAAAGAAAGAGAGAAGTATGATCCCTTACCTCGGGTCCGACTTGACTCGATCATTCTTTAACATCCTGAATAATAAACTTGAGTTAATTTCTACTTTCTTAATAACCTTTTACAAGTTCATTATTCCTTTTATATCAATTATTGACATGTTATAAACATTATGTAATCATTTAAGTTAATAATGTTTGTTTTGTCGATATTTGGTTCTTAAGTCGAAAGTGGACTTCTTACAATTACATGTTGCTCATGTGGTCAAAGGTTATTTATATCCAGAATGATATTAATGATTTTTATAACATATATATCATATATATTCAGCATATACATGTATTTATAATATTATATCACATTTAGAGGTAAGAAATGAAATTCACCGTTCATGGAGACGGTAAGCCGTACGTACGCATGAACGCTACTTCCATTTCTATTTCGTATTTTATGGAATGGAATCATAATGATATAAGAGTATATTATAATTCCAGTATAATAACATATATAATATTATTAACTTTATCCTTTACACATCCCACATATGGTATTAACGAATCAAATCACTTTCAGGGGGCGGTAGTCCGTACTTCCTAAAATGAAGATATCGTGTTTACCCATAATGGAAACAATAATGGTATGCCATAAATGAAAAATACAGAAGCTTAAGGAAAGAATAAACATACTATATATCATATATAAAAATATTTACATCATAATGGCCTCCTTTGAAGGTGTTAAATGAGTATTGAACAATCATCATTTCAGGAGGCAGAATTTCGCCATCCACGGAAACCGTATGTTCTTTAACCATTTGATGTAGTTGTGTGAGAGTGTAGCTCGAATAAATCTTATAAAAACATACTAGTATATTGAAGATACTTGTTTTGTTACAAAATAATTAAATAAAAAGATTTTAGGGGCTTGGAGAAGCAAAATAAAACAAATGAACATGAGAGAATGAATTACCTTTAAAAGTGTAACTCCTTTTGATTGGAGCCTAAAGGCTTACTTTGAAAGGATTCTGCCCAAAGGGAATCCTCTAGGATGAGGAGAGGGATGTGGAGAGAGTAAATGGGTAGTTTATGGCCGAGCCAAATGCTTGAGGAGTGTGTGAAATGAGGTAGAGGTGGGGGCCTTTTATAAGAGGAGAGGAGGGGCACTTTTGGAAATCATGAAACTATTATTTTATTTTCAAAAGTGTTTCGAATTTCTAAGGTCCCACATTGATATATTTTTAATATAAGATGATAAGGCTTCTAAATATTCCCATCCAATAGTTTTTGGACAAGTGTAGGTCTTAGATTTTATATTATCATTTCATTTTATTTAAATTGATCATTAATGAGGTCATCGTTGCATCATCATGATGTCATAATTAAATTAATTTATTTATTGTCTAAAAATTATAACAAAAATATACTAATGTAGTAAATCTTTTTAGATTTCCAATGACTATTTATAATCAAAAATCTGACTTGTATTACCCCATGTAAAATTTGTTTTAGTAAAACACCTCATGTGTGTGTCATTTTTACTTTAACATTAAATAAAAAGTTATTTATGTCATTTCCCAACCAAAGTGCCTCCATGGGGTCCCCAAGTTGACTGATGGCTTATCTTAGTCGGCTATGACACATCCAATGAGGGTAGGACATGTGTGAAGCTTATCTCTTATTAAAACATTATTTTTACCCTAAACTACACTAATTATCACTAATCGCGATTAAAAACTTAATAAGTTACTATTCACCAAAACAATTATTTTTATCCCATTGAACCACATTTTACTTCTTAATGAAAACCATTTATGTCGGATTTTTGAAATTCAAAACACAAAGAAGGAAAAATTTCATTTAAACAGAAAAATCAGTTTTTATAAGTACCACTTAGTGGTTTCACTATTCATCAAAAATTGAAGTTTTTCAGAAAAATCCCAAAACTTCACCCTAAGATATATTTGATATTCCAAATTCAAAAATCAAGTCTATTTTACAAAATTCAAAACATATAAGTCACATCAATTAATTTAATAATTAATTCCCGATGTCAGAGCAAATAGCGTGTTTTTATGAAACAATAAGTATCAAAAGATTGATACTAGTTTAAGTCCGATTTCAAAGTGAAATTGATTCCAACGACCACTATTGGATTTAATGGTAAAAATATATTCTAATTTCACTTTAAAACCAATTCAAAAGATAATCTAATCATATTTATAAATTAGATTAAAAAGAGGTTTTGAATTAAAATACAACATTTTACACTATTCATTAAAAAATGAACTTTATCGGAAAGATACCAAAAATTTACCCAAAGTAAATTTTGATGTCCCAATTCTTAAGAAGAGTTTTATTTGGTCCAATAGAATGTATAAGAGTGAACAAAACTATATTTAATGACGGTTCGCCATCAAAAGTCGATAAGTGAACCTTTATTGAAAACTAGGGCATATACGCCTAAAATTGAATTCTTTCCGTATTTTATGCCTTTATCTTTTATTGGATAAATGTAAAAACATTTAAAAACATATATAATCATATTTTAGTTATTTCTATCCATTCCCGCCAATACAACGGCTACATGTTAACTACCATTTAAAATAATATTATTTTATTATTAGAGTGCAACGTAAGATTCCCAAGAAACTCGTTGTTGCGTGTTGGGTACGCCATCAAGCATAGCGTCCCCTTTAAAGTCATATTAATATTTTATTCACAAATATGGATAAATATGAAAATTTCATATTCTTTATTTACCTGGGGTGTTACATCATTCCCCCCATTTGGGAATTGCGTCCTCTCAATTTTTAAAATTGAGCTTGGAAACATCCTTGAAAGTCCCACATCGGAACAAGAGTCGGTAAAACAATCACTTTAAAAGAATGGGAGAGAAGTACAAATGTCACCCGAGTTAACCCATAATAGGATTCCAAGTATGAAAATATGGATACGGAGGAGAAAACAAAGGGTCATGTTCTGATGGAGAGTGATAGTAAACATGTCTAGGAGAAATTTAACAATGAGAAAATCACAAACTTGTGATGGGTTAAACGGTATTAGATTCTCCAGTGGGAAAAGTTAATAGACAACATTTTTGTTTTAAGTTACTTTTTATTGAGGAATTTATTCATAAGGAAACATAATCACTTATCATGTTGACTTTCAACTTTTACTAGATTCCTTAATCAAACTCATGTTTTTTCCAAAAGGCGAGTTTTTAGGGAAACTTGTTCGCATTAAGAGTACTATAATAAACTTCTAGAGAGTCACCTAATCCACAAAAGAGAACTATATAAATCCCATGTCTTTAGGCTTTAACCAAAACCAAAACCAGAAAGGTTAGTACAAGGTCAGATAATCCAGAAATGGATAACCCATTAAAAAGAAAATCTGTGCTTAATCTCCAAAATTTGTCCAACAAAACCCAAAGTTCAACGAGGACCATCCGATAAAAAATTTGTCCATAAAATTCTTCAAAGTAAACCAATCTAAGATTGAAACCCAAATATTTGAAGGATTTAGTCACATAGTATTCCAAGTTAAATCGTAACATTTATCTCCAAACAACATCAGTTGCTCCTAAAGTCTCGTATTGAAAAGTAATTAACCTAATCACATATCCTCCATGATAGGTTAATCATTTTCATAAATAACCCAAAATAAACATACTCTTAATTCATAAAATCATATAACTAAAAAGAATCATTAAAACTAACCAGGGACTTCACGTAGTCTAGTGGTAGGCGATAAATACCAGTCGCACTTTGGTTGTGGGTTCGATTCCCGCAGCTTTGTCCGACGCGACGGGTTGTCACATGGTCTGCGTGTTGTCCTTTTTCCAAAACTATATAATTCTTAAATCATTCCCCAAAAAGAGATAAAATCATCAAAAATAATCATAACATATTTTAACCTCAAGTTTATCTCATGCCTTTCATTTTCCATCATATCATATAATAACCCATAATTACCTCAAAAGTAAGGATCATATAAACTCTAATGGTTACCTTTATAATTATTACCTGAACATCCACATCGATTGGTCATCTCGTACATGATGCATTATAGAACATACCAAGGTTCAAGTGGTTGATCATGACTCCTTGATAGTTGGTTTAGAACAACCACGAGTCTCCTCATTGAATACCCCATTTCATCCAGTCTCTTAATCAGAGAACCACCACAGTTTCCTTCAAACCAATTGTCACTTTGGTGCCTACTAGATCCAGCCATTTACTAAAACCAAAAAGGTCAGTGTGAGTATATCAACATAACCATCATGTACTAATGAGTAAGATAAACACTAAGATATACTTACTCGTTCACTTTATCTAAAACTAGGACTCTTTCTGAAATCCTAACCATTATTGTAATGCCACATATGCTTAAAGAATACCCTAACCTCTAAAGTTATCTAAACCGACCTTTGATACCAACTATAAGGCCCCAGCCTTAAACCTTACTTAATCTTGAGTTATTACAAGATTACACATTGAGGATCTTTTTAGGTTTAGAGTTTTAGAGAATTAGGTCATGAAACTTGCATTACATTCCACATTTAAACCAAGTGGTTACATAAAAGACAATATTCATTCTTCCCATCAACGGAAACATATTAAAAATAAAACATGGATTCTTTCTTGACACTTCCTTGACATTATCATCATATCATGTACCTTTCCCTTGACCTATGAAAAACATTTCAAAAAAACTTGGGATGAGCATAAAAAGCTCAGTAAGGGATATAAAAATATGGAAAGGAAACATGAGTTCATATATACATAAGAATGAAATCATACTTTAGCCATAAAACATTGGCACTTTAACATACCTCATCAAATCATGAATAAATCATAGAAATCATAAGACATAAAGGTAACTTGAGGCATCCATAACATTCTTACGTAGGAAGTAACCCTCTTGGTTATGTTTGGAATACCCATCACAGTATATTCTCTAAATCTCTTTGGAGAAACCTTAACGTTTCACTCCTTCACGTTACCCAATGCATTGGAGAGCTATATCGGGCTCACCCGCCCTTAGTTTATCACGGAACCACCCGTCTTCATAATAATGCCCAAGATCCATAACATAAACGTATCACATAAAACATGCATAAAGGAAACTTAACATTTCAACATTTCAATCACAATATAACATTTTAGTATATTGAAATAATTAATCCATTCAAAAAGAAACCATTTCCAAAACCATTTAAAACATTTAATAAAGAGATTTTTGAATCAAAGTGTCCCATACCACCTTGAAGCTTTTAAAATTTTAAAACATTAATATCCATATAAATAAATCCTTAAAACCACTTTGAAAACATGGATATTAATAAGAACAACTAATTAAAACATTTAAAGCGATATTTTGGTTAAAGGGATTCTACCAAAATTAGAGACACTTGAATACAATAATTGAGGAATAACATTTAGTCAGAACTTTATAATATCATGAGAATAAATGGATTCATGATATAATATTCCAAAGGACAGTATATACACCATATAAGGGTGAATTGGTGCATAACAACAAAGAAGTCTCAATAGAAATGTCAAATGTGATGAATTCCCTTATAAAGAAGGTATCCTTAAATTAAGGATAATTCAATTTCAAAATTATGTGTGACAAATATAAATACACCCAATATAAGTGGATATTAATTGTAAAACAATAAAAGGTCATTCACACATATTAAAAAGATGATATATTCAATAACTACATGTTGAACCCAAAGAAATCGAAATTGGGTTAAAAAGTTCCCTTGGTAAAATTCGACAGCCTAACGGCATCACTTCAAAATTCAGAAAATGAGTTGATGAGAGATAAAAAGGGTATCTCATCACTTGGACATAAAATTTACATCAATAATTATATAGAAGAACATATCCCAAAATAATATTATGTTAATTAAAAGACATAACAACATAAGTCTTTTAAAAAGAGGAGGGTGAAAGGTTCGCTTACCGACATGGGTATCTTTCGAAACATATGCCCCGTGAAAGAAGGACAATACAACATTGATGTAAATACTCATAAATGAAATAATATTACACAATGAGTAAAATAATGGTCAGTACATACACCACGCAAAGGAAATTGTGGAAAATGTAGCATAAATCTCACGGGATTAAAAGTGAGATGAAAAATCACTTACGAAAACTCGGCAGCCTAACGGCGCCACTTAAAACTTCCAAAAATGGATTGATGAGATCAAATAGGGTATCTCATCACATTACAATAAAATGTACAGCAAGAGGAATATTAAATAACATCCCCCATCATAACAAATAGGAGCTTAAAAGAAGTGACATAAAGGTGAGTACTTAAAGAGAAAGAGAGAGGTTAGATCTCTTACGAAAATTCGGCAGCCTAACGGCGCCACTCGAAACTTCCAAAATGGATTGATGAGAGAGAATAGGTTCTATCATCCCATTAACATAAAAATTAAAGTAAGTTTAATATAAAAGAAAATCTCAATCACAAGAAATATGAGCTTGAAAGGAATGACATAAAAGAGTGTACTTAAAAAGAAAGAGAGGAGTATGATCCCTTACCTCAGGTCCGACTTGACTCGATCGTTATTTAACATCCTGAATAATAAACTTGAGTTAATTTCCACTTTCTTAAGAACCTTTTACAAGTTCATTATTCCTTTTATATCAATTATTGACATGTTATAAACATTATGTAATCATTTAAGTTAATAATGTTTGTTTTGTCGATATTTGGTTCTTAAGTCGAAAGTGGACTTCTTACAATTACATGTTGTTCATGTGGTCAAAGGTTCTTTATATCCAGAATGATATTAATGATTTTTATAACATATATATCATATATATTCAGCATATACATGTATTTATAACATTACATCACATTTAGAGGTAAGAAATGAAATGCACCGTTCATGGAGACGGTAAGCCGTACGTACGCATGAACGCTACTTCCATTTCTATTTCGTATTTTATGGAATAGAATCATAATTATATAAGAGTATATTATAATTCCAGTATAATAACATATATAATATTATTAACTTTATCCTTTACACATCTCACATATGGTATTAACGAATCAAATCACTTTCAGGGGGCGGTAGTCCGCACTTCCTAAAATGATGATATCGTGTTTACCCATAATGGAAACAATAATGGTATGCCATAAATGAAAAATACATAAGCTTAAGGAAATAATAAACATACTATATATCATATATAAAAATATTGACATCATAATGGCCACCTTTGAAGGTGTTAAATGAGTATTGAACAATCATCGTTTCGGGAGGCAGAATTTCGCCATCCACGGAAACCGTATGTTCTTTAACCATTTGATGTAGTTGTGTGAGAGTGTAGCTAGAATAAATCTTATAACAACATCCTAGTATATTTAAGATACTGTTTTTGTTACAAAATAAGTAAATAAAAAGATTTTAGGGGGTTGGAGAAGCAAAATAAAACAAATGAACATGAGAGAATGAATTACCTTTAAAAGTGTAACTCCTTTTGATTTGAGCCTAAAGGCTTCCTTTGAAAGGATTATGCCCAAAGGGAATCCTCTAGTATGAGTAGAGGGATGTGGAGAGAGTAAATGGGTAGGATATGGCCGAGCCAAAGGCTTGAGGAGTGTGTGAAATGAGGTAGAGGTGGGGGCCTTTTATAAGAGGAGAGGAGGGGAACTTTTGGAAATCATGAAACTATTATTTTATTTTCAAAAGTGTTTCGAATTTCTAAGGTCCCACATTGCTATATTTCGAATATATGATGATAAGTCTTCTAAATATTCCCATCCAATAGTTTTTGGACAAGTGTAGGTCTTAGATTTTATATTATCGTTTCATTTTATTTAAATTGATCATTAATGAGGTCATCGTTGCATCATCATGATGTCATAATTAAATTAATTTATTTAATGTATAAAAATTATAACAGAAATATCCTAATGTCTTAAATCTTTTTATATTTCCAATGACTATTTATAATCAAAACTCTGACATGTATAACCCCATGTAAAAATTGTTTTAGTAAAACACCTCATGTGTGTGTCATTTTTACTTTAACATTAAATAAAAAGTTATTTATGTCATTTCCCAACCAAAGTGGCTCCATGGGGTCCCCAAGTTGACCCATGGCTTGTATTGGTCGGCCATGACACATCAAATGAGGGTATGACATGTGTCAAGCTCATCTCATATTATTAAAACATTATTTTTACCCTAAACTACACTAATTATCACTAATCGCGATTAAAAACTTAATAAGTTACTATTCACCAAAAAAATTATTTTTATCCCATTGAACCACATTTTACTTCTTAATGACAACCATGTATGTCCGATTTTTGAAATTCAAAACACAAAGAAGGCAAAATTTCATTTAAACAGAAAAATCAGTTTTTATAAGTACCACTTAGTGGTTTCACTATTCATCAAAAATTGAAGTTTTTCAGAAAAATCCCAAAAATTCACCTTAAGATATATTTGATATTCCAAATTCAAAAATGAAGTCTATTTTACAAAATTCAAAACATATAAGTCACATAAATTAATTTAATAATTAATTCCCGCTATCAGAGCAAATAGCGTGTTTTTATGAAACAATAAGTATCAAAAGATTGATACTAGTTTAAGTCCGATTTCAAAGTGAAATTGATTACAACGACCACTATTGGATTTAATGGTAAAAATATATTATAATTTCACTTTAAAACCAATTCAAAAGATAATCTTATCATATATATAAATTAGATTAAAAAGAGGTTTTGATTTAAAATACAACATTTTACACTATTCATTAAAAAATGAACTTTATCGGAAAGATACCAAAAATTTACCCAAAGTAAATTTTGATGTCCCAATTCTTAAGAAGAGTTTTATTTGGTCCAATAGAATGTATAAGAATGAACAAAACTATATTTAATGATGGTTCTCCATCAAAAGGCGATAAGTGAACCTTTATTGAAAACTAGGGCATATATGCCTAAAATTGAATTCTTTCCGTATTTTATGCCTTTATCTTTTATTGGATAAATGTAAAAACATTTAAAAACATATATAATCATATTTTAGTTATTTCTATCCATTCCCGCCAATACAACGGCTACATGTTAACTACCATTTAAAATAATATTATTTTATTATTAGAGTGCAACGTAAGATTCCCAAGAAACTGGTTGTTGCATGTTGGGTACGCCATCGAGCATAGCGTCCCCTTTAAAGTCATATTAATATTTTATTCACAAATATGGATAAATATGAAAATGTCATATTCTTTATTTACCTGGAGTGTTACATCCTTCCCCCCTTTTGGGAATTGCGTCCTCTCAATTTTTAAAATTGAGCTTGGAAACATCCTTGAAAGTCCCACATCGGAACAAGAGTCGGTAAAACAATCACTTTAAAAGAATGGGAGAGAAGTACAAATGTCACCCGAGTTAACCCATAATAGGATTCCAAGTATGAAAATATGGATACGGAGGAGAAAACAAAGGGTCATGTTCCAATGGAGAGTGATAGTAAACATGTCTAGGAGAAAGTTAACAATGAGAAAATCACAAACTTGTGAAGGGTTAAACTGTATTAGATTCCCCAGTAGGAAAAGTTAATAGAAAACATTTTTGTTTTAAGTTACTTTTGATTGAGGAATTTATTCATAAGGAAACATAATCACTTATCATGTTGACTTTCAACTTTTACTAGATTCCTTAATCAAACTCATGTTTTTTTCCAAAATACGAGTATTTAGGGAGACTTGTTCGCATTAAGAGTACTATAATCAACTTCTAGAGAGTCACCTAATCCACAAAAGAGAACTATATAAATCCCATGTCTTTAGGCTTTAACCAAAACCAAAACCAGAAAGGTTAGTACAGGGTCAGATAATCCAGAAAAGGGTAACCCATTAAAAAGAAAATCTACGCTTAATCTCCAAAATTTGTCCAACAAAACCCAAAGTTCAACGAGGACCATCCGATAAAAAATTTGTCCATAAAATTCTTCAAAGTAAACCAATCTAAGATTGAAACCCAAATATTTGAAGGATTTAGTCACATAGTATTCCAAGTTAAATCGTAACATTTATCTCCAAACAACATCAGTTGCTCTTAAAGTCTCGTATTGAAAAGTAATTAACCTAATCACATATCCTCCATGATAGGTTAATCATTTTCATAAATAACCCAAAATAAACTTACTCTTAATTCATAAAATCATATAACTAAAAAGAATCAGTAAAACTAACCAGGGACTTCACGTAGTCCAGTGGTAGGCGATAAATACCAGTCGCACTTTGGTTGTGGATTCGATTCCCGCAGCTTTGTCCGACGCGATGAGTTTTCACACGGTCTGCGTGTTGTCCTTTTTCCAAAACTATATAATTCTTAAATCATTCCCCAAAAAGAGATAAAATCATTAAAAATAATCATAAAATATTTTAACCTCAAGTTTATCTCATGCCTTTCATTTTCCATCATATCATATAATAAACCATAATTACCTCAAAAGTAAGGATCATATAAACTCTAATGGTTACCTTTATAATTATTACCTGAACTTCCACATTGATTGGCCATCTCATACATGATGCATTATAGAACATACCAAGGTTCAAGTCGTTGATCATGACTCCTTGATAGTTGGTTTACAACAACCATGTGTCTCCTCATTGAATACCCCATTTCATCCAGTCTCTTAATCAGAGAACCACCACAGTTTCCTTCAAACCAATTGTCACTTTGGTGCCTGCTAGATCCAGCCATTTACTAAAACCAAAAAGGTCAGTGTGAGTATATCAACATAACCATCATGTACTAATGAGTAAGATAAACACTAAGATATACTTACTCATTCACTTTATCTAAAACTAGGACTCTTTCTGAAATCCTAACCATTATGGTAATGCCACATATGCTTAAAGAATACCCTAACATCTAAAGTTATCTAAACCGACCTTTGATACCAACTATAAGGCCCCAGCCTTAAACCTTACTTAATCTTGAGTTATTACAAGATTACACATTGAGGATCTTTTTAGGTTTAGAGTTTTAGAGAATTAGGTCATGAAACTTGCATTACATTCCACATTTAAACCAAGTGGTTACATAAAAGACAATATTCATTCTTCCCATCAACAGAAACATATTTAAAATAAAACATGGATTCTTTCTTGACACTTCCTTGACACTATCATCATATCATGTACCTTTCCCTTGACCTGTGAAAAACATTTCAAAAAAACTTGGGATGAGCATAAAAAGCTCAGTAAGGGATATAAAAATATGGAAAGGAAACATGAGTTCATATATACATAAGAATGAAATCATACTTTAGCCATAAAACATAGGCACTTTAACATACCTCATCAAATCATGAATAAATCATAGAAATCATAAGACATAAAGGTAACTTGAGGCATTCATAACATTCTTACGTAGGGAATAACCCTCTTGGTTACGTTTGGAATACCCATCACAGTATATTCCCTAAATCTCTTCAGAGAAACCTTAACGTTTCACTCCTTCACGTTACCCAATGCATTGGAGAGCTATATTGGGCTCACCCACCCTTAGTTTATCACGGAACCACCCGTCTTCATAATAATGCCCAAGAGCCATAACATAAACGTATCACATAAAACATACATAAAGGAAACATAACATTTCCACATTTCAATCACAATATAACATTTTAGTATATTGAAATAATTAATTCATTCAAAAAGAAACAATTTCCAAAACCATTTAAAACATTTAATAAAGAGATTTTTGAATCAAAGTGTCCCATACCACCTTGAAGCTTTTAAAATTTTAAAACATTAATATCCATATAAATAAATCCTTAAAACCACTTTGAAAACATAGATATTAATAAGAACAACTAATTAAAACATTTAAAGCGATATTTTGGTTAAATGGGTTCTACCAAAATTAGAGACACTTGAATACAATAATTAAGGAATAACATTTAGTCAGAACTTTATAATATCATGAGAATAAATGGATTCATGATATAATATTCCAAAGGACAGTATATACACCATATAAGGGTGAATTGGTGCATAACAACAAAGAAGTCTCAATAGAAATGTCAAATGTGATGAATTCCCTTATAAAGAAGGTATCCTTAAATTAAGGATAATTCAATCTCAAAATTATGTGTGACAAATATAAATACACCCAATATAAGTGGATATTAAGTGTAAAACAATAAAAGGTCATTCACACATATTCAAAAGATGATATATTCAATAACTACATGTTGAACCCAAAGAAATCGAAATTGGGTTAAAAAGTTCCCTTGGTAAAATTCGACAGCCTAACGGCATCACTTCAAAATTCAGAAAATGAGTTGACGAGAGATAAAAAGGGTATCTCATCACTTGGACATAAAATTTAAATCAATAAGGATATAGAAGAACATATCCCAAAATAATATTATGTGAATTAAAATACATAACAACATAAGTCTTTTAAAAAGAGGAGGGTGAAAGGTTCCCTTACCGACATGGGTATCTTTCGAAACATATGCCCTGTGAAAGAAGGACAATAAAACATTGATGTAAATACTCATAAATGAAATAATATTACACAATGAGTAAAATAATGGTCAGTACATACACCACTCAAAGGAAATTGTGGAAAATGTAGCATAAATCTCACGGGATTAAAAGTGAGATGAAAAATCACTTACGAAAACTTGGCAGCCTAACGGGGCCACTTAAAACTTCCAAAAATGGATTGATGAGATAAAATAGGGTATCTCATCACATTACAATAAAATGTAAATAAAGAGTAATATGAAATAACATCCCCCATCATAACAAATAGGAGCTTAAAAGAAGTGACATAAAGGGGAGTACTTAAAGAGAAAGAGAGAGGTTAGATCTCTTACGAAAATTCGGCAGCCTAACGGCGCCACTCGAAACTTCCAAAATGGATTGATGAGAGAGAATATGGTATCTCATCACATGAACATAAAAATTACGGTAAGTGTAATATAAAAGAAAATCCCAATCACAAGAAATATGAGCTTAAAAGTAATGACATAAAAGAGTGTACTTAAAAAGAAAGAGAGGAGTATGATCCCTTACCTCAGGTCCGACTTGACTCGATCGTTCTTTAACGTCCTGAATAATAAAATTGAGTTAATTTCTACTTGATTAAGAACCTTTTACAAGTTCATTATTCCTTTTATATCAATTATTGACATGTTATAAACATTATGTAATCATTTAAGTTAATAATGTTTGTTTTGTCGATATTTGGTTCTTAAGTCGAAAGTGGACTTCTTACAATTACATGTTGTTCGTGTGGTCAAAGGTTCTTTATATCCAGAATGATATTAATGATTTGTATAACATATATATCATATATATTCAGCATATACATGTATTTATAATATTAAATCACATTTAGGGGTAAGAAATGAAATGCACCGTTCATGGAGACGGTAAGCCGTACGTACGCATGAACGCTACTTCCATTTCTATTTCATATTTTATGGAATGGAATCATAATGATATAAGAGTATATTATAATTCCAGTATAATAACATATATAATATTATTAACTTTATCCTTTACACATCCCACATATGGTATTAACGAATCAAATCACTTTCAGGGGGCGGTAGTCCGCACTTCCTAAAATGAAGATATCATGTTTACCCATAATGGAAACAATAATGGTATGCCATAAATGAAAAATACAGAAGCTTAAGGAAAGAATAAACATACTATATATCATATATAAAAATATTGACATCATAATGGCCACCTTTGAAGGTGTTAAATGAGTATTGAACAATCATCGTTTCGGGAGGCAGAATTTTGCCATCCACGGAAACCGTATGTTATTTAACCATTTGATGTAGTTGTGTGAGAGTGTAGCTCGAATAAATATTATAACAACATCATAGTATATTGAAGATACTGGTTTTGTTACAAAAGAAGTAAATAAAAAGATTTTAGGGGGTTGGAGAGGCAAAATAAAACAAATGAACATGAGAGAATGAATTACCTTTAAAAGTGTAACTCCTTTTGATTTGAGCCTAAAGGCTTCTTTTGAAAGGATTCTGCCCAAAGGGAATCCTCTAGGATGAGGAGAGGGATTTGGAGAGAGTAAATGGGTAGGGTATGGTCGAGCCAAAGGCTTTAGGAGTGTGTGAAATGAGGTAGAGGTGGGGGCCTTTTATAAGAGGAGAGGAGGGGCACTTTTGGAAATCATGAAACTATTATTTTATTTTCAAGTGTTTCGAATTTATAAGGTCCCACATTGATATATTTCGAATATAGGATTATAAGGCTTCTAAATACTCCGATCCAATAGTTTTTGGACAAGTGTAGGTCTTAGATTTTATATTATCGTTTCATTTTATTTAAATTGTTCATTAATGAGGTCATCGTTGCATCATCATGATGTCATAATTAAATTAATTTATTTAATGTATAAAAATTATAACAAAAATATCCTAATGTAGGAAATAGTTTTAGATTTCCAATGACTATTTTTAATCAAAAATCTGACTTGTATTACCCCATGTAAAAATTGTTTTAGTAAAACACCTCATGTGTGTGTCATTTTTACTTTAACATTAAATAAAAAGTTATTTATGTCATTTCCCAACCAAAGTGGCTCCATGGGGTCCCCAAGTTGACCCATGGATTGTCTTGGTCGGCCATGACACATCCAATAAGGGTAGGACATGTGTCAAGCTCATCTCATATTATTAAAACATTATTTTTACCCTAAACTACACTAATTATCACTAATCGCGATTAAAAACTTAATAAGTTACTATTCACCAAAAAAATTATTTTTATCCCATTGAACCACATTTTACTTCTTAATGACAACCATGTATGTTGGATTTTTGAAATTCAAAACACAAAGAAGGCAAAATTTCATTTAAACAGAAAAATCAGTTTTTATAAGTACCACTTAGTGGATTCACTATTCATCAAAAATTGAAGTTTTTCAGAAAAATCACAAAAATTCACCCTAAGCTATATTTGATATTCCAAATTCAAAAATGAAGTCTATTTTACAAAATTCAAAACATATAAGTCACATCAATTAATTTAATAATTAATTCCCGTTGTCAGAGCAAATAGCATGTTTTTATGAAACAATAAGTATCAAAAGATTGATACTAGTTTAAGTCCGATTTCAAAGTGAAATTGATTCCAAAGACCACTATTGGATTTAATGGTAAAAATATATTATAATTTCACTTTAAAACCAATTCAAAAGATAATCTAATCATATATATAAATTATATTAAAAATATTTTTTGAATTAAAATACAACATTTTACACTATTCATTAAAAAATGAACTTTATCGAAAAGATACCAAAAATTTAACCAAAGTAAATTTTGATGTCCCAATTCTTAAGAAGAGTTTTATTTGGTCCAATAGAATGTATAAGAGTGAACAAAACTATATTTAATGACGGTTCTCCATCAAAAGACGATAAGTGAACCTTTACTGAAAACTAGGGCATATACGCCTAAAATTGAATTCTTTCCGTATTTTATGCCTTTATCTTTTATTGGATAAATGTAAAAGCATTTAAAAACATATATAATAATATTTTAGTTATTTCTATCCATTCCCGCCAATACAACGGCTACATGTTAACTATCATTTAAAATAATATTATTTTATTATTAGAGTGCAACGTAAGATTCCCAAGAAACCTATTGTTGCGTGTTGGGTACGCCATCGAGCATAGCGTCCCCTTTAAAGTCATATTAATATTTTATTCACAAATATGGATAAATATGAAAATGTCATATTCTTTATTTACCTGGGGTGTTACATCCTTCCCCCCTTTTGGGAATTGCGTCCTCTCAATTTTTAAAATTGAGCTTGGAAACATCCTTGAAAGTCCCACATCGGAACAAGAGTCGGTAAAACAATCACTTCAAAAGAATGGGAGAAAAGTACAAATGTCACCCGAGTTAACCCATAATAGGATTCCAAGTATGAAAATATGGATACGGAGGAGAAAACAAAGGGTCATGTTCTGATGGAGAGTGATAGTAAACATGTCTAGGAGAAAGTTAACAATGAGAAAATCACAAACTTGTGATGGGTTAAACGGTATTAGATTCCCCAGTAGGAAACGTTAATAGACAACATTTTTGTTTTAAGTTACTTTTTATTGAGGAATTTATTCATAAGGAAACATAATCACTTATCATGTTGACTTTCAACTTTTACTAGATTCCTTAATCAAACTCATGTTTTTTTTCAAAAGATGAGTATTTAGAGAGACTTGTTCCCATTAAGAGTACTATAATCAACTTCTAGAGAGTCACCTCATCCACAAAAAAGAACTATATAAATCCCATGTATTTAGGCTTTAACCAAAACCAAAACCAGAAAGGTTAGTACAAGGTCAGATAATCCAGAAAATGATAACCCATTAAAAATAAAATCTATGCTTAATCTCTAAAATTTGTCCAACAAAACCCAAAGTTCAACGAGGACCATCCGATAAAAAATTTGTCCATAAAATTCTTCAAAGTAAACCAATCTAAGATTGAAACCCAAATATTTGAAGGATTTAGTCACATAGTATTCCAAGTTAAATCGTAACATTTATCTCCAAACAACATCAGTTGCTCCTAAAGTCTCGTATTGAAAAGTAATTAACCTAATCACATATCCTCCATGATAGGTTAATCATTTTCATAAATAACCCAAAATAAACTTACTCTTAATTCATAAAATCATATAACTAAAAAGAATCAGTAAAACTAACCAGGGACTTCACGTAGTCCAGTGGTAGGCGATAAATACCAGTCGCACTTTGGTTGTGGGTTCGATTCCCGCAGCTTTGTCCGACGCGACGGGTTGTCACACGGTCTGCGTGTTGTCCTTTTTCCAAAACTATATAATTCTTAAATCATTCCCCAAAAAGAGATAAAATCATCAAAAATAATCATAACATATTTTAACCTCAAGTTTATCTCATGCCTTTCATTTTCCATCATATCATATAATAACCCATAATTACCTCAAAAGTAAGGATCATATAAACTCTAATGGTTACCTTTATAATTATTACTTGAACTTCCACATCGATTGGTCATCTCGTACATGATGCATTATAGAACATACCAAGGTTCAAGTGGTTGATCATGACTCCTTGATAGTTGGTTTAGAACAACCACGATTCTCCTCATTGAATACCCCATTTCATCCAGTCTCTTAATCAGAGAACCACCACAGTTTCCTTCAAACCAATTGTCACTTTGGTGCCTTCTAGATCCAGCCATTTACTAAAACCAAAAAGGTCAGTGTGAGTATATCAACATAACCATCATGTACTAATGAGTAAGATAAACACTAAGATATACTTACTCATTCACTTTATCTAAAACTAGGACTCTTTCTAAAATCCTAACCATTATGGTAATGCCACATATGCTTAAAGAATACCCTAACCTCTAAAGTTATCTAAACCGACCTTTGATACCAACTATAAGGCCCCAGCCTTAAACCTTACTTAATCTTGAGTTATTACAAGATTACACATTGAGGATATTTTTAGGTTTAGAGTTTTAGAGAATTAGGTCATGAAACTTGCATTACATTCCACATTTAAACCAAGTGGTTACATAAAAGACAATATTCATTCTTCCCATCAATGGAAACATATTAAAAATAAAACATGGATTCTTTCTTGACACTTCCTTGACACTATCATCATATCATGTACCTTTCCCTTGACCTGTGAAAAACATTTCCAAAAAACTTGGGATGAGCATAAAAAGCTTAGTAAGGGATATAAAAATATGGAAGGGAAACATGAGTTCATATATACATAAGAATGAAATCATACTTGAGCCATAAAACATAGGCACTTTAACATACCTCATCAAATCATGAATAAATCATAGAAATCATAAGACATAAAGGTAACTTGAGGCATTCATAACATTATTACGTAGGGAGTAACCCTCTTGGTTATGTTTGGAATACCCATCACAGTATATTCCCTAAATCTCTTCGGAGAAACCTTAACGTTTCACTCCTTCGCATCACACAATGCATTGGAGAGCTATATCGGGCTCACCCGCCCTTAGTTTATCACGGAACCACCCGTCTTCATAATAATGCCCAAGAGCCATAACATAAACGTATCACATAAAACATGCATAAAGGAAACATAACATTTCCACATTTCAATCACAATATAACATTTTAGTATATTGAAATAATTAATCCATTCAAAAAGAAACCATTTCCAAAACCATTTAAAACATTTAATAAAGAGATTTTTGAATCAAAGTGTCCCATACCACCTTGAAGCTTTTAAAATTTTAAAACATTAATATCCATATAAATAAATCCTTAAAACCACTTTGAAAACATGGATATTAATAAGAACAACTAATTAAAACATTTAAAGCGATATTTTGGTTAAAGGGGTTCTACCAAAATTAGAGACACTTGAATACAATAATTGAGGAATAACATTTAGTCAGAACTTTATAATATCATGAGAATAAATGGATTCAGTATATAATATTCCAAAGGAAATTATATACACCATATAAGAGTGAATTGGTGCATAACAACAAAGAAGTCTCAATAGAAATGTCAAATGTGATGAATTCCCGTATAAAGAAGGTATCCTTAAATTAAGGATAATTAAATCTCAAAATTATGTGTGACAAATATAAATACACCCAATATAAGTGGATATTAAGTGTAAAACATTAAAAGTTCATTCACACGTATTCAAAAGATGATATATTCAATAACTACATGTTGAACCCAAAGAAATCGAAATTGGGTTAAAAAGTTCCCTTGGTAAAATTCGACAGCGTAACGGCATCACTTCAAAATTCAGAAAATGAGTTGATGAGAGATAAAAAGGGTATCTCATCACTTGGACATAAAATTTACATCAATAAGGATATATAAGAACATATCCCAAAATAATATTATGTGAATTAAAAGACATAACAACATAAGTCTTTTAAAAAGAGGAGGGTGAAAGGTTCCCTTACCGACATGGGTATCTTTCGAAACATATGCCCCGTGAAAGAAGGACAATACAACATTGATGTAAATACTCATAAATGAAATAATATTACACAATGAGTAAAATAATGGTCAGTACATACACCACTCAAAGTAAATTGTGGAAAATGTAGCATAAATCTCACGGGATTAAAAGTGAGATGAAAAATCACTTATGAAAACTTGGCAGCCTAACGGCGCCACATAAAACTTCCAAATATGGATTGATGAGATAAAATAGGGTATCTCATCACATTATAATAAAATGTAAAGCAAGAGGAATATTAAATAACATCCCCCATCATAACAAATAGGAGCTTAAAAGAAGTGACATAAAGGGGAGTACTTAAAGAGAAAGAGAGAGGTTAGATCTCTTACGAAAATTCGGCAGCCTAACGGCGCCACTCAAAACTTCCAAAATAGATTGATGAGAGAGAATAGGGTCTCTCATCACATGAACATAAAAATTACAGTAAGTGTAATATAAAAGAAAATCCCAATCACAAGAAATATGAGCTTAAAAGGAATGACATAAAAGAGTGTACTTAAAAAGAAAGAGAGGAGTATGATCCCTTACCTCAGGTCCGACTTGACTCGATCGTTCTTTAACGTCCTGAATAATAAACTTGAGTTAATTTCTACTTTCTTAAGAACCTTTTACAAGTTAATTATTCCTTTTATATCAATTATTGACATGTTATAAACATTATGTAATCATTTAAGTTAATAATGTTTGTTTTGTCGATATTTGGTTCTTAAGTCGAAAGTGGACATCTTACAATTAAATGTTGTTCGTGTGGTCAAAGTTTCTTTATATACAGAATGATATTAATGATTTTTATAACATATATATAATATATATTCAGCATATATATGTATTTATAATATTACCTCACATTTAGAGGTAAGAAATGAAATGCACCGTTCATGGAGACTGTAAGCCGTACGTACGCATGAACGCTACTTCCATTTCTATTTCGTATTTTATGGAATGGAATCATAATGATATAAGAGTATATTATAATTCCAGTATAATAACATATATAAAATTATTAACTTTATCCTTTACACATCCCACATATGGTATTAACGAATCAAATCACTTTCAGGGGGTGGTAGTCCGCACTTCCTAAAATGAAGATATCGTGTTTAACCATAATGGAAACAATAATGGTATGCCATAAATGAAAAATACAGAAGCTTAACGAAAGAATAAACATACTATATATCATATATAAAAATATTTACATCATAATGGCCACCTTTGAAGGTGTTAAATGAGTATTGAACAATCATCGTTTCGGGAGGCAGAATTTCACCATCCACGGAAACCGTATGTTCTTTAACCATTTGATGTAGTTGTGTGAGAGTGTAGCTCGAATAAATCTTATAACAACATCCTAGTATATTGAAGATACTGTTTTTGTTACAAAATAAGTAAATAAAAAGATTTTAGGGGGTTGGAGAAGCAAAATAAAACAAATGAATAATGAGAGAATGAATTACCTTTAAAAGTGTAACTCCTTTTGATTTGAGCCTAAAGGCATCCTTTGAAAGGATTCTGCCCAAAGGGAATCCTCTAGGATGAGGAGAGGGATGTGGAGAGAGTAAATGTGTAGCGTATGGCTGAGCCAAAGGCTTGAGGAGTGTGTGAAATGAGGTAGAGGTGGGGGCCTTTTATAAGAGGAGAGGAGGGGCACTTTTGGAAACCATGAAACTATTATTTTATTTTCAAAAGTGTTTCGAATTTCTAAGGTCCCACATTGATATATTTAGAATATAATATGATAAGTCTTATAAATATTCTCATCCAATAGTTTTTGGACAATTTTAGGTCTTAGATTTTATATTATCGTTTCATTTTATTTAAATTGTTCATTAATGAGGTCATCGTTGCATCATCATGATGTCATAATTAAATTAATTTATATAATGTATAAAATTATAAAACAAATATCCTAATGTAGTAAATCTTTTTATCTTTCCAATTAATATTTATAATCAAAAATCTGACTTTTATAACCCCATGTAAAAATTGTTTTAGTAAAAAACCTCATGTGTGTGTCATTTTTACTTTAACATTAAATAAAAAGTTATTTATGTCATTTCCCAACCAAAGTGGCTCCATGGGGTCCCCAAGTTGACCCATGGCTTTTCGTGGTCGGCCATGACACATCCAATGAGGGTAGGACATGTGTGATGCTCATCTCATATTATTAAAACATTATTTTAACCCTAAACTACACTAATTATCACTAATCGCGATTAAAAACTTAATAAGTTACTATTCACCAAAAAAATTATTTTTATCCCATTGAACTACATTTTACTTCTTAATTACAACCATGTATTTCAGATTTTTTAAATTCAAAACACAAAGAAGGCAAATTTTCATTTAAATAGAAAAATCAGTTTTTATAAGTACCACTTAGTGGTTTCACTATTCATCAAAAATTGAAGTTTTCAGAAAAATCCCAAACATTCACCCTAAGATATATTTGATATTCCAAATTCAAAAATGAAGTATATTTTACAAAATTCAAAAAATATAAGTCACATCAATTAATTTAATAATTAATTCCCACTGTCAGAGCAAATAGCGTGTTTTTATGAAACAATAAGTATTAAAAGATTGATACTAGTTTAAGTCCGATTTCAAAGTGAAATTGATTCCAACGACCACTATTGGATTTAAGGGTAAAATTATATTCTAATTTCACTTTAAAACCAATTCAAAAGATAATCTAATCATATATATAAATTAGATTAAAAAGAGGTTTTGAATTAAAATACAACATTTTACACTATTCATTAAAAAATGAACTTTATTGGAAAGATACCAAAAATTTACCCAAAGTAAATTTTGATGTCCTGATTCTTAAGAAGAGTTTTATTTGGTCCAATAGAATGTATAAGAGTAAACAAAACTATATTTAATGACGTTTCTCCATCAAAAGGCGATAAGTGAACCTTTATTGAAAATTAGGGCATATACGCCTAAAATTGAATTCTTTCCATATTTTATGCCTTTATCTTTTATTGGATAAATGTAAAAACATTTAAAAACATATATAATCATATTTTAGTTATTTCTATCCATTCCCGCCAATACAACGGCTACATGTTAACTACCATTTAAAATAATATTATTTTATTATTAGAGTGCAACGTAAGATTCCCAAGAAACTCGTTGTTGCGTGTTTGGTACGCCATCGAGCATAGCGTCCCCTTTAAAGTCATATTAATATTTTATTCACAAATATGGATAAATATGAAAATGTCATATTATTTATTTACCTGGGATGTAACATCCTTCCCCCCTTTTGGGAATTGCGTCCTCGCAATTTTTAAAATTGAGCTTGGAAACATCCTTGAAAGTCCCACATCGGAACAAGAGTCGGTAAAACAATCACTTTAAAAGAATGGGAGAGAAGTACAAATGTCACCCGAGTTAACCCATAATAGGATTCCAAGTATGAAAATATGGATATGGAGGAGAAAACAAAGGGTCATGTTCTGATGGAGAGTGATAGTAAACATGTCTAGGAGAAAGTTAACAATGAGAAAATCACAAACTTGTGATGGGTTAAACGGTATTAGATTCCCCAGTAGGAAAAGTTAATAGACAACATTTTTGTTTTAAGTTACTTTTTATTGAGGAATTTATTCATAAGGAAACATAATCACTTATCATGTTGACTTTCAACTTTTACTAGATTCCTTAATCAAACTCGTGTTTTTTTCCAAAAGACGAGTATTTAGGTAGACTTGTTCGCATTAAGAGTACTATAATCAACTTCTAGAGAGTCACCTAATCCACAAAAGAGAACTATATACATCCCATGTCTTTAGGCTTTAACCAAAACAAAAACCAGAAAGGTTAGTACAAGGTCAGATAATTCAGAAAAGGATAACCCATTAGAAAGAAAATCTACGCTTAATCTCCAAAATTTGTCCAACAAAACCCAAAGTTCAACGAGGACCATCCGATAATCAATTTGTCTATAAAATTCTTCAAAGTAAACCAATCTAAGATTGAAACCCAAATATTTTAAGGATTTAGTCACATAGTATTCCAAGTTAAATTGTAACATTTATCTCCAAACAACATCAGTTGCTCCTAAAGTCTCGTATTGAAAAGTAATTAACCTAATCACATATCCTCCATGATAGGTTAATCATTTTCATAAATAACCCAAAATAAACTTACTCTTAATTCATAAAATAATATAACTAAAAATAATCAGTAAAACTAACCAGGGACTTCACGTAGTCCAGTGGTAGGCGATAAATACCAGTCGCACTTTGGTTGTGGGTTCGATTCCCGCAGCTTTGTCCGACGCGACGGGTTGTCACACGGTCTGCCTGTTGTCCTTTTTCCAAAACTATATAATTCTTAAATCATTCCCCAAAAAGAGATAAAATCATCAAAAATAATCATAACATATTTTAACCTCAAGTTTATCTCATGCCTTTCATTTTCCATCATATCATATAATAACCCACAATTACCTCAAAAGTAAGGATCATATAAACTCTAATGGTTACCTTTATAATTATTACCTGAACTTCCACATCGATTGGTCATCTCGTACATGATGCATTATAGAACATACCAAGGTTCAAGTGGTTGATCATGACTCCTTGATAGTTGGTTTAGAACAACCACGATTCTCCTCATTGAATATCCCATTTCATCTAGTCTCTTAATCAGAGAACCACCGCAGTTTCCTTCAAACCAATTGTCACTTTGGTGCCTGCTAGATCCAGCCATTTACTAAAACCAAAAAGGTCAGTGTGAGTATATCAACATAACCATCATGTACTAATGAGTAAGATAAACACTAAGATATACTTACTCATTCACTTTATCTAAAACTAGGACTCTTTCTGAAATCCTAACCATTATGGTAATGCCACATATGCTTAAAGAATACCCTAACCTCTAAAGTTATCTAAACCGACCTTTGATACCAACTATAAGGCCCCAGCCTTAAACCATACTTAATCTTGAGTTATTACAAGATTACACATTGAGGATCTTTTTAGGTTTAGAGTTTTAGAGAATTAGGTCATGAAACTTGCATTACATTCCACATTTAAACCAAGTGGTTACATAAAAGACAATATTCATTCTTCCCATCAACAGAAACATATTAAAAATAAAACATTGATTCTTTCTTGACACTTCCTTGACACTATCATCATATCATGTACCTTTCCCTTGACCTGTGAAAAACATTTCAAAAAAACTTGGGATGAGCATAAAAAGCTCAGTAAGGGATATAAAAATATGGAAAGGAAACATGAGTTCATATATACATAAGAATGAAATCATACTTTAGCCATAAAACATAGGCACTTTAACATAACTCATCAAATCATGAATAAATCATAGAAATCATAAGACATAAAGGTAACTTGAGGCATTCATAACATTCTTACGTAGGGAGTAACCCTCTTGGTTACGTTTGGAATACCCATCACAGTATATTCCCTAAATCTCTTTGGAGAAACCTTAACGTTTCACTCCTTCGCGTCACCCAATGCATTGGAGAGCTATATCGGGCTCACCCGCCCTTATTTTATCACGGAACCACCTGTCTTCATAATAATGCCCAAGAGCCATAACATAAACGTATCACATAAAACATGCATAAAGAAAACATAACATTTCCACATTTCAATCACAATATAACATTTTAGTATATTGAAATAATTAATCCATTCAAAAAGAAACCATTCCCAAAACCATTTAAAACATTTAATAATGAGATTTTTGAATCAAAGTGTCTCATACCACCTTGAAGCTTTTAAAATTTTAAAACATTAATATCCATATAAATAAATCCTTAAAACCACTTTGAAAACATGGATATTAATAAGAACAACTAATTAAAACATTTAAAGCGATATTTTGGTTAAAGGGGTTCTACCAAAATTAGAGACACTTGAATACAATAATTGAGGAATAACATTTAGTCAGAACATTATAATATCATGAGAATAAATGGATTCATGATATAATATTCCAAAGGACAGTATATACACCATATAAGAGTGAATTGGTGCATAACAACACATAAGTCTCAATAGAAATATCAAATGTGATGAATTCCCTTATAAAGAAGGTATCCTTAAATTAAGGATAATTCAATCTCAAAATTATGTGTGACAAATATAAATACACTCAATATAAGTGGATATTAAGTGTAAAAAAATAAAAGTTAATTCACACATATTCAAAAGATGATATATTCAATAACTACATGTTGAACCCAAAGAAATCGAAATTGGGTTAAAAAGTTCCCTTGGTAAAATTCGACAGCCTAACGGCATCACTTCAAAATTCAGAAAATGAGTTGATGAGAGATAAAAAGGGTATCTCATCACTTGGACATAAAATTTACATCAATAAGGATATAGAAGAACATATCCCAAAATAATATTATGTGAATTAAAAGACATAACAACATAAGTCTTTTAAAAAGATGAGGGTGAAAGGTTCCCTTACCGACATGGGTATCTTTCGAAACATATGCCCCGTGAAAGAAGGACAATACAACATTGATGTAAATACTCATAAATGAAATAATATTACACAATGAGTAAAATAATGGTCAGTACATACACCACTCAAAGGAAATTGTGGAAAATGTATCATAAATCTCACGGGATTAAAAGTGAGATGAAAAATCACTTACGAAAACTCGGCAGCCTAACGGCGCCACTTAAAACTTCCAAAAATGGATTGGTGAGATAAAATAGGGTATCTCATAACATTACAATAAAATGTACAGAAATAGGAATATGAAATAACATTCCCCCATCATAACAAATAGTAGCTTAAAAGAAGTGACATAAAGGGGAGTACTTAAAGAGAAATAGAGAGGTTAGATCTCTTACGAAAATTCAGCAGCCTAACGGCGCCACTCGAAACTTCCAAAATGGATTGATGAGAGAGAATAGGGTCTCTCATCACATGAACATAAAAATTACAGTAAGTTTAATATAATAGAAAATCCCAATCACACAAAATATGAGCTTAAAAGGAATGACATAAAAGAGTGTACTTAAAAAGAAAGAGAGGAGTATGATCCCTTACCTCAGGTCCGACTTGACTCGATCGTTCTTTAACGTCCTGAATAATAAACTTGAGTTAATTTATACTTTCTTAAGAACCTTTTAAAAGTTCATTATTCCTTTTATATCAATTATTGACATGTTATAAACATTATGTAATCATTTAAGTTAATAATGTTTGTTTTGTCGATATTTGGTTCTTAAGTCGAAAGTGGACTTCTTACAATTACATGTTGTTCGTGTGGTCAAAGGTTCTTTATATCCAGAATGATATTAATGATTTTTATAACATATATATCATATATATTCATCATATACATGTATTTATAATATTACATCACATTTAGAGGTAAGAAATGAAATGCACCGTTCATGGAGTCGGTAAGTCGTACGTAAGCATGGACGCTGCTTCCATTTCTATTTTGTATTTTATGGAATGGGATCATAATGATATAAGAGTACATTATAATTCCAGTATAATAACATATATAATATTATTAACTTTATCCTTTACACATCCCACATATGGTATTAACGAATCAAATCACTTTCAGGGGGCGGTAGTCCGCACTTCCTAAAATGAAGATATCGTGTTTACCCATAATGGAAACAATAATGGTATGCCATAAATGAAAAATACAGAAGCTTAAGGAAATAATAAACATACTATATATCATATATAAAAATAGTGACATCATAATGGCCACCTTTGAAGGTGTTAAATGAGTATTGAACAATCACCGTTTCGGGAGGCAGAATTCCATCATCCACGGAAACCGTATGTTCTTTAACCATTTGATGTAGTTGTGTGAGAGTTTAGCTCGAATAAATCTTATAAAAACATCCTAGTATATTGAAGATACTGGTTTTGTTACAAAATAAGTAAATAAAAAGAGTTTAGGGGGTTGGAGAAGCAAAATAAAACAAATGAACATGAGAGAATGAATTACCTTTAAAAGTGTAACTCTTTTTGATTTGAGCCTAAAGGCTTCCTTTGAAAGGATTCTGCCCAAAGGGAATCCTCTAGGATGAGGAGAGGGATGTGTATAGAGTAAATGGGTATGGTATGGCCGAGCCAAAGGCTTGAGGAGTGTGTGAAATGAAGTAGAGGTGGGGGCCTTTTATAAGAGGAGAGGAGGGGCACTTTTGAAAATCATGAAACTATTATTTTATTTTCAAAAGTGTTTCTAATTTCTAAGGTCCCACATTGATATATTTAGAATATAAGATTATAAGGCTTCTAACTATTCCCATCCAATAGTTTTTCGACAAGTGTAGGTCTTAGATTTTATATTATCGTTTCATTTTATTTAAATTGTTCATTAATGAGGTCATCATTGTATCATCATGATGTCATAATTAAATTAATTAATTTAATGTCTAATAATTATAACAAAAATATCATAATTTAGGAAATCGTTTTATATTTCCAATGACTATTTATAATCAAAAATCTGACTTGTATAACCCCATGTAAAAATTGTTTTAGTAAAACACCTCATGTGTGTGTCATTTTTACTTTAACATTAAATAAAAAGTTATTTATGTCATTTCCCAACCAAAGTGGCTCCATGGGGTCCCCAAGTTGACCCATGGCTTGTCTTGGTCGGCCATGACACATCCAATGAGGGTAGGACATGTGTCAAGCTCATCTCATATTATTAAAACATTATTTTTACCCTAAACTACACTAATTATCACTAATCGCGATTAAAAACTTAATAAGTTACTATTCACCAAAAAAAATTATTTTTATCCCATTGAACTACATTTTACTTCTTAATGACAACCATTTATGTCAGATTTTTTAAATTGAAAACACAAAGAAGGCAAAATTTCATTTAAACAGAAAAATCAGTTTTTATAAGTACCACTTAGTGGTTTCACTAATCATCAAAACTTGAAGTTTTTTAGAAAAATCCCAAAAATTCACCCTAAGCTATATTTGATATTCCAAATTCAAAAATGAAGTCTATTTTATAAAATTCAAAACATATAAGTCACATCAATTAATTAAATAATTAATTCCCGCTGTCAGAGCAAATAACGTGTTTTTATGAAACAATAAGTATCAAAAGATTGATACTAGTTTAAGTCCGATTTCAAAGTGAAATTGATTCCAACGACCACTATTGGATTTAATGGTAAAAATATATTCTAATTTCACTTTAAAACCAATTCAAAAGATAATCTAATCATATAAATAAATTAGATTAAAAAGAGGTTTTGAATTAAAATACAACATTTTACACTATTCATTAAAAAATGAACTTTATCGGAAAGATACCAAAAATTTACACAAAGTAAATTTTGATGTCCCAATTCTTAAGAAGAGTTTTATTTAGTCTAATAGAATGTATAAGAGTGAACAAAACTATATTTAATGATGGTTCTCCATCAAAAGGCGATAAGTGAACCTTTAGTGAAAACTAGGGCATATACGCCTAAAATTGAATTCTTTCCGTATTTTATGCCTTTATCTTTTATTGGATAAATGTAAAAACATTTAAAAACATATATAATCATATTTTAGTTATTTCTATCCATTCCCGCCAATACAACAGCTACATGTTAACTACCATTTAAAATAATATTATTTTATTATTAGAGTGCAATGTAAGATTCCCAAGAAACTCGTTGTTGCGTGTTGGGTACGCCATCGAGCATAGCGTCCCCTTTAAAGTCATATTAATATTTTATTCACAAATATGGATAAATATGAAAATTTCATATTCTTTATTTACCTGGGGTGTTACACAGTAAGAGTAGTATAAAAGAACACCCCTTAACATAAGAACATGGAGCATAAAAGAAATTTCATAAAAGATATTTCTTGAAAAGAAAGAGTGAGATCGGATCTCTTACCTTAAAACGTAACTCTTAAAACTCAAAGTTTGGGAACTTGAGGGCTTGGGGGCACCTTGGGAGGACTCCTTGGGAGGTAATGAGACCAGAACATCATTGGGGGAGAGTGAGGAGTCGAATGGATGAGGGGATGGCTTGGTATTTATAGGGAAAGTGAGGGGACAAGGCATTAATGGTCAAGGGACACCTCATTAGTGGTTTTGGCAAAACCATGGGCTTGCCCATGGTATTTGACCATGGTATTGGCCACTTGGGACACCTCATACCTTATCTTACTATTCATAAGTCGACCATATTGATTACTTACTTAATACATCATTTAATGATGTCATTAAACATCCGTAACTTAAAAACTGTATTTTCACTATTCATCGAAAATTCAACTTTCTCAGAATAATCCCAAAATTTCACCTTAACCAAATATCAATGCTCTGATTTCAAAAATTAACTCCATTTTATGAAAATAATTTTCTAAATATTTTTAATTTATTTTTTAAATAAATACACTATTCACCGAAAATTCATTTTTTTCAGAAAAAAACCCCAAAAATTACCATAACATAATATCGTTGCTCTGAGTTCAAAAATGAAATCCATTTTATAAAAAATAATTTTTTAAATATTTTTAATTTAATTTTTAATTAAAAAACACTATTCACTCGAAAAAACTATTACTTGAATAATAATTTATGAAATTGTTATTTAACCATTTTATTGAATCACATTACTTAATCAAGGTGCCTAGATTATATTAATACTTTCTTTAAGTGAGATTACTAATCCATTTGGACACATTACTAATCCTAATCATAAAATCACTATTCATAATTTACTATTCATCAAAATTTAAGTTGATCTTATTAGACTCAAAATTTCGTACTGAGCATAATTGTAGAAGACCATTTTTTGAATATCATTACACATTTTTAATTATTTAAGGTTTACATAAACATTTTTTAAAATATCCTTTTTCTAAAATTCATCAAAAATATGCATACTATATTTATCCAGACATTTGAAAATTCATAAACATAATCATAAGAAGAAATCCCAATTTTTATTTAAAACAAAGGATTACACAAGGCAGTTATGGTCTCCTAACATAACCCTGAATCACACCACCATAGGACCTAAGTGTAAGGTGTGCTAAGGTGAGAGAATCTGAGGGAGGCACGGCTAACATCGCACGAGTAGTAATTTCTATCAGTTTGAACTTCTCGCAAAGGCGATTCCATTCTAGCTTCACACGATGAAGTTCGGCTTGGGTTTGGTCCAGAGCAAAGCCCAGTGGTGCTACCTCCTTCCCAAGTTCTGTTAGATGGGCTTCGATTGGTCCAAGACTACTGGGTGAGGCCATCGAATCTTCTTTCTATAATAATTAACCAAGATTACTTGTATTTAGAGACAATAATCAAAACGTTTAGTTCCCAGTGGTCATATTGACCAATGGTCATATAACAGTCAAAACCCAACAGTCTCATTTTAATTATACTCATGTTATCAAATGAAACAGTTTTGTTGAGTATCAAAAATTAAATAACACACAAAATTAGGAAACGAGATTTATTCAAAATTTCAGGTCGTTACAATACACTATTAGTAATGTATCTCTATTTGGTGTTGTTCAGGTTCATAATTAAGAAACCAAACAAACCTTCACTGTCAATGGGCAGTGGCTGAAGCACTTTCACAAAAACCTTTAAAATTCCCCTATGGAGGAGGTCCAAGTTCAAGAAGCATCATACCAATAGCACTCACCAGTTTTTATCCTTCCTTTGCACATTCTCTTTTATTATAGTGAGGACACAACACACTCTAGGTGTGGGGGTGGGTATATTCCTGGGTTAGTTAGGAAATTTCATTATCTTTATTATTTTTCTCTTTTTGGCTTTCTAGATTGTATTGTGACTCCCCCCCCCCCACCTCACTTTCATACCAGAATGTTAATTTTTTTTATGCCCACTTTATCATGGAAAATTATGACAACTTAATCATGGAAGTTATTGAAAATTATTGGGTAATTTTTCTATTTTATATTATTCTAACATTCAAAAAAGAATTGATGAAATTTTCATTTTAGAAAGAATTCAATACTGTGGTGTGAATTTCTTTTGAAATTTGGTTTTTTGTCAATGATATAAATGGTTATATCATTTTGAAAACTTTGAGAAGAATGGTACCCTTTATGTGAATAGTTTAATCTAAAATTGTTTCACTTAATCTATCCACATATCTTTGCACCCAACCACAAAGTGTGGAAACTTATTACATAATGGAAGGTAAATATAAGTTAGTATAATTTTTCTCTACCTTCAAAAATGATTTTTCCATACGTAGTTCCTTATCTGGTCTATTTCATTACTGTACCATATTTACCTATGCATGTGTACCTATTATCCAATTTTTGTACACCCTCAAAAAAATAAAAAAAAGGGTTGTGTCTTGGCCAAGTCAAACACCTCCCTTCCTCGACTTTTGATCTTGTTATAACTATTACAATTAGTGTCTTGAGGAGATCAAACATGGGTTGAGAGAAGAGTGTGAGATTTGTTCCAAGTGAAACTTTTGAAAAAAAATAAATGATTGTAGTGATGAAATATACAACATATGGGGATATCTAGGATGGGAGATTATGGTTTTACTTCTAATAATTATTAAGTGAGTGGGTCTTGAAATTTGATTACAAAGGGTGTAGGGAAGGTTTGGTTGAAAGGATCATGTATGTAAACAATTTTTAAAATAACTTATATTTAATTGATAGAAAGTGGAAATAATAGAATGAAATGGTTGTCACACACACATGTGGAGAATTAGTGACATGATTAAATTTTGAATTATTATCTTCGATTGGTATCATATATCTCATACAATTTCATTCTTATACAATTGTTGAGACATTTTTTCCATGATCACTGAGAATAACTCTTCAGTGTGATTTTTTATTTGATAACATTTCTATCAAGAATTAAATTTTCATTGAATGTTAAGTCTTTATGAAGTTTTAAATATCTATATACATAGTTTTTGGAAATATGAATTTTCCCAGGAGTGAAAATGTTTAGGTGTGGGGGTGTGATCACACTGTGATTCACTGTTTCATTCTCATCCTTACACCACTATGCTAAACTGGTTTTGTATTGAAAACTATAAAAATAATAACAAATTATAATTTATTTTTTATTCAATTATTTTGTGTTTATAACTGTTAAAAATTTCATCGTTACTTGTTTTTATAATTTCATTGTAGGTGGAGGTGATTTGGAGGGACCATGACGAAGTTCAAGAAAAATGGCCAAAACTGCACAGGATCCAAGCACACCAGTGGACTCAACCCCACACTTCTACTATACTTTACATCTATATGGGATGATATTTGGTGGGAAAGTCCAAATTTTACTCTTTTTTTTGAAAGTAAGGACAGATAACATTAATGATGAAGGTTAGCAGACGTACAAACAGAGAGCCATGAAGGGAAATTGTCCAGCCAGAGCTGGTTGACATCAGAGGGGCCTGAGGCTGCCAGCTGATGGGCCTCATTGTTGCCTTCCCTTTTGGTAAAGGAGAAGGTGCAACAATATAAGCCTTGGCGAAGCAAGCGAATTCTCCTGGTGATGAAGCCAAATGACTGAAGTCCACTATCGTTATTGTTAAGAGCATCGATAACGGTGAGGTAGTCAGATTCAATGATGATATCAACCCATCCATAGTCCACAATGAGCATCATACCAGAAAGGATGGCCATGGCCTCAGCAACAGTAGGCTCCCAGCGAGCCTGATGTGGTTCGTGTTTTGCCTCCAGGATTTTCCCTAGATGATTTTGGTCCAGGAGGCCTAGGGTGACAAGCCCATCCTCTGGGAGTGATGCGTCCACGTTAATCTTGAGGGCCCCTTCCGTTGGGGGAATCCACTGAGGGGGAAAGGATAGGGTAGCACATGGCATAAAATGTCCATTATGGTCTTTCTAGCCCTCAATCCAGGAGATGGCCCGATCAATCCAAAAATTGGGGGGTTTGTGAGATTGATGAAAAACGGCATCATTGCGCCAGACCCAAATAATCCAGGCCAGGGTGCAAAGTGAACCTGAAGAGGCCGAGTAGAGAGAGGAGCACCACCGCATCAGTAGATAGGGAAGGTCAGAGGCCGACGGCATTGAAGCATCAGAAGTCAGGCCCCATTTGTTCCAAATTTGCTCAGCTCCCGGGCAGTGAATGATGGCGTGTAAAGGAGTTTCAGGAATGTTTGGGCAGAAAGGGAAAAAAGCAGAGCTAACCATATGTCAGTGTACGAGGAGGCTCATGGTTGGGAGATTACCCGTGCAGACCTACCACCAAAATTGGTGAATTTTAGGGGGAGCATTGAGCTTCCACACTAAGTTCCAATGTCCCTCAACCCGGCAGATTGAGTGGTTGCCAAGAGCCAGTCTGTAGCTGGATCTCACCGTGTATTCGCCCGAGGAATCATTGATCCAGAAGAGCTGGTCGGGGCCTACATCAGGGACCCAGGGAATTCTAAGGATGATTATTTGATCCCTTTCATTAAACCAATCAAGGATTTTTTTCCAGACACCACCCATGTCCCTGGTCGGAAAGGAGGCAGCTAACAGTGGCGTTTTCAAACCCTGGTTGGATGGTGGAAGTAGCCCGCAAACCATCCTTGTCAATAAGCCAGGGATCAGTCTAGATGTTGACCAAATATCCAGACCCAATCCTCCATCCTAGTCCTTTTTCCAGGAGCTTTTTATCCTTCCAAATACTTATCCAGAGGAAGCTAGGGTGGGGGCCCAGAGAGGAAGCACGAAAGTCCGTGTGGGGAAATTACTTAGCCCGTAGAACCCGTGCACAAAGAGATGATGGGCAGTTGAGAATGCACCATCCTTTCTTGGCCAAAAGAGCATCATTGTAGAGGTGAAGATTCTGTAATCCCATCCCTCCCTCTGATTTGGAAATGCAGATTTTCTCTCGGGCCATCTAGTGGGTCTGGTTCCTTCCCTCATTCATCCCCCAAAAGAAATTGGCAGTGCGAGTGTGGATCTAGTCAACGATAAAGGATGGGAGCTTAAACAGGGAAATAAAGTAGCTGGGAATGGATTGAATGACTGCTTTAATGAGGGTCTCTTTTCCAGCTTTAGAAATTCTTTTAGGGGACCAGCCTAGAATTTTTTTCTCGATCTTGTCCACAATAGATGTGAAGATTTATTTTTTGGATCATCCAATAACCATGGGAAGCCCAAATTACTTCTGATGTTTCACGACAATATGGATGCTAGCTGATGCGCACAACTCCTCCCTCTTAGGTAGAGGCACCCCAGCACTAAAAGAAATCTCAGATTTTCCATGATTGATCAATTGGCCAGACACCCTCTCATAATATTGGATTTCTTGGCTGATCACCCGGAATTCATTAATTATTGCTCTGGAAAATAGGAGGCAGTCATCGGTGAAGAAAAGATGCGACACTAGTGGGCTAGCATGACAGACCTTTTCCCCATGGATAGAATTAGAGGATGCAGCCCTGGAAATAAGATTAGAGAACACATCAGCCATCAGTATGAAGAGGAAAGGGGAAAGGGGATCTCCCTGGCGGAGGCCTCGAGATGGGGCGAATCCTCTGGTGAGCTCCCCGTTGACCTTGATTTTGAAGGAGACAGTCGAGATGCATTCCATGATTATATTTATCCATTTAGTGAAAAAACCCATTTTCAGCATGACAAAATGAATGAAGTGTCGTTCCACTCTATCGTAGGCCTTGGTCATATCCAGTTTCTAGGCCATGGTTCCTCTTTTCGCAGTGGAGCGTGATTTCATAGAATGGAACACTTCATGGGCCACAATCGCATTATCAGTAATCAGTCTCTTGGCCACGAAGGCACTCTGATTCTTAGAGATAATATCAGGTATCCAAGGTCGTAGCCGATTGACAAGGATATTAGAGAAGATTTGGTAAGAGACATTGAAAAGGCTGATAGGTCGAAAGTCATGGATCGCTAGAGGTTTCTTGATTTTGGGTATGAGGACAAGGACAGTTTCATTGATGGAAGCCATGCTGGAATTCCCATCCCAGATATTTTTTATCATGTTGCAGATGCCAGGGCCGATAATGTGCCAGTATTGTTTAAAGAAGAGGGCATGGAACCCATCTGGTCTCAGGGCCTTAGTGGGGTGCAGTTGTTTAAGTGCCTGGAGAATCTCGTCATCTGTCACATCTTTGGTGAGTTGTCTATTGATCTCATCAGTAATCATGGTTATGATACAATCTTCCACCTCGACAGACATGAGGGGGGTTCCTGGAGTGAAAATGTTCTGGAAATAGCCTGTCAAGGCCTCATGGATACCATTGGTGTTAGAGACTTTGCTTCCATCGGGTTGTAAGAGTCAAGTAATAGCATTTTTCCTTCACCTAGATGAAGCTTTCTGGTGAAAAAATTGGGTATTAGCGTCCCCCTTTTTAATGTGGTTATCCCATGCCTGCATGGCCCAGAAACTTTCCTTGACACGCAGGGCTGTGTCCAGATCTCTTTGCATGGCTCCAATCTTGGAGAAAATGCCATTAGATGTGGGTTGATTGAGAAGGTTTCTCAGTCTCTGTTCAAGGATACCACAGTGCCGGTCAGGGTGGCGGAATTTCTTATTGATCCAAGATCTCAGATCAGATGCGACTTGTTGGAGATTGTGGCAAACATCCTCTTGAGAGCTCTTCCAGCTTGAGCGGATCACCTATCCGCATTCCTGATCTTTTGACCAGAATCTCTCGAATCTAAAGGGTCTGAAAAGTTGTCTGTTTCGATCACCTTGCGTGCAATCAATGTAAATTGGACAGTGGTCCGAGCAATTAAGGGCCATGTGGCCGATGTGAAACATACTAAATAGATTGATCCAATCAGTAGAGCCCAGAAATCTATCGAGGTGCTCAGTGACGCGAGTTCCTTCATAATTGTCGTGAAACCAAGTAAAAGGGTTACTTGTATACCCTAGATCAACCAGGTCCACCCTAGAGACCGCATCCTTGAAGTTTGACATCGAAGCTGAGGGTCCAGTGCATCTGCCCCCCTTTTCCTTATGTAACATAATTTCATTGAAATATCCTTCGAAGAGGATGGGACTTGTAAGGTCATGTCGTAGCTTGCATAGGAGATCCCATGACTTCACCTTATCATTATGGGATGGCCATCTATAGAAACCCACAAAGGTCCATTATGGGTGGGAGTCTGTTTAGATAGTCACGTCAACATGGTGTGACGAGAAAGACAATATTTTGACGTTGATATTTTCCTTCCAGAGGAGACATAGGCCCCTGGCATGACCTTGTCTGGGCACCGGAAAGCATCCATGGAAGCCGCACTTCGTAGCAATACAATTGGTGTCCTTGTTTTCCAGCATGGTTTTGGACAGGAAAACCATATCGGGGCGACTTTGAGAGCAATTGCGCTGAATCATGCGAACCATTCATGAGTTGCCAAGCCCACGACAGTTCCAATATAATGAAATTATTACTCTAGGCAGGTCTGGGTCTCGCCCGTCGCCGCCTTCGGTTTCTCCAGAATAGGTTCGCCACTTGTCATTTTCCATCTTTTGGGGGGATTCCCTCCCCCCCCCCCGGATTGCATGTTTCAGTTTGCTGTTTCCTGAACCAAGGGTTTGGGTCTTCCGTGTGACCATCACTTCCTCCACGTTGTACCCTTTTCCACATGTGACAGGTGATTGGACTTGGCATTGTAGTTCTCGTCATTCCATGGACCTCCAATGGTGGTAAAACAATTACAGACGATTGTGGAACCGGATCTGGATCTGGTGGCTCGAAGTGTATCGGTATTGGCGGTGAGCATTGCCTTGGTGGTTCTTTTTGCTCCGTCGCTGACCTTGTGGATGCTGGAGTTTTTTCCTTCAGGTGGGTAGGGTGAACTCCTGCTTCTCTCTGATTGGTAAAGTCAACATTAGAGAGATCTGTAGGTCCAAGCATAATGACTTGACCATGAGAAGGTTCCGCCTGACTGGTATGTGCCAACGTAAGATGGTCACGGTCCTTTTGCTTATCCGACTCAGGGATGAGAGCATATTTATTCCTTTTTTCATGGAGCCAAGGGCCATATTGAAGGGTGATGTCACCTGATCCAATCTTAGGTTTTGTGATACATGTTCTATCCAGGAGGCCAAGACGACCACAAAAAAAAGCAGAAGAGTGGGATTTTCTCAAATTTGAAAGATATCCAGGTGTTGGCATCTTCGAACTTCAAGAACATTCCCCTCATAAGGGGCTCTGACACCTCAATTTCAGCCTTGATCCGGACCTCGGGCCCCATTGTATTGGGTCTGAGCAATCCCATTCAAGAAAATGGCCTAGATTATCCCCAATTTTCTTCATTATGTGTTTCGTCCTAGCCTGAAGGGGGGTTCCTGTAACTCTTATCCAGAAGGGGGAGCGGGTTAAATTCACTCACTGGATATCGTCTCCCCCTTTGAATTCTTCCATGAGGAGGAGTTCATTATCGAAGTACCACGGTCTGCCACGCAAAATTGTGTCTCTATCTCTCTCGTTAAAAAAATCGAAGATGATGCGATTATTCCCCGCCTCCCGGATGGCCACTCCTGCATCAAGCTTCCAGATGGTCTGAAGAGTGTTTTTGAGAGCCCCCTGATTAACCGCAATTTTTTCAACAAACTTTCAGACTACGAGAAGAGCCATTAATTTTTCAAGAGTGGGTCTTCATTTCTTCGGGCCTTGATCACCACTTTTTCTTTTTCTGTTAATGACAACCTCTTCCATTGATTGAAGAAGTCGGCATCCATAGCGCAACTCATAGGTTGAATGCACAAACCTCCTAAGGGTCGGCACCCAAACAGAACCCAAACACCCTCACTTCAAGCAAGACTCTGTCCAACAAAAGTTCTTTGGGGTTAACACAACCACAAAAAGTCATGCACAAGAACCCACGTCGCACACCCCCCAGTCTTCGCGGAGAAACTTCCTACAACAGGCCTTCATGGTATCACAACGCCTCGGGCCTTTGCGAACAAACAACGCCTCGGAGAATCACAGAAGGAACTTCACGAAGCAAACACTGTGCGGTCTCGCAACTCCTCCGACCTTCGCTGCAGGTGTTTTGAGAATCGGGCACTTCACAAACCCACCTCGTGAACCAAAACCTTCACTCACAAAGAGCGCCTCAGACCTTCGCGGTCGGTGCTTTGCGGCAACGAACACTGCACAAACACACGGAGCATCGAGAACCTTTGCATCTGGTGCTTCGCGACACAATCCCTTCACGAATGACCCTCTTCGTGGCAGGCGCTCTCAGTAATCAACCTCTTCGCGAGACACAAAGAACCATTGCGGAGGTTGAAGCGCAAAACAAACCCCAAAATCAGCAAAAACAACGCACCGGCGTGGAAACAGAAATCCCCTCCCCAGACCGTCCCCTATCTTCGCGAAGCAGGATCGAAGGCCACGAAGGACAAAGAACTATGAAAAGAGGGCTCACGGGTCACAACAGGGTGGGATGTGAGAAAATAGAAAAAACTCCATGAAGCTGGTGAAGGTCTCGAGCCACAACCTCCCGGGACCAAAAGGAAGGTCAAGCTTGAGATTGCGGTCATGAGACTATCCAAATTGATCTATCCATCACAATGAATCTTCATGAAGTCAAAAGTGGTGTGTTGTGGTCTATCCATATCTCGAGATGTAGGTGTCCAAATGAAGCCAAATTTTGGTGGATAAATTCCAAAGGTGGGGAAATAAGTTTTTAGTTTTCTATAAAGTGAGATAAGGCTATCCAAGCACCTAAAACCATGGTCCAAGTGGTTTTAATAAATATGTGTTCCCAAAACCACCTGTAACACCCCAAGCTTTCACGGTACGTTTCTCTTTGAATAATACACTAGCGTGTGTTGTATGAAACTTCGAGGTTCTAACACACACCACAACCAATCAAAGCAGCCGTTATAAATAGTAATACCCACTTTTTGAAATTTTATAAATTTTATTATTCAAATTAGAATTCATTTTTGGATTAGGAATATCAAAATTATCTTAGGGTGAGTTTTTTGTATTTTTCTCAGAACTTCCAATTTTTGATGAATATTGAAAAATACTAAAATTTAATTAAAAACAACTTTTTTAATCCAAATAATTTATAGTGATAAATTATATTATTGAGTGGTTTTAAAGTATGGTTAGAATAAATTTTTACCATTTAATATAATTTTGGTCATTGGATGTAATTTCACATTTAAACTAGACATAAACAAGTGTCAATCTTTTGATAGTTATTATTTCTTAAAAAACACACTTGTTGTTTTGACAATGGGAATTAATTTTAAATTAATTTATGCCACTTCTGTATTTTGAATTTAGAAAAATGGATTCCATATTTATAATCAGGATGTCCAAATTGTGTAAATAGGTAACTTTTATTTTTAGACATTTTTAATAATTACTTCGGTAAATATTTTATTTACAATGGTTAAAGGGTAAATCCGGTAAATAAGGGTAAAAAATATTATTATAATAATATTAAATTACCTTAACACATGTCCTAACCCTATTGGCTGATACATTTCTGACCATGGGCATATTTGGGTCGATTTTGGGACCTCATGGAGCCACTTGTAAGTGATAATGACACTTTATAATAATTATGTAAAAGTAAATACAAAAATGGCATAAGCATATATCTTTTAGAAAAACAATTTTTACATAGGGTTATATATGTTATATTTTCAACTATAAATATTCATTAGAAATATAAAAAGATTTTATACATCATGGTATTTTTTTTATAATTTTTAGACATCTAATAAACTAAATTATTTATGACATAATAATGATGTAGTGTTTACCTCATTAATGAATGATTTAAATAAATAAGATTATAAAGACTAAAATAATATCCAAAACCTACCCAATTCTTATTGGATGATTTCATTTCGATCATGAGTCATCTTATCTTCAACTTTAATGAGTTTTTGACCTTTAGAAACTGAATATCATTATATAATAAAATAATATTTTCAATCTTTCCTAAAGATCCGCTCCTCCACCTTATAAAAAGCCCTCACCTCTAACCAATTACACACACCTTTCAAGCCCATTGTCTCATCCAAACTCTACCCAATTAAGCTCCCTAAATCCATATCCTCCTTCTAGAAGCCTTACCTTAGGCAGAAGGAACTTCAAGAGGTCCTTTTGGTTCAAACCAAAGGGAGTTACCCGATTTAAAGGTAACATCTTCTCTTAAGTTCTTTTCTTTTATTTTGCTTCTACAACCCCCTAAAATATCTTTTTTCATTTCTTTTATAACAACACCATTATCCTCAATATACTAGGTTTTTTTATGTTATGTATTCTAACTACACTTACACACACCTCCATATAATGGGTATAGAACATAATGTTTCTATGGACGGCGAACTACTGCCTCACGAAATGATGATTATTCAATCTTCTACTACCACCTCTTATGGTGGACATTATGATGGAACTGTAATTAAATGTGATATTTATGATATTTATTCTATATATAAGCTTCTGTAATTACATTTTATATCATACCATTATTTGTTTCATGTTGTATATATATACAATAATTTCATTTGAGGAAGTGCGGACTACTGCCCCCTCAAAGTGATATGACTCGTTCATAACATACATGGAACGTATAAAGGATGGTTTTAATGAAATTAAGTAACATATAAAAGATATTATATTATACTGGAATAATAAAATACCTATGTATCATTGGGTTTTTATTCCTTTTAAAATCAAAAATGAAATGGAAGTAGCGTTCGTGTGTACGTACGGATTATTGTCTCTACAAACGTGATGAGATTCAGTCCCAATCATATTCATTTAAGAATAATTTTCATTATATGATTAAAAATAATGTTTAAAGACTTTATATAATTCTGGATATTAATAATATACATTCCATACATAACATATACGGCTTACGTAACAATGCATATAAATGAAAACGAATTAGTTAACACCCAAAACGATGATAATGCTAAGATATTATTAACAAAGAAATGATAAAAGATCATATATGATATCATATTAATTTATATGATTATTGTATAATTTAATAACAATTATTTCACCATTATATAGGAGGTTAACCTACCCTTGACCAAGGAAAAGTACAAGGTAATGGGTTTCTTATCTCACTTTTAATTCCGTGAGATTTCCATTGTTCACCACATATTTATTGCATGTGGTGTGCGTACTGCCCATGATTGTATTAATTATGTAATATAATTTATTTATGGATATTTAAATAATCATTGTATGATCCTTCTTTCATGGGTGTATGTTTCGTAAGTTACCAAATCGATAAGGGAATCTAAAATTTCAATTTCCACTCATTCGGCTTTACGCATACTTCAGTGATTATTTTACACCAAGATTATGTGTGGAATAACTATTCATTTGCTTATGTCATAATTTCCACTCCCCTTTTTGTGGTTATACTTTTGATAAACATAATCACTTCATTTATAGATTCTCAAGTCATCGATATGAACTTGATAAGAGTAATTTTAACTCAATCTCCATTTATTGAGTTAAACATCCAATTCAGTGGTGTTGTTTTTACAAGAATATGTGTGAATGTCCTCTAATTTATTTACACTGAATATGAAATCATATTGAGTGTATTTATATTTTTCACACATAATTATGTTGTTGATTTATCCTTAAACTAAGGATATGGTCTTTATAAGAGATTTCATCTCAATTTACATTCCATTGAGACTTCTTTGTTGTTATACACCAATTAACTTTTATATGGTGTATATAATGTACTTTGAAATAGTATATCATGAATCCTTTTATTCTCATGATATTATAAAATTTGATTACCTCAATTATTTGTATTCAAGTGTCTCTCTTTTGGTTAGTAACTCTAACTAAAATATCATTTTAAATGTTTTAAATATTTATTATTCTAAATATTTCTCATTAATGTCCATGTTTTAAAAATGTTTTTAAGGATTTATTTATATATACATTAATGTTTTAAAATTAAAATTCCTTTTAAAAGTTTCAAAGTGGTATGGGACACTTTGATTCAAAAATCTATTTTTAAATGGATTCTTGACAAATAGTGTGACTTTTAAATGTTTTCAAGAAAAAGTGGGATATTTCTCTCAAATAGTTTTGATGATTATTTTCATATATGTCAATATCCTTCATTATTCTTGATTGAGGTTAATCTGTTACAATAAAATCTTCCATATTGTATTGAATGAGTTATGTTTGATTGTGGATGTGCTATTTGTATACCATTCAGGGTTTGTGGATAAAGTATTGACATTTTGTATGCTAGTTTTAATACGAATGTTTATGTTATGTTTCAAAATTTTAATATGAGGAATGCATTAGACTTAGTAAGCGATGGGTGGAGCCCGCTATAGCTCCTCGATGCATCGGTAGGTCTCATGAGGAAAACTAGTGTCTTGGCACAAGGCCTTGACAAAATCTTATTTGTAGTCTTGGCACAAGGCCTTGACTATGTGGTTATGATAGTTTGGAATTATGCATTCCATCATTATGAAAGTGGTTATTGATATTGCATGTTATTATTCGACTAGTATAATATCCATGTGAATAATTAAATGTAATTTTTTCATTTTCGTTTTTCCATGTTATGCTGAAGTTCAAGTTTAAAAGGCTTTTGTTTTAGTTATACATTGCCTAAATGTTTATGCTTACTTATGAAAGTTTCCGCTATATTGTTATCCTTACTGAGCATCTGAGCTCACCCCTTTCTATGTTTTATTTTTTCTAGGATGTGAAGAAATATTTTATGACTAACCTACAGGGATAGTCTGAGGGGATATGAGTGTGGACTATGGAGACTATGTTGTTGTAGTTTTCCATTTTATCATGTAATGTAAGACTTATGAATGTATCTAGTGTTTCCAAGGCTACTAAACTAATCGGCCTTTTGAGACTTGATCATTTGTGATCATGCCAATGTTATGTAATAATGCACCGACTCTGGGAAACTAGGTTCGGGGTGTTACAGTTGGTATCAGAGGAAGTTTAGTACAAACCTTGGAAACTAGATTTAGATAAACTCTGATTAGAGCACATAGACCTAATATGGACTTTGAGGATTAGCATAGAATAACTTCCTAGAATTTTGATATTGTAGAGATTTTGTGAGTTGTTCCGAGCAATACATCCTTGTCTGGATACGAGCAGGTAGAGGAGGCTCTGGCACAGATGTACCTAGTGGTAAAACCCAAAAACACCGCTTTGAGCTAGACTCGATCAGGAACTGGTGCACGACAATGAGCCTTGATGCACCCTTGGTTACGACACTCCTAGGAGATATTCTTAGGATAATTCTCATTTTATTTACAAACCATTATGAAGGTTTTATGAGTATATACTTCCTCAAAGAAAACATTTTTATGATTATGGATTATATCCATAAACTATTCAATTTATGTTAAGTGTTTTACAAGTTTGGATTTATGTATTGCGATTCATAAACTAGTCTAGTTTATTTCATTGTTTAGAAATGGCACCTAGTGGAAGGAATGGAAACTGTATCAATGCACGCACCTCATGTAGGGATTTCCCTCCTTTTAAAGATAATTATAGTAGATCTGGTGATACAACTGGTGCTGATCAGCTTATCACCATACTAGTACAACTCACTCAGGTTATGAATAATAACCTTACCCATATGGAGCACCCTAATCTACAATGTAGAGGATCAATGTTAGATTGCTTCATGAGGAAACAACCACCAACATTCAATGGGAGAAAAATCCATTGGTAGTTGAGCAATGGATAAGTTCCCTAGAGAAAATATTTCAGGCTTTAGGTAGTAGCGAAAGGGAAAAAGTTGTCATGGCAGTTTACCGCGTCACTGGAGATGCTGATCAATGGTGGTCATTGATTCAAATCAAAAAGTAAGATGATGAAATATCAAATATGGAATGGAGGGAGTTTAAAGATATTTTCTTAGAAAAATACTTTCCTCATGACCATCGAGTAGATATGGAAAGGAAATTTTTGAGTCTGAGGCAAAAGGAGGATGGGAATCTCACAAAGTATGAGGCTAACTTTACAAGGTTAGCGAGGCATGCTGCAGATTATATACGTAACCCAAGAAGTAAGATTGATCGTTTTTTTTTTGATGGGTTAAAACCATTTCTCCATCGAGTATTAGTCTCACAATCCTTCTCTTCGTACAAAGATATTGTCTCATGTGCTATCAAGAGAGAAAATGAATTCTCTAAGTCTTATGACTTTAAAGCAAAGTTAGAGAAGAAGAGATCTGCTGATCACTCTGGAAATGGAAATAAGGGGAAGAAGGAAAAATTTGAAAATCCATCCTGCAGTAAATGTGGGAAGAAACACCCCGATACTTGCTTAAAAGGAATGGGAGTCTGATACAAGTGTGGTGAAAAAGGTCACCAAGCTCATGATTGCAAGGGAAAGAGAGTTGCTGTCAACATGGAATGCTATAATTGTAGAGAGATGGGACATTATTCAAATGAATGTCCTAAGTGTCAGGGGAACTTGCCTTAGAAAAGGAAAGGGGATCAAGGAGAAGCTTATGCTATCACTACTACTGAGGTAGAAGCTCCGAAAGACGTGGTGGCAGGTAATTTAACGGTTTCCTTAAGTTTAGAAAATGCTTTATTTGATTAGGGATCATTGCATTGTTTTATATCTTCCCAGTTTTCTAAGAAAATTAGATATTTTCAATTTGATTTATCAAAGGAGTTTTCAGTTAAAACTCTAAAGGGAAGTATCATTGCAATAAAGTTTTGTGAATTAGTCCCCATTAGAGCACATAAATGTTCTTTATCCACTGATCTCATTGTCATACCTATGATTGAGTTTGATATAATCCTCAGCATGGATTGGATTTCAGACCATGATGCGAAGATTTATTGTAAGAATAAGGAGGTTATGATTTTTGATGATGATGATAAAAAATACCTTATTTTTAGAGTAGAATCATCACCACCTAATTCTTATCTAGATCCACCCCCAGTAGCTTAACTAAATTCAATTATTGGGGAGGAAGAGAATGAAATGATTTTGGGTGAGTAAAGGAATGTTCAAATAGAGGATGTACCAATTTTGAAAGAATATGTAGATGTGTTTCCGGAAGATTTACCTGGACATCCTCCAGAATGAGAAGTTGAGTTTTCCATTGATTTAATTCCTGGATCAAGGCCCATATCGAATACCCCTTATAGAATGGCCACTGTAGAATTAGTGGAACTAAATAAACAACTAGAGGAATTGAGTAATAAGGGATTTATTCGCCCTAGTGTTTCTCCATGGGGAGCCCCTGTTCTTTTCATTAAAAAGAAATATGGATCTATGAGGTTATGTATCGACTACAGGGAGATCAATGCTATAACAATAAAGAACAAGTATCCCCTACCTCGCATTGATGATTTATTTGACCAACTTCATGGAGTTCAATACGTTTCAAAGATTGACCTTCGGTCTGGATACCATCAGTTGTGTGTGAAGAAGGAAGACATTCCGAAGACAAAATTTCGAACCAGGTACGGGCATTACGAGTTTACAGTAATGCCTTTTGTGCTGACTAATGTGCCCTCTGTATTCATGGATCTAATGAATAGAGTTTTCAAGGAATATCTAGATGAATTTTTGGTGTTATTTATTGATTATATCTTGGTATAATCTAAAAACTATGAAGATCATGAAAATCACTTGCGCATTATCCTGAACACTTTGAGAAGACATGAATTATATGGGAAGTTTAGCAAGTGTGAATTCTGGATTCAGGATATTTCTATTCTTGGCCATATTTTCTCTAAAGATGGAATCTCTATTGATCCTTCTAAGACCAAGGCAATCCAAGAATGGCCTACACCGGTGAGTATAAATAAGGTATGCAGTTTTATTGGTTTAGCAGGTTATTATCGACATTTCGTCCAGAATTTTGCCCGGTTGGATAACCCATTAACGAAGCTCACACGTAAAGGGGTTAAATTTGTTTGTACAAAAGAGTGTGAAAATTTTTTTGAAGAACTGAAGATAATATTAGTCAATGATCCTATATTTACTCTACCATCGGGGAATGATGGGTTCGTTATTTATAGTGATGCATCGAAGAAAGGACTTGGTTGTGTCCTTATGCAGAATGATAGGGTTATTGCCTATGCATCACGAGAGTTGAAAATTCATGAGAAAAACTATCCTACTCATGATCTTGAGTTATCAGCTGTGATCTTTGCTTTGAAGATATGGAGACACTGCCTCTATGGTGAAAAATGTGAGATTTATACTGATCACAAGAGTTTGAAGTATATTTTATCACAAAAAGAACTCAACATGATGCAATGGAGATGGCTTGAATTGCTCAAGGATTATGATTGTACGATACACTACCACCCGGGGAAGGCAAATAAGGTGGCAGATGATTTGAGTAGAAAAGATCATGGTGTTTTGAACAATATGAGAATTGAAAGGGATCCAATTTTTATGGATCTAGTGAAGATGGACATAGGAATAACCATGGAAGGTGAAACATCAGTGCTTTTTCAAATGGTTGCCAAACCATCTTTACTAGAAAGGATTAAGATTTCTCAGACTGATGATGAAGAATTTCAAAAGAAGATTAAAGCTGTGAATGATGGGAGATTGAGAGACTTTGTGTATGAAGAAGGAATTTTGAAATTCGGGAAGAGACTTTGGGTTCCCGATATACCTGATTTAAAAAGGGAATTGTTAGATTATTCTCATAGTTCCAATTTCTCTATACACCCTGGGAGCACCAAAATGTATAGAGATTTAAAGAAACATTTTTGGTGGGACAACATGAAGAGGGAGATTGCTGATTTTGTGTCAAGATGTATGGTTTGTCAACAAGTGAAAGCTGGAAGGCAACAGCCTAGAGGAGTCATGCAAACTCTTCCCATACCTGAGTGGAAATGGGATAATATCACTATGGACTATGTCATGGGACTACCAAAGACTCCTAGAAGGAATGATGCAATATGGGTCATTGTTGATCGTCTTAGCAAATCATCACATTTTCTTGCTATAAGAGAAGATCTATCACTTGAACGTCTAGCAAGGCTATATATTAATGAATTTGTAAGACTTCATGGAGTACCCATATCAATTGTTTCTGATCGTGATCCCCGTTTTACTTCAAGATTTTGGAAGAGTCTTCAGAAGGCCTTGGATACTGAACTTCATTTGAGCACTGCCTACCACCCTTAAACAGATAGACAATCATAAAGGACTATTCAAACCTTATAAGACATGTTGAGATCCTTCTCACTTGACTTTCAGGGTATGTGGGATCAATATTTACCTCTGGTTGAGTTTTCCTATAACAATAGCTTCCATTCAAGTATTTAGATGGCACCAAATGAAGCGTTATATGGAAAGAGATGTCGCACACCAACCTGTTGTGATGATGTTGGTGAAAGAAAACTTGTAGGCCCAGAACTGGTGGAGGAAATGATGGAAAAGGTTAAGGTAATCCAAAACCACATCAAATCAGCTCAAAGTAGGTAGAAGAGCTATGCCGATAATCGAAGGAAGGATTTGGAGTTTCAGGTGGGAGATCATGTTTTCTTGAAGGTATCTCCATGGAAGGGAGTTATATGATTCGGTAAGAAAGGTAAACTAAGTCCCAGGTACATTGGACCATTCGAAATTCTAGAACGAATTGGGGTTGTAGCTTACTGTTTGGAAATGCCGCCAAGTCTCTCCAAATTTCACGATGTGTTCCACGTATCACTGTTGAGAAAATACATGCCTGACCAAACGCATATACTCACCTATGAGGAATTACAACTGGAACCTGATCTATTTTATTGCGAAGAGCCCATCAGGATTCTTGATATGAGAGAATAAGTACTGAGAAACCGGACGACTCATCTGGTAAAAGTTTTGTGGAGAAACCATAACATGGAAGAGGCAACGTGGGAACCCGAGGAACTTATGATGAAGAACCACCCGAGTCTTTTCATACAGTAGTATTCTGGAAATTTTGAGTACGAAATTATTTGAAGGAGGGGAGAATTTAACACCCCAAGCTTCCACGGTACACTTCCCTTTGAATAATACAGTAGCGTGTGTTGTACGCAACTTCGAGTTCTAACACACACCGCAACCAATCAAACTAGCCGTTATGAATAGAAATACCAAATTTTTGAAATTTTATAAATTTTATCTCTCAAAATGGACTTCATTTTTGGATTTGGAATATCGAAATTATCCTAGGGTGAAATTTTGGTACTTTTCGGATAACTTTTATATTTTGATGAATAGTGAAAATTACTAAATTTTAATTAAAAAAACTTTTTTAATCGAAATATTTAATAGTGATAAGTTATGAATTTGAGTGGTTTTAAAGTATATTTAAAATATATTTTTAAAATTTAATATAATGTTGGTCATTGGACATAATTTCACAATTAAACCAGACATAAACAAGTGTCAATCTTTTGATATTTATTATCTCTTAAAAACATGCTTTTTGTTTTAACAACGAGAATTAATTTTAAATTAATTTCTGCCACTTATGTGTTTTGAATTTGGAAAAATGGATTCTATATTTGGAATCAGGATGTCTATATTGTGTAAATAGGTTACTTTTATTTTTAGACATTTTGAATAATTACTTCGGTAAATATTTTATTTACCATGGTTGAAGGGTAAATCCGGTAAATAAGGGTAAACAAATAATATTATAATAATAATAAATTACCCTAAAACGTGTCCTAACCTTATTGGTTGATACATTTTAGACCATGGTCATCTTTAGGTTGATTTTGGGACCCCATGGATCCACTTGTAAGTGATAAGGACACTTTATATTAATTAAGTTAAAGTAAATACAAAAATGACATAAGCATATATCTTTTAGAAAAACAATTTTTACATAGGGTTATATATGTAATATTTTTTACTATAAATATTAATTAGAAATATAAAAAGATTTCCTACATAATGGTATTTTATTTTTAATTTTTAGACATTAAATAATTTAATTTATTTATGACACAATGATGATGTAGTAATTACCGTATTATTGAAATATTAAGATAATTGATATTATAAATACACAAATAAATGTAATTTGAGACTTTTTATAAATTAAAATAATTTTATAGGTTACTATGACATATTAGTATTATTTATATAAATTTTGTTCGAAGTAATAATGCTGTTATGAATTTATGAAAAACAAAATACCCAATAGTGTCAAAATTGACATAAAAGAGTTTTTAAAACAAATATTATATTATTAATTTATATTCAATTACTAAAAATCTAATGTTCGGCCAAGAGACTTATATCATGATAGGTGTTTCATTAATGGAACACTAGGGGGTTGCTTGGAGGTATATATTAAGTTTATTAACTATATAATATAAAAATTCAAAGTGACATGGTAAGTGTCAAACTAATTAACTAAGAGTTTAAACTAAAAGATAAGGTTAATATAATGACCCAAACCTATATAAATTATATTGGTTGAGTGGTTTTAGACCCATACCTACCTTAAACTTTAAATAATACACTTTTGAGCCATTAAAAACTGAAAATGAATTTATTATAAAATAACATTTCTAGATTTTCCTAAGGTGCCCCTCCTCCCCCTTATAAAAGGACATCACTTCTAACCAATTCTTCACACTTTGAAAGCCTTTTGGTTCGGCCAAACCCTGCCCAAATAATCTTTCAACTTCTCTCACTTCAACATAGAGGCCTTAGTTTGATCATAAATCCAACCTAAGGAGCCCTTTTGATCAAATCAAAAGGAATAACCCGAAGAAGAGGTAATGTTTTCACCACCCTTTTTCAAGTTCATTTCTTCTTCAACTTATTCTTTATTTGTTATTACCATTATAAAATAATAAATCCATTATCTCCTATATACTTTGATATTATTATAAATATGGTACAACCATATTCATTATTCTATCCATCCTTTGAATGACATGTCACCATACGTGCGTACGTACGACTTACCGTCTCCACGTCGTGGTATATATGTTATTCAATATATTATTATTTGGATGGGTATAATAATGATGTGTAATTCATTTAAATAATAAATTTAACATGATAATTATTCTGTATATATGATATACCATCCAATTATATATTATTTTAATATCAAAAGAATGATATTGTCGCTCATGCGTACGTACGGACTACCGTCTCTACGAATGCGATGAGATTCATTCCCCATCGTATCCATTCAAGACTAATAATCATTTTATGATTAAAAGTAATGTTTAATAACTTTATATAATTCTAGATATGAATAAGGTACAACCTATCCATAATAAACACGACTTATGTAACAGAATATATAAAAGAAAACGAGTAAGTTAACACCCGAAACGACGATAATACTAAAGTATTATTAACAAAGCATTATTAGAAGATCATATATGATTTCATAATTATGTATATGGTTCTTGTATAATTTAATAACAATGTTTTAACTATTATACAGGAGGTTAACAAACCATCAACTAAGGAAAAGTACAAGGTAAGGGTTATTTCACAATCTCTTCATCATCCGAGGTTGTTTATACGCAATTATCTACTGGGACCTCTTTATCATCCACATCCATGTTTCTTAAAAATGTATTTCAAAACATTCTTTCTATTTTACAGAATATGGGTTAAAGTCATTTATACCCTTGTTTGACTTTTTATAAGAGGTTTATAAAGGAATCTTTCCGTCGTTTCCCAAACAAGGTCCTTTTTAACCTTTTCAACAGAATTAAGGTAAGAATGTCTTTTTTTAACTTATACGGCGGGTGCGGCTATTTTCCGCCATTATAAAATCTTAGAATATTCCCTTACAAGATTATAAGGATATTTTCAAATTAAATTTTTTATTTTATAATTATGTGACTTTTAAATGATTTAAAAAAATAGATATTTCTCTCAAATATTTTTGATTTCATCTATGTCAAAATCCTTTGATGGATTTTAAGCTTATTTGAAGTTGATTTATTATGATACAAAACTTCCATATTGTATTGAAGGTTTTGTGATATGTTTGACTATGGATGTGTTATTTTTATACCATTCATGGTTTATGGAGAAAGTATTGACATTTCGTTTGCTATTTTTAATACGAATGTTTATGTTATGTTTAAACCTATTCATATGAGGAATTCATTGGACTTAATATGTGATAGGTGGAGCCCGTTATAGCTCCTCGATGCATCGGTAGGTCTCATGAGACAAACTAGTGTCTTGTAATGAGGCCTTGACAAAATCTTATTTGTAGTCTTGGCACGAATCCTTGGCTACGTGATTATGATAGTCTGGAATTATGCATTCCATCATTATCAAAGTGGTTATTGATATTGCATGTGATTATTTGACTACTAGAATATCCATGTGAATAAGTAAATGGAATTATTTCATTTTATCTTTGCCATATTATGCCAAAGTTCAAGTTTAAAAGGCTTTTGTTTTAGTTATACATTGTCTTAAATGTTTATGCTTATTTATGAAAGTTTCAGCTATATTGTTATCCTTACTGAGCATCTGAGCTCACCCCTTTCAATGTTTTATTTTTCCCAGGATGTGAAGAAGTAATTTATGAATGACCTATAGGGATAGTATAAGGAGATATGAAGACAAGTTTTTGTTGTAGTAGTTTTTACTTTGTGATGTAATGTAAACTTTATGAATGTATCTAGTTATTCCAAGGCTACTAAACTAATCGGTCTTTCAAGACTTGATCTTTTGTGATCATGCCAATATTATGTAATAGTGCACCGAATCTGGGTAACTGGGGTCGGGGCGTTACAACCAACCACCTTTATTGTCACACTCTATCATGAGCAATAGTGCAATTTTGATCTAAATCACTCTAAAATCATCCCAAATTTCTAACTAAAGTCTAATGTTGATACACAAAATCTAACCAAAACCACACATGAATTACCAAATTAGGTATATCCACTCACTAGTTTCTGAATACTGTCTCAACCATCCACTGATTAGTCCCACTACACCCACAACCTGATAAAAGGGTTTCATACCTACTAACAATCTTATGTTCCCCACTATAGAATTATCATTATCATCACCCCACTAAACCAAACACCCAATATCCTCCACCTAGATCTATCTAATACCAAACATAATGACTTGACATGACTACCCTACTCACACACGAGTGCCAACCCACTGTAGGTTTCGGGTGCAATAGAAGCACGTGATGGGTCATGCCCAAATTTACTTTTTTTCATGATCAATAATCAATTTGAGAATTACACAATGATAAAAATCATTATTAATGGAATTGAATCAAAGAAAACAAATAATGGATAAAATTCCAAAACCAAAGAGAGAATCATCACATATTATTTATAATTAATTTAATCAATTTAAATAATTACCTTATTGGAATTCTTTCCTCATTGATGAGTCCAAAAATAGATATACATTGTACCGTCATTTGATTATAGGAATCAAGAGAAGATTCCTTATAGTGGCGATCTACACGTGTTCAAAAAACCTCTGCAACTTTATCATAGTAATCTTCAAGCACTAGCATGATAAATCATATCTCTTGCATCATTCACCTTTGATAACCATGAAAATAGATACCAAAGTTTTCTCCTTGATATCTCTTGAATTGAGGGGGAATGGTAGAGAAATATCACTCTATGTTCTTGGAAGAAAGATTGGAGAAGGGAACTCTCTAGGTTTTGAGAGGATTCTCCAAATATGTTATGCACAACCAAACAAATGAATTGTCTCTATTAGGAAATAATATAATTGAGTTTATATACCGCTAAGCTTAAAATAAAATAATTACAAAAATTACCTTTATTATTTATTTAATCCCTGTATAACCCCATTTCAAATAATAATAATAATAATATCATTTCCCGACATGCGGTTAACTTGCAAATTAAATTAAATATTATTTAATAAAATAATATCAAATTTTTATTATTTATCACCAGACCATTAAACTTAGTCTCCTATTGCTCCACAATATTTATTGGGCCTTGAATAATGATTATTTATTCAATAAATACCATTGTATTAGTCACTAATAAATAAATAAATATTATATACACAAAATAGAAAATAAATATTTATTAAATATTCTGCTCACATAATATTCTCTTGAATAATTGGTGATGGAATATATGTGACCAAGAAAACATCAATAATTATTCAACCACGTGCATTAATTTTTTTATTCAACTTGTTAAATAATAAACAATAATATACTATTTAATTGAGATCCTAGATACACTTAGTTTGTGATCCTCTAGGCCTCTTTCGCAGTGGCATTAGGCGAAGTAGCCTAAAGTCTAAGGTTAGCATCTATAAACACGCCAAGTCACCCATAAAAAAAATAAGTTAATGATATAATGACATAATAACTCATATGGATTCTTACATTATAATATAATCCATTTATCATGATATCTCTAATTAAGCAGGTTTCATGTTGGTGCCATCAACCAATGTGCTTTATGACTTTTCTTTGACTTCCCAGAAATTGAACTTTACTATTGAACATCATGTAATGGATTTATTTAGGCTATATAATTTCCATAAAAGGGACTAAGATATCAACTTACACTAAATAATAGAATAGAAAAATCCTTCTCTCACATTATCCATTAATAAAATATTACTTGTGACACACCCAATGTATACTAACTCACCACAAACATATGTTATTGTTATTTTCATCAATATATAAAAGTATAAAACTAATAATAATCATTAATAATAATATTAAAGTCTAAGGATCAATACACACATTTGCAGATTGGAACATCCAATGACACATATAAATGTGGATTTCCTATTATCGGGTCTTGTTCTCATAATATCGTACACAAGATATTACCAAGGGAGTACACCATGAAAATGTACCTGAAAGTACTATGAATATCCACCCATTATAGTCTATATAATTTTTTCCCACAAATGATATCATCCATCTATTTAAGAGTATCATTGTAGAACTTCTGAGTTATCATCGTAGCGGGGAACTGTTATGACCTTTTAGTGCAACAACTAATCTTGGGACATTATCACATACTATGTTACATATAAGAAAAACCATGATATAATAAGAAGTTTATTAATATTAAATATATAAATATAAGTTATTATAAAGTACACAAAAGTTGGTTCTAGGTAACCAACTCCAAAACCCACAAAATCAACCACTAAATACCAAGATGATGATCAATCACACCCACCAATCCTAAAACACCAAAGTGTCAATGAATAATTCATCTCTAGATTATGTTTATACCCACTATAAGACTTCATTACTGATGACTGATTTTACATAATGGTTCTCACCAACATATTAATCCATTTTGATAGGTGATTCCAACTTCCAATGGTCCAAACCACAAAGCTGACAAAATCCACATAAAACTACTTGATCCCAATGCTAAATAAATTTGATGAGCCCACCATAAGAGAATCTATTGAAATAAAAATGAAATTCCCACCAAATAAACAATCCCACACTCAGTTATCTCCTTTTAAACCAAAAAAATCTAATAATCAATTCTACACAGGTACATATTTCTCTCTATGCATCACACCAACCCAAATCACATCCACTAACCTCAATTGGTACTTTCAAAAAAAACATGGCACATTAGCTAAGAACATAAGTTAAGAATCCATGTCAATACCAACCTGAAATGGATTGAAGTCCTTATATTACTTATTTATTTTTGGATAATCTTACTTTTAATTAGGATGAGAGGGAACCCTTACATGACTTGAAATCCTAGTGGAATAAGGCCCATACATAGCCCATAGTATTAGTGTCATAGAGGCGAAGTACATGACCCATATGCCTAATTACCAAAACCCCACACTAAAATAACCCTTTCCCTTGTCTCTTGTATATGTTTCTAGATCTTATTGTCGAAAATTTACATTCATGCTTATCCATCAATGCCTCCCCTCATAGGGTCTTAAACATGCATGTACTAGACACTCCATGAATGAAAATACATGTGTAACTGATCATCAGGTCCCATATTTATATATTTTGCTCTCTAATGGTCAGGTACTACTCTAGTATGAATTCCTTGTCCCAATCCATTACCTGAAGGCCTTATGGCCCAAAGGAATTGGATGAACCAAAGGACCTATAGCCCATAGGTAAAAATCAATGGCCCTAAATCCCAAATTAGGTGAATAGTTATGTTGCTACAATACAAATACAATACCTCTATAATACTACTATAGTAAATTTGGAAATATCCCCCTATACAAATTTGGTCTTGGGTTTTGTATATGATTATGTGGCATGTTAACCACTTAGCTACCACCCAAACTTCCACTCCGATGAAAACACAAAAATATAATAAAACATGATTTACATAGGTACCCATTCCTTTATCAAAACCTGCTCAAAATATTTTACTACACTAAAACTTACCCAAGTTTAAAAAAACCCTTTTTAATCCAAGGGTTTTTACAAAAACCAAAATCAATAAAATCCCTGGCCTAGTCGCCACTTACACAAAAACCAAACCTTCTTTCAAAAGTAATTTGAAATCCAATTTCAAAAACCATTTTCCTTATATTTCCTAAAAACCTGAAAATCCCAACCCATTTCAAAATCACCAGCTCTACGATCCATTTCAAGTAAGGACAACTTATAAAACCTTTTCACACACACCTTATTCCACCACATGAGTTTTATTTTCAAAACTTCATTTTCCCTAAAAACCCCAAAAACCTAAAAGCCATTTCCCTATGGTGGCTGCATAATCACAATCACAATCAATCAAACAAACCCCCTAAATCCATATTAATATAATCACAAATTATAATGTAATAAAGAAAAGATCAATTATATTATAATTTTCTTTAATTAATAATGGATTATGATAAGGTAAAATGTAAAACAACACCACCTATAGGTGAATGTATCATGCCATGATCATGACACTATCATGATGCATGAATTACTCAATGGATCCCAAAAAATAGCTATGAATAATTCTGAGTCTCTTCTTCCCACATTGGTATTATAGATCTAACCAACACCTGACTCATCATAGAGTTCCTCTTACCAATATTATACTTCCTCTATAAACTTGGGTTTAAATCAATTTCATGCTGGTCAGGTATGTTCTTGGTCTATCTACCAAGTTCTGACAACCCAAATCCACCTGTAAACAACATTGTCTCATCCAAAAATATAATCTATTCCATTTGTAATTACCTAGAACAGATATCCCTAAATACATCCAAGATTGGGTCTCTACTTGACCTCAAGTGCACCTCCTCATATACTACCATTGAATAACAGAAAGAGACCAACATAGTTTTGGGAAGAAACACCCCGATACTTGCTTAAAAGTAATGGGAGTCTGTTACAAGTGTGGTGAAAAATGTCACCACGTACGTGATTGCAAGGGGAAGAAAGAAGCTACCGATGTTCAATGCTACAATTTCAGGGAGATGGTACATTATGCAAATGATTGTCCTAAGTGTCAGGGAAACTTACCTCAAAAAATGCCAAGGGATAAAGTCCAAGCTTATGAGATCACTACTGCTGAGGTTGAAGCTCTGAAAGACGTGGTGGCAGGTAATTTAATGGTTTCCTCAAGTTTAGAAAATGCTTTATTTGATTCTGGATCATCGCATTATTTCATATCTTCCTAGTTTTCTAAGAAAATTAGATATTTCCAATTTGATTTAACAAGGGTGTTGTCAGTTAAAACTCCTAAGGGAAGTATCATCACAACATAGTTTTGTGAATTAGTTCCCATTAGAGTATATAAATGTTCTTTATCTGTTGATCTCATCGTCATACCCATGATTGAATTTGATATAATCCTTGGTATGGATTGGATTTCTGACCATGATGCAAAAATTTATTGTAAGAGGAAGGAGGTTACTATTTTTGATGACAATGATAAGGAACACCTTATCTTTAGAGAATAATCGTCACCACCTAATTCTTATCTAGATCCACCCCCAGTAGCTCAACTAAATTCAATTATTGGGGAGGAAGATAATGAAATAACTGTGGGTGAGGAAAGAAATGTTCAAATAGAGGGTGTAACTATTGTGAAAGAATATGTTGATGTGTTTCTAGAAGATTTACTTGGACATCCTCCAGAACGATAAATTGAGTTTTCCATTGATTTAATTCCTGGATCAAGTCCCATATCAAAGACCCCTTATAAAATGGCAACTGTGGAATTAGTGGAACTAAAGAAACAGCTAGAGGAATTGAGAAATAAGGGATTTATTATCCCTAGTGTTTCTCCATGGGGAGCCCCTGTCCTTTTTGTTAAGAAGAAAGATGGATCTATGAGGTTATATATCGACTACAGGGAGATCAATGCTATAACAATAAAGAACAAGTATCCCCTACCTCCCATTGATGATTTATTTGACCAACTCCATAGAGCTCAATATTTTTCAAAGATTGACCTTCAATATGGATATCATCATTTGTGTGTGAAGAAGGAAGAAATTCAGAAAACAGCATTTCGAACCAGGTACAGGCATTACGAGTTTACAGTAATGCCTTTTGGGCGGACTAATGCACCCTCTGTTTTCATGGATCTAATGAACATATTTTTCAAGGAATATCTTGATGACTTTGTAGTGGTATTTATTGATGATATCTTGGTATACTCCAAAAGCTATGAGGATCATGAAAATCACTTGCGCATTATTCTAAAGACTCTGGGAAGACATGAATTATATGGGAAGTTTAGCAAGTGTGAATTCTGGGTTCATGAGATTTCTTTTCTTGGCCATATTGTCTCTAAGGATGGAATCTCCATTGATCCTTCTAAGAAAAGAGAAATCCAAGAATGGCCAGCACCAATGGGTATAACTGAGGTACGCAGTTTTATTGGTTTAGCAGGTTATTATCGACGTTTCGTCCAGAATTTTGCCCGATTAGCTAACCCATTAATGAATCTCACACATAAAGAGGTTAAATTTGTTTGGAAAAAAGAGTGTGAATAATGTTTCAAAGAAATGAAGATAATATTAGTTAATGATCCTATCTTGAGTCTACCATCGGGGAATGATGGGTTTGTTATTTATAGTGATGCTTCAAAGAAAGGACTTGGTTGTGTCCTTATGCAGAATGATAGGGTTATTTTCTATGCATCACGACAGCTAAAAATTCATGAGCAAAACTATCCTACTCATGATCTTGAGTTAGCAGTTGTAATATTTTCTTTGAAGATATGGAGACACTATCTCTATGGTGAAAAATGTGAGATTTATACTGATCACAAGAGTTTGAAGTATATTTTCTCACAGAAAGAACTCAACAAGAGGCAAAGGAGATGGCTTGAACTACTCAAGGATTATGATTGCACAATAAACTACCATTCAGGGAAGGCAAGTAAGGTGGAATATGCTTTTAGTAGAAAGGATCATAGAGTTTTGAACAAGATGAGAGTTGAAAGGGGTCATATTTTCATGGATCTAGTAAAGATGGACATGGGAATAACCATGGAAGGTGAAACATAAATACTTTTTCAAATGGTTTCCAAACCATATTTACTAGAAAGGATTAAGAGTTCTAATATCGATGATGAAGAGTTTCAAAAGAAGATTAAAGCTGTGAATGATGGGAGATTGAGTGACTTTGTGTATGAAGATGGAATTTTGAAATTTGGGAAGAGACTTTGTGTTCCCAATATACCTGATCTAAAAAGGGAATTTTTGGATGATGATCATAGTTCTAATTTCTCTATACACCATATTAGCAGTAAGATGTATAGAGATTTGAAGGAAAATTTTTGGTGGGATAACATGAAGAGGGAGATTACTGATTTTGTGTCAAGATGTATGGTTTGTCAACAAGTGAAAGCTGGAAGGCAACAACCTGGTGGAGTCTTGCAACCTCTTCTCATACCTGAGTGGAAATGGGATAATATCACAATGGAATTTGTAATGGGACTACCAAAGACTCATAGAAGGAACGATGCAATATGGGTCATTTCTTATAGTCTTACCAAGTCGGCACATTTTCTTGCTATAAGAGAATATCTACCACTTGAACGTCTAGCAAGGATATATATTAATGAAGTTGTGAGACTTCATGGAGTACCCCTATCAATTGTTTTTGATCGTGATCCACTTTTTACATCAAGATTCTGGAAGAGTCTTCAGAAGGCCTTGGATGCTGAACTTTGTTTGAGCACTGCCTACCACCCCCAAACTGATGGACAATCAGAACGGACTATTCAAACCTTAGAAGACATGTTGAGATCATGCTCACTTGACTTTCAGAGTATGTGGGATAAATATTTACCTTTGGTAGAATTTTCTTATAACAATAGCTTTCATTCAAGTATTCAAATGGCACTATATGAAGCGTTATATGGAAAGATATGTCACACACCAACCCGTTGGGATGGCGTTGGTGAAAGAAAACTCATAGGCCCAAAACTGGTGGAGGAAATGATGGAAAAGGTGAAGGTAATCTAACACCACATCAAAGCAGCTCAAAGTAAGCAGAAGAGCTATGCCGATAACTGAAAAAAGGATTTGGAATTTCAGGTAGGAGATCATGTTTTCTTGAAGGTATCTCCATGGAAGGGAGTTATATGTTTCGGTAAGAAAGGTAAATTGAGTCCCAGGTACATCAGACCTTTCGAAATTCTAAAATGAATTGGGGTTGTAGCTTACCGGTTGGCAATGCTTCCAAGTCTCTCCAAAGTTAACGATGTGTTCTATGTATCACTATTGAGAAAATACATGCCTGACCCAACGCATGTACTCACTTATGAAGAAGTAGAACTGGAACCCGATCTATCTTATTGCGAAGAGCCCGTCAGGAGTCTTGATACCAGAGAACAAGTGCTGAGAAACTGGACGACTCATCTAGTAAAAGTTCTATGGATAAACCATAAGATGGAAGAGGCAACGTGGGAACCTAAGGAACTTATGATGAAGAACTACCCGAGTCTTTTTACGCAGTAATATTCTTGAAATTTTGAGGATGAAATTATTTTAAGTACGGGAGAATGTAACACCCCAAACTTCCACATTACGCTTCTCTTTGAATAATACAGTAGTGTGTGTTGTACACAACTTTGAGGTTCTAACACACACCACAACCAATCAAAGTAGCCGTTATGAATAGTAATACCCATTTTTTGAAATTTTATAAATTTTATTATTCAAATTGGACATCATTTTTGGATTTGGAATATCAAAATTAGCTTAGGGTGAATTTTTGGTATTTTTCTTAGAACTTCCAATTTTGGATGAATAGTGAAAAATATTAAACTTTAATTAAAAACAACTTTTTTAATCCAAATAATTTATAATGATAAATTATACTATTGAGTGGTTTGAAAGTATAGTTAGAATATATTTTTACCATTTAATCCAATTTTGGTCATTGGATTTAATTTCACATTTAAACTAGACATAAACAAGTGTCAATCTTTTAATAGTTATTATTTCTTAAAAAACACGCTTTTTGTTTTGACAACGGGAATTAATTTTAAATTAATTTCTGCCACTTCTGTGTTTTGAATTTAGAAAAATGGATTCCATATTTAGAATCAGGAGGTCCAAATTTTTTAAATAGGTAACTTATATTTTTAGACATTTTGAATAATTACTTTGGTAAATATTTTATTTACCATGGTTAAAGGGTAAATCCGGTAAATAAGGGTAGAAATAATATTATAATAATATTAAATTACCCTAACATGTGTCTTAAACCTATTTACTGATACATGTCTGACCATGTTCATCTTTGGGTCTATTTTGGGACCCCATGGAGCCACTTGTAAGTGATAATGACACTTTATATTAATTATGTTAAAGTAAATACAAAAATGACATAAGCATATATCTTTTAGAAAAAAATATTTACATAGGGTTATATAAGTTATATTTTCGACTATAAATATTAATTATAAAGCTAAAAAAGTTCCTACATCATGGTATTTTTTTTATAATTTTTAGAGATCTAATAAACTAAATTATTTATGACACAATAATGATGTAGTGGTTACCTCATTAATAAATGATTTAAATAAATAAGATCATAAAGACTAAAATAATATCCAAAACATGTAAAATTCGTATTGGATGATTTCATTCCAATCATGAGTCATCTTATCTTCAACTTTAATGAGTTTTGGACCTTTAGAAACCGAATATCATTATATAATAAAATAATATTTTCAATCTTTCCTAAAGAGCCCCTTTCCCCCTTATAAAAATCCATCACCTCTAACCAATTCCACACACCTCTCAAGCCCATTGTCTTGTCCAACCTCTGCCCAATTAATCTCCCTACATCACTCTCCTCCTCCTAGAATCCTTACCTTAGGCATAAGGCACTTCAATAGGTCCTTTTGGTTCAAACCAAAGGAAGTTACCCGATTTAAAGGTAACATCTTCTCTTAAGTTCTTTTCTTTTATTTTGCTTCTCCAACCCCCTAAAATCTATTTTTTCATTTCTTTTATAACAAAAACAGTATCCTAAATATAATAAGTTTTTTTTATGTTATGTATTCGAACTACACTTACACACACCTCCATCTAATGGGTATAGAACATAATTTTTTTGTGGACGGCAAACTATTGCCTCACGAAACGATGATTGTTAAATCTTCTAATACCACCTCTTATGGTGGCCATTATGATGGAACTGTAATTAAATGTGATATTTATGATATTTATTTTATATATAAGCTTCTGTAATTCCATTTTATAGCATACCATTATTCGTTTCATGTTGTATATATATACGATAATTTCATTTGAGGAAGTGCGGACTACCGCCCCCTCAAAGTGATATGACTCGTTCATACCATACATGGAATGTATAAAGGATAGTTTTAATGAACTTAACTAACATATATAAGATATTATATTATACTGGAATAATAATATACCTATTTATAATTTTTTTATTCCTTTTAAAATCAAAAATGAAATGGAAGTTGTGTTCATGCGTACGTACGGATTACCGTCTCCACGAACGCGATGAGATTCATTCCCCATCGTATTTATTTAAGAATAATTTTCATTAGATGATTAAAAATAATTTTTAAAGATTTGATATCATTCTGGATATGAATAAGATACATTCCATCCATAACATATACGGCTTACGTAACAAATCATATAAAGAAAAACGAATCAGTTAACACCCGAAACGACGATAATACTAAGATATTATTAACAAAGTGATGATAAAAGATCATATATTATATCATATTAATGTATATGATTATTGTATAATTTAATAACAATTATTTCACTATTATTAAGGAGGTTAACCTACCCTAGACCAAGTAAAATTACAAGGTAAGGGGTTTCTTATCTCACTTTTAATTCCGTGAGATTTCCATTGTTCACCACTTATTTATTTCATGTGGTGTGTATAATTCCCATGATTGTATTCATTGTGTAATATACTTTAATTTATGGATATTTACATCATCATTGTATGATCCTTCTTTCATGGTTGTATGTTTTTTATGTTACCAAATCGATAAGGGAATTTGAAATTTCAATTTCCACTCATTCGGCTTTACGCATACTTCAGTGATTATTTTAATCCAAGATTATGTGTGGAATCACTATTCATTTGTTTATGTCATAATTTCCACTCACATTTCTGTGGATTTACTTTTGATACACATAATCACTCCATTTATAGATTCTCAAGTCATCTATATGAACTTGATAAGAGTAATTTTAACTCAATCTCCATTTATTGAGTTAAACATCCAATTCATTGGTGTTGTTTTTACAATAATATGTGTGAATGTCCTATGATTGATTTACACTGAATATCCAATCATATTGAGTGTATTTATATTTGTCACGCATAATTATGTCATTGATTTATCCTTAACCTAAGGATACGGTCTTTATAAGAGATTCCATCTCAATTTACATTCCATTGAGACTTCTTTGTTGTTATACACCAATTCACTTTTATATGGTGTATATAATGTACTTTGACATAGTATATCATGAATCCATTTATTCTTAGGATATTATAAAGTTTTAATTACCTCAATTATTTTTATTCAAGTGTCTCTCTTTTGGTTAGGAACTCTAACTAAAATATCATTTTAAATGTTTTAAAGATTTATTATTCTAAATCTTTCTCATTAATATCAATGTTTTAAAAATGTGTTTAAGGATTTATTTATATAGACATTAATTTTTTAAAATTAAAATTCCTTTTAAAAGTTTCAAAGTGGTATGGGACACTTTGATTCAAAAATCTATTTTTAAATGGCTTCTTAACTAATAGTGTGACTTTTAAATGTTATCAAGAAAAGGGGGGATATTTCTCTCAAATAGTTTTGATGATTATTTTCATATATGTCAATATCCTTCATTATTCTCGATTGAGGTTAATCTGTTGCAATACAATATTCCATATTGTATTGAATGATTTATGTTTTATTGTGGATGTGCTATTTTTATACCATTCATAGTTTGTGGATAAAGTATTGACATTTCGTATGCTAGTTTTAATATGAATTTTTATGTTATGTTTCAAACTTTTCATATGAGGAATTCATTGGACTTAGTAAGTGATGGGTGGAGCCCGCTATAGCACCTTGATGCATCAGTAGGTCTCATGGGAAAAACTAGTGTCTTGGCATAAGGCCTTGAAAAAATCTTATTTGTAGTCTTGGCACAAGGCCTTGACTATGTGGTTATGATAGTCTGGAATTATGAATTCCATCATTATGAAAGTGGTTATTGATATTTCATGTGATTATTTGACTAGTAGAATATCCATGTGAATAAGTAAATGGCATTATTTCATTTTCTTTTTTCCATGTTATGCTAAAGTTCAAGTTTAAAAGGCTTTTGTTTTAGTTATACATTGCCTTAAATGTTTATGATTACTTATGAAAGTTTTCGCTATATTGTTATCCTTATTGAACATCTGAGCTCACCCCTTTCTATGTTTTATTTTTCCAAGGGTGTGAAGAATTATTTTATGACTGACCTGCAGGGATAGTCTGAGGGGATATGAGTGTGGACTATGGAGACTATGTTGTTCTAGTTTTCCATTTTATCATGTAATGTAAGACTTATGAATTTATATATTGTTTCCACGGCTACTAAAATAATCGGCCTTTCGAGACTTGATCATTTCTTATCATGCCAATGTTATGTAATAATACACCGACTTTGGGTAACTGGGGTCGGGGCGTTACACCACCTTCCACTTTGCCTATAAAATGGAACATTAGGATCCTCATTTGGAAGTTTGAACCAGAATCAAATCTCTTAAATTTTGGAGTCCCAAGGTATACCTCTCCTCATCCAATATTTTCTAGAGTCCTATATCCTCATAGGGTGATCAAGAATGAAGAAGGAGTTCCACCCGAGCTTCCTCCTCCTCCCAATGTTGAGCTAAGTGGTGGGTGATCATTGTGAGGGAGATACACACTTGAAGAGGGAGTTATAAAACATAATTATTTATTTTTTTGGTGTATATTGTGGTTTTAAATTGTTCTTCTATATGTATCTTAACTTTTTTTGTTGTGTTTAATTGAAACACTTTTTATTTCATGACTAATCTGTGTGCAATTTTAAGTGTGTGACTTGTGTTGTTCCGATTGGACAATATAAGACTCCTCTTTTTTCCCAAAAATTTGATATTTTAGTGTTCCTTAACAAACCTTAATTCATTATTAGGGTCTATAACTTGACTATATAATTATTATGTCAAGTTTTAGTCTTACTTGCATCGTTTTAGGGGTTGTGGGTACCCTATGATGATGATACTCTAAAACTATCAACGCTCCTTGAGAGACAACATAGGGTTTTCCCTATACAATAAATAAACCTTAAAATCATAATCAATTTTATGTTTCATGACAACTCGTTCAAATTTTGTCACTATTTATGGGGAGAGATTTCGTTTTTAGTACATGTTTTTTATAAGATTTTTGTAAATTTTGTGAGTATTTATTTTTTTTATCTTCTACCTTTGCATATATTTTTGTGTTCTGATTTATTTATTGTATAGGTTTTTTTTCATTACACTTTCTAATCTGGGAGACTTATAACCTTTCAAACCCAAACTGGAGAGGATCCTACATCAACGACACTGAGACGCACAAGAGAACCCTTTGAAGGAGGACACACAAAACACTAACACTCTTCTTTATCCTTCTTCTTCTTCTTATGGAACCCACATAAAAATTGAAATAAACTTGCAAAAACTAGATTAAAACAATCATACACTAAAATAACTAACCTATCCTTATGTTGATATCCAACCCACTTACATTTAAATACAAGGAGAGGCACCTAATTTTGAACTAATATCCGGTCTAATTCACTTATTTCCATGATTTCATAGACTTGATGGAGAAGTTCCACACAAGAATTTAAATGAATTTCATACTATGTGTTAAACATTAAAACATTATAATGTGGATGAAGAATAATTAAATCCCAGATATTTCCCATTTTCATTATAACACATTGTGAAATATTGGTTGTATTATGTTAATTCACCAATTAGAGGTTTGGCGGATAAGAAACGCCTTTTTCTTGAAAAATATTTCCTAGACTCTTGAACTGCAAAAATAAGGAAAGAAATATGTGGGATAATACAATCAAAAGTTGAAACACTTTATGAATATTGAGAGAGATTTAAGAGGTTATGTTCAAGCTATCTATACCACCAAATAAGTGATCAACTTTTAATTTATTATTTTTATGAAGGTTTAATTCCTATTGTTCAAAATATGATTGATGTTGTTGTAGGTGGTACACTAGTTGATAAAACCTCAATTTCTACAAATACCCTGATTGAGAACATGGAACAAAACACTCAACAATTCATTTCAAGGTCTGGTTTACCCATTTGAGGTGTCCATGAGGTGCAAAGCACTGAATTCGAGAAGAAGGTGGACACAAATTTTAAAGAGGTAAGTACCATTCTTCGAAAAATTTCTATTTTCCAAGGGAAATCCAAATATACTCCTCCCATCCATTACGGTATATGTTCTTCTGATACCCACTACTCTAACCGACACCCTTGACTGAGAGAAACTTATGCAAGTTATGAGGTAATATTTCCAAGACACCCGTATAACCAATAATTTAAGAAATAACGATACTATCCATACAACCCTAGGTGGAAACACAACCAAGACTATAGGAAAGGGGGTATTCAAACCAGCCTCAACAACCATGGAACCAACTGAGGTAGAGTATTCATCCACCACCACCCAGAAATACCCACCCATCACAAAGGCCTTTCCAACTACCCCCTCCAAAACCTAATCCTATCTTAGAAGATATGATGAAACAAATGGATTCCAACAATATCCAATTCCAAAAAACCACCCAACCATCTATACAAGACCTAAAACCCCAATTATGCCAACTCTCTAACTCTGTGGGAGAAACTCAATGTCATGTGTCGGGTAAACTACCATCTCAATAAGTTGTTAACCATAGGGATAAGGGAAATGTTAGTTCCATCACCCTTAGAAGTGGGAAAAAACTAAAAAACCAAATGAATCCTCCATTAGAGTCATCGCCTCCTAATGAAAACACCATCCCCACTGTTGAAATTAGTCCAAATGTTGAAAAACCATGTCCTGAGAGAATACTTTACAAAGGAAAGAGTGTGTCTATTGATGATTCACCTAGCCCAACCATTCCTCTTCCATTTCCCCAAAGTTCCACCCAACCAAGAAAACAAAAGAAAACTAAACTTGATAAGGAAATATTGAAAACTTTCAAAAAAGTGGAGGTTAACATTACTTTGATTGATGTCATGAAAAAAATCCAAGATATACCAAGTTTCTGAAGGAGATGTATACACACTGAAGGAGGCTTCAAGGTTATGAGAAGGTGAGCTTGGGGAGGAATGTCTCAGCATTGATAGAGCCATCATTTCCCACAAAATTCAATGATCCAGGAATATCCTCAATTCCATGAACCATAGGGGAGTATTCCTTTTCCAATAATATGATTGATTTAGGTGCCTCTATTAATGTGATGCCTCACTCAATTTACTTTTCATTGCAGGTTGGATAATTGAATCCCACGGGAATTATTGTTCAACTTGGAAACTAGAGTACTGCACACCCCTGTGGTGTATTAGAGGATGTTCTTGTGACGGTGCAAAATTTAATTTTTCCTTTTGATATTTATATGCTTAAAATGGAAGATGATAGGATGAATGAACATGCCCTGATTATATTAGGGAGAACCTTCCTGAAAACTAACAAAACCATAATTAATGTCCACAATGGTACATTATCTATGGAGTTTTCTGGTGAAATTTTCCACTTCGACATCCTTGATTTCATGAAGCACCTCTCAGAAGAACATTCCTCTCTCTTTGTTAACTCTATAGATGTACTCCCTTCCCTTAAAAAAATATTATTTTCATTCCCCTGATCCCCTTTCTGATTTTTCATCATTGATTGAAATTTTAGGTAATGAATCATGCATTGAATGTTGTACCAGTCTAGAAAAGTTTCGTGCATGTTTATTAATTAATGATTTCTTGAACACTAAGGATCGCATGACCATCAATGATACTACTAAGATTTTAAAATATCATTCCTCATCTGATGATGATACCATTGAGTAGTTATATGAGATTAGTGACCACTTACTTTCACACACACTCCCATAAATCCAAAATCCCTTTGAACTGGAACTAAAACAACTGCATCAATATTTAAAATATTATTATATTAAGAATGGAAACAAGCTATCTATCCTCATTGCTAGTTCACTCTCTCCAGAGCATGAATTAAGATTGATTGAACTTTTGAGGGAGTATAAACAAGATTTGGGATGGACACTTACTGACATTCTTGGCATTAGCCCATCAATTTACACACATCATATATTATTAAATGATGAGGCTAAACCATTGAGGCAGTCACAACATCGACTGAACCCAATCCTCCTAGATGTTTTTAAAAATGATGTAACAAAATTATTGGTTGTTGGAATCATTTACCCCATCTCTGATAGCCAATGGGTCAGTCCAGTACAAGTGGTTCCTAAAAAAATAGGTCTTACAGCAATAAAAAAAACAAAATAATTAATTGGTTCCAACTCATGTGCAGAATAGTAGGCATGTCTGTATAGACTATCGCCGACTAAACCAACCCACTAGGACGGACCATTTCCCATAGCCATTCATTGACTAGATGCTATAGATTCTAGTAGGGAAGTTCCATAACTATTTTTTTATGGGTTTTATGGATACTTTCATATCCATATTTCCCTCAAGAATTGGGAAAAGACAAAATTTACTTTCCCCTTTGGTACATTTATATATAGGAGGATGCCATTTGGTCTGTTCAATACTCTGGGTACTTTCTAGGGATGCATGGTTAGTATTTTTTGGATTACCTAGAGAATTTCATGGAAGTATTCATGGATGATTTCACTATTTATGGATCCTATTTTAATGAATGTTTGAGTAGTCGTTCTTCAGTCCTACATCACTGTATTGAAAAAAATATCGTATTAAATTATGATAAATTCCATTTCATGGTGCGACAAGGTATAGTATTGGGACATGTCATTTCTGGGAATGGTATCTAAGTTGATAAATCAAAATTGGATGTCATTTATTCCTTACCATTCCCCAAAAATGTATGGGATGTGTGGTCTTTCCAAGGTCATGTTGAATTTTACCATTGTTTCATTCATGATTTTAGTAAAATTGCTCTCCCCCTCTTCTGATTGATCCAAAAATAAAAGGAATTCATTTTTTATAAAGAATGTTAGGAAGATTTTAATAAGTTAAAATAGAGTCTCACGTCACCCCCGGTAATCCAACCACCTCGGTGGGATTTACCATTTGAGATCATGTTTGACCCCTCTAACTATGCAGTTGGGGAAATCTTATCACGAAGATTCAATCGAGCTCTACATGTCATTTCATATGCCTCACATACACTAGACCATGCCCAATCAAACTACACCACAATAGAAAAAATAATTTCTTTCCATTGTGTTTTCCTTGGATAAATTTAGGTCATATCTTTTAGGGTCCAAATTCATTATGTTCTCAGACCATGAAAACCTCTAGTATCTCCTTAAGAAAATAGAATCCAAACCACATCTCATTCACTGGATTCTCCTTCTTCAATAATTCATTTTATAAATTAGAGATAAAAATGAGTATAGAATGTGGTGGATGACCATATCAGTAGGATCCACCCATCCTCAGACATTGACTCATCCCCCTATATTCCCATAAATGACATATTTCCAGATGAGAAGTTGTACTGAGGGAAAGATGTTATTCCTTGTTATGCTAAAATTATAAATTATTTTGTAGCATCTTGCATTCCTACTGATTTCAATAAAAACCAGGTTGACCATCTAAAACATGAGTCTTGTTGATGACCCCTACCTTTGGCATACATGTAGTGATCAAGTCCTTGGGCATTGTGTTCCTGAAATCAAGTTTCAATCTGTCCTTAGGTTCTTTCACACTCTTGTTTGTGGGGGCCACTTTGGTCCCCCAACAGACTACTTGCAAGGTCCTTGATTCTAGTCTCTTTTGTCCAACACTTTTTCAGGATGCCCATGATTTCTGTAAATCTTGTTCTCACTATAAAATAATGGGGAATGTGTCTAAAAGAAATGAAATCCCACCACAAATCTTTCTCTTCCATGACATTTTTTATGTTTGGGGCATTGAATTTATAGGACCATTCCCCCAATTCATTTGGGAACCTTTACATTCTTATGATAGTGGATTATGTTTCAAAATGGGTAGAGGAACAATCTACAAGGACTGATGATTCTAATGTAGCTGTGGAATTTTTAGGAACCCAAATATTCAGTAGGTTTGGATTACCTAGGTTTATCATTAATGATTGTGTTTCTCAATTATACAACCAAAAAATGAAATCTCTTTTGCGTCGGTATGGGGTCGGTCATAGAGTGTCTACTGCATATCACCCACAAACCAATGGTCAAGTTGAGGTTTCAAATAGGGTGGTAAAACAGATTCTTGAAAAAATAGTTCAACCTAATATAAAATATTAGGGTCTTAAACTTGATGATTAATTATAGTCTTGTCGTACTACCTTTAAAATTCTCATTGGAATTTCACCCTATCATCTTGTGATGGGAAAGAGTTGTCACCTCCTTATTGAGATTGAGCACTGGGCTTACTGGGGCATCAAGAAATGAAATTATAATCTTTCTGGTGTAGGTTCTCAAAGTAAGTTTCTGATTCATGAGACAGAGTAAATGATAAGAGATTCATATGATAACTCCCAAATTTATAAGGAGAGAACCAAGGGTGCCCATGACCGTCTCATCCTTCAACGTTAGTTCCACATTGGGTATAAGGTCCTCCTTTATGATTCAATGGTGAACTTGAAACTTGGTAAGCTTTTTTTCAGCTGGTTTGGACCATACACTGTTACTAATGTATCTTCATTTGGTGTTGTTCAGGTTCAAAATGAAGAAACCAAGAAAACCTTCATTTTCAATTGGCAGCGACTAAAGCACTTCCATGAAGCCCTTCTGGACTCCCTGATGGAGGAATTCCAAGTTCAAGAATCATCATACCAATAGCACTCACTAGGTTTTATCCTTCCTTCCAACATGATCTTTTATTACAGTGAGGATACAGCACACTCTAAGTGGGGGAAGATTATATTCTTGGGTTAGTTAGGAATTTTCATCATCTTTATTCCTTTTCTCTTTTTGGCTTGCTGGATTGTATTTCCACTTACCCTCCCTTTCCTCCCCCCTCCCCTCACTTTTCTGCCAGAATGTTATTTTTTTATGGCCACTTTATCATGGAAAATGATGTCTCCTTAATCATGGAAGTTATTGAAAATTTATAATTAATTTCTCTATTTCATGTTGTTCTAACATTAAAAAAACAAATTTTTTGATGAAATGTGCATTTCTGTAAGGATTCAATATTGTGGTGTGCCTTTCTTTTGAAATTTGGTTCTTTGTCAGTGATATGAATGGTTGTATCATTTTGGAACCTTTGAGAAGAATGGTATCCTTTATATGAATAGTTTAAGGGAAAATTGCTTCACTTAATCTATCTACAAATATTTTCACCCAACCATTAAGTGTGAAAATTTATGAATTAATGGAAGGTAAATATAAGTTAGGTTAATTTTTCTCTACCTTTAAAAATGATTTATCTATATGTTCATTCCTTATCTGATCTATTTCATTAATGTACCAGATTGACCTATGTGTGTGTACCTATTATCCGAATATTACACGCCCTCAAAAAAATAAAAAAATGGGTTGTGTCTTGCCTAAGTCAAAAACAACCCTTCCTAAACTTTTGATCTTGTTATAACTATTACAATTAGTGTTGTGAGGATATCAAACATGGGTTGAGAGAAGAGTGTGAGATTTATTCCAAGTGAAACTTTTGAAAAAAATAAATGAGGGGAGTGATGAAATATACAACATATGATGATATCTAGGTTAGGAGGTTATGGTTTTACTTTTAGGAATGCTTAAGTGAGCGGGTCTTGAAATTTTATTTTAAAGGATGTAGGGTAGGTTTGGTGGAAAAGATCATGTAAGTAGACAATTTATAAAATAACTTATATTTACTTGATATAAAGTGGAAATAATAGAAAGAAATTGTTGTCAAACACACACATGGATAATTAGTGACATTATTAACTTTTGAATTATTTTTTTCAATAGGTATCATGAATCTCTTGGAATTTCATTCTGATACAATTTTTGAAACGTATTTTCCCATGATCATTAAGAATAAATCCTCAGTGTGATTTTTTCTTTGATCACATTTATATTAGGAATTAACTTTTAATTTAATGTTAAATGTTTATTAAGTTATAAATATCGACATGAATAATTTTTTGAAATATTACTTTTCCTTGGAGTGAAAATGTTTAGGTGTGGGGGTGTGATCACACAGCAATTCACTATTTCATTTTCACCCTTACATCACTGTGCTAAACTGGTTTTGCATTGGAAATTATAAAAATAATAAAAAATTTAACTTCATGTTTGATACAATTATTTTGTGTTTATAAATATTAAAAAGTTCAATGTTACTTTTTTTATAATTTCATTGCAGGTGGAGGGGATTTGGAGGGCCCATGATGAAGTTCAAGAATAATGGGCCAAAGTGTGTAGGATCCAAGCACACCAGTGGACTCAACTGCACACTACTACTAAACTATGCATCCAAATGGGATGAGATTTGGTGGGATAGTCCAAATTTAACTGAGATAAATTTCATATGAAGGAATAGAAGCCCAATTAATCCACTAAAAGGCCCATCCAAACTGATATGTCCAGCACACTGAATCTGCATGAAGTCAAAACTAGTGTGTTGTGATATGTCCATATCTCAAGCTTTAGGTGTCAAAATGAATCCATATTTTTGGTGGAAATATTATGTAGGTGGTTAAATGATTTTTTTAGTTTTCTATAAAGCTATATAAGGCTTTATACCCACCTAAAACCATGGTCCAAGTGGTGTTAATAAATTTGTGTGCCCAAAACCACCTTCCACTTTGCTTATAAAATGGAAACTTGAGCTCCTAATTTGGAAGTTCCAACCAGAATCAAAACTCTACCATTTAGAGTCCCAAGGCACCCTCTCCTCATACATGAAGTTCTGGTGTTCTTTATCCTCATAAGGGGTTCAATAATGAAGAAGGGGTTCCACACGAGCTTCCTCCTCCTCCCGATGTCGAGCTAAGCGGCGGGTGATCGTTGTGAGGGAGATACACACTTGAAGAGGGAGTTCCGGCACATAATTATCTACTTTTTTGGTGAATATTATGGTTTTGAATTTTTATTTTATATTAATCTTAACTTATTTTGATGCATTTAATTGAAACACTTTTTTATTTCATAACTGATTGGTGTGCAATTTTAAGTGTGCGAATTGTATTGTTCTGATTGGATAACATAAGACTCCTCTTATTTCTCAAAAAATTGAGATTTTAGTATTCCTTGACAAACCTCAATTCATTATTATGGGATGTAACTTGACTATATGATTTTTATGTCAAGTTTTAGTCCTATTTGCATCATTTTAGGGGTTGTGGGTACCGAAGATCTTGGTAAACCCTCAATCAAAGGATTACACCAAAAAACTAATAATCAATTAAGAACAAGGAACTTTTCAAGTGGTGTAGTATATTAGAAATAATCACATAATTATCATATATTTTCAAAATCTACTTCTATATCAACTATTAAACTCTTTAAATTAATTAATTTTCATAAAACTGTTTTCAAAATCACCACCCCCCCCCCCCGCCCTTTATTACTTTTTAGTAAAAATGCATACTCTAAACCTATCAAAGCTTCTTGAGAGACGGCATAGGGTCTTAAATATACTATAAATAAACCTTAAAATCATAATCAATTTGACGTTTCATGATAATGTGTTCAAATTTTGGCGCCATTGTTGGGGAGCGCTTTGGTTTTTAGTTCATGTTTTTGATAATATTTTTGTAAATTTTGTGAATATTTAGTTGTTTTATATTCTAACTTTTTATGTATTTTTGTGTTATGATTTATTTCTTGCATAGGTTCTATGCATGAAACTTTCTACTCTGGGAGACTTACCACCTTTTGAACCCAAACCGAAGAGGATCCTATGTCAATGACACCGAGATGCATAAGAGAACCCTTTGAAGTGGGACACACAAAACACCAACACTCATATTGATATTTCCTATTATTCTTCTAGAACCAACATCAAAACTGAAATAAAATTGCATAACATGGATAAAAACAATCGAACACTAAAATAACTGACCTATCCTGATGTTGATATACAACCCACTTACATTCAAATATAAGGTGAGGCACCTAATTTTGAACTAAAATCTGGTCTAATTCACTTGCTGCCAAGATTTCATGAACTCATTAGAGAAGATCCACACAAGCATTAAAAATAATTTCATATTGTGTGATCGAAATTAAAACTATCTAATGTGGATAATGAATAAGTAAATCTCATAGAATTCCCATTTTCCTTAGAAGACACTATTAAATATTGGTTGTATTATGTTAATTCACCAATTAGAGGTTGGGAAGACATGAAACTCCTTTTTCTTGAAAAATATTTCATAGCCTCCCAAACCACAATAATAAGGAAATAAATTTGTGGGATAATACAATCACAAGGGGAAATGCTTCATGAATATTGGGAGATATTTAAGAGGTTATGTTCAAGCTATCCACACCACCAAATAAGTGATCAAATTTTAATTCAGTATCTTTATGAAGGTTTAATTCCTATTGAAAGAAATATGATTGATGATGCTGTAGGTGGTGCACTAGTAGATAAAACCCCAATTACTGGAAGGACCCTGATTGAGAACAAGGTGCAAAACAATCAACAATTTGGTTCAAGGTCTACTATACCCATTCGAGGTTTGCATGAGGTGCAAAGTACTAAATTCGAGAAGAATCTAGACATGAAGTTTGAAGAGGTAATTACCCTTCTTCGACAAATTTCTTTCTCCCAAGGGAAATCCCAATATCCTCCTCCCATCCATTGTGGTATATGTTATTTTGACACCCACTACTATGAACAATGCCCCCAATTGAGAGAAACTTCTGAGAGTTGTGAGGAAATCTTTCCAAGTTGCCCCTATAACCAACCCTTTAGGTAAGAACCATACTATCCATCCAACCCTAGTTGGAAAGACAAATAATCCTCTAGGAAAGGGGGTATTCAAACCAACCTCAACAACTATGGAACCAACTAGGGTAGAGTAGTCAACCACCACCACCTAGAAATACCCAACCACCATAAAGGCCTTTCCAACCACCCCCTCCAAAACTTGTGCCTAGCCTAGAAGATATGATGAAATAAATGGATTCCAACAATCTCTAATTCCAAAAAATCACCCAAGAAAGCATAAAAGACCTAAAAACCCAATTTGGAAAACTCACTAACTCTTTGGGGGAAATTCAAAGTCATGGATTGAGTAAACTACCCTCTCCACTAGTAGTTAACCCTAAGGATAAGGGAAATGTTAGTTCCATCACCCTTAGGAGTGAAAAAAATGAAAATCCAAATCAATCCTCCATTAGAGTCATCCCATCCTAAGTAAAACACCATCCCAACTATTGAAATTAGTCTAAATGTTGAAAAACCATGTTCTTAGAGAATCCCTTATAAAGGAAAGAGTGTGTATGTTGATGAGTCACCTAGACCCACCATTCCTCTTCCATTTACCCAAAGGGACACCCAACCAAGAAAACAAAATGAAACTGGAATTGATAAGGAAATATTTGAAATTTCTAAAAAATTGTAGGTTAGCATTCCTTTTATTGATGCCATAAAGAAAATTCTAAGATACGCCAAGTTTCTGAAGTGTATGTGTACACACTAAAGTAGACTTTGAGGTGAAGAGAATGTGATATTGGGGAGGAGCGTATTAGAATTAATATAGCTATCACTTCCCACCAAATGAAATGATCCGAGAACATTCTCAATTCCTTGCACCATAGGGGAGTATTCCTTTTCCATAGGAATTATTGTTCAACTTGAAAACAAGATTACTTCACACCCCTCTGGTGTGTTAGATGATGTTCTTGTGAGGGAGAAAATTTTAATTTTTCCTACTAATTTTTAGGTGCTTAAAATGAAAGTTAATGAGATTAATAGACATATCCTGATTATATTGGGGAGACCATTCCTAAAAACTGAAAAAAACCATAATTAATGTCCACGATGTTACATTATATATGGAGTTTGATGGTGAAATTTTCCACTTAATCATCCTTGATTCCATGAAGTACCCCTCAGAAGAACATTCCTCTCTCTATGTTAACTCTATAGATGTACTCCCTTCCCTTGAAAAATATTCTTTTCTTTCCCCATATCCCTTTTCTGAGTTTTCACCATTGATTGAAATGTTAGGAAATGAATCATGCATTGAATGTTGTACCGGTCTAGAAAAGTGGCATGCATGTTTATTAATTGATTATTTCTTGAATAGTGAGGATCACATGACCATCGATGATACTACTAAACTTTTAAAAGCTCATTCCTCATCTGAGGATAATATCATTGATCAGTTAGATGAGATTAGTGACCTATCACTTTCACACACACTCCCATTAATCCAAAATCTATTTGAACTGGAACTAAAACAACTGCCTCAAGATTTAAAATATTCCTATCTTGATAATGGAAACAAGATGCCTATAATCATTGCTAGTTCACTCTCCCCAGAGCATGAATTGTGACCATTTGAACTTTTTAGGGAGTATAAACAAGAATTTTGATGGACACTTTCTGACATTCCTAGTATTATACCATCAATTTTTACACATCATATATCCTTAAATGATGAGGCTAAACCAGTGAGTCGGCCACAATGGTGACTGAACACAAACCTATTATATTTTGTTAAAAAGGAGGTAACAAAATTATTGGCTTTTGGAATAATTTACCCTATCTCTGACAGCCAATGGGTCAGTCCAGTACAAGTGGTTCCTAAAAACTGGTCTTACAGTAATAAAAAATGAAAATAATGAATTGGTTACAACTTGTTTGAAAAATAGTTGGTGTTTCTATATAGACTATCGCCGATTAAACCAACACACTATAAAGGGCCATTTCTCATTGTCATTCACTAACTAGATGCTAGAGAGGCTAGCAGGGAAGTCCCATTACTATTTTCTTGATGGGTATTCTGGAAACTTTCATATCCATATTTCCCCTGAGGATCAGGAAAATAAAACCTTTACTTTCCACTTTAGCACATTTACATATAGGAGGATGCCATTTGGTCTGTACAATGCTCTAGGTACTTTCCAGTGATGCATGGTTAGGATTTTTTCAGATTACCTAGAGAATTGCATGGAAGTATTCATGCATGATTTCACTATTTATGGATCCTCTTTTGATGAATGTTTGGGTAGTCTTGCTTCAGTCCTACATTATTGTATTGAAAATAACCTCATATTAAATTATGATAAATTCCATTTCATGGTGATACAAGGTATAGTATTAGCACATGTCATTTTTGGGGATGGTATCCAAGTTGATAAATCAAAAGTGGATGTCATTGCTTCCTTAGAATTATATAAAAATGTATGGGATGTATAGTATTTCCTAATTCATGTTGTATTTTACCATCATTTCATTCGTGAATTTATTAAAATTTCACTCCCCCTCTCCTGATTTCTCCAAAAAGAAAAGGAATTTGTTATTGAAAAGGAATGTGAGGAAGCTTTTAATAAGTTAAAATGGAGTCTCATGTCACCCCTGGTAATCCAACCACCTCAGTGGGATTTACCATTTAAGATCATGTGTGATGCCTCTAACTATGCAGTTCGGGAAGTCTTATCACAAAAGGTCGATCGAGCTCCACATGTCATTGACTATGCCTCATGAACACTAGACCCTTCCCATGAAAACTACACCACAACTGAAAAATAATTTATTTCCATTATGTTTGCCTTGGATAAATTCAGGTTTTATCTTTTAGGGTCCAAAGTCATTGTGTTCTCAGAACAAGTAGCCCTCCGTTATCTCCATAATAAATTGGATGTCAAACCAAGTCTCATTCACTGGATTCTCCTCCTTTCGGAATTTAATTTAGAAATTAGAGATAAAAAAGGATCATAGAATGTGGTGGATGACCATATCAGTAGGATCCACCCATCCTCAGACATTAACTCATCCCCTTATATTCCCATAAATAACATGTTTCCATATGAGCAATCGTACCAAGTTCAAGATGTTATTCCTTAGTATACCGAAATTATAAATTATTTGGTAGCATCTTACATTTCTAATGATTTCAATAAAAACCAGGCCGACCATCTAAAACATGAGTCTCATTGGTACATTTGGGATGACCCCTAACTTTGGATCACATGTATTGATCAATTAATTAGGTATTGTTTTCTTGAAAATGATTTTCATTCGGTCCTTAGGTTCTATCACACTCTTGATTGTGGGGGCCACTTTGGTCCCCAATAGACTTTACACAAGGTCCTTAATTATAGTCTCTTTTGTCCAAAACCTTTTCAGGATTCCCATGATTTCTGTAAATCTTGTCCTCACTGTCAAATAATGGGGAATGTTTCTAAAATAAATTAAATTACACAAAAACCCTTGATCTTCCATGACATTTTCGATGTTTGGGGCATTGACTTTATGGGATCATTCCCTAATTCATTTTTGAACCCTTACATTCTTCAGGCAGTGTATTATATTTCAAAATGGGTAGATGATCAAACTACATGTATTAATTATTCTAAGGTAGTAGTGAAAATTTTGAGAACCCAAATATTTTATAGTTTTGGATTACCTAGGTTCATCATCAGTGACAAGGGTTCTCATTTCTTCAACCGAACAATGAAATGTCTTTTTCACTGGTATAGGTTTGGGCATAGAGTGTCTACTACATATCACCCACAAACCAATGGTCAAGTTGAGGTGTCAAATAGGTAGGTAAAATAGATTCTTGAAAAAAACGGTCCAACCTAATAAAAAATATTGGATTCTTGGACTTGATGATTCATTATGGGATTACCATACAACCTTTAAAACTCCTATTGAAATGTCACCCTATTAGCTTTTGTTTGGAAATATTTGTCACCTCCCTGTTTTGATTGAGCACTGGGCTTACTAGGCCATAAAATAATGAAATTCTAATCTTTCTGGTGCATGTGATCAATGGCAGTTTTAGATTCATGAGCTGGAGGAAATGAGAAGAAATTCATATGATAACTCTTGGATTTATAAGAAGTGAACTTGGGTTTCCCACTACTGTATCATCCTTCATCATCAGTTCCACATTGGGCTGAAGGTCCTCCTCTATAATGAAGGCTGGAGTTTCATCTAGGTAAGCTTCATTCCCACTAGTTTGGACCATACAATGTTAATAATGTATCTTCATTTGGTGTTGTTCAGGTTCAGAATAAAGAAACCAAGAAAACTCTCACTATCAATGGGCAATGACTGAAGCACTTCCACAAATCTCTTCTGGAGTCCTCGATAGAGGAACTCCAAGTTCAAGAAGCATCATACCAATAACACTCATCATGTTTTATCTGTCCTTCCCACATTCTCTTTTATTATAGTGAGGACACTGCACACTCTAGGTGTGGGTGGATGGGTATATTCCTGGGTTAGTTATAAATTTTCATCAACTTTCTTCTTTTTCTATTTTTGTCTTGTCGTATTGTATTTCCACTTGCTCCCCCCTTTCCTCCCCCCACCCCCTCACTTTTGTTCCATAATGTTAATTTTTTATGCACACTTTATCATATAAAATTATTTCCACTTAATTATGGAAGTTATTCAAAATAAATGAGTAATTTATCTATTTCATGTTGTAATAACATTCAAAACACAATTTTTTTTTGATGAAATGTGAATTTTATCAAGAATTAAAAACTATGGTGTGAATTTCTTTTGAAATTTGGTTCTTTTTTAATGATATAAATGGTTGTATAATTTTGAAAACGTTGAGAAGAATGGTACCCTTTATGTAAATAGTTTGGGGGAAAATTGTTTCACTTAATCTCTCCACACATCTATGCACCCAACCATGAAGTGTAAAAATTTATTACTTAATGGAAGGTAAATATAAGTTAGGTTAATTTTTCTCTACCTTAAAAAATGATTTTTCCATACATTTGTTCCTTATCTGATCTATTTCATTGTTGTATCAGATTGACCTATATGTGTGTACCTATTATCTGACTATTGTACACCCTCAAAAAAATTAAAAAAATGGGTTGTGTCTTGGCCAGGTCAAAACCCACCCTTCATTAACTGATGATCTTGTTATAACTATTACAATTAGTGTCGTGAGGAGATCAAACATGGGTTGAGAGAAGAGTGTGAGATTTTTTCCAAGTGAAAATTTTGAAAAAAAAATGAGGGGAGTGATGAAATGTACAACATATGGGGATATATAGGTTATGAGCTTATGGTTTGATTTCTGGGAATGCTTAAGTGAGTGGGTCTTGAAATTTGATTGTAAATGATGTAGGGAAGGTTCGATGGAAAGGATCATGTAAGTAGAAAATTTTTAAAATAACTTATATTTACTCAATAGATTGTGGAAATAATAGAATGAAATGGTTGTCACACACACACATTGAGAATTAGTGACATGATTAAATTTTGAATTATTTTATTCAATTGGTATCATGTATCTCTTGTAATTTCATTCTGATACAATTTTTGAGATGTATTTTTTCATGATCACTAAGAATAACTCCTAGGTGTAATTTTTGTTTTGATCACATTTCTATCAAGAATTAACTTTTCATTGAATGTTAAATCTTTTTAATGTTGAAAATATCTAAATTCATAACTTTTGGAAATATGACTTTTCCTAGGAGTGCAAATATTTAGGTGTGGGGGTGTGATCGCACTGCAATTCATTGTTTCATTTTCACCATTACACCACTGTGCTAAAATGATTGTGTATTTAAAATTATAAAAATAATAAAAAATTTCCATTCATGTTTGCTTCAACTATTTTGTGTTTATAACTATTAAAAAGTTCAATGTTACTTGTTTTTATAATTTCATTTTAGGTGAAGGTGATTTGGAGGGCCCATGATGAAGTTTAAGAAAAATGGGTCAAACTGCGCAGAATCAAAGCACTCCAGTAGACTCAACCACACACTTCTACTAAACCGTGCATCTAAATGGGATGATATTTGGCAGGATAGTCCAAATTTAACTAGGATACATTTCATCTGAAGGAATCAAAACTCAATTTGGCCACTAAAAGTCCCATCCGAACTGATATGTCCAGCACACTAAATCTGCATGAAGTCAAAGCCCAATTTGAGCTGTTGGTGTCAAAATTATGCCAAAAAAATTAGAGACATTCCATATGTTTGGAAACAAGTTTTTAGATTTTTATAAAGTGATATAGGTCTTTCTACCCACTGAAAACCATGTACCAAGTGATTTTAAAAAATCAGTGTGCCCAAAACCACCTTCCACTTTGCCTATAAAATGGAACCTTGGGATCCTCATTAGAAAGTTCAAAGCAAAAGCAAAGCTATGTCATTTTGGAGTCCCAATGGAGCCCTATTCTCATCCAATAATTTTTGGAGGCCCCTATCCTCATATGTGGATCAAGAATGAAGAAGGAGTTCCACCTGAGCTTTCTCCTCCTCCCAATGTCGAGCTAAGCGGTGGGTGATCATTGATAGGGAGATACACACTTGAAGTAGGAGTTTTGGAACATAATTATCTACTATTTTGGTGTATATTTTGGTTTATAATTGTTCTTTTATATGTATATTAACTTGTTTTGATTCATTTAACTGATCGGTGTGCAATTTTAAGTGTGTGACTTGTGTTGTTCCGATTGGATAATATAAGACTCCTCTTATTTCCCAAAAATTTGAGATTTCAATGTTCCTTGACAAACCTTAATTCATACTTAGGGACTGGAACTTGACTATATGATTGTTATGTCAAGTTTTATTCCTACTTGTATCGTTTTAGGGGTTTTGGGTACCCAAGATCTTGGTTAACCCTCAATCAAAGGATTACACCAAAAACCTAATAATAAATTAAGAACAATGAACTTTTCAAGTGGTTTATTAACTTAGAAATTATCACATACTTATCATATATTTTCAAAATCTACTTCTTTCTCAACTATTAAAATCTTTAAATTAATTTAGTTTCATAAAATTGTTTTCAAAATCACCCCCCCCCCCTTTTAGTACTTTTTATTAAAAACGCATACTCTGAACCTATCAATACTCCTTGAGAGGTGACCTAGGGTCTTCTATATACTATAAATCAACAATAAAATCATAATCAGTTTGACGTGTTATGACAACATTTTCATGCTTCATTAAAATATATTATCATTTAAAAATCATTTTATAAGATTATTTCATGAAATAAATTTTTATTTAAACATCCACATAAAACATATTTTAATATAATATTTTTATAGTATCTGAAAATAATAAAATTTTAATTATATTTATAAATAATCCTAAAAATCATTTAAATACATCAAAGTAACCAATAATAATAATGAGAAACTTTTTTATTTACTTATTGTCATAATATTGATCAAGTGTATTTGTTGAAAAACATAAAGGTTTCTGATAATATTTCCCTATAAATCCACCATCATTATTCCTCTTCATCATTCACTTCAATTCGAATCAAGGTTCAATATCATTTCTAAAATGAATATTATATTACTAAATCTTTGTTCCTTTATTGTAGTGATTTCCCTTGCTGTAATTATTCTAGGGGATCAAAGAAGCCCAGACTTTTATATTTCACTTTAATTATCATCTATTTTTATTCCCATTGTAATACTTGTTAAGATATTGGGTGTTGTTTTAGACTGGATTTAATGTTCTTAATTAATTAATTATTGTGTTACTAGTTTCTAGTATGTGTTTTATTTCCCTTTTCTATTCCTAGTTATACTAGTTAATGTCAACACAATATGTTCAAAGTTCTTATGAAATATAAAATTCTTTCTATGTGCTTTTATTGTAAAACATAATAAAAAAAATTAGGAGGCAAGATATCCATTAATAAAAGAAGAACGTTTTTTGGTTCATTACATTCTTCCCCCCTTAAATAAATTTCACCCTGAAATTTTTATTTTTCATATTAATTTTAAAAATGAGAGGGTACTTCTAATTCATGGATTCCTCTGGTTTCCAAGTAGCCTCTTCAAAATTTTGATTTCCCCATGGGACCTTCAAAATCTATGTTGTCTTTTTCCCTAACACTTGTTCCCTTATGTCAAGGATCTAGATTGGTTCCTCTTCATATGAAAATTCATATTCCAAATGTAAATCATTGTTATTAAGTACATGTGATGGGTTAGACATCTAATTTCTTAATAGGGACACATGGAAGACATCGTAGGTATTGGAAATATTTGGAGGTGGTATTAATTGATAGGAAACTGCTCTAACATGCTCCAGAATCTAAAATGGTCTAATTTTACTGGGAATCAATTTTACCTTCTTCCAAAACTCATAACTACTTTCTACAGTGATATCTTGAGGAATACATGATCCCCAACATGAAACTCTATGTACTTCCTTCGTTTGTCAGCATAACTTTTTTATCAACTTTGAGTATCCCTGATGTGTTTTTGAATCACTTGATTCTATTATATAGTTTTATTCAAAATGTCTATTCCTAATAGTTTCCCTTATCCAAATACATCTCAACATGTTGGAGTTCTAAACCTTTTTCCATAGATATCTTCAGCACATGAGCCTCAGCCCAGTTGGGGAGGTATCCTTAAGTGTATCCACAAGACCCATGTTCAAAACCTAGTAGAGGCATATTTTCCGGTACTGTAACAATACTGTAGTAGGCACTGTAGCAGGCTCTACACTGTGTGGTACTGTAGCAGGTTGTACACTATACAGGTACTATAGTAGAACTGTACACTGTGTGGTACTGTAGCAGGCACTGTAGCAGTACTGTAGCAGGTACTGTTTGGTACTGTAGTAGCTGGAACTATTCACCTTAGGCCATAGGTTTGGGCTTGGAGTCCTCAAGGCTTTTGTACCACCCAGGCCTTTAGGTCAGTTGGGCTTTTGGGCCACCTTTAAGGCCTTCGGGCTACCTCAAGGCCTTCGAGTCACATGCAGTTTCTCCAGACACACTACAAAAAAGGAGCAGCCCCAGAAGAGGATTCAAAGCAGGTGCACTCACCAGAGCAGAACCAAATGGATTTGTTAGAATGAGAGGGTATGGATATGCCATCGGGACCAGCCTGTGCTTGCACGGGAAGCCTAGACAGACGTCCATTTAAAGGTGGAGAGCTACTATCATGATGCAGATGCTGGGGAGGGACAGTTCCTTGTAGATAGTCTGGTTGAATTCCCTAAGACCTTCAGGTCATGTAGTCTCCTAAGCCTATATTCCATGTAATCTATGAGCCTATGGGCCTTTTAAGGGTTCTCCCTCCTCCCTTCAAAGGGTGGTTATCAAAATAAATAAAAAATGAAGGCCTTCTGGCCATTCGGGCCATAGATAGCTTCAAAAGGTGCCATTTGAATGATCAAGTAGAAACTGTTCTTATAGGAGAATTAGACAAGTAGGATATATTGATCCCAACTCCCTTGAAAATAAAGTGAAAATTCCCCTAACATATATTCCAATTTTTGAATAATCCTCTCAAACTGTCTATCAGTTTGCGAATGGCAGGTTGTGCTTTGGTTTACTTCTTTATTCATGGACTTTTGAAAGTTCCTCTAGAATTTAGAAGTAAATCTTGAATCTTAATTAGAAATAATAGACAGTGGTACTCCATGAAGTCTCATTTCTTCTTGAATATAGAGGTGATCTAGAAACTCCAAGGAGAAATCCAATCTTATGGAAATAAAATGGGCAGACTTTTTTAATATATCGATGATTACCTATATATCATTTCTAACCTTGGGTGTATTTGGAAGGCTAGAGAAAAAGTATATGGTGATGTTATCTCACTTCCATATAGGTATGGTTAGTGTTTATAATACCCTTTTAGTAAGTTTTCACTCTTCCTTTACTTATTGACACAGCAAGCACCTTTCGGTGTAATTAGCTATCTCCTTTCTCATATTATCCCCCAATAATGATCACAAATATTCCTATATATTTTAGTGCTTCCAGGGTGTATAGAGAATATAGAGTTTTGAGTTTCATCCATCATATCTTTCTTTATCTCTAGAATATATGGGATATATATCCTTGTACCAAATTTTAATACACCTTTTTGATCAATATTTAATTTATTAAACTTCTCATTTTTATAGCCTTTATCTTATTTTGAATCAAAGTATCATCTCCTTGAGATTTCTTTATCTTCTCTAGTAATTTCAGTTGATAAATAATTTTATATATGATTTATGATGTCTTATTATTACCATGTCCAAACTTAATATTTCCTTGATCAATGGATCTCATTCAATTCTCATATTTGTAATAACATCAGGATATTTCCTACTCAATGCAGATGCGACTATGTTTTCTCTTCCAAGGTGATAATTAATTGAATAATTGTAGTATTTAAGAATCTCCAAACATCTCCTTTGTCTCAAGTTCAGTTAATTTTGTGTGAATATATACTTAAAACTTTAGTGGTCTATGTATATATTACACTTTTCCCCATAAATCTAATGTCACCATATCATTAGAGAAAAATGACTGCAGCTAACTTCAGATCATGGGTAAGATAATTATGTTCATGATTCTTTAACTATCACAATGAATATGCAATCACTTTTTCATTTTTAATGATTACACATCCAATTACCTTTAAGTATTCATCACTAAAAAAGAAAAAGAATTCCCCATTAGAGGGTAAAGTTAACATAGGTTTACTAAATAACCTCCTCTTTAGTTCTTGAAACCTGTATTTACACTCTATTTTCTAGATAAACTCAACTCCCTTTAGAGTTAACTTAATTATTGGATTATAAAGGTGTAAAATAAATTTCAAAAACTTTATGTAGTATTTAATTAGGCTAATAAAACTATAAATATTGGTTAAAATTGTAGGATGTGTCCACTCCTCTACGGAATTTGCCTTAGCTGGATCCACTGAGATTCCTTAATTAGTCATGATGTGTCCCAAGAATATGACTTTTTTTAACCAGAATTCACATTTTATAAATTTACCAAACAATTTTTCCTTCCTTATAGTTTTTAATATGACCCTTATATTATCTTCATGCTCCTCACGGATTTTGATAAATTAAAATATCATTAATAAATACTAACATGAAATTATCAAGTTATTTATTAAAAACTATATTTATCAAATCCATAAATATGGCTGAAGCATTAGTCAAGACGAAGGGAATAACAAAACACTCTTAATTACTCTATCTTATTTTAAAGGTGGTATTTTTGATATCTTCTTTCTTCACCGTCAAATGGTGATACCCAAACCAAAGATCAATCTTGGAAAATAATTGAGTTCCATAAAGCTGGTTGAACTAATCATCAATCCTTGGAAGAGGATATTTTTTCTTCATTATGATCCCATTAAACTCTATATAATAATTACATAGTCTCATAGATCCATCCTTATTATTTACAAAGAGAATAGGTGCTCCCTAAGGAGACACACTTGGTTGAAAAAACCCTTCTCTAATAGATCTTGAAGTTTCTTCTTTAATTCCTCTAACTCTATGTATTCCATTCTATATGTGGTCTTCGATATTGACTTGGATCCAAGTATGGTTTAAATTGAGAAATATACCTCTCTTTCTAGTGGAGTTCCCAATAAACCTTTCGAAAATTTATCAATGTATTAAAAAAAATGGGTAGATCTCCTATCTTTAGGCTTTCTATTTATTCTAATTCTTCTAAAATCATTTCCATAAAGAAGGTAATAAGAGGTGATTCTTAGAAGGAATTGGGATATAAAATCTCTCCTTTGAATATGATTAGAGATTTTACCCTGAATACTATTAAAGTATCCTTGCTTATAAATTTGATCTTAGAATTATACTTCGCCAACTAATCCATCCCAAGTATTATGTCAAACTCCACTATCAGAATGATCACCAAGTTTGCAGAGAGATTTTACTCAACAAAGTTAATAGGGGAATCCCTATATATATTTTATTCTTGAATAGTTCCTCCAAGATTTTTAATAGAAAACTATACCACTGGAAGTTCATGTTTTTACTTGATGTTATTTCTAAATATGAAGAAATAAAGGAAGGTGTAAAACTAGAATCAAACAATGTACTTGATAGCTTTGAGTGTATGCTGAGTATACCTTGCACAATATAATTTGGAGCCTCTAATTAAGAAGATGTAATTGAAAAGGTATGAACTTTATCCCTTGTCCTCTATTGGTTTTGACGTTGGTTCCCCTCCATTATCTTCTGATTTGTACATTGGTTAGAGAAATTCCCAAGTTCCCCACACTTGAAGCATTGCACAACAGGTTTTTTTTACACCATATTACCTTTTTCATTGGAATTTAGATGTTAAGGTTTTAAAATATCCATGAAAGTTTTGAGATATATGTCCATATCTTACACACTTGTATCACTTTCCACTTCCTTACAAACAATTTCTCAAATTCATCTTCCTTCATTTGTTGTACATGGGATTTTTTACTTTCTTCTTGTTCAGATTATTCCTTAAAAAATTACATCTTTCACTTCTTGTAATTGTGTCAATGAGTCCACTTGGAAACTTTTAACTCCATTTCAAATTTGAGATCACACCACAATATCTATTAATAACTCCCAAAATCTTATATTTCCAAATCCTTATATAGATGGGGTCTTAGTCTTCCAATTAATCGATCCATAGTCCCATCGGAATTGATGAAAAATTTTGAAGCATAATGTACAAGCCTTATAAATTTCATCTTATAATTCCCCAATAATTCATTTTCTATTTGTTTCAACTCTAGTAATTACCTCTAAATTTTGTTTCAGTGAGTATGAGTAAAATAATTGATGAAAATACCTTCTTGAAGTCTTCCCATCCCATGGAGTCTACCAATTCCCTTAGCTTCATGTTCTTATTTAGTTTCCATCACAAATCAACTTCTCTCTCTATGTGATATACTACTAATGTAACTTTCTCTTCATCAGAACAATGGATTACAGAAAATTTATTTTCTATATTATTTTTCTATTATTCTATTATATGTGTATTAGAGGTTCTACTAAAAATATGTGGTTGTTGATGCATGAATAATTCAACTGCCAGTTGTTCCTTCCTTGGTAAATAAGGATGCTCCACATAGTTTTGTTTGTTATTCATAGATTGAGTTAACTAATTCATCATCATCATAAAGTTTTAATATTTATCTCCCCTTATATTTGTAAGGTCTTCATCACATTGTTCATTTCATCCATTGTTTTCACAAGTCCTTTTATTTACTATCATTTTTTCTCGAAGGATAAAACATAAGTGAGAAAATTACTACTATTGGGAATCTTACAATAACAATTATAAAGGAAATTTTAATCTTAAATTTTTTTAATATCATGTTTCTAATATGATATACTTCAATCTTAATAAAAGTTTTACAATATATTTATATCCTTCATAATTTTTTGTATAATAAAGTGATTAACCAAAGAATATCCCTTGGGAGTGTCAAACTAGGTGTGCAGCAAGGCCCATTTTCATGCACCAATTATCAATCGATTCTATCTCAATATGGTGTTTGGGGGGGGTTTACCCCTAGGTATATCTATACCAAATCCACATCCACTTATAGTATCTAAATAGGGATGTATTTTCTTGGAAACCACTTACTATATACTTCACCAAGATTCCAGGATGTTTTCTTATATTTAATCTTATCCCTATGTTTTTTAATAATTTTTTCTAAACTAATTTACATAAATAAAAAACCATCCTTTGATACCAACTATGGTGACTCAGATTTTATTTTATAAATCTTTCATTACATGAAACAACATTTAACAATACAAAGGATATTTTTTGGTTTAGTGTCTTGTAAAAAAGAACATAATACATAAAAAAACATAAACATTATACATGATTATAATCCACTTGATAGAATTATTCATATGTTCCTTTGAAGTTACTTTTACTCCATCTCATATCCTATGGACATACATCAAATAAAGGGGTGAGCATAAATCCCAGCAATGGAATAAACAAAGGAAATACTTTGCATGTGATCCAGATGCATATCAATAAGGCATGATCATATGAACATGTGGCATATCATAAAATAAATAACATGAATCATAACATGGAAATGAGGATACAACATAAAAAAGAGACATCCATAAGTGTATCACCAATGTTTATCACTAGAGTGTCATAAATCATAATTACCAAGATTGTTCACCAAGGTACTATAAAACATGTTATTTCTAGAGATTAATTCTTTACCTAATGAATTGTAGTGCTATCAGGGTCCACCCTTCATATTACTTGATTCATGTGAGCCACATTGATCATAATATGTCATTTAATCAATAAATCTAGGAGAATAAAGAGCATATTTCATATGAAAACATTGAGTACATGAGTGATTAAGGACTTAAAAACTGCATCCTTTTTAACCTATGAAAAGGGAATGTGAGTTTCATAAATGTAAATCCATGAATCAATATATTATATTTACATGTAGGTGAATTCTCATGGGTAGGGAAGAGGTTTCAGTATTCACAATATAAGAATATTTCATGAAAAAAATCATGAAATGATTTCGGTAGCGTAACAGTATACAACATTTATTAAAGGGAGGTCATAATGAGAGGGAATGTAGGTATACCATTGGTAAAACACATTTTTTGAATTATAGGGAATATAAAAATTTCATGAAATTAAATAATCTTTTGACATTTAGAATACTCATAAAAGATGAGTACTTGAATGAAAAAGAGAGAAGTGGAGAATTCCATTACCTTGAATATTTGAATCCTAAAACATGAGGGTGGAACCTTGACACCTTTAGGGAACCGTGGAGGGACTATCTGGGAGGGAAATTTACCATAAATTTCTACCTTATAAATTTTTAGTGGAGAAGAATGGCTAATGGGTAGTATTTATACTTGAGTAGGGGTGGGTTTTAAAGGATTATATATTAGTTATTTTATCATATAAGACAACCACTTGTGGGTAAATTGAATTACAGGAAATTTTATGGCTAATTAATAAGTTTAATAGTGTGTTTTGGCATTCAATACCTTCCAAAACTGATCCACTTTCAACCAAATAAATGTGTAGAATCCAAAAAATATTATTTCAAAAATCCAATTTTTTGTTTTAAAAAATGAAATATAAATTAATAAAATAAAATTGATATTCCTAAATTAATTTTTATACGTATTAAATGAAATTTTTATTTATAAAAATGTTTCATAAAATTTTTAATCATGCTGACATAATAATGATGTTATAAAATCACAGTGTTCATAAAGCGACAATTCTCACTTTTTCACCAAAAACTCAACTTTATCAAAAACTTCCTAAAGAATAAAACTAAGATAAATTTGATATGATGTTTCCAAAAATAAATATTTATTTATAAAAATAATTATCTATGTATACAAATTTTAACTTTTAAATAAATCATTATTTTAATGAAAATTAAAATTTTAATAGAAAAATAAACATTATGACCATAATAAAAATTACTTAGGGATTCATTAAAATATATTATAATTTAAAAATAGTTTTATAAGATTGTTTCATGAAATAAAATTTTATTTAAAACTTCCACATAAAATATATTTTAATATAATATGTTTATAGTCTCTGAAAATAATACAATTTTGATTATATCATTAAATAATCTCAATAATCATTTAAATGAATCTACATAACCAACAACAATAATTACCAAATATTTTATTGAATAATGTTCATAATATTGATCAACCATATTAGTTGAAAAATATAAAGGCTGATGATCAAATTTCCCTATAAATACACCATCATTTTTACTCTTCATTATTCACTTCGATTTGAATCAAGTTTCAATATCCTTTCCAAAATAAATATTGCATTATTAACTCTTTGTTTTTATATTATAGTGATATTTGTGGGTGAAATTATTCAAGGGGATAAAATCATCCCAAACTTTTATATTGTAATCTTTTTATCCTCTATTTATATTCCTATTGTAATATTTAGTATAATATTGGGTGTTGTTTTGGACTGAATGTAATGTTCTTAATTAATGAAATAAAGTTTTTTCAGTTTCTAGTATGTGTTTTATTTCCATTTACTATTCCTAGTTGTACTAGTTCATATCAACATAATATGTCCAAAGTTCTTATGAAATTTAAATTGTTTCTATGTGCTTTTAATATAAATCATAATAAAGAGTTTTTGGGAGGAAAGAGGTCCAATAATAAAAGAAGAACATCTTTCGGGTCATTGCATGGTAAACTAAGGATGATTTTATATAATTAAGATAAATTTAATTAATTGGATTAATATGTGGCACATTATATTAATTAAATAATGAATAAAATTAATTTATAATAATATTTAAAATTTATTCTTGTTGCATGTTATGATAATGATTGTAACACCCCAAGCTTCCACGGTACGTTTCCCTTCGAATAATGCAATAGCGTGTGTTGTACGCAACCTCGAGCTCTAACACACACCACAACTAATTAAACTAACCGTTGTGAATAGTAATACCTACTTTTTGAAATTTTATAAATTTTATTTATCAAAATGGACTTCATTTTTGGATTCGGAATATCGAAATTATCCTATGTTGAATTTTTGGTATTTTTCTGAGAACTTCTAATTTTTTATGAATAGTGAAAAATACTTAAAAACAACTTTTTAAATAAAAATAATTTATAGTGATAAATTATACTATTTAGTGGTTTTAAAGTATAATTAGAATATATTTTTACCATTTTATCCAATGGTGGTCATTAGAATTAATTTAACAATGAAATTGGACATAAACAATTGTCAATCTTTTGATATAAATTGTTTCTTAAAAACACGCTATTTTTGTAACAGCGGGAATTAATTATAAAATTAATTAATGAAACTTATATGTTTGGAATTTTGTAAAATAGACATCATTTTTGAATCCGGAATATCAATTATAGCTTAGGGTGAAATTTTGGCCTTATTCTGAAAAACTTCAATTTTTGATGAATAGTGAAACCACTAAGTGGTTGTTAAAAACTGATTTTTCGTTAAAATGAAATATTACCACTTCTATGATTTGATTTTCAAAAATCCGACATACATGGTTGTCATTAAGAAGTAAAATGTGGTTCAATGAGATTAAAATAATTTTTTGTGATTAGTAACTTTTAAGTTCTTAATCGCGATTAGAGGTAATTAGTGTAGTTTAAGGTAAAAATAATGTTTTAATAATATGAGATGAGCTTGACACTTGTCCTACTCCTATTGGATGAGTCATGGCCGACCAAGACAACCCATGGGTCAACTTGGGGACCCCATGGAGCCACTTTAGTTGGAAAATGACATTAATATATATTTATTTAATGTTAAAATTAAATTGACACAAACATGAGTTGTTTTACTAAAACAGTTTTTAAGTGGGGTTACACAAGTCCAAATTTTAACTATAAATATTCATTAGAAATATAAAAATATTTCCTACATCATATTATTTTTTTAATAATTTTTAGACATTAAATAAATTAAATTATTTATGACATCATTATGATGCAGCGATGACCTCATTATTTAACGATTTTAATAAAATGAAAAGATAATGTAAAATACAAGGCTTACACTTGTCCAAAGACTATTGGATGGGTAGATTTAGAACCCTTATCACCTTATCCACGAATTATATAAGTTTGGGACCTTTAGAATCCGAAAATCATTGTATAATAATATAACATTTCAATCTTTCCAAAAGAGCCCCTCCTCTCCTCTTATAAAAGGCCCCCACCTCTACCACCTTATTCACACTTTCAAGCCTTTTGGTTCGGCCAAACTCTGCCCAAATACTCTCCCAACTTCTCTACCTTCATCCTAGAAGCTTTACTTTAGTCATAAAGCCATCCTAATGAGTCCTTTTGATCAAATCAAAAGGAAGAACCCGAAGAAGAGGTAACATTTTCATCACCCTCTTTCATGTTTCTTTCTTCTTCCACTCCCTCTTTGTTTATTATTTCAATAATAAAATTGTAACTCCAGTATCTTCTATATACTGTGATGTTATTATAAATATGGAACAACCATATTCAGTATTCTACCCATCATTTGAATGACATGTCACCGTACGTGCGTACGTACGGCTTACCGTCTCCACGTCGTGGTGTAATTGTTATTCAATATAATATTATTTAGATGGGTATAATAATGATATGTAATTCATGTAAATAATAAATATAACATGATAATGATTCTGTATATATGATATAATATCCAATTATATATTATTTTAATATCAAAATAATGATATTGTCGCTCGTGCGTACGTACGGACTACTGTCTCCACGAACGCGATGAGATTCATTCTTCGTCGTATCCATTCAAGTATAATTATCATTTTATGATTTAAAAATAATGTTTAAGGACATGATATCATTCTGGATATGAATAAGATACAACCTATCCATGAAAAACACAACTTACGTAACAAAACATATAAAAGAAAATGAGTAAGTTAACACCCGAAACAACGATAAATCTAAGATATTGTTAACAAAGCAATGTTAAAAGATCATATATGATATCATATGAATGTATATGATTCTTGTATAATTTAATAACAATTATTTCACCATTATACAGGAGGTTAACCTACCCCAACTAAGGAAAAGTACAAGGTAAGGGTTTACTTCACAACCTCTTCATTATCCAAGGTTGTTTATACATAATTATCTACTGGGACCTCGTTATCATCCACATCCATGTTTCTTAAAAATGTCTTTCAAAACATTTTTACTATTAAATGGAAAATGGGTTAAAGTCATTTATACCCTTATACGTTTTTGAAAGGAATCTTACCGTCATTTTCCAAACAATGTACTTTTTGACCTTTTTGACAAATTTAAGGTAAGAATGTTTTTTAACTTATACGGCGGGTGCAGCTATTTTCCGTCATTATAACTTCGTCGAAGCTTCCCTAACAAGCTTATAAGAATATTTTCAAAGTAAATGTATTATTTTATAATTATGGGACTTTTAAATGATTTCAAAAAGGAGAGATATTTCTCTCAAATAGCTTTGATTTCATCTATGTCAACATCCTTTGATGGGTTTTAAGTTTAATTGAAATTGATTTATGATACAAAACTTCCATTGAACATTTTGTGAAATATTTGACTGTGGATGTGTTATTTTTATACCATCCATAGTTTATGGAGAAATTGTTGACATTTCGTATGCTAGTTTTAATACGAATATTTATGTTATGTTTAAACCTATTCATATGAGGAATGTATTGGACTTAATATGTGACGGGTGGAGCCCGCTATAGCTCCTCGATGCATCGGTAGGTCTCATGAGACAACTAGACGTGGAATTGGCTGAGGCCCTTTCCCAATTTGATTTATGGTTTTGGCCGAGGCCTTAATCATTTTAGACGTCTTGGCTAAGGCCTTGACAAAACGTTTCAGAATGTCTGGCATTATACATTCCCTCATTATGAAAGTGGTTATTGATATTTCATGTGATTATTCGTCTAGTAGAATATCCATGTGAGTAAGTAATGGCATTATTTAATTTTACTTTTGCCATATTATGCTGAAGTTCAAGTTCAATAAGGATTTTGTTTTAGTTATACATTGCCTTAAATGCTTATGTTTTCTTATGAAATTTTCCGCTATATTGTTATCCTTACGGAGCATTTGAGCTCACCCCTTTCAATGTTTTATTTTTCCCAGGATGTGAAGAAGTGTATTATGACTGACTTGCAAGAATAGTCAGTGAGGATATGAGTGTGGACTTGGGAGACCATGTTATTGTAGTTTTCATTTTTATGATGTAATGTAATGTTTATGAATGTATCTAGTGTTTCCAAGGCTACTAAACTAATCGGTCTTTCGAGACGTGATATTTTGTGATCATGCCAATGTTATGAAGTAATGCACCGACTCTGGGTAGCTGGGGTTAGGGCGTTACAGTTGGTATCAGAGGCAGTTTAGTACTAACCTTGGAAGCAAGATTTAGATAAACTCTGATTAGAGTACATAGCCCGAAGATAGACTTTGAGGATTAGTATAGAAGAACTTCCTAGAATTTTGGTATTGTAGAGATGTTGTGAGTTTTCCGAGAAATACATCCCTGTCTGGATACGAGCAGGTAGAGGCGGCTCTGGCACAGATGTACCTAGGGGTAAAACCCGAAAACACCACTTTGAGCTAGACTCGAACGGGAACTGGTGCACGACAACGGGCCTTGTTGCACTCTTGGTTACGACACTCCCGGGGGATATGCTTAGGATAATTCCCATTTTCTTTACAAACAACTTTGAAGGGTTACGAGTATATACTTCCTCAAAGAAAACATTTTTATAATTATGGATTATATCCATAATTAGTTCAATTTATGTTAAGTGTTTTACAAGTATGGAATTATGTATTTTGATTCATGAACTAATCTAGTTTATGCCATTATTTAGAAATGGCGCCTAGTGGAAGGAATGGAAACCGTATCAATGCACGCACTTTGTGTAGGGATTTCCCTCCTACTCAAGATAATTATGGTGGAGCCGGTGATACAACTGGTGCTGATCAGCTTCTCACCGTACTGAGACAACTCACGCAGGTTATGAATAACAACCTTACTCGTATGGAGCACCCTGATCCACAATGTGGAGGATCAATGCTAGACCGTTTCATGAGGCAACAACCACCAACCTTCAATGGGAGTACAAATCCTATAGTAGCTGAGCAATGGATAAATTCCTTAGAGAAAATATTCCATGCCTTGGGGAGTAGTGAAAGGGAGAAAGTTGTCATGGCAGTTTACCGCCTCACTGGAGATGCCGATCAATGGTGGTCACTAATTCAAAACACAAAGGAAGATGATGAATTAACAAACATGGAATGGCAGGAGTTCAAAGAGCTGTTCTTAGAAAAATACTTTCCTCAAGACCATCGAGCGGATATAGAAAGGAAATTTCTGAGTCTGAGGCAGAAGGAGGATGAGAATGTCGCAAAGTATGAGGCTAGCTTTACAAGGTTAGTAAGGTATGCTGCAGATTACATACGTAACCCAAGAAGTAAGACTGATCGTTTCTTTGATGGGTTAAAACCATTTCTCCGTCGAGCTTTAGTATCACAAACCTTCTCTTCATACGAAGGTATTGTCTCGTGCGCTATCAAGATGGAAAAGGAATTCTCTAAGTCTTATGACTTTAAATCAAAGCAAGATAAGAAGAGATCTGCTGAAAACTCTGGGAAAGGAAATAAGGAAACAGGGAAGAAGGGTAGAAATGAATTTCCACCCTGTGATAATTGTGGTAGGAAGCACCCTGGTGCCTGTCTAAAAGGAAAAGGAGTATGTTACAAGTGTGGTGAAAAAGGCCACCAAGCTCATGAATGCAAGGGAAAGAAAGCGGTTGTCAACGTGGAATGCTATAATTGTAGAGAGAAGGGACATTATGCAAATGAATGTCCTAAGCATCAGGGGAACTTACCTCAGAAGAGGCCAAGGGATCAGGGCCAGGCTTATGCTATCACTACTGTTGAGGTGGAAGCTCCGAAAGACGTCGTGGCAGGTAATTTAATGGTTTCCTCAAGTTTAGAAAATGCATTATTTGATTCTGGATCATCGCATTGTTTCATATCTTCCCAGTTTGCTAAGAAAATTAGATATTTCCAATTTGATTTAACAAAGGAGTTTTCGGTCAAAACCCCTAAAGGAAGTATTGTTGCAACAAAGTTTTGTCGATTAGTTCCCATTAGAGAACCTAAATGTTCTTTACCTACTGATCTCATCGTCATACCCATGATTGAATTTGATATAATCCTCGGTATGTATTGGCTTTCGGACCATGATGAAAAAAATTATTGTAAGAGGAAAGAGGTTACGATTCTTGATGATGATGATAAGGAACACCTTATCTTTAGAGCAGAATCGTCGCCACATAATTCTTATCTAGATCCACCCCCAGTAGCTCAACTAAATTCAATTATTGGGGAGGAAGAGAAGGAAATTACTGAGGGTGGGGAAAGGAATATTCAAATAGAGGATGTACCTATTGTGAGAGAATATGTTGATGTGTTTCCGGAAGATTTACCTGGACATCCTCCAGAACGAGAAGTTGAGTTTTCCATTGATTTAATTCCTGGATCAAGGCCCATATCGAAGACCCCTTATAGAATGGCCACTGTGGAATTAGTTGAACTAAAGAAATAACTAGAGGAATTGAGTTATAAGGGATTTATTCGCCCTAGTGTTTCTCCTTGGGGAGCCCCTGTTCTTTTTGTTAAGAATAAAGATGAATCTATGAGGTTGTGCATCGACTATAGGGAGATCAATGCTATAACAATAAAGAACAAGTATCCCCTACCTCGCATTGATGATTTGTTTGACCAACTGCATGGAGCTCAATACTTTTCAAAGATTGACCTTCGGTCTGGATACTATCAGTTGTGTGTGAAGAAGGAAGACGTTCCAAAGACAGCATTTCGAACAAGGTACGGGCATTACGAGTTTACAGTAATGCCTTTTGGATTGACTAATTCACCCTCTGTTTTCATGGATCTAATGAATAGAGTTTTCAAGGAATATCTTGATGACTTTGTAGTGGTATTTATTGATGATATCTTGGTATACTCCAAAAGCCACGAAGATCATGAAAATCACTTACGCATTATCCTAAAGACTCTTAGAAGACATGAATTATATGGGAAATTTAGCAAGTGTGAATTCTGGCTTCAGGAGATTTCTTTTCTTGGCCATATTGTCTCTAAGGATGGAATTTCCGTTGATCCTTCTAAAACCAAGGCAATCCAAGAATGTCCAGCACCGACAAGTATAACTGAGGTACGCGGTTTTATTGGTTTAGCAGGTTATTATCGACGTTTCGTCCAGAATTTTGCCAGATTGGCTAACCCATTGACAAAGCTCACACGTAAAGGGATTAAATTTTTCTGGACAAAAGAGTGTGAAGAATGTTTTTAAGAACTGAAAAGAAGATTAGTCAATGCCCCTATATTGACTCTACCATTGGGGAATGATGGTTTTGTTATTTATAGTGATGCATCGAAGAAAGGACTTGGTTGTGTCCTTATGCAGAATGATAAGGTTATTGCCTATGCATCACGACAGCTAAAAATTCATGAGCAAAACTATACTACACATGATCTTGAGTTAGCAGCTGTGATCTTTGCTTTAAAGATATGGAGACATTACCTCTATGGTGAAAAATGTGATATTTATACTGATCACAAGAGTTTGAAGTATATTTTCTCACAAAAAGAACTCAACATGAGGCAAAGGCGATGGCTTGAACTACTCAAGGATTATGATTGCATGATACATTACCACCCAGGGAAGGAAACAAGGTGGCAGATTCTTTGAGTAGAAAAGACCATGGAGTTTTGAATGTGATGAGAATTGAAAGGGATCCAATTTTCATGGATCTAGTGAAGATGGACATGGGAATAACTAGGGAAGGTGAAACATCAATGCTTTTTCAAATGGTTGCCAAACCATCATTACTAGAAAGGATTAAGAGTTCTCAGAACAATGATGAAGAATTTCAGAAGAAGATTAAAGATGTGAATGATGGAAGATTGAGGGACTTTGTGTATAAGGATGGAATTTTGAAATTCGGGAAGAGACTTTGTGTTCCCGATATACCTGATCTAAAAAGGGAATTTCTGGATGATGCTCATAGTTCCAATTTCTCTATAGACCCTGGGAGCACCAAAATGTATAGAGATTTGAAGGAACATTTTTGGTGGGACAATATGAAGAGGGAGATTGTGGATTTTGTGTCGAGGTGTATGGTTTGTCAACAAGTGAAAGCTGGAAGGCAACATCCTGGTGGAGTATTGCAACCTCTTCCCATACCTGAGTGGAAATGGGATAATATTACGATGGACTTTGTCATGGGACTACCAAAGACTCCTAGAAGGAATGATGCAATATGGATCATTGTTGATCGTCTTACTAAGTCAGCACATTTTCTGGCTATACGGGAGGATCTACCACTTGAACGTCTAGCAAGATTATATATTAATGAAGTTGTAAGACTTCATGGAGTACCCCTATCGATTGTTTCTGATCGTGATCCTCATTTTACTTCAAGATTTTGGAAAATTCTTCAAAAGGCCTTGGATACTGAACTTCGTTTGAGTACTGCCTATCACCCTCAAACAGATGGACAATCAGAATAGACTATTCAAACCTTAGAAGACATGTTGAGATCATGCTCTCTTGACTTTCAGGGTATGTGGGATCAATATTTACCACTGGTAGAATTTTCCTATAACAATAGCTTCCATTCAAGCATTCAGATTGCACCTTATGAAGCGTTATACGGAAAGAGATGTCGTACACCAACCTGTTGGGATGACGTTGGTGAAAGAAAACTTGTGGGACCAGAACTGGTGGAAGAAACAATGGAAAAGGTGAAGGTAATCCAAAACCACATCAAATCAGCTCAAAGTAGGCAGAAGAGCTATGCCAATAACAGAAGAAAGGTTTTGGAATTTCAGGTGGGAGATCATGTTTTCCTAAAGGTATCTCCATGGAAGGGAGTTATAAGTTTTGGTAAGAAGGGTAAGTTGAGTCCCAGGTACATCGGACCTTTCGAAATTCTAGATCGTATTGGGGCTGTAGCTTATCGTTTGGCGATGCCACCAAATCTCTCCAAAGTTCACGATGTTTTCCACATATTGCTATTGAGAAAATACATGCCCGACCCAACACATGTACTTACCTATGATGAATTAGAACTGGAACCCGATCTATCTTATTGCGAAGATCCCATCAGAATTCTTGATGTGAGGGAGCAGGTGCTGAGAAACCGGACGACTCGTCTGGTAAAGGTTTTGTGGAGAAATCATAAAATGGAAGAGGCAATGTGGGAACCTGAGGAACTTATGATGAAGAACCACCCGAGTCTTTTTATGCAGTAATACCCTAGAAATTGCGAGGACGCAATTATTTTAAGGAGGGGAGAATGTAACACCCCAAGCTTCCACAGTAAGTTTCCCTTTGAATAATGCAATAGCGTGTGTTGTACGCAACCTCGAGCTCTAACACACACCACAACTAATTAAACTAGCCGTTTTGAATAGTAATACCTACTTTTTGAAATTTTATAAATTTTATTTATCAAAATGGACTTCATTTTTGGATTTGGAATATCGAAATTAGCCTATGTTGAATTTTTGGTATTTTTCTGAGAACTTCTAATTTTTTATGAATAGTGAAAAATACTTAAAAACAACTTTTTAAATAAAAATAATTTATAGTGATAAATTATACTATTTAGTGGTTTTAAAGTATAATTAGAATATATTTTTACCATTTTATCCAATGGTGGTCATTAGAATTAATTTAACATTGAAATTGGACATAAACAATTGCCAATCTTTTGATATAAATTGTTTCTTAAAAACACGCTATTTTTGTAACAGCGGGAATTAATTATAAAATTAATTAATGAAACTTATATGTTTTGAATTTTGTAAAATAGACATCATTTTTGAATTCGGAATATCAATTATAGCTTAGGGTGAAATTTTGTCCTTATTCTGAAAAACTTCATTTTTTGATGAATAGTGAAACCACTAAGTGGTTGTTAAAAACTGATTTTTCGTTAAAATGAAATATTACCAATTCTGTGATTTGATTTTCAAAAATCCGACATACATGGTTGTCATTAAGAAGTAAAATTTGGTTCAATGAGATTAAAATAATTTTTGGTGAATAGTAACTTTTAAGTTCTTAATCGCGATTAGAGGTAATTAGTGTAGTTTAAGGTAAAAATAATGTTTTAATAATATGAGATGAGCTTGACACTTGTCCTACTCATATTGGATGAGTCATGTCCGACCGAGACAACCCATGGGTCAACTTGGGGACCCCATGGAGCCACTTTAGTTGGAAAATGACATTAATATGTATTTATTTAATGTTAAAATTAAATTGACACAAACATGAGTTATTTTACTAAAACAGTTTTTAAGTGGGGTTAAACAAGTCCAAATTTTGACTATAAATATTCATTAGAAAGCTAAAAATATTTCCTACATCATAGTATTTTTTTTATAATTTTTAGACATTAAATAAATTAAATTATTTATGACATTATTATGATGTAGCGATGACCTCATTATTTAACGATTTTAATAAAATGAAAAGATAATGTAAAATCCAAGGCTTAAACTTGTCCAAAGACTATTGGATGGGTAGATTTCGAACCCTTATCACCTTATCCACGAATTATATAAGTTTGGGACCTTTAGAATCTGAAAAGCATTGTATAATAATGTAACATTTCAATCTTTCCAAAAGAGCCCCTCCTCTCCTCTTATAAAAGGCCCCCACCTCTACCACCTTATTCACACTTTCAAGCCATTTGGTTCGGCCAACCTCTGCCCAAATACTCTCCCAACTTCTCTCCATTCATCCTAGAAGCTTTACTTTAGTCAGAAAGCCATCCTAAGGAGTCCTTTTGATCAAATCAAAAGGAAGAACCCGAAGAAGAGGTAACATTTTCATCACCCTCTTTCATGTTTCTTTCTTCTTCCACTCCCTCTTTGTTTATTATTTCGATTCTAAAATTATAACTCCAGTATCTTCTATATACTGTGATGTTATTATAAATATGGAACAACCATATTCAGTATTCTACCCATCATTTTAATGACATGTCACCATACGTGCGTACGTACGGCTTACCGTCTCCACATCGTGGTGTAATTGTTATTCAATATATTATTATTTAGATGGGTATAATAATGATATGTAATTCATGTAAATAATAAATATAACATGATAATGATTCTGTATATATGATATACTATCCAATTATATATTATTTTAATATCAAAATAATGATATTGTCGCTCGTGCGTACGTACGGACTACCGTCTCCACGAACGCGATGAGATTCATTCTCCGTCGTATCCATTCAAGTATAATTATCATTTTATGATTTAAAAATAATGTTTAAGGACATGATATCATTCTAGATATGAATAAGATACAACCTATCCATGAAAAACACGACTTACGTAACAAAAAATATAAAAGAAAACGAGTAAGTTAACACCCGAAACAACGATAAATCTAAGATATTGTTAACAAAGCAATGTTAAAAGATCATATATGATATCATATGAATGTATATGATTCTTGTATAATTTAATAACAATTATTTCACCATTATACAGGAGGTTAACCTACCCCAACCAAGGAAAAGTACAAGGTAAGGGTTTACTTCACAACCTCTTCATTATCCAAGGTTGTTTATACATAATTATCTACTCGGACCTCGTTATCATCCACATCCATGTTTCTTAAAAATGTCTTTCAAAACATTTTTACTATTAAATGGAAAATGGGTTAAAGTCATTTATACCCTTATACGTTTTTGAAAGGAATCTTACCGTCGTTTTCCAAACAATGTACTTTTTGAACTTTTTGACAAATTTAAGGTAAGAATGTTTTTTTAACTTATACAGCGGGTGCGGCTATTTTCCGCCATTATAACTTCGTCGAAGCTTCCCTAACAAGCTTATAAGAATATTTTCAAAGTAAATGTATTATTTTATAATTATGGGACTTTTAAATGATTTCAAAAAGGAGAGATATTTCTCTCAAATAGCTTTGATTTCATCTATGTCAACATCCTTTGATGGGTTTTAAGTTTAATTGAAATTGATTTATCATACAAAACTTCCATTGAACATTTTGTGAAATATTTTACTGTGGATGTGTTATTTTTATACCATCCATAGTTTATGGAGAAATTGTTGACATTTTGTATGCTAGTTTTAATACGAATATTTATGTTATGTTTAAACCTATTCATATGAGGAATGTATTGGACTTAATATGTGACGGGTGGAGCCCGCTATAGCTCCTCGATGCATCGGTAGGTCTCATGAGACAACTAGACATGGAATTGGCCAAGGCCCTTTCCCAATTTGATTTATGGTTTTGGCCAAGGCCTTAATAATTTTAGACGTCTTGGCCGAGGCCTTGACAGAATGTTTCAGAATGTCTGGCATTATACATTCCCTCATTATGAAAGTGGTTATTGATATTTCATGTGATTATTCATCTAGTAGAATATCCATGTGAGTAAGTAATGGAATTATTTAATTTTACTTTTTCCATATTATGCTAAAGTTCAAGTTCAATAAGGCTTTTGTTTTAGTTATACATTGCCTTAAATGCTTATGTTTTCTTATGAAAGTTTCCGCTATATTGTTATCCTTACGGAGCATTTGAGCTCACCCCTTTCAATGTTTTATTTTTCCCAGGATGTGAAGAAGTGTATTATGACTGACTTGCAAGAATAGTCAGTGAGGATATGAGTGTGGACTAGGGAGACCATGTTATTGTAGTTTTCATTTTTATGATGTAATGTAATGTTTATGAATGTATCTAGTGTTTCCAAGGCTATTAAACTAATCGGTCTTTCGAGACGTGATCTTTTGTGATCATGCCAATGTTACGAAGTAATGCACCGACTCTGGGTAGCTGGGGTCGGGGCGTTACAATGATCATGAGATTATACCATCCCTTTGTATGTGATTGGTTTGTTTTAATTTATTTTGATTAAATTAAAATGATGACCTACAATTCACCCTCATCCCTTATTATGTAAGAGCTTTCATACCTATGGATTATTTTATGAAAACCCCCTTTATCTAGTCCATTGGATCCCCTCACCTATGTGTGAGTAAAATATTATGTAAGGCGGGAGATCTCAGGTGAGTGGAGGTAGTTTGAGTCAAGGATCCAAGGTGAAACCAATAAAGGTGATGCATAGGAGCAAAGGTGGAATACTGAAACATGAACCAAGTTATAGTTCAAGGTGTGGTTTCCCCTAGGGTTGAGGGTTAGTTTATTATCCACTAGATAAAATAACTTTTATAGAATCTCATGATCATGCCACTATATTTCTATCAGTTTCATGGTTAATTATTTTTTTTTATTAATGCTAAATAGTCACCTAATAAATGAATTAATAATAATTCAAGATGAAATAAAATATAATCAGATTATGCTTAAATTTTTTATCTGACATGGTTAATCACTTAAGTAAAATCCACTTGATATTAACAATTCATGGTAAAATGGGATTCATGTAAAATGGACAAAAATACCTCAAATAAAATATTAATTTGGTCTATCTTTCTACTCATTAAGTTAAAACAACATCATAGTTAAAATTTCTTGACCAAACCAAGTTGGGGTGCTTTCAATTATCATGGAATATTTAATTTTTAAGTTTTGGGTTGACTTAAATTGGTCTACATCAAGGGTTTACTTCCTAAGAAAGACTTGGTGTGACTAAGAGGAAAGTGTTAAGGAAATAATTAAAATTAAATTGCAGGATTGGGGAGTCCACTTGATGGATCAAGTAACTATTAGTTCATGTAGTTGGAAAGTTACGCCTACCTAAAACCATTCAAATAGCTTGTCAGAACCAATTTTGGGTTATAAGAAGGGGAATATGGATCCTTGCCACTATAATATTTAAGCAATAAGATATTATGAAACTAATGGAGAGGGATATTATGTTTCAAAAAATAGTGGGATATTAATGTAATTTAATTCATTTTAAATTTTTTAATCTATTTTTATAATCAAACAAGTACTAATTATTTTCTCTTAATTTTTAGAAATGTAAAATCAATAAACATTAATAATACCATAGTGATACATACTTGAGAGGGATAACCTTATAACCATTATTAATTTCCATGAATAGTATAGGTGCTTTCATGTAATACTATGCCATGAAAAGAAATTGTACATGTTGGAAACCCTACTTCCTAAGTCTATTTCCAAAGAGGCTAATGAGGAAGAAGTGTCTCTCTATTTGAAGCATATGGATGACGTAATTGATGTCCAATGTTTCATGTTATCCTCCATGTCCAGTGATATTTTAAAGAAATATGAGGATATAGATGTGTATAGTATGGTTTATCACCTTAAGGATCTCTATCAAGAGAAGGCGAGATAAGAGAGATATGAGATCTCCAATGAACTATTCACATGAAATCATGGAGAGCTGATGCTAGCTGGGGCACATGTGGTTGAGATGATTGGATATATTAAATGCCTAGACATATTGGGTTCTATGATCCCTAATTATTTTTGCATGGATACCATTCTATCCTCACTACCCAAAAGCTTCTATTTTTTATTATAAATTATAATATAGGAAATATCGAGAGGACACTTTTGAAACTTCTTACACTTGTTCCCCAAGTTGGTAAAGACATGGGGCATGAAAATCTCATTGTCCTTATGGTGAATAAAAAGGTTAAGAATAAATAAAAGGCATTGAAGACTCATTCCAAGTATAAATCTCCCAAGCACTATCCTTCTAAGAAGAAGAATATCCAAAGTCAAATAAAGGAACAATATCATTTATATTTTACATGTGGAAGGCAGGGCCACTGGAAGAGTAATTTCACCTGGACAAAGAAGCAGGGGGGATATTTATGTGTGTTCATTATTGAGTGTAATCTTTCCATATATACAAGTTGGGTATTTAAAAATGTCTATGGTGCTCGCATTTTTATCCAAATACAAGAACCAAATATATTTTGGAAGATTACTAGAGATGATGTGGATTTACGGGCTTCCAATAGAGTGAGGATAGCTACTCTATCCATTGGATACTACTATCTCACATCACTAATAGGATTGATTTTGGTTTTAAATAACTTTTATTATGTGGCTAGTGTTACAAATAACATTATTTCTATTTATATTTTAGATTTTGATGTATTTATTTTTAGATTTGGTAATAAAGGTTGTTACTTTTATAAAGATACCATATGTTATGGCATGGTAAAATTAAATAATTGGATTCATGTGTTAAATTACAATAAATAAATATTGACAATTGATAAAGAAACAAATACGTACAACTCATATAACATCCATTTTTGGCATCACCATCTTCGTCACATAAATGAGATGAGAAGCATCTAAAAAATCTCTATCAAGATGGTTACTTAGACTCATTTAATCTTAAGACACTTTAAATATTTCATGCATTTTTACAAGGGAAGATAACCAAACCACTATTTTATGTTCAAGGTGAAAGGGCCATAGAGCTTCTAGATTTGATACACACTGATGTGTGCAAAACTTTTTAAGTAGAGGCTAGTGGTGGATTTTTGTACTTTATTAAATTTACTGATGACATGAGAAGGTATGGTTATATCTAATTAGTCAAGTATAAGTCATAATTCTTTGATAAATTAAAAGAATTCAAAAATGAGGTTAAGAATAATATTGGTAAGAAGATAAAGAATCATTGATCAGGTATAGGTGGTTAATATCTTTACCAAGACATTATTGACTTTTTATAGGAGAATGAAATTTTATCTCAACTCACTCTACCTTATGCACTGTAAAGAAATAGTATTAGTGAAAGGAGGAATTGTACCTTTTGTAGATGGTAAGGTCAATAAAGATTCATGAAAGGCTTATATTATCCTTTTAGGGATATTTATTATATATGGCATTATACTTACTAAAATAAGTACCAAATAAAGAGGAAAATAGTATTCCTTTCGAGTTATGGAGTGGAAAGAAACTTGTTTTGTCACATGTTCATGCATGGGGTTGTAAGGAATTTGTTAAGGATATCTCAAGAATCAAAATAGCACCCCAAGACATGAATTGTATCATTATTGTGTATCTCAATGAAATAAGGGGATATTATCTATACAACCCTTAAAATAAGAAAGTGGTGGTTGCAAGATAGTTTATTTTTATTGAGAAGGATAAAATCGTCAAGGAGGATTGTGAGAGAAAGATAAACTTCTATGAATTTGATGCTCAAGATACACAATAGTTGGTATAGGAACCAATCCTAGAGGTCCCCGTAGAAGAAGTTTTTCTTGAAACACAAATGGTATGTAGGAACACTAGAGAGGTAAGAAAACTAAAGAGATAATTTTATAGTCATCGGTGATGGTGACTCATTAATAGTTAACAATGATGATCCCCTATCCTACAAGGAGGAAGTATAGATCTCAGAATCTTAATGATGGAAAGAAACTGTGAATTATGAGATAGATTCCATGTATCAAAACTATCTTTGGGTTCTGATCGATCTTCCAGTTGATATAAAACTTGTTGGGTGTAAATAGGTATTCAAGATAAAGATATACATGGAAGGTAAAATAAATATATATAAATCATGACTAGTGGATAAAGGGTTTACTCAACATTAAAGTATTAACTATGAAAAATCCTTTTCTCCAATTTCTTTATTTAAATCTATCAGAATTTTGTTTTTCATAACAACTAACCATGACTAATAGATTTGTAAAATGAATTAAAAAATGGAATTCCTTAATTAGAACCTTCAAGAGGATTTTTATATGACATAACTAAGATTTTGTAACTCCAAGAAATTCCAAAAACGTATCAAAGGTTTAGAGATCCATTTATGGATTAAATGAAGAATACACATCACAGAACATTTGATTTGATGAATCCATAAAATAATTTGGTTTCATTAAGAACCAATGTGAGAATTTTATTTACAAATGGTTTAGTGGGAGTAAAAAAAATTCATAGTAGTATATATTGATAACATATTACTAATTGGAAATGATATACCAGCCTTACAAGAGGTTAAGGAAATGTTGAGAAAGTTCTTCTTTATAAAGTACGTGAGTGAAGAAGCCTACATTCTAGGGATCAAGATCATATATGATGGATCTAAGAGGATGATTGGACTAATTCGGAGTACATAAATTAAATAGATACTGAATATATTTAGTGTGGAACAATCCAATAGGGTATTGGTTTCAGTGTCATGTGGTATATATCATTCTAAGAAAATGTGTCCTAAAACACAAGAGGAAAGAGAGAGAATGAGTAAGATATCATACAATTCGGCAATAGGATCTATATTGTATTCCATTTTATGTATGAGTCTTAATGTTTCCTATACATTAATCATGGTAGTTATATATCAAAAAGATCAATGTGAACAATATTTGATTTTAGTCAAGACTATGTATGAGGCTTGATGTTGCCTATACATTAAACATGGTAGGCATATATCAATAAGATCAAGGTGAACGGTATTGGATTGCAGTCAAGACTGTCCTTAAGTATATGAGGAGAACTAAATATATGTTCCAAGTGTATGGAGGGGATGAATATATAGTCATCAGGGGTTATATAGATATTGTATTTTAGATAGATTATAATGATCCAAAATCATAGTATGGATATTTATTTTATCTCAACAGAGGAGTTTTGAGCAGGAAGAGTTATAGAATCTATTTTTCACCAATTATACAGTAGAATATGAGTATATTATGGATTATAATGTGGCCAAGGAAGTAGTATGGATTCAAACAATTGTCCAAGATATTGATGTGGTACCTAGAAGTAAAGACCCTATCACAATTTACTATGATATCACTGCATTGGTGGTTATTCCCAAGGATCTAATGTCACACTAAATGAAAAAATCGCATAGTTCAAAAGTTTCATCTCTTGAGGTATTTTTCTTGATGAGGTAATGTTTTGGTAAATAGAGAATCCATAGAGGAAAATTTGGTAGACCCCTTGACCAAGGATTTATCTCAACAAAGGCACGAGTATCATGTGAGAGCTAGTGGAAAAAAAGTTTTTTTGAGTTGGCTCTAGTGAAAGTGGGAGTTTGTTGGAGTTTGTTCCCTAGAAAAAACTTGTTTATGTTGGGAAAAATCCCTCAAGGTAACATTATGGTGTTTTAAGGTTGATTTTTTTTGTTTTCAAAGTTAATTTCCATGTTTAGTTGTGGAGTTATAGAGATATTGTTAACACGATATGTTAACAAAGATCCAGTACAAAGGAATGGATTCCTTGGAAGCAATATAGAAACTTTATACACAAGGAGACATCATTTCCTGATGTTTGCCAAATTTTTGGGGTCTAAAATTTAGAGGATAGATCAAGCATCTTAAAAATTGGATTTCCTTGAAGGTCTTATAAAAATGAAATAAAGTTAAGAGTTTCATGAAGAATGTATTTTTTGAAGGTTTGGATCATCATGAATGAATGAGGGTTTGACGATAATCTTTGTGACTATGATAAGCATTGTGAATAAGAAATTCCCATGGTGCTTCATGAAAATAGGGAGTGTCTCAAACAAGATAGGATAGCTTCATAAAATGGTGATGATGTGTATATAATCTTATGGAATGGGAGGCTAAAACTATAAATAGGCCTCTACCCCCCTCATAAAAGTAGAGCGAGACTTAATGAAGATTATAAGGCTTTGGATTCATGAACGTGGTTCAAAAAGGTAGTTCTTGAAAAAATGTTTGAAAATAAAGGAAGTTCACAAATACTATCAAATCCAAAAAAAAATTGAGCCTCGTAAAATTAATGAATTTCAAAAAGGCTATAAAAATTCAATTGAAATTTGGAGGCTTCATGAAGGATAAGTGGTCTTTACTAAAGGAAGAAGATTCATGAAGGATGTTTGGGATTCACAAAAGAGGTGAGCTTCACGAAGGTAGTGTGCATTATGAAAAGTGTTCAGAAGGGATTTCCCATTGGAACTATGGTGAGGTGATATTCATCAGGTGGATGAAATTATAACTTCAACAGAACATCTACCTATAGTTGAGGATGCATTCATTATTGATATTGAAGGGGCCTATATGTCCATAAACTATATGTGTATCCCTTCTAGAGCAGTGAGCAAAGTAAGAGGAAGAAAGTGATCTTTTCCACTATAAGTAAACCTTAGAAATATACTTAGGGATTAACCCTTGGGATGGATGTGATCTATCAATAAACTTTGTAAAGGTAGTGATCCTAGGAATATAAGTGATCTAACATGAACCTTAAATTGGAAGTGAACCATAGTAAATTTGGTACATCAACACATTGTCATTGTATTCTCCTTAGATGTATCCCAATGAGGGTGAAATGAGTAAAAATCTATGTGTTTGTGTGCTTTGTTTCATACTTTACTTTCAATGAATCATCATTAGATAAATTTGGAAGGGATAATATAAATATAAACACTAAATAGAAAATGAATTTTCTCTTATAATAAAGAGGTCAAGATTCAGTAGGGATGGAATAATTTCAACAAAGAATATTCATACCCTGATTCACCCCCCCCCCCCCACACCCCCCCCCCCTATCAGGGTATCTAGGCCCCATTTCGACCTAATAATTGGTATTAGAGCATATGTTACTTTTTTCTTTTTATTTTCTCTTTAAAGGTTTTCTATACTATTGGAATTGAGGTTTCAGTTTTCTCTTATCTTGGTATGCTATGGAAAAGGGAAGAACTGCAAAGAAGAATCAGAAGTTTGGTGGTATTCCTCAATATGGAAGTATTTATGGAAAAATTTTGATTTAGTTTAATGAAACCAACAATGTAATGAATAATGGTTTGGATGAATCGGATGGTGAAAATATATAATCAATCAATGATGTTGTAGGAATTAGTGAAAAATCTGATATTCCAAGTGATGTAGAAACTTATGATGATGAATAAACTCTAAGAAGGAAAAAAGTGGAAGTTTTTCATGAAACAAAGGAATTGGATCAAAAATTGGATGAAGAAATTAAATCTAAAGATATTAAAATCCAAGTGCATAAAATTTAAGTCAATGAGATAAAAGGATTAAATAAAAGGATTTTTGAAGTAGCCAAAAATCTAAGGGTGTAGGATGATTTACAATATGAAGAACTAAAAAAATAGAAATATGATGAAATGGTAAAGAATATGGACTCAAATAAACTTAAAAATTTGAAATCCAGAAATTATGTTCTAGCTACACACCTATATGAACTAGTTCAAGAGATGAAAAGGCTAAAATAGGAGAGTGCATGTTTTAATGAATCTATTTCCCATATGAATTTAAAACTAAAGAATAAAATTGACATGGTGGATAAGATCACATGTGAATTGGAATATGAGATAAGTAGTGGGAATAATATCAAGATATAACTTAGTTATCAACTTTAATCAAGGGGTAATAATATTCAAAAATTGGGATAAGATATATAATCATTCAAGAAAGAAGTGGAGAAATCTAATTCCAAAGGAAAACCTAAATTTAAGGATTCCTTTCACTTACTATTTGATTATCCTATAGTAGGTCATGATATAATAAAAGGAAAATATGCTACTTCAGAGGAGAAACATGAAAGGATTGTCTCATCCTAAAGTCCAAGAAGTTTTAGAAAATTTGGTATTGGATATGATGAACCCTCTCCCATACATGATAGGAAGAGAGTTGTAAATAGTTCTAGAATTAGGAAAAATCATGTAGGTGATGAAGATATTCCTCAAAAGTCTTTTATAGGAAGTAATGACAACATGTGCTATTTTTTTAGGATGCATGGTCATACATCTATTTTTTTATTGATTATTTGGATTATATTTCATGATGTGAAAATATAAATACTTATAAATATAATAATAACTAGAAACATATTTAGAAATATAAAATAAGTTTCTATTATAATAAATTAGACATGAAATGATACTATTGTAGAAGACTAGGAAACACAATGAGTATGTGTCAAGGATCCTGTGGGGTCAATGTCAGAAGAAAAATAACTCTTGATGCATTAAAATATTAGCTTAGAAATTTTAACATGAGGTATTTTTTTAATGGGAGATGCTTTATTGGTTCTAATCAAGGGAATTTGGAAAGATATTGTAGCTGGAAGAAAAAAAGTAAAGGAAAAAGAACTCTAAATAAGATCCCCAAATATAGTGTTGTATAACAAGAAAGCCTAAACTGGAAGACAAAATGATAAGTTGAAAAATATGTTTAATGTCTCAAAGGAAACACAAGGAGAATTGTGAATGGCATATCAAGAACCTTCTATGTTACACTCATATAATCTCTCTTGGAAATAATGTGAATGAATATTGAAGAATAGGGGAGGAGCTACTCCAATTGTGAGTAAGAAGAATGTACATTCGGTGAAGGACCCACCACTAGTAAGAAATAGTGATGTGACTTAGATAAATGATAAAAGAAAAATGAATAAATAATGACTTGAAAAATAAACATGGAATTACACATAGAAAGAAGTGAAGTTGAGAGAAAGATCCCTATAATAGAGGAATAAGCAAGAGTAGACAACAAGTGGAATGATTTCTTCTCCAAGAAAGAGTCATGAAAAAATGGCATATTGGTGGAGCATCAAAGAATGAAAATTATACTAATGGGTTTAAACCCCAAATTATGAAAAATTCCAAGCCTATCGAATCTAAAAAATAGAAGAAGACTCAGCATGTGGGTAAATAATGTTTAGTCATATGGCCAGAATAGTTGAATTTGGTTGGGAATTTGGAACAATCACAAAAACTAAATAGTTATTTGAAAGAAATTATCAAAGATTTTATCCATCAGGATTGACTACAATCCTATTCTTGAGGATTCCAGAGGTACCACTCTCCCCATGCATTAAATGTTTCTAATATCTACTAGAAGTTGTGAAGGACTAAGGGGGATATACAATCTAAGGGGTGTGTGTGCTGAAATGGAACAAGTGCATAAGTTGAATGGAGATACATGCAAATATAATAATATGAACAATTTAAATTCACATATGATATCATATTCAACAAGTGGTGTTACATAATAAATATATTTTTCAAATCTGTATCTAAAGGTTGTGTGTTGTGGAAAAAGGAGTTTATATGATGAAAATTTTGATGTGAAATTAAATAGCTATAAAACTATACTCGAATGATCTAGTGGTTCTAAGTAGCATTGACTATTAAACTATAGGAATCATGACTCAGTTCGAGTGTTATTTGTTCACTGAGAGAAGATCGATTAGGGGGGAAGTAGTAACATTCATGTATTTCATGATTATCTATTTTTTCTAATAATATGGTATTAGCTGATTGTTTTTAGGATACCAAGAAGCTATGAGAGAATATTGATAATGGTTCAACAAGAGGATAGAAAAGTAGTTGAAAGTAATGATGTCATTATAGTATAGAATGAACAGAATCTTTAACAACATAGATAATAGTTTCTAGATAACAGTGATGATGAGGTAAGAAAATCAGGGGGAGTAGTAATGGAAATTTATAATTCAAAATCAGATACTGATGATGAACAGAAAGAATTAAATTCTATATCAGCACAAAAGCTGCAGATTTGAGTTCAACTTGACAGGAAAAACATAATTGGTGATCAGAAAATGCTATTTTAGAAAAGGAGGATGAATAATCTGTATCAAGAATCATTCTTATCCTAGGTAGAGCCGAAATATTTTGATTAAATAGCTGGAGATGAAAACTAGGTTCAGTATATGAATGGAGATCTTGATCAAATTGAGAATAATTGGACATGGGAGATTGTTTCGAGACCAATAGATAAGAATGTCATTGGGACCAAATGGATCTTTCACAGCAAGATGAATGAAGATGGACTAATTATTCAAAACAAAGCACAATTATTGTAAAAATGGTACTCCCAAATATAGGAGATTGATTTTGATGAAACATTTTCAAGTATTGTGAGTCTAGAGACAATTAGATTATTCTTGGCTATAACAGTACAAATATGGTTCAAATTTTTTCACATAGACGTTGAGTTAGCGTTTCTGAATGGGGTTCTGTAAGAAGAAGTTTATATTGTGAATATAGATGTTTTTCTCATTAATGAATATGGGAATATAGTTTTTTAGTTGATGAAGGTACTATATGGGTTGATAAAAGCACCAAGATCATGGTATTCAAGACTAGATCAGTTTTTGAAGAAGCTCTATTTCCAAAATGGAAAAATTGATTGTAATATCTATTTTAAAAATGATAGTGATCAAAGAATGATGGTGATGGTATATGTCGATGACATAATATTTGGAGGATCATACTAATAATGGTGAAAAAAAATTCACAAAATTTATGAAAAGTGAATTTGAAATGTCAATGATTAGTGAACTAGCATTTTTCCTTGGTTTATAGGTGACATAAGAAAATAATGACACATTCATTTCTTAATCTAAATATGCCAAGTAGGTTTTGAGAAGATTTGGAATGGATAATTCCAAGGATATGAAGACTCTGGTGGCTACCCATATGAAACTGTCTTGGGATGATGAAGTCAAAGCGGTTAATGTCACATATTACAGGCGGATCATTGGAATCCTATTGAACTTAAGAACGACTCGAACAGATATTTCTTTACCACATACCAAGTATAATAGTATCAAATTAATCCCAAGAAAATCCAATTACTTGCAGTGAAAATAATACTTTGGTATATCAAGGGAACAACAGATTTTGGTTTGTTGTACAATGAAAAGTCTCAACAATAGTTATTGGGATATACAGATGCAGATTGGATCGGATCAGTAGATAATGGAAAATCAACATCAGGTGGTTCATTATATCTTGTTATATTATTTATTTCTTCACTAAGCAAGAAACAATATTTTATTTCATTTATCACCATAGAATTATAATATATTTTTTTCACTCAATCTTGCACGTAGCTATTTTGGATGAAGCAGCAAATTGATGATATGGGATTTGAAGTGAAGACTTCAATCAAAATCCATTGTGACAATTCAAGTGCTATAAATCTTATAAAAAAATATAGTTTATCACTTAATTAAAAATAACATTGAAATAAAATATCATTTTATCAAGTAGAAGTTAGATCAAGGGAATGTGCAGTTGTAATACATACCTACAAAACTATAGTTTGCATATATTCTACCAAAGGCCTTACCCAAATAAGCATTTGAATGACATAAACTAGCTCTTGGAGTCTAGTCAACTCCCCAAACTTGAAAAAGTGTGGTTGTGGGACCCCTTCTCCCCAAGGTATGGTGTTTTTTTCTCATGTGTCTATCTGTGTTCTTTACCCTATTACAGACCGTAATGAAGTGACCTTCAGGTTCATTGAAAAAGGGGGATAAATTGTGGATATAAAAGGGGAGAAAATGTCTTAGTAAAGACAGGGGAGAAGTAGTGAAGTAGGGGGAGTTTTAAATCTAATGATGCTAAATATTATTTATCAAAGAAAATATATCATGACAGATGGATTTCATGATGAAATTAGTTGAGTGGTTTTGTAATGAAGTGTTTCATTGATGAATTATGCATTCAACTCTTGTTTCTCAAGCCAAGAATGGATCATGTGGGATTATAGTATGTGTTGAGTAAATCATTGATTTCTATTTGAATCGTAATAATATAATTCGGTATGATATGGAATAATATTTAACGAGGTATCAAAATGTGAAGAATTGTCAACAAACCCAAAGGGGGAGATTGTTGGGAAAAAATCATCAAGGTAACATTGCGATGATTTTTGGATGATTATGTTTGTTGAAAAAGTTGGTTTACATGGTTAGTTTTGTACTTCCAGATATATTGTTAACTTGATATGTTATCAAGGATACAATACAAAGGAATGGATTCCTTGTAAGTAGTATCAAAAATTGTGTACACAAGGTGGTTCCATTTCCCAATGTTTGCCAAATTTTTGGGGTCTAGAATTTTGAGGATGGTTCAAGCATCGTGAAAGTAGGATTTTCTTGAAGTCCTTATAAAAATATGGTAAAGGAATTATTTTTACAAATACTAGATTTAATGAAGGTATGTATCATCATGAATGCGTGAAGGTTTTACGGTAATCTCCACGACTATGAGAAGCTTTGCGAATGGTAAATTCCCATGGTTCTTCAAAAAAACAGGGATCATCATGAACGAGATGGGATATCTTCATGAAATGGGGATAATGTGGATAGAATCTTCTAGATTGGGTGGATACTCCTATAAATAGGCCTCTACTGCCCTCAAAAAAGTAGAGTGGTACTTAACGAATATTCTAAGTCTTCGGATTCGTGAAGTTGGTTTGCAAAGGTAGTTCTTTCGAAAATGTATGCGAAGAAAGGAATTTTATAAAGGCTATAAAATTAGACTGAAAATTGTGAGCATCATGAATGTAATGAAGTATATAAAGGCTATAAAAAGATGACTGAAATTTGGGAGCTTCATGAAGGATAAGTGAGATTCATGAAAGGAAAGAGCTTCGCAAAGGTTGTTTGAGCTTTTTTAAAGAGGTGAGATTCATGAAGGCAGTGTGCATTACGAAAAGTGTTCATAAGGGATTGTTCAGTGGAACTTTGGTAAAGTGATATTCATCGAGTGGATGAAATTATAACTTCAAAAGAGAATCTAACTCCAGTTTAGGATGCATTAATTATTGATAATGAAGGTACCTACATGTCCATAAACTTTGTGTGAATCCCTTCCTAAGTAGTGTGCAAAGGAAGAGGAAGAAGGTGATCCTTTCCACCAAAAGTGAACCATAGAAATAGACTAAGGGAGTGACCCTTGGGAAGGCAGTGAGTGATCCCTAAACTTTGTAAAGGTGGTGAGTCTGGTCATAGAAGTGATCTAACCTGAACCTTGAATTGGCAGTGATCGATAGTAAATTTAGTATATCAGGACATTACCATTGTATGCTCCTTGGACGTAGCATAGTGAGGGTAAACCAAGTAAAAATCTTTATGTTCATGTGATTTCTTTCCTGCCTTAATTTCTATGAATCATCATTAGATAAATTTGGAAGGTATAAGATAAATATAAACACTAAAGATAAAATTAAGTGACCCTTATAATAAATAGGTCAAAATCCAGTGGGGTGGGAATAATTTTGACAAAGAATATCCATACCCTAATTCACCCCCCCCCCCCTTCAGGGTATATAGTCCCATTTTAGACCTAAAAATTTAGTACTTGATTACATGTTTTATCATTGATAAAGTTTTCTTATCACATTATTATTGTTTCTTTTCATGACATTTGTATCTGATAATGTCTTGAGAATATATGTTGCACTAAAAGGTCATAGAAGTTCCCTGCTATGATGAGAACCTTGAGGTGCCATGACATTATTCTTGAACCTTATTTTATGACCAAATAATATTTTATAATTATACATAGAAGATATGGGATATCAAAAGTATGAGTCTCATGATACATTGATATACCTTCTCATTGTGTTCAGCCTTTGGTAATCTCCAAGATAGGAGGTTATGAGAATAGACCTATCAAATAGGAAATCCATATTTCCATATATAATAGGATGTTTTAATATGTGTATGTTTACATTTATCCTTAGAATTTAATATTATTATTAATGGATATCATGACTCGTGCACTTTTATGTATTGATGAAAACCATTATGACCTATGTCTGTGGCCAGGTAGGGTATGTTGGGTGCGTCATGAGTGATATTATATTAATGGATAATGTAGGAAAGGGTTTATCCCTTCTTTACTATGATGGAAGTTGATATATTAGGCCATTTGATGGAATATAATTGCCTACATAAATCTATGTAAATGGTTTTCTATGGGTGATTTCATTTATAGAAATTCAATGAAAGATAAATCAAGTATATATGTTGATGGTGTAGTTTCTAGGAGTATCAGAAGCATCCTTTGTTGGTATGACCAACTCATCTTTTAGCCATAAATCACATGTAATTATTTCTTTACATGATCAAAACACCATGTCCAATGAAAACAATATATTATTTGACTAGATTAAAATGTTTTAACCATAGTTTAAGGATCTCTACATGTAATTTATAATTAATTTATAAGTATATTTAGTATTACCTTAACTCATAATTATCTCTTCATTGATGATTGGTGGAATATATCTTGTCACTCCATCATTTTGTTATGGGATTCAAGTGTAAAATTCCTCTAGAGTTGATATACATGTGCACAAAAATCTTAGAATAGTATCATAGAATCATCGGTTTCTAGCATGGCCGGTCCTCATCTCTTATTTTGTTTTGGGTTGACCGTAGTAGATATTCTTCTTGAGAGAGTAAGAACTATGGATGATCTCTGATTTTCTTGAGAGAGGAGGGGAGGAGAGAAATATAGATCTATTGGTCTCTCTCTTGGTCTTGAGAGAGTCTCAATCTATCTGTTGTGAACACCAATTTTGTTTTAGGAAAGATATATAATTAGATATTTATTTTGACAGGTTTAGGGTCGAAAAATCACACACAATACCTTTCCCAATTCTATAATTGTAGGTTGGTCCCATGTCCAGTAATAATAATATAAATATTATTATTAAATTCTTAACATGTATAATTCATGAAGAATATAAATAAATATCACTTATACCATTTCCAATTGGACATTTAAACTCGGTCTACTTTCCCTCGCCCATATTTACCGGACCTTAAATAATGAGTACTAATTTAATAAATAAATATCACTGTATTATTCATAGATAAATATAATAAATATTATATTCACCAAACATGAAAAAAAATATTTATTATTATTATTTAAATCACTTATTATTTCGAATAACTTGTGATTAAATTATGGTGATCAACCAAACCAAAATAAATATTATTTATTCTAAATTGTTAAATTAAATATTAGAATTTAACTAAGATCACGAATACACTTAGTGTGTGGCCCTCTAGGCCTCTTTATCAGTGGCATTAGGTATAACCACCTAAAGTCCAAGATTATAATCTATCAACATGACAAGACATCCATATATAAAGAAGTTAAATTTATAATGATGTCCAACCTCCTACGAATGGTTACCGTGTAATATAATCCTTTTATTATAATATCTCAAATCAAGTAGGTTGCATGTTAGCACCATCAACCTATATGATTGATTTCTCTTTCTCATACTTTCTAAAAATGAACTTTTCCATCGAGAATCATGTCCATGGATTTATTTAGGCGATTCCATTCCCATAAAATGTCTAGAGGTATTAACTTTTATCAAGAGACAAAAGGGATAAATCCTTTCTCACATTATCCATTAATTGTATATCATTTGTGATGCACCCAACGTATAATACTTCACCACAAACATATTTCATTGAAATTTTCATCAATACATCAAATTATGTTATTCATGATATCCATTAATGATAATCTTAAATTCCAAGGATCAATACAAATGTTCGTAAATAGAAACATCCAATGATGCATGGAAATGTGGATTTCCTATTGATGGGAATATTATTATGACCTCATATTATGGAGATTACCAAGGGTGACACCGTGAGAAGGTGTATCATTGTCTTATGAGCCTCATACCCCTGAAACCCTGTATTGTTTGTGTTATGATGGACAATATCATCCAGACATAGAATAAGGTTCAAGAATAATTCCATGGAACCTCTAGGTTCTCATTATAGTGGGAAAATTCTATGACCTTTTCAGTGCAACATATATTCTAAGGATATTATCACATAAAAATTTGGTTCTAGGGAACTAAATCTAGTAAGCTCTCACTTGAACTAGAACTAACTAACAATAGCATACAAACCACTAGCTCTCACATGATACTCATACTTCTGCTAAGATAAAGCCTTCATCAATAGTTCTGACATGTTTTCCTCTATGGATACTCTACTCACTAAAAATTCACCTCATTGATAAAAATTTTCCATGATATGAAACTTATAAATCATGTTATTTGTGATTTTGTGTGACCATGCCTCTTTTGATAGTGTCATCGTTGTAGTGGTATCATAGTAAACTGTGATATGATCTTTACTACTAGGTACTACATCAAAATCTTAGAAAAAGTTGTGAATCCAAACTGCTTCCTTAGCTGTATTAGAAGAAAAAATATACTCGGGCTCTTATAAAATATATGATAACTAGCTTCTTTGAACTCTTCCAACTCATATCTCCTCTATTGAGATAAAAAAACATATCCATATTGTGACTTCATATCATTCTGATTTTTCTAAAAACTAGCATATGTATAACCCCTAATGACTAGTTCTTCATCTCCTTAATACACTAGTAACATATCCTTAGTATGCATTAGATACTTAAGGGTAGCCTTAATAGCAGTTCAATGTTTTTCACCTAGATTTTCTTCATATCTTCCTACCAAGGACAAATCATAGGCAATATCAAGCCTCATACATAACATGGAAAACATGATGCATCATATCATAGAAGATTATGGGATACTATTCATTATCTATCTTTCCTCTTGTTTTTGGGGACATGTTCTCTTGTAAAGGTGTATACCATGTGAAACTAGAACCAATACTCTCTTTGATTGTTCCATATTGAACCTCTTCAGTATCCAGTCAATATATATACCTTGTATTAATCCAAGAATCCTCTTAGATCTATCATGTATGGTCTTAATCTATATAATGTGGGTTGATTCACCTAAGTCCTTCATGGATAAGAACTTTCACAACTATGTATTGACCACTTGTAAGGTTGATATATTGTTTCCAATTAGAAATATGTCATCAATATATTCTACTATGAAAACAATTGAACTACTACTAAAACACTTATAAACACATGGATCACATTTGTTCTTAATGAAACTAAATTCTTTTATGGTTTCATTAAATCAAATGTTCCATGACCCAAATGCTTAATTTAATACATAAATGTAAATCTTCAACTTGCATAACTTTTTGTCATTTCCTGGAGACACAAACCCTTCTGGTTGTGTCATATATACATCCTCCTAAAAGATCACATTAAGAAAATTTATTTTGATATCCATTTTCTAAATACCATATTCCTGGTAAGCTTCTATGGAATGAAATATTTTTATGTATTTAAACATGGAAACTACAGAAAAGTTTTCTTCATAGTTAATGTATTGACGTTGTCTAAAACCTTTAGACGCTAGTTGTTCATTATAGGTATTTACTTTACCCTCCATGTGTAGTTTTCTCTTGAATACCCATTTAAACCCAAAGGGTTTTACATCAACCAGAAGATCGATAAAAACCCAAACATGGTTTTGATAAATGGAATCTATCTCAAGATTCATAGATTCTTTCCATATTTCATCTTATGGTCTCTCTACTACCCCCTTTTAGGATAAAGGATCACCATTTCCAACCAATAATGATTCACCGTCATCTGTGATTAGGAAACCATATCTCCCTAATTTATTTATCTCTTTATCACTCATATTTAGTGCTTATGTTTTAGGAACAAAAACTTCCATAGGGACCTGTGGAATCTATTCCTATACCAACTCTTGTTTATCTCAAGCATTAACTTCATCAAAATCAATCTTTCTCCAACTATAATCCTTAAGGGTGTGCTTTCATTTAATAAATATGGAATTTCTTATGACAGTTACTTTCTTGTACAAATGGGTTGTATATATAATATCCCATTATTTCCTTGGGATACCCTATAAATATAAACTTCATGCCTTGAGATGCTAGTTTGTAACTTGATATAGCTTTAACAAACACCTCACAACCCCATGCACAAACATGTGAAAAAACAGGTTTCTTTTCACTCCATAACTCGAAGGGAATACTATTTTCTGCTTTAGTTAGTACTTAGTTTTGTAAGTATAATTTTATTTGTAATGCATATCCCCAAAAGGATAACAAAATATCTGCATGACTCATTATTGACCTTACCATGTCCAACAAGTTATGATTCCTTCTTTCTCTCACACCATTTTACTATGGTGTATAAGGTGGTGTGATTTGAGATAAAATCTCATAATATTAAAGAAATTTAATAAAGTCTTGGTTAATATATTCGCCACCTAAATTTAATAGATTTTTCTTTATCTTCTTACCAAGATGATTCTAAGCCTTATTATTGAACTCTTTGAACTTCTCAAAGTATTCATACTTATACCTCATCAAGTAGATATAACCATACCTTAGCAAGTTTTCGGTAAAAGTAATAAAGTGTGAGAATACACCTATAGATTCTACTTGAAAAGGTCTAAATACATCTATGTGTACTAATTATAGAATATTTTTGTCCCTTTCACCTTGACCATCGAATGGTGGTTTGGTCATCTTTCCTTGTAAACAAGCATGACATCTATCAAGTGGATTTAGCTTAAAAGAGTCTAAATAACCATCTTGATAGAGCTTTGTCAAAAACTTATCATTTATGTGACTAAGAAGTTGATGCCACAAATGGGTTTCATATGATTCATACATATTAGTTTCATTATCAATTTCTAATATTTGGTTTTCATAATTTAATACATAAAGACTGTTATTTAGTTGTGTCATACCATAACATATGTTATCTTTATAAAAGTAACAAACTTTATTTCTAAAGATGAATATAAATCCATCCATATATAATCAAGAAATATAAATAATTTTCTTGGTAACACTAAGAACATGATAATAGTTCTTTAAAACCAAAATCAATCATGATGGCAATGTGAGATAGTAGTTTTCAATGGCTAGAGTAGCTGGCCTCACTCCATTGGAAGCCAGTAGATCCACCTCATCTCTGGTAATCTTCTAAAATCTACTTGGTTCCTATATTTAGATATAAATTTGAGAACTACAAGTAATATATAATACCCAAATTGTAGATATATAAATATTACACTCAATAATGAATGCACATAAATCTTCCCCTTTCTTTTTTTTTCTAGGTGAAATTCCTCTTCCAGCAGCCCTACTTTCCACATGAAAAACATAACAAATCATGTTCCTTTCCTTTCCTCTAGATCTTATTCTTCTTAGAGGAAAGGTTCTTAGGATACTTATACTTGTAATGAGTCTTCAACCCCTTTTCCTTGTTCCTCTTCTTCTTATTCACCATAAGGACAATAGGTTTTTCATGCTACATGACTTCATCAACTTAGAAGATAATAGTAATAAGTTATGATATTGTCTTATCACTATTTCTCTTATTAAAATTTAAAATAAAATTGTAAAAGTTTCTCGGTAGTGATAATAGAATGATATCTATGTGCAGCTCACCATGGATCTTAAAACCTAATATTTTTAGGCAATCAATGTAGTCAGTCATCTTGACTAAATGTGCCATAAATGGAACTGACTCTCCAAGCTTGTGCATAAATAGTTCATTGGAGATCTCATATCTCTCTGATCTCACCTTCTCTTTATAGATATCTGAAAATCGTTGTCGTGGGCGCTCTCAAATGATATTTGGTTTTGGGTTATTTAGGTGTACTAGAGTGGCTGACCAGGGTCATCTCTCAAAGGATGAAGTAATTTAAAACAACATATTAAAGGTATTTTTAAAATAAAATAAAATAAAATAAAAAACTTAGAAGGATGGGGGTTGTTCAATGTTTATAAAATAAGAAGAATAAGTATGATGGAAGAAGATTTTATTTTGTTTTTTTGTTTTTTTTTTTTTGAAATGAAATTTGATTAATAAAACACTACGAAAAGATGTTTTTTTATAAAATATTTTAAAAGTCATAATCGATCTAACTCTAAATATTCACTTAATTATAAATCATTATAATTTAAATTAATATCCACTTAATTATGATCCCCTAATTTTTAACCCTCAACCCCTATGGGAGTTAACATAACCACAAAGATGAAATGAATTAAACCCGAGGCTAGCTTCGGAACATGCAATTGTAACACCCTACTTTGATTGACATTCTAAGTATAGCTTATGGTCAGTGTTAAATTAGGGAACATATCCATTCTGGAAAATGAGGATGAATTATATTTAGGTATTATATTTTAACTCTGCAAATTTATTTTGTGTTCTTTTTTTCACTGGTTAAGGTTGCGCTCTTAAAAACACATTACTCGACCTCGCCTGTTTCTGCATGAATCATTCAATTGTTTGCTTAGTTTCAATTAAATTAAAAACTCAATTAATATATCATTTTAATTTAATTTTACTATCTCATTGATTCAAAATAAATGAATTAATAAGGTAAGAGGTAGACCAATTACTAAAAATAACTACTTTTCTATGGGAAGTGTAGTCATCGTAGAAACATTTTTCATTCGCAAGGGTTTAGAAAGGGTATAAATCAATATTGTTTCTAATATTGAATTCCATACCAAATAAGAATATTAAGATAAGAATAAAATTAAAAATAACAAAAGAAATGGAAGAGAAACTAAGAGTTTATTGAAATCACAATAATATTACAAAGTGAAGAATAAGAAGAAGGCTTCGATGAAGGGATCCTAGCTTCAAGAGCTCTCCCAATTGAAATTCCTAGAGAAATAGAGTGAAACCAATTCTCCTCTTCCTTAAATATCCCATTTCACATCCCAACCCCTCAAAATGAGAAAAACACCAATTTACAGAGTGGGGGGAGGATAGGTTTTAAGTGGTTTCAAGTGTGAATGGGGAAATTCATCCAAATATTTTATTCCAAGTTGAACTGCCTATTTTACCTTCATAACACGTGAACCAGCTATCCTTCCAGAAGTATTATTTGTGATAAAAAAATTTCTTGATCTCCTATACAAATTTGGGACGAATATAAGCATGTATGTAGAAGTTATGGACCAAATACAGAACTGATGTCCAATCTGGCGAGTCCATCCCAACTTTGAATTCATGGCCCATTTTCTCCAACCAAATGCATAATTTAGCTCAGATGTACTAAATAAAATTTGTATCCAATTATGTCAGGAACACAATTACAAAATATTAAGTTCAAATAATTAAAATTAAATTATTTATGTTCGAAATACTATAATGAATTTTTAAAGGGTAAAACTTGAATTTTCATCAAATTTTCAAATGAATGATCTAATCCCAAATATTTTATAAATAAACATATTTAACACAATTTGAGGAAATTTTGTCATTTATTATCAATAAAATATTCAAAAAAATTATTTTTTATCAAGATCCCAAAGGTGAGAAACTATGTCATACACATCCATATCCTCGTATTACTTTAAAATCTCATTAGACATGGAAGATAACATAAAACATTGGACATCCATTGTGTCTTCTACATGATTTAGATAGAGAGATACCTCTTCCTCACTAGCCTCTTTGGAAAGAAACTCAGAAAGTTGGGTTTCCAACACATATAATTTCTATTCATGGTATATTATAACATTTAAGCACCTATACCATTCTTGGAAATTCACACTAGTAAAAATGTTATCCTTATCTAGTATGGATCGTGGTGATATTTTCTATATTGTTTGATTTTACATTTTTATAATTTAAGAGCAAATAATTAGTACTTGTTTTGATTAATATATTTAAAATTAATTAAATTATTATTAATCTCCCACTATTTTTCGAAACCTAATAGCCCTCACCATCAGTTTTAAAATATCTTGTCATTTAGATATTCTAGTGGAAATGATCCATATTCCCTTATCATAACCCATACTTGGTCTTGATGTATTATTTGAAGGGTTTTAGGTAGGAATAATTTGTCAACTACATTAACTCATAATTCCTTGATCTGTTGAGTGGAATCGCCAATCTTGAAATATTATTTTAAGATTTCTTCAAACCTTTTACTCTTAATTACACCATGTCCTTCTTGGGAATTCAACCCTTTGTATAAAATAATTTAAGTCAACCCAAAACTTCAAGCTAAAATTTCCATGATAATTGAAAGCACCCCAACTTAGGATATTCAAGCACTTTGAACTATGAGGTTGATTATAACTTAAGTAGTGGAAGGCTAAGATGGCTTAATATTTTAATTAAGGGACTTTTATCTTTATGAATAAAACATGTTTTATCCTTTTACATGCTTTTTTAATATTAAGTGGATTTTACTTAAGTGATTAACTATTTATGATAAAACATTTATGCATAATTCAATTATATTTTATTCCATCTTATATGCTCGTTAACTCATTTATTAAGTGATCATGAAACATTGATATTACATATTCATTCATGATTTTTTGTTACTCCCATAACATAATTTTCACTTAAAATGATTAATTTCCATTTAATTTTTATTTTTTGATCATAAACATATATAAAGAGCATTGTTTGAATTCATTTAATTAAAATGAAGTTTAATGTTTTTATCATATATTTCGAACTACTCATACAAATTATGTGATTATTATTTTTTAGTGTTCCTAATTCAAATATAAACATATAATTAGACTATATATTTGGCCAATTCATCCATTTGATGGTTATATGGGCCACACAAGAATTCCCACTAGCTTTGTTGAGAAAACTGGACCAGCCATGATGATTGTATTTTTGGGCTCAATACAGAATCCCAAATTTGATTAAACTACATAATATTTTTATGAATATCCAAACACATCTTTGATAAAAACAATTAGGTCCCAAATCCAAAAAAAGGGCCCAACGGATGTTTTGAATTCCAACCTGCAATTCTGTCTAGGATTTAAAAGCAGCACACAATACATGACTTTTTCCCCAATATTGACATCAAATTAAGTTGATATTTTATGGTGTGAAATAAAATATATAGGTTACAAACTTTTTTGAATAAATGTTTCGTATTTTATGGAATATTCCTATCCAAAACTCCATTCACATTTTAGCCTTTGAAAGGGTCTGGATAAAAATGTACAACAGCACATTGTTTAATAAAACAGTCATAAATTTTCCTATAAAATTCCAATAGAATCCAAATTTTGAGGGTGTAATTTTCACATCCACATATACAACTCTGAATAATAATATTTCTTCATATTAGGATTTCTAAATTATCAAACTGGCAAGCTAAGTTGAGGGGAAGTTCTGGAATGTAAACAGTCCACCACCTTGAAATATAAATACATCCCCCTCTTCTCCTTTCAAGGATTTTTCATTTAAGAACTTAAGTAGGAGATTTTTAATTACTAAAGACTTTCCAATGGATTTTTAGGACTTTCATTAATCTTGTTTTAACAAGATATACCTCTCCTCCACATTCAATTTCATGTTTTTTTTTCTTGTTTTCAATTGTAATCGTGTAAGTTTGTTTTTATTTAAATTAAATATTAGTGATTGTTTCTTAATAATAATCTCTAATTATCATACAACCTATGTTGTGTAATATTAATGTTCTTTAAATTTTTTAAATCAAGTTGAAAACCATTCCCTTATGTCTCTTTCTTATTCAATCAAAAGTGTGTGTTTTACTTCTCTTCACGTTTCGTGTGTCTGTTCGGTGCACTACTCTTATCTTGTCCCATTATTTTTCTTCTATTTTTAACTCATCATCATAAATATCATAAACTATATTAATAAAAATATCAATGGATGATTAATTAATCCATTGTAGTGAGTCATAATTTGGGGGTGTTAATTGATTGAGATCTTTTGCTCGTTGAATATTCTTTAGGTTAACATTGTTTATATTAAACATAAAATGTCATGGATTAATGAAATGTTTTGTTTAATGTCTGGATACAATGGATTATTGGAACCATAAATAAACTATAATACAAAATTATTGATTGAGATTATAACCCTAGTTAAGTTAATGCTTGGATTAAAGCCTCAATATTTGGGACTTCTGATAAAAATTATCTTGTGAAGTGGGAGTTAATTTAATGAAATATAAAAGAAAAGATCAAGGATATCGTAAGATTAAATACCCAATAATGAACTTTACCTAATATTTATCAATTTTTTTAAATCAAACATCATCCAGAAATCAATTTCATTAAGCTCTTCAAACAAACCCCCCATTCAAAAGACAAATAAATCAAAAAACAATCAACTCTAGAAATAGTACCATTGTCGAGGATTCGGCCTGAGTTTCACTATCAACATTAGCAGAGCACTATAACATTTAATAGTTGATAGGGTATAATAGGTTATGCTTCAACTAGAACCATTTTTTGGGATGGTTCATGTAGAGACCCGAAGCTTGACGTACATGGACATTACATTACATTTGCGGAATACTTAGTACATAACAAAAACACACACACAAGGATCGTAATAGTTTAGTGTCTTTGGAAACTCGGAACGTAATCTTCTAATCGTGGTGAAATATCTTCAATATATCCCATAAAGATCTTCCTTTTTTTACCTAAAACCTTTCTTTATATCCTGGGGAAAAGAAAACATAAAAGGGTGAGCTCAAATGCTCAGTAAGGGTAAACAAAAGAAATATCAATCACATCGTATTCATAAGAACATAACATTTTGGAAATCATAACCTGCAAAAGAGAGCATAATTTCATAACATGGGATAAATCATGGTAGTTAAATGTAATCACAATAATCATAACTTAAAACATGAAACTTTGTGGCATTCACACATATTCATAGAGAATCATTTCTTGTTAGTCAAGACTCATTGCCAAGACTATCTTAGTGGACAAAGTCCCTTTCTGAATCGAGTAACCCTTGTTTCAGTCCTGTTTCACTGAACCGGTATAACCTACCATTCCAGCCATGTCTATCTCATGAGATATAAAACCTTTACCCAATGCATTGGAGGGAGATATAGGTCCCACCCATCTTATAATGAATCCTTTCTTATGTGTGCCACATAATCATAAACCATACATCATAGCGTAACCCATGTAATAAAAATGGGATTCTTAAACAACATGACATCATAAAACAATTCATATAAGATAAAGGAATTCATAAAAATGTTTCCATCACAACATAATCAAATCCATGTAATAATAGGGATAAAAACAGAACCCTTTTATTATCTTAGATGGAAAATAATTTTGATAAAATACTTGAACTCCATTCTTGAGGAAAATATCCTTTCTACTTTAAAAACATTTTTCCTTTCATAACATGTCATACGACTTTAAAATAAAAGAAGTTGATTAAAAATAAACTTGAAAACTTGTAAAGGAAGCTTCTTGGAAATAATTTTTTAAAAATCCATTCATGCCGTATAAGTTAAAAAAAACATTCTTCGTACTTTTGTCGGAAAAGTCAAAAAGTACCTCGTACGACAAAAGATTCCTTTCATAGATATTACTAAAAACTCACCGAAGGGTAAAAATGGATTTGAAAAAATTGTAGGTGGATGGAAATAATATTACATATTGATGAAACATGGATGTGGATGATAAAATACACCCCAGTAAATACTTACGAATAAACAATCTCGGATAAAAATGAGATTGTGATATTTCCCTTACCTTAGGTCCGATTTGCTTCGTATGTGTCCGAACCTCCTGTATAATGATTTAAATAATGTCATTGACTTATTACAGAATCATATTCATTGTTATGATATCATATATGGTTCACTTATGACATTATATTACCCTTTCTTTTGTAAATTCCATGTTAAAGAAGCGTTTTGGGTAAAATCGTTTCATTTATCGTAGGTGTTTTGACTTGTTGTTCTTGACATCATTATTACTTATATCATTATTTACCTACTTCCAGAATATAAAACATTATTTATATATCATATATCTTCAGTATATATATATATAATAGATAGATAAATAAAATGAAAAACACCGTTCATGGAGACGGTAGTCCGTACGTACGCATGAACGCTGTTTTCCTTTCCTTATTGTCTTGAAATGGAAGTAAGTAGATGAAATACATATATATATATATATAAATAAATCCAGTAGCTTTATAATGTCATATATTTCATTATTATTTCTTATATATACTTTATAATCATTCTTAAATGGTTAACATGGAGAATGAATCTCATCGCGTCGTGGAGACGGTAGTCCGTACGTACGCACGAGCGATGATATCATTTCCATAAATATTGAATTGAATTGGAGTGGATTATACAATATATCAGAATCAATATGATGTTGTAATAACTATGTATAGTTATTCTTTACACCATTATACCCATCCATGTAAGGTGGTGGTGGAAAATAGATTACACCACGGCGTGGAGACGGTATTCCGTACGTACGCACGCGCGGTGATTTCTTTTTCCGTAGGATGGATAGATGGTGAAATAGGGTTGTTTCATACTTATAATAACATATCAGTATATGAGTGATATTGATATTATTACTTCATAATGAAACAACCTAAGAAGAAGAAGTGGAAGAATAAATAAAGATGAAAGAATTGGTAACGGTAATTACCTCTTCTTTGAAGCGCCTCTTTGAGACCTCCTCTTAGGGCACTAAAATTGGTCTTTGAGGAAGACCAGAACCTCTAGGATGTTTCTAGGGAAGTGGAGAAGAGATTTTGGCAGAGGTTGGCCGAGCTTGAGTTCTCAAATTAGTGTGAGGAGGAGGGGTAGGAGGTACCCTTTTATAAGGGAGGAGAGGGGCACCTTAGGAATATCTCAAAATATTATTTTACATTAAAGTCAAAATAAGTTTATAATGGTTCCAAAGGGTCTTATTTCGAAGCTAAAGTGGGGATGGGTCGAAATCCTATCATCCAATAGGATTTAGACAAGTTTAGGGTATTATTTTAACCTTATCAATTAGATTTAACTCTAAGTTAAATAATTTAACTTTTACCGTGTCTTTTTGTTTTCTTTCACTATATGGTTAATACACTTACTATAACATGCAAAACGAACCCCAAATTGTTTATTATTAATATATATATCCTTATCTAAGTCATTTTGCCGAACCTTATATTTTTAGGAATAAAATAACAATTAATAATATAATATTTGATTTAAAAACTATTTTGTGTCAATTTTGACACTATTTGATATATGATTTTTGTGAAAGTCATAACAGAATTATATGTTCGAACCAAGTTGATTAAATCAACACTAATATATCATAGTAACCTAGAAAATTAGTGGAATTCATAAAAAGCCTCAAATTACATTCATTTGAGCATTTATAACATCAATTATGTTAATATTTCCTTAAAAGGGTAATTACTGCATCATCGTTGTGTCATAAATAAATTAATTTATTTAAAGTCTAAAAATTATAAATAAAATATAATTATGTATGAAATCTTTTTATCTTTCTAATGAATATTTATAGTCGAATTTATCTTATGTATAACCCCATATTAAAAATGTTTTAGTTATTAAACTTTGATTTTAACTATTTTAACTATTCATTAAATAAAATAATATTAAATGTCATAATCTAATCCAAGTGGACCTAAATGGTCATTTTATATTCATAAGGTTGTTTTTGGTCGAATTACACTTATCCAATAGAATTAGGACATGTGTTAGGGTAATAGTAATATCATATTTACCCTTAGTTACCCTATTTACTATTAACCGTGGTAAAAAAAAGGTAAAAAGTTACTATTCACCAAAAATTATTTTCATCTCATTGAACCACATTTTACTTACTGACACCAACCGTGTCTCTCGGATTTTTGAGATTCCATTCACAGAAGCTGTAAAATTAAGTTTTATGAAAAATTCTTTTTTTTAACTACCACTTAGTAGTTTCACTATTCATCAAAAATTGATGTTTTTCAGAACAATGCCAAAATTTCATCCTAAGATATATTTCATATTCTGAATTCAAAAATTAAGTCTATTTTACCAAATTCATAACATAGAAGTTGCATTAATTAATTTTATAATTAAATCCCGCTGTTGAAACAAATAGCGTGTTTTTAAGAAACAATATCTATCAAAAGATTGACACTTTTTTATGTCTGGTTTAAATGTGAAATTACATCCAATGACCAACATTGTATTAAATTGTAAAAATATATTCTAAATATAATTTAAAACCATTCAAATTAATAATTTATCACTATTAATTATTTTGATTAAAAAAGTTTTTTTTAATTATAATTTAGTAATTTTCACTATTCATCAGAATATGAAAGTTATCCAAAAAGTACCAAAATTTCACCTTAGGCTAAATTAGATACTCCAAATCCAATAATGAAGTCCATTTTGAAAAATAAAATTTACAAAATTTCAAAAAGTGGTTATTACTATTCACAACAGCTAGTTTTAATAATATCTTAATAACATATCGTTGTTTAGCGAAACTTGGTGTTGCGTACAACACACGCTATCGAGGAAGGTCGTGATTGCGTGTAATGCAAGGCAAGTCAAGGATGTGTGTTGTGAAAGCTCCTTTTTGTGTAGCGTACAACACAAGACATAAATAAAATTAAAAGGAACATTTTTCATAAAATCTCGGGCTGTTACATTCTACCCCCCTTAAAATGAATTTCGCCCTCGAAATTCATCGGGGTTATAAATGGTTTACTATTCGAAAGTTTCTTTAATAGAAACCAACATCCTAAAAAAAATACCAAAACCTGGCTTTAAAAACTAAAGTATGAAATGTAACGATTACCCAAATAAACTAATCACTGGGTTTCCACATAGGTGGAAATATGGATATGGAAGAGAAATCTAACCATCATGTTCTGATGGAGAGTGGTAGAGAACATGGCTATGGAAAAGCCAGTAATCACAAATCCATAAATTTGTGACGATCTAAGGTACCATCTGATTCATCAGGTATAAGATCACTAGGACAACATTTTTGGTTTTCAATATCATTTCCCTAAAGTTGAAAATTTGAATTAGAATAAATACTTTCTTTATTTTGGTACAATCTCACTGTTGTTCATGCCTTGAACAATTTCCACTTCATCTCTTAAATAAATGAAGTTGAATTTGTTATTCGTGAAGTGTTAGCAGATCATGTGATAGAATGACGGGTCATTCCATCTGTCTTAAACAAAAGGTTAGCAAAAATTATATACATAAGTCGATCTATAGTGAGATTAATCACATATGGTTCCTAAAATGGACTTATACTTCATATATCATACTGCTTAATATAATAAAACTAGTTTCTACTAAACAGGGACTTCCTGTAGGCCAGTGGTAGGCGATAAAGGCCAGTCGCACTTCGGTTGTGGGTTCGATTCCCACATCCTTGTCCGACGCGATGGGCTGTCGCCCGTCCTGCAGGTTGTCCTTTTTCTAAAACTACATTACTATAACATCCCATCAATAATATCGAATAAAAAAACTTATATCCTTAAACAATACTCACTTATGTCCAACATAATCCATTTCAATCTTTAGGCTTATCCATAATACTGCAGTCCACTCTCATAACATAGTGAAAACGATTACCAGAGATTTAATACCATCGTTGATCCCCATATATCATAAGATATGTTTTTTTGGTCACATTCCAAACATTCAAAGTCCTTAATAATGTATTCTCTTGAATACCCATTGAACCATAGTGAAAACTTGAATGCAGTTAAAAGTTAACACTTTTCACATACCAAAATCCTCAAAATTCTATATACTCAAACCATGATATCACTTAGTCCTTATATCAATCATGAGCTCATGAATACTATCAAACATTTAATTTTCTCCTTATCCCTTCATTATGCGCATATCATCTACATTCCAAAAATATCTGAATAACCTTTCATGGATACTGGTAACATTAATCATACACTTTCAAAACACAAGGAAAGACAACAGTGTAACAATCCATAGATGTCTCTTTATTCCATAGTATCATGAGATTACTTATACAAAATTACACATGATAAACATGTAATCATTCCACTACATTCTTAAACCATTGACCGAGCTTCAAAAATTCTTTCATCTCACATATCATTTGTAGTCTCTTCATCATCATCCACATAAATACTACCCATATGACCATACTGATTCTCTTCATGAGTCTTTCCCTTAGGTCATTTGTTTGCATAATGCCCATACATTCCACATTTAAAACACTTAACCATTTTTGATGTCGTAGCAATACCATTATCCTCATCCATGGTGTTAACCGACCCTTTTCCTTTGCACTTACTTGCTTTGTGTCCTTCTTTTCCACACCCAAAGTATCTTCCAGTTCCCTTGAAACATTCTTCTTGATGCCTCTTCCCACATGATTTACATAGGGGAAATTGAACTTTCTTTCCTCTATGATCATCATGGAACTCCATCTTTCTCTTATTAGTCGAGTCAGGAATCTTACCAAATTTTACTTTATTGATCATATTATGAGATTGCTGATTCGGCATAATAATGATGTTTGGACATCCAAATCCCATTTCATTTGGTTCCTCATGAAGAATATCATTCCATTGTCCATCATATCCTCCATTATTGTGAATCATCTTGTTTCCAGCCATTTTCTAAAACCCAAACAGAAAAGTGTGAGAGGCAAAATAATTCTAGGGAAAACAACATAGTAAAGGGGGATTACCCTTAATATCTAACATCTTAGGTTAAATTATAAGATCGTTATCGTAGTTCTAGGATTATATCCTATACGTATACTTATCCTTAGGGACATCCCTAGACATACCTTAGAAATATCTCTAGGGATCTCACTAACGTTTTCGCATCCTAGTTTCCAAAGGTTGACTAAACCTTTCCTCTGATACCAACTGTAGAGACCCGAAGCTTGACGTACATGGACATTACATTACATTTGCGGAATACTTAGTACATAACAAAAACACACACATAAGGATCGTAATAGTTTAGTGTCTTTGGAAACTCGGAACGTAATCTTCTAATCGTGGTGAAAGATCTTCAATATCTCCCATAAAGATCTTCCTTTTTTTACCTAAAACCTTTCTTTATATCCTGGGGAAAAGAAAACATAAAAGGGTGAGCTCAAATGCTCAGTAAGGGTAAACAAAAGAAATATCAATCACATCGTATTCATAAGAACATAACATTTTGGAAATCATAACCTGCAAAAGAGAGCATAATTTCATAACATGGGATAAATCATGGTAATGAAATGTAATCACAATAATAATAACTTAAAACATGAAACTTTTTGGCATTCACACATATTCATAGAGAATCATTTCTTGTTAGTCAATACTCATTTCCAAGACTATCTTAGTGGACAAAGTCCCTTTCTGAATCGAGTAACCCTCGTTCTAGTCCTGTTTCACTGAACCGGTATAACCTACCATTCCAGCCATGTCTATCTCATGAGATATAAAACCTTTACCCAATGCATTGGAGGGAGATATAGGTCCCACCCATCTTATAATGAATCCTTTCTTATGTGTGCCACATAATCATAAACCATACATCATAGCGTAACCCATGTAATAAAAATGGGATTCTTAAACAACATGACATCATAAAACAATTCATATAAGATAAAGGAATTCATAAAAATGTTTCCATCACAACATAATCAAATCCATGTAATAATAGGGATAAAAACAGAACCCTTTTATTATCTTAGATGGAAAATAATTTTGATAAAATACTTGAACTCCATTCTTGAGGAAAATATCCTTTCTACTTTAAAAACATTTTTCCTTTCATAACATGTCATACGACTTTAAAATAAAAGAAGTTTATTAAAAATAAACTTGAAAACTTGTAAAGGAAGCTTCTTGGAAATAATGTTTTAAAAATCCATTCATGCCGTATAAGTTAAAAAAAACATTCTTCGTACTTTTGTCGGAAAAGTCAAAAAGTACCTCGTACGACAAAAGATTCCTTTCATAGATATTACTAAAAACTCACCGAAGGGTAAAAATGGATTTAAAAAAATTGTAGGTGGATGGAAATAATATTACATATTGATGAAACATGGATGTGGATGATAAAATACACCCCAGTAAATACTTACGAATAAACAATCTCGGATAAAAATGAGATTGTGATATTTCCTTTACCTTAGGTCCGATTTGCTTCGTATGTGTCCGAACCTCCTGTATAATGATTTAAATAATGTCATTGACTTATTAAAAAATCATATTCATTGTTATGATATCATATATGGTTCACTTATGACATTATATTACCCTTTCTTTTGTAAATTCCATGTTAAAGAAGCGTTTTGGGTAAAATCGTTTCATTTATCGTAGGTGTTTTGACTTGTTGTTCTTGACATCATTATTACTTATATCATGATTTAATTACTTCCAGAATATAAAAAATGATTTATATATCATATATATTCAGTATATATATATATATATAATAGATAGATAAATAAAATGAAAAACACCGTTCATGGAGACGGTAGTCCGTACGTACGCATGAACGCTGTTTTCCTTTCCTTATAGTCTTGAAATGGAAGTAAGTAGATGACATACATATATATATATATACATAAATCCAGTAGCTTTATAATGTCATATATTTCATTATTATTTCTTATATATACTTTATAATCATTCTTAAATGGTTAACATGGAGAATGAATCTCATCGCGTCGTGGAGACGGTAGTCCGTACGTACGCTCGAGCGATGATATCATTTCCATAAATATTGAATTGAATTGGAGTGGATTATACAATATATCAGAATAAATATGATGTTGTAATAACTATGTATAGTTATTCTTTACACCATTATACCCATCCATGTAAGGTGGTGGTGGAAAATAGATTACACCACGGCGTGGAGACGGTATTCCGTACGTACGCACGCGCGGTGATTTCTTTTTCCGTAGGATGGATAGATAGTGAAATAGGGTTGTTTCATACTTATAATAACATATCAGTATATGAGTGATACTGATGTTATTACTTCATAATGAAACAACCTAAGAAGAAGAAGTGGAAGAATAAATAAAGATGAAAGAATTGGTAACGGTAATTACCTCTTCTTTGAAGCGCCTCTTTGAGACCTCCTCTTAGGGCACTAAAATTGGTCTTTGAGGAAGACCAGAACCTCTAGGATGTTGCTAGGGAAGTGGAGAAGAGATTTTGGCAGAGGTTGGCCGACCTTGAGTGCTCAAATTGGTGTGAGGAGGAGGGGGAGGAGGTACCCTTTTATAAGGGAGGAGAGGGTCACCTTAGGAATATCTCAAAATATTATTTTACATTAAAGTCAAAATCAGTTTATAATGGTTCCAAAGGGTCTTATTTCGAAGCTAAAGTGGGGATGGGTCGAAATCCTATAATCCAATAGTATTTAGACAAGTTTAGGGTATTATTTTAACCTTATCAATTAGATTTAACTCTAAGTTAAATAATTTAACTTTTACCGTGTCTTTTTGTTTTCTTTCACTATATGGTTAATACACTTACTATAACATGCCAAACGAACCTCAAATTGTTTATTATTAATATATATATCCTTATCTAAGTCATTTGGCCGAACCTTAGATTTTTAGGAATAAAATAACAATTAATAATATAATATTTTATTTAAAAACTATTTTGTGTCAATTTTGACACTATTTGATATATGATTTTTGTGAAAGTCATAACAGAATTATATGTTCGAACCAAGTTGATTAAATCAACACTAATATATCATAGTAACCTAGAAAATTAGTGTAATTCATAAAAAGTCTCAAATTAAATTCATTTGAGCATTTATAACATCAATTATGTTAATATTTCCTTAAAAGGGTAATTACTGCATCATCGTTGTGTCATAAATAAATTAATTTATTTAAAGTCTAAAAATTATAAATAAAATATAATTATATAGGAAATCTTTTTAGCTTTCTAATTAATATTTATAGTCGAATTTATCTTATTTATAACCCCATATTAAAAATGTTTTAGTTATTAAACTTTGATTTTAACTATTTTAACTATTCATTAAATAAAATAATATTAAATGTCATAATCTAATCCAAGTGGACCTAAATGGTCATTTTATATTCATAAAATTGTTTTTGGTCGAATTACACTTATCCAATAGAATTAGGACATGTGTTAGGGTAATATTAATATCATATTTACCCTTAGTTACCCTATTTACTATTAACCGTGGTAAAAAAAAAGGTAAAAAGTTACTATTCACCAAAAATTATTTTCATCTCATTGAACCACATTTTACTTACTGACACCAACCGTGTCTCTTGGATTTTTGAGATTCCATTCACAGAAGCGGTAAAATTAAGTTTTATGAAAAATTCGGTTTTTTTAACTACCACTTAGTAGTTTCACTATTCATCAAAAATTGATGTTTTTCAGAACAATGCCAAAATTTCATCCTAAGATATATTTCATATTCTGAATTCAAAAATGAAGTCTATTTTACCAAATTCATAACATAGAAGTTGCATTAATTAATTTTATAATTAAATCCCGTTGTTAAAACAAATAGCGTTTTTTTAAGAAACAATATCTATCAAAAGATTGACACTTGTTTATGTCTGGTTTAAATGTGAAATTACATCCAATGACCAACATTGTATTAAATTGTAAGAATATATTCTAAATATACTTTAAAACCATTCAAATTAATAATTTATCACTATTAATTATTTTGATTAAAAAAGTTGTTTTAAATTATAATTTAGTAATTTTCACTATTCATCAGAATATGAAAGTTATCCGAAAAGTACCAAAATTTCACCTTAGGCTAAATTCGATACTCCGAATCCAATAATGAAATCCATTTTGAAAAATAAAATTTACAAAATTTCAAAAAGTGGTTATTACTATTCACAACAGCTAGTTTTAATAATATCTTAATAATATATCGTTGTTTAGCGAAACTTGGTGTTGCGTACAACACACGCTATCGAGGAAGGTCGTGATTGCGTGTAATGCAAGGCAAGTCAAGGATGTGTGTTGTGAAAGCTCCTTTTGGTGTAGCGTACAACACAAGACATAAATAAAATTAAAAGGAACATTTTTCATAAAATCTCGGGCTGTTACAGTTCAATTAGTAGTTGATATTTTTTTATTTTTGTAAAAAAAATAAACCAAAAAATTTCAAAAAAAAATCATAAAGAAAAAATTGTATTCCCATAAAAATCATAAACGGAAAAAAAACACCAAGAAAACTTGTCTTCCTCATCCTTTAAAAACATATATGAAAGCCCCATATCATCCCAAACAATCCATAAGATTTTTTTGACCCATAAATCAAGTGAAATATTCACTGAATTAGGAGGAACATTAGGGATAATCAAATCACTTCAGACCAATTCATTTCCCATACAATTGTTCTAGATTTGGAAAATCCTAGGGAACAAACCCTTAAATAACATGCATCCCCTAATATGAATTAACAACCCATTAGTATTCAATATCAAAACACTGAGGCTGATTTATAACTCAAATTAGGTTTGATTCATCTTCTACCTCATTTCCACGAGCTATACGGTGAGGATCCACATCTTTACCTCAAAGAGTTATAAGTGGTGTGCTCTAACATGAATCCTCAAGGGGTTTCTGATAAACAGATCAAACTTTGAGAATTCTCTTTCTCCCTAGATTACTCTTCCAATTCATGGCTCTACTAAATCCCTCCTGGATCGATAAACTCAAGGAATAAAATAAAGAAAATCCTCTTAGAAAAATTCTTCCCAACTTCTTAAATTTTCTTCTATCTGAAAGGAAATAAGTGGTATCCCTAAATTCCCTAATGAATCACTCCAAGAGTACTAGGATTGGTTCAAAATGATTATGTAAACCTACCCAAACCACAAAATCCCTAACCAACTCTTGTTCCAATACTTCTATGAGAAGTTATTAGCTATGGGGAGAACTCTCATTGATGTCACAAGTGGTGGTGCTCTTATTGAAAAAACTCTTGTAGTTGCACTATATATCATAAGAAACATGGATTCAAACACACAAAAATTCCATATTCGATCACATACTCAATTCAAAAAAATAAAAGGGAATAAATATATAGAGCCTAACAAGATGACCAGGTGGATGAGTGAACTTACAGGTCTTGTGTGATAACTAATAGTGGATTCCAAATACCCAACCTAATCTTATCCATAACCTCTATTCCCTAAACCTATCAAGAATCTTGGAATCTTCCACTAACTAGGTCATCCAACAAACACATGTCTGCAACTTCAAGATGATCCATCATATTCATCTGGACCGATGGATCTCAATGTAGCATACGCTCAGCAGAAAACCAACCCTCAACTATCAAGTCAGTTCATTAGAAACTCTAATCAACCCCATTATGTTCCCTTCTCTTCTACCTATAACCTAGTCTTGAGGTATGGTAATCCTATATCTCATCCCCCTCAATTCCCTCCTCAAAATCCAAACCAATTTCTATATGGTCAAGGAGGTGGTAACTTCCAAAAACCTTATATTTTTGTTACACAACATCAAAGGATAAACCCTGATCCTACTCCTCTTGTATTGAACTATCCTAATAATCCTTCCCAATTCCCAACCCAAAACAATCGATTTCCCAAGAACCAAAATCAAGGCAATTCTGATTCTGGAAAATCCACTTCTTCTAAGAAATTGTGGGAATATTTTATGGAATATCTTTCCACCTTCACCCATTATATCCTTACAAACATTGAAAAACAAATTATTAAACTTTAATCCCACCTAATTAAACAATAATAAACCAATTATTACCAACTCATAGCTCAACCATTTCCCAACCCTAAGGTAAATTTAAGTGAAATTGCACTTTGATCTGGAAATAAAATTGCTACACCTCATGATGAATCCTCTAACTCCCCATTAAATGTTAAATTAAAAAAAGAAAATAAAAAGAAACCATAAAAATAACATTAATCCACTCCCTCGCCTCCTTCCATTCCTCTAAGGAACCCAATTCCTTTTCCTTAATCTATCTATAAGCCAAGTAAGTCCTTTAAACCCAATCCTGAAATGCTCGACATGTTTAGATGTGTTGAGGTAAACATTCCCCTACTAGATGACATCAAACAAATCCATAAGTATGAAAAGATTCTTAAGGAATTTTTCATTCATAATAGATAACTTAGGACCATTGAATATTTTTCAACCCAACATTCCATTTCCATGAAGTGAAAAGACCTAGGGACATTTATTATTTCATGAAAAATAGGGAATTCCAACTTTGATGATGCACTCAATGACCTAGGAGACTCAATAAATTTCATTCCCATATCCATATTATCCAACCTAGTTCTAGGTATCTTGCACCCAATTGGTGTTATCATCCAATAATCCAATCGAGGCACTTCCATTCCTAAGGGAATAATTGAGGATATCCTTGTTCAAGTCAATGATCTTATCTTCCCAACTAATTTTTATGTCCTTGACATAGAAGGTGAGATAACTTTTTTTCAATATCATATTAATAAATTTCATTCCCATATCCATATTATCCAACCTAGTTCTAGGTATCTTGCACCCAATTGGTGTTATCATCCAATAATCCAATCGAGGCACTTCCATTCCTAAGGGAATAATTGAGGATATCCTTGTTCAAGTCAATGATCTTATCTTCCCAACTAATTTTTATGTCCTTGACATAGAAGGTGAGATAACTTTTTTTCAATATCATATTATTTTAGAAATACCTTTACTCAAGACATATAGAACTAATATTTATGTCTATGTTGGCATCTTATCCCTGGAACGGTGACCAACTGGTCAAGTTCAATATTTTTAAAGCCATGTGATATCCATTATATAATCACTCTATATTCTCTATCCATGCTTTTTAAAGTCTATCTAAGGGTGTGTTGAACCCTGATCCATCGTGTTATTCCTATTCTAATGATAGAGGAGGTTTTGAATTTTGTATCATCATTAACCAAGTTATAAATAGAGAAGTTTATGTTGACCTTTCATATGTAAACTCCATCGATATAAAGGATATTGAAAAATCTTTAGAATCCCATATCACCTCTTTTCTTCACAAATATGGTAAAGAAGAAAATGAACTAGCCTGCTCATTTTTTATTCAAATCATATTATTCAAAATTCTTCATTTTCTATCCATGGTTCTAAAAATTCTCTTATAAGTCAATTAATCCCTAAACTAATGTGATTATCTTGTACCAATGGGAGTGAAGTTTGTGATAGTTTTTCCCTAATTAATAAAGTGATAATTGGTGAGGTTTAAATTTACCATTATTTGGAAAACAACATTGATATAAAGGATCTTGAAAAAACAATTGAGTCTCATGTCCCCTTTGATAATCATTACTCCACATTGGAAAGTGATAAAATAAATGATTTAAAAACAACTAGGATCTCATACTTTGTAGACATAATCATTCCTCAATTTTAATAACAAATTGAGGATACCCATATTATCTTTCAACCACCATTGAATATCAAGTGCAACAATAATGAAGGGAAGAAATTATCCAATGAACAATCGATCCTCCCAAAGTAGAAGTTTTTCTGGAAGAACACTAGATTTGAGAAAATACGGTATCCACCACCGAACTATGGGTAGTCCACTTCCATTTTTCATCTGTAGAAAAAATAAATGCAGCGCTTCTTGAGAGGCAACCTGAGATTTTTTTACTTTTATAAAAGTTTAATTTCTTTTTAGTTTTTCCTTAAATGAAAAATTGTTTTTTGTTTTTTCGCTTTTAAGTATTGTAAATTTTCTAAAGCATCATCAGAAAGGAAAAATTCCCCAATAACCACATTGACTTTCACCAACCCACCACTAGATGGAGATGGAAACCCACCAAATCCAAACCAAGGGGAACCTCTTTACCTTTAACTCCATCTTTATATCTTCTTCCTCCTATCTATCTTGCTCTCTTCTACTTATTTCTATCTCATTTTCACTTTTTTTAACCACTTTTTTCATCAAACCCTTTTTTATCCTCTTTATCTTTTGTTGTGGGTGTGTATTTAAAAAAACTACAAAAACTACAAAAAAAACAAAGACAAAAAACAAAAAGAAAAGAGTCACAGTTACTCACCATTACATTTTTAAATTTCATTCCAACCATTTTGGTGATTCATAAGACTTTCTTTCATCTAAAACATTTTGTATTTTCATTATAAATTTGGATAAATAATTTTGTGTCCGGATCAATAAATTTAGAATGCTCAATTTTTTATTTGGAAAATGATTCTTCCCCAACCTTGAGGAAAAAAATTGTCCTTAATTATAAGGTCACCTGTGGCCATATTTTAATTTTATTTGTTTTTTCACCCCCGATCGTGAGTCTTGATTTTGTGGGCCTTTAAGTTTAATTTTCTACTTTAGTGTACATTAATATGGTAGAGCAATTTTCTAAACCAATTGAGAATCACAATATCCATATAGTCTCTGATTACAATTACATTAATCCTCCTTTTGAAATCCCCTTTGAGACTATGAAAACCCTTTTTTGATAGCCACATTTCAAGTCCAAAACCTTATCCCACCCAATATATACATGTACTTTTATTGCATAGTTTATTGAAATTTAAGTTTGGTGGAATGGATTTCATTTTGGGTACCATTTCCTTGATTTTAAATGTACCTTCATATGCTTGAGGGAAATAATCCCTTTAAGTGTGGGGTAGAGGCTATAATTCAGTGATTTTTAGGAATGGATTCAATTTTGTTTCATTTAGTATTAATTTTATTGAAAATTGTTTTAAAAAATAAATGAAAAAAATGAAAAAAATGAAAAAATGAAAAAAAACGAATGGGTTGTGTATTGGGTTGATAAAAAATCACTCTTCCTCAACCTTTGATCTTGTTATAACTATTACAATTAGTGTTTTGAGGATATCAAACAAGGGTTTAGATATGAGTGTGAGATTTTTTCCAAGTTCAACTTTTGAAAAAAAAAGTAAAAAAAAAAAATGGAACACTTACATCATGTTTTCTAATGTCATTGGGAGAAGTTTTGTGTTTTGTATATACTTCATTTTTTTCATCCTCTTCCAATTTTAATCTTATTTTGTGTCTTCCTTCACATATTCATTCCCTTTTAAATATGTGTTTCCATTTATTTCCATTTATTATTTCAAAAATTGTTTATTTTTTTCCATATTATTTTTACCCCTCTTTTCCTCTCTTTTGAACATTATATTCCTATCATCCCATATCCACTAAAAAACCCTAAATATACCTCTTGATTATTGTGCACTTTAGGATAGGTGATGGAAGATGAGATCTCTTACAAACTCTAAGATTTTCAATTTTGGTTGGTGAATGAGTGAACCTCCATAAATAAATTTTTATCATCTTGAGAGGAGTGAGTTCTGAGTGTCTACATTTTCCATTTCAAATTTCAAACATGAAAAATGAATTGTTTTAAATGAATTATTTATATAACAAATTATGGTGGAATTATTTTTGGATGAGTTAACTATTCTAGACCCCCTAATTGGATAAAATAAAATTTTAATATTTTTTAGTGAGTAAAAATGATTTAGTTGTGTTTTTTATATTTGATGTACATGAGGACATGCACAAGCATAAGTATGGGGGAAACATTCGAAAACATAAATAATTAAACATGAAACTAACATAAATAAAATATAAGTGGCATGATCATGAAATTATATAATGGTTAGTTTATCTATAATATGATAAATTAACCCTCGGCCCTATGAGAAAACACCTTGAACGGTGGCTTGGTTCGTATTGCAGTATTCCACCTTGGATCCTATGCATCACCTCGATTATTTTCACATCAAATCCTTAACTTGGACCTCCTCCACTCACTTGGGAGCTCCATACTTTACTCATTCATTGGTGAGAGGATCAAATGGATTGGATAAAGTGAGTTTATGTAAAAAAATCATGGGAATGCATTCCCTTACATAATAAGGAGGAGTGGATGACTCATAATAAATTAAAAGAAGACAATCATACATAAAGGGTGGTCTAATATCATGCTAATCCCCACATCAAGCAACGAGTATACATTTCTAATCTTGGTATCATTTACTTTGATTCATTCTTTAATTAAGATAATGTTCCATGAATTAATCCAATTAATTCAATTTATCTTAATTCCATCTAACCATCCTTAACTCATCATCATCTATAATTTTAAACAAAATTAATTTCATTTAAAATTAATGTATTACACAAGTGTACTTGGAAGAAACCTCGTGTGTTTGTCAAAATTTTATCACAAAAATTAATTTAATATATAATTTTTAATCTTATTAAATGGTGTATATTTTCGAATTAATGATACATGAAACAAATAATCTATAGGTTTAATTATACATTAAATTTTTCTTTCTCTAAAAATTTTAAAACATTGTCAGCAGTAGACTACATGGTGTGTAAAAAATTACAGGGCATGTACTTGTCTTATGCTTATGTCTGTAGAACATGCCTTGAGTCTGTTTGTGTTTCCCATCATAAATGTGTTTGAGTTACATGGCATGTACTGGGAATACACGGCACATAACCTATGATTGAATGGAATTTCAGTCCCTATGTCATGTATCCAATACACAGTATTCTTAAGACACCTCGTGTACTCTACCTCAGGATAACGGGGACTACACATCATGTATAGTGGTTACACGACATGTAGTTATTCATGTTGTGTGTTAGTATATCCAAATCTACACGTCGTTCCAATCTATTCGAATCATAGATCCGATTTTTTTGAATCTGGCCCGTTATAAAGAGATACATGAGAGAGAGAGAAAAGAACATGGTATGTACTCAGGAAGTACATGCCCAATACTCTGGTTTTCTATAGGAAAATCCTTTAGAACCTCCATATATTGTTAATCTAATGCTTCTTCATTATTAATCATTAACCTATTAGTGGTTATGTTGTCAAGAATGATGAAAGACAAGAGACGATGATGTTAGATATTAAAAAGAATTGTTTTAAGTAAAAGAAAATGAAAACACATGAAACCAATCAATGAATAATAAATAATTGTAAATTAAACATGTGATAACTTTGATACCACTTATAGGTTCCAGATACTATGTAAACGTGCTTTATTGGTATGAACCACTCATCTTTTAGTCCTAAATCACGTGTAATCATTGATTTACATGATCAAAATGTCATGTCCAAGGAAAACAATAGATTACATGAGTAGATTATAATGACAGAACCATGGGTCAAGGATCTTAACATGTAATTTATAATTAATTTATAAACATATATAGAATTACCTTTACTCATAATTATCTCTTCATTAATGGTCAGTGGAATAGATCTCATCACACTATCATTACGCTACAGGATTCATGTGTAGAATCCCTCTAGTGGTGATTTAAACATGCACTAAAATATCTAAATGACGTCATATAATCATTGAGTGTTATCATGACCAATCTTCATCACTTGCATTGTTCACGGTTGACCACAATAAAGATTCTTCTTGAGAGAGTAAGAACTCTTGATGATCTCTTATTGTCTTAAGAGAGGAGGGGAGGAGGGTACTCTAGATATCTTGATCTCTCTATAGATCTTGAGAGAGTATCACCTTATCTTTTGTGCACACTAATTGTGGTTTAGAAAAGAGATAAAATTATATAGTTATTTTGGTAGGTTTAGGGTTGGAAAATCACACACAGGCCTTTTCCCAATTCCATAATTCTCAGTAGACCTCATGTCCATTAATAATAATATAAATATTATTATTAAATATTTGACATGTGAAACACATAAAGAATATAAATAAATATTACTTATACCATCTCTAATCAGACCATTAAACTCAGTTTTCTTTCCCTCATCCATATTTACCGATCCTTAAATAATGACTATTTATTTAATAAAAAAATATCACTTCATTATTTATCAATAAATATAATAAATATTATATTTTCCAAACAATAAAACAAATATTTATTATTATTATTTAACTCGCTTATTATTTAAAATAACTTGTGATCAAATTGTGATGATCAACCAAACTATAATAAAAATTATTTATTATAACTTTTAAAATTAAATACTAAAATTTAACAAATATTGTAGATAAACTTAGTGTGAAACCCTCCAGGCCTCTTTCATAGTGGCATTAGACACAACTACCTAAAGTATAAGTTTAGATGATAAAACAAAATTTTATTTAATATTTTATTAATAATAAATTAAATAATTTCATAAAATTGTGTTAAATATTTTTATTTATAAAATATTTGGGATTAGATCATTCATTTGAAAATTTGATGAAAATTTCAGTTTTAACCTTTAAAGTGCACTGTAATATTTCAGATATAAATATTTTTCTATGTTTTATTTGAACTTAAATTTTTTAATAGTGTTCCTAACTCAATGGGATACAATTTATATTTAGGAAATCTTAGTTGGATCATGCATTTTAGTGGATTAAATGGGCCATGAATTCAAAGTTGGACTGGACTCGCCAGATTGGATATCACTTCACCATTTAGGTCATATATTCTTCAAATATGCTGGGATTGGGACCAAATTTAGAGAGGATATCTAGGACCCAATTTGGAACAAATAATAATAATGGAAGAACAGATGATTCACCTGTTTTTTAGTTAAAACAGTCTGTTCAATTTGGAATAAAATATTTATCCGAATTTCCCCATTCACAATTGAAACCTCTTTTAACCTAGTCTACCCTCCACTCTATAAATTTTTCTTTTTCTCATTTGGAGGGGTTATAAATTAATTAGGAAGTTAATTTAAAATTATAAGTGGTTCCACTCCAATTATCCAATTATTTAAATAAGGGTATCTCTTGAAGAAAGGATTCTTTCATCGAAGCCTTCTTCTTCTTCTTCCCGTTGTAAAATTTGTGTTTGCGTAATAAACATCTTAGTTTATATTATATATATTCTATTTTATTAAATTTTATTCTTCTCTACTTATCCTATTTTGTTTGGAAATCAATAGTAGAAATGTGATTGGGTTATACCCTTTCCACGACCTTTAAGAATGCAAAATGTTTCTATGATGGCTACACTGCCCATGGAAGAGTAGTTATTTTTAGTAATTGATCTACCTCTTACCTTATTCCTTAATTTATTTTGAATAAATGAGATATTTTAATTCACTTAATATGATATATTGATTTATTTTTTAATTTAAATGAAACTAAGAAAGTAATTGAACAATTAATAAAAAACACATGAGGTCGAGAATTATGTGAATTGTGAGAGCATGATCTTAATCGGTAATACAAAACCACAAAGGATAAATGTGTAGAGTTAAAATATAATCCATAAACTCAATTAATAATAATTTTCAAAGTGTATATGTTCTCTAATTTACCACCTTCCATAAACTATCCTTATAACTTCAATCAAAGTAGGGTGTTACGATTCCATGTTATAAAGCTAGCCTAGGGTTTAATTAATTTCATCTTGGTGGTTATGTTAATTTTTGTAGGGTTTATGGATTAATAAATTTGGGGATCATAATTAATTGGATATTAATTTAAATTATAATTATTAATAATTAGTTAAATAGGTAAAGTTAGATCAATTACACCTTCTAAAAATATTTTCTAAAAAAAGCTTCTTCTCATTCTGTCGTATTAATCGAATTTCATTTCAAAAACAAAAAGAAAAAAATACAATCTTATTCCATAACAATTATTCTAGTTTTATAAACAATAAACAATCCCCCCCCCCCATAATTTTAGGTACTGTGTTTATTTTATTTTATTTTAGTTTTAAAATACCTTTAATATGTTGTTTTAAATTACTTCCTCTTTCGAGAGACGGCCTTGGTTAGCCACTCTGCTACACCAAAATAACCCAAAACCGAATATCATTTGAGAGAATCCACAATAGAGCCTTTCAAACTAGTGCCATTTTCAGGAAGGTAAGTTATTTTTTCAACCAATTAGAGGTATTTCTTTTAATTTTAATTTTATTCTTTTCTTCTTCTCTTTATTTCTTCTTTCCCATTTCTCATGTTTTTGTTTTTTTTTCTACTCTTTTCTTTTTATCAGACCATCAACTCAAACTTATTATCTTTTTATTACGGTTAAATTTTCCTAATTTCATTTTTATTTGATTGATGGAATGAACTAATCTCCAAGATCTCTTAGATCTTGACCCTGAGATTGGGTATAACCTTAGGGCTCAAATCCAATAGTCTCAGCCTATAGAAAGTTTCAACATTCAACCAGTTTGAGAATTCCTCCATTCTGGTGACATTGAAATTAGAAGAAATTATAATTCAAAAATAAAGTAAGAACCAATGTATGAAAATAATAACAATTAACTTAATAGAACCATTTGATAATTGGTTGCACCTGACATTAATTATCAACCAAATTGTATTGCATATCTAAACCTTGAATCGGACTTTGAACTAAAATTTGGATTAATTCACCTACTTCAAAAATTTCATCGATTATCTGGTAAGGATCCAAAAAATATTTAAAATAATTTAATGTTTTTTTCTAAACCATTAAACCAATAAATGTATATGAAGATCAAATAAAACTAAGATCATTCTCATTCTCACTTGATGGAATTGTAAAAGACTGGATGTATTATTTACAACCTAAAGATGTAACTTATTGGAATGATTTAAAATTTATTTTCTTATAGAGATTTTTTCCAAAATCAAGGACCACTTCCATTCAAAAAGAGATCTCAGGAATCAAGCAACATCAAGGGGAGTCAATGTATGAGTATTGGGAGTGATTCAAGAAGTTGTGTGCAAGCTACCCACATCACCAAATTAGTAAGCAACTTCTCATCCAATACTTATACAAAGGCCTCATGCCTATGGAAAAGGGAATTGTAGATGTCGCGTATGGAGTATAATTGGTGGAAAAAACACCAATAGTTGTATGTTAATTGACTGACAAGATGGCATAAAACTCCAAACAATTTGGTGATCAAGGTATACCACATGTTAGAGGAGTACATCAGGTAAGTCCATCTTCTCTTGAAAGTCATTTAATTGATACCAAGTTGTAATAATTAGCCAATATGGTGAGGGAGATTTATTTTTCTCAAAATAAATCCCAACCCACTCCTATGAGGCCTTGTGTCATTTTCTTTGAAACAGACCACCCAACTAACTACTTCCCCTAACTACAAGAGATGAAGGATTGCGCAGCATTATTCTCTAGGAGGCCATATCAGAAACAACAAAAACCACATCCCCAAAATAATTATGATTATTTTTCTCCAACATATAGCTAAGGGTGGAAGGATCAATCATACATGAGGTATGGATCTATAAAACAAAAAATTCCCCCTTTTCAACAAAATTTACAGTATCCTCCATCTTATCAACAGGGTTTCCAACAACCCCAAAAAATATTTAAAGCTCAAGTATAAAAAATTAAATAGTAAGGAAATTCTCAACAAAATTTAGATTCTAATACTGGTGATCTTTAAAAAAAATTGTTCTTAATCAATAGAATGATTTGAAGAGTCAACATTCTGAGTTGAGGGAGTTGAAGAAACAAAAGAGCCAGATTGCCACCACCCTCCATGAACTGGTACGTAAGAACTATAGAAATATTCCTTCCTAACATAATCCAAATCCTAAGGGAAATTTCAGTGTCATCGCATTGAGATGTGTGAAGTAAACAACTAATACATCAGCACCTATCATTCCACTAGGATTCACCTCAACTCCAGAGAAGACCCATTCAAGACCAGCTGATAAACATCCAAAAGATAAAGACAAAGGTAAGAAAAATATTTATGAGGTTCCTCCTAAACCCCTTCCCTTTCCAAATAGAGTTGTTCAAACCAAAAAATGGATGAAGATGTAATGAAAAAAGAGGTTTTGGACACATTAAATCATGCGGATATAAACATCCCCTTATTGAAGCCATTAAGTAAATACCAAGGTATGCTAAATTATTAAAAGAACTTTTTACTAATCAAAGAGGGATCGAGGGAAATTAGAGGATCAATCTTGGAAGGAATGTGTCAGCACTCATTACACTAACTCAATCAATGACAACAAAGTGCAAGGATCCAGGGACATTCATTATCCCATGCACCATATGGGAGTTACACTAGTCTGATGCTTTATGAGATTTAGAATATTCTATAAAAATGATGTCTCACTTTGTATTCTATTCTTTATAGGTTGGTAAGTTGAATTTGATGAGAGTAGTGGTGCAGTTGGAAAACAAAACTACAGCATATCCAGTGGGAGTCCTTGAGGATGTACTTGTTATATTAAGAGACATGATCTTTCAAATATATTTCTATGTGCCTAACATAGAATATGATTAGGTAAATTCATGAGCTACCATTATCTTAGGTATACCCTTCCTCAAAAATTCAAAAACAATCATAAATGTCCATGATGGTACACTTTTCATGGAGTTTGGAGATGATTTTGTGATATTTAATGTTATGGACTCCATGAAGTACCCCTTAGAGTACCATTCTTCTTTTTTTATTTCCCATTTTTAACCACCAATTAAAAACCCCATGGATTTTGATTATCCTATGCTTAGATATATTATAATCATTAGTTCTAGTTTGATATCTAAGATCACTTCCATGCCTATTTCTAATTCACAAACCTCTCTTATATTTGATTTTTAAATGGATTCATATTCTTATTTTGATCATGATCACTCTGATTATGACATGGTTATTGAGTATGTTTATGGATTTGATGCACTATTCTATGATTTTGATGATGTCTATTCTAGTACTGATGTTTATTATTCACATATTTTAGTTCCTTCAATGTCTCCATCCATATTTCACCCCCTTCGTTAGAACTCAATCCATTACCACCAAATCTCAAATACTCATACTTTTTGAGTGGTGAGAGATTACCTGTTATAATTTCTAACAATATCCCTTTTGAACTTGAAAAAAAGAGTTTGAATATTTTGAGGGAGAACATTAAGACAATCAGGTGGACCTTGGATGACATATCAGGTATTATACCCTCCATTTTCATGCATAGGATTATTTTGTAGGATGGGGCTAAACCGGTTAGGAAACCACAAAGGAGACTAGATCCAACTATTCTAGAAGTTATAAAAAAGAAGTTGAAAATTTGTTTGAGGTAGGTATAATTTATCCCATTTTAGATTCTCATTGGGTGAGTCATATTTAGGTTGTGACTAATAAAACCAATGTTACTGTTGTTATAAATGAGATAGAGGATTTAGTCCCAATAGTGAAAAATAGTTGGCATGTTTTTATTGATTATAGGAAACTAAATCAATCTACTCTCAAGGACCATTTCCCCCTCCCATTTATTGATTAAATGCTTGAGAGACTAGCTGGGAATACACATTATTGTTTCTTGGATGGATTTTGCAGATATTTTCAGGTTCATATAGCTCTAGAGGATCAAGATAAGACAACATTCACTTGTCCATTTAGTACATTTACCTACTTAAGGATTCCATTTAAACTATGCAATTCCCTAGGTACCTTCTAGAGATGTATGGTGAGTATTTTTTCTAATTTCATTAAGACCTACATCAAGGTATTTATGGATTATTTTATAGTGTATGGGTCTTCACTTGATGAATGTATCTTTAGTTTGGGAAAGTTTTTGAATCATTGTATTGAGAATAATCTAGTCTTGAACTTTGAAAAGTGTCATTTCATGGTAGAGCATGGAATTTTCTTGTGGAATGTAGTGTCAAAACATGAAATAGAGGTTGATAGATCTATGGTAGAAATAATTTCATCATTACCCTATCCTTCATGTGTTCATGATGTTAGATATTTCCTAGGACATGTAGAATTTTATCAGCCCTTCATCAAAGATTTCAATAAGAATACTCTTCCTTTATCACAATTACTTCAAAAGAATTATGATTTTGTGTTTGATGATTCTTGTAGGATTTACTTTGATGAGATAAATAAGTTTCTGACCACTCCACCAATCATACATCCCCCACGGTGTGACATTCCATTTGATCTTATGTGTGATGAATACAACTTCATGGTTGGAGCTGTCTTATAACAGAGGGTAGAGGGATGGTCCCATGTGATTGTCTATGCTTTGACGAAATTGAATTCAGCCCAATAAAACTACACAACCATGGAAAAGGAGTTTCTTTCCATCATATTTTCTTTAGATAAATTCCGTTCATATTTATTGGGATCTAAATCAGTTGTTTTTTCTAACCATGATGCTCTGAGGTACCTCTTGAAGAAGCTATATGTGAAGCCTAGACTTATCTGATGGATGATCCTCCTTCAAGAATTTGATATTGAGACAAAGGAAAAGAAGGGATCGAAAAACTTGGTGGAGGACCACATGAGTAGGATTACTCACACTCTAGAGGCTGACACCATGGACTGGGTACCACTTCGAGACACTTCTCCTGATGAGCATATTTATGCACTATCAAGTACACATCCTTGGTATGATGATTTAGTTAACTACCTTATTACCTCTAAAATTATTAAAAATTTAAAGAAATATAAAATCCAAAAATTAAAGAGTGAATCTAAGTTTTATGTTTGGGATGATCCCTACCACTGGATCATGTGTAGTGATCGAGTTATTAGGAGGTGTGTTCCTGATCATGAGTTTGAGTCTGTTCTAAATTTATACCATACACTTTCATATAGAGGACACTTTGTACCCCAACGGATATCTAGGAAAGTCTTAGACTCTAGATTATATTAGCCTAGCTTATTCTATGATTCCCATGTGTTTTGTAATTCATGCTCTCATTTCCAACAAACTGGGAATATTTATAGGAAAAATGATATTCCCCAATAACCCATATTATTCTGCTAGGTTTTTTATGTTTGGGGAATTGATTTTATGATTTCTTTTCCAAGTTCAATTGTTTTCTTGTATATTTTGGTCATTTTTTATTATGTGAGAAAATGGGTGGAGGCTAAGGCCACCAGGACTGATGATTCTCATGTTGTAGTGGACTTTGTCAAGGAAAATGTTTTTTATAGGTTTAGAGTACCAAAGGATATCATCACTTATTAGAGGACACACTTTTTCAGTTGTAATTTGGATTCCCTCCTTTGTAAGTATGGTATCACACACAAAACATCAACACCATACCACCCCAAAACAAATGGTCAGGTTGAGGTTTCAAATCGGGAGTTGAAACAAATTTTGGATAAAACCATGTGTCCAATTAGGAAGGATTGGAGAAAGTGCTTGGATGATGTGATTTTGACTTATAGGACTACATACAAGATTCTCATCAGTATTTCTCCATTTTAGATTGTTTTTGGGAAAGTATGTCATCTCCTCATTGAGGTTGAGCATCAGGATTATTGGGTTATAAAGAAATGTAACATGGATTTGGCCCAAGATATAATTCAAATGAAGATTCAAATTTAAGATCATGAGGATATTCTATTGTAATCATATGATAACTCAAGTCTCTATGAGGAAATATCAAAAGTATCTCATGAAATAATGATCCAAAAAAGGGAGTTTCATGTAGGAGATAGAGTTCTACTCTACAGTTCACAACTAAAGATGATGTCGGGTAAGTTTCATTCCAGATGGTTAGGTTCTTATGTTGTATCTAATATTTTTCCTTATGGTGTAGTGGAGATCACACAAGAGGACATTGGAAGGATCTTTATGGTCAATGGGAAAAGGTTGAAGCAATACATTGAGAGACTTCCTACCAATGTAGTTGATTTCATTGAACTAAATGACCCCATCATCACTTGATAATATCAGGCTATTCCTAACCCTTTCACTTTTATATTAGTTTTCCTGTTTAAAATTATATATTTCATGTGCACATATCATCTCATAGGTTCACATTAAAGATAATGAAATATTTTAAGTGTGGGGGAGAGGACATAATTTTTGGGTAGATATTTAGGATTTTCATTTGTGTGTTTTTTGTGTGTTTTCTGTTAAATTTTAATTTAAATTTTTCAAAAAAACCAAAAAAACATGTCATGTAACATGCTCATTTAGATATGGAATATATAGAAAATATATGTTTTCAAAATTCATTGGTGGAATGATATGCATGAGAAATATTTCTTCATCAAAGGGTTTATTTTTATAAAAATTGAAGTCATAAATGATATGATTGGTTGTGTCATTATAAAACCTTTTAGATTATGACACAATTATTTATGATATTTGTTCATAGTAAATTATGTCATTGATTTCTCTACACAACTTTTCATTCAACTGTGACTTTTAAAATTTTTCCTACTCAATTAGAGGTATAGTCAAGTTAGGTAAAAAAATCATCTTATATCAATGGTTTATCCATATGTTCTTTTCTCTTCTGATTAGTTTCATTAATATACCAAATTGACCTATGTGTGTGTACCTATCATCCAACTATTGTACTCCCTCAAAAAAACAATAAAAAATTAAACAAACAAAAATATGGGTTGTGTCTTGGGAAATTTAAAACCCAATCTTCCTCTACCTGTGATATTTTTATAACTATTACAATTAGTTTCATGGGGAGATCAAACAAGGGTTGAGAGATTAGTGTGAGATTTTTTCCAAGTGAAAATTTTGAAAAAAAAATGAGGGGAGTGATGAAATGTAAAACATGTATGGATATCTAGATCGGGAGCTTATGGTTTGACTTTAGGGAATGATTAAGTGAGTGGATCTTGAAATTTGATTGGAAAGGAATGTAGAACAGGTTTAGTTAATTAAACCAGGTAATAAGAATTATTTTACTTGACCTGAATATATTGAATTAAGGGTCGAGATATGAACTTGGAACGGTTGGCACACACATGTGGGGAATTTGTGGCACGGTAGACCCATGACTTTTCTTGCTATGATTACTATTATTAATCTCACTGGATTTTGTTTTGACATAATTTATGAGGAAATAAATTTAAAATTTATTGATATTTATTGTTTATGGGATTATTACTTTTCCTATATTTCCACTTTGGATTGATGAATATGAGCATGCATATCGTGTCACAATTTTTTGGAATACATGATATGTGACTTTTCCCAGGAGTGAAAAAGGGTAATTGTGGGGGAGTTGATAAAACACAATTTTATTGAATATTTTATTGATAATAAATGACATAATTTCCTCACATTTTATTAAATATGTTTATTTATAAAATATTTGGGATCAGATCATTCATTTGAAAATTTAATGAAGATTCTAGTTTTACCCTTTAAAGTGCATTGTAGTATTTCGGCCATAAATATTTTTCTATGCTTTATTTGAACTTAATATTTTGTAATAGTTTTACTCACTCAATTTTATACAAATTTAATTTATGAAATCATAGATTTATCATGAATTTGAGAGGATTAAATGGGTCATGAAATCAAAATTGGACTGGACTCGCCAGATTGGACATCACTTCACCATTTGGGTCGTATCTTATTCATACATGATTTTATTGGGCCCAAATTTCTATATGATATCTAGGACCCAATTTTAAACAAATAATACTTCTATAAGGATAGCATATTCATGCGTTTTGGAGGTCAAATTGGCATTAAAACTTGGAATAAAATATTTATCTGAATTCCCCCATTCACACTTAAAACCTCTTTTAACCTAGACCCCCATCCATTCTATAAATTTGTATTTTTTCATTTGGAAGGGTTTTTAAGTAAATTTTTAAGTTTAGGGAAGAGTATAAGTGGTTACACTCCAATTATCCAATCATTTCAACATGGGTGTCTCTTGAAGAAAGGATCCCTTCATCGAATCCTTCTTCTTCTTATTCTTCATGTTGTAATATTTGTATTAGCATAATAAACTTCTTAGTTTATCTTATATATATTCTATTTTATTCTATTTTATTCTTCTCGACTCGTCCTATTTGGTTTGGAAATTAATATTAGAAACTTTATTTGGTTATACCCTTTTCACGACCTTTTTGAATGTAAAATGTTTCTATGATGACTACATTACCCATGGAAGAGTAGTTCTTTTTAGTAATCGATCTACCTATTAGTTTATTCATTAATTTATTTTTAATCAATGATATAATTTAATTAACTTAATATAATCTATTAATTTAGTTTTTAATTTAAATTAAACTAATCAATCAAGAACAATTAACACAAAACACGTGAGATCGAGAATTTTGTGAATTGTGAAAGCGTGATCTTAATCGGAAATAAAAAACCACACGAGATAAATTTGTAAAGTTATAATATAATCCATAAACTTAATTAATACTCATTTCAAGAGTGTATATGTTCCCTAATTTACCAATTACCATAAGTTATCCTTATAATATCAATCAAATCAGGGTGTTGTGATTGCATATTCCGAAGCTGTCCTATGGTTTAATTAATTACATCTTGGTGGTTAAGTTAATTATCATAGGGTTAGGGGTTAAAAAAATAGGGGATAATAATTAAGTGGATATTAATTTAAATGATAATTATTAATAAGTAAGTGAATAGGTAGAGTTAGATTGATTACTCCCTCTAAAAATATTCTCTAAAAAACATATTCTCGTTCTGTCTTATTAATCGAATTTTATTTCAAAAAAAAGAGAGAAAAATACAATCTTATTCCAGCATACTTATTCTAGTTTTATAAACAATAAACAAAAAACCCCTATCATTTTAAGTATTTTGTTTATTTTATTTTATTTTATTTTCAAAATATCATTAATATGTTGTTTTAAATTACTTCCTCCTTTGAGAGACGACCTTAGTCAGCCACTCTACTACTCCAAAATAACTCAAAACCTATAGCGACTCTGGTTTTGACCTATAAGACTTTGAAATATTCTTAATAATATTTTGGATTCCAGGCACTAAGTTAGCATGAGAATCTGAATCTTTGAGAGCCTCAGCATGGTAATTTTAAAAATATTAAATATATTTTATCACCTCTATGAAATTTCACTTTAAATGTAGATAACTCCTGAGAGGAGTCTCTAATTAGACTTATGAGACAATGGTTGAGTTCAGAACATCATTTTTACCCTAGGTGCGACATAAACTTTGTTGTCACTGGGTGTTGGGTCTTAGGCGGGTCGGGGCCGAGATGTTAAACGGAAGGGGGGATTTAATTAAAAATTAAATCCCTATCCCCCCTCCTCTCCTTTGTGTGCATGCAGGAGGATCAAAATACCCATACCCTCTATATCTTTTTTGATGAATGACCTAAAGGCCAAATCGAGCAAATGAAGCACTATTAGTCTTAGATCTTGATGGTGATCGCTCCCGGATCGAGGAGTTGCAGCTTCCGAGCGCTAATTTGACCTATAAGATTCGGTGCTTCACCCTAAGGTAGGTGTTTTGATTTTTGAGTCCTGGTCCCCTTTTTTATTCATCAATGTAAGGTTATAAATCCCTTAGACGCTTTCTAGGGAAACCTTAAGGGTCGATCTGTGTGTTTCGGGGTGAATAGGGGTGATCTGGGCCATTTGTAGGGAAATACCGATGGATTTTACCATCTACATGGTGTGTAAACTATTCCTACATACCGTGTGTTCTTCCCGTTCATGTAAGATAAAGTTTTAGGGTCCACACACTATGTATGGGGGGTTATACACTGTGGGACCCTCGTCATGTGGTCGGGGAAAACGGAAAGCATAGCCTTGTAATAGTACACGGCTATGTAGTAGATCACGGACCAAGTACATGGACATAGGGTCTAGTACACAGCCTCAGGTAAACCACACATCAAGGTGGTCATATAAACTAAACATTCCATGTAGTATGAGATACATAGCATGTAAGGGACATGGTTGGTTGTGTCATGTGAAGGATGAGCACAATCAGGGGTCAGGTGATGCGGGACACAGTGTGTACCACCTCTACATATTGTATACCCCAACATAGGTTGGAAGACCATGTACATAGGATACACAACCAGGTGATCAGGTAGGCTCACACACCGTGTTTCCCCTTTTCATGTTGTGTACTCCTTGAGGATCTTCTTGAGATCTTTCTCTTTCCTTATCTCGTCCTTATTAGCTCAGATTTAGACCCGCAAGTAGCCTATCCTGAGTATTTTTCCACGTAGAACACGATGTTGACCATGGTTTGGACCCAGAAGATACAGTGTGCAGGTGATGTTGTGTGGGTCACTTGGGGTAGCGATTCCTAGACTAGCAGGGTTGAGTGGGTCACCCTTGTCCTTTTGTTAGTGAAATTTAGACCAATTTGGTTGAGTGAGTCCCCCAGTTCCTTTCGTTTTAAGGATTTCAGTATCACGTCCTCATCACAGGATTATGAACCCTCTTTGGATGCCTTCCATATGTGCAGCTTGGGTGTGTTCACACTTTTTGTAGTGAGTCACCTCGGTCTACTTCAACTACAGACTCCATGGATTTGGAGCATGAATCGCCCTAAGAATCCCTCCATGATCCTCACATCCCTTCATGTTTCCATAGTAGGGTTCTTGGAATCGTTGTGACCAATATTTACTAGGGCATCAATCTTCTACCCAGGAGGATGTTCTAGTAGGGGATGGATCCCCAGTGATCCCTAGGTTTTGACCTTATAGCTGTGTACCGAGATCTCTTCTTTTGTCATTCTTCTATAATGCGTTCTATGGGTAGGGTTAGTGGAATCATTGGTGATGTGATCCCATACTTTTTTAGTTATACCAAATGGGGTTTGTGGTATATTTATAACCAACAATACATGAGAGATGATCCTCTATCTAAGTGATATGATCTCTGGGGTGTTAGATCGGGTTTGTGGTGTTCCTCAGTGGATCTTAGGATGGATCCCCTTTCTGAGTGAGATTGTGGGGTTTCCAGACTAGTTTCATAGCATCCCCCCAACGGATCTTGGGAGGGATCCCCTTTATAAGTAATGAGATCCACTGAGTTTTAGCGTGACTTTATTAGTGGTGATATTCGATGAGTGTGTTCTCTCAGATGTATTCCCTTGGGATGGAGGTGATTTCATCAGTTTTTTAATACCCAATTGAGTGGTAACTCTCATTTATCCCATCAGGGATGGTTGGGTTGTGTGATATGGATTGTATCTCTTGGACGAGTGTCATCTGGGATGACTCAAATCATGGAGTGTGCTCTCGATGGTTTACTTTAGAGCCTTGAGTAGGAACCTATCATTGGTTGTGAGGTCAAAAGCTCGTGAGATGAGTATTTTTTGGTGTTCTTTATAGGTTTCCTTGTGTTGTTGTCTCCTTCTTAGGTTGACACACCATGTGGTCTGAGCTGACCAGTCATGTTTAGCTGAGGATGTTCTCAAGATGGAGTTTCTCTCTCATTTGGGTTCCTTATGGCTGGGTCGAAATAATTTTTTCCTTTTAGTTTCTCCCTTTTCTTTAGGAGTTTTTGGGGCACCTATTGAGTATATTTATACTCACCCCTGCATAGGATTTTCCCACACATGTTTTGTGTCTTATGCAGACCATAGCCCTTTTGAAGGAGTCCAGGGAGGAACCGGATCATGTGGAGCTTAGTGAACTAGAACAACTGGGGTGTTTACCAGAGCTGGGATGAGGAGATTTCTGGTGGGTTCTTTTAGAATTGATCCCCTACTTCTGAGTAGGTTGTGCACTTTTTTAGTTGTCTTTTGTTGGGCATGTATTTTTCCCTTTTTTACTTCATTTGTACTCTGGTTTGGGATAAATGTGTTCATGCATTTTAGTTTTCAATTTTATATATCTTTTCATTGTTTCATGGAGGTGTATGTGGGTGCATGCATAGAGGTACCTTAGGTTAAGGCCTCCCATGTATGTGATAGCCTACTCGGCGCTTGTCTCTAGCCCCTAGCCTATGGAGACGGGCTTGGAGAGTTACGGATCAAGCCCCATTAGGTCGGGTCATGACAAAGTGGTATCAGAGTGAGTTCCACTTTGGGACCGTAATCGTGAGTTTGGTTCAGGTTGCATAGCAATAGTGTTAGGATGTTTCGAGTTTGTCTTCCAGGCTAGGGACTTCGGTGTTGGTATGGGTGGCTGATATATCCATTCACTAGGACTCTGATAACCTTCATTTCGACTTGGTAAATTAGGACACTGGTCGTAGAGAAATAGTGGTACATGCATCATATAGGACTGGATTTTTTGTTTTTCCTATCCTTCTTGAGTCAGATCCCCAAATATACTCTTTGATCATGGTGTGTCTTGATTTTATTTTAGTATTCCTCCATTGTGACAGTCAGATAGGGCCCATGGTGGGATTGTGGTGATGATCCACCCCGAGTTGAGGCTTTAGTGTAGGGAACTGGTTCTGAGGCTAGACCTCCAGGTGGTCAACCAATTGATCCCCCTCCCATCAAGTAGCAGGTTATGTTGGCAGTGCAGGCTAAGGATGCGTACAGGTTGAGTTCACTACACAAGTTCTAAAAGAGGCAAACTTTGAGGTTATAGGGTGACCCAAACCCCCTAGAATATAATGACTGGCTTGAGGCAGTCACACATGTTTCCCACCTTGTGAGGACACCTCACGATCAGATGATGGTCCTAGCGGTGATCCTTTTTTTATGGGTCATTCAGGTGCTGGTGGGGTCTTGTGATGTAGACCCATAATGAGTAGATGCTCTCTTGGGTGTATTTTGAGTGGCGCTTCAGGGATGAGTTTTATCCAGCCACGCTGAGGTCAGTGCATATCTGGGAGCTTCTGCAGCTTCAGTAGGATATTTGGCCCATGGTGGAGTACTCGACGAGGTTCACAGACCTGTCGCATTACTCCTTGTATATGGTTTGAGACCTATTCTTCCAAGAAAGAACCTTCAATCTAGTATTTCACTAAGAGATCAGGGCGTTAGTGGTGCCGCAGTGCATTCCCACCTATGTTGGAGTGTTGGAGCAGGCTTTGGTGGTGGAGAGATTTTTGGTTGAGTATACTTTGACCATTAGTGTTGGGCACATGGGATATGAGACCTTGATAGATGGTTCAGAAGCTGGTAGCCGATAGCAGGCTCAGGGATTTGGAAATTTTTGATGCTTCAGGAGGCGACCCTAGGAAGTAGTATTTTAGTCTTAGGGCTCTCATGCCGGTTTTGGTCATCTGCAGGAGAGGCGGTGTTACACTTGCGATAGTTAGGGACATCTTTCTAGAGATTTTCTGAACCATTGTGATGCTAAGAAGGATATGGTCAACGGACTTCCTCGATAGAGGTAGTGTTTTGACCATGGAGGTCTGTAGGGTAGGAAGATGTGGCAGAGGATTGAGTGGAGTAGCAGGAGGTGGAAGATGGTAAAATTTACCACCACCACCCCCAAGTGATCCACACCAGGCTTAGGGAGCTGGAGGATGGGGTCGAGGACAATTGTTGGTCGTAGAGGCCTTTAACCCAGAAGTTCTGAGGGATAGAGGTACACTCTATTTCCTTTCTACTTTATATAGTAGTATTGATAGACACTATTATAAGGCACTCTTTTCTTTTCACTTCTTGATTTAGGTTTTTTTCTGGGCATCAGTAAGACCATGTGTTGGTGTTGTTTGACATATCTCCAAATTCATGAGAAATATGGATCCCGCCCCCACTAAGATGCATTTTTGTAATGCGATCTAAAACCATGCGGGTGAGTTAGTGTTTCCCAAAGTGGATAGTGTTGAGGTATGGTGGAAAATTTTCCTTGACTTGTGTGTATAGATTTTGGTTTCTTTAGTCTCTACATCAGGATAGTGAGGGGTTTTATCGCTAGACCCCAAGGATTCAAATGGTCCAGGTGCTTGGTGTTTCCAACCTATCGTAGTTGAAGAGACATGTGCCCTTCAGTTGCATGATGTCAACCTGGTTGAGCTTTACTTGGGTGTGGTATCCCTTGTGGTTCTCCTGATTGTGTGCTTGTTGGAAGAATAGAAACCCTTGGTGGCCTTTGTGGTGGTCTGGGTGAGCTCATTGGTGTGGGTGTCCCAGTTGAGAGCTAAGCTTCTTCACATGACCCTAGACTTTAGCTTTATGGGGACTAAAATCCATAAGTTGGGGAAGATGTAGCAACTCAGGTTTTTACCGATAAAACTTTGTAATATTCCTAAGAATATTTTAGAAGCCAGGTGATGAGTCGGTGTGGGAATATGGGGCTCAATGAGCCTCAGCACGGTGATTTTAAAAATATTAAATATATTTTATCACTTATGTGCAGTTTCACTTGAAACATACATAACTCCTTAGCGGAGTCTCAGATCGGACTTTTGAGATAACAAGGTAGTTCAAAACATCATTTACCCTAGGTATGATATAAACTTTGTCGGTGCCAGGTGTCGAGTCGTAGGCGAGTCAAGGTCGGGACGTTAAATGGAGGGGTGGATTTAATTAAAAACTAAATCCATCTCCCCCACCCTTCTCTCCCTTGTTCACACACAGAAGAAGCAAAATCCCCCTCCCCTCTCCCTATTTGGAGAAAAATGACCCAAAGGCTGGATCGAGAGAACAAAGAACCATTAATCTCGGATCTTGACGGGGATTGCTCTCGGATTGAGCAGCTGCTACTTTCGAGTGATGATCCAACCTTAAAGCTTCGGTGTTTCACCCCGAGGTAGGTGGTTTGAGTTTTAAGTTTTGATACCCTTGGGAATGCATTTTTTTAAGTTTGTAGAGACCTTAAATTATTTCTAGGGACCCCTTGAGGGTTGATCTGTGTGTTTTTGGGTGAATGGGGGTGATCCATGCCATTTGTAGGGAAATACCAATAGATTTACCCATTTACACAATGTGTAAACCAGTCCTACATGTCTTGAATTATTCCTGATTAGGGAAGATGAAGTTTTAGGGTTTACACACCATGTATGGGGGGTTACACGCCGTGTAGGGACCCTCATCATGTGGTTGGGGAAAACATCCAGTATAGTCGTGAAACAGTACATGGCCATGTAGTAAAACATGGCCCAAGTACATGGACATGAGGTCCGATACATGGGATTGGGTAAACCACACTGACAGGTGGCCATATAACGTGAACATTCCATGTAGTATGGGATGTAAAATGTGTAAGGGACATAGCTGGTTGGGTAATTTGAATGAGAAACATGGCCAGGGTCGGATGATGTGGGACACGACGTGTACCTCCTCTACATGTCATGTACCCCAACGTGGTTTGGAAAACCGTGTACATAGGATACACATCTGGGTGCTCGGTCTGGCTCACATGTCATGTGTCCCCTTTGCATGTCGTGTACTCCTTTAGGATCACCTTGAGATCTTCTTCCTTCAATATCTCCTCCTTCATAGCTCGGATTTAGGCCTGAAGGTAGCCTATCCTGAGCAGTTTTCTACATAGAATGTGATGGTGTCCATGGTTAGGGCCTAGGAGATGTTGTGTGTAGGTGATGTTGTGTGGATCTCTTGGGGTAGTGACGCCTAGACTATCAGGGTTGAGTGGGTCCCCCGGTCCTTTTGTTAGCGGTGTTTAGATCGGTTGGGTTGAGTGAGTCCCCCTAGTCCTTTCGTTTTGGGGGTTTTGGTATCACATCCTCATCATAGTATTGTGACCCCTCTTTGGCTACCTTGTGTATGTACAGTGTGGATGTGTTCCCACTTTCTAGAGTGAGTCACCTCAGTCTACTTTGACTACAGACCTAGTGGACTAGGAGCACAAATCACCCCAAGAGGCCTGGCGCGATCCTCACACCCCTTCATGTTTCCCTAGTAGGGTTCTTGGAATCAGTGTGAAAAATATTTACCCAGGAATCGATCCTCTACCTAGGAGAATGTTTCAATAGGGGACAGATCCCCAGTGATCCCTAGGTACTGACCCTCTAGCTGTGTATCGAGATCTCTTCTTTCATCATTCTTATGTGACACATTCTATGGGTAGGGTTGGTGGAATCATTGGTGATATGATACCCTACTTTGTGAGTTATACCAGATGGGGTTTGTGGTATCGTTGTGACCAACACTACATAGGAGATGATCCTATATCTGATCAATATGATCTCCATGGTGTCAGGTCGATTTTGTGGTGTCCCCCAGTGGATCTTGGGAGGGATCCCCTTTCTAAGTGATATCATGGGGTTTTCCAGGATTGGTTTTTAGAATCCACCCATCATATCCTAGGAGTGATCCCCTTTTTAAGGAATGAGATCCATTGATTTTTAGTGTGATGTTCTTAGTGGTGATATTCAACGAGCGTGTTCTCTCAGATGTATTCCCTTAGGATGGTGGTGCTGATATCGGCTTTTCAATACCTGATTGATTGGTAACTCTTGGTTATGCCATCAGGGATGGATGGGTTGTGTGAGATGGAGTGTATCTCTTAGAATAGTGTTATTTGGGATGACTCGCCTCATGGCATGTGCTCCTGGGTGTTTACTTTAGAGCCTCTAGTAAGAAACTGTTATTGGATGTGAGGTCGGAACCTCATGAGACAAGTATTTATTGGTGTTCTTTATGGTTTTCCTTATGGTGTTGTCTCCTTCTTGGGTTGAAACAATATTTGTTCTAAGATGACTAGTCATGTTTAGTAGAGAATGGTCTCGATATGGATTTTCTCTCTCATTTGAGTTACCTATGGCTAGGTCAAACTGACTATTTCCTTTCAATTTCTCCCTTTGATTTAGGGTTTTTGGGGAACCTACTGAGTATATTTATTCTCACCCATGTAAGGTATTTTCTTTCACATGTTTTGCGTCTTTTGTAGAATAAAGGCCTTTTTATGGATTCTAGGGAGGACCCGGATCAGGTGGAGCTTAGTGAGCTAGACCAACCAGGGTATTTACTAGATCTAGGTTAAGGAACTTTTTGGCAGGTGATTTTGATAGTGATCTCCTCCTTCTGATAAGGTTGGATGATTTTGTAGTTTTCTTTTAGTGGGTATGTATTTTTTTCCTTTTTTACTTCTGTTGTACTCTGGTTTGAGATAGGTGTATGCATGCATTTTATTTTTTCATTTTTATATATCTATGAACTATTTCATAGAGGTGTATGCGGGTGCATGTGTACAAGTACCTTATGATAAGGCCTCACATGTGTGTGATAACCTACTCAACACTGGTCTCTAGCCCCTATCCTATGGAGGTGGGCTTGGGGAGTCACAGATCAAGCCCCATTAGGTTGGGTCATGACAAAACTAAACATCATTTGAGAGCACCCACGACAGCACCTTTCATTAGTATATAGCAACATGCCAAGAAATCCATAGATAAAGAAGCTAACATCCCAATTATGTCCAAAATCCTACAAATATTTACCATGTAATATATTCCTTTTAATAAAATATCTTAAATCAAGCAGGTTTCATGCCGGTGCCATCAATCTATATGCTCTATGTCTCTTTTTTTGACTTTTTGGAAATAAAATCATCCATCTAACACCATGGACATAGATTTATTTAGGAGGTTCCATTCCCATAAAAGGTCTTCAGATATTAAATTTCATCAAAAGACAAAAGGGATAAATCCTTTCTCACATTATCAATTAATTTTATATCATTCATGATGCACCCAACGTATTCTACTTCACTATGAACATATATCCTCATAGTTTTCATCAATACATCAAATTACACAATTCATAATATCCATTAATGATAATATTAAAGTCAAAGGATCAATACAGATGTTTGTGGATACAAATATCCAATGAAACATGGAAATGTTGATTTTCTATTGATGTACCTATTCTCAAAACCTCATATCTTGGAGATTACTATAGGCGAACACCATGAGAAGGTGTCCCAATGTCTTATGAGACTCTAAACCTTGATAGCCTATATTTTCTATATCCCATCAGAAAATATCATTCAGCCATAGAACTGTTGGAGTTGGTACCCTAGAACCAAATTATTTTGTACTTTATGATAACTTATATTCATGGTTTTGAATATTAATAAATTATTTATCACATCATGATTGTTTTTATGTGTAACATTGTATATGATAATGTTCTAAGAGTAACTACCACACTAAAAGGTCATAGCGGATCACTACAATGATGAGAACTCGGAAGTGCTATGACACTATTCTTGAATATATGTTCTATAGTTTGATGATATAATTTGAGGGACACAAATAATATAGCCTATTAGGGGTGGAGACTTATAGGACTTTGAGGCATCTTCTCATGGTGTACTCCCTTGGTGATATCTAGTAGAATATTATGAGAATGAGACCTGACAGTAGAAAATCCACATTTATAAGTGCCATTAGATGTTCCTATCTATGGATGTGTGTATTGGACCTTAGACTTTAAGATTATTATTAATGGATATTATGAGTCACTCACTTATATGTATTAACGAAACTGTGATGATAGATGTTCACGGTGAAGTAGGATATGTTGGGTGCTTCATGAGTAATATTGCATTAATGAATAATGAAAGAAAGGATTTATACCTTATGTTCTTTAATGGAAGATAATATCTCAGACCCTTTGATGGAAATGATATAGGCTAAATAAATCCATGGTCATGGTGATCAATGGGAAAGTTCTATTTTTAGAAAGTAAATGAAAGAGATATCGAGCATATAGGTTGATGGAACTGTAATGCAACCTGCTCGATTAGATATATTGTGATAAAGGGATTATATTATATAGTAATCATTCATATGATGTTACATGTCATTATGGCATTAACTTCTTTCTTTATGGGTTCCTTGAAATGTTGTTAGACACTAACCTTTAACTTTATGAAGGTTTGCCTAATGCCATTGAGAAAGAGGCCTAGAGGGTCACACACTAAGTGTATCCAGTATCTCAGTTAAATAATTTATTATTTAACAAGTTGAATAAATATTATTCTCATTCATGGTTTAATAATTATTCATCTATGTCTGATCACATTTATTATGTCACTAGTTATTCGAAAGAATATATTGTGGGCATAAAAATTAATAAATGTTGATGAGGATTGGTATACCGAGTTTAATGGTCTAGTAAGAAATAATAATATTGAATATTATTTTATAAAATAATATTTAATTATAACTTGCAAGTTAAGTGCATGTCAGGAAATAATAATGTTTTTGTTATTATTTTACATGGGGGTTTCATTAGGATTAATGAAATAATTAAAGGCACTTGTGCCAATTATTTATTATTACCCTAGTGAAATAAATGTTAGTTTATATTATTCTCTCATTAGATAAGGGAAAGAGAAGTGATTCCTATTGTGTTGTGAACAACGAATTGAAAAAAAGATCTCAATCCTAGAGAGTTCGTCCCTCTCCAAGAACACTCTCAAGAACGAGAGAGATCCTCCACCACCGAATCAAGAAGAACACTTTGGAAGTGGTTATTAAAGAGATCGAAGGCGAACATCACAATCGTAAGGATCTTCCATGCTAGCACCTAGAGACTCCTTTGACGACATTCAAAGATGTGTGGAACACATGTGGATCACCACTAGAGGAGATTTACCCTTGATCTCTACAACTCAATGATATTACGCCTAAAAATATGTGTCCAAACACATAAATGAAGAAAGAATCACCTTGGAGGTCATTCTTATTTAATTAAATTAATTATAAACAAAATATTTTGATCCTCTCTCTTGGTTATGAGTTTCTATTCCTTTTTCATATTTCTTTGATTAAATTCCTTTGATCATGGTGTTCATCGTCACATAGATCTAGGATTTTTCATTGAATATGGAAAAAATCAAAGTTGGGAACCAACCCTCCCACACTTCCATTGTGCCTGGAACCTAAAAGTTATATCAAAGTGGGAATATTATTATTTATAATTATTTAATAATCATTTGTGATTTGCGCATTTATAATTTAGTTTTTCAATCCAAGTTTAATCATTCCATTTTAATATGAATGTAGAGGTCTATTTCTTCCTTGATCATTTCTTGTAGATCTAACAGAAACGATTAATTTTATGATTAAAATTATATCACAGATATCATCTAGAGGTTCCAAGGATTCTGTCTAGGTAGAAAAGAATTTTATGCCATGTAGTTGTGTTTAATGAATAGGGAGTAGTTTGAAAATTACTCAACTCATGTTCATTAATGACATGTGGTGTAGTTAATTCTTACACCTCTTGTTGACCGGGATAGACTGGTGCATGGTTAGTTAGACTACACGCCGTGTGGCACACTGGACACGGTGTGCAGTCCCTTTTAGTTCAGGGTCAGGTCGTGTATTCCATACATGACCTACCTGACTGGTGACTGTATAACACAAAGTTAACATGGCATGTGGCACACTAGACACATCGTGTACTCTAAGATTTCTGAAGTATGCCTCACATACCGAGTCTCTAGGCGTGTACTTTAGATACATGGTGAAGAATGTACATGTTGTGTAGATCAGATCTACACATTGTGTACTTTTATCAGTTACACATATTTATATTTTATTATATTATGCAACCCTTGATACATGTACTTACATGTGGGCATAAAGTTGGGACGTGCCATGTGGTAGGCTTTGATATATATATATATATATATGTGTGTGTGTGTGTGTTTTATTAACATCTATGTAATATTAAAGATATTCACATTATGTATGAGTTGTATTACAGTTATTATTCTATGTGCATGTTATATGTCACAAAGAATAAAGTGTATACACGTATAATACATGTTGGGTAGTTTTGGATGGGTATTCATCGAGTTACCTCCAAGGTACAAGTTATGTACATAATAAATTTTAAATGAATTTATTAATTTGTTTAAAATTATAATGGATGAGAATCTCAAGGAAATTTGGAAAAGGTTATAGATAAAAGGATTGATTAATTTAAGATAATAATTAATCGATTCGAGTGTGATTTATCTTAAATAAGAATGATTAAATAATTGAATACTAGTTTTATTAAATGTGTAATTCATTTCATGCATGTGGATGATCATGAGCTAGACCATACCTTTGTATGTGATTGGTTTCATTTTAATTTATTATTGAATTAAGATTGTTGGTATGCTTGCCTTCTCTCCTCATTAGTATGTAGGGTCTGCATGCCCATTGTTTCTTTTATGTAAACCCCATTTTACCCCTCACCAGCGTGTGAGTAAAAGCATATGTAATGGATGTAGCTCCCAAGCTAGTAGAGGTGGTTCAAGTTGGGAGATGAGGTGAAACCAATCCAAGGAGATAAAAAGGTGGATAGGTGGGAATCTATAAACACAGACCTTAAATGTTTCAAGGTTTGTATCCCCTAGGTCAGCGGTTAGTTTATCAACCTCTAGATAAACTAACCATTAGAACAAGCTCATGATCATACCCTTATTTTAATTCTATTAGTTGCATGGTTATTTCATTACAGATGTTTTGTTGTGATCAAATAATTAATGAATTAATAAGCATGAAAAGAAGGAACTAAAATAAACTATCTTATCCATAAATATTATCTAAAGACATGGTTAATCACTTAAGTAATCCCACTTAATATAAAAAATCATGTGAAAAGATAATAATTGGTAATTTATGTATAAAGGATAAAATCCATCAATAAAATATTTAGTCTATATATACTTCCATTACTTCGATTAGAATTGAACTATAGTTCAAACTACTTGACCATCCAAAGTTGGGGTGATTTCAATTATTGGGGAATTCTAATTTGAGGTTTTGGGTTGACTTAACTTGGTTGACATCAGGGGTTGACTATCAAAGCGGGACTTGGTGTAACTGAGAGTAAAAGGTTGAGAAAATCTAAATTAATGATTTCAGGATTGGGGAGTCCACTCATTGAATCAAGTAACTGTGAGTTAATATAGTTGGAATTTGGAATGCCTACCTAAAACCATTCGAGTTTCTTGACCAGACAAAGTTGGGATAATGAGAATGTAATATGGATCCTTGCCACTATAATATCTAAGAAATGGGATATTCCAAAGCCAGTGATGAGGGCTATTGGGTTTCGATAAAATAGTGGGAGACAAATAAATATAATATTTATTTATTTTTCTAAATTTTATCAGATAACGTACTAAAATTATGCTCATCTTATTTGTAGAAAAAACATCAAAAATGCAATCAAACATATCATTGTGATCCATACTCTAGAAGGAAAACCTTTTCACTAGCACTAATTTATATGAGTGGAAAAGTATCCTACAGGTCATCCTTATCCATGAAAGGAAATTGTATGTGCTAGAAGAACCTTTACCAGTTTTTCCTAGAAATGAGGTGAGTGATTAAGAGATCTCTCTATACAAGAAATATATGAATGATGCTACAGATGTTCAGTTCTTCAATATATCATCTATATCCAATGATATCTTGAAGAAACATGAGGAAAGGGATTCATATAGCATGATGTATCACCTTATGGATCTCTATTAAGAGAAGGTGAGAAAAGAGAGGTATGAGATCTCCAACACTTTGTTCATGACTAAGCTTGGAGAGTTTACGCCAGTTGAGCCTCATGTAGTCAATTTTATCAGCTACATTGAGAATATGGACATCTTAGGGATTAAATTCCTAGATGATTTGCATATATATCTCATAATTTCATCACTTCCCAAGACCTTCTCTAGTCTTATTGTGAATTATAATATGATAAATAATGAGAAGAGTCTATCAGAACTTCTGACCCTGATTATCCAAGTGGATTAGGACATGGGGCATGACAAACCCATAGTCCTTATGGTGAATAGAAAGATGAAGGAAAAGGAAAAGGGTCTTAATACCTATAAATAGTCTAAAGCCCCCAAGCATTATCCAACCAAGAAGAAGAAGATACAAGGTAGGGCATGGAAAAGGAGGCAGTATGTTTTTCATGTGGAAAGTCAGGCCACTGTAAGAGGAACTGCACCCAGATGCAAGGGGAAGCCAAAGGTGCATTCGTTAACAAGTTTAATCTTTCCATTTCTACACATTGGGCATTAAATACAGCTTGTGGTGCTTACATATGTATTCAAATATAGGAACCAAGTAGATTTCAGAAAATTGATAGAGGATAGGTGGATCTGTGAGTAGCCAATGGTGTAAGGATATATGCTCTTTCCATTAGTGACTACAACATTTCATTACTGAGGAAAATGATTTTTTTTACATTATTGTTGTTATGTACCTATTGTTACCAAAAACATGATTTTTGTATCAATTTTAAATACATATGGGTTTATTTTCAAGTTCAGAAATAAAATTTGTTTCTTTTATAAATTAAACATATGTTATAGTATGGAACATTTAAATAACACTCTATATGTATTAAATTAGGAAAACCAAGTGTTGGAAATCGATAACGAATCGGGTTCACACGACTCATATAACACCCATTTGTGGCATCACCATCTTGGTCATGTAAAAGAGAAGCGCCTAACAAAGCTATATCAAGATGGTTATTTAGACTCTTCTGATTTAAAACCAATTGATATATGTCATGCTTGTTTATAAGGGAAAATGACCAAAATAGCATTTAGTGGATAGGGTAAATGGGCCATAGAGCTTCTAGGATTGGTACACACTTATGTGTGTAGACCATTTCTAGTAGAGGCGATAGGTAGATATTATTAGTTTATAACTTTTACTGATGACATGGGTAGATATGGATATATTTACTTAATGATGTATAAGTCCAAGTCCTTTTAGAAATTCAAGGAATTCAAGAATGAAGTATAGAATCATATTAGTGATAAGATAAAGAAAGTTTAATCGAATCTAGGTGGAGAATATCTTAACCAAGAGTTCAACGACTTTCAATGGAAGTTTGGGATTCTATCTCAACTCACTCCACCTTATACACCACAGTGTAATGGTGTTAGTGAAAGGAGGAATCATACCTTGTTGGACACGGAAAGGTTGATAATGAGTCATGCAGATCTTTTGTTATATTTTTGGGGATATGCAATACAAATTGCAGTATAAACATTAAACCGACTACCAACTAAAGTATAAAATGGAATTCCTTTCAAGCTATGGAGTGGAAAGAAACCCATTTTATTATATACACATGTATAGGGATGTGAGGTGTTTGTTAAGGATTTATCAGGAAACAAACTAGAACGTTGGGGCATGAAGTGTGTCTTTATAGGGTATCCTAAGGAAACAAAGGGATACTACCTATAAAAACCCTCAGACAAGAAAGTGATTGTTTCCAGACAAGCCATATTTATTAAGAGGGATCACATCCTCAAAATGGATAGTAGGAGAAAAATTGAATTTGATGAAGTTGATGCTTAAGATATACAAGAGTTGGTATAGGAACAAGTTCCATAGGTCCCCATGGAATAAGTAGTTCCTGAAACACAAGTACTATATAGGAGTGTAAGAGAGGTAAGGGAACCATAGAGATATTGTTTTCTAGTCACTGAGGATAGTGACTCATTATTATTGGACAATAATGAACCTATCTCCTACAAGGAGGCAGTAGAGAGTTCAGAAGATACAAGATGGATAGAAGCTATGAATTCAAATATGGATTCCATGTATCATAACCATGTTTGGGTTCTGGTCGATGTGCCATTGGATGTAAAGCATGGTGGGTGTAAATGGGTTTTCAAGAGGAAACTGGACATGGAAGGTAAAGTAAGTACCTATAAAGAAAGGTTAGTGGCTAAAGTGTTTAAACAACATCAAGGAATTGACTATGATGAAACCTTTTCCCCAATTTCCATGTTTAAATCCATTAGAATCATATTTTCCATAAAATATTACAATGACTGTGAGATTTGGTATATTGATGTCAAAACCAGATTCCTTAATGACAACCTTCAGAAAGATGTCTATGTGAAACAAACAGAAGGTTTTGTGATACCAGGTGATGCCAAAAGGATTTTCAAGTTGTACATATCCATTTATGGATTGAAGCAAGCATCTAGGTCATGGAAAATTCTATTTAATGAATCCATAGAAGAATTTGGTTTCATTAAAAATGAATGTGAGTTGTGTATTTACAAAAATTTTATTGGGAATGTGGTCATTATCCTAGTAGTATATGTTGATGACATATTACTTATTGGAAATGATATACCAATCTTATAATCTGTTAAAGACTGGTTGAACAAGTGCTTCTCTATGAAGGACTTAGGTAAATCAACCTACATTCTAGGGATCAAGATCGTTTTTGATAGAACTAAGAGGCTTCTTGGACTAAGAAAAAGTACATATATTGACCAAATACTAAAGATATTTAGTATGGAACAATTCAAGAAGGTATTGGTTCCAATGTCACATGGTTTACATCTTTCTAAGAAAATGTGTACCCAGAAACAACAGGAAAACAATATAATGAGTAATATCTCATACGCTTTGGTGATAGGATCAATCATGTATTCCATGTTATATACTAGACTTGAAGTTGCCTATGCATTAAGCATGGTAGGAAGATGTCAAACAGATCTAGGAGAACAACATTAGACTGCTATTAAGACTATCATTAAGTATCTAAGAAGAACTAAGGATGTGTTCCTGGTGTATAGAGGAGACGAAGAGCTTGTCATCAGAGGGTATGATGATGCTGGTTTTCAGATATATCAAAATGATCTAATGTTACAATAAGGATATGTTTTCTATCTCAACGGAGGAGTTGTAAGATGAAAGAGTTCAAAGCATCCAATTTTAGCTGATTCTATAGAAGATTCTGAGTATATAGTGGCTTCTAATGCAGCTAAGGAATTTTTCTGGATTCAGAACTTTTTCCAGGATCTTGATTTGGTACCTAACAGTAAAGACCCTATCACATTGTATTGTAATAATACAACAGTGGTGGCTCTTTCAAAAGAGTCAAGGTCACATCAACGGACAAAGCACATACTTCAGAAGTATTACCTCTTGAGGGATTTTTATCCAAGGGGTGAAGTTACAGTGAGTAGAGTATCCATAGAAGATAACATGGTAGACCCCTTGACTAAAGGTCTTTCTCATCAAAAGCATGAGTATCATGTGAGAGATAGCTGACTAAAGTTCATTAGAAATTGGCTCTAGTGCAAGTGGGATTCTGTTAGAGTTGGTGCCTTAGAACCAACTTCTTTTGTACTTTATGATAACTTATACTCATGGTTTTGAATATTAATAAATTCCTTATCACATCATGATTGTTCTTTTGCATAACATTGTATGTGATAATGTCCTGAGAGTAACTATCGCACTAAAAGGTCATAGAGGATCCCTACTATGATAAGAACCTGAAAGTGCTATGACACTATTCTTGAATATATGTTCTATAGCCGGATTATATCATTTGAGGGATACAAATGATATAGGCTATCAAGAGTGAAGAATCATATGACTTTGAGGCACCTTCTCATGGTGTACGCCCTTGGTGATATCCAGTAGGTTATTATGAGAATGAGACCCGATAGTAGAAAATCTACATTTATAAGTGTCATTGGATGTTCTTATCTTTGGAAATGTGTATTGGTACTTAGAATTTAAGATTATTATTAATTAATATTATGAGTCACACACTTAGATGTATTGACGAAAATTGTGATGACAGATATTTGCGGTGAGGTAGGATATGTTGGGTGCATCACGAGTAATATTTCATTAATGAATAATGCAAGAAAGGATTTGTCCCTTATGTTCTTTAATTGAAGATAATATCTTAGGCCCTTTTATGGAAATGAAATAGACTAAATAAATTCATGGACATGGTGATCAATAGGCAAGTTCTATTTTTTAAAAGTCAAAGAAATAGATATTGAGTATATAGGTTGATGGCACTGGCATGCAACATGCTCAATTAGAGATATTGTGATAAAGTGATTATATTACATGGTAAGAATTTGTATGAGGTGACATGTTGTTGTGGTATTAAATTATTTCTCTATGGATTCCTTGGCATGTTACTAGATGCTAGCCTTGGACTTTAGATAGGTTCGCCTAATGCCACTGAGAAAGAGGCCTAGAGGGTCACACACCAAGTGTATCCAGTATCTCAGTTAAATAGTTTATTATTTAAAAGGTTGAATAAATATTATTCCTGGATGTGGTTTAATAATTATTCATGTATGCCTAATCTCATTTATTCTATCACTAGTTATTCGAGAGAATATATTGTGGGAGGAATAATTAATAAATATTGAGGAGGATTGGCAGTCCGAGTTTAATGGTCCAGTGAGAAATAATAATATTGAATATTATTTTATTAAATAATATTTAATTATAACTCATAATTTAAGTGCATGTCAGGAAATAATAATGTTGTTGTTATCATTTGACATGGGGGTTTCACTAGGATTAATGAAATAATTAAAGGCACTTGTGGAAATTATTTATTATTACCTTAGTGAAATAAATGTCTGGTTATATTATTCTCTCATTATCCAAGGGAAAGCAAAGTGACACCTATTGTGTTATGAACAATGAATTGGAAAAAATATCTCAAGCCTAGAGAGTTTATCCCTCTCCAAGAACTCTCTCAAGAACAAGAGAGATCCTCCTCCACCGGATCAAGAAGAACGCTTTGGAAGTGGTTCTCAAGGTGATTGAAGGTGGACATCACAAGCACAAGGATCTTCCATGCTAGCACCCAGATACTTCTTCGATGACATCTAGAGATACATGGAACATGTGTGGATCACTGCTAGAGGATATCTACCCTTGATCTCTACAATGCAATGATGTTACACCTGCAAATTTGTGGTTGAACGCATCAACAAAGAAATAATCATCTTGGAGGTAATTCTTATTTAATTAAATTAATTATAAAAAAGATATGTTTATCCTCTCTCTTGGTTTCAGATTTCTATTCATTTATCCTATTTATTTGATTAAATTCCATGGATCACGACATTCATCATTTCATAGATCCTATATTGTTCATTAAATGTGGAAAAAATCAAAGTTGGGCATCGACCCTCCCACGCTTCTACTACGCTCGGAACCTACAAGTGGTATCAGAGCGTGCATATTATTATTTATAATTATTTAATAATAATTGGTGATTTGCGCATTTATAATTTAGTTTTTTAATTTAAGTTTAATCGTTCCATTTTAATCTGAATGATGAGATTTATTTCTTCCTCTATCATTTATCACAGATCTAACAGAAACGATTAATTTTTTTATTAAAATTATATTGAGGATCTCATTCAGAGGTGCTAAGGAATCTGTCTAGGCAGCCCAGTAGTACACGTCGTGTAATCAGAATTACACACCGTGTAGTTGTGTTCAATGCATCAGGAGTAGTTCAGAAATTACTCAACCTGTGTGTATTAATGACACATGGTGGAATTAATTCTTACACAGTGTGTCAATCAGGACAGACTGGGGCATGGTCAGCCTAACTATATGTCGTGTAGCCCACTGAACACGGCGTGTAGTCCCTTTCGGGTCAGGGTTGGGTTGTGCATTCTATACATGGCCTACCCGACTAATGACCATGTAACACGACATGTGGCCCAATGGACATGCCATGTACTCCAAGATTTCTAAAGTATGCCTCACATGCCGAGTCCCTAGGCGTGTACTTTGGATACACGATGAAGAATGTACATGTCGTGTAGATTGGATCTACACACCATGTACTTTTACCTGTTATGTAGGTTTAAAATTTATTATATTATGTATCTCTTGATACATGTACTTGCATATAGGCATAAAGTTGGGACACAACATGTGATAGGATTTGATGTGTGTGTGTGTGTGTTTTATTAACATCTGCGTAATATTCAAGATTTTCACATCATGTATGAGTTATATTATAGTTATTATTCTATGTGCATTTTATATGTCACAAAGAATAAATTGTATACAAGTATATAATACATGTTGGGTAGTTTTCGACGGGTATTCACTGAGTTGCCTCTAAGGTACAAGTTATGTACATAGTCAATTTTAAATGAATTTATTAGTTTGTTTAAAATTATAATGGATGGGAATCTTAAGGAAATTCAGAACAGGTTTAAGATAAAAGGATTGATTAAATTAATATAATAATTAATCGATTCGAGTGTGATTTATATTAAATAAAAATGATTAAAGAATTGAATGCTGGTTTTATTAAATGTGTAATTCATTGCATGCATGTAGATGATCATGAGCTAGACCAGACCTTTTATGTGATTGGTTTCATTTTAATTTATTATTAAATTAAATTGGTGGCTTGCATGCCTTCTCTCCTCATTAATATGTAGGGTTTGTGTGCCCATGGTTTCTTTTATGTAAACCCCCCTTTACCCCTCAACTACGTGTGAGTAAAATCATATGTAATGGATAGAGATCCTAAGCTAGTGGAGACGGTTTAAGTTAGGAGTCAATGTAAAACCAATCCAAGGAGATACAAAGGTGGATAGGTGGAAAGTTGTAAATACGAACCTTAAATAGTTCAAGGTGTTTATCCCCTAGGTCAGTGGTTAATTTATCAACCACTAGATAAAATAACCATTAGAAAAAGATCATGATCATACCCTTTATTTTAATTCTATCATTTTTATGTTTATTTCATTATGAATGTTTTGTTGTGATCACATAATTAATTAATTAACAAGCATGAAAATATGGAACTAAAATAAACTATCTTATGTGAAAAATATTATCTAAATTCATGGTTAATCACTTAAGTAATCCCACTTAATATTAACAAGCATGTGAAAAGATAATAATTGGTAATTTATGCATAAAGGATAAAGTCACTCAATAAATTATTAAGTCGGTATAGCCTTCCATTACTTTGGTTAGAATCTAACCATGGTTAAAAGTGCTTGACCAGCCAAAGTTGGGGTGCTTTCAATTATCGAGGAATTTTAATTTGAGTTTTTGGGTTGACTTAAATTGGTTGACATTAAGGGTTGACTGTTAAAGTAGGAATTGGTGTACTGAGAGGCAAAGGTTGAGGAAATCTAAATTAATGATTTTAGGATTGGGGAGTCCACTCAACAGATCAAGAAACTATGAGTTAATGTAGTTGGCATTTGGAATGCCTATCTAAAACCATTCAAGTTGCTTGACCAGACAAAGTTGGGGTAATGAGATTGGAATATGGATTCTTGACACTAGAATATCCAAGTAACAGGATATTATGAAGCCAATGGTGTGGGCTATTGGGTTTTGATAAAATAGTGGGAGTCTAATAAATATAATATTTATTTATTTGTCTAAATTTTATCAGATAAAGTACTAAAATTATGCTCATATTATTTATAGAAACGGCATCAAAAATGACATCAAATATATTATTGTGATCCATACTTGAGAAGGAAAACCTTTTCACTGGAACTAATTTCCAGGAGTGGGAAAGGTGCCTACATGTCAATCTTTTCCATGAAAAGAGATTTTATGTGCTGGAAGAACCTTTACTAGTTGCGCTTGGAAATGAGGCGAGTGATGAAGAGCTCTCTATTTACGAGAAACATATGAATGATGCTATAGATGTTCATTTTTTCATGTTATCATCTATGTTCAATGAGCTCTTGAAGCAATATGAGGAAATTGATGCATATATCATGATGTCTCAGCTTCGGGATCTCTATCATTAGAAGGTGAGACAAGAGAGGTATGAGATCTCCAATGATTTGTTCACGACTAAGCTTGAAGAGTCTGCGCCAGCTAGGCCTCATGTAGTCAAGATTATCTACTACATTGAGCATCTGGACATCTTAGGGATTAAATTCCCTGATGAGTTATGTACAGATCTCATACTTTCATCATTGCAATAGCTTATCTAGTTTTATTGTGAATTATAATATGAACATTAATGAGAAGAGGCTATCAGAACTTCTGAACCTGATTCGTCAAGTGGATAAGGACATGGGGCATAAAAAACCCACAGTCTTTATGGTGAATAGGAAGAGGAAGAACAAGGCAAAGGGGTATAAGACCTATAAATAGTCTAAATACCCCAATCACTGTCCAACCAAGAATAAAAAGATCCAAAGGCAGGGCAAGGAAAATGAGGTAGTATGTTTTTTATGTGGCAAGTTAGGCCACTGGAAGAGGAACTGCACCCAGAGGTAAGGGGAAGCCAAAGGTGCATTCCTTATCAAGTGAAATATTTCCATTTCTACACATTAGGTATTAGATATAGCTTTTGGTGCTCAAATCTATATTCAAATGTAGGAACCAAGTAGATTTCAGAAAATTGCCAGAGGAGAGGTTGATCTGCGAGCTGCCAATGGTGCGTGACTGGCTACTCTTTCCATTGGTGACTACCACTTTTCATTAATGATGAGAATGATTTTGGTTTTACATGATTGTTATTATGTACCTATTTATACCCAAAAAATATTTTTTTTATCAAGTTTAGATACAGATGGGGTTATTTTCAAGTTTGGAAATAAAAGTTGTTTCTTTTATAAGGAAAACATATGTTATGGTATGACACATTTAAATAATGGTCTATATGTATTAAATTATGAAAACTAAGTGTTGGAAATTGATAATGAATCAAGTTCACACAACTCATATAAGTCCTAGTTTTGACATCACAGTCTTGGTCATGTAAATGAGAAGTGTCTGACAAATCTTTATCAAGATGGTTATTTAGACTCTTATGAGCTAAAACTACTTGATAGATGTCACGCTTGTTTAAAAGGGAAAATAACCAAACCACCATTTGGTGGACAGGGTAAAAGGGCCACAAAGCTTCTAGGATTGGTACACACTGATGTGTGTGGACCATTTCCAGTAGAGACTAGAGGTTGATATTCTTACTTCATAACTTTTACTGATGACTTGAGTATATATGGCTATATTTAATTGATGCGGTATAAGTCTAAGTCCTTTGAAAAATATCGACTTTCTATGGGATTTTGTGATTATATCTCAACTCATTCCACCTTATATACCAAAGTGGAATAGTGTTAGTGAAAGGAGGAACCGTACCCTATTGAACATGGTAAGGTTGAGGATGAGTCATGCAGATCTTCCATTATCCTTTTGAGGATATGCATTACAAACTATGGAATACACATTAAATTGATTAATAAATAAAGAGGAAAATGGAATTCCCGTCAATCTATGGAGTTCAAAGAAACCCATTTTATCACATAAACATGTATAGGGATGCGAGGCATTTGTTAAGGCTTTCTCATGAAACAAACTATCACCCCGGGGCATGAAGTGTATCTTTATAAGGTATCATAAAGAAACAAATGGATACTACCTATACAACCCCTCAGATAAGAAAGTGATTTTTTCCAGACAATCCATATTTATTGAGAGGGATCACATCCTCAAAAAGGATAGTGGGAGCAAGATTGACTTCAATGAAGTTGATGCTCAAGATACACAGGAGTTGGTATAGGAATAAGTTCCACAGGTCCCCATGGAAGAAGTAGTTCCTGAAACACAAGTACTGTGTAGGAGTGTAAGAGAGGTAAGAGAACCGGAGATATATTGTTTTCTAGTCACTGAGGATGGTGACTGATTATTATTGGACAATAATGAACCTCTCTCCTACAAGGAGGAAGTAGAGAGCTCAGAAGATGTAAGATGGCTAGAAGCTATGAATTCTAAGATGGATTCCATGTATCATAACCAAGTTTGGGTTCTGTTCTATGTTCCAGTTGATGTGAAGCCTATTGGGTGTAAATGGGTATTCAAGAAGAAACTAGACATGGAAGGTAAATTAAGTACCTATAAATCAAGGCTAGTGGATAAAGGGTGTAAAAAATGTTAAGGAATTGACTATGATGAAACATTTTCTCTAGTTTCGATGTTTAAATCCATAAAAATCGTATTTTCCATAACAGTTTACCATGACTATGAGATTTGGATGATGGATGTCAAAACTACATTCCTTAATAGGAACCTTCATGAATATGTATATATGACACAATCAGAAGGGTTTGTGACACTAGGTGATTCCAAAAGGATTTTCAAGTTATAGAGATCCATTTATGGATTGAAGCAAGCATCTAGGTCATGGAACATTCGATTTGATGAATCCATAAAATAATTTGGTTTCATTAAAAATGAATGTGAGTCGTGTATTTAAAAAATGTTTAGTGGTAATGCGGTCGTTATCCTAGTAGTATATTTTGATGACATGTTACTTATTGGAAACGACATATCAGACTTACAATCTGTTAAGGACTGGTTGAAAAAATAATTCTCCATGGAGGACTTAGGTGAAGCAGCCTACATTCTAGGGATCAATATTATTCATGATAGATCTAAGAGGTTTCTTGGACTAATCCAAAGTACATATATTGACCATATAATAAATAGATTTAGTATGAAACAATCCAAGAGGGGATTGGTTTCATTGTCACATGGTTTACATATTTCTAATAAAATGTGTCCCCAGACACAACAGGAGAAAGATAGAATGAGTAAGATTCCATACGCTTCAGCGATATGATCAATCATGTATACCATGTTATATACTAGACATGATGTTGCCTGTACATTGAGTATGATAGGCAGATATCAAACAGATCCAGGAGAACAACATTGGACTACTGTTAATACTATACTTAATTATTTGAGAAGAACTAAGGATATATTCCTAGTGTATGGAGGAGATGATGAGCTTGACATCAGAGGTTATGCTGATGCTAGTTTTCAAAAAGGTCATAATGATCTGAAGTTTCAATTAGGATATGTTTTATATCTCAACGGAGGAGTTGTGAGCTAGAAAAGTTCATAGAATCTAGTTTTAGTTGATTCTACTATGGAGTCTAAGTATATAGCAGCTTCTGATGCATCCAAGGAATCCATTTGGATTCAGAACTTTTTCCAGGATCTTGATGTGGTACCTAGCAGTAAAGACCATATCACATTCTATTGTGATAATACTACAGTGATGGCTCTTGAAAAAGAGCCAAGGTCACATCAATAGACAAAGCACATACTACAGAAGTATCACCTCTTGAAGGATTTTTATCCAATGGGTGAAGTTGTAGTGATGGGAGTATCCACAGAAGAGAACATGGTAGACCCCTTGACTAAAGACCTATCTCAGTAGAAGCATGAGTATCATGTGAGATCTAGAGGACTAAAGGTTGTTAGTAGTTGGATCCAGTGCAAGTGGGAGTCTATTGGAGTTGGTGCCCTAGAACCAACTTCTTTGGTACTTTATGATAACTTATATTCATGATTTTGAATATTAATAAATTCCTTCTCTAATCATGACTATTCTTCTACATAACATTGTATGTGATAATGTCCTAAGAGTAACCCTCGCACTAAAATGTCAAAGTGGATTGATGCTATGATGAGAACCTGGAAGTGATATGGCACTATTCTTGAATATATGTTCTATAGTCATATGATATCATTTTAGAGACACAAATAATACATTCTATCAGGGGTGAATACTCATAGGACTTTGAGGCACCTTCTCATGGTGTACGCCCTTGGTGATATCAAGTAGGATATTATGAGAACAAGACCTGATATTAAGAGATTCACATTTATAAGTGTCATTGGATGTTCTTATCTGCGGATGTGTTTATTGGTTCTTAGACTTTAATATTATTATTAATGAATATTATGAGTCACATACTTAGATGTGTTGACAAAAACCATGATGACAGATGTTCGCAACGAGGTAGGATATGTTGGGAGCATCATGAGTAATATTGAATTAATGAATAATGTGAGAAAGGATTTATCCCTTATATTCTTTAAAATAAGATAGTATCTCAGACCCTTTGATAGAAATGATATAGCCTAAATAAATCTATTTCCATGGTGATCAATAGGCAAGTTCTATTTCTAAAAAGTCAAATAAAGAGATATTGAGCATATAGGTTGATGGCACTGGCATGCAACCTGCCTAATTAGAGATATTGTGACAAAGGGATTATATTACATGGTAAGTGTTTGTGTGAGGTGACATGTCATTTTGCCATTAACTTCTTTCTATATGGGTGTCTTGGTATGTTGCTAGATGCTAACCTTGGATTTTAGGGTGGTTCACCTAATGCCACTGAGAAATAGGCCTAGAGGGCCACACACTAAGTGTATCTAGTATCTCAGTTAAATAATTTATTATTTAACAAGTTGAATAAATATTATTCTTGTAAGTGTCTTAATAATTATTCATGTATGCCTGATCGCATTTATTCCATCACTAATTATTCGAGAGAATATATTGTGGGCGGAATAATTAATAAATATTGAGGAGGATTGGCGGACCGAGTTTAATGGTCCAATGAGAAATAATAATATTGAATATTTTTTGATTAAAAATATTTAATTATAACTCACAAGTTAAGCGTATTTCAGGAAATAATAATTTTTTTGTTATTATTTAACATGGGGCTTTTTCTAGGATTAATGAAAAAATTAAAGGCACTTGTGCAAATTATTTATTATTACTCTAGTGAAATAAATTCCCAGTTATATTATTCTCTAATTAGCCAAGGGAAAGTGAAGTGACACCTATTATGTTGTGCACAATGAATTGGGAAAAATATCTCAAGCCTAGAGAGTTCATCCCTCTCCAAGAATGCTCTCAAGAATGAGAGAGAACCTCCTTCACTAGATCAAGAAGAACACTTTAGAAGCGGTTCTCAAGGTGATCGAAGGTGGGCATCACAAGCATAAGGATCCTCCGTGCTAGCACCCGAAGAATCATTTGGCAACATTTGAAGATACATGGAATACATGTGGATCACCGCTAGAGGAGATCTACCCTTGATCTCTACAATACAATGATGGTACACCTACAAATCTTTGGCTGAACACATCAATGGATAAAGAATCACCTTGGAGGTAATTCTTATTTAATTAAATTAATTATAAACAAAATATGTTTATCCTCTCTCTTAGTTCCAGGTTTCTATTCCTTTGTCCTATTTCTTTGATTCAATTATGTGGATCATGGAATTCATCATCGCATAGATCATGGATTGTTCATTGCATATGGAAAAAATCAAAGTTGGGAACCAACCCTCCCACACTTCCGCTGTGTCCGGAATCTATAAGAACAAGGTTTAAGAATAATGTCATGGAACCTCTAAGTTATCTTCATAAAGGGGGATTACTATGACCTTTTCAGCACGACATATATTCTAAAGAAATTATCACATAAAAATATTATGCAAAATAACAATCATGATGTGATAAGAAAACTTCTTTAATATGAAAACATGTAATCAAGTACTAAACAAGTTGGTTTTAGGGAACCAACTCCAATAGATGGCACTGAATTCCACTAAAAAATAGGGGGATTACTATGACCTTTTCATCACGAAATATATTCTAAAGACATTATCACATACAAATATTATGCAAAAGAAAAATCATGATGTGATAAGAAAACTTCTTTAATATAAAAACATGTAATCAAGTACTAAACAAGTTGGATCTTGTGACATTAAATTATTTCTCTATGGGTTTCTTGGAATGTTGTTAGATGCTAACCTTGGAATTTAGATAGTTATGTCTAATTCCACTGAGAAACAGGCTTAGAGGGTCACACACTAAGTGTATTAACAATCTTAGTTAAATTCAAGTAATGAATTTAACAAGTTGGAATAAAATAATATTTATTCGGGTTTGGTTGATCACCATAATTTAATCACAAGTTGTTCGAAATAATAAAGTTAGTTAAATAATAATAATATTAAATATTAGTTTTCAAGTTTGGTGAATATAATATTTATTATATTTATTATCGAATAATGCAATGACTTTTATTTAATTAAATATTCATTATTCAAGAATCGATAAATATCGATGAGGGAAAGTAGAGTGAGTTTAATGGTCTGATTAGAAATAAATGATATTTATTAATATTATTGAGTTGCAAATGTCAAGAAATTAATAATGATATTTTTATTATTAATGTACATGGGAGAAATTAAGAATATTAAATATGGTTAAGGATTTAGTGTGAAATTTTTCAACCCTAAACCTACCATAATAAATATCTAATTACGACTCTTTCCTAAATAGAATTTTAGTGTGCACAACGAATAATGAGAGATTGTCTCAATCCCTAGATTTTGTTATTTCTTATTCCCCTCTTAATACTTCAAGATAAAATCAAGGGTTATTCATCCTTTATAAAGAATATTATTGCGATCAACCATGAACAACGCAAGCGATAATAATTGGTCGTGCTAGTACCCGACAATTCTACGGCGTTGATTAGAGACTATGGTTCACATGTGGATCGTTGTTAGAGGGATTCTCTACTTGAATTTTGAAGAACAAAAATGGTGCAGTGAATTATATTCCATCAGCTCATCAATAAAAGCAGAATTACAAGTTGAGGTAATTTTATATCTCCTCTTAAATTATTTATAAATTACATGTGAAGATCATCTTCTTCCAGTTCTGGCATATTAATGCAGTTTATTAATCTAATATTTTTCATTGGATGTGATCTCATAATCATGTAAAGAGATGATTACATATGAATTAAAACTAAAATTCGAGTTGGTCATACCTTCAATGGATGCTTCCGCATCACCCAAAACCTACAGGACCATGATAGAGGGTGAGACAAGGACTCTGTGAGTGCTACCATTGATACACAGGGTTGTGGACATGATAAAACACGTGTTGATGATGTTTAAAATGAATCCTTCATAATTTAACTGGAACTGGATGAAGTAGGCTTACAGACATAATATTTCTATAAACCCAATGAGAGTAGGGGAAAGAAAGCCACGGAAATGGACTCTCAAATTCAACTGAGAAAGGCTAAAATCCAGAAAGGTGCAGCAAACCTTAGTCCACTGCTCAATGAAATGGATAGATCTGTGTAGATATAAGATGTTAAATCAACCCAAAAGGGAGGTATCAAGGGTGCTCATGTCTCCTGGCATGATGAGATGAGCGTTCTTAGGGAAACAACCCAGGGATCACCTGATCAAGATGCTCAGGATAACCCCAACTAACCAATGGAGGGAGCTTTAGCTCTCCAATGTAAGGATGGAGGGTTTGGGATATCTGGACAAATAGAAATTTCATTTTATGATATCACTGATTGTTGGACCCTCTATGATATAGTGGTTTTCATAATCACAAATAATGTCATTCTACAAATTCTATTATTTCATTCCATCTAATATCTCTAAGTAAATCAATTTTGTCGTATAGTACAATATATTTCAATAAGTCCATAAACTATTTTTATGCTTCAATATGTTTACAAGTGTATATTTACATGTATTTTTGGATGTCACTTAATCTAGTAATGTTCTGTGTAAGACATACACTTCATAAGTTTCTTAGAGTCCTTGGAACCGATAGTTCAATCGATACACCGATGGTCGACACACCGATGTTCGACACACTGATGTTCGACACATATATGTTCGACCCACCGATGTTCGACACACCAATATTTGACACACTAATGTTCAACACACCGATGGATGACACACTGATGGATGACTCACCGATGCTGACAGACCGATAGCACAAACGACTCACTGATACCGATGGAAATGACTCACCAATGTTGACTCACTGATGACAACTAACCGATGTTGACTCACCGATGATGACAAACCGATGAAACACCGATGATTCCAGACCGATGATAGACCGATGATGACAGAACGATGGAAGACCGATGATGAAAAACTGATTATGACAGACCGATGCAAATGATTCACTGATACTTATGACTCGCTGATAGTCATAAATAACTATGTCAAATTTATTAATTCAAATTTATTTCTAAAGATCATATTTAGACAAATTAATGTTTCTGACATTATTTAATGTTGTCTATAGAAATATCAGTAGAAAGTACAAGGTACATGCACGTGGGGAGATCTCCATGCCTACTGGACCTTGAAGTATAAAAGGATTACAAGCTCAACCTCAAAATATCTAGAGAAAAAAAAGAAAGGAAAACCGTGCGAATGTGCAAGATATTGAAAATAGAAGAAATCGAAGCTTGAGTACACAAGGGGTTTCAACATTACAAGAAACAACTTGTTGAAGCTCTCTCAACATCCTAACATCCAAGAGTTGAACTTTTCACTCCTGGAAGCTAGAGTACAAAGGCTACGTGGAAGCTGAAGTATAGAGTCTACAATACTCTGTTCTGAATCCAACTTCTAGAAGAGGACTCAAATATCATTTTCACTACATCTATTGAGTCCAAAGATTCATTTCATAGCACATAGATATTTCTAAACTATATTATTCATTTATAACTCTGTTGTGATCTTGTGTTTACTTTTTGAGCAGTGTGTGCATCTGTTTGTTTCAAACACACTGTCTCCTATGCATAACTAGAGGATACTAAATATCCTCACACTCAATATCTTTTTACTCTTGTATCCCATATAGAACAGTGGAAGAGATCCTGGGTGATCTTTTTGTTAGTTTTCCCATGAATAATTATGGTAGAGGTCAAGTGTGACCTAGATAGCCCTGTCTGCTATTGTGAACCTCGATCAAGGGTGTGGATCAAAATTTTATTAATATAAACCTCTTGCTGGTAGGTTATCACCAATTGAAGAGGTTTAAGTCTCAACTTAAGACTGAACCTCTTGTTTTTATCCACTGTGTATTTATCTTTTAGTTTTATCTGATCTGTGTTTATGTCGTTTAAAATAAAACTAAATTGATCTTTGATAGTCAGTTTAGCAAGTGTTTATATCTATTTTCAATCAGTAGTTTAGTTTCAAAACTTTGACTAATCTTTAGATTGGTAAAGATAAGAACTAATCAATCTTATGAGAAATTAATTGAACATTAAATACTTTTATAAATTCACTAAACTAACTTTGATTATATTTTAATTGGGGGATATTATTTTAAAGAACCAATTTTAACATAAATTTTTATAGATACTCAATTCACCCCCTCTTGAGTCATCTACTCCAACCAACATTTGGTATCAAAGGAGAAGACTTATTGTCAGTTTTCAAATCTTTTCAGTTGTGATTATATTTCTTTTTCAAAAATCTCAAAATTTCTATTATTTCTAAATTTTTATCTCTTTGAAATTCTTTTACAATCTGTATCATGGATAATAGATTATAAGAGAATTATACCAATAAACCACCTTTCATTAATGGAAATAACTATGCTCAGTGGAAGCTTAAAATGAAAATACATCTAGAAAGCATGGGATTTGAAATCTGGACTGCTATTGAAAGTAAATATGTAATCCCAACAACTGCTAGAAACACTTGGGATGAATCTACCAAGAATGCATATAACAATAATTGTAAATCAATGAATGCTCTATACTGTGCACTAGGAGATGAAGTGTTTAACCGTATCTCTGCTTGTAAAACTACACATGAGATTTGGGACACTCTGTCTGTTTCTCATGAGGGAACATCTAATGTTAAAGAAATGAGATTAAATACTTATACTATAAAATATGAAAACTTCAAAATAAATCCTGAAGAATCTATCTCTGATATGTATCTCAGATTCAATGAAATTTTGAATACCATGATTTCTTTAGGAAGAGAAGTTACAGCTAAAGAGCAGATTATGAGGATTCTACGATGCTTACTAAAAAGATTGAGTGGGGCATCTGTATCTATTCGAGAATCATGTGACATTGATAAGATAATAGTAAAGGAATTGATTAGAAAATTAATGATTTATGAAGAGTAATTTAAGGTAAATCAAGAAGAGGATGAACCAAAACAAAATTCTTTAGCCTTAAAGACTACTACCTCTAAAAGTAAAGACAAGGAGAAAGTTCAAGCTGCGGTTGAAAGCTCCAGTAGTGAAGAATTAGATTTAGATAGTGATGAATGGCCCATCTAGCTAGAAGATTTAAAAAAATTATAGGAAAAAGAAATTTTTCAAAAAGACCAATTAAAAAGGAAAGTATGATAATAAGGGAAATTGTAAAAAGGATTGGAAGAGAAATGATAAGTCAGAAGAGATAATTTTCTAAAAATGTAAAAGGAGAGTACATGTCAAGGAAGACTGTCCAAATATGAAATATAAGAAAAAGTATGAAAATAAGGATAGAAAGTATAAGAAGGAAATAAAGGCCACCTAGAGTGCCTCTGAGGACAGCTCCAGTGAATCTGCCTCTTCTAAAAATGAGAAAGATGATGTGGCTAATATGTGTTTTATGAAAAACACAATTGAGGTAACCTTATACTCTCCTGTAAATAATTTTTATTATTCTGAAAAAGAAAGTGAGTTTGAGAATATGACAAATGATGAATTATTCGAATATTGCAACATGATAGAAGAAACATATAATGAGTTGAAAGATAAGTATAAATCTTTGAAGAAATAGCATTCTCTTACTATGACTGTTAAAACTGAACTTACAACTGAAAAAGAGAAAAACACTCAACTGCTCAAGGAGAACAATGAATTAAAAATGTCTAATGAGCAATTGAAGAAAGACTTAGAAAAGTTTACAAATGGTAAAATAATCTTACTCAAATGCTTGGTAAAAAAATAGCTCCTAAGTATACTTCTAGGATAGGATATCAACTAGGTCAATGGAATTTATCTAAACCACTTTTTGTAACCAAATCTGGAAAATCTGCTACTTTTTTCAAAAACCATAATTTTACAGCAAGTTCTAGTTCCAAGAATTCTTTTACTGCATCCAATTCTTCAGGACCAAACAGAGTTTATTGTTCAAACACTCTATATTTTTCATATAGGAATCCCATAAGAAAATTGTGGGTTCTTAAAGCTTATATCACTGATGTATGTGGATCCAGAAAAATATGGGTACCAAATTCATTTCTTGGATGAACTGTTTTGTAGGTAAACTGCCTAAAGAGCTCCTGTAGAAAGCTATGGTACTTGGATAGTGGTTGTTCAAGACATATTATAGGGGATTATTCAATCTTTAAAAGTCTTATCAATATTGATGGAGGAAATGTAACATTTGGTGACAATGGTAAAGGAAAAATCATCGGCCTATGCCAGATTGGTAACCCTAATTCTATTTCAATTTCTAAAGTACTGTATGTTGATGGATTAAAGTATAACCTAATCATCATATCACAATTTTTTGATGATGGATTTAATTCTAAGTTCAAAAATGATTCATTCCATGTTTTTTATTCCAATAATAACTTAGTATTTACTACTTTTAGAAATGATAATGTATATGCTATAAATCTAGACACACTAGCCTCACAAAATGTCTCTTGTTTAAATACCTTTCACAAAGAATCTTGGATATGGCATATAATACTAGGAAATTAAAACATACACTCTCTTAAGAAGTTAACTAGAAAATATTTAGTTAAAGACCTACCCAAATTAGAGTTTCCAGACAATAAGGTGTGTAATCCTTGTCAAAAAGGAAAGCAACATAAAATCTCTTTCAAACCAAAGAAAGAAGTAACTACTTCTCAACCTCTTGAGTTGGTTCACATGGATTTGTTTGGACCATGTAGAGTTTTGATTCTCAATGGGAAGCACTATGTTTATGTTCTTGTAGATGATTTCTCTAGGTACACCTGGACCTTTTTCTTAGCTCACAAGAATGAATCTTTTTATCACTTTACCAAGTATGCTAGGACTATAGAAAATCTTAGTAGACTTAAGATTAAATCCTTAAGAATTGATCATGGCCATGAGTTTGAGAATCAAGATTTTGAATCTTTTTGCTCACAAAATGGATATAATAATAACTTATTTGCTCCTAGGACACCTCAACGGAATGGTGTGGTAGAAAGAAGAAATAGAACCCTACAAGAAATTTCCCGAACTATGCTTAATGAATATAACCTACCCAATTACTTCTGGGCTGAAGCTGTTAATATAGATTGTTGCATAATAAACAGAATCTTAATTAGACCCATCCTTAAGAAAAATCCTTATGAGTTGTGGAATAATAGGAAACCCAAAGTAAGTTATTTAGTGTTTGGATGTAAAGTTTATATTTTTAACACTAAGGAAAATTGAGATAAGTTTGCCTCCAAAAGTGATGATGGAATATTTCTTGGATATTCTACATCAAGAAAATCCTATAGATTCTTTAATAAGAAAACAAAGTGTGTGGAAGAATCTATACATGTCACGTTTGATGAAACAGATCCACATGAGCCCAAGACCTCACTAGAAAATATTAAAGAGGATATGTCCAATCTGGACATTAATGATAAAGTCTCAAATCATCATGTGAAGGAATCTGTGAAAAATTATAGTTCTAGAAATTCTCCAGATTCTAGCCATAATGAACCAGATCAAATTGACCAACCTGAAATAACTAGTCCTACCTTCTCTAGACTAACTAGGACCCTTAAAAATCATCCCTTAGATACTGTTGTTGGAGATTTAGATAGAGGAACACAAACTAGAGCTTCCTTGAGAAACCAGGTTAAACATCAAGCTTTCTTATCACAAATTGAACCTAAAAATATCAATGATGCAATCAATGATAAATTTTGGGTAATGGACATGCAATAAGAACTTAATCATTTTGAAAGAAATAAAGTTTGGAAACTTGTAGATAGACCAAAGGATACTTTGACCATAGGAACCAAATGGGTGTTTATAAATAAAGTAGATGAAGTAGGAAATATAGTTAGAAACAAAGCCAGATTGGTTGCACAAGGATATAATCAAGAAGAGGGAATTGATTATGAAGAGACCTTTTCACCAGTAGCTAGACTTGAAGTAATTAGAATCTTACTTGCCTATGAAGCACACTTGGATTTTAAACTTTACCAAATTTATGTCAAAATTTCATTCTTAAATGGTTATATAATTGATGATGATTTTGTTGAATAACCCCCAAGTTTTACAAATACACATTTTCCAAATCAAGTGTTCAAATTATCTAGGGCCTTATACGGTTTAAAACAAGCTCCAAGAGCTTGGTATGAAAGGTTGAGTAGTTTTCTTATTTATGAAGGCTTTACAAAAGGACTTGTAGATCCTAATTTGTTTATAAAAATAATTTCAAAAAAAATTAATATCTCAAATATATGTAGATGATATTATCTTTGGATCATTGAAAATTTTGTTATGTAATGATTTTTCAAAAACAATGTAAAGTGAGTTTGAAATGAGTTTGATGGGTGAACATAAATATTTTCTAAGATTTCAAATATTTCAAAATAAAGAAGGTGTTATTATAAATCAAAGTAAGTACACTAAAGATATTTTTGAAAAGATATGGTTTTGATAGCATTAAGAGTAGTGAAACCCCTATGAGTTCTACATGTAAGTTAGATCTTGATGAAAATAGAAAATCAGTTGATCAAACTACTTATAGAGGAATGATTGGGAGTTTGTTGTACTTAACTGCTAGTAGGACAGATATTATGTTTAGTGTGTGTATGTGTGCAAGATTTCAAGCAAACCTAAAAGAGTCACATTTAAATGTTGTTAAAAGAATTTTAAAATAACTCAAGTATACAACTAATTTAGGATTGTTTTATCCTAAAGGACAACCTTTTGATTTAGTTAGTTATTCAGATGCTGAATTTAGTGGATGTAAGTTAGATAGAAATACTACCTATGGAACATGTCACTTTTTGGGAAAGTCTCTAATACCATGGTGTAGTAAAAAAGCAAAATTCAGTTGCATTATCATCCAGTGAAGCAGAATACATTGCTGATGGTAGTTGTTATGCACAAATTTTGTGGATGAAACACACTTTATTAGACTATGAATTTCAATTCAGACATATCCCCATAAACTGTGACAATACAAGTGCTATTAACATTTCTAATAATCCAATTTCTCATTCTAGAACAAAGCATATCGATGTAAGACATCATTTTTTGAGAGATCATTATCAAAAAGGTGATATAACTCTTGATTTTATCAGGATTGAGCATCAACTTGTTGACATATTCACTAAACCCTTAAACTCTGAGAGAATGAACTACATTATACATGAACTAGGAATGGTAAATATCTAAAGTCCTATCAAACCTCTGTGATTAGTGAAACCGATCCCTTGAAACTGATCCCTTGAAACTGATCCCTTGAAACTGATCCCTTGAAACCAATCCCTTGAAATTGATCCCTTGAAACTGATCCCTTGAAACCGATCAGTGAAACTAATCAGTGAAACCAATCCCTATCTCTTGAAACTGATCAGTGAAACCAATCCCTTGAATCTAATTTATGTTCTTTTTGTCACGTTTAAATTTTATGTTTTATGATTTTAAGATCCCTAAATGATAAATTGAATTCAATCCACTTCGACCTTTCACATTCCCCCTATTTTAAAACCTTCAACCCTTTGTCACTCTATCTCTCGACCCTTGTCCTCTAAACTCCTTTGGAATCTAAACCCTTGAAATGGAAAGGACCAAGCATGTAGTATAAGAGATGAGAAAATATCCATCTGCTAAGCGTTATAAGGGTGAGTCCAATGGGACTAAAAAACCAAGCTTGTAAAGCCGAGTGGTTACAGTTGAGAAATAAGTGTCTGCTGAGTGGCTTCTATCAAGCAAGTCATTTTTGTTGAGAGTACTAGAATCTGAAGGGTGGATGAGCTGGTTCTCAAACAATGAAAGGACTTATTATCCCCATCTAGTACATGAGTTTTATTTATATTTGAAGATATCCTTGAATGAAGCTAAGGAAGAAAGGATAAAGTCAGTGGTGAGGGGAAAAGATATAGATTTTTCATCTAAGGAATGGGCTGAGTGCTTGGAGATGCCTCATGAAGGTGTCTATGCTGATTATCAGGGTAATATTCCACCTTACTCTGATTTATTTTCTTATGAAGATGCTCTGAAGGAGCTTAATAGAAGTGGAGAATCTAGGAGGACTACTTCCGATGAATTCAAAGGATAGGAAATGTAGATTTTTAAGTTTATTCAACATCAAATCTACCCAAGGGATATTTCTCTACTGTGAAGTATCAGGATGTATTCCTGGTCTATCTATTAAAAAGGTGAACCTGTGTAGGTATCTAATGGTTCATGTTTCTGATATGATAAATCCATCCAAGAAGGCAACATTTTTATACTATCCCAGGATGATCTCTACCATGTTAAAGAAGTTGGGTTGTGTGTAAGATGGAGATGAAGTGATAAGTGCATGTTGTGGTTGCTAGCTTCAAAAAGATATTTGTAAAAGAATTAAGATCTTATGGAACCCATGGAAGAAATGTTGGGTAGGAGATGAGGAAAGCCTGTATGAGGAATTAAATCTGATTAACCATCCTATCAGACCAAAGGATCATATTGATTCAGGCCTCAAACCATGATAAGAAGTTGTTTATTATGATGAGGAAGTTGAGACTGAGTTTCCAAGGGATGAAGGATCTCCTTTTGATGACAGGAGTAATCCTAATATTTCTAGAAGTCCCAAATACATGTCTTATGGACCTGCTAGTCCACCCTTGGATTTACCCACAAGGGAACCTTTGTTAGGTGATGAGGATGATGAAGATATAGAGGTTATTGGTGTGGAAGGATATGTGAGTAAGTCAGATGAGGAGTCTGATGATGATGGTGATGATTATTATGAAGGGGGAAATGATGAGCATGTAAGTGATTCGTTAAAAGTGGGACAACAAGCAGTTGACATGTCCAATGAGGAATCAGTACATGGGGATACAGATGGTGTTGATCCTATTGAATAAGAGGTCATTGATCATGGAGATGTTATTCATGAGGACATAACTCCTCATCCTAATGTTGAAAATCAAGAAATCATTTAGGAATTGAATAAACTTATGGCTGGTGGCCATGAGGAAGATGCTAAGGATCAGGTGCCTCGGATTGAGGAAGTGCCTTGAGAAGTTAAAGTGGCTGGATCACATGCATAACCTCAAGTTCAGTTGGTACTTGTGCCTAGAAATGTTATTATGGCTAGAGTACATGATTAAGAAGTATATGAAGATGAATTTGTACCTGAGCCTCGGGGAAGAAGGGTCAGGATTGAAACAGTTGAGCCAAGAGATTGGACCTGTACTCAAGAGTGGAATAATGATCTAGGATACATTCTATTTGGGTTGGAATATGACTCTGATGAGGAGAAGGTACCTCCTCCTCCTGTTCTAGAGGCCCAAGATGAAGTAGATCCTACTACACCTGTTCCACCGGTTGCACCTCCAGGAGTAGAGCCAGTAGCACAGACAGTGCCTAGTGACTATGTCACTAAGGCTGATTTAGAGTGATTCAAAAATGATATATGTGAGTTAGTGAAAGCCTCAATTGGATCCAAAAGTGAAACCTCTACTTCAATAGGTATTTCAGATGTATATGCATCAAAGATTTCAAGGTTGGTGATCTAGGAGATTCAACCAAATCTCATTACCACAACAGAAATCATCATTAGACATAATACCTTGCTGAGAGAAGAAGTAAGGAAGATGAGAAATGAGTTAAATTATCTGACCTCTGATTTCAAGACCTCCTTTAGTGGTGTGCTAAAAGTTATTAGGAACTTGGTGAATCATCTACTAAGTGTAGATTTAAATAATTTGAAAGAAGATCTTGGAAAAATGATTACTGACCCATCTAGTTCTAAAAGTGGGAAAGGTGTTGTTTCTGATTTGCAATCTCTCAAGGATGTGATGAGAGAGGAACTCAAAAATCTTCAAAGTGTTTCAGAAAAAGAAACTCTTGAAAAGGTACATAGAAATATAGACCTTATGTATAATATGGTAAGGTAGTGCACAAATTAATCCTCACTGCTCAGAAAGAGATTAGAGAGAAAGTGGATATGTACTTTAATAAGATCTATACCAATCATGATCTCATCAATAGTTTCAATTTTTTAGCCAAAAATCTCAGAATTCCTCCAATAACTGAAGCCTTCAAGAAGAAAGTGACTCTATTGAAGGATTTTGCCCCTATACTAAATAAATTCATGGAGAATAAGGATGATTTTGAGAAGGCCATGCAATATGGTGGTGAAATCATTAATGATTTCATCAAGCTCCTTAAGTTGCATCTACATGGTCAAGCTGAAGAAATTGTGGTTCCTCCTGCTACTTCCATTGGAAATACCTCTCGACCTACTGCTCCAATGACTATCTCTCAGGATCTTTCCCAGATTCGGATGATCATTACAGAGAAATATCCCAATCGCGTGTTGTCATAAAGAAGGCCTGGCCTTGTAGAAAATGTCCCTATAGATGTTGTCTTACTTGGTGTTATCTTCAGACCACCTCTTCCCTCTGCCACTCCCAAACCTTTTGTTCCTACTCCTGATCCTTCAGATAAAGGAAAAGACCCTCGGAAGCCAAACTCATAGTAGTGGATGGTCTATTTGATAGGGATCTGTATCTTTCTTTTGTTGATTGTACTCTTTTCCCTATTAATGGACATCCTTTTTTTCTTCTCTATGTTTCTCATTTTCTTTATGATATTTCTCTTATTTCTTTCTCCATTTATTTTTTTGTTAATCCCAAAAGGGGGGGAAAAGGCATACATTATTAATTTTAGGGGGAGAAACTCTAGAATTGGACACATGGAATGTACTCAACATAATCTATATACATATATTTTCTCTGATCCGGTAATTGAGGGGGAGCTTTGTTTTAAAAACTCAAACAAGGGAAAGCTTTAGTTATATTGAACAAACACATTTAGTGAAGTATGCTAATTCAAGTTATTATTATTCCTTAACTTTACATATATTCCATAATTTATGATTATAAAAAAGGGGGATATTGTTGGACCCTCTATGATATAGTGGTTTTCATAATCACAAATAATGTCATTCTACAAATTCTATTATTTCATGCCATCTAATATCTATAAGTAAATCAATTATGTCATACAGTATAATATATTTCAATAATTCAATAAACTATTTTTATGATTCAATATGTTTACAAGTGTATATTTACATGTATTTTTGGATGTCACTTAATCTAGTAATGTTCTATGTAAGATAGACACTTCATAAGTTTCTCAGAGTCCCTGGCATCGATAGTTCAATTGACACACCGATGGTCGACACACCGATGTTCAACACACCGATGTTCAACACACCGATGGACGACACACCGATAGGCGACACACCGATGGACGACTCACTGATGTTCGACACACCGATGTTCCACACACCGATGGAGGACACACTGATGGATGACACACTGATGGATGACTCACCGATGCTGACAGACCGATAACACAAATGACTCACTGATACACTAAGTCACTGATACCGATGGAAATGACTCACTGATGACAACTCACCGATGATGACTCATCGATGATAACAGACCGATGATGATAGACCGATGACAGAACGATGATGACAGACTAATGACAGACCGATGATGACAGACCGATGCAAATGAGTCATTGATACTTATGACTCACCGATAGTCATAAATAACTGTTTCAAATTTATTAATTCAAAATTATTTCTAACGGTCATATTTAGACAAATTAATGTTTCTGACATTATTTAATGTTGTCTATAGAAATATCTGTAGACAGTATTAGGTACATGCACGTGGGGAGATCTTTATGCCTACTGGACCTTGAAGTATAAAAGGATTACAAGCTCAACCTTGAAATCTCTGGAGAAAAAAAAGAAAGGCAGACCGTGCGAATGTGAAAGATATTGAAAATAGAAGAACTTGAAGCTTGAGTACACAATGAGTTTCAACATTACAAGCAACAACCTGTTGAAGATCTCTCAATATCCTAACATCCAAGAGTTGAACCTTTCACTCCTGGAAGCTAGAGTATAGAGGTTGCGTGGAAGCTAGAGTATAGAGGTTGCAATACTCTGTTATGAAGCCAACTTCCAGAAGAGGACTCAAATATCATTGTCACTACATCCACTAAGTCCAGAGCTTCACTGTTACAACCCGTCCCTCAGGGCCCGTATTGTGACTACCCCAAGCCCGTCTTCTATAGACCAAAGGCTGGCGACTAGCACCAAAGGCGTAACTCCCTAAAAACTAGGAAGGCATTGCCTTTATAAAACGAAAACACACACAAAACCAGAGTACAAGTGGAATCTAACACTAAGTAAAGCAGTAACAAGTGTGATGAAAGTACAAGGGGCCGGAAATACAAGCCCAACAGAAAGGTACAGCTACAACTGAAATAAAAGTACAACTGAAATGACAAACAGCTGAATGGTGAAGCAGCTCCTGGATCGTCCTCCGGGTTCCTACCTGAAGGGTGGGTATAGATTTCCTCCTCAGCACTCCATGTCCGTCCGTCTCCTCCGGGTACCGACTCGTTGTGAGATTCACCTCCGGGTACCATCCAGTTCTACAAGCGTTAACCACGATCTGTGTTGTCCGTCGTCTGCAACCAACACAACGAGATGCGGGCGTAGCTCGTGCAGGGGTGGGTATAACAATACTCAGTAGCGACCCCGAGACCCTCAATGTCTCACAAAATCCAACAAGGATAAACCACAGAGAGAGATCTCAACAGATAACCTTTACTTAGGTATATGCCCATACATATACCTAAGTTATCAAGTTACCCATCTCAATCATGAGGAAAAACACAAAGGTCATTGACTCAGGTCAAACCAGGATTTTTATTATCGAAACCACACCTGCTGGATAACTCCTCCTCTGTCAAGTACAGTGGCCCTGACACGACTCTGAGGTGCTACTCACTAACCTTAGACTGTTGAGGTACTGCTCCTGTCGAGTACCGTGGGTCTTCTTCCAAATACTGAGCGCTCCGTCCGCTGTGTGTCTGCCGCCAAATACCGGGCGCTTCCCCTAATAGCCTATAGAGGTACTCCTCCTGTCGAGTATCGTAGATCTACTGCCAACTACCAGGCGCTCCGTTCGCCGTGGTTCTGCCGCCAAATACCGGGCGATCTGTCCACTGGGCTAATCGAATCACTCCGAGTCGGATCGGTCAAGCAGTCGTCAGGTCTACAACTACTAGGTCTCCACACTCCGTACGCTCGTCTCCGGGAGGGTCCACTCCACGATCTACTGGTCGTTACTTCCAAGTGTCACGAAGTCTCACGTAGAAGTAACACAAAGGACCGCCTCGTCATAGGGGTCTCAACGCAATAGACGGCCCATCAATCGGACGCCCGGTCTGTGAGTTATTAGCTTATCCTTTCCAGGGGCCCGGTTGGTTTTTAAGCTAAAACCAACCCGACCATACTCCAACATCATCCAAAAACCATGTAGAGTATGCCAAAATAACCGTCTCATCAAGGGGAATCCAACGTAGTCGACGTCACATCAATCGGACGTCCGGTCCTCAAGTTATAAGTGTTTCTGCTCTGAGGGCCTGGTTGGTTTCAGGTTAGAACCAACCCGGCCATTTTTTCGAAGTCGTCCAAAACTCACTAAGAGTAACGCAAAAGGACCACCTCGTCTCAAGGGTCCTAGTGCCATATACAGCGCGTTGATCAGACGCGTGGTCTTTACGTAATTCATGTTTAAGTGAAAAAGGGCCCGGTCGGTTAGGCCCGATGGGCTGACGGGTCGAGTCGACTCGGTTTTGGTGGGTTCGACCCGGCAAAGGGGTCGGACTGGCCCTATAAGTCGTGCGGCCTGGCCCGAGGGGCGTGGCCCGGCCCGGCGCGGCCTGGATGGGCACGGCCCGGCGGGGCGTGCGGCCTGGATGGCTTGGCTAGCTGGCCGAGCGGTGCGAGGGGCCACGGCCCCCCAGCTACCTGAACCGGCAGCACCAAGCGGCGCCGCCCTCCCCAAACCGGTTGGCCGGCCTTCTTGCAAAAGTGTCCCGCACGGGCGGGCCGCGGGTCTTCCATCACGGCACCCTCCTGGCTTCGCGGCTCCCCTTCGCTCGGTCGGCTGACGGGCCAGCCGGTTCTACCGCCGAAGCGGCCCGCAAGGCGGGTCGCGGTTTCTCCCGTACAGCCGGTGTGACGGCACCGGCTTCCTCCGCTGTGTTCCCGGCATGGCGCGACAACACCGTTCTTCCTCCGCCGATTCCATGAAAATAAAAAAGTTCAAACGGAGGATCATCGGGCCGTGTTCATTCAGCTCGCGCACCCCGCGTTAATCGATAGCAATTGGCCAAGGTATTCACTTGAATACACAAGAATGAGGGAGTAATTTATTTTAAATAAATTAATCAAACCCCCTACCTCAACAATTGATGACGAATTTCGGTGTCACAGTAGATGGTGTCGCGAGGTGAGGATTCATAGACGTCAAAGAAGTGCATCCGAGGAGGAAGCAGCGTCTCCTCACTTGTTGCGGAGAAGAGAATGGGTGGCGCATCGTCTTTCTTCGTCGGTGGTCGGTGTTCTTCCAAAATATCAAGAGCTCTCCCAATCTTCCTTAGCACAACGAAAGCTCTCCCAACATAAAATAATAGGCTCCTCCTATTATTTTATTACTCATGTAATCTAACTTTCAAAATTCAAATCACCTCATTAATTAAATGTGTTGGCAATTAATTAAAGAGAGGGAGAGGAAAGATCCTCATTAATTAAATGTGTTGGCATTTAATTAAAGAGAGGAAGGGGAAAGATCATCATTAATTAAATGCATTGGAATTAAATTAAAGAGAGGGAGAGGAAAGATCCTCATTAATTTGAGGGGTTTTCATGGATTAATGGAGTGAGGGAGGTGGAGAGATCGGAAATTAAAGGGGGGGTTGCCAAATTAATGAGGGGGTTTAAGAAGTTTAGAGGAAAAATAAATGGTTGGGGCTCGTGTGGGACCCACCTCTCTAACATCCACACTTGGGTAGTTAGGTGGTTGTGGGTCCCACCCTTAACTACTCATTGGAAGAATTCACCTCCTTAGATATAAAATAAAATTGTACAAACAATTTTTATTTACTTCTTAATTAAACCCCCAAAAAAATAACTTCTCCTCCCGTACAAACTCGACTACGGTAAAGGTCCCCTTAAGCAATTACCGGCATTGCGAGTTCATCGGTGCCCTCGAATTTCAATTCTGAGCACCGGTTCAAAAGATAGAAAAACCCGCTCATTCATTTACTGAATGTACCCGAGCTAAACTTCAGAAATTGATTCTGGGCACACCGGGCCTTGGAATTAACTGTCGTCAGAATTCACAGACTTGTAAAATTCCAAAGTATTTAAGAAAAAAAATTTCCTTGAAATTTCCAGGTCTTTACATTACTCCCACCTCAGGGCTTTACGTCCCCATAAAGCTACATCAAAAACTAGGGAAACAAATGAGGGTACTGTGCACGCATCGGAGCCTCCCGCTCCCATGTGCACTCCTGGAGGTTCCTGTGCTGCCAACGAATGCGCATAAGAGGAATAAACCATCCACGTAGGAACCGCTCATGTCAATCCTCGATCTCCATCGGGACTTTCACAAATGTCTCCCCATCATCGATGTCCAGCTCCCCATGATCAATGATGTGGGTCAGGTCGTGCACGTATCCCCTCAGCTGAGATATGTGGAAGACGTCATGCACCCGGTGCAACTGAGGTGAAAGGGTCAGGCGGTAACCCACCTCGCCTACTTTTCTGAGAACCTGGAAAATTCCAATGAATCTTGGAGATAACTTGTCGCCTCAGCCAAATCTCTGTAGACCTCGTCGAGGTGAGACTCGTAAGAAGACGTGGTCACCACCCTCGAACTCCAGTGGTCTCCGTCTCCTATCAGCATAGGACTTTTGTCTGCTCTGTGCAGTCTTCATCCGCTCCTGGATGATCTGCACCTTTCCCATCCTAACTCGTACCATCTCTGGTCGGTAGAAAGTTGGCTGACTTAGTAAGTCGGTCGACGATCACCCTTCTTCGCCTACAAACTGTAAGACCTACTAAGATTTCTCCTTTGCCGATAAGAGAAACCCGGTCTCATCCCCTGGATGAACCACACCCATTGCTTAATATAGTCAATCATGACATGAATGATACATTCATGCCACGGACGACATCGTAAGGCCTCAATACTACTACCAAGAGATCCAACTGTCACTCTCCCCTCCAAGGGTTGAGTCACACTGTCGGCATCAGTGTGTGGTCACTGGGTCTCCTCCAGTATGAATCTTGAAAGTGAGGGTCAAGTCAACAGTTTTAACCGAAACCTTTTAGTATCAACCACACAAAAGGGAAGGAAAGAAAAAATCACAAGGAAAAGTGTCTTTTATTACTGCATCTCAAGTACAATGACACACAACAACCACAAACAACAACAACATGGAAACTAGAAGCACCAAGAACAAAGGCCTCTATGCCTGGAACTAGTCCCGCTCCTGTACACCTGCTTCCAGAGCTCTATAGTCGTATGCTTCAGCTGCCTGAAGCTGTGCTCTCCCATGTCCACCTGTTCCCTGCGGTCGGGGTGGTCCTCCTGGTGGTGGTGGTGGCAACACCTCGAAGCGTCGTCCACCACTAGCTACATGGCCATCTCCTCTACCATGGTCGTCTGCTCCTTACGGTCCGCCTTGATCGAACTTCTGCCTCTACCTGGGAGGTCCTTCATCTATCTGTTGATCGTCTGTATAGAGGGTCGGACAGTCATGTGCCATGTGACCAAGCCCACCGCAGGAGTAACACTTCCCGCTCCTGGCACGACTGGCTCTGTCTCCACTCCGGTTGCCCCGCACAACTGAACCTGAGTCGTGCAGTCGGCCACCGGTGGGTCTGGTCCTCTTGGACCCCTGTGTCGTTTGTCTACTACAAGCTGCAGAAGACTCTGCTGCAAGTCGACTAGTGGTGGGTCCCACTTCTAGAGACTGCTCAGCAAGGAAACTCTCCACTAGAAGGGATCGCTCCAACACTCCCGTCCGCTTCAGAATGTTGTGGGAGATAATTGAAGCTCTGATCTCTTGCCTGAGTCCCTTCTCGAAGGTTTGGGCCCTGAAGAACGGGTCCCGTACCATATCAGTGGAGTAGCGCAAGAGGTCTATGAACCTCATTGAGTACTGAGATACACTCATGTTTCCCTACTACAGATTAAGTAGCTCCTGTATCCGAACTGCTTGAAGGGTAGCTGGTACAAACTCCACCCGGAACAGGCTCTCGAAGTCTGCCCATAGAAGTGACGCCTCGTCATGCATCTGGAGCATCAGGCTCTACCATCTGCCTGTTGTTGCCTGAAAGAGGCTGGAAGAAAGGATCACCATGAAGTCCGCTGGTGTACCTACTAGCCTGAAGACTCTCACCACAACCTCCAGCCTATCCTCAACCACCTTTGGGTCCATCTCTCCCCGGAACCTGGGTGGCCTCTGGCGCTGGAACTCGTGCAGCACGCTCAAGCGGTGTGCATCGCCTGCTGCTGGGGATGGTGGTATCAGTGGCCCAATGGAAAATAGTACCACTGGTGCTTATGCTGGTGCATCAACTGGGAGGGGGCCCTGTACTAAGGCCTCATCGCTTGGTGGGCTGTCGGTACTTACAGCTCTCGGGGCTCTAGCTGGTCATCCGCGGGGAGGCATCCTGAAAGAAACAGATGTGACACGGTCAAAAGACTATACTTGGTGAGCTGACCTGGTTTGAGCTGACATAAATGAAACTTTTGAAAACACACACGCAATCAGTGTTTTCGTGCACTGAGTCGGAAATCAGAAGTCAGGGTCCTGGTGTATGGATACGTCGGCCGCCACACCAACACTGCACTCCTAGAACTGAAAACCACACTTAGTACGCTTAACATTATTGCTTCACAGAAAAGAAAATATCAAAGTCTTAAGTTCAGCGGTAGAACCGACTCCTCTGATACCAATTTGTTACAACCCGTCCCCTGGGGCCCGTATCGTGACTACCCTAAGCCCGCCTTCCATAGGCCAGAGGCTGGCGACTAGCACCAAAGGTGTAACTCCCTGAAAACTGGGAAGGCATTGCCTTTATAAAACGAAAACACACACAAACAGAGTACAAGCGGAATCTAACACTAAGTAAAGCAATAACAAGTGTGATGAAAGTATAAGGGGCTGGAAATACAAGACCAACGGAAAGGTACAACTACAACTGAAAGAAAAGTACAACTGAAAAGGCAAACAGGTGAATGGTGAAGCAGCTCCGGGATCGTCCTCCGAGTTCCTACCTAAAGGGTGGGTATAGATGTCCTCCTCATCACTCCATGCCCGTCCGTCTCCTCCGGTTACCAACTCGTCATGAGATCCACCTCCGGGTACCGTCCAGTTCTACAAGCCTCAACCACGATCAGTGTTGTCTATCGTCTACAACCAACAAAACGAGGTGCGGGCGTAGCCCATGCAGGGGTGAGTATAACGATACTCAGTAGGGACCCTAAGACCCTCAAGGTCTCAAAAAATCCAACAAGGATAAACCGCAGAGAAAGATCTCAACAGATAACCTTTACTTAGATATATGCCCATACATATACCTAAGTTATCAAGTAACCCATCTCAATCATGAGGAAAAACACAAAGGTCATTGACTCAGCTCAAACCAGGATTTTTATTATTGAAACCACAACTACTGAAGAACTCCTCCTCTGTCGAGACAGTGGCCCTGTCACGACTCCGAGGCACTACTCACTAACCTTAGACTGTTGCGGTACTCCTCCTGTCGAGTATCGCAGGTCTGCTGCCAAATACTAGGTGCTCCGTCCACTATGGGTCTGCCGCCAAATACCGGGTGCTTCCCCTAATAGCCTACAGAGGTACTCCTCCTGTCAAGTACCACGGGTCTGCTGCCAACTACCAGGCGCTCCGTCTGTTATGGGTCTGTCTCCAAATACCGTGCGCTCCGTCCATTGGGCTAATCGAATCACTCTGAGTCGAATCGGTCAAGCAGTTGTCAGGTCTACAACTACTAGGTCTTTGCACTCCGTACACTCGTCTCTGGGAGGGTCCGCTCAACGAGCTACTGGTCATTACTTCCAAGTGTCACGAAGTCTCACGTAGAAGTAACACAAAGGACCGCCTCGTCATAGGGGTCTCAACGCAATAGACGGCGCGTCAATCGGATGCCCGGTCTCTGAGTTATTAGCTTATTCGTTCTAGGGGCCCGGTTGGTTTTTAAGCTAAAACCAACTCGAAAATACTCCAACATAATCCGAAAACCACGCAGAGTATGCCAAAAGAACTGTCTCATCAAGGGGAATTCAATGTAGTCGACGGCACGTAAATCAGACTTCCGGTCCTCACGTTATAAGTGTTTCCGCTCCGAGGGTCCGGTTGGTTTCGGGTTCGAACCAACCCTGTTGTTTTTCTGAAGTTGTCCAAAACTCACTAAAAGTAATGAAAAATGATCGTCTCGTCTCAACGGTCCTAGTGCTGCAGACAGCGCGTCGATCAGACGCGCGGTCTTTACGTAATTCACGTTTAAGTGAAAAAGGGCTCGGTCTGTTATGACCGATGGGCTGACGGGTCGGGTCGACTCGGTTTTGGCGGGTCCGACCCAGCAAAGGGGTCGGACTGGCCCGGTAAGTCATGCGGCCTAGCCCGAGGGGCGCGGCCCGACCCGAAGTTGCGCGGCCCGGCTCGGCGGGGCACGGCCCGGCCCGGCGCGACCCGGCCCGGCGCGGCCTGGCTGGGCGTGCGGCCCGGAGGGCTCGGCCAGCTGGCCGAGCGGTTCGAAGGGGCGCGGCCCCCCGACTGCCCGAACCAGCAGCGCTAAGCAGTGTCTCCCTCCCCAAACCGGCTGGCTAGGCTGGTCGGTCTTCTTGCGCAAGCGGCCCGCACGGGCGGGCCGCGAGTCTTCCACTGCGGCGTCCTCCTGGCGTCGTGGTTCCCCTTCCCTCGGCCAGCTAACGGGCCAGCCGGTTCTTCCTCCGAAGCGGCCCCCAAGGCGGGCCGCGGTTTCTCCCGCACAGCCGGTGCGACGACACCAGCTTCCTCTACTGTGTTCCCGACACGGCACGACAGCATCGTGCTTCCTCCGCCGATTCCATGAAAATAAACAAGATCAAATGGAGGATCGTCGGGCCATGTTCGTTCGATCTGCGCCCTCCACGTTAATCGATAGCAATTGTCTAAGGTATTCACTTGAATACACAAGAACGAGGAAGTAATTTATTTTAAATAAATTAATCAAACCCCCTACCTCAACAATTGATGACGAACGTGGGTGTCGCGGTAGATGGCATCATGAGGTGAGGATTCATAGACGTTGACGGAGTGCGTCCAAGGAGGAAGCGGTGTCTCCTGACTTGTCGTGGAGAAGAGAATGGGTGGCGCGTCGTCGTTCTTTGTCGGAGGCCAGTGTTCTTCCAAAATCTCAAGAGCTCTCCCAATCTTCCTTAGCACAACGAAAGCTCTCCCAACATAAAATAATAGGCTCCTCCTATTATTTTATTACTCATGCAATCTAACTTTCAAAATTCAAATCACCTCATTAATTAAATGTGTTGGCAATTAATTAAAGAGAGGGAGAGGAAAGATCCTCATTAATTAAATGTGTTGGCATTTAATTAAAGAGAGGGAGAGGAAATATCCTCATTAATTAAATGCGTTGGCATTTAATTAAAGAGAGGGAGAGGAAAGATCCTCATTAATTTGAGGGGTTGTCATGGATTAATGGAGTGAGGGAGGTGTAGAGATTGGCAATTAAAGGGGGTTTGCCAAATTAATGAGGGGGTTTAAAGAGTTTAGAGGAAAAATAAATGGTTGGGGCTCATGTGGGACCCACCTCTCTAACATACATGCTTGGGTTGTTAGGTGGTTGTGGGTCCCACCCTTAACTACTCATGGGATGAATTAACCTCCTTGGATATAAAATAAAATTATACAAACAATTTTTATTTACTTCTTAATTAAACCCCCAAAAAAATAACTTCTCCTCCTGCACAAACGCGACTACGGTAAAGGTCCCCTTAAGCAATTACCGGCGTTGCGAGTTCATCGGTGCCCTCGAATTTCAATTCCGAGCACCGGTTCAAAAGATAGAAAAACCCGCTCGTTTGTTTACTGAACATACCCGAGCTAAACTTCGGAAATTGATTCTGGGCACACTGGGCCTCAGAATTAAGTGCTGTCAGAATCCACAGACTCGTAAAATTCCAAAGTATTTAAGAAAAAAAAAATCCTTGAAAGTTCTGGGTCTTTACATTACTCCCACCTCAGGGATTTACATCCCCGTAAAGCTACATCAAAAACTAGGGAAACAAATTAGGGTACTGTGCACGCATCTGAGCCTCCTGCTCCCATATACTCTCCTGGAGGTTATCGTGCTACCAACGAATGCGCACAAGAGGAATCGACCATCCACGTAGGACCCACTCCTGTCTATCCTCGATCTCTACCAGGACCTCCGCAAATTTCACCCCATCATCGATGTCTAGCTCCCCATGATCAATGATGAGGGTCGGGTCGTGCACGTATCCTCTCAGCTGAGATACATGGAAGACGTCATGCACCCGGTGCAACTGAGGTGGAAGGGCCAGGCGGTAAGCCACCTCGCCTACTTTGCTGAGAACCTGGAAAAGTCCAATGAATCGTGGAGATAACTTGTCGCCTCGGCCAAATCTTCATAGACCTCTTTGAGGTGAGACACGTAATAAGACGTGGTCGCCACCCTCGAACTCCAGTGGTCTTCATCTCCTATCAGTATAGGACTTCTATCTGCTCTGTGCAGTCTTCATCTGCTCCTCGATGATCTTCACATTTCCCATCGTAGCTCGTACCATCTCTGGTCGGTAGAAAGTTGGCCGACTTGGTAAGTCGGTCGATGATCACCCTTCTTCGCCTACGATCTGTAAGAGCTGCTAAGATTTCTTTTTTTCTGAAAAGAGAAACCCGATCTCATCCCCTGGATGAACCACGCCCATTACCTAATATAGTCAATCTTGACATGAATGATACATTCATGCCATAGACGACATCTTAAGGCATCAACGCTACTACCAAGAGATCCAATCGTCACTATCGCCTCCAAGGCTTGAGTCACACTGTCGGCATCAGTGTGTGGTCACTGGGTCTCCTCGAGTAGGAATCTAGAAAGTGAGGGTCAAGTCAACAGTTTTAACCGGAACCTCTCAGTATCAACCACACAAAAGGGAAGGAAAGAAAACGTCAAAAGGACAAGTGTCTTTTATTACTGCAGCTCAAGTACAATGACACACAACAACCACAAACAACAACAACACGGAAACCAGAAGCACTAAGAACAAAGGCCTCCATGCCTGGAACTAGTCCCGCTACTGTCCACCTGCTTCCGGAGCTCCATAGTCGTATGCTTCTGCTGCCTGAAGTTGTTCTCTCCCATGTCTACCTGTTCTCTATAGTCGGGGTGGTCCTCCTGGTGGTGGTGGTGGAAACACCTCAAAGCATCGTCCACCACCAGATGCATGACCAGCTCCTCTGCCACGGTCGTCTGATCCTTGCGGTCTGCCTTGATAGAACCTCTACCTGGGAGGTCCTTCATATATCTGCTGATCGTCTGTACGGCGGGTCGGACAGTCACGTGCCATGTGACCAAGCCCACCGCAGGAGTAACATTGCCTGCTCCTAGCACGACTGGCTTTGTCTCCACTCTGGTTTCCCCGCACAACTGAACCTGAGTCGTGCAGTCGGCCACCGGTGGGTCTGGTCCTCTTGGACCCATGTTTCGTCTGTCTACTGCCAGCTGCAGAAGACTCTGCTGCAAGTCGACTAGTGGTGGGTCCCACTACTGAAGACTGCTCAACAAGGAAACTCTACGCTAGAAGGGCTCTCTCCAACACTCACGTCCGCGTCAGAATGTTGTGGGAGATAAGTGAAGCTCTGATCTCTTGCCTGAGTCCCTGCTCGAAGTTCCAGGCCCTGAAGAACGGGTCTCGTACCATATCAGTGGAGTAGCGCGAGAGGTCTGTGAACCTCGCTGAGTACTGAGCTACACTCATGATGCCCTGCTACAGATGAAGTAGCTCCTATATCTGGACCGCTCGAAGGGTGGCTGGTACAAACTCTGCCCGGAACAGGCTCTCAAAGTCTACCCATAGAAGTGATGCCTCGTCATGCATCTGGAGCATCAGGCTCCACCATCTGCCTGCTGCTGCCTGAAGGAGGCTGGCAGCAAGGATCACCATAAAGTCCGCTGGTGTACATACTAGCCTGAAGACTCTCACCACAGCCTCCAGCCAATCCTCAGCCGCCTGTGGGTCCGTCTCTCCCCAGAACCTGGGTGACCTATGGTGCTAGAACTCGTGTAGAACGCTCAAGCGGCGTGCATCGCCTGCTTCTGGGGCTGGTGGCATCGGTGGCCCAACAGAAAATAGTACCAATGGTGCCTCCGCTGGTGCCTCAACTGGGAGGGGGGCCTGTACTGAGGCATCGTTGCTCGATGGGCTGCCAGTACGTACAACTCTTTGGGCTCTAGCTGGTCGTCCGTGGGGAGGCATCCTGAAAGAAACAGATGCGACACGGTCAAAAGACTATACCTGGTGAGCTGACCTAGTTTGAGCTGACTTAAATGAAACTTTTGAAAACACACACACAATCAGTGTTTTCGTGCACTGATTCAGAAATCAGAAGTCAGGGTCCTGGTGTATGGATACGTCGGCCGCCGCACCAACACTGCACTCCTTGAACTGAAAACCACACTCAGTACGCTTAACACTATTGCTTCACAGAAAAAAAATATCAGAGTCCTAAGTTCAGTGGTATAACCGACTCCTCTGATACCAATTTGTCACAACCCATCCCTCGGGACCCGTATCGTGACTACCCCAAGCCCGCCTTCCATAGGCTAGGGGCTGGCGACTAGCACCAAAGGCGTAACTCCCAAAAAAATGGGAAGGCATTGCCTTTATAAAACGAAAACACACACACAACCAGAGTACAAGCGGAAGCTGACACTAAGTAAAGCAATAACAAGTGTGCTGAAAGTACAAGGGGTCGGAAATACAAGGTCAACGGAAAGGTACAGCTACAACTGAAAAGGCAAACAGCTGAATGGTGAAGCAGCTCCTAGATCGTCCTCCGGGTTCCTACCTGAAGGGTGGGTATAGATGTCCTCCTCAGCACTTCACGTCCGTCCATCTCCTCCGGGTACCGACTCGTCGTGAGATCCACCTTCGGGTACCGTCCAGTTCTACAAGCCTCAACCACGATCAGTGTTGTCTGTCGTCTGCAACCAACACAACGAGGTGTGGGCGTAGCCCGTGCAGGGGTGAGTATAACGATACTCAGTAGGGACCCCGATACCCTCAAGGTCTCACAAAATCCAACAAGGATAAACCATAGAGAAAGATCTCAACAAATAACCTTTACTTAGGTATATGCTCATACATATACCTAAGTTATCAAGTAACTCATCTCAATCATGAGGAAAAACACAAAGGTCATTGACTCAGCTCAAACCAGGATTTTTATTATCGAAACCACAACTGCTGGAGAACTCCTCCTCTGTCGAGTACAGTGGCCCTGTCACGACTCCGATGCGCTACTCACTAACCTTAGACTGTTGTGGTACTCCTCCTATCAAGTATCGTGGGTCTGCTGCCAAATATCGGGCGCTCCGTCCGCTGTGGGTCTGCCGCCAAATATCGGGCGCTTCCCCTAATAGCCTACAGAGGTACTCCTCCTGTCGAGTATCGCGGGTCTGCTGCCAACTACCAGTCACTCCGTCCGCCGTGGGTCTGCCACCAATTACCGGGCGCTCTGTCCACTGGGCTAATCGAATCACTTCGAGTCGAATCGGTCAAGCAGACGTCAGGTCTACAGCTACTAGGTTTCCACACTCTGTACGCTCGTCTCCGGGAGGGTTCGCTCCACGAGTTATTGGTCGTTACTTCCAAGTGTCACGAAGTCTCACGTAGAAGTAACACAAAGGACCATCTCGTCATAGGGGTCTCAACGCAACAGACGGCGTGTCAATCGGACACCCGGTCTGTGAGTCATTAGCTTATCCGTTCCAGGGGCCCGATTGGTTTTGAAGCTAAAACCAACCCGACCATACTCCAACATCATCCGAAAACCACGCAGCGTATGCCAAAAGAGCCATCTTATCAAGGGGAATCCAACATAGTTGACAACACGTCAATTGGACGTCCAGTCCTCAGGTTATAAGCGTTTCCGCTCCGAGGGCCCGGTTGGTTTCGGGTTCGAACCAACCCGGCCGTTTTTCCGAAGTCGTCCAAAACTCACTAAGAGAAACGCAAAAGGACCGCCTTGTCGCAAGGGTCCTAGTGCCGCAGATATCGCGTCGATCGGACGCGCGGTCTTTACATAATTCACGTTTAAGTGAAAAAGGGCCCGGTCTGTTAGGCCCGATGGGCTGACGGGTTGGGTCGACTCGGTTTTTGAGGGTCTGACCCGACAAAGGGGTCGGACCGGCCCGGTAAGTCACGCGGCCTGGCCCGAGGGGCGCGGCCCGGCCCGGCGCGGCCTGGCGGGGCGCGGCCCGGTTGGCTCGGCCAGCTGGCCGAGCGGTCCGACGGGGCGCGACCCCCCGGCTGCCCGAACCGGCGGCGCCAACCGGCGCCGCCCTCCCCAAACCAGCCGGCTAGGCTGGCTGGCCTTCTTGCGCAAGCGGCTCGCAAGGGCGGGCCGCGGGTCTTCCAGCGCAGCGCCCTCCTGGCACCGCGGCTCCCTTTCGCCCGGTCGGCCAACGGGTCGGCAGGTTCTTCCGCCGAAGCGGCCCGCAAGGCGGGCCGCGGTTTCTCTCGCACAGTTGGCTCGACGGCGCCGACTTCCTCTGTTGCGTTCCCGGCACATCGCGACAGCATCGTGCTTCCTCCGCCGATTCCATGAAAATAAACAAGATCAAACGGAGGATCGTCGGGCCGTGTTCGTTCGCCACGCGCCCTCCGCGTTAATCAATAGCAATTGGCCAAGGTATTCACTTGAATACACGAGAATGAGGAAGTAATTTTTTTTAAATAAATTAATCAAACCCCCTACCTCAACAATTGATGACGAACGTCAGTGTTGCGGTAGATGGCGTCGCGAGGTGAGGATTCGTAGACGTCGACGGAGTGCGTCCGAGGAGGAAGTGGCGTCTCCTCACTTGTCGCGGAGAAGAGAATGGGTGGCGCGTCATCATTCTTCGTCGGAGGCCGGTGTTATTCCAAAATCTCAAGAGCTCTCCCAATCTTCCTTAGCACAACAAAAGCTCTCCCAACATAAAATAATAGGCTCCTCCTATTATTTTATTACTCGTGCAATCTAACTTTCAAAATTCAAATCACCTCATTAATTAAATGTGTTGGCAATTAATTAAAGAGAGGGAGAGGAAAGATCCTCATTAATTAAATGTGTTGGCATTTAATTAAAGAGAGGGAGAGGAAAGATCCTCATTAATTTGAGGGGTTGTCATGGATTAATGGAGTGAGGGAGGTGGAGAGGTTGGCAATTAAAGGGTGGGGTTGCCAAATTAATGAGGGGGTTTAAGGATTTTAGAGGAAAAATAAATGGTTGGGGATCATGTGGGCCCCACCTCTCTAACATCCACACTTGGGTAGTTAGGTGGTTGTGGATCCCACCCTTAACTACTCATGGGAGGAATTGACCTCCTTATATATAAAATAAAATTGTACAAACAATTTTTATTTACTTCTTAATTAAACCCCAAAAAGAAATAACTTCTCCTCCCGCACAAACATGACTACGGTAAAGGTCCCCATAAGCAATTACCGGCGTTGTGAGTTCATTGGTGCCCTCGGATTTCAATTCCGAGCACCGGTTCAAAAGATAGAAAAACTCGCTCGTTCGTTTACTGAACGTACCCGAGCTAAACTTCAGAAATTGATTCCGGGCACACCGGGCCTCGGAATTAAGTGCCGTCAGAAGCCACATACTCGTAAAATTCCAAAGTATTTAAGAAAAAAAATGCCTTGAAATTTTCGGGTCTATACATTCACTGCATAGCACACAAAGATTTCTAAACTCTATTCTTCATTTATAACTCTGTTGTGATCTTGTGTTTACTTTTTTAATAGTGTGTGCATCTATTTGTTTCACACACACTGTCTCTTGTGCATGACTGGAGGATACTAAATATCCTCACACTCAATCTCTTTTTACTCTTGTATCCCACGTAGAACAGTGGAAAAGATCCTATGTGATCTGTTTGTTAGTTTTCCCACGAATAACTGTGGTAGAGGTCAAGTGTGACCTGGACATCCCTGTGTGTTGTTGTGAACCCCAATCTAGGGTGTGGATCAAAAGTTTATTAATATAAATTGTTTGGTGGCAGGTGATCACCAAGTGGAGAGAATTAAGTCTCAGCTTGAGACTGAACCTCTTATTTTTATCCGTTGTGTATTTATCTTTTAGTTTTATCTGATCTGTGTTTATGTCATTTCAAATAAAACTAAATTGAACTTTGATAGTCATCTTAGCAAGTGTTTATATCTATTTTGAATCAGTAGTTTAGTTTCAAAAGTTTGACTAATCTTTAGATTGGTAAAGCTGAGAACTAATCAATCTTCTGAGAAATTAATTGAACATTCGAGACTTTTATAAATTTACTACAAACTGAATTTGATTATATTTTAATTGGGGGATATTCATTTAAAGAACCAATTTTAACAGAAATTTTTATAGATACTCAATTCACCCCCCCCCCCTCTTGAGTCATCTACTCCGACCAACACTGATGATGGTGCTTCAATCACATGTAAAGATAAGAAGGATTTTGTTGTTGCGTCTGTTGTTCAAGGTGTGAATGTCCAACAATGCAATCGTGATACTAATGTTGATTTGTTGCACAAGTCTGCAAGGCATTTTAGCCAAATAAGGGTTCTTGTGGCCGAGGTTGTTAACTGGTGTTTAGAATTAGGCACCCTCGTTTGAAATCCAGGCTTTAGGAATTGAATCCATGGGTAAAAGTTGTGTAAGGGCTAATGAATTTGTCGCTTCCAATGACACTTTAGCTTTGACCAAGGGAGCAGTTCCTAATTCTCACATTGGTTATGGTAAAAAGAATATTTTTTGCATGATTGATAGCCTAAATAGATCCAGTTGCAAGGAAGCATTCATAGAGGAATGCGACAAAGCTCATGAATCTACTCAAGTTGAAATACAAACCGGTTTTGTCATGTCCGATCTAGGGCAAGAGGAAAGCCAGACATCAAGGAGTAGCTTTAAGTTGAAGACAATATCAAAAGTTTCAGGTCCTTCGGAGAGCAGGATTCATAGACCTCTGAGAGTCCCACCTTACTTGAGGATCAATTTTGAGGATGACAAAACATGAGAAAAGCCTAAAACCTGGAGGAGAGGGCACCACCAGAAAGGGCAGGGCAGTGGTATATAATTTTATTCTTTATTATTGTTTGTTTTTCTTTTTGGGATGGTTCTACATTGGCTTTGTGGCTATGAACTTTTCACTCCTCTTGACATGCTGTCTCCCTTTGTAATATTTTTCTTTTATTTAATAAATGACTCATGGGTTTGGATCTCCAAACTCATGGTTTTGAGCCTCCTCTAATTAATATATTACAACAATATATGTTTATATGTTAATATATTTTGTAAATATATTCATTACTATAAATTTATTAATATATAAATATATTTATATATTAATAATTTTATATTAATGAATATATTTATATATTAATAAATAAAAAAACATATAAACATATTTATACATTTTATAAATATATTAATAAATATTTTGTAAATAAGTTTATTAATGTATTTATTAATATAATTATAAATATATAATTAATATATTTTTATAAATATATCCGTAAATAAATATTTGTAAATATTTACATATTTTTTTAAATATATTAATAAACATATTTATAATTATATTAATATAATATAAACATATTTACAAATATTTTTTTATGAATATTTTTTTTAAAAGGTTGGAGCCGAAACCTCATTTTATTATTAAAGGAAAGCAAATACCTCTTTTGACTGGATAGAGGGAGACCTATTACATAGCCCGAAGACCTAGGGAAATGAAAGCTCATTTTTTGGCCCAAAGGACTCTTCAATGAATAGTACTGCTACAGTACCGGGCTGGTATAGTACCACCGCCGCTACAGTACACACGAAAATTCGTCGCTGCCCGGAATTGATCATGAGTCTTTTGGATGCCAAGCAGGAGCCTTTACCACTCTAGTACAGACTCGGTGACTTTATTTATGAATATGTTTGTAAATATGTTCATATTATGTTAATATAATTGTAAATATCTTTATTAATATATTTATAAATATATTTATAAATATATTTATTTATGTATAATTATATAAATATGTATTCAAAAATATATTTATATATAAATATAATTATAAATATGTAAACAAAGTTTTTTTTTTTGATTTATTGATAAAAGTTCAAAAATAAGGTATACGGTAAAACCGGTGCCCTCCTCAAACACGAAGAACAGTGTTCGCTTCCGACCACTCCTCCATGGCAGGCAAAACCGTGACAACGATAACCTTGGGGTGTAAGGGCTATTCTCTCTCTTCGTCCTCCGTCTTTGCCGTGGCGAATGGCGCGGCGCATGTGCGAATCGATCCATCGGCTTTGGGAAGGCTTTATTTCTGTTCCAATGACCCTCGCCACTCGTTTAAGTCGAAGTTTTCCATCCCCGATATATTGACTCGAGAGGAACGGAGAGCATATCTTGTCGTTCTTCTGAACAAACTGCTGCTCTCTGGTTCTTCGATTCGTCCCGCCATTCCCGTTCTCATTTTAGAAACCCTTAACGCGGGTTCACTAACCCTAAATTTTACTGAGCTCGAGTTGACAGAAGAAGAAAATGTATCGTTGGAGCAGCCCTCTGCTATATTGGTTGGCGTTGCTGCACTTTTGGATCACGAATTGTCTGCCCTGTCTACGGTAGCCGTTGCTGCTGCCGCATTGTCCTGCGAAGCACAAAAAGCCGACTTGTTGGCGTTCAATACATCGGATTCTGGAGATGGGCATATTTTAAAGGACGAGTTCGCCGTTGCAAGTGACCTGAAAGTATTGCTTAATGGATCAAAATTAGTTGGTAAAGTTGCGTGCGACACTGTTTCGGAGATACCAAAAATTCACGGGGTTTTAAGGGACGTGGTGAGATCAGTGCATTCGAGGGCACGGATTGAGTTGAATTTGGGTGTGAAATGTGGGATTGTTGGATGCGGTGGGACTGGAAAAGTTTGGGCCACCATTGTGTCACCTATGATCGTCGTGCTTGGATACTTAGGCGAGAGCAGTTTGCGCTGTATAGTTTTGAATGTGAGCTCTGTTAGCAATTATACTCTGCAGTCACGCCTGGATGAACTGTTTGAAAGTAGGTGCCCCAGTCTTGATAGATTGAGGGATGGAGTTAGGGTGGCTTCAGAGGCAGTTAGGATGGCTTCAGAGGCACCACTTCAAGAGAATTACGTTAATCTCTTGCACCAGGTGAATGTCTTGTTAGGAATGGTCAGTGTGATTGTTGACTGGGAGACAATAACAGCTTTTATGTCACTCGAGGGCAATGAATTAATAAAAAATGGTCATGACACTGTTTTTTCAGTGGCTGAAAGTGTAAGCAATCCAAACACTGATAAAAAGGGCGAGAAGAGAAGGAAAGTTTTGGGTAAAGGAACTTCTATTATAGTGCAGCTGATCAAAGAAAGGTTGCAGAACATTGGACAGGGTACTGGTGGTGGTTTTGATCCTTTGGAGAAACTGGTTGTGGACATTTCTTCACTACTGGACACAAGGCTGCCAGAGTTTGATGTATTTTTGAATAAACTCAAAGACCTTGTCTCAAGTAATGAAAGCCGACGACTGCCAAAACTACCCAAGGTGACACATTCTGTGCAGATTATATTTATTTGTTGTTTAATACGCCCTTCCCATCTGCAAGTTTTGTAGCCCTTAAAGGAAAACAGTAAAGGGTCTGTGAATTTCTGGTATTAAAATCAATTCATCTCCACATTCTTTCCCTTAATTTAACTGACAATTTTTTCTTTTTAGGCAAAACCTTTTGCCTTCCTGATTTATCTTCTTCATCGGCACATATGGCTGTCTCCAGTTCACATGCTCGGATGTTGACAACCTGATCTGATAGCCTTAACTGTTACATCAAGCCGTAGAACCTCTTTTAATTACATTTGAATGATCCATTAATGGATAAGGGTGTTCCTATCACTCTGCTTGCAAATGCAGCCTTGTGGACACTTTGAAACCGCGGTCCACTGCACTACATCATGTGTCTGGATGTGATTTTAGATTTCACCATATGCTAAATCATCACTTTTGATACATTCCTTTGACGGTCCTTAACAATATTTTCTGGCATGAGAAGTTTTATAAATTTGCTATTGTTGGGGGTAGGGGTGGGATGAGAATCTTAATGCTTCACATGCAAGAAATGAGAGTGACTTATGATATTGAAGGTTCACAAGTTTAATATATACCATTTCACACCAATAAATGAAACATTGTTTTTAATTGATACAAAAATTTCCTGTTTGAATTGTTCATCAATGTTGAATCTTACGCTGTTGTGGTTTATGCTTCTAGCTGTTGGATACTGTATTTGTTTCTGCCACTTGACCTGTTTTTTGATATATCTCAGGGTACTCGTGATTTTGCAAAAGAACAGATGGCCATAAGGGAGAAGGCCTTTTCAATTATTGTTGAAGTATTTAAGAGGCATGGTGCCACTGCTTTGGATACTCCCGCATTTGAGTTGAGAGAGACTCTCACGGGAAAATATGGAGAGGATTCTAAGTTAATCTACGATCTTGCTGACCAGGTGGTATTGATGACCTATATATTCATGAGTCAAAAATTATCGTGGTCTTTGTTACATATTATTTCTTTATTCAAAAACCATTTTTAATTTTTCCCAGTCTGCTAACTCAATATGGCTAGCTGCTTTAACATCGGGCTGATTTGATTTGTTTGACAAGTTTTATTTTGCTTCTTAAACGGGCCTAAGCAAGATTTTTTCCCCATGTCCTCATCACACTATCTTATGGCAGCTCATTATCCTTGTTGTTTCTTGTCAGTTTCATCTCTTATTATGTTATAAGTATGTCATGTTTTGCATACGTTGTTTACAGGGTGGAGAGTTGTGTTCTTTGCGATATGATTTAACTGTTCCATTTGCTAGATATGTGGCAATGAACGGCATCACGTCATTTAAAAGGTATCAGATTGCAAAAGTATACAGGAGAGATAATCCATCTAGGGGAAGATACCGTGAATTCTATCAATGCGACTTTGATATCGCTGGTCAATATGAAAGAATGGGGCCGGACTTTGAGGTTATAAAAATCTTGACAGAACTGCTTGATGAACTTGATATTGGAGATTATGAGGTATTTTCCCCACTATCCCATTGCCTCTCTTTAATTTTGAAATTGCAAAGAAATTTTAAAAATAAATTGATACTTTCTCCTTGCATTTTCTTAAATGTTCATGATGAATTTGATGACCTTGCTATCTGCTGCATGCATCTGATGTGGTTTCTTTGACTAACCAAATATGTCTGAGACCTTAGTTTACTGCACCAATAATGTATAGTTATGCAGACTTTTATTAGTTAATTGGTGCATGTTTTGCAAAACAGTTTTCATGTCAGTTCCTCTTTTGTTCTACTTTATAATGTCAAAGACTCATTTATTTTGTAGGTAAAGTTGAATCATCGACAGTTGCTGGATGGAATGTTGGAAATATGCGGAATACCACCTGAGAAATTCAGGACTATTTGTTCGAGTATTGACAAACTCGATAAGTTACCATTTGAGCAGATACAAAAAGAAATGGTAAACAGTTGACATTTTTAATGAAAAAATCGATTCTTGTACATTTATGGTATTTTTTTCATCTATGGATCCATGCTTTGCCCTTCTGGACTGAAAGATATCTACCCTTGCAAATCACTTGTTTGAACAATATGTGTGCTAAAATTAGACATGTATGGTTTCCACATTTTTGCTTTGTATGTTTGAAATTAGCTAGCTACAATTATGGAGGAAGTGCTTGTGAATTATAATTGTTGTTTTGGCTTTAAGCATTTGAAATTTATTTCTTCTTATTTTTTTTAATCATGAAATATTTTATCTTTTGTTTTCCAAATGCGACTTAACGTTGACGAGCTGCGAATTTGGATTTTGAGGTCATTTGTTCTAGCTTAAAAATATAAGTGATTTTGGAATAGTTCGAAAAAGTGATTTAAAAAAAAAATCAAGTTATTTTGTGTTATATTTTTTTTTTAAACTTGCAAATTGTAGAATCAGTTATTAGAGTCTTTCCAAGAATAGCTGAAAAGTATTTTTTTTTAGATTCTGCTTTTTGAAAAAATTTCAAACAAATTATCTTAAATTTAGAGTTTTTTTTTTTATCAAAAAAGTGTACTTGGTCCCAAAAAATCTGAAGCAAACATGCTCTTTGTAACAATTCTTTGCTCAGAAGGTGTACTGTTTTATTTTTTGTTTCCCATGTACATTGCAGACAATTTCCATGTGTTGAGCTGTTAGCTGCTGAGAGACCTGATGAAAGCTGTTAACTTTTTAATGGTTGCCTTTATGTTAAATAGGTTGTATGTCATGGATATCTGATGATGCTATATGTTCATTTTGCGGTGCATTAGTGGAGCAGCATATAGGGGTCAGTTGAGCCCTATATGTTTGATCTATTATCTTGCCTTTTCATTTGTGTGTTTTTTAGTTAATATATAAATACATACATACATATATTCATGTAATTTCAGTAGTAATTGTGATCGTGGTATTGGTTTTAGGTGGAGGAAAAGGGGTTAAGCGTTGAGACGGCAGAGAAAATTGGTAGTTTTGTGAAAGAGAAAGGATCACCTTTGGAGGTGCTTTTTAAGCTTAAAAGGGAAGGGAGCAAGTTTTTGGAGCATGGTGGATCTGTTGTTGCTTTGAATGACCTGGAGATATTATTTAAGGCACTGGAAAAGGCATCGTGTTTGGGCAAAGTAGTTTTTGACTTGAGCCTGGCCCGTGGTCTTGATTATTATACTGGAGTCATATATGAAGCTGTTTTCAAAGGGGCTACACAGGTTGGTTCAATTGCTGCCGGTGGACGTTATGATAGGCTGATTGGGATGTTCGGTACGAAGCATGTTCCTGCAGTGGGTGTGAGCCTTGGAATTGAGAGAGTATTAACCATCATGGAGCAGGTTCAGAAGGATCAGAAGCAGGTTGCCCGGGCCAGCGAAACGCAGGTGCTGGTGTCGGTTTTAGGAGATGACCTGTGTATGGCGGTGGAGTTGGTGAGTGAGCTGTGGAGGGCGAAGATGAAGGCGGAATTCATGGTAAATAAGAGAGTGATGAAGCACATCGACCGTGCCAAGGAGTGTCGGATCCCATGGATGGTGATTGTGGGGGAGCGGGAAATGCATGAAGGGACCGTTAAGTTGAAAGACATTGAGGCTAACAGAGAGGAAGCTGTCCTCCGAACCCACCTTGTGGAGGAGCTCCGGCAGCGCCTCTCCTCCGTCACAGTTGAGTGAGTTTTATATATATATATACATACATATTTATTATCAATTTGAAGTGGTTTCAAAGAGAGATTTCAGCTTCCATGGCATTTGCTAAACGGAGTTAGCAGTAGATCTTTTGTGGGATCTGGAAATTTTAAGTTTTTTTTTCATCAAATTAAAAATACTGCATGAGTGCTTATTAGTGCTTTAAAAAAAAACAAAAAACAAAACCATATATGTTGTGTTTTGATTCATGAAAATGAATGAATGATCCTCATGACAGTCGAAGAATGTTTCCAGAGGGCTATCAAGTTAGTTATGTTTCCAAGGGTTGGTAAAGGGTTTTGTCCACTTTCATTTGATGAAGAATGATCCTTTGATTATTTACTTTTGACAAATGTTGGAGAAGGGTCAAGCCTGTTTTGGGCTGGGCTGCTTGGGGCCAGGCCCAATCCTAACTTGAATCAGATGCCCGACGAGCAGACTCTGGGGAGCTGATTTAGCATGCCCCATGCTATTTGTAGAATATTTGCTTCAAAATCGTCTCTAGTGGGGCCGGTGTTTTTATAAATGAGTAGTAGAATAACACATGGACAGTCCTCTCATGCAGGACTCCAATCAAATAATAAAAAAACGGGCATGACTCACTAACCCACACAATATAAAGAACCAACCCGCCAACTCACAATAACACTCTCCCCTCATGGCGTGACATAGATTTTGATCATTCCCTGCTTGTTACATAAGAGTGGTATTCAAGGTTCCTGAGTTGGTCCGCAGTCCAAACGAGGCTAGAGGTGATCTTTTAGCGAAGTTCTCACAAATGAAATGACAATTCACTTTGTGATTTGTTTGATCATGAAAAACTGGATTGCTGATGATTTTTACGGTAGTCTAATTGTATATATTTGTGTGCGGGTTGCTGTGCTATGATATAAGATTTCTACCAATTGAAGCAACAAATCCCGAGATGACAAGCATCTTGCGTAATAAGCAACACAAAATGATTCGGTGTTCGTGTTTCCATGATCAGAGCAAACCTAAATTGAGTTTTTTCTTCACATAATGAATGATTCGAATAACTCCTCCCCAATGGGCCCCCTCCAGCAGTCCGGCCCAACACCTGTAGGGAGCCCATGTCACACCCTCTTTTATTCTTGTTTAATTATTATTTTGTCCTCCATCTTAGGATATTTTAAGGGCAAAATAGTCTTTTATTTGTTTTAGGGTTTACACCCTTAAATGAAGTGTTAGCTGTCCATTGTAATTAATAAAACACTCCATAGAGTGTTCTCTCCTTTTTGTGCGTGTCCAATCAGAGTTTCTCACGTAAAGGCTTGTTTATCCTGTTGCGCTGCATTAGTTGATATCAGAGTAAAATTGTTCCTCATTCATTGTTGGCTAAATGTCCCCCTCTTGATCGGATCTGCTGGTAGCCTCCCACATATGGACTAGAATACTTGAGCGACTTCTCCCCTTGAATGATCAGTGACACTCGGTGAAACCCTTTATATGCGGCTCCTATAGCGTCGCACGAGCTCCCTGTGTGTGGCCCTAAGAATCCCATCCGATCCGGCAATGGATGCCACAAACCTTAGGTTTCTTTCAAATGACTATGATCAGGTGTTGTATTTGTGGCAATCGAATTGTCGACAAGGCAACAAAATTCCGAGTTTAAGTCCCCTCTACAAAGGGAAGACAAAACGCGTGAAATAGAAGTTAAAGCTGGTGAAGATCAACCAAGACAACTCATTGCAAGCATTGCTAACAACCACAAACATCTTGGACAATACCCCCAACCTTGGTAAAATAAAAACTTGTATGGAAAGTTTGGCGATAGGTGCTATTGATGCCAACAACCAAAGCACTCATAAAAAAATGCCTGAATCGAGGCCAGGTTAACTTAATAGCAGATGTCGAAGATGAGGGAGCGACTAGCCTTGAACAAGAGGAAGACAAATATGTTATCAATTCGGATGAAATCGTCGAAGAAGAGCAGGAGATCCAAGTTTTGCGACGCTTAGTGATGACCACCGAACTAGTATATGAGGACCCACAATGTCGAAACTTCTATGTCTAGTGAATGGGTGCACGCTTGAAGTTATTGATGGGGGAAGTCTAGAGAATTGAATTCCTCAAGACACAGTAAACAAGCTCAAACTGAAAACAAAAAAGCACTCGTCACCCTATTGTATTGGATGGATAATGTTGATAAGAGACATTTGGGTCACAAAACAATGCAGTGTACCATTCTCGATCAGCTATTACGAAGATTGTGTGGCTTGTGACATGGTAAAGATAGATGTTAGCCAACTTATGTTGGGATGACTCTGACAATTCAATCTTGATGCCTGGCACAATGGATGAGCTAACACTTTGGAGTTCACCAAGTTCAAAGCTTGCTACATTTTGAAACTTTGGTGAGGCTCCAAGACACTCTTGTACAAGGAAAATCGGTAAGAACTCTTATTTTATAATAATTGTTTTATTATAATAACATATAAAGTTTTTACATTTCACAAGAACATTACACATCAAGCGTAAATATGGACTAGTACAATTGGAAATAGTAAAGGGATGGACACATGGAAGAATAATACATTCACTAAAAGGAACTCTATAGGCTTAAAATCCACAAAAAAGATCACCCCTTCCATAAAGATTGTAAAAAGAAAGAGAAGCATTAGGAAAATGATAGACATTATCCATGGATGTGTAATAACCATTGCAAGCGAAGTAGTGAGTGACGAAGTGAGAATGACAATGTATTTATAGGGAAATATGTTTGTTTGCCTTTATGATTGTCGGCCAATACAATTGATTGGTATTATGACCATTAGTCAATAAGACAATTGATCATCATTATTATTATTTATGTAGACACAATTAAATGACCGTCGGGATTATTTAATGATATAATAAAAAATGTATTATTTTTGAAGACTAAACACATTCTATTAAAATATGTTTTATGATAAATGTATAAGTTTTAAATAAATGTTATTTTCATGAAATAATCTTATAAAACACTTTTTAAATCATAATATATTTTAACGAAGCCCTAAGTATTTTTTATAATGGCCTAAATGTTTATTATGCTATAAAAATTATTACTTTTAAATAAATAATGATTTTTATTTGAAAGTTAAAATTATCATATTTAGAGAATTATTTTGATAAAACAAATTTCATTTTTGGGCTTAGTGCATCAAAATTAACTTAGGGTGGTTTTTTAGGAATTTTCTGACCAAGATGATTTTTTGGTGAAAAAGTGAAAATTGCCGTTTTACAAAGCACTATGAATTTATGACATCATTATTATGCCAGCATGATTAAAAAGTTTATGAAACATTTTAATTAATCAAAATTATATTTAATAAGTATAAAAATGAATTTAATAATATTAATTTTAATTTAGAAAATTATACTTTACTTTTTAGAACCAAAATTTGGATTTTTGAGATAAAAATTATTTTTGGTTTATGTGCCCGCCTGAAAGCACACATGCCTTACATTATTTTTTTTGGATAATCTCTTTTTTAAATGGGTTAAGGGGGAACCTTACATGGCCCGTAGGCCCAGTAGGCGCATGACCTAATACATGACCCTGAAGGCCCCCGACACCACTAGAACAAACCCTCCCTAGCATATTTTAACAATTAATCTAGCTTCCAACCTTGTAAGCCATTACAACTAGCATTGTACCGTGCAGAGATGCATAGTGCTTGATACCGATGGAAGATGTCATACCCTCTCATTCTTCCAATCTGGTAGCTCTACAAAGGCTGAGAGCTGCTACTCTGAAGCCCTCATTTGGATTTGCATTAGAGGAAATCGAGGTCCGAATATTTTTTCACATCACCATTGACAACACTTCTGTCACTGCATACCAGGCCGAGCCGACCCCGCCACCGCCGTACTGCTCCTCTGCTGATGCCAACAAGCGAGCCTGCCACTGTCGAACGGACCCACCACCATCGCTTGATGATGTTGCCGAGTCATCCTATCGGCCAGTTTGTGCACCACTGAAGAGCCGATTGCCGATCTCCCCGTCGACGTCCTCCCGTTGAAGACGTGGCCATGCACTGCTCCCGCCGTCGAGGATCCCCCTCGCATCGTAGCCGTCGACACCCCGCAACCCACCCTCCACCGACGAGAACCACCTGCTCCACGAGAAATATACCACCCAACCCAAATATTAGGGCTTTGCCATGATTTGATCATGGGATTTGATCATGGGATTTGATGCAGGGTTATAGGGTACCCACTCCCACTCAATCATTAATAAGCCAACAAATTGGTTGGAATTGATTAAACCCACAAGTGGTTGGCTTATATAATAAAATAACCTATATTTTGACCCTTTAAACCACCCCATCTCAAGTATAAATATCCCCCATTCCCTCCTCAATTTCCACACCAAAGCATTTGAGCATGATTTCTCTCTCAATATCCCTCTCAAGAGTCTCTCCAAGGTGGTTCTAAGGTTCTATGGAGTTTCTCTCTAGCTTTAAGAAGCATCCTACCAAAGTAAGAGTTTCCTCAATCCTCCAATTTCTTTTTCAAGTTCATTACTTTTGTTATATTTTCCTTTTGAATTTTTGTTCTAATACTGCCATGCTTATTATTCCATGGTATTATCTTCCATGTGATATGTAGTAAATGAGAGTTTATTTATTCCCTCTAATTATAGCCTTTTCATAATCAGTTACTATGTCGAAACAAGGGTTCCTCACCCCTCCTTTCCCATTACATATGTGAGCCTTATTAATTATTTTTTCATTTCAATGGAAAATATGATTATGCATCATTTTTATAATTTCCTTACAATGTTATCAATGAGATATCATTGTTCGCTCTCATTATACTACCATCATAAGCTGTTGTAATGCTCAAGGTTTCCCATAGTCATAAAACCATCTTAAATTTGGTAAAAAAAACTATGTGTTGTTTTCTTAGCAACAAAATCCTTGTATGGATACTACACGTAGATGTGGATCTAACACAGTTGTACCTATGAGTAATAACCCTAAAAAGGGTGCATTGGGCTTTGACTTAATCGTGACCTAGTTCATGACAACAAGCCTTGTTGTACGCCTAGTTTGACGTTCCTAGGGGATTTGCTTTGGATAATTTATATGCACATTATGAGCCATAATAAAGGATCAAAATATATGGATTGATATTTACATTCAATTAATATCCCTATGACAATAAAGTACCCTCCATCACTTCTTGTTATGATTCCCTCAATTGGGGTAATATCCTCTACACTGTGAACTTCATATAGTTTCTAAAGTTGATTGTTGGGTATTCACCCAGATAACCACATTAATCCTTTGAAGGGGATTCATTCTCGTGTAATTTGTAACCAGTGACCATGTTCTCTATCAGTCTTCATCTTTCGCATGGAATTTACCTTTCTCCTCCATATCAATGTTGCTATGAACACATTTTGTGGTGGAAATGATATCACTATTGAGAATGACCCATCACTATCTTTGTCTTGCCATATCATCATCTATGCATAACTTTTCTTCCAACGTATTTCCCTTGTGGATACTGTTATATGCTTCTTCTGATTGAAGGGTGTTCTCCTAGAAACTCATCCATTGATTGATTGGGGAAATTATTGACTAAATCACATACCATTTATTTTATATGGTGTAAATACCCCATACTTTTTTATCTTGATTGAAGGGTATTTATGTAGAAAGATACTTACTTTTATTGGATACAAGTTTATTTTCCATGGGTTCATGCTATGATTATTGATGGATTTATGTATGTTTTCCTTATATGGAACACATGAATTAAGGAATATGAAGGGTGCACCCTAATAGTGCTCCAATGCATTGGGTAAAGAATTAATCTCTAGAGATAACATGTTTTATGATGCCTTGGTGAATAACCTTGGTAATTAAGTTTAATGACACCTTGGTGATTTTCTTATGAATGACTCATGTTTATGTTGTCACCACATTTCCATGTTATGCCTCATGTACTTATGATCAAGTTATGCCTCATATACTTATGATCAAGTTATGCCTTATGTACTTATGATCAAGTTATTTCTCATGTACTTAAGATCATGTTATGCCTTATGTACTTATGACCATGTTATTCTTCATGTACTTATGATCACATTATGCCTCATGTACTTATGATCACATTATGCCTCATGTTCTCATGATCACATTATGAATCTTATCCTCATGTTCACGTTCTCATATCATACCTCATGTTTTACCCATGATGTTCATTTGTGCTCTTTTTTCATTATTTATCCCTTACAAAGCTTTATAACTCACCCTTTACTTTTGTTTCCCTATTTCCCTAGGAATTTCCATGAAAGGGATACGTATATGGGAATTACATGTGTAGAGAATCTTTGTGGAAGAAATGTGTTTTGTACCATGTGCTTAGTTGTAAATGTACCTAGTTCCCAAAGACATCGAACTTTTGATCTTGGGAGTTTGTTGTAATTCATTTAATGTATTAAAAAGTAGGTATGCTTAGCACCAGATCCATAAGTGTGGGTTTGGGGAATCTCATTTGGTATTAGAGTAGAGTTTGGTTATTTTTGGGAATTAAGATTTAGAATATTTGGGTACAGAGCCTTAAATAACAATTTTCTCTAGTGGACTAGGTTAAGTATAACTAGTATGACACCAAAGGATTAAAAACTCCAATGTATTTATAATGTGACCTTTCTATTGATAAAAATTAAGAGAACATTTGAGTTTAGTAATTATTCACCAGTGAGTGAAATTGCGAAGGAGAAATTTCTTTAATGGAGTAGAATGTAACGACCTGAAAATTCCTTTACACTATTAGTAGAAGAACTCATATTTTATAATGATTGTTTTATCATGAGCACATATAAAGAATTTTATATTTCACAAGAACATTACACGTCAAGCGTTAACATGGAAAAGTGTAATTAAGAATAATAAAGGGATGTACACAAAAGATCACCCCTTCCATAAATATTGTAAAAAGAAAGTGTTAGGAAAATGATACACATTATCTAAGGATGTGTAAGAACCTTTGTAAATTAAGTAGTGAGTGAAGAAGTGAGAATGACAGTGTATTTATATGGAAAAATGATCATTTGACTTAATGATTCCCGACCAATACAGTTGATCAACATTATAACCATTAGTCTTTAAGAAAAATGGTCATTATTATTATTGGTTATATAGAGGCAATTAAATGACTATTAGGATATTATAATGATATAACCAAAATTGTATTATTTTTGGAGATTATAAACATATTCTATTAAAAATATTTTTTATGATAAATGTATAAGTTTTAAATACTTTTTTTCATGAAATAATCTTATACAAACACTTTTTAAATAATAATATATTTTAATGAATCCTTAAGTAATTTTTATAACAACCATAATGTTTATTATGCTATAAAAAATGTTAATTTTCAATAAATATGGTTTTTTATTTAAAAGTTAAAATTATCTTATTTAGAGAATTATTTTTATAAAATAAATTTCAGTTTTGGACCTAGTACATCAAAATTAGATTAGTGTTATTTTTTTGAAATTTTTCGATGAAGTTTATTTTTTGATGAAAAAGTGAAAATTGCCGCTTTACAAAGCATTGAAAATTTATGAAATCATTATTATGTTATCATGATTAAAAAATTCATTAAACATTTTAATAAATAAAAATTTCATTTAATAATTATAAAAATGAATTTAAAAATATTAATTTTAATTTAGAAATTTATACTTTACTTTTTAGAACCAAAAACTGGTTTTTTGAGATAAAAATTATTTCTGGTTTGTATGCATTAAATGGGTTGGTTGGAAGGTAAGTTTCAGTTTGGGAAGTGTTGGGGAATCCATGAACTCTCACTTACTCATTAATAATCCATAAAATTGGTTGGGATTGATTAAACCCACAAGTGGTTGACTTATATAATAAAATAACCTATATTTTAACCCTGAAAGCCACCAATTCTCAAGTATAAATAGCCCCCATTCCCCCCTCACTTTCCACACAAAAGCCTTTGATCATGATTTATCTCTCAATATTCCTCTCAAGAGTCTCTCCAAGGTAGTTCTATGGTTCTAAGGAGTCTCTCTCTAGCTTTAAGAAGCATCCACCCAAGGTAAGGGTTTCCTCAATCCTCTCATTTCCTTTTCAAGTTCATTAATTTTGTTATATTTTATTTTTGAATATATTTTCTTATACTTCCATGCTTGTTATTCTATGGTATTATTTTCCATGTGATATGTAGTAAATGATATTTTATTTATTCCCTCTCATTATAGCCTTTTCATAAGTTGTTACTATGCCGAAACAGACGTTCCTCACAACTCCTTTCCCATTACATTTGCGAGCCTTATTAATTCTTTTTTCATTTCAATGGAAAAATATTATTATGCATCATTGTTATAATTTTATTACTATGTTATCAATGAGATATCACTATTCCCTATCATTATACTACCTTTATAAGCTGTTGTAAAGCTCAAGGTTTCCCGTAGCCATAAAACCATCCTAAATTTGTATAAGAAAAGTGTGTGTGGTTTTCCTTGCAATGATATCCATGACTAGATACTACAAGTGGATGTGGTTATGTCACAGTTGTACCTAGGGGTAATAACCCTGAAAATGGAGTATTGGGATTTGACTCAATTTTCACTTGGTGCATGACAACAATCCTTGTTGTACACCTGGTTTGACACTTTTAGGGAAATTTCTTTAGATAATTTACATACTTTATGAGCCATAATAAAGGATTAAAATATATGGATTGATATTTACATTCAATTGATATCCCTATGCCAATAAAGTACCCCTATCACTTCTTGTTATAATTTACTCAATTGGGGGACTATCCTCTATATTGTGAGCATCCCATAGTTTCTAAAGTTGATTATTGGGTATTCACCTAGATAATCATATTAATCATTTAAAGGGGATTCCTTCTTGCCTAATTTGTGACCAATTAACACATTATATACCAGTCTCCATCTTTCTCATAGACTTTACCTTTCTCCTACATGTTAATGTTTCTATGAACACATTTTGTGGTGGAAATGAGACCACTATCAAGAATGACCCATCATTGTCTTTGTCTTTCCTTATCGACATCTATGTATAGCTTTCCTTCCATTGTATTTCCCTTGGGGATACCCTCATATGCTTCTTATGATTGAATGGTGTTCATATAGAAACTCATCCATCGATTGACTGGAGATATTATTGAATAAATCATATACCATTTATTATATATGGTGTAAATACCCCATAATTATTTATCTTGTTTGAAGGGTATTTACATAGAAAGATACTTACTTTCATTGGATACCTATTTATTTTTGACGAGTTCATGCTATGATTATTGATGCATTTATGTATGTTTTCCTTATATAGAATACACAAATTAATGCATATGAAGGGTGAACCCTAATACCGCTTCAATACATTGGGTAAATAATTAATCTATAGAGATGACATGTTTTACAATACCTTGGTGAATAACCTTGGTAATTAAGTTTTTTTGACACTTTTGGTGATTTGATTATGAATGTATCTTATTTGTGTGGTCACCACATTTCCATGTTATGCCTCATGTACTTATAATCAAGTTATACCTCATATAATTATGATCAAGTTATGCCTCATGTAATTATGATCATATTATGCCTGATGTACTTAAGATCATGTTATGCCTCAAGTACTTATGATCACGTTATGCCTCATGTACTTATGATCACATTATGCCTCATGTACTTATGATCACATTATCCCTCATGTACTTATAATCATTTTATTTCTCCTGTTCTCATGATCATGTTATGAATCTTATCCTCATGTTCATGTTCTCATATCCTGTCTCATGTCTTACCCATGACATTCATTTATGCTCTGTTTTCATTGTTTATCCCTTAATAAGATTTATAGCTCACCCTTTTCTCATGTTTCCCTATTTCCCATTAATTATAATGAAAGGGATATGTATAATGGAATTACATGTGTGGAGAATCTTTGTGTAATAAATGTGTTTTGTACCATGTGATTAGTTATAAATGTACCTAGTTCCCAAATATACCAAACCTTTGATCTTGGGAGTTTGTTGAAATTTATGTAATGTAGTAAAAAGTTTGTATTCTTAGAACCAGATCTGTAAGTGTGAGTCCGAGGCATCTCATTTTCTATTAGATTAGAGTTTGGTTATTTTTGGGAATTGGGATTTAGAATATTTGGGTATAGAGCTTTATATAGATAATAATTTTTCTAGTGGACTAGGTTAATTATAACTAGTATGACACTATAGGATTAACAACTACAATCTATTTATAATGTGACCTTTCTATAGATAAAAATTAAGAGAAAATTTGAGTTTAGTAAGTTTTTATCAGTGAGTGAAATTGAGAGGTTGAAATTTATTTAAGGGGAATAAAATTTAATGGCCCAAAAATCCATTTATACTATTAATAGAAGAACTCATATGCTATAATTATTCTTTTATTATGAGCACATATAAAGAATTTTACATTTCATAAGAACATTAAATGTCAATCATAAATATGGAACAATACAATAGGGAATAATAAAGGGATGTAAAATTTGAAGAATAGTAAATCAGCTAAAAGGAACTCCATAGGCTTAAAATCCACCAAAAGGATAAACCCTACCATAAATATTGTAAAAAGAAATATAAGAATTAGGAAAATTATATACATTATCCAAGGATTTTCAAGAACCTTTATAAGTGAAGTAGTGAGTGAAGAAGTGAGAATAACAATGTATTTATAGGGAAATATGATCGTTTGCCTTTATGATTATTGGCCAATATGATTGATTCACATTATGAACTTTAGTCAATAACACAATTGGTCATTATTATTATTGGTTATGTAGATGCAATTAAATGACCATCATAAATATTTAATGATATAATCAAAATTGTATTATTTTTGGAGACTATAAACATATTCAATTAAAAATATGTTTTATGATAAATGTATAAGTTTCAAATAAAATTTATTTTCATAAAATAATCTTATAAAACAATTTTAAAATTATAATACATTTTAATGAAGCCCTAAGTAATTTTTATAACATTCAAAATGTTTATTATGCTATAAAAATTATTAATTTTCAATACATAAGGATTTTTATTTAAAAGTTAAAATTTTAATATTTATAGAACCATTTTGATAAAATAAATTTTATATTTGGAATCAACATATCAAAATTATATTAGGGTGTTTTTTTGATAATTTTCCGACAAAGTTGATTTTTTTGGGTGAAAAAGTAAAAATTGCTGTTTTACAAAGTAGTGTGAATTTATGAAACAATTATTATGTTAGCATGATTAAAAAACATTTGAAACATTTTTATCAATAAAAAATTAATTTAATAAGTATAAAAATGAATTAAAAAATATTAAATTTTAATTTATAAATTTATACATTACTTTTTAGAACAAAAAATTATATTTTTGAGATATTTTTTTTGTTTGTGTATATTAAATCGATTAGTTGAAAGGTGAGTTTCAATTTGGGAAGGCTTGGGACATCCACGCACTCTCAATCACTCATCAATAATCTATAAAATTGGCTGAAATTGATTAAACCCACAAGTGGTTTACTTATATAATAAAATAACCTATATTTTAACCCTTAAGATCACCCCTCCCTAAGTATAAATACCCTCCATTCCCTCCTCACTTTCCACAATAAAGATTTTTATAATGATTTATATCTAAATATAACTCTCAGTAGTCTCTACAAGGTGTTTCTAAGGTTATATGGAGTCTCTCTCTAGCATTAAGAAGCATCCTTCCACGGTAAGGATTTCCTTAATCCTCCTCTTTCCTTTCAAAGTTCATTATTTTTTTATATAGTACTTTTGAATTTATTTTCTAATACTACCATGATTGTTATTATATGGTATTATATTCCATGTTATATTTAGTAAATGACATTTTATTTATTTCCTCATTATATCCTTTTCTTAAGCTGTTACTATACCAAAACAAGGGTTCCTCACCCTTCCTTTTCCATTAAATTTGTGAGCCTTATTAATTATTTTTTAATTTTAGTGGAAAATTTTATTAATAATCATTTTTATAATTTCATTAATATGATATAAATTATATATCACTATTAAATCTCATTATACTACCTTTAGAAGCTGTTTTAATGCTCAAGGTTTCCCGTAACCATAAAACCATCCTAAATTTTGTAAAGAAAAATTTGTGTGGTTTTCCTAGTAATGAAATCCCTGACTGGATACTACAAGTGGATGTGGAACTGGTATAGTTATACCTAGGGTTAATAACCCCAGAAAGGGTGCATTGGTATTTGAATCAATCTTTACCTAGTTCATGACAAAAACCCTTGCTGCACACCTGGTTTGACACTCTTGGGGGATTTTCTTTGGATAATTTACATGCACTTTATAAGCCATAATAAAGGATTAGAATATATGGATTGATATTTATATTAAATTGATATCCCTATTCCAAAAAATTACCCTATATCACATTTTTTATGATTCTTTCAATTGGGGTACTATCCTCTACATTGTGAACATCCTATAGTTTCTAAAGTTGATTGTTAGGTATTCACGTAGATAACCATATTAATCCTTTGAAGGGGATTCCATATCGCCTAATTTATAACCAATGACCATGTTCTCTATTAGTTACGATCTTTATCATGGAATTTACCTTTCTCATCCATGTTGTGGAAATGAGATATCTATTGAGAATGACCAATCAATGTCTCTGTCTTTCCTTATCATCATCTATGAATAAATTTTCTTCCAATGTCTTTCCCTTATGGATACCCTTGTATGACTCTTCTGATTAAAGAGTGTTCACCTAGAAACTCATCCATAAATTGACCAGGGAGATTATTGACTAAACTGTATACCATTAATTATATATGGTATAAACACCATATAATTATTTATCGTGATTTAAGGGTATTTATGAAGAAAGATACTTACTTTCATTGGATACCCATTTATTTTCCACGGGTTCATGCTATGATTATTAATGGATTTATGTATGTTTTCCTTTTGTGGAACACATGAATTAAGGAATATGAAGGGTTCCCCATAATAATTCTACAATGCATTGGGTAAAGAATTAATCTCTAGAGATGACATGTTTTACGATACCGTGGTGAATAACCTTGGTAATTAAGTTTTATGGAACCTTGGTGATTAAACATGGTGATATGATTATAAATGTCTCATGTTTTTATTTCCACCACATTTCCATGTTATACCTTATGTAATTATGATCAATTAATAGTAGAAATTGTGTTTTTAACTTCGCAAATATGACATCAGTTTATAAAAAACTGATGCAAACAATGTTTGCAAAGAATTTTTGGCATCAGTTTTGTATAAAACTGACACCAAAAAAGAGATATATCGGTTTTTTGTGTCATTTTTGTAAAAAAACTAACAATTTTTTTTAAAAAATTTATTTTTAGCATTGATTTACTTAAAAACCAATTCCAATATTTTTCTAAAAAACTTTTGGCGTCGGTTTATGTAAAAACGATGCCAAAAACCTTTTAAAATAAACCCGTATCGCAAAACCCTCATTTTCATATCTACAAAAAACTTTCGCTCTTGACTTGTGACAACTCCGAAGACCATCCATGGATCCTCAAAAATGATTTTTCTTGAGTTTATTTGGTTTTAATAACCATTTCACAATCAATGGACCTCATTCTTTCTTCCTCTATCTTTGTTTGACCATCCATATAAGTATTTTGTCTTTGGAAACTGTTTATCTTGTTTTTTTGGATTTTTTTTCATTTATTCTTCTTTTTTAAAAACATTTTTGTTAAATATTATAGTGTTTATTATTCCAACTAATTCGAGGGAGAAAATCAGGATTGTGGATCAATTTTTCTTGTTGAACTCTAAATTTTGCAAGTTATTTTTTCTTAAAATTTTGAAGATAAATTATTTATCATTTAGTTATAATTTTTAGTTATTGATTCATTTGTTTGTATGTAGTTGATTGTTAATTATAATTTTTTTTAAAGTTTGTTTATTTTTATAAATTTTTTATTTTATGAAATTACTATTTTTTCCAAAAATGATATATACATATTTATATGTGTGTGTGTATAAATATGTGTGTGTGTGTATATATGTGTGTATATATGTATATATATATATCAGTTGAAATTAGTACCTATAATATTTTTCATTTTTGATTATAACAAAATTATTTACTTTTGGATTAGCATGACACACATCACACAAAATAAATACCTTTAGTATATTAGTTTTTATTTTATTCCTAATAATCGTTAATATTTTCTATTAGATTACCAATCATTTTTATTGTATATGTATATGTTTAAAGTTTATCTATTTATATATATATTTTTAAATGTTTATATGTTTTAATATATTCACTAATTATATTGTGATCTCAGGTATTGAATGGATCATAATTTGATAAATTTACGAAGAACCACTAGTGAATATGAAAAATGAGTTAATGATTTTTTGGAACTTTCTAAACAAAATCTTCAAAACATAGATTTGATTTTCTATCCATGTGTGAAGTGTTTGAATATAAGAAAGTTAAATTCCAGATAAATCAAGGATCATCTAATTTTCTATGGTTTTATCCTTAATTATACACATTGGATCTAGCATGTTGAAAGAACTAAAAATTCAACATTTAATGTTGATGAAAATATTCATAATGTGACAGATGATCATATTGAAGAATTAATTCATGATTTAGGTGTTAAAACCATAAAAAACAACAACTGTTGAATGATTGTTTGTATATTTTGAGAAACCTTTATTCTCAAGTTGCAGTAAATATATAGTGTTATCAGTAGTTTTGAGATTAGTCAACTTGAAATTAGGAAATGGGTGGAGTGATAAAATTTTCTCTAACTTACTTGATCTTTTAAAAGAGATACTCCTAGAAGGAAACTATTGGTCAGAGTGGATACTCCAGAGGGGGGTGAATTGAGTTCCAATTAAAAATTTCTGTTTAAAATATTTTTACTAAAATCCCCCAATTCATAACATAAGTTAAACTATAGTGAATTTGCAATACAGTAAAGGTTCAGTTAGGTTATCAAGAGATTGATTAGTTCTCAGTTAACCTAATCTGAAGATTATATTAGCTTTTGAAACTAACCTACTGGTTTACAATAAATAAAAACACTTTCTAGTTTAACTATCAGAGTAACTTTAAAATAGATTTATATTTAAAGTACTTAGCAGCGGAATATTCAAAATAGTTTTTAACAAAGGAAAAATGCATAGTAGTTTTAAAACAAGAGGTTTAGTCTCAAGATGAGACTTAGTCCTCTCAAACAGTTTATATAAACTATTATCCACACCCTGAATTGAGGTTTTACAACAGTACTTAGACTATTCAGGTCCTCAGACCTCTACCACAACTCTATGTGGGAACAAAAACAACAACACTAAGGATCTCTAGGTCACACTTGACCTCTTCCACAATTCACAGTGGGATACAATAAGGTGTAAAAAGTTTGGTGTGAGGATTTAGTATCCTTCAGTTCAGACCAGGAGTCAGTGTGTGTCTAAATAGACAGATGCACACACATTGCTCAAAATGTTAAACAAAGGTATACTATAGAGGAAATAAATGGATAATGAGTTTAGAATGCTCTGAGTGATTGCAGATGAGTTCTGGACTCATTTGGATGTTGCAGATGTTATTCGAGTCCTTTCTGGTGAAGATGACACAAAACAGAGTGTCGTTGTTCTTCCCAGATATAGTTACTCAGCCTTGTGCATATGAAGTTCAGTAAGGCACAACAACTTGGATTCAGTGTTTATTCCAGGTGAATTATCTTCTTGAAGCTCTCTGGTTTTCACAGGTGTTCTTCAAGTTTTTCTTTTGTTTCATGGGCCTCCACACACGTATGCTCTCTTCTTCTTGTGCGTCTCTCTGTCTGTGTATATATCTTTTCGTGTCATCTTTCACTGTAGATAGATCTTCCTTTTTATTTCTTGAGATCTGGTAAAAAGAATGATTACTTTTTTACAGGTACGAGGTACGGTTCCCTAACATCCAACAACCAACATTAATTAATAACAGGTGTATTAAATTAAGCAAATATGAGTGTTGGAATTAAATAAGAGTTAATAAAAATTCAAATAGTTTTCATGACTATCGATGAGTCATGAGACCAATAGATCATTTGAATTTGCATTGGTATTGGTAGATCATGTGATCAACATCGGCTTCGGTAGGTCATTTGATCAACATCGGTTTTGATAGGTCATTTGATTAGCATCGGTTTTGGTAGGTCATTTGATCAGCATCGGCTTTAGTAGGTCATTTTATCAGCATCAGCTTCGGTAGGTTATCTGATCAGCATTGGTTTTGATAGGTCATTTGATCAGCAACGGTTTCAGTAGGTCATTTGATCAGCATCGGCTTCCGTAGGTCATTTGATCTGCATCAGCTTTGGTAGGTTATTTGATCAGCATCAGTTTGACAGTTGTATCATTGGTGTGACCATTGTCATCAGTGCGACCATTTTCATCGGTGGGACCATTGTCATCGGTGCGACCGTTGTCATCGGTGGGACCGTTGTCATCAGTTTCTCATTCCTTTAACTATCGGTGACTCAAGAATATAACTAACGGTGAGTCAAAAACATAAAATACTCACAAAGTGTCTGTTTAATCCAGAATACTTCCAGGTCAATAGTAAACAATAAATAATCATATGTAGACATGATTTAAACATATATAAACACATTTAGAACAGATTGAATAATTGACTAAATTGACTTATAAAAGAAAACAACAATGATTTGTGATTATTAAAATAATTATCGCACAAAGGGTTCAACAATCTGCCCCTTTTTGATAATCACAAATCTATGGAATAAATGAAGCAGGAAGATGATATAACATTCAGTATGCTCCCCCTATGTAAAAAGAATATATGTCTAAAGTTAAACATGTCATCAGAGCATGACATCAAATCATAAACCAAGTTAGAGTATATCAACAAAGCATCAGAGCTAGCAAGCATGACATCAGAGCTAAGAATAAATCAGAACTATATATATAATCTATATCATGGCATTAGAGCTTAAAGATTATTTAGAGATTATATATTGTTCTCCCCCATAGATATATATTTATATGATTCTACCCCTTTGATATATATTTATATTTTTCTCCCCCTTTGGTATTATCAAAGAGAAAAAAAAGCAGAGAGAGAAAAAAAAGACAAAAAAAAAAGTTTCATTGAAATACCATATGAAAAGATACAAAAAAATACACCCTATCAAAAATGACAGGCACAACTATTTCTGGGGGTGCAAAGGAGATTTCCCTTTAGCAGAGGGAGGAATGGATGGGCCAGAAGGTGGCTTGGTGGAAGATTGATCTGGCCAGATGGAGAGAGGAGGTAAGAAAACTCTGGTTGGAAGCACACTGGGTACTAAGGTTACTTGCTGTTGGCTAGAAGATCCTCTTGAAGGTTGCTGCTAAATGAATAGCTGAATATTAGATAGAGCTTGAGAAACTGATATCTGACTAGGAGAAACATTGGGTGGACTAAGAGGTTCATCAGTAGGAAGAACAATTGCCTTTGCTTGCACATGAAGATATGGTTTGAGCAGATTGATAAAATCCTGAATTACTTCACCACCATATTTCATGGCCTTCTCAAAATCATCCTTATTCTACATGAAACTCTCTAGAGTGGGAGTAAAATACTTCAACTGTTGGACCTGATCCTTAAAGGCTTGAGTGACTAGAGGTAGCCTCAAATTCTTAACCAGGACTTTAAACTGATGGTTCAACTCATGCTTGGTATAAATTTTAGAAAAATAGTGATCCACTTTTTCTTTGATCTCTTTCTGAGCTTTAGTAGCATCATCCGAATATAGCTTCACTATCTTGTGAATATGATCAATATTTTCTTTCATCTTTTTCAAGGAATCCAAGTCCAGAATCTGTCCAAGGGATGCTAACTCTTCTTTTATAACATCTTTTAAGGCATTAATCTCATGCCCTGTTATCTTGGTCACTTTGGAGGTGCTAGTCTGAGAAACAATCTGAGTTATCTCATCCTTCAATCTTCTTAAATCAGATTTCTTCAGGTGTTCTATCAATTTTCTCAAAACTTCCATCATATCCGTGATGGTTGATCTAAATTCTCCTGATAGAGATACTAAGTCACTGCTCAAATCCTTGAGTGTTTGATTCAGAGAAGAAATGTTCCTGCCAATCATCTCACCAATATTACATAGGTCTGGCTTAATAATATTTACCGCTCTTTGAGTTATAGCATCCATAGCAGCCTCAGATAGATTCACAGGAGCAGGAGTAGGAGCATTAGATAATTCCTCTTTCATTGTTTCTCTGACTGCGTGGAGAAACTCATATTTAAACTTGTCAAAATCAGATTGAGAAATAGAAGAACCAGGTCTTTCTGCAGTCACTTGCACTTCCTCAGCAACTGGTCCAGCCTCAACTAGATGGATTACTCTTGCGATATTCACTTATTCTTCCTCTTCCTCTTAATAATCCAATTCTAGAACTATAAAACCTGGGTGGTCTTTCCATTCATCTTTACAAGAGGTATACTTAGGCTTTACAAAATCAGCTTTACCATAATTTCCATGAGAGTCTTCCCCATCTACATCAATCACAATCTGCACTGTCCTTTCATCCTCATGAATAGTTTCTTTCTCAACTGATTGTGGTTGTGGATCATCCTGAATCACATCGTGACCATCCACTGGTCAAGTACTTACATCATCATCATCATCATCATCATCACCATTAACATTTCCATTATTGTTTACTGAAGTCTCATTGGAACTGTCTTTGTTACTGGATTCATACTGGTCAGAATTTGATACTTCAATGTCAACTTCTTCTTCATCACCTAGAAGGGGTTCTGACTCAGGTAACTTAAGGGGCGGACATGCTGGTCCAAATTCCATTCTTTTCTTAGGACTTACTGTATCAGGGTCACTCCTATCATCAAGAGGTGAGTCAGGTTCCTTTTCAGTATCGACATCATCATCAGCTTTAACTTCCCCTGTTTCCTTCCTATTGGACTCTCCATTGTCCTTAGGAACTTCTGTCTCTTCTTCCTCATCAGAATAAACAACTTCCTCATCAGGTTTAAAACCGGTATCCCTCATCCCCTTTGGTCTCTTAGAGTGGTCAGTAGGATTAAAAGATTCATACAACCTATCTTCATCAACAACCCATGTCTTCTTCCATGGATTCCAGTTAATTTTTATTCTTTTGTAGATATCCTTGCTTATACAAAAACTACTACTAGATGAGATACACTCATCTCCATCTTCAACACAACCCAAAAACTTTAGCATGGAAGAGACTTGCTTAGAATAGAATAAGGTTGTAGCCTTCTTGGATGGCTTTACCATCTCAGCAATATAAATAGTAATGTATCTATACAAGTTTATCTTCTCATAATTTAGTAATAAAAACAACAATAAAACATCTTGATACTTCACAGAAGTAAAATCACCCTTTTTGGGACAGATTTGGTACTGAATAAACTTAAACAAGATTCTACTTTCTCCATCTAACTCAGCAGCTGTTATTCTTATGGATTCAAATTTTCCAGTCAACATCTCCAGAGTATACTCATATGAAAAATATTCAGTGGTAGGAGGAATATTACAAGTGTAATCCTCATATCTACCTTTATGTGGTACCCCCAAACACTCATCCCATTACTTTGATGAAAAATTTATCTTTTTTCCTTTGATCACTGAAGATAATATTGCAGCTTCTGCTCAATCCAATGCAATACTCAAATTCAAATAAAACTCATGCACTATATTTGGGTAGTAGAATCAATTATTATTACAGAACCAGTCTTTCCATCCTTGCATCTCCAACACTTTTAAAAGCGCATAATTACTGGATAACACCCATTCGGAACTTACTTCCCTTTCTGCAGTGACCACCCGAGTCTCCAATTTTGGGTTCACAGACTTTTGAGTCATGCTGCTCGATTATCCTCAAGCGCGTTTCAAAGGTGAGGAGCTTTCAGATTCCTTGTCTTGTCACTTTTTCTTTTCTATTTTGAGGTTTTAGAGGTTTGCGAGGTTCAAGAGGTTCGAAAGTTCGGGATTAAGAAGATGTAGAGTTCGGCGGGAGATGGAAGGTCAACAATTCTTAGGAATTGAAATAGCCGCGGGTCATTAATTTTATCATTTAGGGTTACAATATATAATATAATATTGATTAAGTAAAACAAAATCGTTTTGATAAACACTAACGGTTTCATATACTATATAACTCAATCGGTATCATAGATTGGTATCACTGATCGGTTTCAATGATTTCACTGATCAGTTTCACTAATCGGTTTCACTGATCAGTTTCACTGATCAGCTTTACTGATCCATTTCACTGATCGGTTTCACTGATCGGTTTCACTGATCGGTTTCACTGACCGGTTTCACTGACCGGTTTCACTGACCGGTTTCACTGATCGGTTTCACTGATCGGTTTCACTGATCGGTTTCACTGATCGGTTTCACTGATCGATCATACCTAAATCTTGTTTAATAAAATCTAACCTTTCATAGTTTAAGGGCTTGGTGAAAATATCATCTAATTGATGTTCAGAGTCAATAAATTCTAGATAAATATCACCCTTTTGATAATGATCTCTCAAAAAGTGATGCCTGACATTAATGTGCTTAATCCTAGAGTGAGACACGAGATTCTTAGAGATATTAATTGCATTAGTGTTATTACAATTTATAGACACATGTCTAAATTAATATCCATTGTCCAATAAAGTGTGTTTAATCCACAAAATCTGTGCACAATAACTACCAGCAACAATGTATTCTACTTCAGCAGTAGACAATGCAACATAGTTCTGTTTCTTACTAGACCAAGATACCAGGGACTTTCCTAATAGATGACATGTTCCATATGTGCTCTTCCTATCTAACTTTTATCCAGCAAAGTCAGCAGCTGAATAACTTATTAAGTCAAAAGGTTTTCCTTTTGGATAAAACAATCCTAAATTGGTAGTATGTTTAAGATATTTGAAAATCCTTTTAACAACAAGCAAATGAGATTCTTTAGGATTAGCTTGAAATCTTGCACACATGCATACACTAAACATGATATCTGGTCGACTAGCAGTAAGGAAAAATAAGCTTCCAATTATACCTCTATAATTGGTTTGATCAACCAGTTTCCCAATTTCATCATCATCCAACTTACAGGTGGTACTCATAGGTCTATCACTTCCCTTATTACTATCCAAACCAAAACATTTTAAAATATCCTTTGTATATTTACTTTGATTTAAAATAATACCATCTTTCTTTTGAAAAATTTAAAATCCAAGAAAATACTTGAGTTCTCCCATTAAACTCATTTCAAATTCATTTTGCATAATCTTTGAAAAATCAGTACATAATGAATTTTTAGAAGATCCAAAGATAATATCATCAACATAGATTTATACAATCAAAATATCTTTAGAAATACTTTTAATAAAAAGAGTGGGATCAGTAATTCCTTTAGTAAAACCTTTAGAAATATGAAAATTTGTAAGTCTATCATACCAAGCTCTTGGAGCCTGTTTTAAACTATATAAAGCTTTATAAAGTTTAAAAACATGATTTTGAAAATGAGGGTTTGTAAATCCAGGTGGTTGTTCAACAGAAACATCTTCAATTATAAAACCATTTAGAAATGTACTTTTGACATCCATTTGATATAACTTGAAATTCAGATGAGATGCATAATCAAGTAAGATCCTAATGGATTCTAATCTAGCTACAGGTGCAAAGGTTTCTTCATAGTCTATTCCTTCTTCTTGATTGTAACCTTGTGCAACTAATCTAGCTCTGTTTCTAATTATGTTTCCAGATTCATCAATTTTATTCCTAAAAACCCATTTAGTACCTATGGTCAAGGTGTCCTTAGGTCTTTCTACTAATTCCCAGACTTTGTTTTTTTCAAATTGATTTAACTCTTCTTGCATAGACATTACCCAAAATTCATCATTGATTACATCATTTATATTTTTAGGTTCTAGCTGTGAAAGAAAGGCTTGATGTTCAACCTGATTTCTCAGAGAAGCTCCAGTTTGTGTTCCTCTATCCAGATTACCTACAACTGCATCTAGAGTATGGTTCTTTAGAATCCTAGTTGATCTAGTAAAGGTAGGACTAGAACTTTTAGGTTCTTCTCTAGGCCCGGGTTCAATAGAAGTAGGTTCTGGTGTATTTCCAGAGTTGGTTGTCTTTACAATAGGTCTATTATCTTTATCATTAAGATTTAGAATAGACAAGTCTTCTTTAGTATTCTAAATAATAGGTTTGGATTCATGTGGATCAGTTTCATCAAATTTGATGTGAACATATTATTCCACCCATTTGGTTCTCTTATTAAAAACTTTATAGGCTTTTCTAGTAATTGAATATCCTAAAAAGATTCCTTCATCACTATTGGATGAAAAATTGTTTAGATTATCTTTAGTATTAAGGATAAAGACTTTGCAGCCAAAAACTCTAAAGTAGTTAACCTTAGGCTTCCTATTGTTCCAAAGATCATAAGGAGTCTTCTTAAGAACAGGTCTAATCAAGACTCAATTTATAATATAACAAGCTGTATTTACAGCTTCAGACCAAAAATAAACAGGTAAATTATATTCATTTAGCATAGTTCTTGTAATTTCCTAAAGGATTCTATTTCTTATTTCTACTACACCATTCTGTTGAGGTGTTCTAGGGGAAGAGAAGTTGTGATTATAGCCATTATGTGAGCAGTAATATTCAAACTCATGATTTTCAAACTCACGACCATGATCACTTCTCAGTGTTTTAATCTTAAGTCCACTAAGGTTTTCTACAGATTTGGATTATTTAATAAAGTAAGAGAAAGCTTTACTTTTGTGAGATAAAAAGTATACCCAAGTATATCTAGAAAAGTCATCTACTAGAACATAAACATAGTGCTTCCCATTTAAACTATAAAATCTAGAAGTTCCAAACAATTCCATGTGAACCAACTCAAGAGGTTGAGAAGTTGAAACTTATTTCTTTGATTTAAAAGAAACTTTATGTTGCTTTCCCTTTTGACAGGGATTACAAACTTTATCAGCTAGGAATTCGAGTTTAGGTAAGTCTCTAACTAAGTTCTTCCTAGTCAGTTTTCTAAGTGAATGTATATTGCAGTTTCCTAATCTTCTATTCCAAAGTCAATATTCTTTATGAAAAGCATTTAAACAAGTAATATTATTCTTATCTAAATAATTCAAATCTATAGAATATACATTTTCATTTCTTAAGGCAGAAAATACTAAAAAAAAAATTAGAATTAAAAACATTACAAGAATCATTTTCAAATTTAACATTGAAACCATCATCACATAACTGATAAATACTTAACAAGTTATATTTTAATCCATCTACAAATAAAAATTTAGAAATTAAAATTGAATTAGTGTTACCAATTTGACTTAGGCTGATGATTTTCCCTTTAGAGTTATCACCAAAGGTGAAATAGCCTCCATCAACCTTGATTTAGCTTTTGAAGCATGAAAAGTCTCCTGTCATGTGTCTTGAACATCCACTATCCAAATAACATGTCTTCCTATAGGAACTTTTCAAGCAAGCTTCCTACAGAACAATTTTAGATAGAAAATGATTTTGGTACTCAGATTTTCTTGGGTCCAGACAGGTTAACAAGCAAAACTTTTGGTACCCAGATTTGTCTAATGGGTCTCATATACTTAACAGAATCAATATATTTTGATAGATAAACCTTGTTTGATCTATAACCATGTGAATAGCTAGTTGAGGCATATGAATTTTCAGAACTAGAACTAGCAGCATACTGTCCAGATTTAGGAATAAATTTAATTTTTGTAATCTGTCTTTGTCCAGGCTGGTAGCCTAAACCAGTAGTATATTTTGGTGCTACTTGTTTTCCTAGAATTTGTGTGAGTGTGTCCTTTCCATTAGTAAATTTTTATAAATCTTTCCTGAATTTCTCATTATACAATTTTAGTTCAGTATTTTCTTTGAGCAGTTGAGCATTCTTTTCCTTTTCTACTTCTAGTGTAGATTTTACAGTGCTAGTTAAAGCATGTTGTTTCTTTAAGGCCTTATACTTATCTTTCAGCTCATTGTAGTTATCCTCTAGCATATTATAGTATTCAAATAAATCTTCACTAGACATGTTTTCAAAATCAGAATTTTCTCCAGAATAATAAGAGTTTAAAGTAGGAGTATCCAATGTTACCTCAGATGTGTTTGTCCTGAAACACATATTAGCTTTTTGATGTTTTTCATCCTGAGTGGAATCAAAATCACTTGAACTGTCTTCTGAAGCACTCCAGGTTTCTTTCATAGCTTTCTTGTACTTTTTTTCCTTATAGTCATATTTCTTCTTATACTTTAACTTTGGATAGTCAGCTTTGACATGTCCTTTCCTCTTGCATTCGTAGCAGACTATGTCATCACTTTTATCAGTCCTTTTCCAATCCTTCTTCCAATGACCTTTGTTGTCATACTTTCCCTTGTAATTTGATTTTCTGAAAAAATTATTTTTCTTATAAAACTTCTTAAATCGTCTGTCTATCTGAGCCATCTCAACATCACTGTCTGATGCACTTTCTTCACAGCTTGAACTATCACTCTCACTTTGAATTTTCCCTTTGTCCTTAATTTTTGAATTAGAAGTCTTGAAGGCTACACACTTCTTCCTCAGTTCATCATCTTCTTCCTTGTTTACTTTCAGTTCTTCCTCATACATCGTTAACTTACCAATGAGTTCCTTGATAGTCAAAGCACTAATGTCACAAGATTCTCTAATTGAAAAGGATTTTCCTCTCCATCTTTCTGGAAAACATATGAGTATTCTCATGATTTTCTCCTTTGCTAGAACATATTTTACCACTGAGCTCATTATATTGACTATCTCATTAAACCTGAGATACATATCAGAAATAGATTCATCAGGCTTCATTTTAAAATTATCATACTTAATAGTGTATGTGTTTAGTCTCATTTCTTTAACATTGGTTGTTCCCTCATGGGAAATAGCCAAAGTATCCCATATTTCATAAACAGTCTTACAAGCAGATATTCGATTAAATTCTTCGTCTCCTAAAGCACAATACATGGAATTCATTTTTTTATAATTATTATTGTAAGAAGCTTTAGTAGGTTCATCCCAAGTAGTTCTAATAGTTTCTGGAATCTTATACTAAGTCTCTATAGCAGTCCAAATATCAAATCCCATACTTTCTAGATGAATTTTCATTTTATTTTCCATTGGGCATAATTAACACCATTAAATAAGGGTGGATTGTTGGTAGCTACACCTTCTAATATGTTATCCATAATTAGATTTTAACACATGTATTTAAAGAGATAAAAATTTAGAAATAACAATAATTTTAAGATCTTTAAGATACAACTAAAATCAAAGTAAAAAACAGAGTGTTTTGAAAAACTTTTATCTAATCCTTTGATACCAAATGTTGGTCAGAGTGGATACTCAAGAGGGGGGTGAATTGAGTTCCAATTAAAAATTTCTGTTTAAAATATTTGTACTAAAATCCCCCAATTCATAAAACAAGTTAAACTGTAGTGAATTTGCAATACATTAAAGGTTCATTTAGGTTCTCAAGAGATTGATTAGTTCTCAGTTAACCTAATCTGAAGATTAGATTAGCTTTTGAAACTAACTTACTGGTTTACAATAAATACAAACACTTGCTAGTTTAACTATAAGAGTAACTTTAAAATATATTTATATTTAAAGTACTTAGCAGCGGAATATTCAAAATAGTTTTTAACAAAGGAAAAATGAACAGCAGTTTTAAAACAAGAGGTTCAGTCTCAAGATGAGACTTAGTCATCTCAAACAGTTTATATAAACTATGATCCACACCCTGGATCGAGGTTTTACAACAGTAATCAGACTATTCAGGTCCTCAGACCTATACCATAACTCTACGTGGGAACAACAACAACAACACTCAGGTTATCTAGGTTACACTTGACCTCTTCCACAATTCACAGTGGGATACAATAAGGTGTAAAAAGTTTGGTGTGAGGATTTAGTATCCTTCAGTTCAGCCCAGGAGTCAGTGTGTGTCTAAATAGAAAAATGCACACACACTGCTCAAAATGTTAAACAAAGGTACACTACCGAGGAAATAAATGGATAATGAGTTTAGAATGATCTGAGTGATTGTAGATGAGTTCTGCACTCATTTGGATGTTGCAGATGTTATTCGAGTCCTTTCTGGTGAAGATGACACAAAACATAGTGTTGTTGTTCTTCCCAGCTATAGTTACTCAGCCTTGTGCATATGATGTTCAGTAAGGCACAACAACTTGGCTTCAATGTTTATTCTAGGTGAATGGTCTTCTTGAATCTCTCTGGTTTTCACAGGTGTTCTTCAAGTTCTTATTTTTTTTCGTGGGCCTCCACACACGTATGCTCTCTTCTTCTTGTGTGTCTCTCTGTCTGTGTATATATATTTTCATGTCATATTTCACTGTAGATAGATCTTCCTTTTTATTCATTGAGATCTGTTAAAAATAATGATTACTTTTTGACAGGTATGAGGTATGGTTCTTTGACATCCAACAACCAAGATTAATTAATATCAGGTGCATTAAATTAAGAAAATATGACCGTTGGAATTAAATAAGAGTTAATAAAAATTCAAATAGATTTCATGATTATCGATGGGTCATGGGATCGGTAGGTCATTTGAATTTACATCGGTATCGGTAGATCATGTGTTCAACATTAGTTTCGATAGGTCATTTGATCAGCATTGGTTTCGGTAGGTCATTTGATCATCATCAGTTTTAGTAGGTCATTTGATCAGCATCGGCTTCAGTAGGTCATTTGATCAGCATCATCTTCGGTATTCTTTTTGATCATCATCGGTTTCGATAGGTCATTTGATCAGCATCAGTTTCGGTAGGTCATTTTATCATCATTGACTTCAGTAGGTCATTTAATCAACATCGGCTTTGGTAGGTTATTTGATCAGCATCGGTTTGACAGTTGTATCATTGGTGTGATCATTTTCATCGGTGCGGCCGTTGTCATCAGTGCGACTGTTGTCATCGGTGTGACCGTTGTCATCGGTGCGACCATTGTCATCGGTGCGACTGTTGTCATCGGTGCGACCATTGTCATCGGTGCGACCATTGTCATCGGTGCGACTGTTGTCATTGGTGCGACTGTTGTCATCGGTGCGACCGTTGTCATCGGTGCGACCGTTGTCATCGGTGCGACCGTTGTCATCGGTGCGACCGTTGTTATTAGTGCGACCGTTTTCATCGGTATCTCATTCCTTTAACTATCAGTGACTCAAGAATATAACTAACGATGAGTCAAAAACATAAAATACTCACAAAGTATCTCTTTAATCCAGAATACTTCCAGATCAATAGTAAACCATAAATAATCATATGTAAAAATGATTTAAACATATAAAAACAAATTTATAACAGATTTAATAATTGACTAAATTGACTTATAAAAGAAAATAACAATGATTTGTGATTATTAAAATAATTATCACACAGAGGGTTCAACAAAAACAAACTTCCAAATTCTAATTATGAGGTAAAAAAATATTATTCCCAATGGGATTAGGGTATAAAAAAATAAATGCTTGTCCCAATGATTGTGTGCTATATAGGAAAAAATATGAATATTTATCAAAATGTCCTACATATGAGACATCACGTTATAAGATGGATGAAAAAGTCAACTAATATTCATTCTCAGGTACTAGAACCCAACCTCATGGTAAATAAAATAATTCCTTCTAATATTCCCTTCATATAATTCCAATAAATCAACTCTAATTCATTCTCAGGTATCGTAATCAAAGATCTTAGTAAAGTAATTTGGTACCTTCCAATAATTCCTCGTTTGAAGAATCCATTTTCTAATTCAATGGATGTAAAAAGGTTATGATAATATTCAGATGAGATCATCTCTGATGGTAACTTACACCACCATGTTGATTCATCATATTTGAAAAGTTTTGATAAACAATTTCTTAATTTTGGAAGTGAAGTTAGAAATCTCAGATTGGGAGTGTGTACATATGGAATGAATCCATATCAGAGTCTAAGTAGCCAACATAGTTCATGGCCTATTTTGTTGGTAGTTTACAACTTGTCCCCACATATATGTATAAATAAAAAATATGTTATGATGAGCATGATAATTTCTGGACTAAAATAGCTAGGAAATGATATTGATGTGTATCTGTCACCATTGATTGATGATTTGAAACTTCTATGGGAGACATGTGTTAAAGTTTTCGATACATACAAGAAACAATATTTTCTTTTTCATGCTAGGATAATGTTCAGTATAAATGAATTTCTTACATATTGAAACTTATTTGGATACATTGTTAAGGGATATAAATCATGTCCAATTTTTGAAGAAGAGACTTCATATTATCAATTGCATAATGGAAGAAATAAAGTGTACATGAGACATCAAATATTTTTTTTCGAATTGACCATCCTTATTGTAGATTGAAAAAAGAATTTAACAATTTAAAGGAATAAAATCTCCCCGCACGACCATATTCAGTTGATGAATATTATGATAGGGTGAAAAATATTAATTCAATATTTAGAAAGAAAAGAAGTTATGGTCTTCATAAAAATATCTGGAATAAATAGTGCATCTTTTTTAAACTACCTTATTGGATATTTTTAGAGATAAAACATAACATTGATGTGATTCATGTTGAGACAAACATATGTAACAGTTTGATTGGAACTTTGTTAGACATAAAAGGAAAGACAAAATATGGATTGAATGCTAGATTAGACTTAATATCAATGGGAATATGTTTGGATTTAGCTCCCATTATGAAAGGAAACATAACATATTTACCTCCAGATTATCCCACATTAAGAAAGATTGAGAAGATGAATTTTTTTCAGTGTCTTCATAGTATTAAATTATCTATTGGATATTCTTCAAATTTGAAGAATTTTGTGTCATTTAAGTATTGTAAATTAATAGGTATGAAATCTCATGACTGTCATGTATTGATGGAACAACTTCCACTAATTGCACTGCATGGTATATTGCCAATAGCTTTAAAAAAGACTATCATTAGGTTATGTAATTTTTTCAAATCCATTTGTAGCAAAGTCATTGATCCAAATTTTTTAGATACGTTAAAGAATAAATCCACTCTTATTCTTTGTCAAATATAAATGTATTACCCACCTATGTTTTTTGATATAATGGTTCATCTTGTGATTCATTTGGTGTGTGAGATAAGAATATGTGGTCCTGTTTATTTATGATGGATTTATCCATTTTAATGGTATATGAAAATTTTTAAGGGATATGATAAAAATACTTATCGACCAGGGGCCTCTATTTTTCAAAAATATGTATCAGAAGTGGTGATTGAATTCTTTACTGATTATTTTTATGAAGTAGAACATATTGGTTTCCATATATCTTGACATATGATAATTGATAGTAAATGTAGAGGGATTAAAGGCTTAAAGGTAAATTTCATTCCATATGATGAAGTGATGAGAGCACATTTATACATTTTGAACAACACAGATGAGGTTCAATCACATATATAATTACATATTTTAGAATTAAAGGTACAATATTTGAAAAGAAATGAAAAGTGTCTGATGATTGAGCATAAAAAGACATCTGATTCATGGTTTAAAGAGAAAGTAATCATAGATATATCTGCATAAAAAACATTGAAATGGTTAGTATGGGGACCATATCTTAATGTGTTCACATGGTTTGGATTTGATATTAATGGGTACACATTTTACACAAAAAAGCTGGATGACAAGAGTACCATTCCAAATATTGGTGTAATGGTTATCACCGAAGCACTGCATTTTTCGAGTGAAAAAGATAAAAACCCAATTTCCACATCAACAAAATATTTTGGAGTTCTTGAAGACATATGGGAAATTTATTATACTAATTTTTGATTCACTGTGTTTAAGTGTAATTGAGTTTCTAGTAATAGTGGTGTGAAACATGATGAATATGGGTTTAAACTGGTTGATTTGAAAAGATTTAGTTGTAATGAGGATCTATTTATCATGGAGACACATGAAAAGAAAATATTTTATGTCATTGATCCATTGAATGATCAATGGTCTGTCATTTTTCAAGGGAAAAGAATCCATTTGGATGATGAAGATGAGGATGATAACGATGTTATTGATTTTTATGAGGCTTCTTCGTCTATTATGCGATTTCTGGATAATAATGACTACAAAGCAGACATAGTGCATGAAGTAAAAGATGATCATGCTGAAGGGATATGGGAAAACACTAAATTACTCTCCTAATTAATCTAGTAATTATTTATATTATATTTCTTTTTTGAAATTTATATGTGTAAAAACTGTATTATTTAATAACTATTGGATATTTTATTATATATATTTGATTACTTATATGATTTTTGGTGTTAAATTTTGATATTATAAGATTATGGTTAAACATTTTTCATTAAAATACCTAACATAAATTATTATATATTGGTTAAAGTTACTCATATGAGTACACTTTTTTGAACTTTGATATTTAAATTTATAAATGTTTCTATCATTTTAGAAGTAATGTTTATATTTATTAGTTTACCTTGTATATTTTTTTAGTTAAGAATAATATCATAATTTTTTTTTAATCTTACACATGTGTGCCAATTTTTTTACTTACATATTTCCATTGTCTTGTTTTCTAATTATTCACTTATCTAATAATATGCAGCTACATGAGAATTTCATTACATTTTTTTTGTTTCAATGACGGATATAGATACAGAAATAAAGGAAAATGTACTGAGGTATTTTTATTTTTTCATATTATTAAATATCCAATAATATAAATATTTAATGAAAAAACTTTTAATTTAGAAAAAATAATTGTAGGACTACTGATGAAATAAAGTTATAGAGTTTATAAATGCGGAATTACACATTTACCAAAACTATCAATTGCTCATGGAGGCAAGTAATTACATATTAATTTTGATGATAATAATAATGAAACTATCCCAAATGCAACGTAGTTTATAAGCTATACCACCATGAAAAACTATTACAAGATTAACATTTTTTATTCTGATTGGAAGGCAATCGACAAGATGGTGATAAATCAACTTTGGGAGGTCATAACAATATAATATCACAATTGATTTATTTTATATCATTTTTCTAATATGATATATTTTAAATGATTAATATTTATTTTATTCTATTATAGATGAAATTCAATTTTGAGGAAACAAAATCAATTAATAAAATATTTCTTTATCTAGCTACGATTCGATGGAGAGATTTCAAGACAAAGTTGACAAAAAACTTATATTTTTGGAAAGAGACAAAATGAAAACACAAGATTCAAGTATGAGTTTTTAGATGTAGATACACAGAAGAAATTTGTTTCTAGTTGTCATGATGAAGCCTTTATGGTATGATAATTATATTATATTGTAAAACTTCTTATATAAATACCTAATTACTTATTATTTTACTTTTTATATAATAGGCCTCCAGGAAATCCCATCAAGACATCCAGTTGCAGAATGTATATCCTCATACTTTATCACGTAGAGGGTATCGTTTATTTGAGAAAAAAATGATTGTGGAAAAGTTTGAAGCATTAAGAGCTCAGTCTACTAGTGGTTTTGATGAGGTTCAGTTCATTCATCCATCTCCCCCCACCCGCCATTAAAAATAGAAAAGTGCGAGGAGAAGAAAAAATAAAAATTATCTTACATAGAAAGATAAGGAAGTAGCTGAAAGAATTATAAGTAAATATTTTTATTTTTCATGAATTTTTCTATTTTATAAATTAACAACACTAATATACCATTTTAATTTTTCTTTTTAGAATAAAATTCTGGAGAAATCGACATAGGGTACTTTTATCCTTGAGGGTAGGATGGAAATCCTAGCCACTGATTTAGGAAAGCAAGAACACCCCGGCCACATAAGAGGATATGAGGCAGGTGCTAGTATTCATAAAGTTTTTGGACATCAAAGTAAGCAATAAAGATACCCAAAAATCGAATCCTTAAAATCTAAGATGAAAGATATGGAACAGTCCATGGGTGATCAAATTCAATCAACTATGCAGGCTATGTTAGAACAATTAATGAGATAGTCACAGTCTTCATAACCTTCCCAGCCTGTCCATCCATTACAGCCAGCTGTTCAACCTATACAACCCTCCCAGCCAGACTAACTTTCCTAGCTTGCCTACTCGAATCCTCTACCTCCTCACTCAGACCCAACCTTATACTGTGAGTTGTATGCTGGAGATCCTCATGTACATATTGTAGCTTTCAGAGACGTGTATTTTTTTGGGGATTTTGTACATCACCATCCTATGTAGATGGGTCAGGTTATATTATCAGCACATGATATTATTGATCCTGCTGCTCTACTACCATTTTCTACTGAGGAGGTTACTAGAGTTGGGTATTGTAAGAGTCATTTTTTACTTTGGGAATTTGTCCTTCTTCATTATCTTTCATATGAGGTATGAATTTTTTTAAATATTAATTACATATGATTGAAAATTAATAATAATGTTTTCTGACATTTAACTTATAATGAGTATCTAAAATCAAAAGAAAGGACACAAAGGAAACAAAACGTTCAAGAACAAACAACTGTAGATACTTCTGATGGGACACAAATATTATCTCAATCTTCTTCTTCCTTGGGTAATATCTATGAGTTTTGGATGACTTTTGATATATGTGGAAGAGAATATACATTGAAAATATTCAGAAAATATAGCACATATCTAATTGATTTTGAAGATCTCAGTGTGCCTATGTTGTAGTTGTTTTCCATGTAAGTAAATTGATGTTTTAATTTTTATTTATTTAATTAAATATGGTTTAAATTGAATAACTATATTACTTTTTTAATTAGGTATCTACACACGCTTATTAATAAAAATGACACTATAGAACTTTATGGGTTTATAGATCTGTAATTAATTTCCATGACTATGCAATATTTGAAAACTGCTGATAAAATTACACATATATATGTGAGAGATTATTAAAGATAGAGATTGTGTGTTGGTTTTTTCCATTTCTTGATGGGTAAGAAAAAAAACATAATTATGAACTAATGTTCATTATAATGTCATCAATTGTGAACTTTTTGTATTGTAGGTGGCATTGGATGTTAGGCATATTCTTCCCAAGTGAATGCACCTTATATTGTTTTTTTCTCTTTATTAGGTGATGTTCTTAAAAAGTTTACCACCTTGTTAGACAAGTAATTTTTATTATTTTTTATAATTTCATTATATTTAATTATTATTGTACATACATGTATTATTAGTTGAATATATGAAAATTTAGGCCATTGATTTCTTTTAACAAATATCACTTATTGATAAAGAACCCAAATACAATACAATATGTGAAAGTAATGATAATTATTTTTTATATTTGATATTATTATAATTTTTGATATATATATATATATTGGTTTTTATTATCAAGTTATTGTTTTATAACTACAGTGTCATCGTCAATAAGAAAATGTTGGATGTGGTTATTATGTTCTACGATTCATGAATGAGATAATCACAACTGGGGTAACTACTGAATTTGATAAGGTTAGTTATACTAATTATTTTATATTTTCTATCATAGTATTCAGTTTTTTAATCTTATATCATTCAATGTTATTGTAGACATTCAATTATGCTGAGTCTTATAATAAAGATAAACTTACCCATCATCGATCTTTGTTTTCCAAATATTTGTTAAGTATGATTACAATTTAAGGTATGTATATTTGTTTATGATTAATTTTACATTTTCCTAGTAACAAGTGTTCTAAAACTAATTATTTTTTTATAATAGGTGTTTGAACATTATGATCTCAGAATAATGTTTCAATAACAAATTCCAATGATTATGTTGTAAATTATTAGGTATGCATTTTTTAATTATACTTTATAATAAAAATGTGTAGATAATGTTTTTTTGATGAAGTTGGTAAAAGTATGTTTGTTTTTATAGATTTTTAATCTATGATACATATTGTTTGATGATTGTATATTTTTTTTTCTATTATAGGGGTTCTAATTTTTTGGGGGTGTAATATTGATAATTTTCTTATTTTGTTTCTCTTTCGACGCCGGTTTTTATTAAAATCGACATTGAAACTTTTTAAAAAAAATATACAATGGTTTTGGCATCAATTTTTTTATAAACTAAAAATGAATTCCTTTTTTGGTGTTAGTTTCTATAAGAAAATTGATGTTGAAAATAAATCCAAAATAGATTTTTGGCGTCAGTTTTATGAAAAATCTGGCACAGAAAATCCAAAAAGAACGGGAATTCAGTGCTGGTTATTACTAGAAACTGACACTGAAGGGAATTTTTGGCATCAATTTCTAGTAATAAACGATACCGAAAACTTGGCATAAATTTCCAAAAATTGATTTTTAGTGTTGGATTTTAGAAAAACAATGCCAAAACCCTATTTTTTTGTCACCTTTATAAATTTTGGTTAAAAACCGATGTTAAAATTAAAAAAAATGGAAGTTAAAATGTGTTTTTGCACTAGTGAAGTTATACCTCATGTACTTATGATAATGTTATGCCTCATGTAATTATAGTCATGTTATGCCTCATGTACTTAAGATCATGTTATGCCTCATGTACATATGATCATGTTATACCTCATGTAATTAGGATCACCTTATGACTCATGTACATGTTATGCCTCCTGTTCTCATGACCATGTTATGATTATTATCCTCATGTTCATGTCTGCATATCATGACTCATGTTTTACCCATGATATTCATTTATGCTCCATTTTCATTATTTAACCCTTATTGGGCTTTATAGCTCAACCTTTTCTAATATTTCCCTATTACATCATGAATTGAAATGAAAGGGATACATATAATAGAATTAAATGTGTAGAGAATATTTGTAGAATAAATGTGTTTTGTACCATGTTCTTAGTTGTAAATGTACCTAGTTCCCAAAGACATAACATTTTGATCTTGGGAGTTTGTTGTAATTCATGTACTGTATTAAAAAGTATGTATATTTAGTACTATATCCAGAAGTGCAGGTCTAAGGCGTCTCATACATCTTGGTCATGGAAGCCCAATAATTTTCATACAACATTACTGACATTCCACTGCCCCTCCAATAATTTCTTGACAAGTTTTACAACTTGATAAGTTACCAATGAGCTTATTACCAAGAAATGATATCCAAATCCACAATGAGTTAGTCCCAAGGACTTCTCTGTCAAATTTTCCACACTACCTCATGAATCCAATCGAGCATCAGATCCTCCAAGAGAGAGTGGATGAGTTTCTCAATAAAGGATTTGTGCAAGAGATCATGATACCTTACAATATTCCATCATTGTTAGAACCCAATAAATAAGGGTATTGGATGATGTGTGTTTATAGTTGGTCTATAAATAAAATCAATTCCAAGAACATATTCTCAATTTCACAATTATATGATATGATTAATATGATTCAAGGGGATATGGTGTTTTCAAAGATGGAACTTTAGAGTGGATATCACCATAGTTATTAATGGCACATGATATAACATGAAATTTTACCATGGATAGCATTGGGGACTATTTCACCACACAATGCTTTCATAATAGCCCCGTTGGGATGGCGTAATATGGCGTTCACAATGTTGTTCCATGGTGAAGTGGCGTTTACACACCACTATGTAATATTAATTTTTTTGTTTTGTTTTTTTGTAGTGTTTTTAACCATCCAACCTAAACTAGTTAAAATATCCTATTTCAAGTCAAGTGACGCCCCTCCTTTCTCCCTTGACTTTGTGCGACATGAATATCTAGTGCAATGACCAAGCACTACCACCAACCAAGAAACCACCTCGAACCCCTTCCCAAAATCGAGCATAGAACCAACCACACCAGTGCAACCTCCTTCCAGTCAGCATGAATTTCATTGAGCACAAAAACCTAGCCACACCAACATGTATAACTGATGCACAGTCTATTGGGTGACCCCTTATTTTCCTATGTTTTTTCATGTTTTTTAGTTTGATATTATTAGGTGTTATGGTAAAATATCATACCTAATAAGGAGGTAGGGTTATTTATTTATTGATGAAATAAAGGTGAGAACATAAATACAATTCAACCCATTTAAATGGTCAAACTCTAACCATTTATTATTATCATAAATTTATAAATATTCTAACATTATGCATTTTTATTAGCTATGTAAATATTATGTTTATATTTAATTTTTTATTCTATTTTCCTTTTATTTTTCTAGAAATGATTTTGGATGGATGCTAGTATATATTATTGTCAATTATGTTTTTTGATATTTATGGTTGGAAATGGGTGTTGATGTTTTCTATTTACAATGATTCATTTTTTTGGAACACCTGAGATTCTACTATAAAAAAATAAACACTTCAACTATTTAAAAATAAACATTCAATTATTTCATCATAATAGTAAAATAAAAAACTAGAAAATTTCATTCACTATGAAGGATGAAACTAGTTCTATAAAACACATAACAATATAGTCTTGAACTATGGAGGATCATACTCTAAAAATAATAACAAATATATCAGATACATTACTATTATGAAGAAAATAACAAGCAATGAAATAAACATGATATAGGAACTAAGATAAGAATATGAATGATTTTAGATATTAGATTGATGTGTATATATAAGGGGTAATATGACGATTGGAATATTATAGTAACCATTGGAATCTAACCATCATTAATCTGACCGTTAGACTAGTAACTTCCCTATATAACCATTGCAATAGTAATGTAACCAATATAGATAAAAGTGTTTAATAAAATACATAAAATAATTTGGTAATGATATAATTATTAATTATTAATAATTTATATTCATTAATTAATAATAATGTAACTATATGCATATTCCTTGAAAATGAAATTTTAAATTTCTGATGTTAAATGCATGATTTTGAAATACAAGTGTTTTTATGTAATAATTAAATTTATTATATATGGAAAATTATTTTCATAAAAATTATTTTAAATTTAAAATAAACATATCAAAATCATATAATGGTGATTTTTTCATAATTTTTCAAGATAGTTGAATTTTTAGGTAAATAGTAAAATACTATAAGTGTATATAGTATGAATTATGAATTTATTATTATGTAAGAATGATGTAATAAATAATCTAAAGTCTTAATCATCTAATTTTTTTATTCATTAAATGTATTTTAAAGTAATAAAATTAATTTTCTAAACCTATAAGATGTTTACAAAACATAAAATATATTTTAATATTTAAAAAAAATTCTTTATGAATAAATATCCTTTCCAAGTCTAAGATGATATAATTTAAGGGAGCTCAGTTCTTAAATTTTTAAATTTCATAACTGAGGTCCTAAATTTCAGATACCATGGGTTAAAACCTTAATAAAGAAATGATTTTTTTATTTTTAAAGAACCTAAATTCCAAGGTCTATGTTTAGAAATTAACAAAAAAATATCTCTCATTTTATATAAATACCCAACCCATCCACCAATTTCTCTCTGCTATAAAAACATTGATCACAACTTTCTCTCATTTTCCTCTCTATAATATTTTGTAAGAGACTTGGGTAGATAATGGATTCAAAATATATCTTCATTTTTCTCTTGAAAGATGACCGTAAGAGTTTTTCTCAAGAGACTTAGTGAGGTATGTATTCCCAAATCCTTATCTACATTTCTATTTTGAGAATCCCAAACTCTTAAGGATATAAGGAGATCATTCTTAATATTTGGGAAAGGACATAATAAGGTAGTGGTTTCCAAACCTTTATCTTCATTTATCTTTTGAAAGTGCTTTAATTTATTTTACATTTCCATATGTAATGATGCTATGATTCACTATTAAAAATCCATAACTGTATTGTGAATAAGAAACTTCCATTTAAACTTATTATAAAACCCCCATAATCTATTATATTTATAATATGGGATATTATACCATTGATTTTTCCTCCAAGCATTGCATTCATTGACCAATTCCTATTAATAGCCTTGTACAATGAAAGTATCCCACCTTACTACACCATTATCAAAAATAATTTACATTTCATTGAAAATATCCTATAATTATTATTATATTGATAAATATTCACCAAGATATATATGTAATTCAATTGATTGGGGAATATTTGATAATTTTTATATCCATGACCTCTAGATGACCAAGTATTAATCACCAAGACTTATGTATGAATGTGGATCCTTTTAGAAACATTATGATATGTATTTCTATCCAAACTCTTTTATATAGTGGATGAATTGGACTTATTATGTGATGGGTGGGGCCCAAAATTACATATACCCTCAATGCATAGGTAGGTATCATGATACAAAATAGTTTAGGGTATTTATTGTATGCCCACCCTATTATGTATGTTGTCTTCACATAAATCCTTGATAGTATGGTTATGATGTATTGATCGAGGCCATGATAGTATTATTAAGATGTCTTACATTATGCATTCCATCACCATGAATTCATTTATTGTTATCCATGTAAATTATTTATTCTCTTTATTATATATTCCATGGATATATTATGCACATCCATCATCTTTTTAATTATTTATTCCTACCACATTATTTATGCATTAATTATTCCATATTATCTTTCACCGCACACTATCCCCTAATGAGCATATGATCCCACCCCTTTATTTTGTTTTACTTTTCCCCAAGAAGACAATAATATTACTATGAATAATACAAGGAATACTTGGATGAATAATAAAGTTTTATTAAGTTTTTATGGTGTATTTTATGTTTTCCAATGTAATATAAAGATCATGTATATATTTAGTCTCCTAATATTACTAAACTATAAGATCCCATGTTATGTGATCTCATATATTTTGTACCAATATAATAAAATAACCATTGACTCAAGGTTACGAGAGTTGGGTATCTATAGTTGGTATCAAAACTAGGTTTAATAGAAACATCAAGAAGTATATTTTTTAGAGCATGGTTAGATAACACAACTTTATGATAAACTCATAGGATATTCTAGAAATTTTTATATAATTATTTACTTGTATATAAATTGTATATCGTGATTCAATATTCATAGTTTTATTCATGAACTAATTAATTGGTTTAAAAATGTGCCTAATTTAAGGAATGAGCATCGTGTCAACACCTATAATTAATGTTTTTGATTTCCCTACTGAGAAAGTTAACAGGGATGGTGTTAGAGTTGTAAATATTTTCTCTATATTAGGGAAGTTGACTCACTTTATGATAAATAACATTACCTGTATGAAAAAACTTGTTGCTTCACAACACAGAGTAATAATTTTGGTCCACTTCATAAAATAATTAACTCCATTATTCAATGGAACAACTCATCCATTATTAATTGAACAATGGATAAATTCCCTAGAAAAGATATTACTTACCTTGGGATATAGAGAGAGGGAGAAGGTTATCATGATTTTATATCATATAAGGGGAGATTCTGATCAAAAATGGTTATTGATTCAAAACACTAAGAAGGAGGATATGATAGAGGGTATAGAATGTAATTATTTTAAGATGATATTATTCGAAACACACTTTTTTCATGAGGAACAATCTGATATGAAACAAAAATTCCTAAATTGAATAAAAAATAAAGAGTAAAATATTCTTGAGTATGAGGACAATTTTATAGGGTTAGCAAGATATGCTATGGACTACATACACAATCCTAAAAGAAAAAATGATCATATTTTTAATGGAAAAAATCCAAGACCTCGAAGGGAATTAGTATCTCATACATTTTCAACATATGAGGATATGGTGTCAAGTTCCATCAAGATTGAGAAGGATATATCCAAGTATTTTATTTTAAAAGGAATGTAATAAAATAAGAGGAAGAATAGGCATCATGTAGAGAGAAATATGATAAAAGAGAATAAGGGAAGGGTGAAATACCCAACATGAAATAATTATGGGAAGAAAAAATATGGGATTTTATTTAACGGAATGAGAGTTTTCTATAACTATGGATATAGATACCATCAAATTAATTAATTAAAAGTCAAGATAAAATCCTCTAATGTTTAATAATTCAACTACAAGGATATGTGACAATATTATAATCAATTCCCCAAGCATTAAGGGAATCTACCTCAGAATAGGATAAGGGAGAATGGGTGAGATTATGCAATTACTAAAATGCAATTTGAAGTCCCAAATAACATGATAATAATTACTTTGAGAATTATCTCAAATTTAGATAATTAATTATTTTATTATGGATCTACACACTCTTTGATATATTTCATGTTTGTTAAGAACATTGAATTATCCCCTAATACATTAAGGGTGGAGTTGTGAATCAAAAAACCTAGTGGATATATTATTGAAAAAAATATATTGGATAGTTTATATTATGATGCATAGATAATATCCAGTTGAAAATCATATTATTATACTAATGGTTGACTTTTACATAGTCCTAGGTATGGATTGTCTATCAAAGTACAATGCAAGAATTTAAGGCAAAGAAGATTAAAATTTGTGAGGGAGGCATAAAATCCCTTGTTTTTAGTGGAGAGACTTCATTATTTGAGTCTTTTTAAGAACCACCTCTAGTAGATAATTTTAATGAAATTTTGAGTGAATAATATAAAACACAATCTATAGTTGATAAGAATATATTAAGAATAGAGGATGTACCTATTATGAAATAATACAATGATGTATTCCCTAAGAATGATTTTTCAAAAAATAAACCCAATTAATCCTTGAAAAATCATCAATAAAAGTAAAAAATAATGATAAACCAATTTAGAATGACTAGTATTGGGTCCAAATATATTATAATAATCCAAATGAAAAGGATTAAATGCACAAGGGATTACCTAGGGAACATAGATGACTCAATGATACTTTTCATAATGAAAGGACTCACAATAAAAAATAAGAATAAGATCCAAATATGGATAAAGTGTTTTAAGAACGAGGGAAGGTGGATGAACAAGGTGATAGTGAACATTTAGGGAATAATCATAAGAGACTTGACAAGTGACAGATAGACATGATTCAATCACATACATCCCCTGAAGTCATTTACTAAAAAGAACCCAAGTCATCAAAGACTCTTAAAAGATAACCAAAGTAGGGGAAAAGATGGCTCAAAAACTATAAATCACCTGTAAGTTTTCTATAATACAGTAAATTAAAGGGAAAATATAGAAAACAAGAAATTTTGGAGAGTTTCAATATTAATGTAATCAAGAAACTCTCATAACCAATAATCGACACTATCTAACCATTGACCATAATAATATTACATCCAGTTGAAGTCAAGTGATAAGACCAAAGGATACCTGCATTCCCAATGATGTGATATAAGGGAATAGAGTCAAAAAACTCCCTGAGGTGGATTGCTGGGATAGAAAATCTGCTATATCATCACCATGATAAATAATAACACTAAATAAAATAAAATCATGTTGATACTAGATATACTGATACTCATCATTAGAGAGATAAACATCACGGAGAATGTTGGATGGAGTTACAGAGTCATACCTTGATATTATCCCAACTAGGTTAAATAATATGAGGGGGGTGGGGTGGGGGTGAATTAGGGTATGATAGATTAAAACAACTTTCTATTTGGATCTTATTTTGTTGTTAAACAAAACACTCTTCTCTCTCCTTACCATATCATAGAATAATATGATTATTAAAACATGCACAAGACACAAAATTTTTCTTGGTTCACCCTTACTAGGATACATCCAAGGAGAATACAAATGAAATGTTCCTATGTACCAAATACACTAAATCTTACTGCTAATACAAGGTTAATAATAGACTCACTATCCCTCATGGTTTACAACCAATCAAAATTTGAAAGCTCACTACTCTCTCAACTGAAGTGTGGTCACTTCTTCTTCAGATGTATATTATTTTGTTCTGAAACACCTTATAATTATTTCACACACACTACAACATAAATAGGGTTTAGCGGCGGTTTTGTGGCGGCGGTTCATAAAACCACCGCTAAATGTTTTCCGAAAAAGGTTTAACGGCAGTTTTTAATAAACCGCCGCTAAACCCATATTTTTTTAAAAAATACTGACCCTTACCTACCCCAACCCCCGTTTTCCCCAACCCTCCCGACTCCTCGTGCTCCCTTCTTATCTCAACCCCCCCGGAGACCCCGCAACGTCTCCGGAGAATGCGCAACCTCCGGCTCCGGCGACCTCGTGACCAGCGTCTACAGTAGAGCCCGCGACTGGCGACCCCAGCGACCCACGACCCCCTTCTCCCAGCGACCCTTCTCACTGCGACCGTGACCCCAAAGTGAGTTTTCCAACATTTTTCATCTTTTTTTACAATATTTTGTGCAATATATGTTTATTATTTGATTAGAATGTTTGTTACTCCAAGTTTTAGCATGTTAATTTGAAGAAAATTGTTAATTTGATACCTAATTCATGTTTAATTGAAATTTTTATTCCATGTGTTAATGGAATTGGATAAAGAAAATGAATCTGGAAATACTTATTAATGATAATAATAAAGAGGTATGTTAATGGAAATTTTCATCCTTAAAATTCAATGAAACATGAAGTTTTGATTGAAATAATATTTAAATAATTAATAGGATATGGTAGCTAATTCCATATGTTTTTCATAGTTTTAACCTATGATAAATGAATCAGTTAATCCAAAATAGAAATAAAACTGGTTGTTTGATAAAGATAACTGTTTGGGGTTGAGCGATCCTATTTTCATGTGATGTTCAGATACATTGTTTTTAGGGCCTATATTCCCTATTGACTCTTTTTATTGTTTATTTACTTCTATATTTTATTTTTAATTGAGTATTTTTATATGATTATTTTTTATCTTGGGATGGATGAATATTGAAGGTATATGGTTAATAAGACTTGGGTTTTTGGTTGCAGTTGGCACCTGATATAGTGGATGCATGGTGATATGCATGGTGTATCGGGATTGATGGAATGGGTTGAACATGTGATTTACCATTATTATGTTAAAATATAGGATAATTTCTTATGAAAAAAACTTATTTAAATTCGGTTTTTGATTTCCCATTATTTATTGGAAATGTAACCTTTAGTGGTTTCCTTGGTAGAGACTCTTATGTAAGGGTAGCATGGGACTTTTTTGAGTTGTCTTGGAATATAACCACATGCATTCTCCATAGACCTCATTTTTAATGATGGATTAGTTGATTGGATTTTGAGCCTAGTAAATTTTGTAATCATAACATGGTGTTAGGTTTGATGCATTCTCATTTTAAGTTGATATCCTTTGGTAGGTAGTGCCCTTAGAACATTAATACCTTTCTATTACAAGGATTTTTTAGATGATCGGTTTTGTTCAGGTGTCGTTGCCCCTCATATGACTCTTTAGTTCTAATGAAACCCATTTTTTGGGTGGTTATTGTGTTTTTGGCCATTTTTATTTTCATGAGTATCGAGAAATGCTTAGTTTCAGTAGGATAGGCTTACCTCAAGCATTGTCATATGCTTTTCAGGTCGCATAACCCTTTATTTTCCTCAATGTTGGACAACATTGTATGCTTTCATTCATGTTGATGGTCGTATGAGTCAATATGATGTTGGTTTAAATCTATTTTATGTACCTTCTAATTCTTTAATGCATAGGGTGGAAAAACTATGTATAGTAATCAAGATGTGCCAATTTCTTAGGGAACCTATGGTAACATGCTTACATCTATGTTTTTCCTGTCGAGTTCTAAATATTGTAATGAATGTATGGAGTTAGGTTAAATCATTGAACCATGGGCTATTTTTTAAGGTGTCGGGTCATCTACGGAGTTGAGTGACCTATGAATTAAATAATCAACTATGTCTCAAAGCATTGGAGGACTTTAAAAAGAATAAGGTGTTTTGGCATGCTGGTCAGTTTGGTTTCGGCCCTCTTTATGATTGTTATGATGTAATGAGTGTGCTTGAGGGGAGAATCAAATGTATGTTTGATGTGAATATGATATAGATAAATTATTAGTGGATTATATATCTATAATTTTTATAACTAGGACACTACAAAGGTGGGGAGAATCTTGTCATTTTTGTTAAACATGTGTCCTTCCCGGTAGAATGAACACAACCTAAGATGTCAATTGAAAAATGGAATTTTTTTCTAAAATTTCTTTTGAGCTCTCATGTCTTAAATATCTTCAGTTATTTCTTGGAAATACAACTTTGATATGGTTGGTTGTATATGAAACCATTCAGAAACATCATTCCTCTTGGAGGAAATCTAAGGTCAAGCCTAAACAATCACATAATGTCTCAGGTTTAAAATTCATTATGATCGGTTTCGATCACACGTCAATGGGGTGTTTTTTGAGGCAACATAAATGTGTGATCGATAGTGTTATGATAAGTGTGTAACCCGATATTCTTACTGCTCCTCAATGAGGTGTTGAAGCTGTCTCTTATGGACCAAACTTGTTCGGTTGGTCTGAAGTGGTAAATGTGATCAATGAATCATATTTATTATATTATGCATACTTTATGATCAATTGGTAATCTTTATTATATTATGTTTCTGTAATCTTACACTATCATATATTTTGTGTAGGCACATTGTGATATACATGGATAAAATCTGGATCACATTAATAAGGAACACACCTCGGTATGTTAAGGGATTGAATGAGTTTTTAGATTTTGCAATTTCTAATCGATCATTTGAAGGGAGAATAAAATTTCCATGTCCTAAATGTAAATTCAGAACATGTTTGAAGAGAGATGAAGTTTATTAACATTTAATACTGAAGCAATTCCCTGGTCAATATTTGTGTTGGATTTGGCATGGAGAATCGAACATTACAGAAAGATTGAACACTGATGTTAATCCAAAGAATGAGGTCCCAAGTTCGTCGGCAATGGAAAATGAAATGCAAAACCTCATAAATGATGCATTCGGCACTGTAAGACACCACTATCAGCATCAAAACATATCAGAACAACCAGAAGAGGGTGCTACAAATTGCAACGTGACAAGTGATGTTTTTGAGACTGTAACACAGGCAGATCAAGATTGTAACATATCATTAGATCCTCCTCTTGATTCTGTGGAGCAAAATGTAAGAGAAAAATTCACTGAGGAAAATGCGTTTCATGATTTAGTTGACAATGGAAATCAAGAGTTGTATAGTGTGTGTTTGAAATATTCAAAGCTTTCATTTCTGCTAAAGTTGTACTATATCAAATTTCTATGTGGAATTACAAATAAGGCAATGTCCATGACATTGGAATTGATTTGTGATGCATTTCCTGAAGCAAAAATCCCAAAAATCTTTTTATGATGTGAAAAAAGTTGTTAACAAGCTTGGTCTGAATTATACAAAAATACATGTGTGTCCCAATGATTGTATGCTTTATTGGAGAGAGGATTCAAGTAGACAGAATTGAAAGAAATGTTCTTCTTCTAGATGGCAGGAAAATGGTGATTTTGGAAGTCTAAATGAACATAATTTCATGGAGAAGAAGAAAAGGAACACACCTGCAAAGGTTTTGTGTTACTTTCCTTTGAAGCCTCGATTGCAAAGATTATTCATGTCATCGAAAACCGCTGAATACATGAAGTGGCATTCTGTAGATAATAACAATGATGGGTTAATGAGACATCCACAAGATTCACAATCATGGAAGACATTTGATTCATTACATCTAGATTTCTCAGCTGATCATAGGAATGTTCGATTGGGATTGACTGCTGATGGATTCAACCCATTTGGGACTTTGAGTACTAGTTATAGCATTTGGCCAGTTGTTTTGATCCCTTATAATCTACCTCCATGGATGTGTATGAAACAAACATATGTTATCCTTTCGATGATTATTCATGGAAAACAAATTCCTGGAAATGATATTGATGTATACTTGCAGCCTTTGATTGACGAATTGCTGGAGTTATGGAGCAACGGTGTTGAGACATTTGATGCTTCTTCTAAAACAATGTTCAAAATGCATGTTGCTTTAATGTGGACCATTAGTGACTTCCCTGGGCTTGGGAATTTATCTGGTTGGAACACTTACACGAGTTTGGCTTGTCCCATTTGTAACTTTGATTTTGAGCCCAAACGGCTACCTCACAGTAGAAAATGGTGCTTCTTGTGTCATTGAAGATTTCTTGATGCATCTCATAGATTTTGGCTGAACATATCAAAATTTAATGGTTCCATTGACCGTAGAACACCTCCAAAGTTGTTAACTGGTTCTAAAATATTGACACATCTTGAAAATGTTGAAACAAAATTTGGGAAGGTTCATCATTTGAATGATAGCGGAAAACGGGTCTGAAGTGCATCGTCAAGCGAAATCGGAATGCAACAATGGAAGAAAAAAAGTATATTCTTTAAACTTCCGTATTGGGAATTTAATTTGTTGCGGCATAATATTGATGCGATGCATATTGAGAAGAATGTATGTGATAATTTGATTTTCACATTACTTAATGAGCATGGAAAGTCGAAGGATCATCTCAATTCTCATAAATACTGACAAGCAATGAACATAAAATGCGATCTCTGACCAGATGAGAATGAAAAGTATCCTCCGGCAATTTTTTGCAATGAAAAATAGGGATAAAGATACATTCCTTCTAATTTTAAAGAATGTTAAGGTATCTTATGGGTATTCAAGTAACATCTTGAGGTGTGTTTACTTGAAGAATCATAAGTTATATGGATTGAAAAGTCATGATTCACATATTTTGTTACAATAGTTACTACCATTGGCATTGCGTAAATTATTAAATGAAAAAATTACTGCTGTTGTACTCCAATTCTGCACATTTTTCAGAAAACTATGTGAGAAATATCTACATCCATTTCAGCTTGACAACCTCCAGGAGAGGTTTGTATTGACCTTTTGTGTAATGGAGATGATCTTTCCTCTGTCATTTTTTACAGTAATGATGCATTGAACTGTGCATTTGGTTGAGGAAGATAAATTAGGAGGCCCCGTTCATTATCGATGGATGTATCCAATTGAGAGGTACTTTATTTATATGTTTTTTAGTTAAGTAAACAAATTTTGGTACTTAATTAAATGCATAATTATGTTTATTTTATTTCACAAATATCTTGGGAATTTGAAATCATATGTGAGAAATAAAGCTCGACCAGAAGGCTCTATTGCTGAAGTCTATTTGGATGAGGAGTGTCTTACCTTTTTTTCTCGATACTTGGATGATATTGAGACAATATTTAATTGAGTTGGACGTGTTGATGACACATCGACTAAATCTCAAATATATCAAAAATCCAAAATATTTCCTGCTATTGTCCGATCAGTTGGGAGGACCTCAAATGTAACACTGAACGAATTGGAATTATTACAGGCACATAGATATGTGATGCTGAATAGTGAAATTGCAGATCCATTTATTGAAGAGTTGAGGATACAAACAAAGAGACGAATGAGAGGCCAAACACGAAATGAGAAAGATATAATGAAAGCTGTTAATAAAGATCTTGTAGAATGGTTTGCACGATTTGTAAGTTCATAAATATTGTAATAAGTACGAATATTAGTTTGACACATACATTTTGTAAATCTAATAAAGTATATTTCTTTTCTTAGATCATGAATACTGACACTCGAGCAGAGGTGTCAGAAGATTTGAAGTTTCTTTCTAGTGGTCCTCTAAAACAAGTTATAAAGTTTGACACTTATAATGTGAATGGCTTTAGATTTCGTACAGTCGATCGAGAAGTGGCTTTGAAAACATAGAATAGTGGTATATTTACATTTCCTGAAGTGGAATACTATGGAAAACTGCATGATATTATTGAATTAAACTACCACAGACATTTTTCTGTTGTTTTATTCAAATGCAAATTGGTCGATATTATCAGAGGTGTTAAAAGAGATTCCTTGCAATTTACTTTTGTGAACTTCCCTCGCTTGATGGATGTTGGTGATCATGAACTGCATGATCCATATATCTTAGCATCGTAAGAAAAAATGGTATATTATGTGAATGATGTTATCGATGAAGGGTGGAGTGTAGTTGCTTACGTAATACAAAGAGATTTGTATGATATGGGTGATGAAGTGGATAATTTGACCTCTGAAATTGAATTTAATCAACAACAGGCAGTAGAATTATTTTTTCCATCATGATATTGAAAATATTAGTCTAGAAAGGATGAATGAAGTGGATGAAGCAATGGAGTAGGAAACCAACATGATTGAAGGGGAAAATGATTGTATGTACAATTATTTATTTATTTAGAAACCACTTGTTTCATTTCTGCAGTCATTCATTATCATTGTTATATATATTTTTTCTATTAGTACTGGGCATCTGTTATCATTTTTAATTTTTTTTTCTGCGTAATTTTTTTGAAATATATATTTTGAACTTAATTTTATTTGATTAAATGACAGGAATTCCAAGGAATAAGCGGTATACTATTTCATCCAGTTCCGTGACAGATGACGATCCATCTGGCTCCCTCCCCACGACATCTGAGGCACCAGCTGCCTACACTCCTACACCATCTCCCCTGCACTATCTCTCACACCATACATGGATGTCCCATTAGAGGGTGAGTCATCGACTCCCCCTTCAGGAGCCCCAGCAGTGGGGCTGTGACATGCCCATTCCAATTCATCACGGGCGTACTGGAGTGTCACTGTTATAGGTACAAATTTTAATTAAATAAATTTATTGCATTTTCTTTATACTAATTGTTTGCTCATTGAAGATGAAAAAAATACAACCGTGGAGAAAAACATAAAAAGTCCAGATGTTTTGAATATGACTGGCGAAAAGATAGTCATGCCATTTGATTCTTATGGGGTCTTGACAGATGACGCCGCGGGGTTACTTAGCCAGATTCTAGGCCAGTTGGTAGCGGAACCCATTTACCTTCCTATTTCATATGATGATTGGATACATATGCCTCCAAGCAGGAAAAATGAAGTTTTTGATTCTCAAATAAAGGTAAATTTATTACATTATGGTTTAATTGAATGTCATGTTACTAATATGTTCAAAATGAATTTCTGTATACAGATGTTCTTCCACTTCACAGTTGCTGATGTGATAGCACAGAAGTGGATGTTGAAAAATATAGGTAAGAAATGGAAAGATTTCAAATGGATATTGTGGTGTGATGTCAACGATACCTTGTTGACTGTGCAACAAATATATGAGAAGCTACCCAGTGGGGTACCGAAAGAACAGTGGAAAGTTTTTGTTGACAGACATCGTGATGAGAAGCGGATGATATTGAAATATATATTATTATATTATCCTCATTTTACATTTATACATGTATATGAAGAGGACATGACATTGAATACATTACTATTAAATTTCATTTTATTTATTTCAGGATCTCTCAAGAAAGAATGCTTCAAATCGGGCTAAGCAAGTCATCCCTCACACTGCGAGCTCAAAAAGCTTTTCTAGAAGACGAACGACATTGGTAATCTTTTAATTAGTTTAAATATTTATAATACAATATTATCTATTTAATATATTGAATTTTTGATTTATCTTTTCTTAATGCAGTCACAGAGTTTAGGGCATGAAGCATCCTGAACTGAATTGTGGTTGGATGTTCACAAGATATCAGATGGAAGTTTTGTTAATGAGCCTGCTAAAGAAGTTGGGGTATGAAGTCAATTTTTTATTATAATAACTTATTATTAGTTTTTACTATGTTAATATATATTGATATTTTATTTATAGGTAAAAATTAAAGAAATATGGGATGCCAATCCTGTGCAGTCCTACTCAGTCTCCCAGGATGACCTGGTTGCTAAAGTCCTTAGGAAGGAGCATCCTGGTAGAGTGCGCGGGATGGGTTTGGGACCCATACCATTTGAGGTTTTTAGCAGGCCATCGGGGATGGAAGCTGCATCTACTCCTGGCTTTAGTCAGCCCATACCCGAAGATGCTCAGAAAGAGATTTTTTCTCTATGAAACACAGTTCACCAGTAGGGGGATCAGATATCTGCTTTACAGAAAGAGTTGATTGAAATACATCAGCATATGAGCAGATATGCCCCCGGTGGTAGTGCATCGACTGGTGGTATTCAGGTAAATCACAAAAAATCAAAATTATTTAGTTTTCTAACTTTTATTGGTTTTAAGTTTTAATATAAATATGCAACCGTGTTTAATTTTCAATATAATGTTCTTACAGGTGACAACAAAAAGTGGTGATGAAGGTGGAGAGGGTGACGATGCATCATCAGACCATGAGTAGTTGTATTTTTCATGTTTTGAACAAATATGGGAACAATTTCTTTGTATATATTACATTTGTGGCACATAGTTTCCACCAAACATTTTCATGTCCTAAAATTTCCTTGATTTCTCATGTTTCCTTTTATGCGTTTTATTGATTTCTGATGTTTCTTTTTTATGTATTGATTTCTCGAGTGTGGTATACATCATTCCATTTAGTCTTGTGTTTGAATTGGTAGTTGAGATTTTGGATGACTAGGAGTTAAACCCATTGTTGATGTGTTGAACAAATTGGGTCATTTCACATGTTATACTATTTTGAATTTGAACTAAGTAATATTCTCTTATGTTGAGATGGTTTTACTATTTTTTAGTGGTGAGGGGGTAGTGGATTCATCCACACCTGTTTCATACTCAATAGAATCATGTTTCCCAACATCAATTGGGTTAACATTGAAGAAATATACTAATGTGTTACCACCAATAGGAAACACATATTTACATTGTAAGAGGGATATCATTAATTTGGGTGTGATCCCATAGGATGAATGATACTGGAGATGACCATGAGGAAAAATGATAAAAAATTCCCCCAACCATGTGGGTTATGTTTTCCATTGTAATTTTATAGTCACAAACGCCACTTAGGATAGATTCTGATGCTTTTAAATATTAGAGCATTGTAACCATCCCTAGTATATTATATAGATATTCTAATGGGACTCAAGGGTGTTTAAACTAGTAGGGGTATACATATACTCTTGAGTGTCAGTGGTTGGATATCCCCAGTGGGATCAACTTTTAGATGCTTGAGTATAGAAAATAGGGAAAACACCCTATATATCTTCTTGAGTACTCAAGGTCACATGTTAATAAAAATGACTATAGTGAACCTGATACTCATAATGAAGTTCTAAGGTGATTTCTACTTTATGGTGGACATATTTATCCAAATCAACATGATAAGAGAAGAATGTTTTCTCATGATCTATTTAAAGGATACAAAAAGGTTGGATGTGAAATTATGGATCAATGGTTTTTCCATAGAATATTTTTAGTTGGACAACCTGTGGGGTATTATTCCCTATAGATTAACATGAGTGTCATATAATGTTAGGATAGATCCATTTAGATGGTATTCCTAAAATAAGGTGTGAACCATCATGCACTCATTTTACAAGGGTAGGAGACAATGTATGTCAGGGTATGGGGAACATATATTCATAGAAATTGAGTCCTATGTATGACATAACAATTGTTTTCATGCCTCACCATTGTGTTCCTTATGGGTACTATTAGCTTGTTTTTGGTCTTGAACATAATTGGTGCATTTGGTGATTCAATTTTAATTAAAGGATGTGATGAAGGTATTGAAAAGTAAACACAATGAATAAACCCATCAATACATCATCAAATGTAAGAGTTCATAGTTTATCAATCCAATTCCATGTTAATAGATTCACATTAGGTTATCTATTTTTTGACGAGAACCTCCAATGGGCTTCCATGTATATGAATATTTGGTATGGATGTCCTTTTAGAACTAAATTACAATGTGTTGAGCCCTTTGGAAGATTGTTGAATTCTTCCTATGATTGCTGTTTTAATAATCACAAATCATCCATTACTTAATCCGGTTGGATTTCTCATATACATAATCAAAATTTCTTAGTAAATATGTGTATATTGGTTGGATCATGTTTTTATCTCTTTGTTATTGATTTACAAGTATTCTGGAAGTCCTCTGGATCAAACAGACAACGGTCTCACCGATCCATATCAAAGGACAACGGTCGCACCGATCCATATCAAAGGACAACGGTCGCACCGATCCATATCAAAGGACAACAGTCGCACCGATCCATATCAAGGGACAACGGTCGCACCGATCCATATCAAAGGACAATGGTCACACCGATCCATATCAAAGGAAAATGGTCGCACCAATCCATATCAAAGGACAACGGTCGCACCAATCCAGATCAAATGAGTCACCGAAGATGTCTTATCGATGCTGATCATCTGAGTCACCGAAGATGTCTCACCGATGCTGATCAAATGAGTCACCAATCATGACACACCGATGCTGATCATCTGAGTCACCAAAGATGTCTCAACGATGCTGATCAAATGAGTCACCGATCATGAAACACCGATGCTAATCAAATGAGTCACCGATCAGGACACACCGATGCCTAGCCACCGATACTGATGCTGATGACCTACCGATCACTTGACTCACCGATAGTCATAAACAGTTGTTTGAATTTCTTTATCTTTATTTAATCTACCCAAAAGTCATATTAGGAATATTTTAATGCTCTGTCATTTATTTAATGAAGGTTTTTGGATGTCAGGGAACCGTACCTCGTACCTGCAAAAAGAAATCATTTCTTTTACTGGAGCTCATGCCATAAATACAAGAAGTCCCTGCTGGTGCAAATATACCATGTAACAACGACAAGACTTATATGAGCGCAAAGAGTGGTGGATGAGATAACCATGGAAGACAAGAGAAAACCTCACAATAAGAAGACACAGAACCTCATACACACTCAAGCTTACTCAAGAAGAGTTTTGTACATTCACAAGGACATTGAAGAACTTCATCGACTACATTTCTCACTATCTCTGAATCTGGATACCAAGCAGACGACACTCTGTTTTTCAGAAAAAAACCAGAAGAGGACTCAAAATCATTTCTGATCAAACTCAAGGAGTGCAAAGCTTCTCTACAATCAATAGATCCATTTATAAACTCTACATCTCTGCTCTGTGATTCATTATTTCACATTTTGAGAAGTGTGTGTTATCTTCTGTATTTAACACACAAACTGTCTCCTGTACTTTAACTGGAGGATCTGTAAATTCTCACTCAAACTATTACATCTTTTATTTCCCACTGGGATAGTGGTAGAGGTCGTGTGTGACCTGGACAACTGGTTGCTATTGTTCTGTTTCCCACGAATAACAGTGGTAGAGGTCTTGGACCTGGACAGTTGTAAACTGTTGTGAACCCCGATCCAGGGTGTGGATCAAATTTATACAAATTGTTGAGAGGAATAAGTCTCGACTTGATACTGACCTCTTGGTTATATCTACTGTGCTATATCTTTCAAAGTTATTCTTTTATTCCACTGCTAATTACTTTAAAACTAAAACTGTTTTAAATTCACTTTGATAATTAAATTCGCAAGTGTTTATATTAGTTGTAAATCAGTAAGTTGGTTTCAAAAGTTAATCAACCTTTCTTTTTTGATTAACTGGGAAATAATCAATCCCTTGAGAACCCAACAGAACCTTTACTTTGATATAAATTCACTACAGTTTAATTCAGTATTTTATTTGGGGGTTTTTAAGACAAAGTTTTTAAAACAGAAATTTTAATTGGAACTCAATTCACCCCCTCTTGAGTATCCACTCCAACCAACAATTGGTATCAGAGGTTTTTTAACTATTTTCTAAATTACTCTTTTTTTCAACTGTGAGTTTAGTTGTATTTTAATGTTCTTAAAATTTCTGTTATTTCTAAATTTTTATCTCTTTAAAATCTTTGCTTTTAGTAAGTTATCATGGATAATAGACTTGAAGGTGTTGCTACCAATAGACCACCATTTTTCAATGGCACTAACTATGCTCAGTGGAAAATCAAGATGAAAATTCATTTAGAAAGCATGGGTTTTGATATTTGGACTGCTATAGAATCAGAATATAAAATTCCTACTACTGTTAGAACTACTTGGAATGAAGATACTAAGACAGCCTACAATAATAATTGCAAAGCTATGAATGCCCTGTACTGTGCTTTAGGAGATGAGGAATTTAATAGAATATCTTCTTGTAAAACTGCTTATGAAATTTGGGATACCTTAGCTGTTTCTCATGAAGGAACAACTAATGTTAAGGAAATGAGATTGAACACTTATACTATTAAGTATGATAATTTTAAGATGAAGCCTGATGAACCCATTTCTGAAATGTATCTCAGGTTTAATGAAATTTTCAACACAATGACTTATCTGGGAAAGGATGTTCCATCAAAGGAACAAATTATGAGAATTCTGAGATGTCTACCTGAAAGATGGAGGGGAACTTCTGTCTCAATTAGAGAATCATGTGATATTGGTGAACTGCCAGTCAAGGAACTAACTGCCAGTCAAGGAAATAATTGGAAAGTTGATGATGTATGAAGAGGAACTGAAGGTTAACAAAGAATAAGAAGATGAACCTAGAAGGAAGTCAGTTGCTTTCAAGACTTCAACTTCAAATAACAAGGATAAGGATAAGATTCGAGCTATAAATGAGAGTTCAAGCTATGAAGACAATGAAATTGCTTCTGATAGTGATGCTGAGATGGCTCACATTGCCAGAAGGTTTAAAAAGTTTTATAGGAAGAAGAAGTTTTTCAGAAAATCAAATTATAAAGGTAAGTATGATAGCAAGGGACATTGGAAAAAGAATTGGAATAAATCTGACAAATCAGATGAAGTTGTCTGCTATGAGTGCAAAAGAAAGGGAAACATAAAAGAAGACTGTCCAAAGTTGAAATACAAGAAGAGGTATGAATACAAGGACAATAAGTTTAAGAAATCCATGAAGGCTACTTGGAGTGCTTCTGAGGATAGCTCCACTGAATCTGAAGTTTCTGAAACTGAACATAGAAATAAGGCAAACATGTGTTTTATGACAAACACCTATGAGGTAACATCTGAAACTCCTGCTTTAAATTCATATTATTCTGGGGATGATTCTGACTCAGAAAACATGTCAAAATCTGAACTTTTTGAATATTGTGATATGTTAGAAGAAACATGTAATGAGCTGAAAGACAAATACAAAGGTTTAAAGAAACAGTATGGTTTAACTGTTAAACATAAATATGATCTTGATATTTAAATGGAAAATAATTCTCAGTTGCTTAAAGAAAACACTGAACTGAAATTATCTAATGATCAACTCAAGAAAGACTTAGAGAAATTTACCAAGGGTAAAGATACTCTTACTCAGATTCTAGGTAAGAAAATAGCACCTAGATACACTACTGGTATAGGATACCAACCTGGACAAAGGAAAATTACCAAAACTAAATTCATTCCTAAATCTGGACAGAATGTAGCTAGTTCTGAAACTTCATATGCTTCAACTAGTTATATTCATAGTTATGTATCTAATAAGGTTTATCTTTCAAAATCTTTTAACTCTAGAAATCTTATGAGACCCATTAGACAAATATGGGTACCTAAAGTTTTATTGGCTAACCTGTCTGGACCCAAGAAGATCTGGGTACAAAAATCATTTCCTATCTAAATCTGTTTTGTAGGGAACCTGCTTAAAGAGCTCCTGTAGAAAGCCTTGGTATTTGGACAGTGGATGTTCAAGACATATGTCAGAAGACTTCTCATGCTTTAAAAGCTTAGTCAGAGTTGATGGAGGTTTTGTCACTTTTTGTGATAACTCAAAAGGAAAAATCATCGGCTTAGGCCAGATTGGTAACACTAACTTAGTATTAATTTATAAGGTTTTATTTGTTGATGGACTTAAATACAATTTGTTAAGTATTTATCAGTTATGTGATGATGCTTTTTATGTTAAATTTGAAAATGATTCTTGCAATGTTTTTAATTCTAAAATTGTTTTAGTATTTTTTGCCTTAAGAAATGAAAATGTTTATGCTGTTGATTTAAATTCTTTAGATAAGAAAAATATTACTTGTTTAAATGATTTTCATAAAGAGTCTTGGATTTGGAATAGAAGATTAGGACACTGCAATGTACACTCACTTAGAAAACTTGCTAGGAAGAACTTAGTTAGAGGCCTACCCAAACTTGAATTTCCAGTAGACAAAGTTTGTAATCCCTGTCAAAAGGGAAAGAAACATAAACTTTCTTTTAAATCAAAGAAAGAAGTTTCAACTTCTCAACCTCTCGAGTTGGTTCACATGGATTTATTTGGACCTTCTAGAGTTTCTAGTTTAAATGGGAAGCACTATGTCTATGTTCTAGTAGATGACTTTTCTAGATATACTTGGGTATATTTTCTAGCTCACAAAAGTGAAGCTTGTTCTTGATTTGTAAAATATTCCAAGTCTGTAGAGAATCTTAGTGGACTTAAAATTAAAACCCTGAGAAGTGATCATGGCCGTGAGTTTGAAAATCATGTGTTTGAATCTTACTGCTCACATAGTGGCTATAGTCACAATTTCTCTGCCCCTAGGACACCTTAACATAATGGTGTAGTAGAAAGGAGGAATAGAACCCTGCAAGAAATTGCTAGGACTATGCTTAATGAGTATGACCTACCTGTTTATTTTTGGGCTGAAGCTGTAAATACAGCTTGCTATATTATTAATAGAGTCTTGATCAGACCTGTTCTTAAGAGGACCCCTTATGAGTTATGGAACCATAGGAAACCTAAGGTTAACTACTTCAAAGTTTTTGGCTGCAAAGTCTTTATTCTTAATACTAAAGAAAATCTCAAAAAATTTGCATCCAAGAGTGATGAAGGAATTTTCCTAGGTTACTCTACTTCTAGTAAAGCCTATAGAGTTTTCAATAAGAGAACCAAATGTGTGGAAGAATCTGTTCACATCAAATTTAATGAAACTGATCCACATGAACCTAAGAACTCTCTTGAAAATCTTGAAGATGATCTCTCTGGTTTGAACCTTAATGATAAATACAGTGGACCTGTAATTAAAACATCCAGTTCTGGAAATTTTCCAGAACCTGCTTCTGTTGAACCTCAACCTGTAGATGAACCTGAAATCTCGAGTCCTACCTTTTCTAGACCAACTAGGATTCTAAAGAACCATCCTTTAGATGCTGTTGTAGGTAATTTAGATAGAGGAACACAGACTAGAGCTTCTCTAAGAAATCAGGTTGAACATCAAGCTTTTCTTTCACAATTAGAACCTAAAAATATCAATGATGCTATGAATGATGAATTTTGGGTAATGGCTATGCAAGAGGAACTAAATCAATTTGAAAGAAACAAAGTCTGGAAATTAGTAGAAAGACCTAAGGACACTATAACCATAGGCACAAAATGGGTGTTTAGAAACAAAGTTGATGAATCTGGAAACATCATTAGAAACAAAGCTAGGCTAGTTGCACAAGGTTACAATCAAGAAGAAGGAATTGACTATGAGGAAACCTTTGCACCTGTAGCTAGATTAGAGGCTATTAGGATCTTACTTGCCTATGCATCACATCTGAATTTCAAGCTATATCAAATGGATGTGAAAAGTGATTTTTTAAATGGTTTTATTGTTGAAGATGTTTTTGTAGAACAACCACCTAGTTTCTCAAATCCTCATTTTCAAAATCATGTTTTTAAACTTTCTAAAGCTTTATATGGTTTAAAACAAGCTGCAAGAGCTTGGTATGAAAGACTTTAAAACTTTCTTATTTCAAAAGGATTTACAAAAGGAATAGCTGATCCCACTCTTTTTATAAAATGGATTTCAAAAGATGTGTTAATAGTACAAATCTATGTTGATGATATTATTTTTGGATCTTCTAAAGATTCTTTATGTACGGAATTTTCAAAGGTTATGCAAAATGAGTTTGAAATGAGCTTAATGGGAGAGATTAAGTATTTTCTTGGATTTAAAATCTTTCAAACTAAAGATGGTATTATTCTAAATCAAATTAAATATACTAAGGATTTATTAAAACGTTTTGGTTTGGATATTATTAAGGAAAGTGATATACCTATGAGTACTACCTATAAATTGGATGTTGATGAAACTGGGAAACCAGTTGATCAAACCTATTACAGAGGAATGATTGGGAGTTTACGTTATCTTACTTCTAGTCGAACAGATATTATGTTTAGTGTGTGTATGTGTGCTAGATTTCAAGCTAATCCTAAAGAATCGCACTTACTGGCTGTTAAAAGGATTTTTAAATATCTTAAGTATACTGTGAATTTAAGTTTGTTTTATCCAAAAGGACAATCATTTGACCTAACTAGTTATTCAGATGATGACTTTTCTGGATGTATGTTAGATAGGAAAAGCACATCTGGAACATGTCATTTACTTGGAAAGTCCCTAGTATCATGGTGTAGTAAGAAACAGAACTCAGTTGCATTGTCTACTGCTGAAGCAGAATATATTGCTGCTGGTAGTTGCTGTACACAGATTCTGTGGATGAAACACACTTTATTGGACTATGGATTTGATTTTAAACTTGTGTCAATTAACTGTGACAACACTAGTGTGATCAACATATCTAAGAACCCTGTGTCTCACTCTAGGACTAAGAACATTGATGTCAGACATCACTTTCTAAGAGATCATTATCAGAAAGGTGATATTTCTCTAGAATTTATTAGTTCTGAACATCAATTAGCTGATATTTTTACAAATCCTTTATGTTCTGAAAGAATGAATTTTATTAAACAATAATTGTGTATGATAGATCTATGAAACTGATCTGTGAAACTGATATGTGAAACTGATATGTGAAACTGATATGTGAAACTGATATGTGAAACCGATCTGTGAAACCGATCTGTGAAACTGATCTATGAAACCGATTTGTGAAAATGATCTATGAAACTGGTCTGTGAAACTGATCTATGAAACTGATCTGTGAAACCGATCTGTGAAACTAATCTGTGAAACTGATCTGTGAAACTGATCTATGAAACCGATCTATGAAACTGATCTGTCAAACCGATCTTTCTTTTTATTATTATTTTTATTATGTTGTAATTAATTAATTACTTTTATCTTTATTATGGAAACCCTAAATGATGAAATAAATGATACGTAACTATTTCTATTCCCCAAACCGCTGACCTTTAATTTATTTCCTCCAAACCTTATTTCCTCTCTTCTCCTCTACTTAGAACCTTCAAACTCCTACTTTCCCCAGAATTGTCAAATGGCTAAGCAGAAGAGACCGAGCAAAGGATCAGAAAGTCCTGTACCTTCAAAGCATGCTCGAGGCGAGTCGAGTCGAGTAGCACCTCTCAAAGATCAGTAAATCTGAACCTGGAAACTCGGATTGTTGCTGTAGAAAAGGAAGTCAGTTCCGCCTGGCTTTTGACAAGTAAGTCGCTGTTGTTACAAGTTTTAGATTCGCAAGGATGGAAAGCCTGGTTCTCAGATAACACTCGTGTATACTACCCAAATCTAGTGCATGAGTTTTATATAAATATGCAAGTTACTTTAGATGGTGTCGAGGCTGCCAGAATGTCTTCTGTAGTGAAAGGAAAGAAAATATATTTTTTGTCTAAACAATGGGCTGAATGTTTGAATGTACCCCATGAGGGTCGGTATGAGGATTATGATGGAAACATTCCTCCAACCACTGAATACTTATCTTATGAGTTATATTTAGAGCTTTTGACTAGAAATAGAGAGTCAAGGAGAATCACAACCTTAGAGCTGGATGGTGAATGTAGACTTCCCTTTAAGTTTATTCAGCACGAAATTTGCCCCAGGAAAGGAGATTTTGTTTCTGTAAGATACCAGGATGTTTTTCTATTGTTTTTACTAAAGACCCATGAGAAGATCAATTTGTGTAGATATCTAATGGTCCACATAGCTGGAATGGTGAAACCTTCTAAGAAATCCACTGCCCTGTTCTATTCCAAAATGATCTCTGCTATGTTAAAGAATCTGGAATGTGTTGATGAAGCTGATGAGATAGCTGAATCTGATAGTGCTTCTTGTGTTAACAAAGAAATTTGTAAATGGATGAAAATAAACTGGAACCCATGGAAGAAATGCTGGGTTGCTGATGAGGACAAGTTATATGAATCCTACAATCCCACTGATCATGGAAAGAGGCCGAAGGGCTTGAGAGACCCTGGTTTGAAATTAGGTGAGGAGCCAATTTATTCTGATGATGAGGAAGAAGTAGATGTTGAAAGGAATAAAGACACTGAAGAGTCTGGTAAACAAGGGATGAAAGAAGCTGAAACAGAAGAAGGAAGTATGTCACCTCCTGATGATAGGAGTGATCCTGATACTGTGATCCCTAAGAGAAGAATAGACTTTGGACCTTCCAGTCCACCTTTACCCTTACCTGAATCAGAACCAGTTCTTGGTGATGAAGAAGCTAGTGACACTGAAGTATCTGACAGTGAAGTTTCTGTGAAGAATGGAAATGGGAATGGAGATGATGATGATGATGATAATAATGATGATGGTGATAATCGACCAGTGGATGGTCTTAATGTACCTCCAATAGAAACACATCAAACTGTACCAGAAGCAAATGCCAATGGCAAGATAGATTCTCTTGAAATCAGTGGAAAAGAAAGTTATGATAAACCGAAATATACTCTGTGTGCTGCTGTCTGGGATGATTACCCTGGTTTTTCTGTTTTGGGTTTAGAGTATTCTGAAGAAGAAGAAGAAGAATCAGAATCTACTGCGGTTATGATGGAAAGCCAACCTGTTGAGGCAAGGTCTACTCATGCTGTTGATGCTGCAGATGATCATCTACCTAGTTCTACTGTCACTCAGTCTGATTTTGATAAGTTCAAAAGTGAGTTGCTTACTGCTGTGAGAGATATAGTCAGAGAAGAAATTTCAAATGCAATTAAACCAGACCTGGCCAATACTGGTGAGTTTATTTTAAGGCACATAGCCTCTCTAAATCAGATTCTGAAGGATCTACAATCTGGATTAGTTTCTTTATCAAACGAATTTAGATCAACCATCTCTGGTATGATGGAAGTGTTGAGGAATCTGATTGAACATCTTAAGAAGTCTGATATGAGAAAGTTGAAAGCTGAGATAACTCAGATAGTTTCTCAAGCCAGTACAACCAAAGTAACCAAGATCACTACTCGTGAGCTAGAGGCTCTAAGGCAGATTGTGCATGATGAATTGGCCGCCATTAGAAAAGTTCTTGATTTGGACTCGTTGAGGAAGATGAAGGAGCATAGTGATCACATTTATAAGATGGTAACAGTATATTCAGTAGATGCCACTAAATCTCAGAGAGAGATCAAGGAAAAGGTTGATCATTACTTTTCAAAAATCTATACCAATCATGAGATGACTGCGAATTTCAAAGTGTTAGCTAACAATCTGAGACTACCTCCAGTCACTCAAGCTTTCAAGACTCAAGTTCGACAGTTGCAAGATTTTACTCCTACCTTGGAACGGTTCATGGAGAATAAGGATGATTTTGAAAAGGCTATGCAGTATGGTGCAGAAGTTATTCAGGATTTCATAACTCTTTTGAAGCCTTATCTGAATGCACAAGCCACCGCCATTGTGCTTCCTACTGCTAACCCTCTCAGTGCCTCTGATGTTGCTCCAAATCAGATCTCCGTTGCTCAAGATCTATCTCAACTCCGACTAGTTCCTCAACAATCTTCTCAACCAGCTCCTACAGCTCCACAACAAATCCCAGTGGCATCCTCTCCTCCACCCTCTAGAGTTATCTTACCACCTTTTAAAATTCGCCCAGTTCAACCTGCCTCCAAGCCTTCCAACTTACCAACCATTGATCCTTCTGACAAAGGCAAAGCCCCGTTACATCCCAAGAAATAGTTGTGCGTTGTTGTTGATAGGGTGAACCCTGTTGTGCTTGTACTGTGATGTATTATAAACTTTATTCTCTTTTCTTTTTATTCTCACTGATGCCTTCTTTTAATCTATTCTTTATCTGTTTTCCCTCCTTTTTGATTATCCCAAAGGGGGAGAAATCTGTATATCTATGGATCTATGGGGGATATGGGGGAGATGCATATCTAAAGGAGGAGATTTTTTTATTTATCTATGGGGGAGAAACTTTCTATGGAAATGCTTGCATAAGTATTTAAAGGCATAAATTCAGGGGGAGATTTATATCTCATTATGTTTTTATTCTTATTATGCCTTGTCACTATTATTGATGATATATTATTTTTGTTTATGTCTAAGATTTGTGAATATCAAAAAGGGGGATATTGTTGAGCCCTCTAGAAGATTGTTGAATTCTTCCTATGATTGCTGTTTTAATAATCACAAATCACCCATTACTTAATCCGGTTGGATTTCTCATATACATAATCACAATCTCTTAGTAAATCTATGTATATTCGTTGGATCATGTTTTTATCTCTTTGTTATTGATTTACAAGTATTCTGGAAGTCCTCTGGATCAAACAGACAATGGTCGCACCGATCCATATCAAAGGACAATGGTCGCACCGATCCATATCAAAGGACAACGATCGCACCGATCCATATCAAAGGACAACGGTCGCACTGATCCATATCAAAGGACAACAGTCACACCGATCCATATAAAAGGACAACGGTCGCACCAATTCATATCAAAGGATAACGGTCACACCGATCTATATCAAAGGACAACGGTCACACCGATCCAGATCAAATGAGTCACCGAAGATGTCTCACTGATGCTGATCATCTGAGTCACCAAAGATGTCTCACCGATGCTGATCAAATGAGTCACTGATCATGACACACCGATGCTGATCATCTGAGTCACCAAAGATGTCTCACCGATGCTGATCAAATGAGTCAACAATCATGACACACCGATGCTAATCAAATGAGTCACCGATCAGGACACACTGATGCCTAGCCACCGATGCCGATGCTGATAACCTACCGATCACTTGACTCACCGATAGTCATAAACAGCTGTTTGAATTTCTTTATCTTTATTTAATCTACCCAACAGTCATATTAGGAATATTTTAATGCTCTATCATTTATTTAATGAAGGTTGTTGGATGTCACGGAACCGTACCTCGTACCTGCAAAAAGAAATCATTTCTTTTACTGGAGCTCGTTCCATAAATACAAGAAGTCCCTGCTGGTGCAAATATACCATGTAACAACGACAAGACTTATATGAGTGCAAAGAGTGGTGGATGAGATAACCGTGGAAGAAAAGAGAAGACCTCACAATAAGAAGACACAGAACCTCATACACACTCAAGCTTACTCAAGAAGAGTTCTGTACATTCACGAGGACATTGAATAACTTCATCGACTACATTTCTCACTATCTCTGAATCTGGATACCAAGAAGACGACACTCTGTTTTTTAGACAAAAACCAGAAGAGGACTCAGAATGATTTCTGATCAAACTCAAGGAGTCCAAAGCTTCTCTGCAATCACTAGAGCCATTTCTAAACTCTACATCTCTGCTCTGTGATTCATTATTTCACATTTCGAGCAGTGTGTGTTATCTGCTGTATTTAACACACACAATGTCTCCTGTACTTTAACTGGAGGATTTGTAAATCCTCACCCAAACTCTTACATCTTTTATTTCCCACTGGGATAGTGGTAGAGGTCGTGTGTGACCTGGACAGCTGGTTGCTGTTGTTCTGTTTCCCACGAATAACAGTGGTAGAGGTCTTGGACCTGGACAGTTGTAAATTGTTGTGAACCCCGATCCAGGGTGTGGATCAAATTTATAAAAATTGTTGAGAGGAATAAGTCTCGACTTGATACTGAACCTCTTGGTTATATCTGCTGTGCTATATCTTTCAAAGTTATTCTTTTATTCCGCTGCTAATTACTTTAAAACTAAAACTATTTTAAAGTAACTTTGATAATTAAATTCGCAAGTGTTTATATTAGTTGTAAATCAGTAATTTTGTTTCAAAAGTTAATCAACCTTTCTGTTTTGATTAATTGGGAAATAATCAATCCCTTGAGAACCCAATGGAACCTTTACTTTGATATAAATTTACTACAGTTTAATTCAGTATTTTATTTGGGGGTTTTTAAGACAAAGTTTTTAAAACAGAAATTTTAATTGGAACTCAATTCACCCCCCTCTTGAGTATCCACTCCGACCAACACAATGAAAGGTGTTCACTAGTGATTCATATACTATATATTCTTCAAAATAGGTATTGGTAAAAGGTGTGAGATTTTGGGATCATCAAATATTCTTTGGGTGGAATCATTTGAATTATTGGATTCCCTTATAGATTTATGATTTTTTAATGAATAATATCAAAATACTAGTGTTTAATGAGTTACCCCTATTCCTATGATCTCTCTGAATCTATGTAGATATGAAAATATATGATTTTTAGGTTAACCATACATATAATACATGTTTAGGATTCATTTGTTTAAGGCCACATAGTTAGGAAATTATTCATTTTTCGCCATATAAAGAGGTCGTAGGTGTTTACATTGTTGGGATCAGGCCCATACGATGAGCATCATATGAATCTCTATAAATAGAATCATAACACACATAGTTTTTAATGATTAGTGGGATACATCATACCATTTATGTTCAATTTAAATATAAATATTTCAATAATCTTAACTTTTTGTGAAGGGTAACACTTTGTTAAAGGTACCTAGAAATAGATAGTGTTTGAATTTGTCATGAGTTTCAATTTTAGTTTCATCTTGGTCTTCAATGACTAATTTGGAGAAGTTATGGTTGTGGATTACACCTATTAGAGGGACCATATATTGTTTTCAATATCATATATGTTGGTATGATGATAATGGATGAATGCTTAAGAGGTTGGGGCATACAACTTGAAGGTGGATATGATATTAATTTCTGGTTTGATTTGTCTTTCAGGGCATGGGTGTAGCGGAAGCAATTTTTTTTCTGGTCAGATTTTAGTGGTGGTTTAAACAACCGCGAAATGTACATTGGCGGCCGTTTAAACCGCTGCTAAACTGTGAAAACCACCGCGAAATGTTAAAAAAATTCAATTTCGCGGCGGTTTTAACCACCGCTACATAGTGGCATCATAGGTGTTCATTCCACGGTGGTTCAAGTTACTTTAGTGACGGTTTTACGACCGCTGGATTTGAGTTTATTCGCGGTGGTTATAACTGCCATGAATAAACTGATGTCAAGGGCTCGTAAAAACCACCACCAAACTCAGTAAAACCGCCGTGAAATGAGGCACTTAAGACGCTTTCCTTAAACCTCCGCAAAACAGAAATAAACTCCGCTAATAAATTGGCGACGCCGTATTAGGCAGCAGTTTACAGAAACTGCCGCTAAACCATGTAGTAGTGGTTTAAACCGCCGCTAAACGCAATAAAAACTGCCGCTAAATGGCGATTCTCTTGTAGTGACATGAGTTTGAAATGATGTATATTTTTTACCCATTAAATTAAATACACTTCACTATGTGGCGTTTTCCTTACAGAGAGGCCTTTTATGAACTCCTACTCCTTCACAAACTACTTAAGAGCCTTCATGAAAACCCTTTCACCACATACCATAAGTTCTTTTTGAGCCACCTCTTCTTTACGAATGTAATTAACTTTACAGATGACCTTTCCTTTACACCCCATATTCCTTTGTGAGAAATAGTTCCCCAAAAATCCCTTATACAAATTGTCTTCATGAACTACCTCCATTTTGGTATTACTTCTTTGCAAACCACATCAGACTTAGCCAAATTCTTCCAGTGACAATATTTTCTAATGAAATTCACTCTCTATAATAATTTGATTAGGGTATTTTATATAGGAAAATAAATCCCTAAAAACCCACTAATCCCAATTACCATTAACCCCTTTATGAATTAACTATCACTGTGTAATGAACTTGCTACGCAGTTCACATAACACCTGATTTCTTTGCGGTGCCATTAAAAACACCATACTTGTCTGCAAACAAATATCCATTTACGGTGAAAATTAACTCACCATATTAAACCACAAATGATGATCCTCCCATGAACTAATATTTATATGTGGTTCGCATAGCATATAACCCTATACAGTGACCTTAATTTACTACCTTCATCCAAAAATGATAAACTCCCTCATAGACTTCCTTTGTGGTTTTCATAGCACAACTATTATGTAGAATTCTGATTTTCTTCTTTGTAGTTCTGAAAAATAAATTAGACACTTTGCATTTCGCCAAAAATTCTATGCGAAAATACTTCCTTTTCCCTAAAACAAATCTCAATTTTGAGTCCCAAAAATTTGGAAAACACTGGGACATTGCTCCACCTTCTAAAACATATACTTTGATAGCAACCATGATGTAATTTTTTCAACCTTATTTGTAAACAAACAAAAACAACCCAAAAACACTGAAATGAAACCTTGATGGATTTTTCCAACAATATCCCCTTTGGGTTTGTTGAAAACACTTCAAAATTTCTCGAACACTTTTACCAAATTTTCTTTTTGCGATTCTAGGTAGCACTCAAAGATTTACTCAATACACTCTATAAGCCCACATGATTCATGATTGGCATGAGAAGAAAAAGTAGCATGAAAAGGTCATTAATGAATCACATTATTCCTAAAACTTTCAATTGATTCAATCATGAATATTATATATCATGGTATATATCCTTTGATCGATCATCTTTAGCATCATTATATTTAAATCCCCCATATTTTGCTAATCCTCCTATCAGTTTCTCCCCCTGTCTTGATCCATATATTTTCTCCCCCTTTGTTAATGAACCCAAAGGTCACTCCTTTGTGGATAAAATATTGTAAATAATATAGATCAACACATAAGGGAAAAACACACCATACCTCAGGGATAGGGGTTCCCACATCCACACTTTTTCAAGTGAAGGGAGTCAAATAAAATCCAAGAGCCAGTAAATGCCGCTCAAATGCCTCTTTGGCCAAGGCCTTCATCAGAATGTCTGTAACCTGTAGTTTTTAGGCACATACTCCAACTTCACAATCCCATTATCCACCTTCTACTTGATAAAATGATATTTGATTTCAATATTATTTTTCTATGAGTGATGGACTAGTTTTTTTCTAAGATTATAGAACTTGAATTATAACAATGGATTCCAATCAGATACTTAACTTCAATTACTATATAATCAAGATGCTACTTCATCCACAATAACTGTGTTCATGCTTGAGTGTCCACAATATATTTAGATTCTACAGTGCTCAATGAAATGTAATCATGTTTCTTTCTTAGAAAAGAAATACACAATCTACCAAGATAGAATGCACAACCAGATGTTGATTTTCTATAATTTTGTAAACCAACCCAATCTACATTTGTATAGCCCAATAACTCTTATTGAGATTATTCATTGTACAAAAAACCAAAATCCACCATGACCTTGATATATTGAATTATTATTTTTTACTACAAGTAAGTGTATTTATTTTGTATTACTTTGACACCACACTACTTGGCATATGGAAAAAACAATATTAGGTCATGTCCCTATTAAGTACAATAGATTGCCAATTATCTATCTATATTCTATGATATCAACTACTTTTCATTCATCATATCGTGATAATTTCATTTGGGTAGCCACCATATTTTTCATCTCCTTGGAATAATCTATTTCAAATATTATCATAATCTACTTGGAATATTTGGATTGAGAAATGAATGTACCATTACTTCCTTATGTCACCTGTAGACTAAGGAAAAAGTTCAGTTTTCCAATCATTGACATTTTTAACCCACTTTTCATGAATTATATGAATTTTCTACACTGTGCTTCATTTGATCCACCAAATATTATGCCATCTACATACAATAGCACCATCATCCTTTTATAACTGTCATTGTTGACATATATATTGTAATCAACTCTGCCACTATGAAAATTGAGATTATTAAAGAATTTATTGATCCTTGAATACCACACTTTTGGTGATTGTTTCAACCCATATAGTTCCTTCCTAAGACAAAAAAAATCTTTTCTCATCTTTATGGATGATAAAACCATATGGATACTTTATATAGACTTCTTATTTTAGAACCCCATTGATAAATGCCGACTTGAAATCCATATGAAATACTTTGAACTTTCTTTTCACTGCTATGACCAATAATAATCTGATTGTCTCTAGTATCTAAATTGGTGAAAATGTCTCATCAATATTGATACCCTATATCTGGGAGTACCCTTTTCACACTAGTAGTGTTTTTTTTCAAATCACTATGTCGTCTTTATTTAGTTTATTCCAGAGTACCCATTTGGTCCTGATGACATTCTTATATTATAGTCTCGAAACGATCTCCCATGTATGATTCTTTTCTATTTGGTCAATTTCTGCATTCATTGCTTGAACCCAAATCTCATCTCTCGATTATTCTTCAAAACACTTTGGTTCTACCTATGATAAGAAAGATGCTTTCTATAGAGTCTTCATCCTTCTTATCTGTACTAAAACTGCCTGATCACTGATTATATTCTGCCTATTAATTTTGACTTGATTCCTTGGTCTCTGTGTAGGTACTAGTTTATTCTCATCATTTTCATTATATAAATCTTCTTCTGAGTCTTCCTCAGGTACTGGACCCCCCTGATATGCTTATCTCTTCATTACTATACTCCTAAAACTGTTCATGTATTTGTTGAATATTCCACTCATTTTCTATCATAACCACATAATTACTTTCTATATTTTTTCCCAACCACTTATTGAAATATTTATATGATTTTATTTTTCTTGAGTAGCCAAGAAATATCCCTTCATCTCCATGGAATTAAAACTTCCAATGTTTCTCATTGATAATAAAACACTTACTTCCCAAGACTCAAAAGTACTTCAACATTTCCTTATTTTCATACGATATCTTCTATAGAGTCTTCTATTCCTTTGGAAAAAATAATTTACTATTTGATGCGTAGAATGATTTCATCATTTCTTCTTTCCAATAATTTTATGGAAGGTCTTTCTCCATGATCATTATTCTATACATATTTTTGATAACTTGATTTCTTCTCTCAACTACTATATTTTGTGGTGGAGTTATTACTGCTGAAACTTGATACCTTATCCCATGTTTATCAAGATAATCCTCCACTTAAATATTAATTAACTATGTTCCATTATATATTCAGAACTTATGGATTTTTTGACCAAGCATCTTTTCAAATTCCCTTTGATAACGTGTTATGAAACTGAACACTTCAGACTTGTGGGTGATGATTGAAACCCATGCCATTCTACTAAAATCATCAATTAAGAGAACATAATATCTCCTCCCATCAATACCTCTTGGTGAAATAGGTCCACCCACATCAATATACACTAACTCTATCAATTTTTTTGACCTTTTCTCCTTTTACTTATACATATTTTGAACGATATTCCCTTGTTAACAAGTATCACACGTATGGGTATGATCATGTGATAAACAATGAAGGTCTTGTTTAGCATCACATTTCACCTGATCTTATAATGAATTTTAGCTCAAATGACCAAGATATTTATACCATAATCTTTTCCTTCTTCATTGGTTAGAAATAATATATCTTCTTCTACACTCATAAGATATAGATTCCCCTCCATGTGATTTCCTTGAAAAAAAACTACCCTGTATTTTTTCCTTAATGAAACAAATTTTTTTTTGAAAATATTATGGAATGTCCTGAGTCACACAATTAACTAACACTTAGCAGGTTGTGACTGAGACCTTCAACAACCAAGAAATCAGCACATCTCATGTCTCTATCTCCAAACTTGTCTTTTCCCAAGCCAAGAATCTTCAATCCTTCATAATAACCAAATATTATGATACCTACCTTTTTGTACCTGATGCCTATCACTAGATCCTCATTTTCTATCATATGAGAGGTGCATCCACTATTAATAATCCATATTCTAGTTCAATATTATTATTTAAAAGAAATCTCTACAACCACTGCATTCTCATCTCTTTTATTTCTTATCAATTTCTTTTATTTATATTCTTAATCTTCCTCAAAGTATGATGGACCACTTTAATCCTGCAATGGTTCAAATCAATTTTTCATTAAGATATCATTTAATGATTCCATGTGTTGTTTCTTACAACCACTTCGAGTCTGTTTTGACTCATTCCTATGTATAGTTGATGTAAAATATTTTTTCATGTGTCCAAATCCTCCACACCAAAATAATAGTCCTTGAATGATATCCTAGAATATTGAGCTCTGTTCGGAAACCTTTGTTTCTCTTATGCCCTTAGGTACCTATTGTCTATGTAATATACATTTTTTTAGTGTCCCATCCTTCCACAATAATATCACCTGATGAGGGGTGCATTCCTCTATGTCACTTATACACCACTGTTTATCTCTTGGGTTATCTAAATCTTCTAGTTCATATTCATATCCAAATCAATATTTTACCTTAGTGAGGGTTCTTATGGTCCATCTTCAACCATTACTGCTTTCTATTTTTGAACAAGACCCATACCAATTGTATCCTTATAATCTATTTTTTTCTTCTCCTGAAATTCATTTGTCTATTTTTCTGGAGATCTATATTCTATTTTTCCTTTTTTTTGTTGCATTTTTATCCCATTTTACTAAAATCAAGAGTTTATCCTAATGTTTTACCATTATTTGTTAGTTGAAAACCTCCTCCTCAATCTCTCCAATGCATTTGAATCGATATTTTACAATATTTTTAAGACTATCGACAATTTTGGTATGTTATTAAAATTTGAGCTTATACTCAATGACTTTATTTAAGTTTTATGGATTTTTAGATTAAATCCTTTCAATTTTAGATTCTAGCTCAAACTTCTCTTCTTCTTGTTTTTTCATATAGAGTTTTGAATCATTAACCAACCTGTTGGATTTATTTTTTGTCTCTCAAAATGTATATCTCTTCAAGTGAATATTTTAATTTAATCTGAAGTTAAACTCTTCCTTTGACTTGTCATTTTTCATTATCACTTTCTTCCATTGTTTGGGAATTTATGATAACTACCACTATAACATTTTATTCACGATCCTTATAGTACTCTAACTCTTCTTCCTTAGATTCTTATGAACTGTCATCTTATTTTGAAATAAGATTATTCTTTTTGAATAAATTTATATTAATACTTATCCAACCTTTCTCATTAGCTAAAGAATTATTCCTATGAATTTCATCATCATCCTCATCATCATCTTGAATCTTCTCAAGAAACTTTGCTGTAAGATGTCCAATATTTCCACATCAAAATCATGCATGTAGAAGTTCCCATTTGAAACTTCCACTTCATATTTTAATATTTAAGGAGAGGAATGACATAACCTCATGCACATTGTCTTACTCCTGACTATCTTCAATAGTGAGATTCTTCATGGCCTTGAATTCCACTTCTTTGGACTTCCCCTTTTCCATAGCACCATTATCATCATTTCTCATTGCATATGCGACAAGAGTACTATGTAAGCTATCCAATGGAAGTTCTTTAGGATCTTTATCCTCCAGTACATATAATTTTGGATTGAACCGAGGTGGGATTCATATTAGGATGTGATTAAAAATTTCACATTTTCAATAATTTCTCTAAGACCACACATGTCTTCCACAATAACATTTACTCTATCAAAGAATGCATTTACCAACTCATTGGGGTGAATTCTCAAGTCCTCATATTTTTTCCACATAACTTGAAACTTTTCTTCTCATACTTTTGATACCAATTTTTAGTCCAACTAGGTTAAATACCCTGAGAGGGGGGTGAATCTGGGTATGAAATATTAAAACAACTATCTCTTTGGATCTTGTTTTGTTGTTAAAAAAACACTATTCTCTCACTCACACATATCATAGAATAATATGAGAATTAAAACATGAACAAGACATAAAAATTTTACTTGGTTCACACTCACTAGGATATGTCCAAGGATCATAAAAAGTAAATGTACCTATGTACCAAATCCACTAAATCTCACTACCAATACAAGGTTTGGAGAAAACTAACCATCCCTCCTAGTTTACAACCAATCCCAATTTGAAATCACATTGCTATCTCAATTGAATTGTTCTTACTTCTCCTTCAGATGAATATTATATTATTATAAAACATCTTGTAATCTTATCACACATGAGTATTCTATGATGTCCATTTTTTACTGACTAGATGAAATAAACTCCATTTCCTGGTGTTTTCCTCATAGAGATACCTTTTTCAAACTTCTTCTACTTCAATAACTACTTAATAACATTCATAAAAACCCTTGTACTACGTAGCGTGAGTGATTCATGAGCTTCCTTTGATTCACAGATGTCCTAGACAGCCTCCCCTTCATGACCCATTTTCCTTTGTGATCAATAGTGCCCTACAAACCCCTTCGACAATATATCTTCATGAACTACCTTCTTTATGTAATTGATCCATCATGAACCAATTCAAACTTAGCTGAATTCTTCTAGTGGTGATCTTTTATAATGAAATTCACTCTCTCTAATGATGTTATTAGGGTCCTTTATTTTGGGAAAGAAATCCCAAAAAACCCGCTAATCATAATTATGATTAACCCCTTTATATATTAGCTATCACCACATAATGAAATTTTTCTGTGGTTCACATATCACATGATTCATTTAAAAATCATTTTAAACCACTATACTCATCTGAAAAAAATCCCTTTATGGTGAAAATTAAATCACCGTATTCAAATGCAAATGATAAGCCTCCCATGAACCGATCTTTCTATGCAGTTTACATAGCATATAACCCTTTGTGGCGACCTTAATTCACCACCTTCATCTTCAAATGATGAACTACCTTGAAGAATTCCTTTGTGGTTTGTATAGCATAGATTATATGCAGAATGCTGATTTCTTTATTTGGAGTTACTCAAAATCCATTATAATGCTCTGCGATTCACCAAAAATGATATGCATAAATATTTCCTTTTTCATATCACAAATCTCAATTTTGAGGCCCAAAAATTTGGAAAACACCGAGAAACTGTGCCACCGTCAAAACATCTACATTGACAGCAACCATACTGGAATGTTGTCAACCATCTTTTTCAATAAAAAAACAACCCAAAAACACTCAAATGACACCTTGATGAATTTTTGTCCAAAAACCATGGATATTAATACTTGATATATCGATACTCATCATTAGAGAGATAAAAATCATAAAGAATATTGAATGGAGTTATAGAGTCATACCTTGAGGTTGTCATGAATGATGAAGATACACATAAAATGACAAAAAAGTGTTGAAAGTTTACAATTTTTATATAACATATGATGAAAGTGCATACCCAAAACACATGGATACCAATCTTGGGAAAGAAGAAGAAACCAGAGTAGTGGCATGGATACTTTTCAAGAAGTCAACAAAATTCATTGGCTTAAAACATAAGATACTACAGGTGAGGGAAACCAATATTAGATATCATGTATCCCGGGGAATAATGCATGGGTAAGGCCTGGTGATTTTGATAGGGAGGGAAACATACTCCTCGAATGAGGTCATAAGAGGATAAAAGTGTCGAGGGTACTGGGTGCTCAGGCATCTGCAATCATTGGGGGCTTCAGTGAGGGTCGGGGGGGGGGGGGGGGGTCACACACTGAAAGAAGGCCGATGCATACTAGGGTGGATTTTGAGTGGGTTTCAAAAGGGTGGTGAGGTTAAATAACCTTGTTTGATACCATTCTACAGTAAAATACCATTCCTCATTAGGTGGTTGGATTCTTTATTTATAGATGAAATAACGGTGAGAACATAAATACAAGTAAACCCATTTAAATGGTAAAAATTTGACCATTGAATCTTATTATAAAAGTCTAAATACTCTAAAAATATGAATTTTTTATTATCTATGTAAATATTATGTTTCTATTTGATATTTTATTTTATTCTCATTTTTTTATAGAAATCATTTTGGATGGTTGGTGGTATGTATTATTGTTGATTGTGTTTTTTTATATTTATAGTTGTAAATGGGTGTTGATAATGTCCAATTACAATGATTTATTGTTTGTGGAGAACTTGAGATTATACTATTGAAAATAAACACTTCATTTTTTGCATAATGAACATTATATTATTTAATCATAGTAGTAGAACACAAAACAATATAATTTCATTCACTATAATGGCTATAACTAGTGTTAAAAAACACATAAAAATATATGGTATCACCATTATCTTGAACTCCAGAGGATCATACTCTTAAAAGAAGAAAAAATATATTAGATGCATTTTTATTATGAAGAAAACAATAAGAAATGGATTAAACATGATATAACAACTAAGAGAAGAATATGAATGATTTTATATATTATAATGATGTGTATATATAAGGGATAATATGACCATTGGAAGATTATGGTAACTATAGGAATATTACCATCAAGAATCAGACCGTTAGAATAGTAACTTCCCTATATGACTATTGTAAAAGTAATATAACCATTATACATAAAAGTGTTAATAAAATTCATAAAATCATTGGGTAATAATATAATTATTAATTAATAATAATTTATATTTTTTAATTAATAACAATGTAACTATATACATATTCCTTAGAAACAACTTTTTAAATTTTTGATGCCAAAAGTATGATTTTGAAAGACACAAGTGTTTTTATTTAATAATTAAATTTCTCATATATAGAAAATTATTTTCATAAAAATTATTTTAAATATAGAATCATCATGTTAAAATCATCAAATAATGAATTTTTTATAATTCTCTAAGACATTCAAATTTTCAGGTAAATAGTAAAATATGGTAAATGTATACGGTATGAATTACAACCTCATTATTATGTAAAAATGATGTAATAAATAATTTAAATTATTTCTTGAATATTTTTTTTATATTCATAAAAACAATTTATTTTAAAGTAATAAAATTAGTTTTCTAAACCCATGAGATGTTTACAAAGCCTAAAATATATTTTAAGATTTTAAAAACAATTATTTTTGAATAAATATCCTTTCCATGTCCAAAATGATATTATTTAATGGATTTTGATTCTTAAATTTTTAAAATTCATAAAATAGGTCCTAATTGTCAAATAAAATGGTTTAAAAACATAATAAAGCCAATGATTTTCTATTTTTAAACAACCTAAAGTCCAAGGTGTATGTTTAGAAATTAATGAAAAATTATCCCTCATTTTATATAAATACCCACGCACCCACCAATTTCTCTCCACTTCAAAACCAATATGCATGGTTTTTCTCTAATTTTATTATTCTAGAAGCTTTGGAAAGATACTTGGGTAGATAATGGCTTCAAAATCTATCTTCATTTCTCTCTTGAAAGCCAGCCTATGATTTTTTCTCAAGAGACTTAATGAGGTAAGGATTCCGAAATCCTTATCTATATTTCTCTTTCAAGAATCCTAGACTCTTAAGGATATAAGGTGATAATTATCAAAATTTGGGAAAGGGCATAATAATATAATGGTTTTCATACCTTTATCTTCATTTCTCTTTCAATAGTCCTTTAAATTTCTTTACATTTCTATATGTAATGATGTTATGTTTCACTATTACAAATCCATAATTGTATTGTGAATAAGAAACTAAAATTTCCTCCTATTATACCACCCTCATAAGACATTGTATTTAAAATAGGGGATATTTCTACCATTTATTTTTCTTCCAAGCATTATATCCATTGACCTATTCCCATAAACACCCTTGTAAGATTAAAGTATCCCACTTTACTACACCATTATCAAAAATAATTTCCATTTCATTGTGAATATCTTATAATTATTATTATATTGATGAATATCAACCTAGATAGCCATGTAATTAAATTTATTATTGAATATTTGATAATTCATATATACATTACTTCTAGACGGCCAAGTATTGATCACCAAGATATGTGTATATAAGTGGATCCTTTTAGAAACATTATGATATGTACTGTTAGCCAAAAATATTTAATTTGATGGATTAATTGGACTTATTATGTGATGGGAAGGGACAAAAATTACATATTCCCTCTATGAATAGGTTGGTCTCATTATACAAACTAGTTTGGGGTATTTCTTGTATGCCTACTCTATTATATATGTTGTCTTTGTATAAGATCTTGATGATATGCTTATGATATCTTAGATGAGGCCTTGAAAATATGATTAAGATTTCCAACATTATGCATTCCATCACTATGAATTAATTTATTATTATCCATGTAAATTATTTATTCTATTTATTACATATTCCATTGATATATTATTCTCATCCAAAATATTTTTAATTATTTATTACTGCCACATTATTTATGATTTTATTATTATATATTAGCTTTATTATACTATGTCCCTTACTAAGTATATGATATCAGCCCTTTATTTTTTTTCCTTTTCCCCAAGAATCCAAAGAATAGTACTATGACTAATCCAAGGAATACTTGTATAAATAGTTTGATTGAGTTTTTATGGTGTATTTTAAGTTTTAAAATGTAACATAAGGATCATGTATATATCTGGTCTCCTAATACTACTAAACTATAAGATTCGATGTAATGTGATCTCTTATATTTTGTACCAATGTAATAAAATAACCTTTGGATCATGGTTGATGGAGTTGGGTTTCTATAGCCGGTATCAAAGCTAGGTTTAGTAGAAACCTAAAGAACTAGATTTAGTAGAACATAGTTAGATATCCAGACTTTATGATAATAACATAGGATATTATAGAAATTTTCCTATGATAGTTTATCTGTATAGGAATTGTATAATGTGATTCAATATTTATAGTGTTATTCATGAAATAACTAAGTGGTTTAAAAATGGATCTTAATGGAAGGAATGAAAACCATGTCAACACCGATAATTAATTTTGGTATTTCCATAATGAGAAAGTTAACGGGGATAGTGTTAAAGCTAAGAATATTTTCTCTATATTAGAGAAATTGAATCAAGTTATGGTGAATAACCTTACCCTTATGTAACAATTTATTTATAAAAAATATGGTGTAACAATGTTGGACCACATCATGCAATAATAATATCCATTATTCAATGGAACAACTCATCCATTATTGACTAAAATATGGATCAATTCCCTATAAAACCTATTCATTTTCTTAGGATATAGTAAGAGGGAGAATATTATCATGATTTTATATCATCTAAGTGGAGATACTTATTAATAGTGGTCATTGATTCAAAAAACTAATAAGGAGGATATAGAGAGTACAAAATTTAATTCTTTTAAGGTGGTATTATTGCAAAAGCACTTTCCTCACTATAAATAAGCTGATATGAAAGAAAAATTCCCAAATTTAAGACAAAAGGAAGAGGAAAATATTACTGAGTATGATGATAACTCTAAAACGTTATCAAGACATTCTACAAACTGTACATGCAATCCAAAAAGAAAAATTGATCAAATATTTTATGGGCTAAATAAAATCCCTTGTAGGGTATTAGTCTCTCATATATTTTCAAAATATGAGGATATAGTTTCAAGTACCATCAAGACCAAGAAGGATTTCTCAAATTCTTTTATTTTCAAAGGAAAGAAAGAGATGAATAATAAGACTATGAATCATGTTGAGAGAAATATGATTAATGATAAGAAGGTAAGGGTGAAATACCCAACATGAAATAATTATAGGAAAAAACAATCTGGGTCTTTATTGAATCAAAATTGATTTTTCTATAAGTGTGGAGATAAAACCATCAAACTCGTGAATGAAAAGGAAAGAGAGAAGACTCCAATGTTGAATGCTTTAACTATAAGTAAATGAGACAATATCACAATTAATGATCCAAGAATCAAGGGGATTCACCTCAGAAGTTTTTAAGGGAGAAAGGCCGGACTTATCCAATTACTACAATGGAAGTTGAAGTCCTGAATAATGCAACAACATCTACTTTGGTAATTATCTCAAATTTAGCTAATTCATTATTTGATTATGGATATACTCACCCTTTTATATCTTTAATTTTGGTTAATAACATTGAATTATCTCTTGATACATTAATGGAGGAGTTGTGAATCAAATCACCCAGTGGAAATGTTATTGCAACAAATATATATTAGGCAGTTTCTATTAATATACATAGAGAATCTCTAGTTGAAAATAGGGTTGTTACACCAATGGTTGAGTTTGACATAATACTTGGGATGGATTGGCTATCAAATTATAATGAAAGAATTTACTACAAAGAGAATAATATTACAATTTGCGAGGGAGGTATAAAATCCTTTATGTTCATAGGAGAAACTTCATTACCCATGTATTTTTAGAAATAACCTCCAGTAGCTAATTTTAATGAACTTTTTAGAGAAGAAGAAGAGAAAACATAATCTATAAATTAGAAGAATATTTTAATAATATATTATGCACCTATTATGTAATAATACATTGATTAATTCCCTAAGGAATTACCCTGATATCCACCAGAATATGAAGTTGAATTTTCCATTGATCTCATTCTTGATATAAAACCCACATCTAAGCCTACCTATAGAATGGACCCATTGAAATTGGTTTAGTTAAAGAAACAACTAAAAAAGTTGTGTGAAATGAGATTCATATGCCCTAGTGCATCACCTTAGGAAGAACCTATCTTATTTGAAAAAAATAAGGATGAGTCTATGATGTTTTGCATCGATTATAGAGAAATCAATGACATTATTATAAAGAAAAAGTATCCTTTACCATTCATCGATGACTTGTTTTATCAAATTCAAGGTACTTAATACTTATAAAATATTGATATTTTTTCTAGTTATCATCAATTAAGAGTAAAGATTGATGATAAACAAAAGATGACATTTCATATGAGGTATGTATATTATGAGTATACAGTAATGACCTTTTGATTTAATAATTCACCCTAAATGTTTATTGATTTGATGAATAACGTTTTCAATGATTATCTTTTTAAATTTATGGTGGTATTTATTGATTATACCTTGATATACTCTAAAATATATGAAGATAATGAGAACTATTTATGAATTTTTCTTAATACCCTTATAAAAAAAGTGTTATATGTGAAATTTAGCATGTGTGATTTTTTTGCTTCAACCAATTTCTTTTCTCAGTCATATTATCTCTAAGAATTCGATATAATTTTAAAGACCAATGTGTTTGAAGAATTTCCAACACCAATGAATACAACTGAGATATGTATTTTCCTTTCTTTAGTAGGTTAATATTAATGATTTGCTCAATTTTTTTTACCAATTATCAAAAATTTTAACCAAATCAACACATAAAGGGGTCAAATTAACATGGTTAAATGAATTTGAAGAAGGTTTTGAGTAACCAAATAAGATATTGTTCAATTTAATAGTATCAAATTTACAATAATGGAAGGAAGGATTTGTGATATACATTGATGCATCGAAAAAGGGATGGGGTGCATCCTTATGAAAAATGATAGGGTTGTTGGTTATACATCTTGATAATTAAATACCCATATACAAAACTATTCCAATCATGATATTGAGCTTCCAATTGTAATATTTTATTTGAAAATATGGAGGCACCTTTATAGTGAAAGATTTGAAATATATATAAATTTCAAGAGTTTGAAGTATTTATTCACATATAGATAAATCAACATGAGATAAAGGAGATGGATGGAACTACTTGAGGACAATGACTATGTAGTACACTACTACCATGGGAAGGAAAACATGCTGGATGATGCATTGAATAGGAAGGATCATAGATTTCTATCCATGATGAGGATGGGGAAGTATCCAATATTCATAGATTTTGTAAATATGGATATGAAAATTATCAGGTAAGTGGAAACATCCTTATTTTTTCAAATGATTATCCAACCATATTTATTGGATAAGATAAAGAAGTTCCAATAAGATGAAAATGGTTTATAAAATAATATTAAGAACATGGATGATGGGTAATTGGCATACTTTTTCTATAAAGATGCTATATTGAGGTTTGGAAAGAGACCATATGTTCCATTTGTACCTGAACTGAAGATGGAATTATTGGATGAGGCTCACAACTTAAATTTCTCTATACACTCTGGTAGCACCAAGATGTATAGGGATTTAATAGAACATTTCGAGTGGGACAATATAAAGCAGGAAATTGTTGATTATTTTACAAGATTCTTGGTGTGATAATAAGTAAAGGCTGAGATACAACATCCTAAGGGTGTCATGAAATCTTTCCATGTACTAATGTGGAAGTGGGACAATATTATAACAGAAATTTTTATCATACTTCCCAATACATCTAAGAAGAATGATGAAACAAGATTTATTGTAGATCACTTTATAAAGTCTACACATTTACCATCAATAAGGGATGATATACCACCTTTAGTGTCTAACAATCTCTATATTAATGAAGTTATAAGGATTCATGGATCTCCTCTGTCAATTTTATTTAATCAAAACCCTCATTTTACATCAAAATTTTAGAGGAGTGTTTAGAAGGCTCTAAAAAGTAAGATACATTTGAGAAACTCTTATAATCCTCCAACCGATGGATGGTCTAAAAGACTATCCAAACAATTAGGTATGGTGGTTCTAGGCACAATAGAAGCTTTAGATAGAGCATGACCAAATTGGATTTTTTTCATAATCAATGATTAATTTTTGATTTACATCGACCATAAATGCCATGATTAATAGTATTAACTCAAAGGTTAATTTATGAGAGAAGTCCAGAACCAAAGCGTAGGATCAAAAAATATTATTTATAATCAATTTAAACAATTAAATAATTGCCTTGAGATGAATTTTTTCTTCATTGGTGAATCTAAAAATGTGTTTACATCATACCATCATTGCATTGTACAAATCAAGAGTATATTCCCTCCAGTAGTGATCCACACATGCTCCACGAACCTTTGAGTATCGTCATAGTAATCTTTGGGTTCTATCATGGTAGATCCAAATTCATGCACTCATTCTTCTTTGATTGTCCAAAGAATATCTTCAAGGAAGAGTTCTCTTTGATCTCTCTAGACTTGAGAGTGGTGGTGGAAGAGGATCTCTCTCCGTTCTTAAGAGCATTCTTGGAGAGATATTTCTCTAGGGCTTTGATATAATTATCTCTAGACGTCATTATGCAGAAAAAATGAAATGAAAAACTTTAATAAAATAATATAATTAGGTTTATATACCTTTAGGGTTAGAAAATAATAATTTCACCTGAACCCTTATTATTTTTCTTAATTCCTACGGAACCCCATGTTTATTATAATACTAACAATATTATAATTTCTAAACATGCACAAAGCTAACAAATTAAATTAAATATTATTTATTTAAATAATATTAATATATATTATTTCTCACCAGACTAATAAAATTGGCCCGCCATACCTCCACAATATTTATTGGACCTTGAATAATAACTATTAATTTAATAAATAAATATCACTACATTATTCACCAATAAATAAATAAATATTATATTTACTAAATAGAAAATAAATATTTATTAAATATTCTATCAAATAAATAGTGACAGAATATGTGCGGTCAATAAAAATTTGAATAATTATTACACAACATGTAGGAATAATATTTATTAAACTTGTTAAATAATAAATTATAATATTATTTAACTAAAGTTTGAATACACTTAGCATGTGACCCTCTGGGTATCTTTCTCAGCGAGATTAGGTGAAACATCCCAAAGTACAAGGTTAGCATATAACAACACTCCAAGGCACACATAGAGAAATAATTTAATACCAAATCAATATAATACCTCATACGGATGTTTTCTATGAAATATAATCCCTTTATCATGATATATCTAATTAAGTAGGTTACATGTTGGTTCCATAAACCTATGTGCTTGATGTACCTTTATTTGACTTTCTTTAAATTGAAATTTCCTATAGAACACCACGAAAATTGATTTATTTAGGCTGTATCACTTCCATAAAAGGGAATTATATATCAACTTTTGTTAAATAATATAAGGGACAAATCCTTTCTCACATTATTCATCATTTAAATATTACTCCTGATGTACCCAATATATCCTACTTCATCGCGAACATATATTGTCATAGTTTTCATCAATACATCAAAGTGTTTGAATCATAATTTTCATTAATAATAATCTTAAAGTCTAAGGATCAATACTCATGTCTATAGATAGGAACATCTAATGACATGTATAAATGTGGATTTCCTAATGGAGGGTCTCTTTCTCATAATTTCCTACACTGGAAATTAATAGGAGAGTACACCATGAGAAGGTGACTCAAAGTCCTATGAGTATCCACACATGATATCCTATATCATTTCTGTCAATAAAATGATTTAATTTGGCTATAAAATTTATATTTAAGAATACTGTCATGGAATTTTTGGGTTCTCATCATCGCGAGGAATTGATATGACCTTTCAGTGTGACAAATACTTTTTGGAAATTATCACATAATATTCCACATACAAGAATGATCATGATGTGATAAAGAGTTTAATGTTATTCAAAACAATGAGTATTGGTTATAATAAATTACACAAAAGTTGGTTATAGGGTAACAACTCCAACATACTCTCACTTTCACTAGAGCCAACTGCTAGAAACCTTTAGCCCTCTAGCTCTCACATGATACTCATTCTTCTGTAGAGATTATGCTTTAGTCAAGGGGTACACTATGTGTTTTCCATGGTAACTCTGTTTAATTTAAATTCATCACTCCAAAAATAATCCCTCAATAGGTGATACTTATAAATTATGTGCTTTGTCCATTGGTGAGACCTTAGATCTTTCATAAAATATGCTTTATTTACAAAACAAACAAATTTTATTTCCAAATTTGAAAATAAAACCATTTGTATCTAGGAAGGATATAAAAATTATGTTCTTGGTAATAGACAATACATAATAAAAATATCTTAAAACCAATATCACTATTGTAAATGAAAGGTGGTAGTCTCTAATGGCCAGAGAAGCTATCCTCATACCATTGATAGCCCATAAATCCATCTTACCCCTAGAAATATTTTATAATATACTTTGTTTTTGTATTTAGATACATATGTGAGAAAAAAAAAGATATATCTAATACCCAATTCATAGATATTGAAAGATTACACTTGATAAAAAAACACCTTTAACTCCCCCTTACTTCTGGGTGTAGTTCCTCTTCTAGTGGCCACTACTGGAATTTTACCCTTTACCAATGATTCTTAACTGTTGGTAAAGGCTTGGAAACCATTGGTATATAAAATATACCAATGGTTTCCCAAACCATGTCCAAGTAAGCCGTTTTTATTGGATTATACCAACGGTTCTATGTAAACCATTGGTATATGTGTTAAAGGAAGCGAAATACCAACGGTTTCACAAACCGTTGGTATATGTTACCCTTATACCAACAGTTTAGAACCGTTGGTATATAGTGTACAATATACCTAAAAAGGATATACCAATGGTTTTCAAAACTGTTGGTATAATTTTATACCAACGGTTATAACAAACTGTTGGTATAATATATATCAAAAGGATATACCAACGGTTTTGAAAACTGTTGGTATACATATGCTACAGCTCCACAGCAGTAGCAGCCAACAACCACCTCCAACCTACTCTCCATGACCTGCAAGAACAAATACACCCAGAATCCAAAAGGCTACATGGGACGTTTAAAATTCATCCATAAATTAGAAATTTAGAAATTTAAATTTCATTCCTCACTCAAACCACAACACAAGAGAAAAATACAGAATCCAATACATCCACAATCCAATACATACAGAATTAAAATGCAATAACACCCATAACAACAATAAAAAATTAAAATCCAATACATCTAGAATCCAATACACATAATAATATTCAAAATTTAGAATTCATTACCAATACAGCCAGAATCCAATACATCAAGAATTTAGAAATTTAGAATTGAAAAGTAATAACACCCATAATAGTATTCAAAATTTAGAATTCACTCCTCAATCAAACCACAACACCAATACACACAAGAGAAAAAACCTACATTTTATAGGAAGCACATGGGATGTTTACTCATGGTCTTGGGTTGACTATCTTAAAACCAACAAAAAAACTTGGGTAGAGTGGACAAGGATCATGATACCCATAAGATAGACAATGGTAGTGGTCATGTGCTTAGACCTAGGATGAGTTATAGGAAGTTAATGGGATGTTTATATTCCTCTAATGACTATGAATATCCATGTATAAATGGTTCCTGATGTGTTAGTGGAAAACATTGGCCAATCTCGCCATATGAGATGGGTTACCAAAATAGCCTACATGTTTTTCATAGACTTTTCAATTGGAATAAGGGGGTATGTGGATAATTGTAATTTGGTCTCTTGGGCGTGATGTGAGATGAATCCCCATTTTGGGTAGTGGGTATGAATATTCAATTATGTCTTTGGTATTGGGTTCCCAAAGGGACTTTGGTTTGGTCCTAGAATCCACTGTTTGAGGATGGGATTGGAATATTAAATGTAAAATGTTTTAGAATAGGGGTAGGAGTTCCTCACATGATAAGTGGATTGTGTGAGGCTGGACCATGGATCCTTGTACTAAAGTATTAACACAATCTGAATACGATTGGTCGGTTTTCCGTATGCCGATTGTTTTTACTTAAAAGGGTGTCCATTTTAAACAAAAGAAAGAAACTTCGAGTGATAACGACCACACCATGTCTCAGATTGAGGCAGAGTTGACTTGTACACATCACATATGACCCATGGATCATTTTACTAAAGTATCAACACAATTCAAATGCATTTGTTTGGTTTTTTCATATGCCAGTTGTTGTTTTCACTTAAAATGTTGTCCATTTCAAATAAAGGTGAGACACTTTGGCCGGTACCGGCCACACCGTGACTTAGATTGAGGTGGGGTTTACTCATACACGTCACAAATGACACATGGATCCTTTTACTAAAGTATCAACACAATCAAAATACATTTGGTTAGTTTTCCATATGTCTATTGTTTTTACTTAAAACAGTGTCCATTTTAAACAAAAGGGAGACACTTTGAGGGATTCCGGCCACAACGTGCCTTGGATTGAGGCGGGGTTGACTTGTACACGTCAAAAATGAACCATGGATCGTTTTCCTGAAGTATCAATACAATTATAAAGCGTTTGGTTGGTTTTCTGTATGCAAGTTGTTGTTTTCACTTAAAATCCTATCCATTTCAAATAAAAGTGAGACAATTTGAGTGGTACCGGACACACCATGCCTCAGATTGAGACAGGGTTGATTTTTACATGTCACAAATGACCCATGGATCATTTTCCTAAAGTATCAACAAAATCTGAATGTGTTTGGTCAGTTTTCCTTATGCCAGTTGTTGTTTTCACTTAAAATGTTGTCCAATTCAAATAAAAGTGAGACACTTTGAGTGGTACCGGTCACATCGTGCCTTGGATTGAGGTAGAGTTGACTTGTACACATCAAAAATGAACCATGGATCCTTGTAATAAAGTATCAACACAATCCGAATACGATTGGACAGTTTTCCGTATGCCAGTTGTTTTTACTTTAAAGGGTGTCCATTTTAAACAAAAGAAAGACACTTTGAGTGATACTGGCCACACCGTGCCTCATATTGAGACGGGGTTGACTCGTACACATCACATATGACCCATGGATCATTATCCTAAATTATCAACACAATCCGAATGCGTTTGGTCGGTTTTCTGTATGCCAGTTGTTGGTTTCACTTAAAATGTTGTCCATTTCAAATAAAGGTGAGACACTTTGAGTGGTAACAGCCACACCATGCCTCTGATTGAGTCGGGGTTGACTTTTACATGTCACAAATGACCTGTGGATCCTTTCTCTAAATTATCAACACAATTAGAATACATTTGGTCAGTTTTCCATATGTCTGTTGTTTTTACTTAAAATAGTATCCATTTTAAACAAAAGAGAGACACTTTGAGTGATACTGATCACACCGTGCCTCAGATTGAGGCAGGGTTGACTCATACAGGTCACAAATGACCAATGGATCATTTTCCTGAAGTATCAATACAATCAGAAAGTGTTTGGTTAGTTTTCTCTATGTAAGTTGTTCTTTTCACTTAAAATCCTGTCCATTTCAAATAAAAGTGAGACATTTTGAGTGGTACCGGCCACATCGTGCCTCAGATTGAGGCGGGGTTGACTCGTACATGTCACAAATGACCCATGGATCATTTTACTAAAGTATTAACTGAATCCGAATGATTTTGGTTAGTTTTTCATATGAAATTTGTTGTTTTCACATAAAATATTATTCATTTCAAATAAAAGTGAGACAATTTGAGTGGTACCGGCTACACCGTGCCTCAGATTGAGGCAGTGTTGACTCATACACGTCACAAATGACCCATGGATCCTTTTCCTAAAGTATCAACATAATCTAAATGTATTTGGTCAGTTTTCTGTATGCCAGTTATTGTGTTCACTTAAAATGTTGTCCAATTAAAATAAAATTGAGACACTTTGAGTGGTACCATCCACACCATGCCTCAGATTGAGGCGGGGTTGACTCGTACACATCACAAATGACCCATGGATCCTTGTGCTAAAGTATCAACACAATCCAAATATGTTTGGTTGGTTTTCCATATACCAATTGTTTTTACTTAAAAGGGTGTCCATTTTAAAGAGAGATTAGATTGGGATCCAAGACGCCGAATAAAGAGTGTGATTGTCTCTAGAATCAAGGTAGGTGGTCCTTAGCCTTTTGTGAATTGTCATGATGTTTTATATATGCTAAATCACTACTCACCCAATGTTGGGATGTCAGGTTGGGGGGCTGTCCGGGGTCCAGGGAGGAGGGTGGGGGGCTATCCGGGGGGTTGTTCGAGGGGTTGTTCGGGGGGTTGTCCAGGGTCCAGGGAGGAGGGTGGGGGGGCTGTCAGGGGGGATATCTGGGGGCTATTAGGGGGCTGTCCGGGGTCCAGGGAGGAGGGTGGGGGGCTGTCTGGGTGGGGGGGGGGTGTCTGGGGTCTAGGGAGGAGGGTGGGGGGGGGGGGGGCTATCGAGGGTCTAGGGAGGGGGTGTCTGGGGTCTAGGGAGGAGGGTGGGGGGGGGGGGGGGTGGGGGGGGGCTGTCTAGGGTCCAAGGAAGAGGGTGGGGGGGGGGCTATCCAGGGTCCAGGGAGGAGGGGGCTATCCAGAGTCCAAGGTCCAGGGAGGAGGGTGGGGGCTATCTGGGGGGATATCCGGGGTCTAAGGAGGAGGGTGGGGGGCTATCCGGGGGGCTGTCCGGGGTCTAGGGAGAAGGGTGGGGGGTGGGGGGGGGGGGCTGTCCGGGGGCTGTCTGGGGTCCAAGGAAGAGGGTGGGGGGGTTGTCCAGGGTACAGGGAGGAGGGGGCTATCCAGAGTCCAGGGTCCAGGGAGGAGGGTGGGGGCTATCTGGGGTGCTATCCGGGGTCTAAGGAGGAGGGTGGGGGGGGGGGAGGGCTGTCCGGGGGGCTGTTTGGGGGGTTGTTTGGGGTCCAGGGAGGAGGGTGGGGGGACTATCCAGGGTCCAAGGAAGGGGGGGGGGGGACTGTCCGGGGTCCGAGGAGGAGGGTGGGGGGATATCCAGGGGGCTATCCAGAGGGTTGTTTGGGGTCTAGGGAGGAGGGTGGGGGGGGGGGGGGCTGTCCAAGGGGCTGTCTGGGGGATGTCCGAGGTCCAGGGAGGAGGGGGCGGGGGTGTCCAGGGAGGAGGGGGCTGTCCGGGGTCCAGGGAGGAGGGGGCTGTCCAGGGTCCCGGGAGGGGGGTGGGGGTTATCCAGGGGGCTGTCCGGGGGCTGTACTGGGTCCAGGGAGGAGGGTGGGGGGCTGTACAGGGTCCAAGGAGGAGGGGGGATATTCGGGGTCTAGGTTGGAGGGTGGGGGGCTGTTCGGTGTCCAGGGAGGAGGGTGGGGGGGGGGGGTATCCGGGGTCTAGGGAGGAGGGTGGGGAGCTGTCCGAGGGGCTGTTCAGGGGTTGTCCGGGGTCTAGGGAGGAGGGTGACGGGGGGGGGGGGGGGTGTCCAGGGTCTAGGGAGGGGGGGTGGGGTGGGGGGGGATGTCTGGGGTCTAGGGAGGAGGGTGGGGGGCTGTTTGGGGTCCATGGAGGAGGGTGGGGGGGTTGTCCGGGGGGCTATCTGGGGTCCAGGGAGGAGGGTGGGGGGGCTGTTCAGGGGGCTGTTTGGGGGGCTATCTGGGGGGTTGTTCGGGGGATGTCTGGGGTCCAGGGAGGATGGTGGGGGAGCTGTCCGGGGGGATATCCCAAACACATGGGATGGTATTTACATATTTTCTAAGAAAATTATTTTAAGGTTAAAAAAATAATTTCAACATATCAACTTCTAATCAGACCATCAATTTTATAAATTCCACTAAAAAATTACAATTTCATCCAAATAGATAAAAAATAAAGTTAATGTGACCTACATAATCACACATATATTCAAGCACAATAAATCAATAAACATCAAAGGTCAGTAATATCAGTCAAAAAAGTAACGGATCAATCTTCCCCTCATCACCATCACTATCATCACCATCATCATCACCCTCACCCTCGTTCTCATCGTCATCCCCATCATCATCCCCACACTTCTCCTCACCCTCATACTCAGCGTTGGCCTCCTCATCGCCCTCCTCCTCTGAATCGCCCTCCTCTTCCACCTCGGCCTCCTCCTCCTCCGCCTCAACCTCCTCCTCACCATCATCTCGAACACCACTAGAACTTCCACCTGGTGCACCATATATAGAACACATCGATGAAATATATTAATCACAAGTAGTGCTGGCCTCTGGTGGAAGTGTTGGACATAAAACTTCCATCAGTTTCATAAATGTAGTGTAAGCCCTAGTAAACTGTTCTGCCATCTCTATGGCCCTTTATTCAGCCTGTTCTGCTTGTGCATTAACCTACTGCAACTTGGTGGCACTACAAATCATACCTGAGGAGGTCCAATACCTCATCAGAACTATACTCTTCCCAGGTCGACAGCGTACTCTACCAGGGTGCTCATCTCCAAACACTTGATGTAAGTGATCGTTTGGCCCAAAATTGTCAGGTTCCTGGGCATCAAGATCCTCTAAAGCAACCTGTTACAAATATAAATAGATTATTATGTTAAAAAATAGAGATTAAAATTTTAAATCTACAAAGTAAAACTTATAATCTACTGCTGAGTTGGTTCATTAACCACACTTCCATCTTTCTTCTTTCTACTCAAGAAAAATAGTTTTGCTCGAGGCACACGTCCTTCTATATTCAATTTATGCCTCTACAATGACATTGAATGTAGAAAACCATAATTAAACTTAGGATAACAAAAAAACATAGTAATTTCATAACTAAAATTATATAACAACTTTAAAAATTGAATAAATTATGAAGGAAGCAATAGAAATTTAAAGTCATAAAGAAAGATTATAAACTGTCATACCTGCTGTCTCTCATGATCTGACATCATAGTACGTCCCAATGTGTGGACGTATTTCTTAGAATCAATGTTTTTTTATTTCTTGTAGATGCATCCAAAATAAATTTCAATAATTAGTATTAATGAAAAACATGAAAATTTTCATTTAAATACTTTTAATTTGATTAATACTGTAAATTGGATAGTCTCCCAATGAGTAATCATATGTCAATACTGTTCTAATGGAAAATCATCCATGAAAGGGACCACCTCTAACTCTGTTCCCACTCTAGCACACCAGCCAATGTACAACTCCTGATTATAAGCTCTCCAAAGCTTGCCTAAATCCTTTAGATGTGCTGGCCGTGCACCCTCACCATTGGGGAAATTAAACCGTAGCTGAAACCAAAATATTAATTCATATAAATAAAAAAATTAATATATTTAATTAAATACAACAGATTTTTTTACCCATATCTCTGCCCAGGATTTATCCTTGACTTCATTTGGAAACTGTCTCCATGAGAGTGGGCTGACAGGAATGATGTCGGAGTATTTGACAAGCATCGCAAAAAAAAAAAAACTCCAACATTCCTGCCCTGATTTTTCAATAATCTGACTATCTTCGTTGTATTCCACCATCAACTGCGTGTGGCGGTTACACACTGAACGCATGCATGTACACCCCCACCCCCACCTCCTATCAGTAGATGTATCTATTATGAAAGAAAAAAAATATTTTATTAATACATGTTATAATGAAAATAAATAATGGTGTAACAATTTTTTAGGGTTGTATAAGTATACCTACGGTAGTATGATCAATGGGTACCACTGGATCCAAAGAAACTGAAGGAAAACCTTGTACAGATGGAGTGGGTCCCAATGTATACTCCGCAGGGATAGAATCTAGTAGAGCAATAGTCGAAGAAGATGGAATATAAAATCCCAAAGAGATCGAAGCAGTAGTAAAAGAATATGATAGGGATGGCTGGCTAAATGCTGGATGGGGAGTGGGAATCATCATCAGATATGATACAGACGAGTGAGGAGGGTCAGATGTAAATGGTGGTGAAAACATGGGAGGCCTAAATATCCCATGTGTCCCTAATGGCACAATGAGATCAATATATGGGATGGATGGTATTTCAGTGGGAGGGGCGGGGTCTAATCGGGTATGCCGACCAGATCATCTAGATCCCGTACCACCCCCCCCTCGTATGAACACCCCCAGTACTAGGACCACTACTCGGCTGCTCCTCAAACAACTGTCGCCTAATAGATGGATCCTGAAAAAATGTTTTAAAAAAATTAATCACATGAAATTATATATAATTTAAATAAATATATTTGAAATAAAATACTCACTGTAGGCACTAGTGGTGGAATTCCCAGCTCGGTCATGCGATGATTGTTTTCCATAATTTGTTTCTGTCACCTCTCTTCAATTGGTTTCATTTCCTACATTTGAAAACAAATATGAAAGTAAATAGAAAAGGATAACTAATGTGTAACCCAAAAAACAAAATAAATGAGAGGGAATAGGGGAATTCATTAATAATTTAACTAACCATTGTTTTAGGTGATCTTGAACAATATATAATGAAGTCAATAAATCGTACAAGATGTAATAAAGAAATTTAATTTTTAGTAGGATGCTTATTTACTAAGTGTCATCAGTCTATTAAAATCATGGAATATTGATTATACCAGATTCATAAGTGGAAAATAAATTATCAAAATTAAGGAAAAATTTAATTTCTTTAGCTCAAGTAGATGATGCAGGTTTCAATTTTAAATCAAATTGAATAGAACCAACCTTAACAACCCAACTCGAGGTAAACTAAAAGAATTGATAACATAAATGAATTATTTTATATATTTCCCACCACAACTTCAGGTTCAAAATTAACTCTAAAAATTGAGCTATTGGAGTCATCAAAAGAAATAAATGGATTGGTTCCAATGGAAATAGGGATGGTTCCAATTCCATCATCATCATCATCAAAAATATGTCTTTGAATTACTTCAACTATGACACCAAATTTAGGTCGAAGTTGGTCTTTGACATAAAAACCTTGTTTATCCATTGATGCCAATACATATGGTTCTTCGGTAGCAAGAGTGCAAGTCATATTAATTACTCAAAATCCAATCATCAATAAATGTGCCCTGTCTCGTCATCGAATCAAACCAATGGAATTTCATCATCATGACTCGTCCATGAGAGTAATAATCCAATATTATTATTTTTTCAACGACTCCATAATAACCCACATTTTCAAATCGTGGTATACTATATGATGCCCTGGCATAAAACTCTTTTATGGAAGTAACCATAACACCATCATGTTGTATTCTCATGTTCTTTTCTCATTCAGTGACAATAAATTTGTACCCATTGATAACAATTTATTTACAGTCACGAACCACGATATTAGGACCAAAAGCCAAAGCTCTTATTTCCTCAGAGATAGAGTCAGCAGGAAAAATCAATACCTGAAATATAAATGAATATAAAAATTAATTAAATATTGATTTAATTATTTTAAACAGTAATATTTTTACCTTCAATTTTAACCAAGCATAAAACTCTTTACTATGCAAAGTCTCCCTCCTTCTCAAAGATAAAGAACGATGATTTTTATTTATCATTGTTTTATGTTCCCTGTAGATAAAAAATATGAATAGTTTAATATATATATATATATTTATATAAGATATACATATTCAATTTAGTTACCTGATGTAGTCATCGAACAAATCACAGTTGAACAAAACTGTGCGATGTGCTATCTCCTACTCTTCAAGGCTTAATGTATTCAATGTATATGCTCCAGGAATTCCTCCTGTTTGAGGAAGTGATGGAAAACTGGGTTCAATTTTCTCATACTATTCTTCTTCATTTCTCATTGGTCTGTTCATTATTGTAGTAAGATCAGACAAATACATTGAGCAGAAATCCATACATTCTTGGGCCAAGTAACCGTTCACGATAGAACCTTCAGTATGATTTCTGTTTCGGACATAAGACTTTAATGTGTACATATTTCTTTTAGTTGGATACATCCAATGAAAATAAACAGGTCCTCCAAGAAGTATTTCAGTGGAAATATGGACAGTCAGATGCAACATGCATGTGAAAAATGATGGAGGAAATATTTTCTCCAACTCACACAAAATTAATGGGGCATCTATCATATTTTTTTGCACGAAATACTTAGAAAAATTATTAGAACAAAGATCTCTAAACAAATTCCACAACTGAATAACAGTTACCCTTACATTATTGGACAAAAGGTGATAGATTGCTATTGGAATCAACTCATGAAGAAGAACGTGATAATCACGAGTCTTCAAAGATTTTAGCTTCAACTCTCTTCTGTTGACCCGTTTAGATATGTTACTTGAATATCCATAAGAAACTCTAATAATCTATAATACTTCCATAAATTGTTTTTTATGTAGGTGTCATCACATAAGAAGCACATGGAACATGACATTTATTTTCACTGATACGCACATGATGCAATTATAGTCTGATGCCCCAATCCACCAAGTCACGTCGAGACCATAAATAATCTTTTGTCTTTCCCTTAAGATTTAGAAGCATCAAAAGAAACATTTCACATATATTCTTTTCAGTGTACATTACGTCTAAGAAATGACATAACAAATTGGTTGACCAATAAAGAAAATCAAAAAAGATACTCCTCTTCCTCCAATTATAACAGGTTTTAGTGGAAACATTATTTCTCTTTCCAGATTTCATTTGACCCTTCCTGAATAAAAAACTAAAATATTTCAATTCATTAAGCACATCAGTTCCAGACATATGATGAGGTGGATCATCGGTCTCTATGGTATTATCGAATCTTCGACGATTATTTCTATATGGATGGTCCATTGGAAAGAATCGTCAATTTCCCATAAAACTGAAACTACAACGATGTTTCAGTCTTATGGATCATGTATTCTTCATAAAAACAGGACATGACAGTTTTCCCTTCATGCTCCATCCAGAAATCATTGCATAAGCTGGAAAATCATTGATCGTCAACATAAGCACAAAAAGAATCTACAATATGTCTTTTGAATATGCATCGTATGTGTGCACACCCACATCCCAAAGAAGTTTCAACTATTTTATTAAAGGTTGCATGTATACGTCAATAACAATGCCAGGATCAAAAGGTCCAGATATGAGTATACTCATGAAAGTGAAAGGTTTTTTCATACAAAACCATGGGGGAAGATTATAAATGTGTATAAAAACTGGCCATGTGCTGTGCAAAGTAAGCATTTGCCCAAATATATTAAAACCGTCACATGAAAGACCCAAACTCACATTACGCACGTCAGCTGCAAAATCAGGATATCGAGCATCAAATCTCTGCCATGAAAATCCATCTGCAGGGTGAACCAACTCATCAGTAGTCTTATTTCTCTCGGTATCATGCCATCTCATTTTTATTGATATTTCATCAGACATAAAAAGATTCTAGAGTCTGAGGATCAATGAAAAGTGTCACATTACTTTCTGTGGCACACGTGATGGTGTTCCATCAGATTTTGACTTCCAGCAGGATGTTCCACATTTTATACAATCATTTCGTTCAACGGTTTCCTCCCAGAATAAATTGCAATCTTTTAGGAAAGCATGAATTTTGTTTCTTAAAAATCAAAGTTCCTCAACTAACTTCCATGCCATATAGTGGTTTGAGGGAATATCTGCATCATATGGAAGTAAATCCTTCAATAAGGTAAGAATGTAATCGATTGATGTATTAGAAATCCCATACATAGTTTTCCCATGAAACATTCAGATTAAAAATTCCAACTTTTTCATTTTATCACACTGTCGATATACTGGAGTCATGGCAGCATCATTAAATTTTTTCACCTTGACAATATCATCATTTTCATTAGATGCATTATCTTTCCTCATATAGAATTCTTCTTGAGTTAAAATACTTTCTTTTTTATGATGAAGAATAAATGGAAACCGGTCATATAACAAATTCTCTAGTCCAGTCCTTTCATTTTGATCATCATCAATTTGATCTTTCATTTTCTCCCTATTATGATACCACACATAGTAGTTTTCTTGAAAACCATATTTGGTTATGTGGTAGATGACTTCTTCATGGCTCAAACAAGGTCTACCAACAAAATTGGAATATAGGCAGTGTATGTGACCACTATCTGAAGCATTGTGAAATGAAAAATCTAAAAATCTCTTGAAATTGTTTTGAAAATTGCTTGAGATCTGATCGGTTTCATACATCCAACTTCTATCCATTCTATAAAAAGAATTGTTATAAGTCATTTTGTTATAATAAATTCAATAAGATTGAAGTTTAATCACAAATATATTTAAGTAAATGATAAAGGAAGTAGTTTCTAGCTGATGTAGTGAATTATTAAAACAATGTAAAGATATACTAATTGTAACGACCCAAAATTTTGAATAAATCTTGTTTCCTAATTTTGTGTGTTATTTTATTTCATACTCAACAAAAAAATTTCATTTAATAAAATAAGTACAATTAAAATGAGACTATTGGGTTTTTACTATTATATGACCGTTAGTCAGTATGACTGTTGGAAACTAAATGTTGCGATTATTGTCTCTAATACAAGTGATCTTGGTTAATTAATATAGAAAGAAGATTCGATGGCCTCATCCAGTAGTCTCGGGCCAATCGAAGCCCGTCTAACAGAACTTGGGAAGAAGGTAGCACCACTGGGCTTTGCTCTGGACCAAACCCAAGTTGAACTTCATCGTGTGAAGCTAGAACGGAATCACCTTCGGGAGAAGTTCAAACCGATAGAAATTACTACTCATGCGTGTAGGTTCCGGGCGCAACGGAAGCGCGTTGGTGGGTTTGCCCAACTTAATTTTTTGTTAAACAATGTTCAATCCGAGATCCATCACGATATAAAACGCCGAATCTTTGGAATAGAACGAAGAACGAAAAGAAAATATGAGTCCCGGAACCCTTGAGGAGGATCATCATATGTTGATTATAATTAATTTAATTAATGCATAAGAATTACCTCGTTGGAATTCTTTCTTCGTTGATGTGTCCGGTCACGATTCAGTGATCCGTCATTGCGTCGTAGAATCCAAGTGTATGATTCCTCTAGCGGTGATCCACACGTGTGTCACGTATCTCCGGACGTTGCCGAAGAGATCTCCGGGTGCTAGCGCGGAAGAACCTTCGCTTGCGATGTCCGCCTTCGACCGCCTTGATCCGGTGGAGGATCTTGATCTCGTAACTTGAGGGCGTTCTTGGTGGAAAGGGGATTCTCTCTTGGCTTGATAGTATTTCCAAATCCGTTGTGCACAACAATGGCTCACAAAAAATGTTGGGGTTGCGAGGATATTTATAATCAGGTTTGAGGTTAATAGAGTTATGACAATAAATAAACGCGTTACGCGTTTTATTTATTTCATTAACTCTTATTGAAAACCCCATGTTGAATTATTAATTCCTTGACACGCGCCCACGCTGATTATAATAAATATCATTTAATAAAACAATATTAAATCCTCAAAATCCCAATTGGAAAAACTACACGGCGTGTAATAATTAATACACGGCGTGTACTTGTTTTCCATAAAACTACACAACGTGTATATATAATATACACGGCGTGTACTTTTATTTTCCATTTTTCTCCACCACATTTATTAGACCTTGAGTAATGACTATTTATTTCTTAAATAAATGTAACTGCATTACTCGCTAATAAATATATTATTTTATCCACAGTATATTCTCTCGAATAACTAGTGTCAAAATAAATGCGATCATACATACTTAAATAATTATTAAACCACAGTCGGGAATAATATTTATTTAACTTGTTAAATTAATATTTAACTGAGATACATGGACACAATTAGTGTGTGACCCTCTAGGCCTCTTTCTCAGTGGCATTAGGCTGAGCCTGCCTGAAGTCCAAGGTTAGCATCTAGCAACACGCCAAGGCACCCATAGAGAAAGAAGTTATCGCCGCAATGATGTGTCACCTCCTATGAACGCTTACCGTGTAATATAATCCCTTTGTCTCGATATCTGCAATCAAGCGGGTTGCATTCTAGTTCCATCAACCCATGTGCTTGATTATTCTTTCTTTGACTTCCCGGAATTGAACTTGCCCATACCTTACCATGGCCATGGATTTATTTAGGCTATATCAATTCCATCAAAGGGCCTGAGATATCTACTTCCGTTATGGAACGGAAGGGACAAATCCTTTCTCGCATTATCTATTAATGTGGTATTACTCATGACGCACCCAACGTATCCTACCTCACTGCGAACAGTGTGTCATCACAGTTTTCTTCAATACATCTAAGTGCGCGAGTTGTAATACCCATTAAAAATAATCTTAAAGTCTAAGGATCAATACACACGTCCGTAGATAGGAACATCCAATGACACTATGAAATGTGGATTTCCTACTGGCGGGTCTCGTTCTCATAATATCCTCCTGGATATTACCAAGGGCGCACACCATGAGAATGTGCCTCAAAGTTTTATGAGTCCTCACCCCTAATGACCTGTATTATTTGTGTCCCTCAAATAATATCATCCGGCCATAGAATATACATTCAAGAACAATGTTATGGCACTTTCGGGTTATCATCATAGCAGGGATCTGCTATGACCCTTTAATGTAACAGCTATCCTTAGGACATTATCACTTGACATGTCACGCAGAAGAACAATCAAGATGTGATAAGGATTTTATTTAATGAATAAAGTACAAAGTAGTTGGTTCTAGACCACCAACTCCAACAGACTCCCACTTGGACTAGAGACAACTGCTAACAACCTTTAACCCGCTAGCTCTCACATGATATTCATGCTTCTGCTAAGATAGGCCTTTAGTCATGGGGTCCGCCACGTTCTCTTCCGTGGACACTCTGCTCACTGAAACTTCACCCCTTTGATAGAAATCCCTCAAGAGGTGATACTTCTGGAGTATGTGCTTTGTCCGTTGATGTGACCTTGGTTCTTTTGAAAGAGCCACCACTGCAGTATTATCACAATACAATGTAATGGGATCTTTACTGCTAGGCACCACATCAATCTCCTGGACAAAGTTCCGAATCCAAACGGCTTCTTTGGATACATCAGAAGCCTCTATATACTTGGAATCCGCTGTAGAATCGGTGACAACTGGCTTCTTTGAACTCTTCCAGCTCACAGCTCCTCCATTGAGACAGAAAACATATCCAGATTGCGACTTCAGATCATTCTGATCTGTTTGAAAACCAGCATCAGCATACCCTCTGATGACAAGCTCCTCATCTCATCCATACACCAGGAACATATCCTTAGTTCTTCTCAGATACTTAAGGATAGTCTTAACAACAGTCCAATGCTGTACTCCTGGATCTGGTTAGTGCATAGGCAACATCAAGCCTGGTACATAACATGACATACATGATGGATCCTATAGCCGAACCGTATGGGATCTTGCTCGTCCCATCTTTCTCCTGTTGTGTCTGGGGACACATTTTCTTAGAAATATGCAAGCCATATGACACTGGAACCAATCCCCTCTTGGATTTTTCCATACTAAATCTCTTTAGTATCTGGTCAATGTATGTACCCTGACTTAGTCCAAACATCCTCTTGGATCTATCACGAATGATCTTGATCCCCAGAATGTAGGCTGCTTCTCCTATGTCCTTCATGGAGAAACACTTGTTCAACTAGTCCTTAACTGACTGTAAGGCTGGTACGTCATTTCCAATAAGCAATATGTCATCAACATATACCACTAGGATGACGACCACATTCCCATTAAACCGCTTATAAACACATGGCTCACATTCATTCTTAATGAAACCAAATTCCTTTATGGCTTCATCAAATCGAATGTTCCATGACCTGGATGCTTGCTTTAATCCATAAATGGATTTCTGCAACTTGCAAACCCGTTTGGATTCACCTGGTGTCACAAACCCTTCTGGTTGTGTCATATAGACATCTTCCTGAAGGTTCCCGTTAAGGAATGCTGTTTTGACATCCATCTGCCAAATCTCGTAGTCATGGTAAGCTGCTATGGTAAGTATGATTCTTATGGATTTAAACATGGAAACTGGCCAGAAGGTTTCCTCATAGTCAATTCCTTGACGCTGTCTGAATCCTTTAGCCACTAGCCTTGCTTTATAGGTGCTAACTTGACCTTCCATGTCCAGCTTTCTTTTGAATACCCATTTGCATCCAACAGGCTTTACATCAACTGGCTCATCGACCAGAACCCAAACTTGGTTCTGATACATGGAATCCATCTCAGAATTCATAGCTTCTAGCCATCTTGCAGCTTCTGAGCTTTCTACTGCTTCCTTGTAGGAGAGAGTTTTATCATTGTCCAACAATAATGATTCACCATCCTCGGTGACTAGGAAACCAAATCTCTCTGGTTCCCTTACCTCTCTTGAGCTCCTACGCAGTACTTGTGTTTCTGGAACCTCTTCCACGGGGACCTGTGGAACTTGTTCCTGTACCAACTCCTGTGTATCTTGAGCATCAAATTCATCGAAGTCAATCTTGCTCCCACTATCCTTATTGAGGATGTGCTCCCTCTCAAGAAAGACGGCTTGTCTGGTGACAGTCACTTTCTTGTCTTGGGGGTTATATAGGTAATATCCTTTTGTTTCCTTGGGATATCCTATAAAGATACACTTCGTGCCCCGGGGTGCTAGTTTGTTGCCTGATAAGGCCTTAACAAACGCCTCGCATCCCCATACACGTGTGTGCGACAAAGTGGGTTTCCTTCCATTCCATAACTCGGATGGAATTCCATTTGCCGCCTTAGTTGGTACTCGGTTTAATGTGTATGCTGTAGTTTGTAATGCATATCCCCAAAAGGATAATGGAAGATCCGCATGACTCATCATCGACCTCACCATGTTCAACAAGGTGCGGTTCCTCCTTTCACTAACACCATTCCACTGTGGTGTATAATGAGGAGTGAGCTGAGATAGAATCCCAGACTCCCGTAGAAGATCGATGAACTCTTGGTTCAGATATTCTCCACCTCGATCCAATCGAAGCTTCTTTATCTTCTTACCAAGTTGATTCTCTACTTCATTCTTGAATTCCTTAAATTTCTCTAAGGACTCTGACTTATACCTCATTAAGTAGACATAGCCATATCTACTCAAATCATCAGTAAAAGTAATAAAGTAAGAATATCCACCTCTAGCTTCTACTGGAAATGGTCCACACACATCTGTGTGTACCAATCCTAGAAGCTCTGTGGCCCTTTCACCTTGTCCACCAAAAGGCGGCTTGGTCATTTTTCCTTGTAAACAAGCATGACATCTATCAAGTGGTTTTAGCTCAGTAGAGTCTAAATAGCCATCTTGGTAGAGCTTTGTCAAGCGCTTCTCTTTCACATGACCAAGGCGGTGATGCCATAACTGGGTGATGTATGAGTCATGTGAGCTTGTTTCGTTATCGATTGCCAACACTTGGTTTTTGTAATTTAATACATACAAACCATTATTCAAATGTGCCATACCATAACATACATTGTTCTTATAAAAGAGACAACCCTTATTTCCAAACTTGAAAATAAATCCATCCATATCCAAACAAGATACAAAAATTATGTTCTTGGTAACACTAGGCACAAAATAACAGTTTTTTAAAATCAAAATCATGCCAGTTGGCAATGAGAGGTGATAGTCGCCAATAGCCAACGCAGCCAGTCTTGCGCTATTGGCAGCTCTAAGATCCACCTTTCCTCTGGAGATCTTTCTAAATCTACTTGATTCCTACATTTGAATACAGATGTGAGCCCCACAAGCTGTATCTAATACCCAATGTGTAGAAATAGAAAGATTTCACTCGATAACGAACGCACCTTTAGCGTCCCCACGCTTCTGGGTGCAGTTCCTATTCCAGTGGCCCTGCTTGCCACATGCAAAACACACTGCTTCCCATTCCTTGCCCTGCCTCTGGATCTTCCCCTTCTTGGAGGGATGGTGCTCGGGGGCTTCAGACCATTTATAAGTCTTTGGCCCCTTTGCCTTGTCCTTCCTTTTCTTGTTCACCATAAGGACCGTGGGTTTGTCATGCCCCATGTCCTTATCTACCTGGAAAATCAAGGTTAGAAGCTCCGATAGACTCTTCTCATTGCCGCTCATGTTATAGTTGACAATGAAGCTAGAGAAGGTCTTGGGCAATGATGATAGGATGAGATCTGTACGCAACTCATCTGGGAATTTAATCCCTAAGATGTCCAAGCATTCAATGTAGCCAATAAGCTTGACCACATGATGCCCAGCTGGCACAGACTCTCCAAGATTCGTGGTAAACAAAGCATTGGAGATCTCATACCTCTCCTGTCTCGCCTTCTCTTGGTAGAGATATTTAAGGTGAGACATCATGCTATACGCATCCATGTTTTCATGTTGCTTCAAGAGCTCATTAGACATGGACGATAGAATGAAACACTGGACATCTGTGGAATCATCCATGTGTTTCATGTAGAGAGATAATTCCTCATCACTAGCCTCTTTCCCAGGCGCAACTGGAATAGGCTCTTCCAGCACATATAATTTCCTTTTTTGGAAAAGGACGACGCGTAAACGCCTCTGCCACTCTTGGAAATTGGTGCCGGTGAGAAGGTTTTCTTTTTCGAGTATGGTGCGTAAGGATATGTTTGAAGTCATTTTCTTGCCGTTTCTACAATTTAAGATGAGCAAAGGTTTAGTACTTTATTATAAAAATTGTGACAAATAAATAAATTAATACTTATTAGTCTCCCACTATTTTATCGAAATCCAATAGCCCTCACCATTGACTTCGGAATATTCTATTGCGTGAATATTCTAGTGGCAAGGATCCATATTGCCCTTCGCATTACCCCAACTAGGGTTGTTCAAGAAACTTGAAGGGTTTTAGGTAGGCATTCCAAATGCCAACTGCATTAACTCGCAGTTCCATGATCCGCTAAGTGGACTCCCCAATCCTGAAATCCTTTTTGGATTTCCTCAACCTTTGCCTCTTGGTCACACCAAGTCCTGCTGTGGAAGTCAACCCTTGATGCGAACCAAGTCAAGTCAACCCAAAACCTTGAATTAGAATTCCCCGATAATTGAAAGCACCCCAACTAGGGTTGGTCAAGCACTTTGAACTATGGTTCGATTCTAACCAAGATTATGGAAGGCTATGCCGACTTAATATTTATTTTGAGGGATTTTATCCTTATACGTAAATTGCCATTTTATTATCTTTGATTACATGCTTGTTAATATTAAGTGGGATATACTTAAGTGATTAACCATGTATAAGATAATATTTACATATAAGCCAATTTTATTTTAGTTCCATCTTGCATGCTCGTTTAATTCATTAATTGTGTGATCGCGACAACACACCCACAATAAATAAACCACGCAACTGACAGAAATAAAATAAATGGTATGATCATGAGCTTTTCTATTGGTTAGTTTATCTAGCGGTTGATAAACTAACCCAAGACCTAGGGGAGAAACACCTTGAACCTTTCGGGTTCGTGTTTACAGCTTTCCACCTATCCACCTTTGTATCTCCTTGGATTGGTTTCATCTTGGCTCCTGACTTGAGCCGCCTCCACTAGCTTGGGAGCTCCATCAATTACATATGCATTTATCTCACATGCAGGTGAGGGGAAAAAAGGGTTTTTACATAAAAGAATCCTTGGGCGCGCAGGCCCTACATATTAATGAGGAGATGGATCGCAGGCCAACAAATTTAATTTAAATAAATAAATTAAAAGAAACCATTCACATACAAAGGTCTCGGTCTAGCTCATGATCATCCATACATGCAACGATATTTACGCATAAATAAAACTAGCATTCAATTCTTTAATCGTTCTTGTTTAAGATAAATCATGCTCAAATCAATTAATTATCTTTAATTAATCAATCCTTTTATCTTAAATCCCTTTTCTGAATTTCCTTGAGATTCTCATCCATCATAATTTTAAACAAATAAATTCATTTAAAATTATCCTTGTACACAACTTGTACCTTGGAGGCAACCCAGCGAATTCCCATTTATTACGCAGATGTTAAATTAAACACATATATATAAAACACCTATCACGTGTTGTGCCTCAGCTTTACGCCTGCACCATGGTACAAATCTCAAGGGTTTGTATAATATAATAATAAATTTTAATAAATCTGTGTAATTTGGGTGAGTACACGTCATGTAGTTCCGACTACACGGCGTGTACTTTTTCTTCACCGTCCATCCGAAGTACACGCCCGGGGATAGGGCGTGTTAATGTACTTCGGAAATTTTCGGAGTACACGGCGTGTACAGTGGGACACACGCCGTGTAGTTTCCGCATTACACGGTTTCCAGCCGGGCAGGCTATGTACGGAGTACACGACCCAACCCTAACCCGAAGGGACTACATGCCGTGTTCATTGGACCACACGACATGTATTTCAGAAACCGTGTGCCACCTATTTCTGGTCAACACACGGTGTCTTAAATTCTTAGAAAGAATCCAATACACGGCCTGATTTGGCGGATCAGTCAATGCATTGAACCTAGACTACACGGTGTGTACTTCCGAATACACACCGTGCATTCTGGTGTTATACGTCCAGAAACATTTGGCTCCTCCGGATGAGTTCCTCTATTTTATTTTAATCAAAATTAAATGAAAAATCCATTTCTATGAGGTGAATGAGAAACGAGAGAGGAGGAACAGATCTCGATATTCAGATTTCCAGAACGATTAAACATGAATTGAAATAACTAAATTATTAAATGCGTAAATCACCAACAAAAAAATAAATAATTATAACCAACGATATGACCCCTCTGATACCACTTGTAGGTTCCGGGCGCAGCGGAAGCGCGTTGGTGGGTTTGCCCAACTTAATTTTTTGTTAAACAATGTTCAATTCGAGATCTGTCACGATATAAAACGCCGAATCTTCAGAATAGAACGAAGAACGAAAAGAAAAGATGAGTCCCAAAACCCTTGAGGAGGATCATCATATGTTGATTATAATTAATTTAATTAATGCATAAGAATTACCTCATTGGAATTATTTCTTCGTTGATGTGTCCGGTCACGATTCGGTGATCCGTCGTTGCGTCGTAGAATCCAAGTGTAGGATTCCTCTAGCGGTTATCCACACGTGTGTCACATATCTCCGGACGTCGCCGAAGAGATCTCCGGGTGCTAGCGCGGAAGAACCTTCGCTTGCGATGTCCGCCTTCGACCGCCTTGATCCGGTGGAGGATCTTGCACTCGTAACTTGAGGGCGTTCTTGGTGGAAAGGGAATTCTCTCTTGGCTTGAGAGTATTTCCAAATCCGTTGTGCACAAAAATGGCTCACAAAAAATGTTGGGGTTGTAAGGATATTTATAATCAGGTTTGAGGTTAATAGAGTTATGATAATAAATAAACACGTTACGCGTTTTATTTATTTCATTAACTCTTATTGAAAACCCCCATGTCGAATTATTAATTCCTTGACATGCGCCCACGCTGATTATAATAAATATGATTTAATAAAACAATATTAAATCCTCAAAATCCCAATTGGAAAAACTACACGGCGTGTAATAATTAATACACGGCGTGTACTTGTTTTCCATAAAACTACACAGCGTGTACTTTTATTTTCCATTTTTCTCCACCACATTTATTAGACCTTGAGTAATGAATATTTATTTCTTAAATAAATGTAACTGCATTACTCGCTAATAAATATATTATTTTATCCACAGTATATTCTCTTGAATAACTAGTGTCAAAATAAATGCGATCAGACATCCTTAAATAATTATTAAACCATAGTCGGGAATAATATTTATTTAGCTTGTTAAATTAATATTTAACTGAGATACATGGACACACTTAGTGTGTGACCCTCTAGGCCTCTTTCTCAGTGGCATTAGGCTGAGCCTGCCTAAAGTCCAAGGTTAGCGTCTAGCAACATGCCAAGGCACCCATAGAGAAATAAGTTAACGCCGCAATGACGTGTCACCTCCTACGAACACTTACCGTGTAATATAATCCCTTTATCTCGATATCTCCAATCAAGCGGGTTGCATGCTAGTGCCATCAACCCATGTGCTTGATTATTCTTTCTTTGAATTCCCAGAATTGAACTTGCCCATACCTTACCATGGCCATGGATTTATTTAGGCTATATCAATTCCATCAAAGGGCCTGAGATATCTACTTCCGTTATGGAACAGAAGGGACAAATCCTTTCTCGCATTATCTATTAATGCGGTATTACTCGTGACGCACCCAACGTATCCTACCTCACTGCAAACAGTGTGTCGTCACAGTTTTCGTCAATACATCTAAGTGCGCGAGTTGTAATACTCATTAATAATAATCTTAAATTCTAAGGATCAATACACACGTCCGTAGATAGGAACATCCAATGACACTATGAAATGTGGATTTCCTACTGGCGGGTCTCGTTCTCATAATATCCTCCTTGATATTACCAAGGGCGCACACCATGAGAAGGTGCCTCAAAGTTTTATGAGTCCTCACCCCTAATGACCTATATTATTTGTGTCCCTCAAATAATATCATCCGGCCATAGAACATACATTCAAGAACAGTGTTATGGCACTTTCGGGTTCTCATCATAGCAGGGATCTGCTACGACCCTTTAATGCAACAGCTGTCCTTAGGACATTATCACATGACATGTCACGCAGAAGAAGAATCAAGATGTGATAAGGCTTTTATTTAATGAATAAAGTAAAAAGTAGTTGGTTCTAGACCACCAACTCCAATAATGCGATGTTGGCCGAGCCACCCTCAGATTCTCTCACCTTAGCACACCTTACACTCAGGTCCTATATTGGGGTCATAAGGGGCTATGCAAGGAGATCGTAACTGCCTTGTGTAATCCTTTGATTTAAATAAAAATTTTGATTTATTCTTATGATTAAGTTTGTGAATTTTCAAATGTCCGAATAAATATAGTATGCATATATTTGATGAATTCTAGAAAAAGGATATTTGAAAATATTTATGTAAACCTTAAATAATAAATTATGTGTAATGATTTTCAAAAAATGGTCTTCTACAATTATGTTCAGTAAGAAATTTAGAGTCTAATAAGATCAACTTAATTTTTGATGAATAGTAAATTATGAATAGTGATTTTACGCTTAGGATTAGTAATGTGACCAAATGGATTAGTAATCTCAATTAAATAAAGTATTAATATAATCTAGGCACCTTGATTAAGTAATGTGATTCAATAAAGTAGGTAAATAACTGTTTTAGAAATTATTAGTCAAGTATTAGTTTTTTTGGGTGAATAGTATTTTTTAATTAAAAATTAAATTAAAAATATATAGAAAATTATTTTTATAAAATGGAGTTCATTTTTGAACTCATAGCATCAATATTATGTTAAGGTAATTTTTGGGGATTTTTCTGAAAAAATGAATTTTCGGTGAATAGTGTATTTATTTAAAAATTAAATTAAAAATATTTAGAAAATTATTTTTATAAAATAGAGTTCATTTTTGAAATTAGAGCATCGATATTTGGTTAAGGTGAAATTTTGGGATTTTTCTGAGAAAGTTGAATTTTCAGTGAATAGTGAAAATATAGTTTTTAAGTTACGGGTGTTTAATGACATCATTAAATGATGTATTAAGTGTGTAATCAATATGGTCGACTTATGAATAGTAATATAAGGTATGAGGTGTCCCAAGTGGCCAATACCGTGGGAAAATACCATGGTCAAGCCAATGGTTTTGCCAATACCACCAATGAGGTGTCCCTTGACCATTAATGCCTTTTCCCCTCACTTCCCCTATAAATACCAAGCCATTATCTCATCCTTTTGATTAAAAAATCCTCCTCAATGAAGTTCTGGCCTCCTTACCTCCCAAGGAGTCCTCCCAAGATTACCTCAAGCCTCCCAAGGTCCCAAACTTTAATATTTTGAAGTTACTCTTCAAGGTAAGGGATCCTACCTCTCTCTTTCTTTTCAAGTACTCTCGTTTATGTCATTTCTTTGAAGCCCCATGTTCTTATTTTTGGGGTGTTCTTTTATATTCATCCTAATTTAATTTTCATTTTAATATGATTATATACCCCCTCTTTCTCTCATAAATTCATTTTAAGAATGTTTAAGTGGCGCCGTTAGGCTGCCGAATTTTTAAGGGATTCTTTCACCCTTCTCATTTTCAAGTTCTATTTTCATGTCAAGTCTTTCAAATTCCTTTTTATTATGTTGGGGTATGATCTCTATATCTATCATACTGATCTTTTATTTTAATATTATGAGAGACCCTATTTTATCTCTTCAATTCTCTTTTTGAAGTTTTAAGTGACGCCGTTAGGCTGCCGAATTTTCATAAGAGAAATCTTATTTTTGTCTTCCTTCCATGTTTTTCATTTCATATGGTATGTCTTTAAAATTTCACTACCATGTTCTTATATCCTTTATATTATGTCCCTCTAATTTTTTATGGATCATTTATGAGTGGGTGAGCCATGTCCCCACTCTTTTCAATATTTTCTAAAACTCTATAACATAGCCATTATGCTGCAGAATTTTCGTCTCAAAATGTCTGTCTTTTTCTCAAATTATTTTATTTTATTAAGTGAATACTGAAAGATATTTCTTATATAGGGGTATTAAAATATATATCAAAATGTTCTATTTTAATTTTGGGACTTACATACATGAACCCCGCTTTCCTTTTTCTGTGGGTTTAAAGTGACATAAAGATCACATCTTTAAAGTAGTTTTTAAAATGTGATGACTATGAAATGAAACCCATTTATTTTATGCTATATGGGGTTTTTATGAAATTATTGACAATGATATATGTGGTTCACATTATAATAAAGGAAAATTTAAGGGTTCTCCCTGATAGTGCTCCAATGCATTGGGTAAAGACTTAATCTCTAGAGATGACCATTTTAACGATACCTTGGTGAATAACCTTGGTAATTTTTTAATGACACCTTGGGGATGGAATTTGGTGAAACAGAAATGATTGTCTATGTTAAATGTTGTAGTAACATATTCAAGTTATGAAATACATTATTTTTATTATGATATGCCTCATGATTTCTTTCTCATGCCTTAAACTTCTTTTTCATGACTTTATTGATGCATCTCAAGTTCACATGTTAAATGTTTCCCCTTGTTTCCCTTACTGAGCCTTCTGCTCACCCTTTCTTTTGATGTATATATCTAGGTTATGAGATTTAGTAATGAAAAGTTATGTTATAAAAAGGAGGGATGCTATAGTTGGTATCAATGGATGGTTTAGTTATTTGTGGAAATTAGGATATGAAAAATTTAGGAAGAACCCTATAGAAAAGTTTAAATATAGGAAATATTCCTGGTATTTTGGTGAGTATTGAGTAAGTGGTTTATCAAGCAAATACATCCCTGTCTGGATACGAGCAGGTAGAGGTGGATCTGGCACAGATGTACATAGGGGTAAAACCCAAAAACACCACTTGAGATAGACTCGAATGGGAACTAGTAAATGAAAACGGGCCTTGATTCACTCTTGGTTATGACACTCCTGGGGGATATACTTTGGTAAATTAATAAGCTTAGTATGAACCATTGTTAAAGGAACAAAGATAAAATAAAATAAAGATTCACATAAGAATATATGATCATGGATAACCTAGATTGGAACCTAGGGGATCACAAGTTAGGATATAATTTTCTTCTACAAGTTTATCCTTCTATTCTTAAAGTTTCCTTTTCATGATTATTGGATAAGTATTTAAGCCCCTAATTATACTTTCTTTTCTTAGTTAATGGTGGGAAATAGAATAACATGTCCCAACAACCAATTTGATAGGAAATGTGACAATTGAACTATTAATATGATAGAGATGATGAGAGATCAAGTTGAACATATTGTGATTATGCCAAACCAGCTATCAAAAATCACAATTAATAATTGGTACCTAGTTGAATTCCCAAATTCATCAAGGAAGAAGAAGGTGAAGTCTCAAGGATGTTCATCTGATAAAGTTGATAAGGGAAAGAAGACCCAATTTCCTTTGTGCAAAAAGTGTGGAAGGATGAACTGAGGAGAATGTCACAAAGGAACCAGGAGATGTTTTAAGTGTGGGGTGATAGGGCATAAAGTAGCCAATTACTTTAAAAAATGGATACTGTGATGAATAGAGATAAGGTTGGATCTAATGTACCTTATACTTTTCAGTGTCATAAATGTGGAGAAGTTGGACATTATCCAAGTCAATGCTCTCTTGTAAGGGATGAGAAGCATGATGAGCATAAACAATCATCAAGGATAAGGGAACAATGCAAGTCCTATGCTGAGATGCATGATGATGACTAAAGTACATGTAACTTCTTCACAATAATTTTCTATGTCATGTTATATTTTAGTTCGTGCCCTATGATCATATCTTTAATGTTTTCTAAGAACATCGAGTCACTACCCAAGATAGTTTTATATCATTAAGGAAAACATATATTGTTATGTACCACATGTTGATGTTGTGAAGCTATTCTTCTTAAAAAAAAGATGATTAAGGGATTAAAAGATGATTATTATTTTGGAAGACGTTCACTATTTGGGAACCCTATATGATTGAGGTAAATAGATTACTACGATATTTTCTTTGAGGAGTAAAGGTTGACTTATATTTTGAATAATTGATGAATTTAAGGTGAACTTATAGTAATTTAGGTTACTTAAGGAAATGATTAACCTATCTTAGGGAAAATATGTTTAGGTTAGTTACTTTTGTTATAAGATGTTAGGAGTGGTTGATGTTTTTTGGACATGAACGATAAAGTTTATCTTGGAAGACTATGTTATAAAATCCTTCATGTATTTGGGTTTCAATCTTAGTTTGGTTTATTTTGAGGAATTTTAAGGAAAATTATTTATGGAATGGTCTATGATGAACTTTGGGTAGTACTATGGAATTTTGAATATTTAAAAGTAGTTTCCCCTCCTATGGGGTTCTTTCTTTTTGAAGAGTTTTTTTATCTTACCCTTTCTATTTTTGGGATAATGTTTAAATATAGAAGAAAGATAATTAATCTTTTGTGGATTATGTGATTCTCTAGAATATAATTCTTGTGCTTTTGATGAGACCATGTGTTTTTGAATTCTCATCATTTGGAGAAAAGATTAGTCTTGGTGAAACTTATTAAGGGATGAAACTATACTTGAAGATAAATATATTTCCTGGTGTTCTTATTCTATATAGTAAATGAATTCCTCAAAATTATTAAAAGAAACGTAAAACAAAAATGTTGTTGGTTTAAGTTTCCTACTGGGTAATCAAAGACCATTTAACTCATCACAAGTTTGTTATTTTTTGGTGGTTAACTTCCTCTTAGACATGTTTTCTATCACTATCCCTCAGAACTTGACCCTTTGTTTTCTCCTTTATATCAATGTTTTCCTACATGGAATCCTAGTATGGGTTAACTCGGGTGACCTTTGTACTTCCTTTTCTTTATTTTAAAGTAATAGTGTTACTGACTCTTTTTCCGATGTGGGACTTTCAATGAAATTTCCAAGACCAATTTTAAAAATTGCTAGGACACAATTTCTTAAGGGGGGAAGATTGTAATGACCCGAAATTTTGAATAAATCTTGTTTCCTAATTTTGTGTGTTATTTTATTTCATACTCAACAAAACTTTTTCATTTAATAAAATGAGTATAATTAAAATGACACTGTTGGGTTTTGACTATTATATGACCATTAGTTAGTATGACCGTTGGAAACTAAATGTTGCGATTATTGTCTCTAAATACAATTGATCTTGGTTAATTAATATAGAAAGAAGATTCGATGGCCTCATCTAGTAGTCTCGGTCCAATCGAAGCCCATCTAACAGAACTTGGGAAGGAGGTAGCATCACTGGGCTTTTCTATGGACCAAACCCAAGACGAACTTCATCGTGTGAAGCTAGAATAGAATCGCCTTTGCGAGAAGTTCAAACTGATAGAAATTACTACTCGTGCGATGTTGGTCGAGCCACCCTCAGATTCTCTCACCTTAGCACACCTTACACTTAGGTCCTATGCTGAGGTTATAAGGGGATATGTAAGGAGACCGTAACTGCCTTGTGTAATCCTTTGATTTAAATAAAAATTGTGATTTCTTCTTATGATGAAATTTGTGATTTTTCAAATGTCCGGATAAATATAGTATGCATATTCTTGATGAATTATAGAAAAAAGATATTTGAAAATATTTATGTAAACCTTAAATAATTAATTTTGTGTAATTATTTTTAAAAAATGGTATTCTACAATTATGTTCAGTAAGAAATTTAGAGTCTAATAAGATCAACTTAATTTTTGATGAATAGTAAATTATGAATAGTGATTTTACGCTTAGGGTTAGTAATGTGACCAAATGGATTAGTAATCTCACTTAAAGAAAGTATTAATATAATATAGGCACCTTGATTAAGTAATGTGGTTCAATAAATTAGGTAAATAACTGTTTCAGAAATTATTAGTCAAGTATTAGTTTTTTCGGGTAAATAGTTTTTTTAATTATAAATTAAATTAAAAATATTTAGAAAATTATTTTTATAAAATGGAGTTCATTTTTGAACTCAGAGCATCGATATTATGTTAAGGTAATTTTTGGGGATTTTTCTGAAAAAAATAAATTTTCGGTGAATAGTGTATTTATTTAAAAATTAAATTAAAAATATTTAGAAATTTATTTTTATAAAATGGTGTTCATTTTTGAAATCAGAGCATTGATATTTGGTTAAGGTGAAATTTTGGGATTTTTCTGAGAAAGTTGAATTTTTGGTGAATAGTGAAAATACAGTTTTTAAGTTACAGGTGTTTAATGACATCATTAAATGATGTATTAAGTATGTAATCAATATGGTCGACTTATGAATAGTAATATAAGGTATGAGGTGTCCCAAGTGGCCAATACCATGGGCAAGCCCATGGTTTTTCCAATACCACTAATGAGGTGTCCCTTGGCCATTAATTCATTGTCCCCTCACTTCCCCTATAAATACCAAGACATTCTCTCATCCTTTAGATTCCAAAATCCTCCTCAACGAAGTTCTGGTCTCCTTACCTCCCAAGGAGTCCTCCCAAGATTCCCTCAAGCCTCCCAAGGTCCCAAACTTCAAGATTTTGAAGTTACTCTTCAAGGTAAGGGATCCTACCTCTCTCTTTCTTTTCAAGTACTCTCGTTTATGTCATTTCTTTGAAGCCCCATGTTCTTATGGTTGGGGTGTTCTTTTATATTCATACTACTGTACTTTTCATGTTCATATTATTATAGAACCCCTCTTTCTCTCATCAATTTATTTTAATAATGTTTAAGTGGCACCGTTAGGCTACTGAATTTTTAAGGGATTCTTTCACCCTTCTCATTTTCAAGTTCTATTTTCATGTGAAGTCTTTAAAATTCCTTTTTATTATGTTGGGGTATGATCTCTATATATATAATACTGATATTTTATGTTCATATGATGAGAGACCCTATTTTATCTCATCAATTCTCTTTTTGAAGTTTTAAGTGACGCCGTTAGGCTGCCGAATTTTCATAAGAGAAATCTTATTTTTGTCTTCCTTCCATGTTTTTCATTTCATATGGTATGTCTTTAAAATTTCATTAACATGTTCTTATATACTTTATATTCTATCCCTATAATGTTTTATGGATCATTTATGAGTGGGTGACCCATGTCCCCTCTCTTTTCAATATTTTCTAAAACCCTATAACATAGCCGTTATGCTGCAGAATTTTCTTCTCAAAATGTCTCTCTCTTTTTCTCAAATTATTTTATTTTATTAAGTGAATACTCAAAGATCTTTATTATAGAGGGGTATTAACATATTTATAAAAAATTTCTATTTTAATTATGGGACTTATATACATGAAACCCGCTTTCCTTTTTCCGTGGGTTTAAAGTGACATAAAGATCACGTCTTTAAAGTAGTTTTTAAAATGTGATGACTATGAAATGAAACCCATTTCTTTTATGATATATGGGTTGTTTATGAAATTATTTATGATGATATATTTGGATGACATGATAATAAAGGCAAATTTAAGGGTTCTCCCTGATAGCACTCCAATGCATTGGGTAAAGACTTAATCTCTAGAGATAACCATTTTAATGATACCTTGGTGAATAACCTTGGTAATTTTTTAATGACACCTTGGGGATGGACTTTGGTGAAATGGAAATGATTGTCTATGTTAAATGTTTTAGCCACATTTTCAAGTTATGAAATATGTTATTTTTATTATGATATGCCTCATGATTTCTTTCTCATGCCTTAAAAGTTATTTTTCATGACTTTATTGATGTATCTCAAGTTCACATGTTAAATGTTTCCCCTTGTTTCCCTTACTGGGCCTTTTTCTCACACTTTCTTTTGATGTATGTCCCCATGTTATGAGATGCAGTAATGAACCTAGGATGAAAATAAGGAGAATCCTTTCAAGTGTTTAAGAATAATGTTTTATGTTTTCATGTTTTAAGTTCCTGGTTTCCAAGACACTAAACCTTAAAGATCCTTAGTTTTGTAAAATGTAATGAAAAGTTTTGTTATAAAAAGGTGGTATGCTATACTAATTAATTCAGTTATGTGTTCCTAAATTTGAGGTGAGATGTGTTTTGTAATTTTTTAATTTATCACATACCAAGAAGATACCATAGAACTGATAAAACATTGTTCAAGATATTAAAATGTGAAGGCTTTTCATGAAAGATTTAGAATGTGTAAAGAGAGTTTTTTAAATAAGTTATTGATGCTAAAAAATGGAAATATTGTAAAAAGATAGTACATATCATAACACCCAAACTAAATTCCACAAAAAGTACCATATCACCCCACTAAAAAAAGGAAAACTACCTAAAAGGAGTGGCTATGAAGACTTCAAATCAAGTTGATTCATATAATCATGACACTTGAATTGTAAAATGAAAATAGAAAAAAAATCAAACTAAACTTATTGGGAGGGCTTTCCAAGGGGTGGGGTGGTGTTCAGGGGGGCTATCCAAGGGGTGGGAGGGCTGTCCAGGGGGTGGGGTGATGTTCAGGGGGCTGTCCAAGGGGGTGGGGGTGTCCATGGGGTGGGGTGTTCAGGGGGTGGGGTGGTGTCTGGGGGGGGGGGTTGTCCAAGGGGGTGGGGCTGTCCGGGGGGGGGGGTGTCTGGGGGGGGGGGTGTTCAGGGGGGCTGTCTAGGGGGTGGGGTGGTTCCTAGGGGGGGTTGTCTGGGGGGTGGGGGCTGTCCAGGGGGTGGGGTGGTGTGGTGCCTAGGGGGGGCTATCTAGGGGGTGGGGGTTGTCCATGGGGGTGGGGTGGTGTCCAGGGGGGCTGTCCAAGGGGGTGGGGGTGTCCAGGGGGTGGGGTGGTGTCTAGGGGGGTGTCCAAGGGGGTGGGGGTGGACAATTTCCCTCGCTCCTAGGAAAGCCCACACCCCTCCTAAGTGAAATTTGTATAAGCAAATCATCATCAATTTTTTTTCCCATCCAACCATATACCATAACACCCACAGAATACCCTATAACTCAAAAATATCCTAATGTTATACACAATCCCATAGGACATAATCGATATATAGCCAATCTCATCAGCCACCCTCATCCACATCCCAGCATAACACCCCTCTAGGTTGTAACCATACCCCATAGGCCACAAGGAACTCACATAAAAATTTCCAACTTACCCAACTCACTCAATAATATAACCCCAAAGAGTCACTTAGATCATTATCCCTTTCAATCACATTCCATGTACTACATGAATAAAAAAACTAAGGATGTCACCATATATCTTCTTATGAAGAGGTGTCACTACAAAAATTCTACCAAAACAAAACCACACTAAGACAACATCTTACATTTATCAATAGAGATAGCAAGATGAATAATACAAATCAACAAAATAGGTTATCACATTATATATTAACTTGATGAATCATATTTATAATACACTATACATGAAATCCCCCATAAAGCTAGATTCATTATACAACCAATACCTCTCATAATTGAGATGACATAACCCATAAAAAACAAAACCACAATTATTCAACACCTCAAATGGGTTTTCACTATCCACATGGCACACTAGAATGCCTTACTATACAAATGGAAAAGATTCCACTAGAAGGAACTTCTACCTAAGGCCCCCATCACATTAAATAATATAAAACCTCACTCTCATGATCAGCTCTTGCAGAAGGGTCTTGTGGTAAGGGAATATGATAGGAGAATTAGAAATAGAAGCAAACCACGTAGATATCGTTTAAGCGAAATCAAAATAAATAACAAACAAAAATAGATTCACAAAATTCCACTAACATATTAGAAGTGTAGAATTAAATAATTACCTGATTGTAGAGAGAGCTTCGAGAGATACCTTGGGGTGAAGAGAGAGCATTGGCAACGATTAGGCTTATGGATGTGATCGGGCGGAGGGATTCTGGAAGTGCTGCTATTTGGGGGGAAACTTTCCCAACGGTTTGTTAAAACCATTGGGAAAGATTGTATTTACCAATGGTTTTTAAAAACCATTGATATATATATATATATAGGTTTTCCATGATTTTCCCAACTGTTTAAGTAAACCGTTTGGAAAAGCTAATTCTCATCCCACTATCCCAACAGTTTGAAGAAACTATTGGGAAAAATTAAGTATACCAATGGTTTATTCAAACCATTGGTATACAAGTGTTGGGAAAACAAAATTTTCCAGCAGTGGGCCTTGCTTGGAACATGAAAAACATACCAATTCCTTTTCTTTTCCCTGGATCTGGATCTTATCCTTTTTTATAAGGACAATTTTTAATAGATTTAGACTTGTTATTTGTTTTAATTACCTTTACCTTGTTCTTACTTTTCTTATTAACCATAAGAAATATGAGTTTATCACACCATGTTTCCTTTTCTATTTAGATAATTATAGTAAGAAGTTCTGAAATAATCTTCTCATTATTTCTCATGTTTTAATTAATAATAAAATTGGAGAAGGACTTAGGTAGTTAGGAAATTTTTAGATCTATGCACGACTCATCTGGTAATTTAATCCTTAAGAAGTATAGGTGTTTAATATATCTTGTAATCTTGACTACATGAGGGCCATCTAGTGTTGAATATCTAATCTTGGTTGTAAATAGAGCTTTGGGATCTCAGATCTCTCTTTTATCTTATTCTCCTGATAGATATACTAAAGGTGGGGAATCATTCTATATGTATCAATGTCCTCATGTTTCTTTAGAAGCTTATTGGTCATAGATGATATCATGAAACATTAAACCTCTATATAATTATTAAAATGTTTCTCATAGAGATTAAACTCTTCCTCACTAGTCTATTTACCAAGAACTTTAGGAATAGGTTCTTCTAGCACATACAATTTCCTTTCATGGAGTAATATAACATTTAAGTGCCTTTTCCACTCTTAGAAATTTGTGCCGGTGAGAAGGTTATCCTTATCAAGTATTGATCATAGTTATATGATTGAATTCATGTTTATTGTAATTTCTACAAATAAGATGATTATAATTTTAGTACTTTATTTGATAAAATAGTAGATAAATAATTAATAAATTAATTTTATTAATATCCTACTATTTTATCAAAACCCAATAACCTCACCAACAGCTTCATAATATACTATTGAATTAACTTTCTTGTGTTAAGGATCCATATTACACTTCTCATCACCCTAACTTTGGCCAGTGAAGTAATTTTAAGGGTTTTAGTTAGTCACTCCAAATGTCAACTACATTAACACATAGTTCCTTAATCTGTTGAGTGGACTCCCTGATCCTGAAATCCTGAAATTGGTTTTCCTCAACCTTTTCCTCTTATTTACACCAATTCCAACTTTAGGAGTCATCTATTTATGCGAACTAAGTTAAGTCAAACCAAAACTGAAAGTTAGAACTCATCAATAATTGAAAGCACCCTAACTTTGGCTGGTCAAGCATTTGAACTATGGTTTTATTTTAAATTAATTAGTGGAATGATATACCAACTTAATATATATATATAATTTAGGGATTTTATCTTTATGCATTAGTTTTCCATTTTATCTTTATTACATGATTGCTAATATTATGTGGATTTAATTAAGTGATTAACTAAGCTTGATATAAACTTTATACATAATATAATTAATTTTAGTTCTATATTTCATGATTGTTAATTAAGTAATTAATTCACATGATCAGGGAAAAAATCCCTAATGAAATAACCATGAAAGTTGACAGAAATAAAATAATAACATGGTATTATCATGAGCTTTTACTAATGTTTAGTTTATATAGTGAATGATAAAATAACCATCGACCAAGGGAAAAAATACCTTAAACCATGAATTTGGTTTGTGTTGTAGATTTTCAGTTTTCCACCTATATATCTCCCTTGGATTGGTTTCACCTCATCTCCAAACTTGAACCACCTCCTCTAGTATGGGAGCTCCATCCATTACATATGCTTTTACTCAATCAAATTCAAGGGGAACCAAAATATTGGTTAAAGGGTTTAAATAAAAGGAAACCATGTGCACAGATGAATTTACATAATTATAGGAGGTATGACACACATTCGATCAATTTAATTTCATATACATTAAAGGAAACTAATCACACACAAAGGTTTCATCTATGAACATGATCATACACATACATGCAATGGATTATGCATTTAATAAAAATAGCATTCAATTATAATCATTCTTATTTAAGATAAATTGTGCTTGAATCAATTAATCATATTAATTAATTATTTTATCTTAATTATCATATGAATTTTATTGATATTCTCATCCATCATAATTTTAAACAATTTAAATAAATTCATTTAAAATTAATTATGTACAAAAATATACCTTGTAAGTAATAGGGTGAGTACTCGTTCAAACTACCAATGTGTATTATTTTCATATACTTTTTACTCATGCAACACGTGGAATACATGACTTATCACATAATTTCATGGTGTGTACCATTAACTTAATGAGAATAAGAAATACATGGTATTTATGTATCATGTTATGTTTAAATGCACATAGAGTAATGACTATATTATGACTTATACATGATATGTAGTTTTGAACATTACATTGAAATTAATTATACATTTAATATATATACATATAACCTATTACATGTCATGTACTATCACCTTAATGACAAAAAAAACACATGTTGGCAAGGATCAAGAAATATAATAATTTAATTTTTAACTATATGTAATTTGGTAATATACATGGTGTGTAAAATATAGCTACATGGAATTTATATTTCTCACCATATATCCATGAAACACACCTAAATACTCAACATGTAATCATTACATGAAATTAATGGAGTAAACAATGTGTACATGGGATACAATATAACAACCTCACTCTTTATTTCATATTTAAACATGATTTATTACCTAAACTTGCACTTAATACAACTCAGAAGATCGAGAGGTCTAGTGTCTTTGGGTCTAAGGAACATTACATTAAAACTTAAACCATGAAATACCCATCTTTTTTGAAAACTTATTTTATATAATCACAAAATTCCTTCGTACTTAGAATTGCATGGGATAACCTAAGGATATACATAAGAAAAGGGTGAGCTATAAATCCCAGTAAGGGAGTAAACATGACATAACATGAAGAATACAATACATGTTAGGAAATAGGCATATTAATGGATCATAAGAGAAACATGAACATAAAGGCATGATATAAAATGATTATCATAACATATAAATATGGCAACAACTTAAAACACTACATCATTAATATAAAGGAATTAGGTAAACCCCTGTCCCAAAATGGAAGACAAAAGTCCTATAAAGGAATCAGGAAAACCCCTATCCCAACATGACGTATCATGATACTAAACATTACCCAATGAATTGGAGAGATATCAGGGTGCACCCTTCATAATCATTTAAATATCATACTTAAGTGTGCCACATAGATCATATGACATGGATTCATTCAATATAATCATTTATTCCACGATCAAGGAGTTTTGGAATTCAAACATATAATTCACCATTCGATAAGTATGTGTTTATAAAGGTGAATACCCTTGATAGAAAAATGGGTATGGTATTCACTACACAATGATTTAGTCATGTGAAATTGTGGTGAAATTTTGGAATCATAACGATGTCATAGAGAAATTCATAAATTGGGTTGATGAGAGTGAAAGGGGGTCTCTCATCATTTATACATGGGATGTATAGTAAGGGTATCATGGAACATAATATCCCAACAAGTGAAATGGAATTTAGATTCATAATATAAAAGAAATGATTGAATGAAAATTAGAAGAGAGAAATCCCTTACAGAATTTTGGCATAGTAACAGGTGAGTTTAAAGGATCATAGGGGGGCTTAATGGGAGTGAAAGGAAGATACCATCATGTATAAATAAAATGAACATTAAGGAGGTATGGAAGAACATATCCAAAATCAAGAAAATTGAAATTAAAAGGAACAAAATAAAAGATTTGCTTGAAGAAATATAGAGAGGGAGATCCCTTAATTGGATGTGTGATCCCAAAGGCTTGGGGGAGGCTTCTTGGGAGCTTGGGGGATCCTTGGGTGGGTTTATATAAGAAAGGCAGGGGAATTATTTATTATTTTGGTTCTGTAAACTATAAACTAAAATATTCAAAACCAAAAAACATTCTATGGTTTTTCCCATGGTTTCTAGCGAAGGGGAGTGGTATACATTATTTTATAAGGATAAGGTCCAAATATATTAAAATATTTCCCTTTTTTATGTGGAGGTGAGTCATACTTTCAAGGATATGATTTTAAAAACCATAAAATATATTATAGGTCTTGGAGGATTCAATATGGCTTTTTAAAATAAATCAAATAAACATAAAAATTACATTATTTTAAAGGAAAAACATATATTTACCCGAAGATAACTTTTATAGTATTTTATTACATCACTATTAGGTCATTATGATGTCATAAAACACATTATATATTTATACAACATTTAATTTTTACCCAAAAATTCGACTATCTCAAAAAATTATGAAAAATCCACCGTTGGATAATTTCAAAGTCCTAATTCCAAAAATAATATTCATTTTATATAGATAATTTTATAAATATGTGAATTTTTAATTTTAAAATAAATACTCACATTTATTGAGAATTGATGGGTTTTGACAAACACCGTTTTCAAACCGTAATAAAAATTACATTTGACTTCATAAAAATTATACGATCATTTATATTTAATAAAACTAATTTAATAGTAATATTTTATTAAAATATTATTTATTTCAAAAATACATTAATTCATCAAAATATATTTCTTAATTGAATTTGAATATTAACTAAAAATACTATTTGTACTTTAAAAAGAATTTAAAAAGTAATAATAATAGGAAAATTTTATTCATTATTCTAAAAAAAATAATTTACATATCCATAATGCTAGGGAATTGTTACATATCCCATTATTACACCAGCATACACCCTAAGAGTAAAGTGTGTGATAATGAGGCTTTCATGGGGTCGTTCGATGAACATAGTTTGGGCCGTAATCTCAATGAGCTTGAACTTCTCCTGTAAATGGTTTCTCTCATACTTAAGTTGTTGGATCTTGGCTTGGCCTTGGTCTAGGAAAAATACAAAAAATGATATCTCCCTCAAAATCTCTAATAAATGGGCTTCATGGGGTATGGTCCTACTGGTTGAGGCCATCACTTCCTTTGTCTATGCCAAAAGGATTTGTTAAAACCCTATATTTATACTAGTCATGTGATCACTATTAAACGACTATATTATCAACGATAAGGATAATTAATAGTAATTTAAATCCAATTGCATATAATAAAACAAAAGGAGTGCATGTGTTTTCTATATGCATAAGATATTTAATTAAAAGAAAGGGAATTTTATTCATAAATGTTTGGGTCATTACATACACGGTATGTGGTCTCTGAGTTACATAGTAACTAGTCATGTAATCTATGTAAGTGAATACATGGCCCATCTTTGACTAATAGAATACACATTGCGTATGGATGTTATATATTGTGTAGTCCAACAGATTATTTTCCACCATGGCTTGGTTAACATGAAGTCTATTTAAATAAACACCATGTGTAATAAACACACATAACTTAAATTCATTCCAAATTATTTCTTGGTGCATTGAACATGAGTACACAGTGTATACCAATGGGTTACATAGTGTGTACTCTTTTGTTATCTGACCATAATCCTTAGAACCTCTAGATGAGTTTTTTGAATGTTATTCATTTATAAAATCAATTAATTTGATTATATATATGATAATAAAGAAGAATAAGATAAGATATCATGATTCAGATTAAAGAACCATTAAATTGAAACTGAAAACTAATGATAAATTCATAAATAAATCAATGATTTTTAAATAATTATAATTAATTATGTAAATAAATTGATACCAATTTATGGTTCTAGCTGCAACAAAAAAACTGGATGGAGAATTCCTAACTCATATTTTTTTATAATAGATGATTAAATTGAGATTTACATTGATGATAAACACCATGATCAACAAAATTAAATCAAAGTTTAATTTATTAGAGATCACTGAAGCCAAAGTGAAATATCATAACATGTTATTTATAATTAATTTAAATAATTATGGAATTAATTTATTATAATTTTTTTCATCATTGATGAATCTAATAATGTGTCAACATCATAACATCGTTTCATTGTAGGAATCCAGAGTAGATCCCATCCAACGGTAATCCACACATGCTCCACGAAACTCTAAAAATTTCCATATGAGTCTATGGGTGCTAGCGCAGTATATCCAAATGCTTGTGATTGTTTTTATTCGATCTCCATAAGAATATAATTAAGGAAGGGTTCTATTCAATCTATCTAGACTTGATAGTGGTGGTAGAGGATCCCTCTCCATTCTTAAGAGCCTTTTTGGAGAGGGAGTTCTCTTGTGCTTTGAGATAATTCTCTTTGGATGTCATTATTCAATACAAATGAAATGAAAAGATTTAAGAAAATAATATAATTGGGTTTATATACAGTTAGGGTTAGAAAATAATAATTGCACATTCACCCTTATCAATTTTCTAGTTCCCGTAGAACCCCATTCCCATAATAGTTTTAATAATAATATTGTTTCTTTACACGCACAAAGCTAGAGAATTAAATTAAATATTATTTCTTACTAGAGAAATAAAAATTTTCCTCCATCCCTCCATAATATTTATCAAATATTGAATAATGAATATGTATTTAATAAATAATATCATTACATTATTCACCAATAAATAAATAAATATTATATTCACTAAAGAGGAAAATAATATTTATTAAATATTATGATCATAAAATATTCTCTTGAATAAATAGTGATGGAATATGTGTGATCAAGAAAAATTGAATAATTATTAAACCACATGTGTTAATAATATTTATTTAACTTTTTAAATAATAAATAATTATATTATTTAACTGAATTTCTAGATACACTTAGTGTGTGACCCTCTAAGTATCTTTCTCAGTGGCATTAGGAGAAGCAACCCAAATTCCAAGGTTAGAATATAGAAACACACCAAGAAACCCATAGATAAAAAAGTTAATTCCATAACAACATAATACCTCATACTGGCACTTACTATGTAATATAATCCCTTTATTACGATATCTCTAATTAAGAAGTTGCATGTTTGTTCCATCACCTATGTGATCAATGTATCTTTATTTGAATTTACAAAAATTAAAATTTCCTACAAAACAACATGGATATCGATTTATTTAGGTCTTATAATTTCTATAAATGGGAATTTCTGGTACCGGGGAATGTAGTGGAACCTGGTGGGATGATGACTTAAAAATTTTCTCATTGAAGTGACGAAACATCATCATCTCTGAAGATCTAATCCACAATAAGGTTTACGAATCTCACATGAATTATCAAATCAAAAAAAAAAAAAAAATAAATAAATTACCATGTTCAAATCAAAGCTCGATTGAAAGGAAATCATCATCAGTGACCATTTCTCAAAGGTTCCGAGTCCAAATACCTTTAGATTATCCTCACACTTCAAGAATATGTATATACACCATTCATCAAATTACGAGTGCTAGTGCAAAGATTCTATGATTCCTTTGACACCATGATGATCACCTTAATCCCATGCCTTCAATCCAAAAAGGCTTTCTTGGTTCAATCTCTTGGATAAAGTCTTTCTCTCTCTAGAATGTGGGAGGAGAGAGGAGATCTAAATCCACTGGAATGCATAGTCTAGCGGAAATGAGATCCTCTAGGATTATATAGAAGATGTCCAAAATACTCGGATAGGGTTACCTGGCCCCCATATATTTAACATCCACTAAATAAGAAATAAATAAATATTTATGATGAAATACATGCATCATAAACATCATTTATATTGTATCATATACTTGTAATATATAATAAATATATTACATGATAAACCTGAGTCATTAACTCAACTCATAATTCCCGCTAATATTAAACATACATTGAATATTGAAATAATATTAATTCATATAGTATTTTCCATGTATTCAATTAATACCTTTTGGATAATTTTAATAAATAAAATCAACACAATTATTCTATACTTAAATAATAATGAATTTATTTATTCATCGGCGATCGATAATTATTGGACAACTCTTAGACCCTGTGGTGGGGAGAAACATGTCCTATACAACTATTCATCATCCATTATTGATTTATTATTTATTGATCTATCTAGTAAGAATTACATTTAACTTCTATGGCCATAGATTTATGAAGGTACTACCATCATGAACAACTAGGACTAAGATATCTATTCCTCAAATCAGAAGTGAAAAATTTTATCCTGAAAATTCAAAAAATTCCATACCATCAAAGATGCACCCAACACAAGCTACCTCACCATGAATTCAATGTAATGGTTTTTTCCTTGCATCAAAGTATGTGATCAAATGGCACAAATTGATAATGATCTCAAGTTAGGAGCCCGATACACATGTTTGTAGATAATAACTACCAATGACACCCGAAGCATGTGGTGTTCATATTGGTGGGTCTATTCTCATGACCTCACCTACTAGTGATCACCAAGTGTGAACTTCATGAGAATAAGTCTTAATTATTATGAACTCCAAACACCTAATAGATAGACATTAAATATGTTCAGTCAGTATGATGTATCTAGATCATAGTACATATGTTTAAGATTAAAGTCATAATATCTCGTGGTTCTCATTATAGCCTAGTAACTACTATAACATTTTGATACAATAATAACATATGGAAATTACCATTTAAATAGTGGATTATAAAATATCTACACTATAATGGTAAGTTTACATCATGCATAATTAATTTTATACATGGTATGTTAATAAAAAAGTACTGTTCAAGTTGGGTCCAGAGAACCCACTATTGCAATACTCCCACTTTCACTAGAGCCAACTTACTAACTATCACATGATAAGATCATATTTCTTCTGAGTTATTGTAATGCCCTGAGTTTTTTAATGAGAAAAATATCTTTGATAGCGTATGAAATACGCAACACCGATCCCAAATAAACAATGATTATTTAAATACGACTATTTTAACCTTTCCATTAAATTTTATAATATAATTAGGATTAAATATATTATGATATATATATTTCCTAATTATATTGATAAATTCTTTGTAAATAATTAATCAATTTTTGGTAATGTCTTTATGTTCTTCAAAATATATTTTATTCAAAAATGATTTTTATTTCTTTTTATGAAAAAATTATAATTATTTTATAGAAAATTTATAAAACATATTTGATAAAAAAATCCATTTTTATATCATCATAAAAATATTAACATAGAGTGAAATTTCGGTATTTTTCTAAAATATAGATTTTTTAGTGAATAGTGAAAAATACTGTTTTTATGTAAAATGGTCACTTCCTTCTATAAATTAAGTAATATAAAAGTAAAAATATTATTTTAATTTGATTTAAAGGTAACATAGGTATTATTTATTTATATTTAATAAAATTAATTAAATTTAAATCATATTTGTACCATATTTTAGTACAAGTTTAGTTTTAGGATTAAAAATGCATTTTTCTGAAATCTATTTTAAAATATATAATGTTTCCCAATCATAATTAATTAAATTAAAACCTAATGATAAATGATTAAAATTAAAATTTTAGACTATATATCTATATTATAAATTAAAATTAATATAATTAAGATTAATAGTTATAGAGTTAAAGTAAAATCATATTTTCTTTGAAAAATGTATTTTTTTTCCTGAAAACAGCTTTCCATCATGCGGGTGGGTTTTATATTAAATTAAATTACTCCAAATATATGAATTGATTTTGATAAATTAGATTCCATATTTTGAATAATCATAATTTATATTAGGTAATAAGGTCAACTTATTTTTTTGTACAACATGAATAGTAAAAGTAGTAAATATTAATTACCACAGTAAAATGAAAATAGGTTAATTAGGTGTAAGAATAATTTAACAAAGAATAAAAAAATGTAACCCTAATATTTATATTTCCTTTTAACTAAAATGATTATTATATTTATTCCTTATTTTTTTAAATTTATAAATGATTAAGTAATTAGTTTGATAAAAATTATATTTTGATACAATAGAACAAAAATTGTTTTGGGGAATATTCAAATTCAATTAAGGAATATATTTTGATGAATTAATGAATTTTTGAAATATATAATTTTTTATTAAAATATTACTATTTAATAACATGTTTTAAATATAAATGATCATATAATTTTATGAAGTCAAATGTAGTTTTTATAAGGGTTCAAAAACTATTATTGTAAAAAAACCTAGAATTTATAAATAAATATCGATTATTATTTTAAAAGTTAAAATAAACATATTTATAAAATTATTTAGATAAAATGAATATTTATTTAGAATCATAGCATCAAAATTATCCAACGATGAATTTGTCATAATTTTCTAAGACAATCAAATTTTCAGGTAAAAATTAAATACCATATAAATATAGTTTGTGTATTATGACATCTTAATGAACCAAAAGTGATGTAATAAATACTATAAAATGTATCAAAAACTAAATCTATTTTTTCTCTTTAAAATAATGAGATTTTAATTTTATTTGATTAATTTTATAAATCCATTATGAATCCTCCGAAACCATTAATATATTTTAATGTTTTAAAATCATTTATTTAAGAGTATAACTCACCTTAACATAAGCAAGAGAATTATTTTTTAAGTTAGGCCCTTGAACTTATAAAATAATGGAAACCAATACCATTTGGCAGAAACCATGGGCAAAAACCATGGGAATGTTTGTGGTTTTGTTTTTTTATTATATAGATTTCAAAATCTATGTTTGAGAAATAATAAAGAAATACCCACACATTTCATATATAAACCCATCCAAGATACCATTTATTATAACTAAAACTCATTATATCACGTAATTACCCTATCCTTCCCTCTATAGATCCCTCCCAAGGTGTCCCCAACCTGTCAAGAAGCCCCTCCTAAGCATTTGGAGTCACACACTCAAGTAAGGGATTTCTCTCTTCTCATTTCTATTTAAGCACTTATTTTATTTTATGTCTCTTAAATTCCATTTAATTATGTTGGGATATGTTATTATATATTCTAATTACTGTACATTTAATTTATAAATGATGATATCCCACTTTCACTCTCATTAATCCTTCCATTATTCTTTATGCACACCCGTGATCATGCCAAAATATAGTTAGGATTCTTTTCTTTATTCAAGTTTCTTCATTAAATTATAACTTAAATTTACAATTCTTAATGTTGTTATATGTTTTTACATGTCCCTATTAATTTTAATTTGACTTAAAAATTATAAGAGAACCCTTTTTCTCTCATCAACCCATTTTATGAATTTTTATGTGACGCCGTTATGCTGTCAAAATTTCACAACAATTTTCCATGACAAAACAATTGTATAGTGAATACTATACTCATTTCCTATCAAGGGTGGTCACCTTTATACACTTATAATTATTTTAATTGGGACTTTAATGTATTTATTCCACACTCCTTGATCATGGAATAAAATATGATAATAAATGAATCCATGTTGTATGATCTATTTGGTACACTTAAGAATGAGAATGAAATGAATGTGACAGGTGCAATTAGAATTATATAGTTCTCCAATGCATTGGGTAATGTTTAGTATCATGATACATAATTTAATGGGAATGGACCTTATTCATTTATAAAATTTTTTCCATCATGATTTCTTGGAAGTTATCCTTAACCTATGTTTTTGATGAAGTGTTCTAAGTTATTGCCACATTTCGCTTGTTGCCTTTATGTTATCATGCTATATCATGCATTATCATTCATGTTTATGATTATCATTCCTTTTATGCTCCATTTTTATGACTATTGTCTAATATGTATCACTTTATTCATATTATTCCATGTTTATCCACTTACTAGTATTTATAGATCAACCCTTTCTTATATATGTCCCCAGGTTATCCCATGAAGTTTTATGTGCGATCATGTTAAGAAAGTTTTCAATAATGTTGTTGTAATCTACATTTTAAGTTGTTTTTATATGTACCTAATTCCCAAAGACACTATAATTCTTGATCTTTTGGGTTATATTAAGTGTAATCTTATGTAATAAACCATGTATTAATGTGAAATAAAGAGAAAATTTGTTATATTTGGTATCAAAGGAAAAGTTTAGTTAGTTTTTGGATTAGGATTATAAAACTCTAGTGAAATCCTTAGGTATAATACTAATTAAAAGAAAACATCCCTAAATTTTGGTAAGTATAGAGTAAGTGGTTTATCAAGAAAAGTCATTCGTATATAGATACCACAAGTGGAAGTGGTTCTGATATAGATGTACCTAGGGGTAACAACTCTAACAAGGTGTGTCGGGCTTGACTCAGTATAACCTGCTATATGACAATGGGTCTTACTGTGCACCTGGTTCAACACTCCCATGGGATATGCTTTGTTAAATTCATAAGATAATTACAATCCTTTATTAAGAGAACAAAATACCCATAAGAGTATATGTTAGGAAATATATCATAGATAACATAGATTGAATGCTATAAATTCATAAGTTAAGGAATAAATGTCATTTAGAAGTTATCTCTTTAAGATAAATTCTAATGAATGGATTTCCTTATCACCCATCACATATTTATGGTTTTATGGTCATTGAATTTATCCTGAACATGTTCCCTTTCTATGGTGTTAGTTTTTCTTCCTTTTCTATGTTTTCACTACCCACTAAATTTCTCCTACCGGGAAACCTTGTTATGTGATGACCTTCAAACTTTCTTTTCTCTCTTTTCAAGAGAATGTTTTATTAACACTTTTTACGATGTGGGGTTTCAATAAAGATATTTTCAAAGTTTCAAAAAATTTCTTACCATGTTAAATTTTAAATTTTAAGGACACAATTTATTAAAGGGGGGAACAATGTAACACCCCAAGTTTTTTTTAATGAGAAAACTATGTTCATTAGCATATGTAATATGCAACACTGATCCCAAAAAAAATGATTATTTAAATATGAATATTTTAACCTTTCCATTAAATTTTCTAATAAAATTAGGATTAAATACATTATGATATATATATATATATGTCCTAATTATATTGATAAATTCTACGTAAATAATCAATCAATTTTTGGTAACGTCTTTTTGTTCTTCAAAATATGCTTTCTTCAAAAATGAATTTTATTTCTTTTTATGAAAAGAAAAATTATTATTATTTTATAGAACATTTATAAAATTAATTTTGTAACAAAAAACCATTTTTTATATCATCATATCAATATTAACATAGGGTGAAATTTTGGTATTTTTTGAAAATATAGATTTTTCAGTGAATAGTGAAAAATGCCATTTTAATGTAAGATTATCATTTCCTTTTATAAATTAAGCAATATAAAAGTAAAAATATTATTTTAATTTGATTTAAATGTAAAATAGGTATTATTTAGTTATATTTAACTCAATTAATTAAGTTTAAATCATCTTTGTACAAGATTTTAGTATAAGATTGTTTTTAGGATTAAAAACACATTTTTCTGAAATCAGTTTTAAAATACATAATGTTTCTAAATTATAATTAATTAAATTAAACAATAATGATAAATGTTTTAAATGAAATTTTTATACTATATATATATATTTATTAATTTAAATTAATATATTTAAGATTAATAGTTATTGAGTTAAAGTAAAATCATCTTTTCTTTGAAAAATATATTTTTCTGAAAACCACTTTCCATCTTGCTTGCAGGTTTTATATTAAATTAAAAATTTCCAACTATATGAATTAATTTTGATAAAATATATTCCATATTTTTAATAATAATAATTAATATTAGGCAATAAGCTCAACTTATTTTTTTGTATAATATGAATAGTAAATCTAGTAAATATTAACTACCACGGTAAAATGAAAATATTTTAATTAAGGGTAAAAATAATTTAACAAAGAATAGAAACAACATAAACATAATATTTATATTTAATTTTAATTAAAATTATGATTATATTTATTCCTTATTGTTTTAACTTTATAAATGATAATGTAATTAGTTTGATAAAAATTATATTTTGATATAATAAAAAAATTGTTTTACGGTAATATTCAAATTCAATTAAGGAATTTATTTTGATGAAATAATGAATTTTTGAAATATATAATATTTTATTAAAATATTATTATTAAATAATGAATATTTAATATAAATGATCATTTTATTTTTATGAAGTCAAATGTAATTTTTATAAGGGTTTGAAAACTGTTATTGTCCAAAAACCCAACATTACTCAATAAAAGTTGATAATTATTTTAAAAGTGAAAATAAAAATATTTAAAAAAATTATTCAGATAAAATTAATATTATTTTTGTAATTATAGCATCGGAATTATCCAATGGTGAATTTTTCATAATTTTTTGAGACAACCAAATTTTTGGGTAAAAATTAAATATGATATAAATATATTTTGTGTATTATGACATCATAATGACCCAAAAGTGATGTAATAAATACTATAAAATGTATCTATGACCAAATATATTTTTTATTTTTAAAATAATGATATTGTAAGTTTATTTGATTAATTTTATAAAGCCATTATGAATCCTCCCAAACCATTAATATATTTAAAGGTTTTAAAAACATTTATTTAAGAGTATGAATAACCTACACAAAATAAATATCATTATTTTATTAGTTTAATACCTTTTACTTATAAAATAATGGAAAATAATCCCATTTTTCATAAACTATGGGAACAAACCATGGGAAGGTTTTTGGTTTTGGTAATTTAATTATATAGAGTCCAAAACCTAAGTTTGAGAAATTATAAAGAAATCCCCACACATTTTATATATAAACCTACCCAATATCCCATTTATCTTAAGTAAAAATCCTCTAATACCATCCTTACTATACCCTACCCTCTCTATAGTTCTCCCAAGCTACCACCAAGCTCTCAAGAATCCCCTCCCAAACATTTGGATTCACGCACTCAAGTAAGAGATTTCTTTCTTCTCATTCCCACTCAAGCACTTATTTTATGTTATGACTCTTAAATTCCACTTGCTTATGTTGGGATATGTTTTTCCATATTAAACTTACATTACATTTAATTTATAAATTATGATCTCCCCTTTCACTCTCATTAATCCTCTCATGATCCATCATGTACATCCATTACCATACCAAAATATAGTTAGGATTATTTTCTTTATTCAAGTTTCTTTATTAAATTATGCCTTATATTTAAAATTACTAATGTTGGGATATGTTTTTACATGTCCCAATTACTATCAATTTTACCTTAAAATGATGATATAACCCTTTCTCTCTCATTATCCCATTTTATAAATTTTTATGTGACGTCATTTTGCTGCCAAAATTTCACTGTGATTTTCCATTCCAAAACAATTGTGTAGTGAATACCATACCCATTTCCTATCAAGGTTTTTCACCTTTATACACTAAAAATTATTTGAATTGGGACTTACATGTATGCATTCCACACTCCTTGATCATGGAATAAAATATTATGGTGAATGAATCCATGTTATATGATCTATGTGGAGCACTTAAGCATGAGAATGTAATGAATGTGACAAGTGAACCTAGAATTATATAGAGCTCCAATTCATTGGGTAATGTTTAGTATCATGATACATCATTTTGGGATAGGTAGTGAACCTGATTTATTTATGGTAATTTTTTCATCATGATGTATTTGTAGTTATCCTTGACCTATGTTTATGTTGTAGTGTTCTATGTTTCTACCACATTTAGCATATTGTCTTTATATTATCATTATATATCATGTATTATAATTCATGTTTATGATTATCATTACTTTTATTCCTCATTTTTTGCCTATTTTATAACATGTATCACTTTCTTCATGTTATAACATGTTTATTCCCTTACTGGGATTTATATATCACCCCTTTATTATGTATGTCCCTAGGTTATCCCATGCAGTTTTATATGAGAGAATGTTAATGAATTTTTGAACAATTTTGTTGTATCCCATGTTTTAACTTGTTATGCTATGTACCTAATTCCCAAATAAACTAGACTTATCGATCTTTCTGGTTGTATTAAGTGTAAACTTTTATAATAAACCATGTATTAATGTGAAATAAAGAGAAGGATTGTTATAATTATAGCTTTACTCATGGGCCTACCATGTCTCTACTGCATGTATTCTATTATTTGTTATCTCACCTCCTTGAGTAAGATTCCTTAGGAGATGTAAACCCTGAGTACATTCCTTTCATCCATTTTCAAAACTTATCTTCTTGACTAGTACCATTTGAAGAATTATCATCATGATAAAACTTTACTTACTAGTTTCCATCCCCAAAATAGGAACAAATTGTTGAATTTTATACACTGCTTCTTTAGTTTCCTCAGAAGCCTCAACACACTCAATATTTTTAGGTTTGGATACCAATAGATTGAATGATATAATATTTCTCATTAACTTTTCCTATCTGTGATATTTGTTCATATTGATATATAGTAAGACTCTTTTATATCCCATTATAACTAGTATCCCTTCCTCTCCACATACCATGAACATATCCATTATACTTATTCAAGTACAATCATATAGTTCTGACTACTTCCTATGTAGTTCTCTTGGATATTGAGGATGTTTCCCTACCATAAAATATATATTGGAAATATCATCTTTAGTACATATCATGGAATATGTGATTGATTCATCGCAAAAGTGTATGTAATTCAACTTATCACATTAAGAAACTCCTATGCCTCATTCATGTTTTCTTGGAGAGATTTATTCTATATGGCATTAGCAAAAATTCTATCTTGAATTATTTCAACTTTTATTTTTCATTACCTTGTCAGTATATATAATGTTGACTAGGTCCAAGCGATCATTAGATATACCTCAAAACATCTTGTTCCCTTGAACTTAGGTTTCTACATTAAGTCATTATATGAAGAATTAATTTAATTCTATTCTTAACCCTATGTAATACTGATAATTGTTTTATATATGTTACCAAACATATTTCACTTGTAAAACCATGGCGCTGCCACTAACCTCATGTTGGCACATGGAAAAAATTCACTCCAAATGAATATTCTATGATCTTATTGCATATTTAAATCCAAAATTGGATTTTAATAACCTATAAAATTTATTTTAATTCTATGGAATCACTATCCCTTTCTAGTTGCATCATATAAACACCTTCCAAGATTGGTGGTCTTAACATCTAATTCCCAATTCAATGATCATATAAAGTAGCTATGGCAAGTAAAATTCTAATGGATTTAGGAATAATGACTTGGTATTACTAATCAAAACATATCAATACCAAGCTTGTACCATCCACTTATAGTCTTACTTGAATAATCATGATAGTATTCAAAATAATAAGCCCCATGTAGTTTTATACATGGAATCCATTCATGAATTTTAATTTATCTTTTAAATATTAGCTTGTTTATATTTACTACATATGTGGAACTTGTTTCTATTCCAACTATTTGTACATTTTTGGTATTGACTAATTCCAAGTCAATATTTATACCACTATCTCTAATAGAGATGTAAACCCTTCTATATAAATATAGTATATTACTTGAATATAACTTTTATATCATAGGTTTTTCTATAGAATCCTTATAAAACATCAGGATAATTACTTTAGATGCATATTGTGTTTATTTGGATGCAAGTTTGTTTATATCCATAACAAAATAATTTCATCCAAACACATGTTATTATGAAATGTTGGATTTATATCATATTATAACTCATATGATATCAATTTTTCAATATAATTAGCATAAAATTATGGGATAATGCCTCTATTTTCATTGCATGTCTCATTGTGCAACTTGTCTCAAAAAATAATGGAATTCACTACAATACATATATGCCTCAACATTGATTCTAATTTAACTTACATCATGAATCTTATGTATATAAGGAAATTTTAATTTTGTAAATAATCGAAGCTACATTATATTTATCAATGTTAACATGTAAGACTCATCATCGATCTTTACTTTTTAGCATCAAATATTTTATGTGTATAAGGTAATGTGAGTTTAGGAATTACTCCATACTACATTATAATGATCAATGAATGTTTGTTCAAGATATTATTTGGTACACATTCCATAATCTACTCATATCTTATGACCATGCCTATATCATACTTCACTTTCACATTCCTTAAACAAACTTAAAGGAATCTTATGAAGTATATTTACCACTAGCTTGCCCTTGGAATAGTTCAAGATATATAACTGAACTAATTTTGAAATCTTTCTAACTTATCTTTATTTATAAATGTTTCTTTGTCCAAAACTAAGTACATGAGTGTGTCAATAATACCTAAGGTATTTAACTCCAAAGATTATAAAACCATACTGGATATATCCTTGAAAACTACTTAGTTTTTATTAATAGAGTATTATCTTTACACAACCAGATATTTAAATTCTTACAATTTATATTCATAATGTATTTCCAATGATTTAGGTATTACTTAACATTGGTTGTGTATGAAATTCCATAAATAAAATTCATTCATAAATGTTTTGGTATCATTCAGTATAATTATATTTTTACAAGAACCATTTACTTAGTAATGAAATCTTGTGCTTCTCACCACTGATGTAGGTATCACCCTACCTTAGATACCTAGATAACACACCTTGACTTCTAGTATTGTTTCTTGAATTACATGGTTCCTATATTTAGAAACAATTATGTAAGGACATAGTGTATCTAATACCCAAGGATCATAAATTAAATATTACATTTAATGATAAATATACCTGAAGTAGAATATTCTTCTTTATAATCCTTCAATTCATTATCATTCCTCTTCTAGTTACCTATATTTATACATGAAAATAAAACAACCACCTATTTAATACTCTCCCTCTTTATCTTTGGTTTCTTAGAAATATGTTGTGAAGGTGCCTTTGGAAGTATACTTGTAGTCATCCTTTTCACCTTATATTTCTATTTGTTCTCCTTAATAATTAAAGATTTAAATTTCTTTAAATTCTCATCTTCTTGGTGAACCCATCCCAAAATATATTTAAGTGTATTTTCCAAACTATTCATTTGATAATTCTCAATGAAACTGAAAAAACTAGGTGGTAAGGACGAGATAATGAGATGAACTAAAATTTAATGATTTTAATTGAAACCCAATTATTGTATCCATTCAATGTACTTTATCATTTTGAGTATATGAGTACCATATTGAGTTACATATTTAAATCAATACATGACCAGTTTGATCATTATATCATTGTTTTTTCACTTCACTTTCTCCCCATAGATTTATCAGAGATGTGGAAACATGGTATACACATCCATATACTTATGTTGCACCTAAAACTTTTTGGACATTGATGTTAGAATTATGATATAAACACCAAATGAATCATCTGTGAGTCAACTCTCATCCTCACTAGATCCCTATGGAGGCTGATTTGGTTATGGGGACTCCAAAAAAAATAATTTCCTTTCATACTGTAGTACTATACACAAGTGCCTATACCACTCTTATAAATTTGTTCCAATGATGACATGCCTTTTTTATATTATGGAACACTGAGTATCTGTGGTTTTACGTGCCATTTCATCAAAAATAAACACTAATAAATTAGTACTTTTATCTTGATTACTAATTTAAACACTACCAATTTAATTAATCATTAAACATCTCCCACTATTTTATTGAACTATAGTATCCCTCATTACCAGTCTCAGAATAATCTGTTGCTTGAGTATTTTAGTAGTAATGTCTCTTGAAACCTCTCCTCATAGTCTATAAGATATGGATACACCATTAATCGAAGAGTTCAAGGTAGACGTTTGAATGACCAACTGCATTAAATCATGGATCATTTATCTTTTGAGTGAAGTCTCGACTTCTAAAATCATAAAAATGATTTACTCAATGCTTGCATATAAAGTTGAAATAATATAGCTTTTTCAACTCCTTTTCTTCCAACTTTTGTTAAATCAACCCATCACTCTCATAATAAATACCTAGTAGTATGAGGCATCCTTAACTTTGGATGACAAGCACCATATACACCTAGTTTTGTTCAAATTTAAGTGAAAAAAGGCATTCATGACATAATATTTCTTTGATAGATTTTTAATATTTCTTGATGAATGTAATCTATTTCTATTAAATATGTTCATTCTATGTTTTCATACTCACAAATGAACATGCATTAATAGAAAAAATTTTGTCACATATTTATGCATTTTTTTGTTTATTATTTTATGTGGTTTATGTAGTAAACATGAACATTCATAAAATAGTAAACAATGCATAATGAAAATAAATTACCCAAATGGTATTGGGAATATAATATTGTTTGATCAATTTAAACTCAATGGACCAACTATGACCAAGGGTTATTATACCTGAGTTGAGTCCTCACTCATATCACAACTCACTGCTGGTTGAGTGTATTCACTTCTTGTCCAGGGAATTGACTCATCTTAGCATGGTCTAAATCTTATATCATCATCACCAATAGTACAAATGTATTCACACATAGGTGAGGGGATCTCAGGAAGCACAATATACATATAGATAAAAATGGATGCATAGGCCCTTATACATATTGAATAAAAGAGGATGATTCCCAAAATATCAACAAAACTAATTACATATTACAAGAATCCCATGTAGGTAATAAATAATTAAGTAAAATAATTAAGTAAATTAATCTAGAAAAATAAAAGGGTTGATCACTACTAAATACTAGTCGTTATATCAAATAAAAGAAAGATAAAATTAAAATTAAATAAATTTAAGTATGTGGGAATTTATATAAATTATATGAATTATTTAAATTCAAATAATTTAATCTCATTTAGTCCCAATATTAATTATTATTTTTAATCCAAAAAATAAATAAATCAATTAATTTAATTTAATACCAAAATTAAATTAATTTTTTAAAACATTAAAAATCTTATTATTTATAAAGTAAAAATTAATTTAATTATTTTTTGATTATATAAAATTTTCTCAGACCCTAGAACCATGCGCAGGGCCATTAAGGGTTGGGCCGACCCCACAAAGAACTATTATGGGCATGGAAAACCCCATTTTGGGTTGTTCTAGGCCAAGAAAACCCACCCTAACCTGTTCTGGGCCGGCCAGAACTGACCAGACCCATTGTGGGGTAGGTTAGGTTAATAAGGACCTACAGGAGTCTGGGTAGCCACCCATCGAGGATTGGGTTGCGAGTTCCCTAGGTGGTCATAGGGGGTGCACCGACACGTTAGGTACCCAGTCATGCGGCAACACCAAAGGAGGATTTCGCAACAACATAACACAATATCACTGGTTAGTCGAGAGTAGATGGAGGGGACGACCGAAGGGGCACGATGTCCATGGGATCCACTGGAGGAGGCAGTGTCCATGTTCTGGCTTGGTCATGAAAGTAGACTTAGCTGAGGGGCGGCTGTTCAATATAGTGGCCAGTGTCAGGGACCTCGACGAGTGGCTGGGGTGTGACCTCGGTAGGCTAGAGGAGGCTGCGATGGAGACCCGGTGGGAATGATGGTGGTGCGTTGGTTCAAGGAATCAATGGTGGTTGGACTAAAGGGAAAAGTCCTGAATGTGGATAGTGTGGTGAGGGAGGTAGTTGGCTAGACCAGACGGTGGAGGTCGAGGCTTAAGGGGTGGTGCCCACATAGACTAGGCAATAGGGTGGGCCAACCCAGATTAAATTTTTGTTGTTTTTTTTAAAATAATGGTCACCACCCATAAGATTTTTTTAAATACTTAATATTATTTTTGTTGTTGTCAACTTGCAGAATAGTCGCTTCCCCTATTTATAGTATGTCCACCCCTTTTGTTTTGTTGTCGTTTTTCTAGGCCTAACATGATAAGATTTTTTTTATTTTCCTTGAACTAATCCAATGTCAGTGGAAATTATTGGACACCAGCTGAAATTACTTCAACCACCAAAATATGGACGGTGCTGGCTGGAAAAACTAGAATTCATCAAAAAATTTAAATTCTTAAAAAACATTTCTTCAAATTTTAATAACCAAAAAACCAAAAATGATCCCTATTAAAAAAAATTCATGGACATAACTTGGCCATCCTATATCGGATCAACGCATGGTTTTTTAGGACTGAGTTGAAGTCCTCTAGTTAATTTAATGAAAATTAATTTCTCATTGGCTCATAAAATTCATGTAGTTCCTATGATACTAATTACTGGTACTGGGGAGTGCATTAGAAGCCGGTGGACCGAGGATTTAAAAATTTCATCATCTAAATGATGAAACTTCATATTCTCTGACAATTAGAGCCCCAATATGGTTATAGGATCTCACATGAATTATCAAAGAATAAAAATTAAAATTAAAAAACTTCATTATTCAAATTGAAGCGTGCTCGAAAATAACTCATTTCTGGTGACCATTGCTCGAAGAATCGGGATCTTATCCCCTCTAGATTGTCCAAAAATGCTTCAAGAATATGAACATCCTCTATTTTTTGAATTTTAGGTGCTAGCATGGCGCTTCGACAGTTCCTTTGACATCATGACAATCACCTTGATCCCATGACTTCAATTTGTGAAGGTGTTCTTAGATTAATCGCTTGGATAGATCCTTTCTCTCTCTAGGATGTGGGAGGAGAAAGGAGCTCTCAATCCATTGGAATGAATGGTGTGACAGAAATGAGCTCCTCCAGGCTTATATAGTGGATGTCCAAAATATTTGGATAGAGTTCCCTGACCCCATATATTTAATATCCTCTAAATAAGAAATAAATGAGTAGTTATGATGAAATAACTACATCATAATCATTATTTATATTTTATCACATACTTGTAATATATAATCAATATATTATATGATAAATCTGAGCCATTAACTCGACTCATAATTCCTTCTAATATAAAAATAACCTTGAATATTAAAATAATATTCATTTGTATAATATTTTTTCCATGTATTAATACCTTTTAAATAATTTTAATAAATAAATTCACCTAAATTATTCTATACTTGAATAATAATAAACTTATTTATTTGTCATTGATCGATAATACTTGGACAACTCTTAGACCCCATGGTGGTTCCCAACATGTCCTATACACTTATTCATCAGAATAGAGAAAACTCTTGAATTCGCTATTGCGTGTAACCCTCTAGGAACTTATCTTGATAAAATGAAAACTACTCATAGAACAAGAGTGGGGTTTATCAACCCATTAAGGCCTTTAAAGGGATAAGGAAAAGTCATTTCAAAGAAAACCTTTCCTAAAAATACAAACTATGCAATATAATATCTTTTTCTTATGATATATCATAAAGCGGGATACACAACTTGTCTCATCATCCATTATTAATTTATATTATTTTTTGATATATCTAGATATACTTACCTTCAACCACCATGTTCATGGATTTATAAAATAACTTCCATCTTAATCAACTACACCCGAGATATATCTTCCTCAACTCAAAAGAGAAAAATTCTATCTTGACTATTCAATAAATTCAATCCCACCAAAGACACACCCAAAACAAGCTACCTCACTATAACTTCAATGTCAGGGTTTTTGTCTTGAATTAAAGTACATGATAAAATGAAACACATTGATAATGATCTCAATTCAGGAGCGAAATACACATGTTTGCAGATAGGAACTACCAATGGTACCCAAAACATGTGTCTTTCCTATTGGAAGGCCTGTCCTCATGATCTTACCACTAGATATCACCAAGTGTGAACTTTATGAGAATTATCAATGCTTATGATCCCCCAACACCCGATAGTCAGAAACCAACTATTTTTAATCAGTATGATGTATTTAGATCATAGGAAATATATTTAATATTAATGTCATAGTATATCAAGGTTCCCATTATATCATGGGAACTGCTATAACCTATTGATATGAAAAATAATCTATGGAAAATACCATTTAAATAGTGGATGCAGAAGTATCTACACTATAATGGTAAGTGTAAATCATGCATAAATCACTGTATACATGGTATAGTAATAAAAAATTACTATTCAAGTTGGGTCTAGGGAACCCACCATTACAATAGGTATGATATACCAACTTCTGTTAAATAAAAAAAGGGGGAAATCCTTATCTTACATTATTCATCAATGAAATATTACTCGTGATGCACCTAACATATCCTACTTCATAGTGAACAAATGACATCACAGTTTTCTTCAACAATCAAAGAACATGAATCATAATATCAATTAACAATAATCTTAAAGTATAAGTTTCAATACACATGTACACATTTAGGAACATCCAATGACACATATACATATGGATTTCCTACTGGTGGGTCTCCTTTTCATAATTTCATGCGATAGAAATTATGAAGGGTGTGCACCATAAGAAAGACCCTCAAAGTCCTATGAGTCTCCATCCATGATAGCCTATATTATTTGAGTCCCTAAAATTATTTCATCTAGATATAGAACATATATTTATGAATACTTTCAAGTTACTTCTGGGTTCTCATCACAGTGGGAAAATGCTATGACATTTCAATACAATAATCACTCTAATGACATTATCACATACTATGTCTTTAAAAATAAAAAACATGATGTGATGTGGAGTTTATTAATATTCAAAACAATTAATATAGGTTATTATAAAGTACATAAAATTTGGTTCTAGAGAACCAACTCCAATAAGGTACTTAGGTGCGAGAGAGAGAATAACCAAGGTGTTATATTTCTTCCAGCCAAAAAAACATGCTATAATTATAGTAGAATCAACTAAAGATGTAGAATATGGAAAAGAAGAAATGAAAAAGAAATAGAGAGAGCACAGTGGTCCCTAAGATATGTTGCACCCTGGGACGATGGTCTAACCCAACCATATATCCATTGCTATATTCATTACAATCCTACCACCTCTAAATAGACAGTCCCCACCTATATAGTATCCAAAACCACTTCCTAAAAAATTATTTATGGAATTTATGTCACTTCCCTTGAAAGTTAGATAATATTATGACTAAAACACCCCCCATACTCAGCAACACACCTACCCCAATATCCCATGATCCTATCAAAAACAGTAGAGGACATACTCACTTGACTTGCAAGGAACATGAGACCAGTATCTACCGTTGGTGTAATTTTCATAAAATAATAGCTTCCATTCAATCATTTATATGTTATAGTGTGGAGACTTGTATGGGAAGTGGTCTATAACTATAAATTTTTGATATGAAGTCATGGAAAGTAAATTGGTAGGTTTAAAACTAATTGAGGAGATAACTGTGAAAGTTTGAGTCATTTGGAATCATATCAAGATAGCTCAAAGATGATAGAAAAGGTATACAAATAATAGAAGGAAGGAATTGAAATTTCAAGTAGGGGATAATGTTTTCTTGAAGGTATATCTATGGAAGGTAGTTATAATGTTTGGTAAGAAGGAAAATATAAGAACATGTCACATTATAGATTTTTATATTTTGGAGAGAATTAGAGGTGTGATACTATTGCAACGACGGCATTGTAGCGGTGGCAGGGGTACTATAGCAGCGACAGAGGGAACTGTAGAAGTGGCGGGTACTGTAGCAGTGCGGGCACTGTAGCAGTACTATTCACAGAATGGGGTTTGGGCCAAAAAATTGGGCCTACGGGCTATGTAATGGGTCTCCCTCTACCCAGTTAAAGAGGTCTTTGCTTTGTTTCAATAATAAAAATGAGGCTTCGGCCCCAACCTTTAAAAAAAAAGAAATGCTCCACAACCTCTCTAAAGTAAATGATATATTATATTTCTCACTATTGAAGATTCATATGACACATCCAATTCATATAATCACCATTGATAAAATATAGATGGAACCTAACTTATCTTATAATGAATAGCCTTCCCATATTCTTGAAACTAGATAGAAAGTGTTGCAGAATCAAACAACTAAGTTGGTAAAATTACTTTGGAGGAATCACAAGTTAGAGGAAGTAATGTGGTATCCCAATGAAGAAATAATTAAAAATAACCCACATTCTTTATGGATTAACATATACCCCATATTTCAAGGATGAAATTATTTAAGGGGGTAATAATTTAATACCCAAGATATAACTTTAGTAAATAAACACTAAAAGTAGTTCATAATGGGAGTTCTATTATTTCATTCTAAAAGTACAACACAAAACTAGAAAATTAAATTCACTATAATGAAATAAAACTTGTTCTACAAAACACATAATAATATAGGGTAACACTATAATCTTGAATTCCAGATGACTATACTTAAAAATAATGACACATATATAAGACACTTTTTTGTTATGAAGAAAACAATAAGTAATGGAATGTACATGGTATAAAAACTAAGATTTGGAAATGAATGGTTTTATATATTATAAAGATGTGTATATTTAAAGGGTAATATTTTTTTAGTTGGCACCATAGAACCAAACAACTTTGTTTTTTAGATTTATAAAATATATTCATATACTACTTCCACATAATGATTGTTCTTTTGTGTAATATTGATATGATAATATCCTTAGATTATTTGTCACATTAATAGGTTATAATAATTCCTCATTATAGTTACAAACTAGAGATATAATGATGATATTCTTAGTTAAATAACATATTTCTAATGGGTCACAGATGATGTTTGACTATTAGGTGCCAGGGGATCATATGACATTGGGAATTCTCATGAAGTTAACACTCGACGAACTCCAAGAAGGGAGGTTATGAGGATATACCTGCTAATAGGATTTCAACATGATTTATGTTTAATTGTATATTCCTATCCATGGATGTGTGTATTGGTCCTTAGACTTGAGACCATCATTAATGTGTATCATGAATCATGTACTTAGATACATTGGTAAAAACTACGATGACATATTATCATGGGGAAATAGTATGTGTCGGGTGAGTCATAAGTGATATGAAATTAATTAAATGACTGAGAGAGGATTTATCCATTCCATATTGATATAAGAATACATCTATGGCATTTTAATTGGAACAAAACTGTCTAAAAAAATCAATGGCCATGGTAGTCTATAGGAGAGTTCGTTTTAAAAACTCAAAGAAAATAAATTGATCATATAGGGTGATGACACAAGTATGTAACTTCATTGGTGATATATCAGTTGATAAAGGGATTATATTACACAATAGAATTCTAATAATGGTTTTTTGTAGTTGCTATACTAACTTCTTTCTCTATGGGTGTCTTAACTTGTTTCTAGGCATTGATATTTGACTTTAGTTAAGTTCACCTATTTACATTGAGAAAGAGGCCTAGAGGGTTACACATTAAGCATATCCAAAATCTCATCAAAATATATTGAATTTAATATTAAGAATAAATTTATTCCCTGCTCATGGAATAATATTTATTCAAGTAATTTTTTTATAGAAATTCAATCATAAGATATTAATGTTTAGAATACATGAGTTGAATTTTATCTCTTTATTTATTCTCTAGGTAATATATAAAAGTATATTTATTCACTAATTTAGTGAATATTTTAATATAAATATTTTTTATGTGAATATTAAAACAATTATTTATTCATAAGTTCAGTAAATGTAATATTTTATCAGATGATAAGGATTGAGTTTAATGATCTCTTGAAAATGATATATTTTATTTAATATCATTTAAATAAATATTAATTTATTTATTTAAGAAATGATATTATATATATTTCATGTTATGATATATAATAATAATATTATCATTATTGTTATTTGACATGATGAATAATTTAGGATAAATAATTTGATAAAGGGCCATTGATCAATTATTAATTATTTAAACCTAACTATATATTCCAAAATCATATCATTTTTTGGGGGTGTGGGTGAAACAATGGAGACATATCCTCTAGAATTATCTCAAGTCCTAAAGAGAAATTTTATTCCTCCCTCTTAATAACATAAATAGAACAAGTGAACATTGTTATAATCAATAAGGAACAATATAAGAACTTGCATCCATCACGCTAGAACATAGAGTTTCAAGAATGCTGTTAAGAGATTTGTGGAGCATGTGTGGATACATATAAAGGAATACATGCCTAGATCTCAATAATAATGTAAAAAGAGTAGTAACAAGATTTTTATCTAGTAATATCACCGCAGACGAGGTGATTCTTATTTAAATTAATTATAAATTTAAAGTGTATGATTTTTATATGAGATTATAGAGAGTATTTGTCTATTTCTTTGAATTTATTCATTGATATTAATGAAAATAACATTGATCACCCACCCAATGCTTCCTCTATGCCTCATAACCTTCACATGGAATCATAGAGATTACATTATAATTAATAATTATTTATAATTTATTTGATAAATTTAATGCATTTGTTTTCTAGTTTTCATGTTCATATTTTCATTATAAGTCTAACAGTTGAGATGGTGCGTTAATACGATTTCATATAGACAAGAACGGGTGAAAAATGAACAAAGAATGATTGAAGATCCCATAAGAAGATGGAAAAGTCAATGATTAAATAAAAAAATTATATAACATTTAATGGTAAATTACAGACCATGTAAGGGGTTTTTCACCAAACAAGGCACACACTATATAAATCATGGTGCATTATGTGGGTCAATACATGGGATATTTACACACTTTGTATTGAATACCAACATTACACACAAGTTGTCAGGGATTATAGACCACGTAGATGGTATGTATATGCCATGTAACCCCACATGAATTACACATCATGCAATTCAAGGCATATCATGTGGGTTAATACGTGATGTTATTTCACATCATGTATTAAATGATGACTTAAAACATGATAAGAAATAAATTCCATAATGTGTAGCTGGAATGTAAACATCATGTGACACATGTCACTCCACACCAGGAACACACTGTGTGATTTTCAATGTGTCATGTGGGTCAATATAGTGTATCGATAAATGACATGAAATTATTTCTAATACATGATGTGTGATCCACAAGAATTCTAGTATTACATGGTGTGTACATTAATGACATGTCGTGTGGTCATACACACCATGAAGATTGTATGATTTGACCACATGGAGCATAACACTATGTATGGCATGACATGTTGTGTGGAATTTCATGTTTGGTAGTAAACAATAAATGACATTGATGTCATGTGGTGTATAAAATTCTAGAAAGATATTTAATGTTATGTAGGTAGTGCACACCATGTGACCTCTGAAGTACATGTCATGTACTTAATTATTTAAAAATTTCAATTAAATTTATTTAATAATAATTAATGGAATTATTATTATGTCTCTTGGACTAATAATTGGGTAGATATTTAGACAAAAGAATGTATTTATTATTTTAAATATTAATTTATTAATTCAAGTAAATTTATATTAATTAGAATGATTTGAAATGAATGCTAGTAATAAAAATATGGTTTTCATTGCATGTTGTGAATGATACTGAGATTAATCAACCTATGTATGTGTTGGATTTATTTATTTAATTTAATTATTTATTTCATGGTATATTATGCGATAATAATTATTAAATTAAATATGATGATCAATGAATCATCCTTCCCTCCTTTATTATATAAGAGCTTGAATTTCCATAGATTATTTTATGTAACCCTAAACCCCTTGTACACCTCATATGAATGTGAGTATTCATTTTTAAAGGATGGAGTTTCTAGTTAGAGGATATGGTTCAAGAACCGAGCCGAGATAGATCTAAATAATGATATACACATGAGAATGGTGAATGTTACAACTCAAGCCAAGCTAAAGATCAAGGAGTTATTTTTAATAGGGCCAAGGTTGGATTATCACTACTTGATAGACCAACCAGTAGACAAAAACTCATGTTCACTTCATGTATATATTTTATTTTATTAGTAAATATTTATTTATTTATTTATATGATGTATGGTTTATATGGATGATTAAACATGATCACATAATACAAATTGATTAAAAAATTTTCTTAAATAAGATAAAAAATTGTATAAGTTTTTTTATCAAGTATAGTTGACTACTTATATAAGTTACACATAGAGTTATTAAAAAAGTATAAAATAAGATAACTTATATAGATAAAATTAGAGCTGCATATCTTTAAGGCGATATAAGACACTTCAATTAGGAATCCCATGTCAGAAGGGCATTATTCTTTAGGTTTAGTGTCTCTTCCATTTAGATCTATAATCTTGTGATTTCCTTTGTTATCAAGGTCACATTCTATTTTTGCATAAAATTATCCACAATTGATGCCAGTCCAATTAAGGCCATTGAATCATGCCCCTACACCTCACCAGATAGAGCCACATCATCACTTTCCTAGTTCTTCATTTTCTACATAGAAAAAATGCACCATTAACTTCAAAATATTACGTGTCGCTATGTCATGACCCTAATCCTCCATAGTGACATAAAATGTGACATGGACTTAAAGTAGCATGAGCAACAGAGCTGACCAAGTTTCCTCTTCTTTATCTTCTATTTTTACAAGTTTCCTAGAACTAGGCTGAGTTACTTCTAGAGTTTGTTAATATGTTTTTTTTAAAAAAATATATTAAATAGGTTTAGGTTAATTTTTTTCTAAAAATGTGTACTAAAGGTGGAAACCGCGATGCCGCCTTTCTGCTAAAATTTAATTTTTTTACTGTTGTTGTATTTTTAATTTTTGTTTTGTTTTGTTTATATATATATATATATATATATATATATAAATTCAGCAGAATTTATCTGCTATTTAATATCAAGTAGTACTGCCATTACAACAGTTTGGATTCTGACAGAAGCCTTTATCGAGGGATCCCTTTTATAAGAGGGCTTGCCCTAGAAATCATTCTGCATTTTTGATGTGGGATTCTGTTTCTCCCTTTCCTGCGCAGAACATTCTGCATTCCTGATGTGGTATTCAGAACTGTTTTAAGTAAATGGCTTTGAATGACTATAAAATATAAACTATAATACCAATATAAATAAAACTTAAAACATGTATTAAACATATAAAAAATAGTTTAAAATGAAATTTTTTTTGTAAAAAATGTTGATGACAAATAATTTATAAAATTTCAAATCCACCTAATTGAAACTTAAAAATGTTTCAAGTATGTGACTTTGAAAGAATATAAATCATAAACTATAAGGCCAATAAAAATGAAACTTAAAACACGGATTAAACATATAAGAAATAGTTAAAAATAAATATAATTTCATAAAGGATGTTGATGAAAAATAATTTATAAGCATTCAAAGCCACATAGTTGAAACTTAAAAATGTTTCAAGTATGTGACTTTAAAAGCATATAAAATATAAAATATAAGACCAATATAAATGAAACTTAAAACATGGATTAAACATATAAGAAATAATAAAAAATAAAAATAATTCATAAGAAATTTTGATGAAAAATAATTTATAAGATTTCAAAGCCACCAACTTGAAACTTAGAAATGTTTTAAGTATGTGACTTTGAAAGACTATAAAATATAAATTATAAGATGAATATAAATGAAACTTAAAATATAAATTAAAAATATAATAAATAGTTTAAAATTAATTAGTTAATTAGTAATATAATTTTTAATTATATAATAATTTATTATTTAATCAGTAATATAATTACTAATTACTAATTACTAATTAATAATTAATTAGTTAATTAGTAATATCATTATAAATTATATAATAATTAATTACTAATTTAATTATTACTTATATAATTGATAATTAAAAAATAATTAATTTGTTAATTAATAATATAATTATTTATTATATAATAATTAATTAGTTAATTAGTAATATAATTATTAATTATAAAATAATAAATTATTTAATTAGTAATATAATTATTAACTATAATTATTCATTATAATTATTAATTATTAATAACTAATTATTAATAATTAATTATATAATAATTAATTAGTTAATTAGTAATATAATTATTAATTATATAATAATTAATTACTTAATTTGTTAATTAGTAATATAATTATAAATTATATAATAATTAATTAGTTAATTAGTAATATAATTATTAATTATATAATAATTAATTACTTAATTTGTTAATTATTAATATAATTATAAATTATATAATAATTAATTAGTTAATTAGTAATATAATTATTAATTATGTAATAATTAATTATTTAATTAGTAATGTAATTAATAATTAATAATTAATTAGTTACTTAGTAATATAATTATTAATTATATAATAATAATTTATTTATTTGGTAATATAATTATAAATTATATAACAATTAATTTGTTAATTAGTAATATAATTATTAATTATATAATTGTTAATTAGTTAATTAGTAATAAAATTATTAATTATAATTACTCATTATAATTATTACTTATTAACTATTACTAATTAACTAATTAATTATTATATAATTAATAATAAATAATTATTAAATATAATTAATAATTATATTACTAATTAACTAGTTAATTATAATTAATAATTATATTACTAATTAATTGATTAATTATTATATAATTAATAATTATATTACTAATTAACCAACTAATTATTAATTATTAATTATATTACTATTTAACTAATTAATTATTATATAATTAATAATTAATAATCGTATTACTAATTAACTAATTAATTATTAATTATGAATTATATAATAATTAATTAGTTAATTAGTAATATAATTATTAGTTATATAATTAATAATTATGTGAGTAATTAATTATTATATAATTTATAATGATATTACTAATTAACTAATTAATTATATAATTTATAATTAATAATTAATAATTATATTACTGATTAACTAATTAATTATTATATACTTTATAATTATATAATTAATAATTATATAATTAATAATTATATTACTAATTAAATAATTAATTTTCAACTATTTCTAATATGTTTTATCTGTGATTTATGTTTCATTTATATTCATCTTATAGTTTATATTTTACAGTCTTTCAAAGTAACATACTTGAAACATTTTTAAGTTTCAAGTTGGTGGCTTTGAAAGCTTATAAATTTTATTTCATCAACATTTGTTACAATTTTTATTTTTATTTTTGACTCTATTATTTTTTAATCCATGTTTTATGTTTCATTTATATTGATCTTATAGTTTATATTTTATAGGCTTTCAAAGTCACATACTTGAAACATTTTTAAGTTTCAAGTAAGTGGCTTTGAAAGATAAAAAATTATTTTCATCAACATTTATTACGAAATTATTTTTATTTTTGACTATTTTTTATATTTTTAATCCATGTTTTAAGTTTCATTTATATTGGTCTTATAGTTTATATTTTATAGGCTTTCAATGTCACATACTTCAAACATTTTTAAGTTTCAAGTATGTGGATTTTAAAGCTTATAAATTATTTTTCATCAACATTTTTTATGAAATTATTTTTATTTTCAACTATTTCTTATATTTTTAATCCATGTTTTATGTTCATTTATATTTTTTTATAGTTTATATTTTATAGGCTTTCAAAGTCACATACTTGAAACATTTTTAAGTTTCAAGTAGGTGGCTTTGAAAGCTTATAAATTATTTTTCATCAACATTTTTTACGATTTTTTTTATTTTAAACTATTTATTATATGTTTAATCCATGTTTTAAGTTTCATTTATATTAGTTTTAGAGTTTATATTTTATAGTCTTTCAAAGCCACGTACTTGAAACAGTTCTTAATCCCACATCGGAAATGCAGAATATTCTATGCAGGAAAGGGAGAACCAGAATCCCATATCGAAAATGTATAATGATTTCCAGGGCAAACGCTCTTATAAAAGGGAGCTCTAGGTGAGGGCTTCTGTCAGAAGCCAGACTACTGTAATAGCAGTACTATTGGGTATTAAAAAGCAGATAAATTATGCTTAAAATTATATATATATATATATATATATATATATATAAACAAAACAAAATAAAAATACAAAATTTAAAAATACAAAAGCACTCATTTTTTAATGGAAATGCGACATTGCGGTTACTGCCTTTTGGATTAACACAAAAGGGGGAAGCACCACTGTCTCCTTTAGTACACATTTAAAAAAAAATTAACCTAAACCTATTTAATAGATTTTTTTTGAAAAAACATATTAAAAAAAACTTGTTACTTCTATGACATTTTTTTACGTTTCTGTTTCCCCCATAATCACTATCTAATATATGTTTTACTATAGTTTACATAGAAGATGTAACTTACCCTATATGTTTTCAGTAAATCTTACTATTAAAACCACATCTTGTTCCTCCAGAATGAACTTATATTATTCATCATCCCCCAATTCCCTCGAATCACTCATGCTAATGCAAGTGCAAGTGTGAGACACTATAGAAAGACCCACTCCCTAACACAGTGTCATTGAAGCACCAAATGATGTTTGGTGAACCTCAGTAATCCCAGATATCAGAGGAGGTAGGGTCACTCCCTACTGCAACTTCTTATTCTCCTAGAATTGCAACATATATTTTATGATTTTTTGAAATTCCATTAATAACTCCACTTTATCTTTCATCTCCTGGCCCCATTGCTGGAGTTTCTTCATGGTATATTCCTTCATCACATGCTTAACGTGCCACATCACCTCATTAAGATGATTAGATTGTTGCGGCAACATTTCACTATTACTGCCTCCTTTGGAAGAAATAAAACATCAATCTGATCCTATAGAAATTATCAACAACACCCACCCATCCTATGAGGGGACTTATGGAAGTGATCCCATCTATAAGAAGTTTTGTTATCGGATAGTAGTGATCCCCTCTAGAATAAGTTCTATTATACAGCAGCAAAGATCCCCTCCCCAGAGAGGAACTACTTTCGATAGGTTAGACCAAGTGATAAAATACCCCTTCCAAATAAATTAATCAAACAAAAATACATATTTTTATAGAATTATAAAACCATAATTATAGTATGAAGAGAGTTTGAAGATTTGAAGAAGGAAAATAATGGAGGAGAGAAATTCTCTAGAGGCACTACTTTCTCTCCCACACAACCTAGTGGCCAAAATTCCTACAAAATTGAAAATATTATTTCATAACACACCCAACTGGTCCCCCTATTATATAAAAGAATCCCCTCCCTTTCATATAGACCCACTAACTAATTACCCTCCCTTTCTATCTCCATCTCTTCTCCTTACCCAAAAGTCTTGGATCCGGTCAATGCCGACCCTAAAATTTTTTTATTAAAAAGAGATAGATAAATCAAGAGTACAAGGGACTATTACAAAAACGAGAATACATTACACCGCACATGTCCGCCTCCACCAGTGAAGCACAATAGCTTGGGGTCGTAAAGGACCAAATCATAGTCTTCTTCATGATTAATTTCTTTTCCAGAGCTTCTGCAACTTGGTTTGCTTCCCTATAGGCATGTGAGATTACCAGATTGAGCTGAGTGACCTTGTTAAGGCACTCAATCCAATAAGGTAGAATTATCCATGGCACATCCCATGTTCTTGTTTTCAAGGTTTTCACCACAATTTGATAATCTGATTCAATCTATAACAAGTTCCATTTAAATTGAAAAACATACATGAATTCATAAACCATAGCCCATAGTTCAGCTTCATAGGACACCCCAACATCAGTGTAATGAGAAAAGCATCCTTTAAAAAAACCACGATAAGTTTGAAAGACAAAACAACATACAGAAGGCACTGGCGTGCCAGAAGAAGTCCCATCAATATTTAAATTGTGCCACGATCCTATCAGAGGTATCCATCAGATGTATTTGAGATTTTTGGGTCTCCAGGGGCGATCGGAAACACCTAAAATTATGAGGATCTACAAGTCAAGTAAACTGTTATTCATCCCACTAGTTTGCACCATAGAAGCTACATACGCTTCCCTATGTAAGTAAACCATTACGGTATGTACAAAAATCTGATTATTCTCAAACAGGATGGTGTTGCAGGCATGCCATACAACTGCAAGAATTGTAGCACCAGCCTCCATAAGGAGGTTCTGTATTTTCTCACTTTGTACAACATTGGACAGCGCTGCTATCAAATCATGAGCCAACATACTTGAGCAAAAATCCAGACCAAACAGGGAACCTGCATAAGACCAAAGCTGCTACGCATACCTGCACTCCACGAATAGATGTTGTGCATTTTCCTCTATGCACATACAAAGATAATAGGCTGAAATAATATGAAGTCTATCCTGCTTGAGTTGATCCTGGGTAGGGAGTCTGTTTTTTCTAGATTCTACAGATTAGGATGAACCTGGATGGTTAAATGAATGAAACCTGAAAATACTTAAGCCAATCCAGAAGGTGAGTGGAGCCTATACATTCCATCTTATAGAACTCTTTGATATTAAAACAACCATGCCTTTTCAGTTTCCATTTTAGAGTGTCATAATCCATGAATGTGTGAGTTTGTATTTCAAGCCCAATTTGAGAGGGGACTATATTGCCAAAGCTTTTCTATTGTGATCTGAAATCATCAATGGAAAAATTCCTTATTTCAGAGTGAGTTCTCATGCCGTCTTGTAGAGGCCTATCAAGCCAAGTGATATTTCAACAATTGAGGTTGGAGTTCTCACACACTAGACACTTCATATCATGAATAATTTTATTCAAGGAATATTTTATAGATTCCCACACAGATGACCCAATATAGTACTTATATCCATTTAGAAACCTCTCCTTAAATCTTTTGATCAAAAAGGAATCATAGACATCATTGGAAATCAGACTCTGTGAATTTCCCAATGAGACCATCATTAAATATCCTTAAATCTTTGACTCAAAAGCTTCCCAAATCAACTGGATTGATACACTCTTTCCAGGAAACAATTACCAACTTCCTTTCATGGATAGATCCAGTCCATAAAAAGTTCCTTACCATGCATTGGAGCTCCTTGATAAGACCTATGGGCCATCTATACAATGAGAAGGAATAAAAAAACTTCTATGTAATCACTGAGTTAACAAGACACACCCTCCCAACCAAAGACATGGCCTTTCCCTTCCAGCTAGCAAGTTGATTAAAAATTCCAGAGTAATTAACTTCTAGATAACAATTTTTAACTTTTCCCTAGAATAGAGGAACACCAAGATATTGGAAAGGAATATTCCCTTTTTTCACTCTAAGACTTTAGATGATCGTGTTTTACTTTCCAACCATGATTACAGTACCAAAAATAATGGAGGATTTGTTCCAACTAATTACCTATCTAGCCACCTCTTCATAATGTGAAAATAACACCTTGATAGAGGAAATTTTTTTCTTAGAATCACATCCAAACAAAAGGATGTCATCAGCGTAGAGTAAGTGTGAAGGAGAAAAGTTATTCTTTCCAGCCATAATTTTTTTATAAAATACAAACTAAAAAAGGTCATTGATTCACATGCTCACATAGTCTTCATTAATGAAAAATAAAAATCCTGAGAGTGGATCTCCTTTCCTCACACCTCTAGTGCACTAGAAGAAGCCTCTAGGTACCCCATTAATAAGAATGGACAAACTTGATGAGATAAGAATGGTATTAATAAACTTGATAAATTCATTTGAGAACCCATTCCTTTTGAGGACATCAAAAAGGAATCTCCATCTTAATGTATCAAATTCCTTAGAGATGTCAATTTTGAGCATAAATTTCCCATCTCTTACTTTCATCCTCATCAAGTTAACACTCTCTGAGGATACAAAGAGACAATTTTGAATTTTTCTTCTAGGAACAAATCCAAACTAATTTTGAGTAATCATGAAACTAACCAACAATACTATACTATTCATAATGATCATACTAATGACCTTAGGAATTGTGTTCCCAAGTGAAACTGACCTGAAATCCTTAATATCAACTGCATTTTCCTTTTTGGGTATCAATGAAATAAAGCATGAATTCATCCCATACAACATATAGAAGTAAGTGAATAATTACCTAATTGCCTCAGTGATATCATCCTACAAGACATCCCAATGAAACATGAAAAATTTGGTAGTAAACACATATAGACCAGGAGCACTATCCATATTAAGAGAGAACATGGCTTCTTTAATTTCCTCCTTTAGGGGAGGAGTGATAAGAGCTTGATTATCCTAATACTCAATGAAAGGACTGATGTCTAGGTTTTACTATGGTGACATGGTATTTATCATCACATGGCTTAAATCTCCCAAAGATGATGTGTTCAGACATAGGAGGAGATTAAGATCATGAGTCGAAATCAATATTTTTATATAATGAAATCTATCATGTATTCCATGATATGTATTGAGATTTGATATTTCTTATGTGTATAACATGGTCAAAAAATATAAAACAAAACCAATATAACTATATAAGATAGTATTTAGAACTATCTGATATTATTTGAGAAAGTATAAAAGATAAGTTCCCGGTACTTAGAGAAGTGAGAATTCTAGTTATCAAGGGGATATAGAAATTTGTCTTCTAGTAATATTTTTGATCTAATATCATAGTTAGGCTAATAAAATATGTAATAAATGATGATTAAATATAGTGTTATCCATATCTATATATATTAGAGTCATGTTTCAGCTTTCGATGAAGCTAAAGAGGAATTACAAGACACATACAATTTTGTTCTCAATTTTGGAATCATACTAAGAAAATAAATTATTATTAAAATATATATTATTATCATATTATGATCATGTAAATATACAATATTTAGAGTTTATGACCAAGTAAAAAAGGGAAAATACTCAAGGATATCACCTCTTAATATTTTTACTCAGAGAGGTGAAGTCACAGTAAGAATAGTATCTATAAAGAAAAACATGGAAGACCTGGTGACTATAGCCATATCTTAGTATATAAGCATGAATACCAGGTTAGAGATAATTATTTGAGATATTTTAGAAGTTAGATCTAGTGAAAGTTAGATTTTTTTTGGATTTTATTCCCTTGAACCAATCATCTTTATCTTTCTAATTACCAGAATATATTCATATACTCTTATCACATAATTATTGTTCATATATGTAAAATTAATGTGATAGTGTCCCTATAATATACATCTATAATTACTTTGATTTTCATGATTTTATTTTTATAAATAATTTGGGAAAATTATGAGATCAGGAATGGAGACGATGTGCAATTCTGGGGCCCAATGTGCTCGGAACAATTCATTAAAAAATGTTAAGTTTTTAATAGCACATGTGAACATATTTCCTGAAATAGTGGAATATATTTTAAATGGGTGCCCGAATTAGAAATCCGAGGGAAATTTTGATCTCATAATGATGGATTTACCCTAGGCACGACCTAAATTTGGTCGGTGCGGATCATGTGAAGAAAAAATCACCGTGGACGTAACCATAAATAAAATAATTAAATACAATTATTTCATTTTAAAATACTAATAACTCATGAACGGTGACTTGGATTGGAAATCCAATACAATCGTTGAGTTTGTAATGTGGAATTTTCCCTAAGCGAGGCCTAAAATCAGCCACTGCGGGTTGGCTGTGAAAAATAGTTTTTGAATGTTTTAATGAATAAAATAAATTGTGAGTTATTTTATTTTAACATTACATTGACGCAATGATGTTGTTTATTTTAAATTAAGAGCTATGAATGGACCAAGGGTTAGGATCCTAACCCTAGAAATTCTCTAGATACTTTGGAGAGAATCCATAGAGAATTATCTTAGCAGAGATGAAAAACACCAGGGTCAGAGATCGTTCTTGATGTATCACCAATAGAAATCAATCCTCGATAGAAAACAATCCATATCCTAGGTATGACATTGATTTATTATTTCCTTTCCCCGCTCTTATTTCCATGATGAACGTGGGTCAATCCACAAATAGATTGATCCGAAATACAATCATTGTTGCGAGATGGGTTATTGATGTGGGATTATTGGGAGATTAGTTTATCCTCTTCATTTATCCTTATAATGAGAATGAATCGAGGCCGACATGAACAAAGTCCAAGGTTTGTTATTTGGGTGTTCTTGTGATTTTTCATCCCCATTCTTGGCGTTATTCAACATTGGGTCCTCGTGATCACGACTCAACTTGACAGGATGCTCTGAATGAGACTGGACCCATGAATTGAAAGAAAGATGAAACAGAGGCCAGATCAGTGTAGATCGGGACCCAAGAACCACAAAGGTGTTTTTATTTCTAAGAAAGGATCACTAGAGAAAGAACATCATACCATGAAAGAAAGGGAACCAGGGGTGGTGGCTGGTGGCGCACAGTGGTGTGACACTTTTGGCGCCACGTGGGATGTGGAAGAGTGGTCATGTGGACAAACAATGGTTGTCATGGGAGACCACGTGAGATGGACCGACCCGACAAGTGGAAAGGGTCGGGTGAGTGGGCCGACGAGGTGGGTCGGATCAGACCTGGTGGGTCAGGTCAGAAACCACGGGTCAGGGCAGACCCAAGGTGGCTGAACCAGGCCACGGTCCACTGAGCTGCTGGAAAACCATGACATCTCAGGCTACCATGGCAAAGTTGACCACCACGGTCTATGGATCGACCACCCAGTTGGTCCACGACCTAGTGAACCCCCTTATGAAATTTTCAAACGGCCATAACTTTTGAACCAGATGTCTATTTGATGAGCCGTCTGTGGCATTGGGACCCTTACAATGAGAAAATAATTTCAAGATATACTAAGTAAGGTTTTGTAGGAGTTTGAATAAGACATCATGGTTTGATAAGTGAGTTCTCTCGGAACAAGCACACTTTGAGAAAACATTTATGTACCTGACTGTGATCTAGAGACTGTGTGTCTTATAGAGATTGTGTGTCTTATGAAGAATATGTGTATTATGGAGACTGCGTGTATTATGGAGATTATGTGTCTTATAGAGACTGTGTGTCTTATAAAGACTATGTGTCTTGTTGATACTACGTGTCTTATTGGATTGAGTATATTGAGATGTTCTTGATATATTTTCTGTAGACATATATCTATGTGAAGTTGGATATGAATTTATTTGTGGTATTCATTGGTGGTATTCCTTCACAAAATTTTATTTGTGGTATTCCTTTGTGGTATTCATTTGTGGTATTTCCTTTGTGGTATTCATTTGTGGTTTCAGGGTGTCCTACTGAGTATTGTTTTACACACCCCTGCATGGGATTTTCCCACACGTGTCATGTCTTGTGAAAATGATCAACTCTTAGAAGAAGTTCCAGGTAGTGAATTGTGAGATAGGATAGGCCAAGGTGTGTTCCGATAGCTTTTCTAACGTCATTCCCAATACATCTTACTTTACAGGTTGAACTTTTGGCTGCAGACTCTTTTCTTTTGGTGGGATTGTTTTGGCCCTGTTTAGTTTCCAGTACATTCACTATTGTACTCTGGTTATGGGATATATTGGTTTTCATGAATTATTTACTTAATTTTTTTTTACATTTCAGCAATTTAGGCTTAGATATGTATCAGTTTGTACATGTTCTTTATGATAATTCCCCCAATTTGTGGGATATTATTACTCGATGTTAGTCACCAGTGCCTGACCTATTGGATGTGGTTTTGGGGTATTCATAGCACAAACCCCTATGAGACAAGTCATGATTGAGTGGTATTAGAGGAGGTCAGTTATAATTTAGGATTGGGAGTCTGTGAGGTTGGTTTGGGGCAATAGTGTTAAGTGTTTTGAGTTTTAATTTTAGGATAAGGAATACAGTGTTGGTGCGGCAGATGATGTATCGATACACCAGGACTCTGGGCACCTACTTTTTGACTTGGTACATGAAAACATTAGTTGAAGGGAAAATAATGGTACATGTATCATATAGGAATGGGTTGTGTCTTCCATGTCAATCTTGAGTTAGATCTCCAGATATACTCTAATGACCATGGTACATTTTGTTTTATTACTAGATGACTCCACATAGATAGCCAACCAGGATTATTTTGTGTGAATACGAGGATGATATTCTTAAAAATGAGGCATTGGTATAGGGGCATGCACCGAAGATAGAACCTATGGGTGATTTACTAGCTATACCACTACCCATCAACCAACAACTAATATCAGTACTACCAGCTATGGATGCACACAGACTGAGCGCATTGCATGAGTTTTAGAGGTAGCGACCTCCCATGTTTTAGGGTGAGACAGACACCTAGGCAGCTGAGGATTGGATAGAGGTAGTTACCCATGTCTTCCACCTTATAAGGATGCCTTCAGAATATATGGAAGTCCTTGCGACAAGTCTTTTTAGGGCTCTTTCGGGCGATAGAGGATCTTAGTGACCCAAAAACATGATTAGGTGACTCTCTCTTGGAAAAAATTTGAGAATATATTTATAGAGGGGTTCTTTCTAGCCACGTTGTGGTCATTCTGCATACATGATATTTTACATCTGTAGTAGGGAATTCAGACTGTGGCGGAGTATTAAATGAGATTTACCTATCATTCATGCCACTCCATAGATATAATATTGAACCCGTTATTCAGGGCTCAAACATCCGAGAAGGATTTACACCAGGGGAAGGGAATCCATGATATCCCTTAGCATTCATACTTACACTAGGGTACTTGAGTGGTTCCTTCCAGTAGAGTTTTCTAGCAGAGCAGGAACTGATAGTGGGAGATACCAACACACACCAGGTAGTTGAGACCTCAGCAGCAGGTAGTTGATGGTATTCGCAAGAACCCAATCGGGTCAGGCACTTCAGGAGACAATCCCAAGACACATGATCAGTTGTGCGGGGCTCCCAGGGTAGCTCAAGTCAGTTGAGGGATATACTATATTATACATGCAACGGTCAGGGACATCTAGCATGAGATTGCCCAACCCGTCAAATGGCTGATCAGAAGACGGTCGAGGGGACATCAAGGTAGAGGAGGAGGCTTCAAAAGGTTGGTCCATATGGTAGCAAACATGGCAGGGGAGCAGGTAGGGTGCCAGGAGGTGGTTAGAGGTTCGATCTATTACCACCACCACCCTCAAGTGGTCCATGATAGGCTTAGGGAGATGGTGGATAGGGACAAGGCCAAATACAAGAGATGAAGTCTTATTTCCTTGAGGATCCAAGGATTATTAGAGGTACGATCTGTGTATTTTCCCCCTTAGCTATAGTTTTGATAGACACATGTGCCAGTTATTCTTTTCTTTCCATGAACCTTGCTCGAGACTTGGAGATTCCGGTTGAACCATTGACTCGATCCTTACGCTTAGAGACTGCTAAGGGAGAAGATTCAATGATCACACACTAGTAATGATAGTGTGACCTTACTCTTAGAGGTGAGAGTTTAGGTTGGGATCTCCTGGTAGTGGTGTCAAGGCCTTGCAATGTCATTCTCGGTATGGACTAGTTATCCACTGTTCAAGCTTAGATTGACTGTTTTAGGTGCAGAGTGCGATGTTTCTGCAATGATGGAACTTGGTTTTCCTTTGTTGGTGAAAAGGAAACACATGTAGATCTAGATGGACTCACACATAGGAGGGTGAATCAGATTACTCATCAGTTGGATAGCCTCATCCTCGGTGTGAAGGATGATATGAGTCCACAGTTTCCTGTAGTGGTGGCAAAGTATGAGGAGATCTTTCCTAAGGATGTTCTAGGATTACCTCCCCATAGGGAGGTAGAATTATACATTGATATATACTGTGGGATGGTTTCGATATCTATACCTTCATATTGAATGGATCATGTAGATCTTTATGTGTTGAGGGTGTAGTTGGAGGACTTACAGAGTAAGGGCTCTGTGAGACTCACTGTTTCACCCTAGGCATCCCAAATTTTGTTTAGAAAAAAGGTAGATAGGAGCTTGTATTTATGTATGGAATTTAGATGCCTGAACCATATGACTATGAAGAATAAGTATCCACTATCTAGGATCAATGGCCTCTTCAATCAGTTGAAAGGGGTGCAATGGTTTTCAAAGATTGACCTCAGATCTTGCTATCACCAGCTACAAGTATGGGATGAGGATATACCAAAAACGACCTTCAGATGTCGTTACACCCACTATGAGTACTTGATGATGCCATTTGGCATGAAAAATTCCCCATAAATGTTCATGGGGCTCACGAACTAGATATTTCAGCCTTACTTAGACCGGTTCGTGGTGGTATTCATTAATGAAATCCTAGTGTACTCGGTGTCTGAAGAGGAGCACATGAGACACTTGAGGATGGTATTAGACATAGTCTGAGAGAACCAAATTTATGGGAATCTCTCAAAGTGTTAGTTCTATATTCTGGAGGTCCATTTTCTAAGGTACATCATTTCATAGGTTGGAGTTTTAGTTGATCCAGTGATTATTGAGGTGGTGCTTGCTTGGGAGCCACCCAAGAGTTTTACCGAGGTGCAAAGTTTCCTTGGTTTGGATGGTTACTATCAAAATTTTTTACCCAACTTTTCTAGATTGGAAGTATCCTTGATAGATTTAACATGAAAGGGAAAACCTTTCACATGGATGGAGAAGTTCCAGGAGAGTTTCCATCAGTTGAGGCAGAGATAGATGAGTGATCCCATCTTGAGATTTCCAGAGGATGGAACCAAGTAGTGTTCTACGATGCATCCAGAACCAGGCTTGTTTGTGTTGTAATGCAGGGTCAATAGGTGATTTCTTATGGTTGACGCTAGTTGATACCACACAAGAAGAACTATGTGACCCATGATCTTGAGTTAGCAGTGGTAGTATTTTCTTTGAAGATGTGGAGACACTACCTGATGGGAAAGCGGTTTATCATCAACTCTAACAACAATAGTCTAAAGTATATATTCTCTAAGAAGAATATGAACTTTAGATGGTGGTGATAGCTAGAGTTCATCCATTACTAGTAATTTTTTATTTTCAATACTCCTAGGAATGGGAAAGTGGTGGAAGATTATCTCATCAGGAGATCTAGTTCTCAGTTGCTGAACAAGGCATCAGAGCAATTATCCTCATTGCAGATATACTTTGTGGAAGAAGATAGAGAATCTTACCTCCCATATATGGTTGTTACCCCTCCAATATTACAGCATTTCAGGGAGGCACATATTGGGGATAACAACTTCAAGACTTTACATGCTCATATTCCCACAGAGCATACCCCTTATGGATATTAAAAAGGTGGGGATAATGTTGTTCTTTTTAGAGGGTGCACAGCAGTACCAGTGGAATTGTGGGAGGAGGTTTTGAGGGAGTTTCATAAATCCCCTTTGTCTGTAAATCCAGGTGTGGTTGAGATGTACCGGGACCTTAGAAGTCATTTTTAGTGGTTAGGGATGAATAAGGGAGCTGTAGAGTTTGTTTCTCAATGCCTCACTTGTCAGCAGGTGAAGGTTGAGCACTAGGCTCCAGCGGGTTTGACTCAAACCCTTGAGGTTCCAAAATAGAAGTGGGATGAGATATCGATGGACATCATGATAGTTTTATCACATACGTCTAGGGGACATGATACCATCTGGGTGATCATTGATTGACTTACCAAGTTAGCCCACTTCCCAGCTATTCTGGAGCAGAGTTCATTAGAGATCTTGGTATTCCTCTACGCGCAGGAGATAGTTTGACTCCATGGAGTTCCATTGACTATAGTATCATATCATGATGCTCAATTTACATCCTAGTTATGGAATGGATTGCATTATGTTTTTGGTAATCAGTTACGCTTGAACACAGTGTTTCACCCCCAGATGGATGACCAGACTGAGCGGACCATTCCGGATCTAGAAGACATGCTGCGGGCATGCATGTTGGATTTTGGCCATAGTTGGGAGGATTACATACCACTAGTGGATTTTTCATACAATAATATCTATCAATCCACCATTAGTTTGGAACCATTATAGGCCTTGTACGGGTGACCTTGTAGGTCATCACTTTGCTGGACTGACCTAGGAGAGTCAGCACTCATGATCCCAGAGTTGGTGTGAGTTACTACAGAGAAGGTGCAAATCATCTAGGAGTGGATAAAGACTGCACATAGCTGGAAAAAGTCTTATGCTGAAATTTAGTAGATGCCTTGGAGTTTGAGGAAGGAGACCATGTGTTCCTTCAGATATCAACTCAATGCGGATTAAAAATATTTGGTCGGGGAGACAAGTTATCTTTGAGGTTTATCATACCTTTCTTGATACTACGTAGAGTTGGCGAGGTGGAATACCGCTTGGATCTACCTCTACAGTTAGAGATGGTACATGACACATTCCACATGTCACAGTTGCAGAGGTATGTGCATAACCCATTGCACATCATTTACCGGGGTGATATGGACATTGACTATGGGGATACTTTTGTTGAGTACCCGATAGATATCGAGGATCGACATGAGAGGATCCTTCATGGGCATTCGATTACTATGGTGAAAGTTTGGTGGAAACACAAGAATATTCAGGAGAGAACATGAGAGTGGGAGGCTCAGATTCATGCTCAGTTCCCTCATTTGTTTGAGTAACCCTCTGTTTTGGATTTTGGGGATGTAAATCCCGAAGGTGGGGAGAATGTAATGACTCAAATTTTTATAATTGTATTTTTAGAAATTATTTGGAAAATGTTTGAGACCAGGCACTAAGACAACATGCGATTCCAGGGCCCAGTGTGCCAAGAACAATTCATTGAAAAATATTAGGTTTTTAATAGCACGTATGCACAAATTTCCTAAAAAATGAAATATCTATTAAACGGGTTCTTAGATCAAAAATACTAGGTAACCATTGGTCTTAGAATAACGACTTTACCCTAGGTGTGACCTAACTTTTGTTGGTGCGGGTCATTTGATGAAAAAGTCACCAAGGATGTAAATGTAAATAAAATAATTAAATAAAATTATTTTATTTTAAAATAAAAATAAATAATGAACGATGACTCGGATTGAATATCTGAGACCACTGTTGAGTTCATAAGTTGGTGTTTTCCCTAAGAAAGTCCTAACATCAACCGGAACAGGTCAGCTATGAAAATTGGTTTTTGGATGTTTTAATGAATAAAATAAACTATGAGTTTATTTTATTTTAGCATTATGTTGATGTAGCAATGCTATTTATTTTAAATGAAGAGCTAGGTAGGGACCTAGGGTTAGGCTCATAACCCTAGAAATTTCCTAGAGGTTATGGAGATAATCTTTATAGAATTCTCTCGGCAGTGATGAAAAACATTAGGATCAGAGATCGTTCTTGATGGATCGCCAACAACAATCAATCCTCGACAACGAATGATCCATATCCCAGGTAGGGCATTGATTTATGATTTCTTTTTCCTGTTCTTATTTCCACGATCAAGGTGAGGAAATCCATGAACACATTAATCTATAGTTCGATCATTGTTCCGGGATGGGTTATTGTTGCGGGATTATCGAGAGATTAGTTTATCCTCTTCATTTATCCTTTTAACGAGAATGAATTGAGGCCAACATTTAAAAATTCCAAGGTTAGTTATTCAGGCATTCTTGTGGTTTCTCTCCCTCATTCTTGGTGTTCTTCCCCATTGGATTCTCAGGATCATGGCTTAATTTTTTAGGAGGCTCCAAACGCGATCGGACCCCCTGATTGGAGGCAAGACTAAACAGAGGCCTGATCAGTGTACCTAAGGAACTGAGGATCACAAAGGTGTTTTAGTTTCAGATATTGCAGCACCAGAGGAAGAACAATAGACCATAGAAGAATGGTTTCCAGTGGCGCATTATTGTGCATCACGTCCTATACCGTGTGGGACGTGGGGGTCGTGGCCAATGGTCGTGTGATGCAGTGGGATGGTTGTGTGGATCGGCGGTGGTTGTCACAAGAGACAATGTGATCTGGACCAACCTAGAAAGAAAAAAATATCAAGAGAGTAGGCTGGGCTAGCAAGGTGGGCCATGCCTAGCTAGAGCGGGTCAGGCCAAGCGGGCCGAGTCGACCTGGTATACCGGGTCAGAACCGGCGGGTTGGGTCGGACCTCGCTGGTTGGAGCAGACTCCAGGTGGCTAGACTAGGCCACGATCGACCGAGCTACAACGTAACTGCAGGAGAGGTCGAGCACAGTGGTCGACCATCATGGTCGGTGGATCGAATGCCTGGTCAGTCCATGTCCCAGTGAACCCCCTTTTGAAATTTTCAAACAACCATAAATTTCAAATAGGACGTCTTTTTGATGAGCCGTGTGTGGTGTTGGGACCCTTACAATGAGATGATAATTTCAAAATATATTAAGTGGGTTTTTATGGGAGCGTACATACGACTTAATGACTTGAGGAGTGAGTTCTCCTGGAACGAGCACGCTTCGAGCAAACATTTTGGTGGCTAGCTATGACCAAGAGACTATGTGTCTTATATAGACTATGTGTCTTATAGAGACTGTGTGTCTTATGGAGAATATGTATATTATGGAGACCGTGTGTCTTATATACTGACTAAAAATTAATTTTTATTAAGATAACCCCCTTTTTTGGGAAAATGGGGAAGCCGCCATGACATCAAAGACTTAGACAAAAAATGGCCCCAACGATCTAGAAGTCCAAGACCATAAACAACCCAAACTACATGAGAAATCGCCTCCCAACATCAAAAACATTGATTCTAGCTTCCACCTTCCACCGATATTTATAAAGTTGTCCCATGAAAAGTGCATGGGCCTAGTTTTGATGGCCACAACCATACTCTCTCAAACATCCAATTTCAGATAGTGGTGTTACAGTGGAAACTCTTTGCTCTAAACCTCATCTAGAGCATCCTCATATAGATCTGTTTGCAGAATTATTTGAATCGAAAACCACAGAGGCTAAAGAAACAATAATGCACCAAGAAAAACAAACCACACAGACAAAACAAATGACATAAGACACCAACATGACATATCCACAACTATATAATTCTAGTATTAATGCCTACATGATTTACATAGCAGGCAGTAAGCACATCCAAATCCAATTCACATCCTAACTATAGAATCCATCACAAACAATATAAATCCAAAAAGGCACATACTAGAACACTGCCAACACTACCAATCATACCAATCCTCCTTAAACTTGAATCCTTTAAGATTGTTCATCCACCAGATTAGAATCCCAGTCACTATAATAATCTAGAAGAAACCCTGACGCTTCCACGATACTCCTCTGATGTCCCATCCATTCAAGCAATCACACAAACAAAAGGAAAAAATGAACCAGCAATGGGGTTCAAGGTACATCAATTATTTCAACACTGCAAAAACCTCAGATCTTCAAACATCAAAACATAAAAATCTTACCTTGATCCGTGAAAACCTCTAAATTCCATATTATATCCCTTCGCCGCCATCTAAACACTAACGAGACCACATCATACCACCCCACACACTCCCAGCTGAAAAAGGAAAAGAGACAACAACCCTCAATGCAGCTGTATCTTAATCACTATGCCTTCAACATTCCACCAAATAAATCCCAACCCTATGAAGGAGGAAGAATGAGAATCCGGCCAACAGATGAAGAGAATCACCAGGACGGCTGAGCCCATGAGTTCGATGACACCTCCACTGAAGGAACCACTCACCATGAAAAATCTAAGAAGTTGTTCCATGAAGGAGGAGCTGTAGCCAACCCGATATGGAGGAAGGTAGGCAGAAATGAAGGGAAAACCTAGCAGAGTGGCTCCCCTTATGGAATCAATGAGTCTCTCATATATCTCTCTTGTGTCTTATGGATACTGTGTGTCTTATAGAGACTATGTGTCTTGTTGAGATTGTGTGTCTTATTGGATTGAGTATATCGAGATGTTCTTGATATATATGTTGTAGACATATATCTATGTGGAGATGAGTATGCATTCCTTTGTGGTATTACTTGGTGGTATTCATTCATGGTATTTACTTTGTGGTATTCCTTTTTGGTATTCCTTCGTGGTATTTCCTTTGTGTTATTTCTTTGTAGTTTTGGGGTGTCCTACTGAGTATTGTTTTACTCACCCTTGCATGGGCTTTTCCCACACATGTTGTGTCTTGTGAATATGATCAAATATTCAATAGATTTACAAGTTGACCAGGACCAGGCAGTGACTTGTGAGACCGGACATGCCTAGGTGTGTTTTGATATATTTTTTATGATAATCCCAGTACCTCTTACTTTACAAGTTGGACTTGTGGCTGCAGAATCTTTTCCTTTTCTGGGCTTATTTTTTCCCTTTTTACTTTCCTGTACTTTCACTATTATATTCTGGTTTTGGTATACAGTGGTTTGCGTTCATTTTTTACTTAGTGTTTTTACATTTCAGCATTTACAGCTTGGATATGTGTGCGTGCGTACATGTACTTTAGGATAATGACCCTTATTTTTGGCATATGCCTACTCATTTCTAGTCACTAGCCCTTGGCCTGTTGGAAACAGGCTTGGGGTAGTCACAACACAGGCCCCTCTTGCACAGGTCATGACAATATCACATTAATAGGTTATAAAAGTTATCCACTATAATGAAAATCTAGATATTTAATGATGATATTATTAAATAAATATGTTATATGGTCTAGATAACATCTAGATAAAGGGACATAGCTAATGTTTGACTATAAGGTGTTGTGGGCTCATCACACATTGAGACTTCTTAGGAAGTTTTCACTTGGTGATCTCTAAGATGGAAGGTTATTAGGACAAACCCCTAATATAAATTCCATTTGTTTTATGTGTCATTGGATAACCCTATCATCAAATGTGTGTATTGGTCCTTATACTTGAGATTGTTATTAATGTGTATCATGAATCATGTACTTTGCAATGATGAAAACCATGATGAAATATGATCATGAAGAAGTAGTATGTATTAAGTGCATCATTAGTGATACGACATTAATTGAATAGTTGAGAAAGGATTTGTCCATTCCATATTTATGGAAGAATGTATCTCTGAAACTTTGATTAAAACAACATTTTCCATGGTAGTTTATATATAATTTCATTTTAGAAAGTTAAAGAAAAAAATCTACCATATAGGGTGATGACATAAGCATATATCTTTCCTGATAAGATACTAGTTGATGAAGGTATTATATTATTGAATAGTGTTATCTATGATGGTTTTTGTATATGAAACACTAAATTTCTACTGTATGGATGGCTCGACATGTTTCTAGATTCTGATCTTGTAATTTAGGTAAGTTCACTTATTTCCATTGAGAAATGGTTCTAGAGGGTCGCATACAAAGTGTATCCAGAATCCCATTATATTTTATTGAATTTAATATTAATACTAATTTTTTCCAGGCTTATAGAATAACATTTATTCATGTAAATTTGATTGTATAAATTTAATCACAAGATATTCAAGTTTAGAATACATGGGTTGAATTTCATCTCTTGTTTATTTATTCTAAAGCTAATAAATAAATATTTATTTACTAACTAATTTAGTGAATAGATTAATATAAATATTTATTTAGTTATGTGAATATTAAAATAAATATTTATTCAAAAGTTTAGTTAATATCATATTTTATGAGAGGATATGGATCGAGTTTAATGATCAGTTTAAAATGAAATATTTTATTTAATATCATTTAAATAAATATTAATTTATTTATTTAAGAAATGATATTATACATATTCTATGTCATGTGATATTATTATTATTATTATTTACATGGGTAATAACTTAAGATAATTAATTTTAAAAGGTACTACTATGAAATTATCAATTATCAATTATTTAACCCTAAGTATATATTTTAAAATCATATCATTTCTTTGGTGGTGGGGTTGAAATAATGGATACAAATCCTCTATAATCTCCTTAATCCCTAGTGGAAAATCCCCTCTTATTCACTCTTAATAATATAGATAGAACAACTGAACAATATTATGATCAATAACTAGTGATCTAAACCACTTTTTTATTCCGCATCAGCACCTGGAGTTTCAAGAACATTATTTAGAGATTCATGTATCACATGTGGATAAATCTAGATTAATCATATCTTGGATCACAATAAAATCATAACAAGAATGAAAATGGAATTTTGATCATGGAAGATTACCGTAGAAAAGGTAATTTTTATTTAAATTAATTTAAAATTAAATGTATATGATATATCTACAAGATTTTGAGGACTATTTGTGTATTTAATTGAATTTATCCATTGAAATAGATGAAAAATAAAAATTCATAACTCTCCAAATGATTCTTATACTCTATAAAACCATCAAATATGACTGTCGGGTTGTTAAAGTGACATTTGGAATTTCACCATTGGGAATCATACCATTAATAATTTCCCTATATGACCATTATAATTGTAATAAAACTACTATTCATATAGGTTTAAAATAAAATACATAAAATAATTTTTTAATAATATAATTATTATAAATTAATGATATATATTCATTAATGAATTGAAATGTAACTATATACATATGCCTTGCAAATGATTTTTTAAAATTTTGGTAGTAAATGCATGATTTTGATAAGTTCATCATTTTGAGGTTAAATATTTTTTAAGTCGGATATAAAATGGTAAGTGGTTGGTTTAAATAACATCTACAATGAAGTGTAAAAATATTTAGGTTAGTTGGGTATTAGTTGGATCACTAGGTTATTTAATGAGATTATGAAATCTAAAAAAATGCCTGATGAATGGAGGAAGTATTCTCTAGTACTTGTGCATAAAAATAAAGGATACATTTTTAAGTTTTTGGAATTAAAAAGTTATTAATATCATGATTCATACCATTAAACTTTGAGATATAGCTACTGAAAAATGATTTTAAGGGAAAATAAAGTGTTAGATAATCAATTTGGTTATATGACTGAATGTTTAGCCACATAATAAATTTATTCTATTAGAGGTCTGATGGATTGTATAAAAAAAATCCATTATTTTCATATGTGTTTCATTAATTTGGAAAAATAATATGATAAATTTTATAGAGAGGTTTTATGGAAATCTCTTGAAAGATAAGGGGTGTTTGTGGCATATATCAAACTCTTCCAAGATATGTATGAAGGGAGTTTAACTTGAGTTAGAACTCTAGTGGACTTCCCTATATCAATAGGACCACATAAAGGTTAAAATTTAGGCTTATACCTTTTTTAATTGGTATTATATGATTTTTAAAAACATATTCAATAAGTGACATATAATTACATGATTTTTATGTATGATATATTTCTTTTTCCAGAATCCAATGAGACTATCAATTTAAAGTTTTATTTATGGATAAAATTTATAATTTATATCTTTCTATATTAATATGGATAAGACAAAATATATAGAGTTTTATTTGACAAATTATTGCATAGTAATGTTATGGATATGATATTGGGAACCCATGTTATTTCAAAAGATAACCATTTTTGATATTTAGGATTATTTACAAAATGTGGTGAAGATATTATTATGGATTTCACTCATAGGATTCAAAATGGATGGATAAAATGGAGGAAATATTATAAGTTTCTTTATAATTGTAAAATTCCTTTGAAATTGAAGGGTAAATTTTATAGGAATATTATTAGACCAACTACTATATATGGAAATGAGTGTTGGACTTTGAAGATACACCTTGAAAAAAAATTAATGGCAGTGGAATTGAAAATATTAATATGGAAATGTAGGAATAATAAAATAGATATGATTATAAATGAATGTGTTTTATAGAAAATTAGAGTGACATTGATTGATGAGAATATGAATGTGGATAGATTAAGATTTTTTTGTACATGTTAAAAGAATATATAGAGATTAAACTATTCATAGGGTAAAATTAATGAGATATATACTTATTAAAAGAAGTATAAATTTACCTAAAAACATACTTAAACAAATCATTCAAGATTATCTTATTCTAAATGGTTTTAATGAAAATATAGTCTTTAGTAGAGCTAATTGACAAAGTTTGATCCATGTATCCGACCATATTTAATTGATATTAAGGATTAATATTTTTTTTTATAAAAAAATGTTTTCATAAAAAGAACTTAAATTTAGAATCATCATTTTAAAATTATCCAATAGTGATTTTTTATAATTTTTAGAGGTATTTGACTTTTTGAGAAAATAGTAAAATATGGTATGTGTATATGGTAAGAATTATGAATTAATTATTATGTAAAAATGATGTAATAAATAATAAAAAGAATTTATTGACTATAAATATTTTTATTCATTAAAATAATTTGTTTTAAATTAATAAAAACTAATTTTCGAATCCTATAAAAATGTTTCCAAATTTTAAAATATATTTTAAGATTTAAAAAAAAATTATTTATAAATAAATATTTTTCCATATTGAAAATAATATAATTCAATGGAGTTTGTTTCTTAAACTTCTAAAATTAATAAAATAGGCCCTAAATGTCAAATACCTTGGATTAAAACCATATGATAACCATTAGTTTTTTTATTTTTTCACAACTTAATGTCCATGTGCTAGTTTAGAAGACAATAAATGATTTCCCCACATTTTCTATAAATACCCACCATTACTCTCATTTATCTCTACTCCAAAACCATTTAACAAGATTTTTCTCTCATTTTCCCTCTCATGAATCTTTGGTAAGAGACTTGGGTAGATAAGGGTGTCAATCTCTATCTCTATTTCTCTCTTAGAAGCTGATCTTAAGAGTTATTATCAAGAGACTTAGTGAGGTATGGATTCCAAAATCATTATCCAATTTTCTCATTCAAGAATCCTAGACTCTTAAGGATCCAAGGAGTTCATTATCAAGTTTTTGGAAGGGGCATAGTGAGGTAAGTTTTCATAATTTTATCTTCATTTCACTTTTGAAATTATTTTTAATTCCTTTAAATTTTCATAAATAATGATTTTATGTTTCATTATAAAAAATACATGATTGTATTGTAAATAATAAATTGACATTTCCTCTTATTATAACACCCTTATAATCCATTATATTTTTGATAGATATTTTTTTTATCATTTCTTTATCCTCCAACTATTGCATTCATCGGTTGGTTCCTATCAATACCCCGGTACGATGAAAGTATCCCACCCTACTACACCATAATGAAGGTTATTTTCCATTACATAGTGAATATACTATAGTTTATACTATTTTTATTCACTTAGGTATTCATATAATTAAATATATTTGGGAAACATTGAAAATCCATATACTCGTTACTTCTATATGGATAAGTATAAATCAAAAAGACATGTGTATACAAGTTCATCATTTTGGAAACATTATGATATGTATTATTATCCAAAATATTTCATATATTTAATGCATTGGACTATTATGTGATGGGTGGAACCTCAAATTATATACCCCCTTGATGAATTAGCATGAATTATATAAAAAACTAGTTTTTGGTGTTTGGTGTATGCCAACCCTATTATGTATGATGTCTTGCTATAATTCATTGATGGTATGATTATGATTTCTTGGTCGAGGCCTTGATGGTATGATAAGATTTATAAAATTATGAATTAAATCACTATGAATTAATTTATTGTTATCCATGTAATTATATATTCCCTTTATTACACATTCCATGAATATGTTATGCTCCTCTAACATCTTATTAATTATTTATTCCTATCACATTTTTTATTCTTTAATTATTCCATCTTATATTTCACTGTATACTACCCATTACTTGCCATCTAAGAAGGACACTTTATTTTTTTGTTTTTCCTCAAGAAACTAATAAGATCAATGAGTTATCCAAGAATATGCTTGGAGGAATAATAAAGTTTTATTGAGTTTTTATGATTTATTTTATTATTTTAAATATAACATAAGGATCATTAATGTATCTAGTATTCTAATACTACCAAACTATTGGATCCCATGAAATGCGATCTCTTGTATTTTATACCAATATAATAAAATTACCATTAGATCTGAGTTACTGGAGTTGAGTTGTTACAGTTTGAATGAATAGTGGTTATTTATTAACAATGAATTATTTTTCTAAATAAAATTTTACTAAAATTAATGTATATTTATTATTTTTTTATAATATTATTATTACTGATAATTTTTGTATTTAATTTATTATTTATTATTGTTTATATGCTCTTATATATCATTTTTGTTTCATAAGTGAATATTTCTATGCACTGGGCATAACATACTGTACTTTTGTGTTATTTTCCATCATCTTCATTATGAACCATGCACCCTAAATAACAACGGCTATCACTAACTTCATATCTGACTATGGGATGAATTGAAGATTGCTTTCAATACCAAGGAAAGGCTGTATTATTGGTTAGTGATTCTATTCAGGATATCAAATTCCATAAGAACTTTTATTAGACTCATAAACTAGGTTATTGAACCATTCATTAATAAGTTTATCATGTTTTATTTCTATTTTTTTGAAAAGGTTGAGGGTCATTCCCCATTTATTGAACATAAAAAAGAATAACTATTTTGAAAATTGGGAAAAGAGGGAACCTATTACAATAATAATAAAAATGACTTAAAAGAACATGACATGAAGGTCTTTGTGGTTTTGAGTGTACAATGAGAATAAAATGTCAAAATAAGAAATAGGAAAAATCTCATTACCCCCTAATAGACAATGAAATAGTGAAATCAATCAATTATAAAGTGTCTCCCCCCTGCCACGAAGTTGAACCATGATGGACCAATAAATTATGTAAGATCACTCCTCACATTCAGATGAACATGAAGAAGGAGGACCAGATGAGAGGTGACAACACACATATCTATCTTTCAAGCTGCACACCCAATAATTCTTGTGATGAAATCACAACACTTCCAACCTGATTCCATGAAAAATTAGATATGAATCACTATGAAGAGTTAATGTTAGGGTACCCATCCATCCAACACAAAGCACATATGGATGAATGATGGGTATCAACATACCCATCCCTCTTTTGAGACCTCCCACATAGAAGTACCTACAAAAATTTGTAACACCATCTAAATGTAATGAGGAAAAAATACAAAGCTGACAAAGAATTCTACAACCTAATTAGAAAAACATTTCCATAGAAAAGTGTCTACAACTGGTGATGCTACCTCCATTAGGAGCATAAACATATAGAAAAGTTTTGGTGATTTATGGACTCCTCAACGACACCGCCGTTGAGTTCCAAACCAAAAACAAATCCTCCCCCAAACATTCGCATGAACCCTAGTCACCAACCAACTAGATTTCACCACCATACACCAAGCCAAGGACAATATCCACCATAAATCAAGAAATAGAAGTGATATTTTATGCTCCCCAAATTGATCTCCCTTGGGTATGTTGTATCAATTGGAAAAAAATCAAGTTTATGTATAGGTGGTTTGATCCATCTTAGAGAGGCCCCTGCTCAAGACTATTAGTGAATTTTGAGGTTTCCATGGGATTTTTTCCTTTTATTATGGATTTATTTGAGATTTTAGCTTAATCATGGAACCACTTACAAATTTATTGAAAAATAGAAACTTACATTAGAGAAACTTTGATAAGGAGTTATTTTACACTATCAAGTAGAATATTTTCACCAAACCAATTTTTTTATTTCCTGACTTAAACACACTATTTGAGTTGGAAACAAACACATCCATTGTCATAATTGATGTTGTATAATCTCAAGCTCGAAGGAAAATAGACTTTATAAGTGGGAAGATCAGAGTCTCACATCGTAAGTGGTCCACATATGATATTGAGATATATAGTGGTATAATCTATGTAACATTGGAAGTAGTACATTTTCCAGTGATAATTCATCCTCTATTCCAACCATGAGGCCCTCAAATATATTCATTCCTAAATAAATCTTAGAAAAATTCACATGTAATATATATTGTTCTACTAAATATTTTTTCTTATGCATGCTTAAGTAATTTTCCGTTACTTTTTTATTAACACTATTCTTCTTAATCACAAGAGTGAATTTCAAAAGAAAGGTAGAATGAGGCTACATGGTTCAAATATTTAAAATAAGAATATCCATAAGATGTGTATTTCATTGAGGAATGGGAATGTTTACAACAAGATATGCTTGTTGTCCCATTTATCTTTCATGATGGATTTATTTTCTTCCATGATGGCTTTTTTCATTCCACGAGGATTAGTAAAAGAGATCATAACAATAGAGAATAATTATAATAGGAACTTCGGGAAAGAAAAAACCATTTCATTTCTAGAGAGATGATTATTTTGGCCATAGTTGAAATAATATGTTTCTAAAGTGGTAAAAAGACATATGACCTTCCAGGAGAATAAGGTACATGTACAAACTACTAGCTTTCATATGTCACTCCATATTCCAGAGGCTCCCTAGGAATATTTCTCCATGGATTTTGTATTGGGGTTACCCTATACTCAATAGTACCCTGAATGTAAATTTTTGGTGGTAGATAATACATATTATGTGGCCACATTATTCTTTTAGAAAGTAGAGTGACTCTATGGAATTTTAAAATTAATTATGTTTGATTGTGGAACCCATTTTCTCATCCATTTTTGGCATATAAAATGTTTTAAGAAGATTTTAATTTTACTAAGTTATTCCACCCCCAGAAAAATGAACAAATAGAAGTTATAAATTGTACTCTTAACATTATTATTTGTTTCTTGTGTGTTAAATTTCCAAATAAATGAGATCTCATCCTCACCCCAACTGAGTGTTCAATTAATATCATTGAAAATCAAACCATGGGAAAAACTCATTTTAAAGTGTCATACAAGTGGCCACCAAAGCATACCATTTATCTAATTCCATTACTCAAGATTCCTGGGTATAACATGGATATAGAGCATATTTTCTATTACATATATGACATTTAAGATGAAATGACACATAATATTATAAATTAGAATGAAAATTATAATGAAGAGGCTGAAAAAAGTAGATAAAAATTATTTCCAAAGTGGTATATCTCATCATGGTTCAGATCTTAACAGATTGGTTCTCTATGGGGGATTATAATAAACCAAAACCAAGGAATATTAGCCCTCATAAATACCTATAATGTCTCAATGATAAATATTAAGTGGTGGACCTTCTAGATGGTTTGTAGATTTATCATACATTCAATTTTATTGACTTAGAGTTGTTCATTCTAGAGGAGCCACTTTATTCTCTACTAGAATTGAGGTTGAGTCCTTCCCAAGCATGGTATATTGATGTGGGACTCACTAATTAGGTCCCCTATAACAATGTTACCCAACACCCATAGAGATCCCATGTTGTAACCCATTTTATTATTTTGTTTAATTATTATCTTAATCTCAAATTTTTGATATTTTAAGGGTAAATTAGTCTTTTATTTATTTTTGTCTTTAAGACTTTAAATAGGGTGTTATATTTCCATTGTAAGATTTTTTTTCAGAACAATAAAACTATTAAGAGAGTGTTATTTTCATTTTTGTGTGTGTTCTACTTGAGTTCCTCATGTAATATATCATTTATCCTTCCATTCTAAATCATCAGGTCGGGTCATTTCCAAATAATTGAGTATTCCTATGAGCCTTTAGTACCTGATAGTGGATGAGAATGCTTATCTATCAACATGAAGAGATGAATCAATTGGTTTTAGTGGATTTTCAAATAGAGTCAACATGATTCATCCTTTTCTCTTGAAGTATATCTAGAAATTTTTTTATTTTAAGATATAAACACACATTTATCATAATGAGACACTTAAATTTCTAAAAAATATCATAGGGGAGACAAAGCCTTTGTAGGGAATAACTGATGAAGAAATGATTTAATATTACCGATCCTTGATGATTCATTGATATTTATGAAAATATCATCAACATAAAAAACTAGAAGAATATTTACAGTAGGTTACCAATGGTGGAGTAAAAAGGGATACTTTATACTCCAAAACATCCAAAATATAGTAACTATAGTGCATAAATAGCTAAAGAATACCCTTTGAGACTATTGATATCCAAATATGATTGAATTTCATGGACTCCCCTTGAGAAACAAAACTAGGTGATTTCTCCATATATACCTCTTGATCATAAAATCTATTAGGAAAAGAAATTTTGATATCAAGTTGGTGAATAGGTTAGTTATGAATCATAATAAGTGATATGAATATCTTAACATTATCCATTTTCCCACTATAGTGGAAGCGTCAAAACAGTAAATTTTATATGGCTGTGTATAACCCTTGGCCATGAGTTGAGCCTTTATTTGATTAAGTGAGACATCCTCATTAACACAAATAGTATATATCCATTTATAGGTAATATTATGCTTATATTTTTTTATTGAAAATGTCCCATGTATGATTGACTTTAAGGGATAGTAACACATCATGCATTTCTTAGAGCCATCTTAGATGAGACATTAATTATGTAACAATTTTGGGTATGGGTATTGGTTGATTTAAAGTTGAGCAGAAAAAATATTTATACTAGCAGTCTAGGTAAAAAAATAGAGATATAGATATTAGTTATCTTGGTTTGGTTTTTTGAAAATAACAATGAAAAAAATAGTGTAAAGTGATGTGTATGGGGATAAATGGATAAATAAAAAGTAAAGGATACTACTATAGAGTTGATAACCAAGTGTTTACCCTTCACTACAGTGGAAAACAAATATACATTAAAATAGAATCAATTTAAATACCTAAATCTTCATACCATTCATTATATTTCATGATCAACTACACTTACTTCATAGATATGTTCTTTTGATTGAATCACCAAGACTTACTTGTGATGCAACACCCCGAAATTCTAAAAGAATAACATTTTATTAAATAGCCTATGTGACATGAAGCACCAAGTATAGAATGGAATATAAAATCCATATAATTTATGATATATTTATTTTTAAATAAATCTGATCACTTCAATATCTTTCATTACACACAACACTAAGTTAAGCTTTCCTTACATGCAAAACCTAGTTTTACTGAACAATAATATACTATTAATATTATTATTTAATATAATAGCTATTTCCTTACCGTTGTAATGGAGGGTATGAATAGGATTAACTAAATTATAAAAATATATAGTTTACACATGTTTATTAATTATTTATTGATTATAATTAAAATAAAAATCATTTAAAAAATGTTTTTAATTTTTTTTATAAAATACGGATTAGTCGTGCCTTATGAACATAATTTAAAATAAAATTTTACCGCTTCTAGATTATCTATTTGAAAAAATAAACATAATTTTTCAAATTGGAATAAAAAAATTATCATTGGGTGAATTTTTGGTATTTTTCTTAGAAGTTTCATTTTTTGATGAATAATAAAAAACAATGAATTTTAATTGAAAACCGACTTTCAGTTTAAATAATATATAATGTTAAATTATATTTTTAATTTATTTTAAAATAAAATTAGAAAAATTTTATATCAATTTGTCCAATTTAGGTCATTTGAACCATTTTCATATTGAATTTAGATATAAAACCTTTGTAAACTTTTGAACATTTCACTTAAAAAACCCACTTTCTAATTGGGTATTTGGGATTAATTTTAAATTAAAATTTTCCACATATGTGAATTTAATTTAGAAAAATAGATTCCATATTTGGAATCAACATAATTTATAATTTCTAATAAGTTTAAATTAATTTTTGACTAAAATGAATAGTGAAGGTAGTAAAAATTAATTACCACAATTAAGGTAAAAATGGATTTACCTTGGGGTTAATCCATTTAAAAAAAAGATACTTTTCTTAATTTTAATATCTATAATTATTTGGTATAGGGGAAAAAATATTTCAATTATAAATATTATTTTGAAAGATAGATGATTTTTTCTTATCATAATCATTTATCTTCATTTTTTAGAGATGAATTAGTTACTTAAAATACTTAAGAAGCACTAACACAGTAATTATTTAGTTAATAATTTACTAAAATAAATGATACTAAAAAAATTAAAAGTAAAGTAAATTGAATGAATTATTAATTTTTTAGATTAATATATTATGTTTCAGAGGTTTGAACTTAATATATTTGTTTTCCATTATTGGCTTAATATTTTCTAAATTCAAATAAAATAAGTAATGTTAAAATTGATAATAATGCTATTTTATAATAAAAGATATTTTATTAAATAATTTAAAATTACTAAAAATAATATCTTATGCCAAGTGATTTAGAAATGTTAATAAATATCAAATATGGACCATTCATGGACCAATTTTTCTTTTATAATTAATATATTGACCCATAAATAGTAAAAAATATATTAACATAGTTATGGTTAAAAGTGGTGTTTTTGCGTGTTACATGAACTTTTGTAAAAATTAATTTAAAAAAGACATGATATTTTTATTTTTTAAATTATTTATCATATTTAGAATCATTGGGTCAAAATTTTATAATAATTATCACTTTAATTTAGACTTAATGGATAAATTACCTAGTTTAGAAAATTAGTTTCCGTAGTGAAAACCCAAAATGGTAACAACATGGAAACTTAAAATTTATGGAAACTAATGTTTAATACATGTGTTTCATTAGATGGTGGAGGTGTTTCTCAGACATATCATCCCTCAAAACTTTTAATCATCAATTTTGGAGCTATTTTAGGTAATATTTACCTCCCAATAGTAAATACTTCTGAGTATTTACAGGAATCCTGCTCCTCTTCAACTATAAAAGGGAACTCACTCTCCTAACTTATTCACACATCTTAGGTAATTTTGATCATAAAAACCTACCCAAATCACTTCTAAACTTACCTCTCATCATCTTATAAGCTTCATTTTGGGAATAAATCCAACCTAGTAATGGTTTAGTGCAAACCAAAGGAAGATACCCAAAGAATAGGTAATGTTCTTCAACGAGCATCTTTATTTTACTCCTTTCCCCACCTCCTTAAAATTTTATTAAAACATTATGATATAATAAACTAAGTATATTCCCTATACTGGGATTTTTTTATAATAATTTAATGACCTATAACCATTTCAAACTTCCATTAAATGGGTTACAAAATCATCATTCATGTATATGGCAGACTACCGTCTCGTGAACTGATGTTGTTCATTATTCCATTACCACCTATCACGGTTGGGTATGATATATATATATATATATATGATATTAATGACATATTTATACCTATTGAGTCATTATATATATCTTTTTATCTTCCATTCCTTAGGATATACGATAACGTCACTCATGTGTATGGTGGACTACCGCCTCGTGAAGCGATGTGATTTGTCTTTCACTAATGCTTCACATGGAAGGTGATAAGGATATATTTAATGATTATATGAGATATAAATGAAATAATTATTATATTAATTATATATTTATCATTATTTAAAGTTAATGTATCATTTTATTTTCTTACTTTTTCACTAAATTAAAGATGATAACGTCATTCGTGTACGTGTGAACTACTACCTTCACGAAGTGATGTGACTCTATTTTCATTACCACACAACATAAATGATATATATTTAAGTATATAATAAGGTATTTATGATATTATTATCATTATATAAAGGAATAAATATATCTTACCTCCTTTCCATAATGATCATTGGAAAATGGAAACGTTAATCATGCGTACGTACGACCTACTATATCCATGATCGTAACATACTTCATTTTTCATAAACATCACTCATGATTGGTTTTAATATTACAAATTATATATAAATATGGTAATTAAATCATGATTATTATTCTTTATATGATGTAATTATATAATATTCACAAGAACCATAAATGTTAAAATAATGTAGGAATGAGAAAATCAAGCAATTAAGCCCCATGTTTTAAAAAACTCAATGATGGAAGCTTTGCAGTTGTTGCTGATCCGGAAGCACTGCATCTGAGGGAAAAAATGGGTAAGTTATCTATACTCGGACTAATCTATTACCTTAAAGGGGATAAACCGTGGTCAGTGGATGAACTCAAAATGAGAATTGCACACTGTTGGTGAACATCAAATTGGAAACTTGTTCCCATTAAGAAAGGATACTATCATATCATTTTGAAATATCAAGAGGAATTAGATCAGGCTTGGAAACAATGCACCATATAGCTGAAACCTGGTCTCCTACATATTTCTACTTGGGATTATACTTCCATTCCTTTTATGTATAGTAACTCTTTGGCACAGATTTGGGTTCGGTTACTTGGACTTAGTTGGTTCTTTTGTTACCCAAAAATATTAAATGACCTTAACTCTTGCATAGGGATACCTATTAAAATAGATCAGAGAACATTGAATGGTCATTTGGGTATATATGCCAGAGTCATGGTTAAAGTAAATCTAGAAACAAAACTACATCATGTCATTGCTTTCAATGCAATGGATTATAAGACATAGTTCAGAATAGAGTATGAGAATAGACCACCCTTTTGTGACTATTTAAAGATCATTGGACACTCCATTTTGAATTGTATAATTATGAAAAAATATGTCCAACCTCACACTGAAAAGGATTGGCTGAGGTTAGAGGAAACAAGGAAGTTAAAAAATCTATCTTAGAGAAATTTGAAACAAGCATGAAAAAATAGGAGGATTGGAGGAGGAAAACTAGTGTGGCATCATCATAAAAGGACCCTTCTAAGAAATCATGGGCTGATATGGTGGAAAAGGAGAAACTAGACAATGAAGAGTAGGAATTTTCTGAGGAAATTGCTATTATGGTCTTGAATATAGTCTAATAGAATTATCAGAAAGAAGGAGAGGATTCACATCTTGATAAAGATAGAAAAAACTCTTAGAGAAAGATTAATACTGCTACAAAAGGTGATCTCCCTAGAGTTTATTCTACTCTTTCCTTTGAAGCAACATAACACACTAAACAGATTCCTATAAATAGTATCACACTGAACACCTACCCAACTACTTCTACTTCTAACTCTACCTCTATTGCATGCATTGAAGATGAGACTTTAACACTGAAAGAAAACAATCAGGGCCTTGATAAACCTAAGGCAGAGCAGTTAAAACAAAATAGAAATCACTTGGGTAATCAGAAGGCCAGTGCGAACATAAATAACATTTTCCATGAAGTTGTCAGCGCAACTCCTGAACTGAAGTCATGGATTCCTGGTCACACCACAACTGAGTATGAAATGGAAGTTCTCACGCACCTGGACACTATTATCCAAGACACTGATTCTGTTCCCGTTGACACTGCAAATCAAAATAAACTCTCCTCACCTTCATGTAGTGAGAAGGTGCTAGAAAAATCTACAGTTCAGAATCCAGGCTACAACATACATATGTTTGATATTAGAAATGCACAACACATGCAGGATGATGGAAAATGCCTGGAATTACAACAACGACACACAATCAACACCCTCCCATGGTTGGCCTCACCACTGATAATCTGGATGGAAAATTTAGAGATTCCGATCAAATAAAAACAGAATCAGAATGGATAATGGTATAGAAGAAAAATGGGAACAAACAAATTCATCAGGAGGAGGACTCAACAGGTAAAAAAACTAAGCATTTCTCTCATAACCCTTGAGGGAATTTGTAGGAAAAAAATGCAACAACACCTAAGGAACATTCTACCAAGCAGTTAAGAAAATAAAAGCACAGAAAGAACTCTGTAGGTAACAAAAACGAGGGTACTAGCCCCAAACTTAAGTATAAATTAATATTTTCTATTGGAACTATCAGGGTATTGCTAACCTTGACACCATCACAACTTTTAAATTTTTTCTTTTTAATCATAAGCTGATGATTTTTGCTACCTCTGAGCCTAAAATCACTTTTACTTATGTCTTTAATAGTATTGATAAATATAGTTATAATTTTATAGGTGAAACTTCTAAGAATAAAAAATGTGATTCATTGTGGTTCTTTGCACATGTTTCTATAAGTAAAGTTCATATTTTTAATGATGATTCTTAGTCTTTGACATGTGAAATAACCTTACATGAAATTATCTTCTTTTGTACTTTTGTGTATGCCTGCAATAAATATCAAGACATAAGAACTTTGTGGGACAATATATATTCCCTTAACAACACTATTAAAGCACCTTGGGTTATTTTCGGTGACTTAAATGCTATCCTTAGACCTAGTGAAAATCTAGGTCCCTTACCATTAAACACTTCCATTAAAGATTTTAAACACTGTATTGATGATAATAACCTTTTTGAGATTAATATGGTTGGTGCTATGTATACCTGGTATAGAATAAAACACAATATAATTTTATCAAGTAAACTAGACAGAGCTTTCACAAACTTCAATGCTCTTGATAACTGGAATACAATATCTAGTAGTAAATTTTATAGGATTAATTTTGATCATCATAAAATTTTTGTGAGACTCAATAATAGAGACAACAAGCCTATTATTCCTTTTAGATTCAATAAAGTTTGGAACACTATTGAGGATTGTAAATTTTTTTTTTCAGACACTTGGAATTCAATCATTTCGAATGATGCCTTTGTCTACATTATAAAGCTAAAAATTCTAAAGAAAAAACTGAAAATTTGGTGCAAAGACAGAACTCAAAAAAATGATAATGAAATTATCTCCCTTTATATTTCTCTCAATCAAATTCAAACCGACTCAACCCACAGTTTGCTACTGACTCAAAGCAAAAAGTTGACATAAGAAATAAACTGAACTCTCTTATCACCTTAAGAGACAATCTTGGTAAACAAACTCTCAGATTCAATTGGCTCAAGGATGGAGACATAAACACTAAATTCTTCAATGCTCTTCAAAAGATTAAAAAAGCCATTAGACCTCTATCCTTACTTAAAGATGGGGATAATATCATTGATAATGAGGAAAGACTAGCTAATCATGTCACCTCCTACTTTAGCAATATCTTTAATGGCCCTACTCTAAACAAGGATATCAAACTTGATATCATTCCTTTCCTAGTTAGGAACAATGATAATGACCTCTTGAATAGTATTTCAATTGATCATGAAATTAAGGAAGTGGTTTTTAGTCTAAATTCGGATAGTGCTCCTGGTCCTGATGGCTTTCCCAATGACTTTTTCCAACATCATTGGGACATTGTTTGCAGTGATGTCTGTCACCTAGTCAAATCCTTCTTCATCAGTGGATATCTCCCTTATGGCATTAATGCCCAATTTCTTACCCTTATTCCTAAAGTGGATAATGCTTCGAAAATTCGCCTTTTTTAGGCCTATTGCCCTTATCAACACTGTGTATAAAATTATCTCCAAGCTCTTAGCTATGATATTGGAACCTATTGACAAAAATTTTTTCTCTTGGAACCAAATTGGATTCCTAGAAGGAAGGAATATCCAAGACTGCATTTTCCTTGCCTCTAAAAGTACAAACTTTCTTAAAAAGAACCAAAGAGGGGGAAGTGTTGCCATTAAACTTGACATTAGAAAAGACTTTGATACAATTGATTGGAGTTTCATTTTCAAAATCCTTTATATCTTTGGATTTAATGACAACTTGGTAAACAAATTAAAACCCCTTTTTAACTCTACCCACATCTCTGTTCTGATCAATGTATCCCCAAAAAGATATTTCACTTGTACAAAAGGTTTTAGACAAGGAGACCCCCTTTCTACCATCCTATTTGTTATTGATGAAGACTACTTCAGCATACTGATTACAGATTCAATACGTAGGGGTGAGCTCAAGCCCATATTTTCCTCTAGGGATATGAATTTTCCTTCACATATTTTATAAACAGATGATATAATTCTCTTCCTCCAAGGAGATAGGATGAATATAAAAAAGCTTAAAGATTTCCTCTCCCACTATGAAGACGTCTTTGGTCAATAAATAAAATGGAGTAAAGCTTCCATTTTCTTTGGTAAACGATTCTGGGTCAATAGGAAAGTTGATATTATGAATGATCTGGGTATAAAGGAAGGATCTTTCCCCTATACATATCTTTGGGTCCCCATCTTTTGGGGAAGACCCAAAGACACTACTTTTTCAAGTATTTTGATTAGATCAATAGATAAATCTCATCCTGGAAAGGAAAAACTTTATCAATGGTAGGGAAGATATGCCTTGTCAAATACACTATAATTTCTAAAATGGTTTACTCTATGATGGTGTATAAATGGCCTGCTGATCTTCTAAAAAAGATAAATAGAAAAATTAAAAATTTTGTTTGGAGCGGAAGCACTCTTGAACGGAAACTTGTCACTGTCCCTTGGAAAACTTGTTGCACCCCCATTGAGAATGGTGGCCTTAGTATTAAGAATATCAAACATTTTAATGAGGCCCTTCAAGCGAATCTTACTTGGAATATTATGAACAAAAACTCATAGGATTATGATTTAATTCGTGGAAGATTTTACAATAACCTTATAAAAGGAAAACACTTATATATGGAATCCTCTATATGGCCTTCCATCAAACACACTTTTTCAAAAATCATGTCTCTCTCTAGATAGATAGTTAAAAAAGACTCCTCACTGCAGTTTTGGTTGGACAACTGGAATGGCATCCTGATTTGTAACATGATTGATCCCATGCAATTACCAACTAATAAAAACATCTCCATTAATTATTGTTTAAACTCCACTGATATTAATTTAATTGAATAAATATCTACTATTATTAACAAATATACCTTTATCACCACCAATGATTTTTTTAGTTTGGGAACCTGCATATAATGGTATTCTAACCTCTAAACTTTACTATAATTATAATTTCAACACCCATAATAATTATTTCCACTCGGTAAAGAACTTTAACAAAAGCTGGATTCAACTGTCCCAACTCACCCTAGTGTGGAGAATTTTTCATAATAGAATCCCGACAGATTCTAATCTACAAATTTGTGGTATTCAGCTTTGTTCTAAATTTAGCATGTGTAACCAGCATAGAGAGTATTCTAATCACTTATTTCTATCTTGTGCTACTACTTCTGCTCTTTGGAATTTTATTTTTGATATCTTTGATATTAGATGGATAGGTTTGAGTTCTATTGGACTGCAGATTCAGAGATGCACTACTATGGATACCTCTCCTAAAATTGCTCAACTTTTCATCACCGCTGTGGAAGAAATAATCCATCTTATTTGGTATGAAAGAAATTATATTATTCATAAAAATAATGCATTTAGTTTCTGTGCAGCTGAAATTAGGATTTACACTGTGATTAAGGATGCCAGAACCATTAAAATAGGGACCTGTCACAACACAATTAAAGATTTCACTATCCTACAACGGATAGGGATCAAAGGAAGATACAACCTTATAAAAATATTTCTACAAGACTTATGGAAACATCATATTCTCATCTAGATCAAAATCAATGTGAAAGGTGCTTCAAAACGGAATCCAGGACTTATAGGCTATGGTATCATTTGTTGAAATCAAAACGGTGACATACTTGGATGCTGCTTTGGTTCCTGTGGTCATGCCTCCTCCTTAGAAGCATAGATGTATAGTGTTATCAATGCTGTTGATTTAGTTAGACAAAGATGTTGGAACAACACCTGGATTGAAAGTTATTTAACTACTATTGTCCATTCTCTTAGGCATGGTATGATTCACCTTGTGTGGACCCTCCCTGCTAAATGGATCGCCTGCCTCAGACACCTATCTGATCTCATTTATATTATCACTCATAACTATAGAGAGGTGAACAATGTGGTGGATGGTCTTGATAATAATGCTGTCTACAACAATATAACGTGCATTGAGAATCTTCCTGCTGAGTTCACCCCCTGCATCAAAATGATTGTAATAAATTCCCCTCCTTTAGACTCCTGTAATTTTTTTTATCTTTATATATCTTAGTGATTTGGTCCTTTGACTAAAGCATCATATTTTTTTTAAAAAAAAATTATTAATGTTATTTTAATTTTCAATTTTAATTATTTCATTCAATGGTATTTGACTTAGAAATTACTAAATGGTAAGTGTTATTGTGCAATCACACTTTCTTTTATGATTTTTAGCTTTCTCTTAAAAAAATCACTTTATTGTAACCATTTTTCTTAGGAAATTAAATTTATATTAAATATTAATATTATTGTGTTATGTATATGATTATTACCTAAATTTTATACCATTTTTATATATGGTGTTTACTTTGAAAGTTATTTGATTAACTGGGAAAATATTGATAATTTTTTATTATTTTATCAATACAGATATTTGATAAGGTACATTTTTTATGGAGTAAATATATTATTTTAAATATATGGAATGATTTGGAAATGAAATACATTGGTTGGGGATAGGTTAATTCAATACCCTCGATGCATCAATAGTCTCATGAAACAAAAGCAGTTATACAAACCCTATGCATTTGTCACTAGTATGATTTAAACTATCTTATGAAAGGTCTTGACAGTAGTATATTCTAAAAAATCTTGTAAAATGTATTAAAAGTAAATATATCATGTGTATTTAAAACAAGAAATCCAATAACTTATCATTTCCTTAATTAAGAGTTCAATTATTTTTATCTAGAATATTTTCACTATGATATTATCTCTGGATGCATTTCATTTTTAGTTCATTGATTAAATGACAAATGTTTTAAGTTATTTACCTTACCATATTGATTTTTTCCTTATATAGTTATTTAAATGGAATGTGTGTTAAGTTATATATCTTTTAATGTTGATTATACATATTAATTCATGATAGATTCTGCTACACTTAACCCTTATTGAGCATTTTAGCTCACCCATTTTTTGTTTCCATTCCATAAGGTATGAAGAAGAATTATTGGTATGAGTTATCAAGGATAATTTTCTTTTTTTGTTATGTATTATATTTAATTTTACACTCCCTATTTAAAATGAGAATCATTTATGTATCTGGTTTTCTAAAACATCTAAACTATTCATTCCTTCCGGATGAGATTCCTTGCATCTTATGACAATGCAATAAAGTACGACACTAGCTATGGGATAATGGGGTTAGGGTCATTACAGTTGGTATCAAAGAAATTTTAGTAGAAAGCATGAGAAATAAATTTTGGAAAAAATATATTAGGGATCCTAAAATTATGATATAATTTGGTGATAAGTATATAAGAGCATTCTAAAGTTTTTTTATGATAGAGATTATGTGTTTTTTCCTAGTAATACATCCCTTCCTGGATACTATAATTGAATTTGGTTCTGGAATAGAGGTAACTAAGGGTAATAACTCTAAAAAAGGTGTGTCAATATTGACTTGAGAGCATTACCTAGTACATGAAAATGGACCTTACTGTGCACCTAGTTTGACACTCCTAGGGGATATGATTAGGATAATTCAAATTTTATTTACAAACCATTATTAAGGATTTGAAAACAAATATATCCCCAAAGAAACCAAGTTTAGGATTCTGAGATTAAAAATGCTTAAATTTTAATTTATGCTATGTTTTATACCATAATTTTAATTATACATTATGATTTAAAATTCACAATTTTATGAGCTAATCCAGTATATGCCATCATTTAGAAATAGTGCCTAGAAGAAGGAATGAGAACCACATCAATTCATGTAATCCAAGGAGTAATGATGATAGTTTATTTGATGGTCTTAAGCTAGTATTTCAAATGGAACTAGTCTCCCAAAAATTCTATTCATTTGAGGATATAATATAATATTATAACAAGACAGAGAAATAATTATCTAAGTATTATGGCATCAAATTGAATCATGAGAATAAAAGGACAATAAGGAAAATGATGTATAAAAGAAATAAGAGAAAGAAGGTTTTCCCATGTTTCAGAATTGTGGAAAGAAACACCCTGGTACTTTGTTAAAAGTAATGAGAGTTTTCTACATGCATGGAGAGAAATGAAACAATGTTTGTGATTTCAAGGGAAAGGAAAAAGTTTCTAATGTACAATACTTCAACTACAAGGATATGAGACACTACAAAAATCAATTTCTCAGGTGTCAAAGGAATATACCTAAAAATAAGCTAATGGATCATGGTTAGGTTTATGCTATTACCACAGAAAAAGAGGATTGATTAGTGCTCTTATGTATAGATTTAAGAATTATGTTATTTGATTATTTTATCAATGATGTCTAGGTTATATGAATTTTGAAATATATAAGGATTTTACTACAATAATTTTTCATTAAGGATTCGAGATCATATGTTGAAAGGTACTGATGACCAAGAAAAACGATTTAGTAAAAAGTTGAACTTCTTGGAAAAATATAATTGACAACCCTTAATATGTTCTTGATGTTGAGATAATGATGTTAGGATAAATATATAATTGATATGGAAAAGAAAAATTGGATAGTGATAACTATCTTGGAATTGTTTAATGATTTTTTGAAAAATTAGTTATACTATCATTGATAGAATTTGCAACATTTTAGGATTTAAGGAATATATCCAATAAATTGTGTTTTACATAAGGAATAAAGAAGCATGCATGTTTTCATTAAGGTTTTATGGTAATTCAGGTTATTACTATTATTTAAGAGAATACATGATGAGGGTATTCACATGTTGGTATTTGATGATTAAGAACTACTTCATGTTATTTAGGGAATTGATGATAATATCATTTTTGGAAATTCAGTGACCTTATTTCTAAAGTGTTGGATCATAATCATTTGGAAAGGTTAACTAGTTATAGAATGGTTTAAGTTGAACTTTGGATGAGGGTTTAGAGATTAATGTATTACTACACCATATAGTGAAACCTATGCTAAGAGATGAAGTACAAATTGTCACACCTTGACCTATCCAACTTTATTTTATTTCTTTAGATTTTAAATTTTTTATCGAGGTTTGGGTTGAACCCCGAAGGAGATTTTTGAGTTTTTTAAAAAAGTGTGTGTTTTTCTAGTTGACATCATTGGGCGCACGGTCAGAGCACATTCTGGAAACCCCATACGGCTTCACCCAGTTAATTGTGCGATCCACCTGTCTTCGAAAAATTAAAATGAGTAAATTTTGTAATTTATTATGTTATTTTAATTTTTATTGTTTTTAATAATTTTATTATTATTATTAAAATGAAATGAATATTTTTATAATTTTTATTTTTATCGTTCTTGTTTTTTATTATTATTATTATTATTTTAGGCCAGTCTGCGGGCACCGCACGGATAGCGGAAGCTGTGCAGTCAGCCCGCGTACCGCACGGTTATGGTATTTGAATCGATCAAATAAAATAAAGTGAATGAGTTGAAAAATTAAAACTTGAGTTAAATAAATATTTTACCGTAATAATGATCAGTCTATTTTGTTGTGGATAATAATATAATATTATTATTATTAAAGAAATTATTATTATTAAGATTACTATTTTTATCATCATTATATTATTGTTAAAGTTGTTCTTCCTATTATTATGTGTGTTATTATTATCATTAAGAAAATTATTTATTATCATTATAACTATTTTGATCATTATTATTTTATTAGGGTTTTTTTCATCTATTTTATTTTTATTTTTATCTTTTTTTTTAATTTTTCTTTCTAAACCTAATCCTCTCACGCAACTGCCACCTTTCTTCTCTCCCTCTCCCCGCACGCTGCCACCCCTTAATTCCCCTGTGACCCCCCAGCGCGCCGCACCCTTCCTCTTTCCCCTGTTTTAGTGCAGTACCCTCCAGCCGCCCCACACCCGTTGATCGCGTGCCCTCCAACCTCCTTCCCTGTACCAGTCATGCGCCCTACAACCTTCGACCGTCCTCCTACAAGTGACCATCATCCACGTGCCCTTCAGCCACTGACACGACATCGGTCGTGATGCCCCCGACCCCTTTCCCTACTCTAACTGACTAGTGTGCACCCACCCTCATTCTCTCTGGCGCAGTGCCCAACGCCACTCCCTCCGGCTAGCAGTCATTGTGCACCCCCTTTTTAAGCCACTGACACTGCCCTCTGACCTGCCAGATCTTCTTCCGTCTATCACACAACTCCAACTAGCTGACACAACTCTGACGGCCGTGCGCACCCTCCTATCTGGCGAACCCCTCCTGCTTGCTGTGTTTTTTCTAGTGACCACACTTTCTAGCACATACCCACCGAAACCACCACCCCGCTGCTCCGGCCATCCCCCACTGGTGTGACGTGCACACTTTCCTGGCCAGCGACCCTCTTTATGGCCTCTTTTTTGGCCAGCAAACCTCCTTGCTGGTGCACGCCATCCTTTATGACTGTTGTGATACCCTGCTGATCAAACACACCCCCATTTTAGACCGTTCACCCTTTAGTGTGGCCACACTAGTTGAGTGCATATCTACACCGAGGTAAGGTTTGTTCTGTTTCTTTCTTGAATTATTTTATGTCAATGTTTATGTGTTTTTAGTTATTTTTGCGATTTTTTCATCACGTTGGTGAGGTAAATTCCACGACACCGTAGCCAACAGGTCATAGGTACCTATGCGCAAGTACTAGGTGTGTAGTGTTGTTGTGTTTGAGCTGCGAGTTGTGGTTGGTCCCCAACTACACTCGCCTTTAAATTTAGAATTTATTAATTACTTGATATTTCATTGATTTTTGATAAATGATAAATAATATTAGATAATTATTTTTTTGGAATAATTATTTGATTTAAAATAAGCAGTTTATTTTATGCATGGAACTTAAATTATTTTCTTGAGGAATTATCGTGCAATAGTGAAAGAAATCCCATTTGTCCTTTGAATATAATTCATGAAATTTCAAGTGTGGTTCTGGTTTGATGTTAAATTTTTTCTTCTGATGTATGAGAAAATTTATTAGTTTCTTTTGAAAAATGATGTTTTTTTAAAGTTACATAAGGCCCATTTGGAAATTTAATAAAATAAATTATTTTGAAAACTCTCTTTGGGGTGACTCAGGGGTGATATTACTGTGTACGTTGGTTGTGTGAGTTTTTGTGTGTGATGTTCGTGCATTGTGATTGGTTACTTGATTGACATTGTTGACTCACCCCTTCTTCCACTTAGTAATAGCCATGGGAACCTAGCATAGTAAGTGAATTTTCTATGAATGATTACTGAACTAGTTTAGATTATACACTGGATAGTGGCCCATAGTAGGGGATGCTCTGTTATTATTATTGTTATGGGATTGGGCCCCTCAACCAGGCCAGGTAGGGAGACAGTCGGACGTTAGGGTGTTATGATGTCATTGAGTAGGGCATGCCTTCTGGATGAGTCACACATATAGTACATTCTGGATTGTTCACGATCTCCTAGGTTTGACCCATGTTTTCTTTGGCACTTATTTGTATATGGCAGATGATTGAGGTGCTTATTTTAGTTGCTAGCCCTCATGTGGTACTTTTTCATTTCCCTTGTCATGTGTTGTGTGTTGTGTATTGTTTCCTCTTGTTTAACAACTAAATTTGGATTTTAAATTGATCGTGAAAATGTTTTTAAAATGCAATGTACCTTTTTCCTTCAAAAATTAAACTTGATTTTAAATTAAAAAGGTCAATGAACTGTTACTTGTTTTTGAAACGAAAAGTATGAGTGAAACCCATATTTTATATAATGTAGTTCAAACTTTAAATTAGAAAAATTCTTTATTTAATTGTAGTGCTTTGGGAATCGATTGTTGGGCATGCCTACTTAGTTTTAATACTCACACCTATAGTGTTTTCCTAATTTTAGTTTTTGTTGTAGGTTCGACCCGAGCTAGTTAGCTATGGGTGGGAGTTGGTTGTGAATTGGAAAGTTACTCTTGGGGTCACGAGGAGTTTTGGTGATGGTCATGTTAGTGTGTTATTGTTGGTCATTCTCTCGTTTTCATGTCATTTATTTACTTTGTATTGTTCTAATTTTTATGCTGCTTTATTTATTATCATTGGGAGAAATTGTTCCCATTCATTCTCTGTTGATGCCCTAGCACTTGTTTCTAGCCCCAGGGGGATCAGGAATGACTCTCGGGCCTTGCTGCAGATCGGCTCGGGTGACCGGTTCAAGGTCGACCCGGGTTGGTTCGTGAAAAAATGGTATCAGAGAAGGTCAGCTCTTAGTGGACCTTGCTTTTCAGAACACACTTTACTATTTGGGGTTGTCATGGTAAAAGGAGTATAATTTTTGGGACTCGAGGTGTAGGGATGAGAATGATGTCCTGAACCCTTGTTCGTTCCAAACCACAGGTTACCATGGGATGTTTGGGTTGTTGGTGTCTTTTTGGTTCCTTTGAATTGTTTTGTGTTGGGAAATGAAAAGGGAGTTGGGAAACTAGACCCGTGAGCTTGCAGGGCCTGGAAAGACACGTGGATCTAGGGAAATTTCCCTGGACTGCTCTTCATGATGGTGGTGTGACTGGCATATGGCTGCCAACCATATGTCCAATTCACCCATCGACACTAGTTTCCCCTAGTGAATCATTTGGGTATTCTTTAATTATGAAAACTATTTGTAAAGTTTTATTTTATAAATTGTGAAAAGTTGAATTTAAAATGAAAATGACCATGTTTTGATTAAGTTATTTGTTTCCATGTTCCATAGTGTTCTCCCCCACGATGGTTTGATGAATTATCAAGGTGCAGTGTTGGGTGGTGCGCCCTTAGAAAATGCTTCAGTTGATCAGCCCAAAGACCATGTCCTCGAGTTTTGGAAATTGAACCCTCCTCTCTTTTATGGACAAGAACATCCTCTTGAGGCGGAGGAGTGGTTGTGGAAGATTAAGAGGAACTTATATTTTCTCACACTTCCTAAGTCATTGAAGGTGAAGTTGGATACCTTTATTCTTGAAGGCCCAATCTGGAAATGGTGGAAGTCTGTGTCTCGAAGAAAGCCTCGAAAAGATCTCACTTGGGAGTTCTTCAAGTCTTTGTTCATCCAATAGTATTTCTTCGAGGTGATGAAGGTGAGGAAGATGATGGAGTTGTGTGGTCTTTAGTAGGGTGTTGGATCAGTGTTACAATTATTTCATCATTTCATGGACCTAGTTCAGTATGAAACAGGGTATGATTGAAATGATCCCATGAAATATCAGCTTTTTGAGTTTGGGATCTGACCTGAACTACAGTCGAAAGTGGTGGAGCTCAACCTAACCACCTTCTCCAATGTTGTGATACGATCCTTTCATGTTGAAGCTGAGTTAGCAGGAGGACTTGGGATGGCGAATCCTCCTCCGATATTGGGAAACATTATAGAGGATGGTGATAGAATGGATGGGAAGAGACCTGATACTGGTGGCTCTAATAGAGAAATTAAGATGCCTTCAAACCTATAGTCAACACCTTTGGATAATAATTTCTTGATCTGAAATCAGTTTGGAAATCATGGTCATAAGAAGATAATGTGCCCAATTGCTCTGAAACCCTATCACACTTGTGGGTGCTTGGGTCACTTGCAGCGGTTCTACTAAGGTGTTTCCAAGAAGCACGCTGAATCCAGACTTGGCTCATCGAAGGTCACCTCATCTTGTCAGTAGGAGTAGGAGAATGTTTGGGATCAGTTTTGGATTTTCTCTTTGTAGTGTTCCCTGGATGTAGTGGTCATATCTTGTAGCCTTATGTAGTGTTTCTTTTCCTTTAGTTGTAAGAGTCGTTTTGTCGAACCTCTTTGAAACCTTTGTTTTAATGGAAGCTTGTTTGGTAAAATTCTGGTTCATGTGTTATGTTTGGGAATTTCTAAAGCCTGACTGCAAGGTAGGATATTCTTCAATCATCAGAGCTCCAACCATAGGTCCTAGAGGCTGGTGCGTAGTCAAGAGAACCCCAGTAGTGAAAAGAGCCTTGGTTTAATCTTTGTCCTTAGTGTGGAATGGTTTTTGTTCTTCTGAGGGTTTGAAGTTATTGGTATAGTGATGAAGGTAGTTTTGATTATCTACCAGTTCAGACCTTCCCTTATCCCCCCTCGTGGTGGGGGTTTTTGGTCCATGTGGGAAGTTTTCAAGTTCAGTTATTCTTGTTAGTTCTTATGGTGGGGAGACGCACGCTGGGTCTTGCAGAGTTACACTTGATTTAATTTAGTGTTAGCCCGATCCTTATGGTTGGGAGCCCATTAAAGCCTCCCTATGTCAGTATCAGAGTTTCTTTTCATGTATTATTTGGTGGAAGGTGGTCTCGTGCGGAACCACCTAATCTTAAATTATTCCTCTTGAGTAAACATTGGGATTTGAGTACACCCAACAGTTCCGTTGAACTAAGATTATGGGAATGAGTGTCGGAGGTGATTTAAGATCGTTCATTCATTGGTTAAAATGAATGGTCTGGGTTTTGTTTTGTAGTGGTTAGGGTGTTTGTGTTTTTGGGATGAGTTTTAACTCACGAGATTTCAGTTTTTGTTTGGATCGATCAACTAGAGGTGCTTAAACTTTTGGAGGTTAGTGACATGTAAGAAGTTTTATTTTTGGGTCCAGGTTTTGTTGTGGATTTTTCGGGGCAGAAAGCATTATGTTGGGGAGAATTGTCACACCCCAACCTATCCAACCTTTTTTTTATTTCTTTGGAATTTAATTTTTTTTCGAGGTTTGGGTTGAATCCCGAAATGAGATTTTTGAGTTTTGTCAAAAAGTGTGTGTTTTTGGAGTTGACGTCATTGGAAACATGGGTGGAACACCTTCTAGAAACCCCATATGGCTTCACCCAGAAAACTTTGTGATATTCCTGTCTTCAAAAAATTAAAATGAGTAATTTTTTTAATTTATTTTTTTATTTAAATTTTCATTGTTGTTTATAATTTTATTATTATTATTAAAATTAAATGAATATTTTTATCATTTTTATTTTTATCATAATAATAATAATAATAATAATAATAATAATAATCATCATCATCATCATCATCATCATCATCATCATCATCATCATCATCTTAATCCAGTGCATGGGCACCGCACAGCTAGCGGAAGCCGTGCGGTCAGCCCGGGTACCACACCATTACAATATTTGAATTGATCAAATAAAATAATGTGAATGAGTTGAAAAATTAAAATTGAGTTAAATAAATATTTTACCATAATAATGATAAGACTATTTTGTTGGGGATACTAATATTTATTATTATTATTACAAAAAATTTTATTATTAAGATTATTATTTTTATCATCATTATATTATTGTTAAATTTGTTCTTATTATTATTATGTGTGTTATTATTATTATTAAGAAAAGTATTTATTTTCACTATAACTATTTTGATTATTATTATTTTATTAGGGGTTTTCATCTATTTTCTTTTTATCTTTTTTCTCTTTCTTTCTGACCCTAATCCTCTTACGCGGCCGCCACCTTTCTTCTCTCCCTCTCCCCACACGCCACCACCCCCTGCTTCCCCTGTGACTCCCTAGCATGCCGCACCCCTCCTATTTCCCCCATTCTGGCGCAACACCCTCTAGCTGACCCACACCTGCTGTCGGTGTGCCCTCTGGCCTTTTTCTCTACACTGGTCGTGTACCCTCCGGCCTCCAACCCGCCTCTTGCCAGCGACCACTATCCACACTCCCTCTGGACATCAACAATCCACTGGCCGCAATGCACCTAGCCCCCTTCCCTACTCCAGCTAACCAGTGTGCACCCGCCCTCCTTCTCTCAGGCGCAGTGCCTGACGCCTCTCCCTCCAGCCTGCAGCCCCTATGCACCCCCCTTGTCGAGCTGCCAATGCAACCCTCCGATCTTCCGGATATCCTTCCGATCGTCGCATAGCTCTGACTAGCCTATGAGACTCCAGCAGCCACACGCACCCCTCTGTTCAAAAAACCCTCCCCCATTCCTACATTTTTTCTGGTGACCTCCCTTGCTGGCGCACACTCGCCGGAACCGCGACCCCAGCTGCTCCGACCAGCCCCCACCGGTGCAACATACACACTTTCCCAGTCAGCGACCCTTCTACTAGTCTCTTTTTTAGCCAATGAACCTCCCTGTCGATGAGAATCTCCCTTTGTAACTATAGTGTGACCTTGCTGATCAAACGCACCCCCACACCGGTCTGTTCACCCTTTTCACATGGCCCCGCTGGTCGAACGCGTTTCCGCGCTGAGGTGAGGTTTGCGCTATTTCTTACTTGAATTATTTTAAGTCAATGTTTATGTGTTTTAGTCATTTTTTTGGTTGTTGCAGCGTGTTGTCAAGGTAAATTCCATGACACCATATCCAATGGGTTGTGGGTACCTATGAACAGGTGTGAGGCATGTCACATTATCGTGTTCGAGCTGTGAGTTGAGGTAGGCCCCCAACTACAATCACCTTTAAATTTAGAATTTCTCAATTACTTGATATTTCAATGATTTTCTATAAATTATAAATAATATTAGATAATTATTTTTTTGGAATAATTATTTGATGTAAATGAAGTTGTTTATTTTATGCATGGAACTTAAATTATTTTCTTGAGGAATTATCATACAATAGTGAAGGAATGCCCGTTTGACCTTTGAACATAATTCATCAACTTTCAAGTGTGGTTCTGGTTTGATGTTAAATGTTTTATTCTGATGTGTGAGAAAATGTATTGTTTTCTCTTGAGAAATGATGTTTTTTAAAGTTACATAAGGCCTATTTGGCACTTTAATAAAATAAATTATTTTGAAAACTCTATTTGGGGTGACTCAGGTGTGATCTTGCTGTGTAAGTTGGTTGTGTGAGTTGTTGTGCGTGATGTTCATGCATTGTGATTGGTTACTTGATTTATATTGTTGAATCACCCCTATTTCCGCTTGGTACTCACCATGGAAACCTAGCATAGTAAGTGAATTTTCTATGAATGATTACTTCATTAGTTTAGATTTTGCATTGGATAGTGTCTTATAGTAGGGGATACTCTATTATTATTATTTCTATGGGATTGGGCCCCTCGACCAGGCCAGGTAGGGAAAAGGTCAGGCATTAGGGGTTATGATTTCATTGACAAGGGCATGCCTTCAGGCTAAGTCACACGTATAGTACATTCTAGATTGTCACGAGCTCCTAGGTTGTTCCCATGTTTTCTTTGGAACTTATTTGTATATAGTGGATGATTGAGGTGCTTAGTTTGGTTACTGGCCCTCATGTTCTACTTTTCCATTGCCTTTCTTGTGTGTTGTGTATGGTTTATTATTGTTTAACAACTAAATTTGGATTTTAAATTGTTCATGAAAATGTTTTTAAAATGTAATTCACCTTTTTTACTTCAACCATTAAACTTGGTTTTACATTTAAAAGGGAAATGGACTATTCATTTTTTTTATAAATGAAAAGTGTGTGTGAAACCCATATTTTATATAACATAGTTCAAAATTGAAATTAGTGAAATTATTTATTTATTGGTAGTACTTTGGGAATCGATTGTTGGACATGCCTACTGATTTTTAATACTCAAACCTATAGTTTTTTTATTATTTTTAGTTTTTATCGCAGGTTTGACCTGAGTTTGTTCATCATGGGTGAGATTTGGTTGTGGATTGGAGAGTGACTCTCAGGGTTATGAGGAGTTTTAGTCGTGGTCAGGTTAGTGTGTTGTTGTCAGTTGTTCTTTATTTTTCATTTCGTTTATTCACTTTAAATTGCTCAACTTTTTCTGCTGCTTTATTTATTTTCATTGGGACAAATCATTCATATTCGTTCTCTGTTGATGCCCTGGAACTTGTTTCCAGCCCGAGAGGATTAGGAACACCTCTCAGGCCTTGTTGCAGATCGGCTTGGGTGATTGGTTCAGGGTCGACCTAGGTTGGTTCTTGACAGAAATAGTTCAAGGCACAAAAAAAGGAAAATATTGTGCTTATGAAATGAAATGAAATAAAGTATATCCTCTCATGAATGTTCATCAACTTTAAGATAAATAATCTTGAAACAAAAAATATTATCCTATTATATTCATATCTGATGAATCAGATGATCATTTAAATCATCAAAGATTTATGGTTTTGAGTCTCTTAACTTTACATTGATCATTAAATTCTTTACAATCAATGACCTATATCACCCTTTATAATTATTTATACTTTTCGTTTGGGTCCACATCTTCACTTGACAATAATGTTCTCATACTCAAAAACCTATTTATGTGATTATCCCATATGACCTTGGTAGTTCCCTTTATCTCTTATTAAGAGGGTATTTTATTAAATCTTTTTATGATTTGTGTTTTTTAATAATTTTTTTCTAATATAATACCCTTGATTATCAAGATTAAGTTTAAATTATGATAATGTAATTTATTTAAGGTGGTGAGAATGTAACACCCTAAAATTCTCAAAGAATAACATTTTATTCAATAGAGTATGTGACACACAACATTAAGAGTAGAATGGAATATGAAATACCAAGAATTTATTATATATTTATTTTGAAATAAATTCCTTATATTCAATAACTTTCATTACATGCAACACTATGTTTATCTTGCATTACACACAAGACCAAATTTTACTGAACAACAATATACTATTAATATTATTATGCAATATAATAATTATTACCTAGCCATCAGAATGGTGGGTATGAATATGATTAACTAATAAAATTATATATATTTACACATTTTTATTAATTAATTATTTATTTTAAATAAAATAATAATTCTTTAAAAGAAAAAGAAATGTTTCTAAAAAAAGTATTTTTTTTCTAAAAGACGAATTAGTCGCGCTTTAGGTATATAATTTAAAATGAATTTTTAGAAATTTTAGAAACTTTATTTGAAAAGATAAACATCATTTTTGAAATATTAATAAAAACATATCTTAGGGTGAATTTTTGGTATTTTTTTTGCGAACCTTCATTTTATTGATGAATAGTGAAAAATACTGAATTTTAATTGAAAACTGCCTTCCCGTTTAAATAATTTATAATGGTAAAATATGTTAATAATTGGTTTTAAAGTAAAATTACATAAATTTTATATTAATTAATATACTTCAATTTATCTTAATAATTTTTATATTGAATTTAGTTAAAAAAAATCTTTGTAAACTTTTGAACATTTCCACTTTAGAAAAAACCAACTTTTTCATCATGTTTGTGAGATCAATTTTGAATTAAAATTTTCCACTTCTATGAATAGAATTTGGAAAAATGGATTTCATATTTTGAATCATAATAGTTTATAATATCTAATAAGTTCAACTTAATTTTTTACACAAACGAATAGTGAATGGAATGAAAACTAATTAGCACGGTTAAGGTATATATGGATTTACTGAGGGGTTAAACTAAAATGATAAGAATTAAAATGATTTAAAATATTATATAAATTTTATTGAATGATTTTATTTTGACCTTTTTAATAAAACTCTCTAAAATATGGAAATTACTTTTCACTTTCCTTTGAATATGACCCATATGATAAGTTAACTAAAGAAAAATTCAAAAAAGATACTTTTCTTATGTTTAATATATATATTGATTTGGGATAGGGATAAAAGAAATTAGTTTGGTTATACATATTATTTTTAAATATAAATTATTTTTTGTTATCCTAATAATTTATCTTTAATTTTTCGAGGTGAATTAGTTACTTAAAATGCTTAAAAAACACCAACATAGTAATTATTTAGTAAATAATTAACTAAAATAAATGATACTAAAAATATTAAAAGTGGAGTAAATTGAATGAATTATTAATTTTGTTGATTAATATATCATGTTACAAAGTTTTTAACTTAATATATTATAATTCTATCATTATATTTATATTTACTAAATTGAAATTAAATAAATAATGTCAAAACTGACATTAATGTTATTTTAGAATAAATGATATTTTATTAAATGATTTAAAATTAATAAAATACTATATTCTTAAAAGTGATTTTTAAATGTTAATAAATATTAAATATTGTCCATTCATGGACGAATTTTTCTTTTATAATGAATATATTGACCCTAAATAGTAAAAACTCTCCTTGTAGAGTAAAGGTTAAAGTAGTGTTTTTGCGTGTTACATGCACTTATGTTAAAATTAATTTCCAACACACATGAGATTTTTATTTTATAAATTAGATATAATATTTAGAATTAGTTGGTATAAATTTTATAGTAATTATCACTTTAATTTATTTTTAATGGATAAATTACCAAGGCTAGAAAGTTAGTCACTGTTGTGAAAACCCCAAATGGTAAAAATAGGGAAACATAGAAGTTAAGGAAATAAATGTTTAAAACATGTGTTTGATTGGGTGGTGGAGGTTTTTCTAGACAATATAATCCCTAAAAAAGTTTAATTATCAATTTTATATCAACTTTAGTTTATAATGAACTATGAATAGTGAATAATTTTGAGTATTTACAAGAATCCCACTCCTCTTCAACTACAAAAAAGGCACTCATTCCCTTCACTTCTTCACACCTATAAATCCATTTAGATCATCCAATACCTACCCAAATAACTCCAAAAATTCCTTCACTTAATCATAGAAACATTATTTTAGGCATAAACCCAACCTATTAAGAGTTTAGTGCGAACCAAAGAAAGATACCCAAAGAAGAGGCAATGCTCTTCAATGAGTGTCTTTATTTTAATTCTTTCTCCACCTCCTTAAAATTTGTTTAAACCATGATGATATAATAAAATAATTATCTATGATATACTGGGATGTTTTTATAATAATTTAATGACCTATAACCATCTCAAACTTCTATCAAATGGGTTACAAAATCATCATTCATGTGTACAGCAGACCACCGCCTCACGAAATGATCTCGTTCATGCTTCCATTACCACCTATCATGGTTGGGTATAATGATGGATATAAAGTATATATATGATATTTAAAATATATTTATACCTTTTTATTCATTATATATATCTTTTAACCTTCCATTCCATAGAATATATGATAATGTCACTCATGTGTACGACAGGCTATCGCCTCATGAAGCAATGTGATTCATATTTCACTAAAATATCACATGTAAGTTGATAAGGATAATATTTATAATTATATGTGATATAAATGACATAATTATGATATTAATTACATATTTATCATTATTTAAAGGTAATGTATCATTTTATTTTCTTACTTTTTCACTCAATGAAAGACGATAACGTCATTAGTGTACGTGCACGAAGCGATGTGAATCTATTTTCATCACCAAACCACATGAATGATATATATATAAGTATATAATATGGTATTGATAATGTTATGATTATATATGATCAGAGATTACTTTATACTGATATCCCTCATGTAGTCGATCGATTAGGGATGTATTCCCCATCGACTTTTCTAGACTACCCCGTAAGAGAGAGATGAAGTATACTATAGATCTAATTCTTGGAGATAAAATAATGTCCATTCATACTTATAGGATGGATACTACTGATTTGTAGGAGCTCAAGAGATAAATATAGGATTTAGAGGCTAAGGGTTTCATATAGCCCAGTACTTATCCCTGGGGTTCACTGGTCCTTTCCGCCAAGAAGGTGGATGAAACCCTTAGGATTTACATGGACTACCAGAAGCTAAATCGAATTACAGTGAAAATTAGTATCCTTTACCTCATATTGATTATATTTTTGACCAGATCATAGGATAAAGGGTATTCTCAAAGATCGATATGAGATCAGGCTATCATTAGGTATGATTCAGACCTTCAGATATTCCACATATGACTTTCTGTAGTTGATATAGCTTATATGAGTATCTTGTGATGCCGTTTGGTCTTAAAAACATTCCTACCATATTCATGGATTTAATGAATAGGGTTTTCCATCCCTATCTAGACTCATTTGTTGTGGACTTCATATATGACATCTTTGTGTATTCTCGTACTCGTAATTACCATTCCACTCATCTTGAGATCGTTTTGAATACACGGAGAAAGAAATATATGTATGATAAGATCAGTAAATTTTATTTCTAGATCTAGAAGTTTTACTTATTAGGTCACATTAACTCATAGGTAGGAGTTTCATTTGACCTAAAGAAGGTGAGATTTTTGGATACTTGGTAGCATTCTAAGAATGTCTTTGATATATGGAGTTTCTTTGGGATATCTGGTTACTATAGGTGTTTTATAAAGTGATTATCATGTTTAGAATCACCTTTTATGGGATTTAATAAGAAGTATTATAATTTTATATGATATGAATACTATGAGATAGCCTCTCATAATATAAATTGTATATTTAATTCATCATCTATACAGATTCTTCCAGAGTCAAGCAGGATCTATATAGTCTATTGTGATGCATCAGGTATCAATATCAGAGTATTTTTGATGCAATATTATTTATTTGTTGCATATGGGTTGTGGAATTTGAGGACCTATGAGTAGAATTACCTGACACATGATCTCAAGTTAGCAGTTGTTGTACACATCTTACGTTGCTAGAGGCACTACCTATTGGGAGAGTGTTTTATAGTGTTTATAGACCACAAGATCCTAAATTATATCTTTGAATAGTGATAATTAAGTCTTAGGGAGTGAAGATGGTTTGAATATCTATAGTCCTTTGACTTTGAGCTTTCCTATACACCTGGTAAGGGAAATTAGGTTGCTGATTCTTTGACTAGGAGGACTCAAACATAGTCAGTCCAGGAGGCCAATAATGAATAGAAGCTTATGGATTTGTTTTTTGAGATGCACATAGAGGTGTAGGAACATCTTGGATAGTCTATAATTGCATCACTATCAATGAACTCTTCACTTCCAGATAAGGTGAAGATGAAAACATTTTCTGATACTGAAGTCTTGGTGCTATAAGAGAGCATTCCTAGAAAGGACCCACCTCTAGATTGGTCTTTTGATGATGATGACATCATGTATATACATGGGAATATCTGGGTTCCAAAAGATATGATAGAGGATATGATGCGTGAGTCATATGCTTCTCAGTAATCTATTCACTTGGGTGTCTTCAATATGTATTGTGATATGCACCGACAATATTTGTGGCCAGGGATGAAATTTCAGATATCAGGCTTTATCACCAGGTGTTCCACCTTTAAATAGGTGAAGGTGGAACACCAATGGCCGACTATTTTTCTACAATATTTATGGATCTTGAAATGGAAATGAGAGGATATCCTGATATATTTTTTCACTATCTTGATGAGGTTACCTCGTGGCAGTGACATAGTTTGGGTAGTCATGGATAGAATGGAAAAATTAGCCCACATACTTCCAATCTAGGAGACTTTATCAGTTGATAAGTTGGGAAGATTGTATATCCATGAGATCATATGAATACACGGGCCCCCTTATATTATCATTTCATATAGGGACAATCATTTTACATCGAGTTTATGGTAGGGGTTTTAGAAGTAAATGAATAAATATGTGCTTTTGAGCATAGCCTTTCACCCTCATACCAATAGTCATTTGCAATAGACTATACAAGTTCTAGAAGATATGATCCAAGAATGTATCCTTGATTTCAGCAGTTCTTGGGAGACACATATTCCCATCATCAAGTTCTCCTACAATAAAAGTTATCATATGATGATATAGATGCCTCCCTATGAGGCCCTATATGGTAAGACATTCTGTTCACCCCTAAACTAGTTAGAGGCAGGAGAGGTAGTGCTAATGGGTCCTCATCTCATTTAAGAGACTTTGAAGAAGGTTAAATTGACCAGGAAGAATATTTCTAATGATCAGTCTTGAAAGAAATATTATGATGATCTCCATCGATGACCTCTGGAGTTTGTGGTTGGGTATTGTGTATTTTTACGGGTATCACCCAGACTTGGGAATATATGGATACAGAGGAAAGGGAAGCTATATCAGTGCTTTTTTGAGCCATTTGAGATTTTGGAGAGAGTCATACCGGTAGTTTATCAGTTTCTATTACCTCAGATGTACCGTGCCTTTCACAACACCTTCCACATTTCACAGCTTCACTGATATGATGCTGAATCATCTCATAGTTTTGATCCTGAAGATGTTGAGATAGATGCTAATGATTATATTGAGGAGTATCCTATATGAATTATTGAAAGAAGCACAAAGGATCTACAAGGTTTGTATATCCCTTTAGTATGGGTGATATGGAAGCATAGAGAGGTATTGGATGAGACTTGGGAGTGGGGGGCTGACGTATATGCTCATTGACTATAATTTTTCTCAAATAAAGTTTTTCCTCCCATTGGAAGGTGAAATCGGGGATGATTTCCTTTAAGGGGGAATATTGTATGAACTTGGTCCTTATTCTAGGTATAGGTCCTTTTAAATTTGGTCTAATTATTTATTTGGAACCTAATATGGACTCCCTTTGAGGTTATAACCGTTTTGTGGGGTGTCTGAGGCTTGTTCAGAGCTCGAAACCTTGACTAGTGGAGAAAAAATGGGCTGAATGGTTAGTAGAAACTGTGCGACCCATCCATCATGGTCTCTCTTAACCGTGCTAGGCTGGAAAGAGGGGAAGGTAGGGTTCAAAGTTTAACCTAACCACACACAAGAGAAAACATTTCTGTGTGAAATCTATATAGTTATAATAAGAGGTATATTTCATATTTGGTGCACAATTTCCCTAACCGTGTAGCTTAACCATGCTGGGTCCTCCCTTGAGGTAGTTCCATGCGTACAATTAGTGCACGATTTGGCCAACCATGTGTCCAAACCGCGTGCCTCTATTTTTTTTGGTGAATTTATTGTTTTCCCTTAAATATAATAAAATAATACCCCTCTTATATTTTCTTCTTTTTTCTATCATGGGAGCCTCTATTCTTTTGTGAGAGCTTCATGGAAGCCTAACCTAGGCTTCTTGATAACTTCTCAATCCGATGTTTTATTCAGCTTTTGTCAGTCTCATTGGATATAAACTAGTAAGATCTTCAATCATTTTTTCCATTATCTATTTGTATTTATCTCAATGGAGTTATTGAGGTGTAGGAACATATTCCCTATTTTAAAGGCATTGATCCATTTTATCTTGATATAGACTAAATCAAGGGTCGATACTAGATGAGGAGAGTTGTTTGAGTGAAGTTACCTAATCAGAATCTAAGTATCACTGAGCGGGGGAGAGGTGAATCCGTGATATCTTTTTCTTTTATGTTTCCTTTCTTTTTGAAACAACCTTATCTTCCTGTTAAGTAGTTCTTTCCCTAAAGAACACTTGCAACCACATGAACACCAAATTTACAAGGTTCACTACTCAGAAAGAGTAGCTACATCCTTGTTATGGTAAGGAAATAATCTAGTACCACACAATCTGCTAGAAAACAATCCTTTGATGTGGAATAAAATGAGTAGGATATACCCTTACACTCGTGTAGCACTTTTAAAACAATCCACAAGTGTGTGTGAACCCTCTTATCACAAATAGGGAATTACAGTATATCAGTGCTTCTTTACAATTGAACATGTGTATTCTCTGAAGTACAAATCTTCAATTTCCTACCTAGAAGCTGGTAAAAACTATCTTACGCACAACTGAATACGTGCGAAGAACCCGAATCCTTTGCCCACCCTTTTAGGTGTCTTGTGCGCAAATTCTATGCCATGCACGCAAGATTTGACTTTTGTCACAAAACACCTCTTGCATGAAACTTCAATCTTGTGCACAAATCTCTTCTTGCATGAAACTCTATTTATTTTTCACACTCCCATTTATTTAAAATTCTTTCATGTGTCAGAGCTTGGGATTTCTCTAAGTGTTGAGCTTAAAAAATATGAGGGGGTCACTTATTATTTATAGAACTCGTCGACCCCCATGAGCAAAAACCCCGATGTGTCGCGCCAAATCCTGACGCGTCGCACAAAACCCCATTTGATGTCGCATTGGAAGTATCTTTCATTCCATCCTCATCTTTTGCGACTTCTTGAAACTTTTTTGCACTTCATGACTTTTCCATTTTTCAAAGTGTTGACCTCAAATCCTACCTTGCACGCAACATTCCAAACTCCCTTCAATCTTGTATGCAAAAACCAATGTTTTGCGCAAGCCTCTCCTTTTCCAAATTTTGATGTTTGGATCATGGAACTCCACATGAACACAATATACCAATCCATCTTCAAACTTGCGTGCATCATCCTTTGCCAAAATCACATTTCTCCATCTCCCGATTTTCAGCCCCAAAAATTTGGCAAACACTAGGACATGACACAACCTTAAAATCTATTTAGGAAAGAACACCAATGATGCTTAATTTACATATGGTGTATTAAAAATAAAATTGATTTCATCATGAACCATATCTATCGTGATATATATTCATTTATTGAACACCTTTAGCATCATCATATTTTCAACAGGAAGTAGTGAAACTTCCCTATCTTCCAGCAGCATCATTCTTTTCAATCAAAACTGAATATGTCTGGCATAATAATTTCTCCCCATTTCCTTCATAAGGTTCGCATCACAAGTTTTCCTAACTTATGATATTTGTGAAATACAAATCAGCAAAGCATCGACTGATTTTAAAGTCCTTTACAAAGTGAATTGATTTATCTTATTTGACAACAAAAGAAAACACTTTGTAACATCAAACTCTTTTTACTTCTCCATCTAACTTGATCCCAAAAATAATTATGAGTTAGGTTCTCTATTAATTATCCCTCATTTTTTGATGGTTTATAATATGTGATATGTGCCACATGCTGGTTTCACCATGAGTTTACCCTTAATTGGTATCTTCCTTGAATTGGTTTCCTTTCTTGGAACCTAATGACTTATTAGAACCCAAATCACATCGAGATCGACTACTGTAGAAGGATACATCTCTTTGTTTGTTCCCTCTTATATACCTAAATGGATCCCATGAATTTATGACCAAAAAACCTATTTGAGTGCTTGTCTTTTCTTTTAAATTATAATATCATTTTGATATGGATTAAATGAAGTGGTATAACAGGACTAGATCCCTTGACAATTTTAATGAATTGAATTGATGTGAGTGGTGAGAAAATGTCACTTTATTAAACTAGACAATGGTCATTCCATTTCCATGATTAAATGTAAAGGAATTATGAATTATGACTTGGATCTTATTAAATCCAATAGATATTACTATTATAGAAACAAGTATAGAGACCATATTTAATTATGTAAATTGGGAATGATGACCCTTAAGCATGATATATATATATATAAATGGGCATGGTGTCCCTTCTGCTTTATATCAAATGGGAATGATGACCTTTTATTATTATACTAAATGGGCATGAAGACCCTTGGACATGTTATATCAATATGGCCATGAAAACCCTTATATAAATTTGATACAATATGATCATGGATACCCTTATATAAATGTGATATAGACATGGTGTTCCCTATATAAATGTGATCCAGGCATTATACCCCTCTTTATAATATATAGGTATGATGTCCCTTGTGATACTATACTGGCATGACGTCCCTTTTGATACTATACTAGAATGACATCCCTTCTGATATGATACAGGCATAAAGACCCTATTCTATGATACTGGGCATGGAGTCCCCTATACTACTTTGATACTAAGAATAGAATCCCTTTTAAATGTGATACTAGATATTACATCCCTTGATACTTCTACAGAGATATTCTGACACATGCCAAAGTAGATAGTGTCAGCCTAGTTTCCTTCAAGAACCATATTCAACCCATTTATAGTTGTTATTACTACTATAATTTTTTATATATTCACAAGGACATGTTATATAAACAGACTAGATATGTATAGATGTCGTTGGTGGTGGCCTACTGATATTTATCTTTCAACCTATCCAACCACCTATGGTACCCGGGAAGACTACATGATTGCAGGTGTATATAAGGGGAAGTGTCCTCTTATAGATGTGTGCCTTCTTACATGAATTAGAATGAAAGATTGGTAGAAAATGAATAGGTAGGATATCAGGATTCTTGGATGGACTTTTAGCCTTTTTGTACCTTTTTTATCTTGTACAACACGTATTACCTGCTTCTTGTGTCCATGTTTTCCTATTTTGCAAATACATGTCATTATGATCCACTGTATATGATTAATTTTACTGACTTTATTATTATTATTCAATGCTTAGTTATTCATGTCTATTTCCATTGATTATTCACTATTATACTACTTCCTCAATTTATCTGTTGATTGTACCACCGTGCAACTCTTGTAATGAGGGTATAGTCTCCCCATGGACACATGCAAGGCCCTTGCTGCTAGTTGGAAGCCTCTGAAATTTTGGGAGATGTTCTTGAGTCCATGTAGCCTACCGAGCTTGGGGAACTATTTAGTGGCATCTAGGTATGGGATTCCACACTCCTATTCTATTTATTATGTTAGTTTCCAAACTTTCTATTATATTCCTTGGATTAAAATTTCTTGATACAAAATTAATGTAGTCCACTATTTTATTTTGTTATAAATGATGAGAGTGAGATTGGAAAGTTAGGATTCCACTCTAGCTTGATCCTCCTTGATTTCTTTGATTAAGTACAGGATTAAATGAATTTTTTTGGATCTAGGCTCATTGTTATTTTCCTAAAATGGATGAGGTTTCCTCTACCTTAGTATAATGTAGAGACAAAATGGATGACCATTTTCTCCATAAACATTTCATGACATATCCTATTGATCACTCTGCTCAAGTATGTTTATGTTTCCTGACAAGAAAAAATTATCTAGTGAATTAAAATTGTGGTGAAGTAAGAAAAAAAAGATGTATAAATCAAAACTATTAATATAATTGTTCTAAAAGACATGATAGAGAACTTATTATGTGTTTTAATTGGTTTAATTTTTTTTTATTTTTTTTAGATTTTAAATATTTTCAAAAAAAAATTGGTGCTTTTAACCAAAAACACTAGCATATAACCTATCCATGATAAATATACCAATTTTTGGTTCTTGTAAAATTGATAAAAAATAATATTTTCACTGTAGGTCTAGGTTGAACAGAAGGATATGGATACTAGTGATCTCAATTGGGTGTTTTGATAAAAAATGAAATACAGTGGTGGAAAGTTACATGAGTGGGGATAAATGGTCATGTGGAAAGGTAAGGATGATACTAGAGAGTTGATAACTAAGTTTTTTCCTTTACTGGAGAGGAAAAAAAATACATGGGAAAAGAAAATCAACTAAAGTTCCTAATTATTACCACTATTCATGCACTATTGTGAGTAACTATACCGAATCCCTTGAGATTCTCTTTTGAGTGAATCTCCAAGACTTCACCACGAGGTTTCCTAAATCTTCACACTAAGGGTAATATGTTTTTAGTTCTATATTCTATACATCCACTATCTCTCTCAACTTAGGTTATTGATTTATTTTTTTCAGGACCTCACTAGATTAGTAGTTAATAAAATATGTGTGGGTGTCTATAATGACCCCTCCCTAAAAAAGTGCACAACTTGGGAAAATAATGAGGGAATAGAGATAATTAAGACCAAATCCAAAGACATCAATCACTAGGGAGGCTCTCATGGTCTATCCCATGGATCCATCTACTAGAAGGATCGATATGTAACCCAAATACATCAATCACTTGGGGATATCTCACGATCAATCCCCTAGCTCTGGTTGGGAAGCTCACATAGTCTCCCCTCCCAAGGGATCTCATGGTCCCTTGTATCCGTAGCCTATATGGCGCAATAATTTATAACATATATGGCATGATACATCAACCTATCATGCACTTATTATCCATTCTATTTATAACCATTTTCACAATTATAATATAACATATAAGGTAGTACATCTTATGCATTTTAATCAAACATTAGCAAAGAAATTATTATTTGTGTGTGTGTGTGTGTTATTCAACACATGAGGTAAGGACCTCTCATGAAATTGATTAATCAAGAAAAAGCCATTAAGGCATCACATTTTATTAAAACATGACCACCAAGTCATAAGGTTCCATATATCCATTGGAAAGTGTCATGATCAATTCATTAAGGGGGATGCTATTATCTTGCTTAAGCCACCCTAGAAAAACCATTTACCAATTCATTCACATTTACTAAATATGGAAAATTAATTTATAAGTGTCAAATGGAAAGTGTCATGGTAGCAAGTCATGTGTACTCAGTAATTTTCATTTAAACTAATCAAGCATGAAAATTCAGTTCATATTATTCAAAGGGGGAAAAACTAACTTTCCACAAAACAAGTACCAACAGGAGGCATATGGAAAACTCAAACAAAAAATAAGCATGATATAAATTTCCATCACTGGTTTTTGGTTTTGAAGACAGTACACCTCCGTTGGAGGTGTTTTATTATTAAATCATGGAATTGTTTATAAAACAATTCATTTGTTCAATTAAGCATCAAATCGAATTCACTAAAGGAAATTATTTTAAAAAAACTACTGTACATGGAAAAAATTAATTAATGGTGCGAAAACAATTAATTAATGAATTATTTAATTTAAAGGGAAAAGGAATGGGACCCTACCTCAAAAGTAGACTAAGCCGAACACTTATCACTTGATGACTTTGATGATGACAATGATCGATCTATACGTGTACACGCCACTACTGGAAAAAGGGATTTTTGTAACAATGCATTTGCGATGGAATCTGGTCACAAATGGCCCATTACAGAAAAGGATGTTGCTAATATTACCTTTTGTGATGATCTGTTGCAAAAATTTATTATTTGAAATGGGTTATTACATCGTCACAAATATGTTCGACAATTTCTTTAAAAACCATATTGTGATTGGATGACCACCAATCGCAAATAGTTTTCCCTATTTTTTTAAAAACTATTTTTCGACAGGCCATCACAAATAGTTGAAAAAAATAAAATAAAATAATATTAATAATAATATAATATTAATATAAATTAAATCACAATATTAATATTAGTACAATAAAATTATTTCTAAAATAATAATAATAATAATATAATATTAATATAAATAAAATAAAATAATAATATTAGTAAAATGAAATTAATTATAAAATAATTAAATAATAATAATATAATAATAATATTATTAATATTAATGAAATAATAATAATAATATTATTAATATAATAAAAACATCAGTATTCTCAAAAAAATAAAAATATATTAATTAATAAAATAATAAATATAGTAAAAAATTAAATAAATAATAAAAACTATAATGTTCTAAACAACAAAAAATGTACTATTTAAAACTTTAAATAGTTAATATGACAAAAAAATTCCATTCAAATGTTTCATTATAAAATAAAAAAACATCACTAAGGGGGATGGTCGTCTCGAGAAACTGGAGGAGATGGTGGAGGAAAATATATCCCTAAACTACGAGTCAGACACTGCATGTACTCTATCTGCTCCTACTCCTACTGATGCCACTATCGACTAAATCTCATCCTGTATCTGCACCTACTGCTACTACTACTGCTATCATAGGAACTCTTTCTACTACTGCTGCTGCCACTAATGCATCTCCTCATACTCCCTATGCATTGTCTCTAAAAGCTCACTCTGAGCTCGCAACTACTCTTGATACTGTGCATGAGATGATGATGAATCTCCATGATCTCCTCCCGAGATAGATATCGACATTGCAGAAGTTCCATAAAACCCCCAGGGGTTAATCGAGAGCTGATACCAACAACTTGACCTTTCTCAAAGGCACATTGGGTCGCCTGCATCCATGCTACCTCATGAAATTTGGGGGCACTGGTCTGACCATCGGTCTCATCCTGAATCTCACTATGTGTATGAGACATCGTGACCTCATATGACTCCTTTAATTTCAATTTAAAATTAAAATAGTTAAAATATTATTTGTAGTTAAATTTAAAACTCAAAAAGAAATTATACTGACCATAATCTGATATAGGTGAGCACCTCTAATCTCTCCACTGGATGGATCATTGTATATCCTTCTATAAACGTCATACTCCGTAATATCGGGTTATGCGACTGCCTATATGAATATAAAATAAACCGTTTACATTTAAGGATATATATAATATTTTAAAAAAATGTACTTACTATATGCTCCTTATGCGTACTGAATGTACGAATACCGGCTCTATGTGTCACCTCCTGTATCCCCCGATTTTTCTGACCTAAAAATGATCTACTCTGAAACTGCATACTCAACCAATGTGTACATAATCCATCCCAAACCTGAGATGAAATATAATCAAGTTAGTGGATGTGACATGTCTTATCAAACTCTGCCACTTCTGCTTTCTCCATTACTTTCCTTTTCAAATTTTGAAAAAACTGAGTGCAACGCAGATGCATAGCTCCCTACCATGCCTTCCAGATAGCCTCACGCACTCTCTAATAAATGGGATACCACAAACCCTACAAATAATTTATAATATCAAGTTATTAATTAAATTAATTTCAAAATAAATATTATTTATTTACGTACCAGCCAATGCTCGAACATGCGGTGCTTTACATCAAAGAAAATCTGATCCCATGAAACCAATACATCAAAAAAATAATTTCACAATATAGAGATCCCCCATCTAATAACTATATGTGTAATGTTGTGAAAGAAATAACAATTAATCAAACAATTAGAATACAAATAAATTAATGAAAACTAATTAAAATACACTGGTAAACATACCTCTATGTGCGTGGATCGAACCCAAGTTATGGACGTCACTTAGGGATTGGCTCTGAAATCATCAATCAGACAAGATCACGCCCCCTTTGAGTGCCCCCTAAACTACCAGCAGTTTAAGGGTCATATGATCCGACATCTTTCTTTTCCAAAGGTAGATCAGCCTCTTGTAATAGATGATACAGATCCTCTTCCATCTAAAACATGAAATTATTGTTGTTAGAAAATAGTTGAAAATAATTATAATATATAGATATATATTATATATTATTATAACCAATATTTTAAAATGTCAATGTCCATATTCATCCTTATATTCATAGCTATCGATGTTAATGTATTCATCTTCATCCTCAGCATCATCAATTTCCATTTTAGTTTCAATTTAATCATCTCTTGTCATTTTAAATTTAATTGTAACATTATTAACATCATCATCATTATTATTCCTTAAATATAGGGTTTCATCAATGATGTTCATGTATCTTCATGAAAAATATGGATTTAGTGTAGTCTCTTGAAAAATTTCAATTCCTTTCACTTCAACGGAACCACATTCAATTTCAGTAAACTGATTCTCTCGATATTTAATTTTTTTATGCTCCACCAATCACCCAAATCCCTTAAAGCAGCACAATAATTTGTATATTAAATTTGATGTGCCTGATGAGCCAATAAAAATGGTTCATTTACTGCAAGAAGACTTTTATATTTAATATTAATGATTCCATAGATCGGATGAACATGTAAGCCTCTCTCAGTATCCAACTACTGAAATATAAACATCGATATGTAATGTTGTCCCAAATAACATAGTTCAATTATTTATTCCAACATGTAGTAAAGGTCAACTTCAGTTTCTCTATGATGATATCCTCTTAAGAAAACACCACTATTCATTGTTTTTTTTGATTCCCCATTTTCACATGTATGAAATCAGAAACCATTCACCACATATGCATTATAAGATTTAACTATTTTGGATGGTGGGTTACTCAATACACACAATCGATTATCAATTTTATAAACATTTTAAGATACCTAAATTTTTTTCAAACAATTATCACTATAACAAGCATTAAATTTATTTTATATGTGAAGTCAAAAATAATTTATGTTACCAGTTTTTGAAACCATTAGGAATTTTTTTTGACAACGTTATTCAAGAGCAGCTGCTGTAATTTGTAGAAACTATTTCTTGATATGATTATCATATAAAATACAAAGAAAATAAGATTAATGTACTATTATAAAAATCATAGAATAAGTGATAGGATAAATCACAGTACAAATGGTGTCATTTCTTCAAAGTTGAGAAGAATTTATGTATGAGCTCAGTGATGTTCATCATCTGAAATCCATCGTTCATGAACTCCACTAAAGCCAAGTTCGGGCTGATTGAAAACTAATAATTGATTGTTCATGTCATCATCAATATTTCACTCATTAAGGCTCATGAAGTTGTGTTTTGAGGGATATTTAGATTGAAAGTAGTGAGAAAAAAAAAGAAATTTGCTCTTGCAAATAAGCTTCTACAATTGATCCTTCAACTGGTGCTTTGTTACGTACTTTTTTTTTCAATTTCTGCATGCATCTATCAAATGGGTACATCTATCGAAACTATATCGGACCTCCAAATTTTGTTTCATGCGGAAAAGGTAATATAAAATGTTCCATTGAGTTAAAAAAGCCTGGTGGGAAGATTTTTTCCAGTTTACATAAAATTAAATTGGCATCTTCTTGGAGTATTCTTACTGAATCATAGTCTGTTGTCGATGCACAAATGTCTCGAAAAAAATATTACATTTTTTTAGATCATCCCAAATCATAGGATTTAACAAACCCTTTAATCCAATCAGTAGAATACTTTCCATTAAAACATTGAAATCATGAATTTTTAATCTAGTAATATGACTATTTTTGACATATCTGCCCAAATTGAAAGCATAACCATCTGTAAGTCTCAAATATAAAATCCAATGACAAAATAATAAGCAGCTCTCTTTCGACAGTTTATAAGCTACTTTTGGCTTCATTAACTTATGTGATATGACCTTTTCAAATAGTTCAAGTTCTGGTCACTTGCAAATTTGGGTAGGATCTAATCATGACTTTACATTATCTTTGGTCTTACTTGGTGTATCTAAAATTGTATGAAATAAATTATCAAAATAGTTATTCTCAATATGCATCACATCCAACATGTGACATACCAAAAAATAAGACCAATATGGAAAATCCCAAAAAATGCTCTGTTTTATCCAATTGTGATCTTTTCCAAACCCATAAATTTTCTGTTGGTTTATTTTTGGTCCAAATGTGATGGGAGGTAATTAAGAGACAATTTATTTTAACTCTGTACCTATGATCATTTTTGGAGGCCCATATTTTTCAACTGTTCCTTTTTTGAAATGATATTTCTTTCTTCGTAATGGATTACTGGTTGGAAGAAATCTACGATGACAGTCGAAAAACAAGGTTTTTTCCATTGATGATCATAAATGATTTGCTGTATCTCATATAGTATTAACATGATTTTGGACCATGTGTACTCTATCTAGATAACATACCATATTCTGGGAAGTCACTAATTGTACACATCAATGCAGCTTTCAGTAGGAAGTTTTGATTCGAAGCAACATCAAATGTACTAACACTATTAATCCATAGTGAATTTAACTCATCAATCAATGATGTCAAATGAAAATCAAAAATATTTTTCAGATGACTTGGAATTAATAAGGTTAAAAAGATAAATGGGTCCTTCATCAACATCCATGGAGGTAAATTGTACGTAGTTATAAAGATAGGTCAACATGAATACTAACTACCGTAAGAACCAAATGGAAAAAAACTATTAGTAAAAATACCCAATCACATGTTTTAGGATTCTAAAAAAAAATAAGGATACACTTAGTCAAAATGTTTCCATGAATCACCATCAGAGGGATGATTTAAGATTTTACCGGTTGGAATTTTGGTTCTGTGCCATGACATCAATGATGTTGTGTTCTGAGACATAAATAAATGTTGCAATATGTGTGTGAGTGGGAAATATCTCAATTTTTTTATAGGAACAAATAAAGACTTTCCTAGTTGAGCTTCTTTATATCTTGATTTTCCACATTTAGGAAAACTATCCAATGACTTATTTTTACCATAATATAAGATGCAGTCATTTGAACATGCATGAATCTTCTGATAACCAAGATCCAGATTACGAACCAGCCTCTTGCTCTCATAGAAATTTATAGGTAACACATTTCCTTCAGGTAGTAGTGTTTTTAACAAAGAGATTATCTGATCAAAACAACTATTTGACATTCCATGATCTGATTTAATATCCATAAATTTATAAATTATTTCAAACTTTCTTACCTTACAACCAGGACATAAGGCATCCTCATAGGACCTCAACAAATCATATAAATGATATGGTTCCAACTCAGAAGTTAAATCAATATCATCATGAGTTTTAGTTTTCTGGAAATATGGACCTGCCACATCATGTACTAAATTTTGAAACCGTGCTGGATCTAAAACCAAATTATTAGTATCTTATTTGGAACTGCGTTCACTATGTTGATACCAAAAAACATAATTTGGTTGAAAACCAAAACTCAATAAATGACCTCCAATGTTGTCAAATGTGTTATACATCCTCAGAGCACATTTTTTACAAGGAAATTTAATTATCCCTTTTGAAACAAATTTTGGTTTTGATGATGCAAATGATAAGAAATCTTGAACACCCTTAATATGTACAAGATTTAAACTAGAACTGTTTGGATTCCTATGCTAAATTATCCAAGCACGATCATCTAATAATGACTATTGATGACTTCCTTGTTTTATATTTTTCTAAAAAATATGAAATAATTAATTATTTTGTATAATTAGATATAAGATAAACACTATCAGAAAAAATGAAGACAATTAACTTATATTTTCTAGAAATTTATAATAATTTATATTATTTTATATTTATTTATACTATTTTTAAGATTTTATACTAATCTACACTCATTTATTAAAATTTATATTAATCACTAATTATTATTAATTATAGTTATTTTGTAATAATTATTGTTAATTATCGGCAGTACAATTTCCAACAGATTGGGAGAAGCTCTTTTACCTGATGACTCATCCCCTTGCAAAATTCTTCGACTAAAATCAGTTTAAAAATTCTACTCCGACATACGAATATCCATTTTCATATGCATGAGGATGGAGAGCAGGGAGGACTCACCGCACTACTCTCCATGTTCATGCATATGAAAATTGATATCCTTATGTCAGAACATACTTTTCCTAGTGATTTTAATCAGATAAGTTCCAAGGAGATGAGTCGTTGAGAAAAAGAGCCTCTTTTGTCTGACAACTCGCCTCCATGAAACTTTCTATAACTTAAATCACTATGAAAAATCTACTCCGACATACATTGGTGAATATTTTTCATACATATTTCAGTGGGAGAAAGTTGCAAGGATTTGAGGCGTCAATCAAAAGGAATGCCGCAAATCCGCTAGAAATTGTTCCATTTTATCAATGTACTCGAATTTATTCCAATTTATTACTAATTATTACTAATTATTACTAATTAATACTAATTGTTACTAATTAATCCAAATTGTTACTAATTAATACAAATTATTACTAATTATTAATTTTTTTACTAATTATTACAATTTATTACTAATTATTGACAATTATTACAAAATAATGTTAATTATTGATAATTATAACTAATTAATCCTAATTATTGATAATAATTACTAATTATTACTAATTATTTCTAATTATTACAAATTATTACTAATGATTACTAATGATTACTAATTATTACAAATAATTTATAATTAATCCTAATTATTACTAATTATTACTACTTATTATAATTCATTACTAATTATTACTAATTATTACAAATTATAAAAAATTATTACTAATCATCACTAATTATTACTAATTATTACTAATTATTACTAATTATTAATAATTATTACTAATTATTATTAATTATTAATAATTATTACTAATTACTACTAATTATTACAATTTATTACTAATTATTACTAATTAGTGATAATCATTACGATTTATTAATACTTAATTCTAATCATTGGTAATTATTACTAATTATTACTAATTATTACTAATTATTAACAATTATTTCTAATTATTACAAATTATTTCAAATTATTACTACTTATTTCTAATTATTACAAATTATTACAAATTATTACAAATTATTACAAATTATTACTAATTATTACAAATTATTACTAATTGTTACAAATTATTACTAATTATTACAAATTATTACAAATTATTACAAATTATTACTAATGATTACAAATTATTACAAATTATTTCTAATTAATCATAATTATTACTAATTATTACTAATTATTAATACTTATTACAATTTATTATAATTTATTGCTAATTATTACTAATTATTACTAATTATAACTAATTAGTACTAATTATTACCAATTAGTACTAATTATTACTAGTTAGTACTAATTATTACTAATTACTACTAATTATTACTAATTATTAAAATTTATTACTAATTATTACAATTTATTACACTAATTATTACAAATTATTACCAATTATTACAAAATATTACTAATTTTTACTAATTATTACAATTTATTACTAATTATTACAAAATTTTTCAAATTTTTACTAATTATTACAAATTATTGCTAATTATTACAAATTATTACTAATTATTACAATTTATTACAAATTATTACTAATTATTACAGTTTATTACTAATTATTACAATCTATTAATAATTATTACAATTTATTTTTACTTATTACAAATTTATTACTAATTATTACTAATTAATACCGATTAATACTGATTAATACTAACCAATACTAATGAATACTAATTAATACTAATCAATACTAATTAATCCTAATTATTACTAATTAATACTAATTATTACTAATTAATACTAATTATTACTAATTAATTCTAATTATTACTAATTAATCCTAATTATTACTAATCAATCCTAACAATTACTAATTAAGCCTAATAATTACTAATTAATCCTAATAATTATTAATTAATCCTAATAATATCTAATTACTTCAATTTATTACTAATTATTTCAATTTATTACTAGTTATTACAATTTATTACTAATTATTACAATTTATTATTAATTATTAAATTTATGACTAATTATTTCTAATTAACACTTAGACATAATTATTCATAAAAATAAATGCTAAGAAAACAAATATCTAATTCTAATTTAATTTAATTGCATCTAATTAACAAAAAATATAAATAATTTAAAATAATATAAATTAACTAAATAATAAAAAAATAGATAAATACCTTGAAACTGAAGCTTTCAGAGTATAAAAACCGCATATTATTCTCCGATTTAAAAGTTTAAACTATGAAAAATCTTAGAAGAAAATTTTCCAGAAGAAATAGAGAGATAAGTTGAGAGAGGAGTAGAATGAGAGGAAAACAGATGAGGGTATATATAGGTTAGAGTATTTGCGATGGGCTTATTTGTTACGGTAAGCCTGTCACAAATGAGATCTGCCTGCATTAATTACGGCTGGTCGAAAAAATTTATTTGTGATGGGTCTCGTTGCAAAAATGTACCTACCGACATATTATTTGCAGCGACATAAGTATCTCGTCGTAAATACTAAAAACTGCAGTCAGACATTTGCGATGGGAATAGAAACCCATCGAAAATATCCCAGCCTGCGATTTGGCGCATATTTTGTGCCAAACCTATTGTGACGGGTTATTTATGACGGCTCCCTGACCCATCACAAATAACCCATTGCAAATGACCATTTTTTCCGTAGTGCACATAGATTTCTATATATATACCCCTTAATTTGATATACATATTCCCCTTTCAATGAGAGAATATGTACAGAGAAGTTATATATATATACATACCTATGTATATGAGTGCAATTCTTCACAAAGTCTTCAAATGCTCCCAAATCGACGACGGTGAATCAAAATGATTTGAACAACTTCGACTTCAACAGCGGTTGCCGAAATATAAACAAGGGATTCTCAAGAGACCCTTCGCACAACCACGTGACACCGAGTGAGAATCATGAAGGATCGTTGTGAAAATGACGAACAGAGAGGGAGGCCTTGGAGAGGGGTGCATCGCACAAGTGGAGGGGGAGGAATGGGTTGATTAGTTTTTAATTTCTTTTTATTTTCGTTTTAATTAAATTAATTCAATTTTTAAAATAGGTAACTTCACACGGTTTGGAAAACCATGCGCTAACTGTGCACCCTCTACGTGACACCTGGGGCACCCTGCATGGGCTTTCCATACGGTTTGGATACCATGCACCAACCATGTAGTGAATAGTGTTGAGGTACTGTATCTTTCCACTAACCATGAGGGCTAGGTGCACAGTTAGTTAAATCATGCACAACATGTGCGAGAACCTCTTCCCCCTACATAAGGCCACACAGTTTCCTACTGGGGGTTGCACAATTTCAAACAAACTATGTGCCCTGTGCAGACCCTTTAAAAGTTGATTTTCTGGGTCTGACACTCCCAAAACTCCTCGAGACACTCGATAAACTTATCAGGCCTTCACCCAAGACCAAAAACAACACTTGGGAGTGTTACAACACTTGGGAGTGTTACAACACTTGAAATTAATTTCTGAAGCTCGATTATAAAAACGGTCCATCTAGTAAACCAAAAAGTTCAAATTCCATTGGAATTTTCATCCAGTTCAAAACACGGGACCTTACAACCTCCCCACCTTAGAAATTCTCATCCCTGAGAAGCCTTTGGCAAAAACATGAAACATCACCTAAACTACAAGGGTTATTAAGTCTCATTCAAATGGTCACATTGCGTTTCCAAATGCCCAATGAGCCTTTAATAATTTCTAAAGCATACAATCACTTAAGCCATCAAAACCCAAGCCAACACTCGATTTCCAACTTAACCACCAAAACGATGCTTACCCCAGACCATTTAGATAGAGATATGAACATGCCATCATCTCTTTAAACATTTGGTCAATGGTGATTCCCACTGTAGGCCTTATCATTCAGAAAAGGCCAATTCCAAGCCACAAAACCTCCACTGTTGGAATTGTCATTCAGAGCACACCCCTATGAATTTTAATGATGTCGTTTTCATGATACTGAGATGATCAAGTGGCCAGTTCCACACCGACCTCATTATCCAGGCCAAGCCATATTTCCATAAAATCCCTAACTAACACATACCACACTCATCTCCACTTGATGACATGCCAGAAATGGTCCTCCACTGACTGCTTCATTGAATAAGAGACAAAACTAGTTGAGACAGTCCAACTGATCATTCAAGAAGACACTCAATTTAGACGAAAGACATTTACAAAAATAACTATGATGCCTTATCCCAAGTTACCTCACATTTACAATGAAAAAGAACACCGAAGTCCTTCCCTGACCTCTGGTGATGTTTCCTGACCAAACCATCAACTTGACATTTAAACTTCTGTGCCACTGCATAGACAAAGGTGAAATCCAGATCTAGCCCACTGGAATCATCACCCTTTAAGCATTGACTATAATCCCATCAAATAGACTGGGGTAACCATGGATTCATCACACTGATGTCCAAAGGGTACAAGTTAGTCCATTCCCCATATTTACAAGTGATACATTGGAACACGACCACAACATCCACATCAAATTGTTGACTGAGCCTAGATCGGCATATACATGGTAGTCGCATTATAAGAAATAGATGATTTCCAAGAGTTCATCCATGTCATTCCCACTTGGGTACCCAAGTTTCACTCATAACCAACCAAGCCTCTAAAAGAACCATATGTCTCACATTCAACAGTGATAGAGAACCACCCAAACAATCCCAACGACTTTAACTATTTAGAACGACATAAGAAATAGGCTCTCTTAGTACATCTAGAATGATTTCAAGATAGAGTACATGTTCTTCACTAAGTAGAATACACTATGAGGTTTGAAATAGTTTCTATTCAACCATACCTGATTACTGGAATGATGAACAGTCGAACCAAAACTGGTCAAATTTTCTTGAATGGAACTTAGTTTCACCTGCTGATGCACTAATAAGAACTGATCACAAGCCTTCACCCCCCGAGGAATCACATGATCATTCCAAATTTACCATTTATGTCTACCCATGAGAAATGGTGTTTCTCAAAGGTTTCATAAAAAACCAACCACATCAACATCATAATTCCAAGAAAGAACTGACATTTACAAAACCCAATAGCCCCAAGGGATTTTAAGCAAACCAACCATTTCCAAATGGTTCTTCTTGGTGCGTTACTTCCACTTAGATAGTCAGATAACCATTAGAACCGATGTAATTATCCATACCTTAGGAGTGTCTTTTTCATCAAAAGAAGAGACAGACTAGCTACTCACAAGCGTGCTAGATCATATTCAGCTAAGACGCATAAGTGACACTCCTCCGAGTCATACTTACGTACGTAAAGGCATTCAGTATGAAAGGAAAAACTAAACCGACCAACATGTCAAAACACCCAAGCATCTTGAAAATACATCCCAAGCATTAGAAAAATCTTGATTTTCTTATCACCTAGGACATTATACTACAAATATTACCTGAGACCACACACAACAGTTCAAGTCTTGATATTTCACTGAACTCAACCAGTTTGCTATAACTTTTAACACTCGATGACACCATGTACAAGAATGCATACCACCCTAAGTTTAAAAAAAAAGTGGCATGTCCTCGATGCTACCAATAGGCTTACCATCCCTATGAATTCAAGTACCAAGTGGCCTATAAAAGATATTTATCCCAACGTCATATTGCCCCATACAACCATTAACCTTGATGATGACATAACAATTCATAAATTACCGAGGAATAGAAAGGATCAAGTAACATATGAAGTGGTCGACCATGCCGAGGCATGTCTAACCAGCTGATAAAAAGTATCTCATACCCATAAAAAAATCCAAAGAAACAACAACCACCCATCTGAACAGGGGTGTCATAAAAAGGTAAGAGTTATACAAGGGACAATGGAACCCGAACGTCACCAAAAATTAGAAAAAACTAACAGTATAAGCAATAATTTAGTTTTTAAGGGTGCTACTTACCACGAGCTCACCCCTTACGAGAGCAGAGAGCATCACACCTTAATGAGGTCATGCCTAACAAAAGTCACTAGGCTCAAAATCTGATCATATAATCCATTGATAAAGAAAATATCACCTACATAAAATGATCACACTTATGTTCCAAGGAAACTCAAAGAGAAACTAAAACTACCCTTACACACGGGTTTTTAAATATATAATTCCACATACATGTTCCATTTCCAATACCTTAACACCTAATCACATTTAAACTTTTAAACATTTTACATTAATTTACATCCTATCATATATTAGGAAATTTATAAACATAAATTCCTTTTTAACAAATAAGGTGACCTATGAGGGTCCCACTATGCCTACTTAGGTTAATCGGAATATAACCCAATAGTAGTTTCTTAGTTATAGAAATTTCAAACACCCAAACGGGTCATCCCTTAAGAGGCATGCCCCAACTAACCTACTTGGGTCCAGTTGAGCTTTTAGAAAATTAACCAATTCATTTCAATTTTATAACCAAACAATATTCACATTTATATCCATTTTACAATGTAACATGATCATATATATAGAACGGTTTGGTGATATGAGTTTCCATCTACCAATCTATAAAGCACCCATACACTTTATAGTTTAACATTTGGATCCCATTAATCACAACCAAATTAACATAACAGTTAAACATTAGTAGCCTTACAAATTTTGACAAAAACTTTAAAATTTATTTATATTTAGATTAATTGAGATGTTTTGAACATATAGGTTACCCTTTTCAGGTTATAAGTCACCCATACACCTTATAATAAAAAACTGGTTCCTATTCATTCACAACCCATATATTTCCAGCCCACACACCCAATTTCATATTTAAAAAAAAAAGTGAAGCATGTCATGACAAGTAGATAACACAGAGAAACATGCTATAATCATAGAAGCATGGAATACTAAGTAGGTAAGGCATGTTAAGAAGTCAAAAAACATGTAATATAAACTACTATGCATGCTATACAATCAATATTGGAATAACCTTGAAGGCACACAATCCAAAATAGTAGGCAACCTAAAAATTAAACTACATGGAATGGAACATGTATGACATGCTAATACCTATGTGCCTAATATGATGCATCTAATGTGACTTACTTGCTATACCAGGACAAGGTTAGAATTACACAAATTATCATCAGTGGAAAATACAACATTCACTCAAGGTGAAATCATATCAACTTTAATAAAAACAACATGAACAATAATCGTAACCCTGGACACTTGGTCATTTTCTGTATATGGGGTGATCATTCCCAAGAACGACTATTTACCAAGCACTAACACATTTCTAGTCTCCTATATACCAGTGTAAAATAGTAAAGAAAAGGAAAAATAAGGCTTTGATACCTCTTTGTAATGTCCCGACCTGACTGAAAACTTGTACGGTAGCTGGACCGGTGAGTTACATGGCCTCAAGCACATCTCCCTGTATGCTATAGGCTACCTACTAGCAGCGAGGGTCTAAGAGGTGATATAAGGGAGACTATACACTCATAATCATATTAGCATAGTGGTATATCATAAGCTAAATAGTAGACACCATTAGAAATAGTAAATAAATAGACGATAAAGCAGTGGAAGAATAATATATCAATTGAATATAAAAGTGGAAGATAACAATTTATATTTGATATGCATGCACAATGATGATACATAAGATTAAAAAGGAAACATACAACATTATTTTCAATATATAACAATAAATGGCTCAAGTAAAGAAAATAACTAAAAATCACTAAGGCGATCTCCATGAGCATCCTAAGTTCTAACTCAATCCTTTGCTTCTAACTCCTAGGTACAAGCACACAGAAACAAGAAAGGTCCAAGGCCCTAAAAATGGAAGGTCTAGTCGGGTAACCTAGTGCAATGGTGGCCCAAACAGGGCATGAGATATTAATCTCAATAGGCCATCACCCACAGTGTCTAACCCAATCTAGACAGTGCAATGTAAATTAAACAGTGTGTAGGTATAGAGAATTTACAAACGGAACCGAACAAATGAACAACCACCCATCCAAGTTCCTAAGGGATACTTGATGGCTATACCTTCTTTAGTTCATAGCTGGAATAAGAGAATGATCATGTAATTATATATATAGTGGAATATATATATATATAGTATAATTATACATATATTTATATATGTTAGGATAGAACGTCCCATAACTCCTGGACAACCAATACCAGGGGAAGCTCTCACGGTATAACCCATGGCCCAACTCTAAGAGCTCTCATGGTCTCTTGGGATACACATGATAGCAGTATCAGGATGTATACCACTATCCTCCATCACTAGGGGAGATCTCACAGTCTATCCCCTGGCTCCAGTTGATGGTAGGATCGGGATGTAACCCAAAGCAATCCATCACTGGGGGAGCTCTCACGGTCAATCCTCTGGATCCAGTTGGGAAGCTCTCATAGTCTCCCCTCCAATGGGATCTCACGGTCCTTTATCTCCATAACCTATATAGCATAATCATTTATAACACATAAGGCATAAGGCATAAACCTCTCATGCACTTATTATTCGTTCTATTTATAACCATTGTCATAATTATAATTTAATGCATAAGGTAGTACCTCTTATGTATTTCAATTAAACATTAGAAAAGTTAGGGTCATATATATATATATATATATATGTGTGTGTGTGTGTGTGTGTGTGTGTGTGTGTGTGTGTGTGATTTAACAAACGATTCAAGGACCTATCATGAACATGATTAATCAAGAAAAATCCATTAAGGCATCATATTTCATCAAAACATTCCAACCAAGTCATAAGGCTCCATATATCCATTAGAAAGTTTCATGGTCAATTCATTAAGAAGGATACTATTATCTAGCTTAATCCACCCTACAAAAACCACTTACCAATTCATCCGCTTTTCATAAAAATGTAAAATTAATTTATAAGGGTCAAATGGAAAGTGTCATAGTAACAAGGCATGCCTACTAGGAAAATTTTATTTAAACCAATCAAGAATGACAATTTAGTTCATATTATTCAAAGGGGAAAAATCTAACTTGACACAAAATAAGTACCAAAAAGAGGAATATGTAAAAATAAAACCAAAAATAATCATGATATAGATGACTATCACTAATTTTTGGTTTAGAAGATAGAGCACCTCCGTTGGAGGGGTTTTATTATTAAATCATGACATTGTTTATAAAACAATTCATTTTTTCAATTAAGCATCACATCTAATTCACCAAAGTAAATAATTTAAAAAAAACTAATATTCATGGAAAACATTAATTAAAGGTGTTAAAGCAATTAATTAATGCATTATTAAATTTAAGGGGTAAAGGAATGGGACCCTACCTCAAAAGTAGACCAAGATGAACACTCTTGATGACTTTGATGACGACAACAATCACTCCACAATTTCACACACATAAATTTCTATATATATATACTCCCATTAATACAATGTACATATTCCACTCACCATGAGGGAATATGTAAAAGGAAGATATATTCATATATATATATATACTTATGTATATGAGTGAAAGCCTTTACAGAGTCGTCAAACAATCCCAAATCAGTGGTGTAATATCAAAATGATCTGAACCGCTTCGCAATCAGAAACACTTTCTGGAATATTAACAAGGGAGTCTTGAGAGTCCCTTCACAAAACCCTTTTACATCAAGAAATAATTGTGAAGGATCAGTGTGCGAACAATGAATAGAGAGGGAGCCCATAGAGAGGGGTGAATTGTGCACCCTAGAGAGAATCCCAGGGAGGGCGTCACGCGATTGGAGGGGGAGGAATGAGTAAATTAGGTTTTAATTTATTTTATTTTTATTTTAATTAAATTAATTCAAATTTTAAAATAGGCCACCATACACAGTTTGGGCATCACGGTTTAGAAAATCATTCGCCAACCATGCGCCCTCTACTGGACACATGGGGCACCTAGTATGGGATGGCCTCATGGTTTAGAAACCATGCCCCAACTATTATGTGAATAGTGTTTAGGTACTACCTCTTTCCACTAACCGTGCGGGTTGGAATCATGGTTTGGTAAACTGCGCACAACCCGTGTGACATCCTCCGACCCTCTTTATTAGGCCACACAGTTTCCTACTGGGGGCCACACGGTTTTAGAAAAACCATGTACCTTGTGAAGACCCTTAAAAAGTTTATTTTCTAGTTCCATCACTCTGAAAACTCATTGAGACACCCTATAAACTTATAGAGCCTTCACCCAAGCCCAAAAAAAACTTTGGAGTGTTCTAACACTCGGAATTAAGTTACACATCTCGGTTTAAAAAGTATTCTGTCCAATAAATGAAAAAGTTTAAATTCACTTGGAATTTAATCTGGTTCAAAACATGGGAAATAACAAATACAGAATCAATCCAAGATTGAGGTAATATATAGAACATTTATAAAACTTTATTTTGGATGGAATACCACTTTAACCACTCGCTTCCCTCGGTTTTTTGCGAAACCCAACCGACCTTGAAGGATCTAGCCCTCATTCTTCTTCTATAAACCTTGGGTTCTCATGGTCAATCATTAGCAATTATTTATGAGTTATCCTATTTTTATCCCCTTGTGTTACTATATTATTCTTCCATGTATTCATTGTGGTGTTATTGGTTTTTTTCTAGGATGTGTTTGGGATGTATTTTGATGACCCCTAGGTGTGATTCAGGTTGCTTTGAGGTTTTCCTTGTACGATTGTGGTTTTTGAGTTGTTTCTTCTTCACCTTGTTGTGCATAATGATATCAGAAATATTCTTTGAGGTAGTGGATCCTCTTTATCTCCCTTTTTTATGTACTACATGTGGGGATTTCATGCATTTTCCTTCCAATGGGTGGATATTATGGGACAACTTAATAAGATAATGATTTTTCATAACCTAAAATTGATGGGTATGGGGATAAATAACATGTTTTTCTACTTTGATGTTATTACTGATGAGTTTATTCCATTTGTTGACAATGTTAAAAATCATGGATATTGGGAGCATTGTTTATGCAGTAGATGATATGTTTATGAGACCCTTGTTATGTTTTTGTTTGATCACATGCTAAATAAAAGGATAAGAATGTATATATGGATAAGGAATTAGTTTCCCATGTAAATATGGTTTTTCGTGAGAATAACCCTACAAAATAATGTTTTAAAGTGATGAAAGTCCTTGAATAAATTGTGAAATCCATAATGTGTTACTATTGTGTGTGGTTTTCCTTGTTATGTTTCCTTGTGTGATGTATTCCATTGTTTAGTGGTGGTGGTTACTATCTGGGATTTGAAAATAAGTGGGGGTAGTGATGTTTCAGTTGGTTTTCATGGGATGTGATGTGGGCAATTGTGTGGTGGTTGTGTTGTGTTGTGGTTGGAGTATGCAGTGGTTGTGATATAGTGGTTGTGTTGTGCGATGGTTGTGTTGTGTGGTTTATAAGTCATGTGGTTGATGTGGTGTTGGGAAAATAATTGGTGTGAGATGGGTGAGTTTTATGTGGTGTGGTTGTGTTAGTTTCTCAGTTATCCTTGGAATAAATTGAAATTTTGGGGATGAAATATCATGGGTTGGTAAATGAATATGAATGGTAAGGATTTGAAATGTGGTAGTTGGATTAAATAAATTTAATAAATAAATGATCTGTGTAAATGTGAAATGGAATGGCTTAGTAAATTAAATTTAGTTGAAAATTCTTTAATCTGGAAAATGGTGGAAATTTTAGTTGAAAGTGGGAACGTGTGTCTTGTGTGGTGATTGTGGGATGTGATGCATATAACTATGGAAGTGATTGTGATGGTTAAAATGTGGTGAAAAGTTGGTGTTGTGGTGTGTGCTAGAGAATTTGTTGTGAACCCATTGGTTAGGTATTGCGTGCTATCTATACATCATGTTATGTTATTTCTATACATGCACCACCCAAGTGGGATAAACTTACCAATTCCCAAAGGTTTTGGGTTTTAGGTGTTTCCCCCAGTATCTAGGATGGTGGTGATATGAATATATGGATACCCCATCTTCCATGCTCTTCCTTAAACAATGATGATACAAGTTAGTGTTGGAGATTATCAATTAGTGATGTGATGTGATATGTGGTGTTGGTCATGCATGGTAGTAGTAAGGAACAAGGTTGAAGACATTCACATTCATAATGCCCTACTACCCTGGTAATATGATGAGGCTGGGATGTGATGTGATGGACCAGGTGTCTTTAGGTGATATGTGATGTGATTATGATTGATGCTATCACCAGATGCTAGAACTTGTGAGGGTGGGTTAGGTATGGATAAACCCCAACCCATATTAGAGATGGATGTATATGTGATGTGATATGTATGGATGGGATAATAGCACATGAAGTTCGACATTAGTGTGTGATAGTGGAAAATAAGTGGGGAAATGGAAGTAGGGTGAGTTTGTATTTTTTTTAATTCTATGTTATTATATTGGATACATGATTCAGTGAGCGAGCCATGGTGAGGTCAGGATTGGTTAGTTTACCTATTTAGGTGCTTGTTGATTGTTTTGTTTGTTCACTGGTGCATTATCATGCTCTATGTGAACTTGATACCTTGGATATGATCCTACTGAATATACATGTTATGATCACCCTACATATATAAACATTTTTCAGGTTTTCAAGAGGACTTTGGGAATCGAGATGTACATTTCTTGTTTGGGTTGGAGTTGTTATTAAGTATTTTCTGTAGGACTTGTCTTTTGGTATATTTGGAGATTTTTATTTGTATTGGTTAATTTAGTTCATGAAATATGGGATGGTTTTGTTTTTACTTTTATATTATGTGATGGAATTTTTTGGTAGTTCTTTATCCTATCTTTCGATCCTATATTATTATAGATGGTAATGCCTCCCATATGTGATATTTTTATACCCTCAATGCTTATCACCTACCTAGGGTCTACCAGAGTTAGGGATCAAGGGTCATTTTCTATCTTCCTACATCTTCAGCCTAGTTGGGTTACTTTTGGAGAGAGGAGTCCATGATAGCCTGCCTCCAATAGGCCACAAGTTGGTGACTAAAACAAAGGGTATCTAATAAACATATATGATAGACATTACCCTCTAAGAAGAACATGATGAATGATATAAAATAAGAAAATATCAAAAAATTCATGCACATAATAAATAAAATATTATAAAATGCATGAAATATAATATATACTGAACAAATTATAAAATAAACTATAAGTATCAAAAGAAAAATCCTCGACAACAACTTCGAATCCCAAATGGTTCCTGAACAACTCCATGAGCTATTAATATCTATAATGATCATTAAACAACTCACGTATACCTAAAAAATAGTTTATATATACATAAGGTGAGCATAATAAGTATACTTAGTTGGATCCACCCTAGAAACTCTCATGAAAAAGAAAAAGAAAGCATACTAAAGCCTAGTTAATAAACAATTGAAATTAACTCGTCACCTAAACATGTATGTTATATTCTTAGCCTCACCATATCTCTATCACTAATAATCACATACAATTAATAATATAATATCCAATATAATATCAAAATAAGGTACCCCACTACCACTTCTCACCAGTTTTCCACTCCACCCCATTGTCGCACACCCTGATCCATCTCTATCCAATAATATATCCTTCTAGAAAACACATGGGAAAATGTAAAATATCATAGAACCCATGAATAAAATCATATCATAATTAAAAATTATATCTCTAGATAGAAACCAATAATTTTTTCTAGGATCCAACACAACTTTTTCATAATGTATTATACCTCAATCCATCACATCCCACACACAACATACTTATAATAATATTTAGGATAATATATCTAGAGATATATGTGTGTGAAATAACCAAAATATATTACAACCCTCTACACACATATATAAGGAAAAATAACCACCATACATATCAACACCTAATACTACTAGGTGAAGAGAGTGGGGAAATAGGGGGTAGTAAGCCATCCATTCCATTCCAACCTGGATATTGGGGAAAATACCCTCCCAGAGTCCACTGGATACTGGTCTCCCTACCAAAATGGGTGGGGTAGTATATGAAATCAAATAACACAAGGATATATTTATATATATATATCTCATAACTACACTATGGAAAACTAACCAACCTTAAATTTAACTGTAGTTATTGCCTCTCAGACACCCAAATTCCACTGTTAAGGACTTAATATCCTACAAGCACAAAAAAATTCCAAGATACTTTCAATTAATTTTTTCTTATAATGATTTAATTTTCATATTAATTACCAATAGATTCCACACCATTTATTCACATTATAACATTTTTTCATGGTTACTCAAGAATTATCATTATTCATAATTCCATTTATCCAAAACCACATGGGTTAAATTAATTAGAATTACCATTAAATAATTCCAAGTACTCTAGGACTCATCCTAAGATACCATAAACGATATATAAACCCTACACAACCATTCATGTTATTCAGTGTGGAAATGAAAGAAAAAAAAGAAACTCGACCATATAACCTTTAAAATAGATTCATTAATAGGCATGGATACAAAATTTCAGTAGAAAAAATAATGGGTAAGACCATTTTCAACTCATTCAATCATTACCGATGCCATCCCAAAAACTACTATGTATATCACCATCCATCCTTCCATCACATATGCTAACTTTTCCCACCAACCCGAGCATCTCCTCCCATAATCACAAAACCATCATCCATCCTTGGAACAAATCACATCACATAACAAGAATCCTCATATAGTGAAATATCATAAGATAGAAAGCAAAAAACAAATAATTAATAGGGTAATTAAGCCATATAACCAAGTAATCCAACCTTAATAAGAAAATAGGGTCACTCATCCCCAAAAAATTATCTTTATCAAAAAACCAATTGTTTACCATATTGAATTAACCAATTCATTTATCACAAGTTTCAACTGCATAAAATCTAAGGAATCAAATATTAAAATCTATGGATTATTTAAATATGATTCATGTATAACTATTATGTTAACCTGTTATAAGAATAATGGTAACAATTAAACTTGAATCTTTACTATTTATCCAATAATAATTACCATATTTTTGTTCCTTATCAAATTTACAAACACAACAAACATTATAAAACATTTCATAAATAATATATTACGCAATATCTAGAAAAAAACATACCAACCATTAACATGGTGTAAACACATGAAATCACTACAATCCAAATCCAATTCTTTCTTTAATTCTAGTCAATATTTATTAAGGTTAATTCCACCATTACCCAACGAGATAAAGTATGATAAATTTTCAATTGCAGTTAAAAATAAGGAGAATTAATGAATACCATACCCTAAGGCTTTTAACATACTTAGAACAAGAATGGAAAAACAACACAAATTTTTAATAACCTCTCTCATAAGGAACTAGCAGTCCCTATGGATGCTAGACCATGGACACACTTCCAAACATCAAAATAACTCCATGAAAAAGAAATAATATCAACTCTCATAATAAGTAAAGTTATCAGGGGATAAAATAAAACTGAATAGAGAATACACCACAAGATAAATAGGTAAAACTCACCTCATATCACCATAGATAGAATGCATGAAGCTGAGGGTCAATATAAATCAAACGGGACTCAAAAAAACATGAAATAGAATCTCTAATACCCTAGCATTTGAGAGGAAAAGTTTGTAGAAATAAAATTTCGAAAGGGGTTCATGAATTTATATCCAAATTTTAATTTAAAAGACCATAGTACAAAACCTTGAACCATAGTGAAAGGATACTAACACAGGAAAAAACTACGATATAAGGTAAGAGGCTACACTACAACATGCTGGGTCAAAGAAACATGGTATGGTGCATGCTAAAATTACTATAACTTAGGAATAGGACTGTGGTACAAGGTAAACCAATATTATATATAATTACATTGCCAATGAAGATGGAAATTACACAACTTAGCTCTATGATGTAATGACCCTTAAAAATTCGGAACCATCAAATCCTCCCAGCTTAAAGATCTTCACCATAACTCCTAATCCATTCCACAGATTTATCTAATGACTATGGTCCATGGAGTGGAAAAATCCTCCACATTGAAATCCTTCTCTTCAACTAATATTTTAGTTTAACTCCCCTCATTCTACCTCTGAGCCTCCTCTTGACACCTCCAATACCTTAAAAACACAAAGGAATGGGATAAAAATATATAGGTCCTTAAATTAGATACTTCTCAATAAATTCTCATCTTTGATAATTTAAAACCAAACCTGGAGAGAAGGTAAGAAAAAATGGTTTTCTGAAAAAACATTCCCATGAGATACCTCTCAAGCATACCTCCATTAGAGGAGCACAACCAACTCACATAGAGAAATAAGGTGAAAAACTATGAAACACTCTCTTAAGGTAGATACCACTCAAACATGAGAAATTCCCCAAGAAATAAATCAAGGAAGAGTGAACTATATCATAATCTAGATAAGTGTCAACATTAATTTTTTCTATCTCTTTCTTCTGGGGTCTGTGTCGACACGCTCTACTTTCCTCGCATTCTTGATTTCCAAAGGCGGAGAACCTCTACCACCAAAGTTGGTGATGTTGGATCCTTGATCAAAATGATATGATGGGATGTTGGTTCCTCCTTATATAGATCCCTCCTTGGATATAATTTCCTAGTATGTGTCACCCTCATATATTTGAATCTTGTTAATGAAACTCATTCTCAGTGCCATGTTGAGGTGGATACTAGTTAATTACATTGATTTTGTCAGGATAAAGAAGGAACATATGATTAGAGTTGATAGTAATGTTGGAAATGTTTAAAAATATTTGGGCATTGAGTGTATTGGGAACCTATAAAGTATTACTCTTTTAGAGTTTAGGGAATCTCGTGTATGAGGCCTGCTAGACATGGAACCCAAGAAATCCCATGCTAGCTGTAGGTTAGTTGGCATCAAGTGTGTAAGGAATCTAAGGTTTTGTGCATTATGCATCCCATATTTGTTACACTAGGTAGAGATTTTGATTCATCTGGTGAGGGCATTGGTTTAACATATTGTAGAGACATGGTCATGGGTTTAAGATCTTTTGGGGACATGGTTAATAGGTTTAGAGACTTGTAGGGTCATGGTTAGTCATAGGTTTAATGTATTGTAGGGATAGGTTGGTCACATGTTTAACATATTGTGGGGATATGATGGTAATTGGTTTAAAGTATTATGGGGATAGGTTGTTCACATGTTTAATGTCTTGTGGGGAAATGTTGGTCACATGTTTAACATCTTGTGGGGATAGGTTGGTCACATGTTTAATGTCTTATGAGGATGGGTTGGTAACATATTTAACATATTATGGGTATAGGTTGGTTAGAATCACATGACGACACTGAGGTATAGTGGGGGCCTCATTTTTGGGTGGTGTGGTTGAGTGTGTTACTTGGGAGAGATGATCACACTTTGTAGTTGTCACCTCCTAGGGAAAGAGAGACATATTTAATGGTGTGTTGGGGTGTCGGGATTGAACCTTAGGGGGGGTTTCCTACATACCCTGTTATAAGATTGGGATTAAAACCCATGTAGTTTGTGTGCATAGTTTAAGGTCATGTGATACAACCAATCCATATAGATTAACATCATGAAGAATGGATTATTGTGTCATATAAGATGTGATAACAAGGTATAATGTAGGACATATGCATAGGGGATACTTGGGAGGTGAGGTTTCATCCCATGTGAGTTATACATGACGTATTCCATGTTCATGGAATAGTGTAGGGATACATTTTAACTTCATGTACTGAGTATATTGACATAAATCTTAACATCACATGACTAGGACATTATGCTATGCATTTTAAAGTCTTACAACTCAAACTTTGAGGGGTTATTCCAAGGGTGACTATTTCCAGGAAGGAGAGAAGTTTACATTACTATCCATCCTAATAGGGAAATTTGGGTGGTTTCTCATGATGATGCCACCTCTGGTGCTTATGTGTCTACTGTGTAAGTGACTTTTCATGACACAAGGCATAAACACTACCATTTTTGGGTGACATAAGGGGATCCTGACATTAGGGTTCCCATTCTTAGAAGAAAGTGAGGATACAACTATAAAGGCCATACTTAGAGAAAAGGGTCCAAATATGAGGGTTAATGATATCAGTCACATGGATGATTGGGGTGCAGGTGGGCCCGGTTAGATTAGTTGTATGGTGTAACGACCCAAAATGTTATAAATAAAGTTTCCCTTTGTGATTTAATTAAATGTATTATTATGCAATATGGTAATAGAAAACACATGAACTTCCTTGGTTATAACTTTATATTTAAAATATCGTTAAAAATATTATCATTGTTAATATAGACATTAAATAGTGATCACATGATTAATATAAATACAGGGCTTTAACAAATCTAATTTATACTGACAAAGGAGGTGATGGCCTCATATAGTAGGATTGTACCCTATGAAGCCCATTTATCAGAGCTTCTGAGGGAGATAGAATCACTGGGATTTACCCCTGACCAATCCCAAGTTGAGATCCAAAAATTTAAGCATGACTGAAATCATTTATGGGAGAAGTTCAAGCTCATCGAGATCACGACCCAAACAATGTTTGCCGAACACCCCATGAAAATCTCATCGTCGCATACCTTACTCTTAGGGAATATGACAGTGTAATAAAGGGATATGTATCAAGACATTAATAATATGAATATGTATATCTTATATAATAATGAATTAATTTTATTTTTTTTATTGTTACTTTATAAATGATTTTGATTTTGGTTTAATTAAACCCAAATTGTATTTTCAGATAATATTCAAATTCAATTAAGGGATTAATTTGGATGAATTAATGGTTTTTTTGAAATAAATAGTATTGTAATAAAATTTTATTATTAAATAAGGTTTATTAATTATAAATGGTTGTATAATTTTTATGAAGTGAAATATACTTTTTATAAGGGTTCAAAAACTGTTATTGTCAAAAAACCCGAATTTTTTCAATAAATGTAAAATCTTATTTTAAAAGTTAAAATTCACATATTTATAAAATTATTTAGAGAAAATGAATATTATTTTTGGAATCAAAATTTCAAAATTATTCAATGGTGATTATTTCATAATTTTCTGAGATAGTTGAATTTTTGGGTAAAAATTAAATACCGTATAAATATATGGTGTGTTTTATGACATAATAATGACCCAAAAATTATGGAATAAATACTATAATTGTTATAATAGGAAAAATATATGTTTTACCCTTAAAATAATGTGATTTTAAGTTTACTTGATTAATTTTATTAAGCCTTTATGAATCCTCCACAACATATAATATATTTTATGATTTTAAATTCATTTCTTTAAAAATGTGACTCACCTCCACACAAGAAAGGGTAATATTTTAATAATTTAGTATATTTTCCTAATAAAATAATGAAAAATATCCAATTTTTCAAAAACAATGGGAAGGTTTTTGTTTTCAAATATTTTATTTTGTAGAGTCCAAAACCTAAATATTAAAGAAATCCCTCTCTTTTCCTATATAAAACCACCGAAGATCCCAATTCTATTCACTAAAAATAATTTTAGCATGATCTTACTCTTACCTCCTCTCTGTATAATCCTACCAAGGTTCCCTTAATCTCTCAAGAATCCCCTTTCAAGCTTTTGGGGTCATTCTCTTAAGGTAAAGAACACTCTCTTTCTCACTTTTATTCAAGAATCTCTTCTATGTTATTACCTTTTAATTTTAATTTAATAATGATGGGGTATGTTTTAATAACTCCACCATACTACCCTTATTATGTAAAAATTATTATATACCCCTTTTATCTCATTAATCCCTCCCATGTACACCCATTACCATGCCGAAATTTCATAAGGGTTCTTTCCTTTCTCATCTTTATCAAAGTTTCTTTATCTTGTTATGCCATTTTATTTTCAATTATTAATGATGGGGTATGATTTATAACTTCAAAAATAATTCATTTATTATGTATAAATGATTATATACCCATTTATATCTCATTAATCCCTCCAATGTACACCAGTTACCATGCCGAAATTTTGTAAGCATCATTTCCTTTCTCTTTTTATTTGTGATTATTTATTATCGTATGCATTATTTTTATAATTATAAATGTGTGGGAATACTTACTTGTCCCTATTACTATCCAATTAATGTAAAAATTATTATAGACCCATTTCTCTCTCATCAACCCATTTTATGAATTTTTATGTGACACTGTTATGCTGCCGAATTTTCATCGTGATTTTCCATACCAAACCAATTGTGTAGTGAATACCGTACACATTTCCTATCAAGGGTGTTCACTTATATATATATACCTTTTTATTGGAAACTTACATGTATTTATTCTACCCTCATTGTCTATGGAATAAATTATGATGATGAATGGATCCATGATTTATGATCTATGTGGCACACTTAAACATGAGAATAAAAAGAAAGTGACAGGTGAGATCTGGATTATATAGTTCTCCAATAAATTGGGTAATGTTTAGTATCATAATACATCATTTTGGGATATGGGTGTACTTGATTCACTTATGGGACTTTTTTCCACCATGAATTATTGGCATTTTAGCCTTGACCTATGATACCGTGTTTTAAGTTGTTTCCACATTTACCATGTTATGATTATCATGCTAGATCATGCCTTATTATTCATGTTTCTTTACGTCTAATTTATATGACTTGTCTAACATGTATTATTATCTTCATTTTATTCTATTTTTATTCCCTTATTGAGCTTTATGGATCACCCCTTTCTTATGTATTTTCCCCAGGTTATCCAATGCAGTTTTAAGCTCAAGCATGTTAAAGAAGTTTTCAATAAAGATGTTGTAATTCATGTTTATAGTTGTAATATGATGTAACTAATTAAAAAATACACTAGAATTATCAATCATTTGTTTTTTATTAATTTTGATTTTATGTAATTAAATCATTTATTAATGTGTAATAAAAATAAGGGTTGTTATACAGGGATCCTGAGCACTCAATTTGAGTGAAATTGTGTTTTCCAAAAGGAGGCATTGGATCAAGGATTCAGAGGTCATTTAAAAAAACTTTGGAGTTTATTGTGATATAAGAGTTTCATTAAATAGAGGATATAGCACAAGGATAGTGTATTGATAATGGGGTTAGAGTTACATGCAAATTTTTGGGGTGTGTGAAGCTTGGGGTTGGATGAAGAGAACTCATCTTGTGTGAACCCACCTAACCTTTAGGGGAAGATGCAAGAGGATTCCTCAAACATTATCCAAGGAAATTTTGGTCCCATGTGATTTCAGTAAAAAAAGTTCTCTACCTATGGGAATCCATAGAGTTATGGAGTTATGTGATGTAATAAAATATTGAGCTGTTCGTTTGAGAGGTCGATGATTCAACTTCTAGGGATCCCTTGAAAAAATGATAGGTATTATCTATTTATAGAAAAGAGGTCTCACCTAGGTGCTTGGTCATGAAACCTTAGATGTGGCATGAAATCCAGGCTTGGTTCATCTAAATATGGAAAATGTTCCTCTAATACCTTTTTTGTTTGGGACCAATTGCATAAGGAAATTATTTGAATTCTCTTTTCTCACACAAGTGGTTTGCACGTCAGAGGTGGGATTTTGGAAAAATATGTTATGTTATAAACGCTCATTTTCATTTGTTTTTAGGTCCTTTCCATCATTCATGTAATCTATAATGGTTGAAAACAACTTTATCATGAAATTTATTTGTGCACCAATATGAAGATTTTTGAACAATGACTTGAAGTTGTGCACAATCTATCCTTCTACTCTGGGAAGGTTCCCCAAGAGGAGTTGGATTCTTGGTTCATGAAAATCATGAATTCTGGATCTTGAGGCACATTTTTGGCTCCAATAAATTCCCCCCCACTAGAATTTGATCTTATGGGGAAGTGGAGGGTCAAATTCTAAGGAAAACGCTAAAATTTAGGGACTTTTTCATTGTGTAATGTAACCAGGTTGCACACATGTGCAACCCAGAGGTCCCATGCCTATAAATAGGGTGAGGGGGGACCTCATACATTCAATAAACTTTCATGTGTGATATGTAGTATCTTTTTTAGAGAACTCAACCACTTTCATGAACTTATCGAGTTCTAATGTCACGGTGTTCGCACAAAGCCTTCTTATGTTACATATTTTACAAACCTTAGAGACCAATCATTCCATTTTGTGAAAATATCATTAGTTTTGTAACACATGAAAAATTATGTAATGTTTTCCACTTGTGTGACCTAGACTTAGGAAACTTTCAAAATCTGTCTAGAATGGTTGATGAAGCTTCCTAGATTGCTACCATTTCTGCTGCTAGCTCCAGAAGGGTCAAAATGATCGAGAATCCTAAAATCCCTCATGGAAGGAGGATTTTTATGAAAATGTTGTGCTGATGGAATTGATAAAAAATAACAATGATAGTATGTACTAATAAACAATCTTCTAGTATATGAATTCAGACTATTGGAAAACATGGCTATCCTGGGTATTGAGGATAACACATTGAGATTCTAGTTTTCCTCTCACAATGATCTTAACTGATGGAACATCACTACAGTTGGTTATCCTATTAGGGAATGAAAACCCTTTTATTTCTACAATTTGAGTGGAAGGACAATGAACATTATTGGTGAGCATCCAATAAATAAGTAATTAACTTCCCATTACACCATAATTGTCTATGAAAACAATAAGAATAGTCCCATGAGGTGGTATGAATATTGGAATCTATGAGCTGAGTGAAATTTCAATGATGAGTGTCCATGGGAGTACTGAGTACACTATACATACAAAGAGTATGGGGATGAGCTACATCATATCAGTTTATATGAATCCATGTGGATGTCTGATAGAGAAAATATTTTTAAATAAATTTACATTGAATTTAATTGTTTTAAACCCACAAAAGTGTTACTCTAAGATTAATTGCTTCATTTTTATGATATTGGTGTTATTTTGAGCTAAACAGTAAAAATGGGCCATTTTTGGATTTTTAACAGTTTTAAATTATTTCTGTAGTTTGTCCATAACATTATATACAATAATCAAAATTGAAAAATTATTTATTTTTCAGATTCCACACATCCATGGATTCATTTACTATTTTGGACCAAAAGATGAATCGACCATATGGAAGCTCAAAAAAAGATCACAAGTTGTCTCATGAAAACTGTTTACAGTTCTTCTGATTTTTGGTGTGGGGTCCATAAATAATTATTTTTGGGCCCAATGGTTGTGATATTCAGTGGGTGGACGCGCAAGGAGTTTTATAACATCTTTCATCAAGGGAAGACCACGAGAATTGGCCGTTTTAAGGGTCATTAAAGCATCTGAATCCAGAGATTTTCGATTTGTCGAGTCTGACTGGACATAATAAATGCTCCGAGTAAAACGTCCATAAATCTCGGAATACATGTCCAAATCCGGTGAGATTTTGAGAGGAAACACCCAAGAGAATTATGAACAACATTAAATAAGGTATTAATGCGTGAAGATGTTATGTAATGGGGCTACAATGCGTCAAAATTTGGGGGACAAATTCTGGCTATAAAAGGAGGAGAGCTCCACCCTCTCAAAGCATCCCATTCTCCATCCATTCTTTCAAGGAACCAAGGAGGAGATCTCAACCGAGGGAGGCCGGCCACAAATCATCCCCATTTAATTTTTTTATTTATTTTATTTATTTTTGTTTTAGTTTTATATTTTAATTTAGTTTTCTAATAAAATTCATGCATTATTTTTTTTCTGTGTCCACCCATCCACCCTATTTTCTTCTTCATCTTTTATACTTATTTTATTCTTTTATTCTTCTAATATTATACACCATGAACTCTTTCCCTAAAATATGAGGGATTAACCTGAGACTTGTCCTAGGGGAGGTATGTGGAAATTTCAATTATTTTGTGCTTAAATTCCTATGTTTTATTAATTTTGTGATGAGCAAGAGTGATGTGCACGGGTGTGGCGATCATCCACCATGACACTAATATCAAACTCATTTCTATTCTTTTATTAAATATTTTCCATCCCTTATACTGGATACAAGATCTTCATATGATGGATTTGAGCCATTCAGTGGTTGAAATGGCATACGATGGAGCCAGGTCCTAGAAGATGTCACACTCTCGATCGAGGTGTGCCATCAACCTTGATTATAAGAGGAGGTGAAGTTAAGATTGATAAATGTAATCAATATTTCACACCAATAAATAAAATAATATTAATTCATGAATGAGATCTCATAATTTAATTATCAAACTTAATTTAAATACCAACAAGGATAATGATGAAACCCACAAACCAAACCATAAAGGCCAAGTTCTTTCTCAATTAATTGCATTTTGTCATTGCATGTTAGTTTTTATCTTTTATTTTAATTAAATTGTATTCCATTCATTGATAATATAAAAACAACCAAAAAAAGTAGTTTAGTTAAATTAGATTAAGTGAGTGAATGACTGAAAATGCTCCTTAAGAGAGACGACCCTGGTCAGCCTCTATGCTGCACTAGAAAAATTAAATTGCTTTTGCCATGCCCTACGACAGGCGTGCATTAAAACTTGGCGCCGTTTCCGGGGAGGTAGTGCCACAATTTATTTGCAAATATTTGACTATTTCAAATTTTTTTAAAAAATCTTTTACCATGTTGGTTTCAAAATTTTTTTTTTAATTCATGGAACAATTACCCACAAGTTCAAGAACCAATTGTTGAATCACCTTGTCCTATAGAGTATAGAGTTTCTTTCTTGGCCAAACAAATTCGGGGAGCTCGAATCAAAATCATCAAGGAGGATGAATTCAAGGATCTAATTCAAAACCTTAAAGGAAACCTTGAATACCCAGTGTTGGAGGGTTTGGATAGAGAATTAATTGAACTTCAAGAGTGTTTTCCAGAATTTTATCAAGAAATAGTTGACGTATAAAATGATATTTCACCGGTGCATCATCAAGAAGAAAAATATGTTTTAGAGTTTAACAAATATCAAGTGAAAGAACTCAAAGAGGCCATAGAAGGACTACAGGGTCAAATAGGAAGGCTAACAGAATATGTCCATTTTACCCAAGAGAAATCAGAGCCTGAGCTATATGGTGGGGATCAACATGATTTGAATGAATTTTGGAACGAATGTGAAGAACAACTTGGCCTCCCAAAAGAAGAATATTTGGAACCATTTAAGGGAGAAACCACTAACGTAGTGGAATTTTAAGAAAAAATAGAGGAGCCTGACTACCTTCCTTTATCTTCTACTACTCAACTCCAAGAGGTGATTTCAAATAAAGAAGAGACTGAAGACGTACAAGCTCAGGGAGATAATATTTTCATAAACTCATTATCTTTTGATTTTGTTGAAACTGAATTGAGTATTACCTCTCCTTGTTTTAATTTTTCAGACTCATCCAATACGTGTATTTATTTGGAGGAAGACGATGAAAAATAATATGCACCTGATGAAGAACATCTGGAGCTCCCCGAACATGTCGAACATTTATTGGAGGGTGTTCAAGAGGAGATCCAAGTAGAGTTTCGTGAGGAAATAGAGATACAATACATAGAAATTGAAAGGGAATAATTTTATATTAACACATCATGATTTAATTTTTTTTCAAATAGAATTACATTCTAACATTACCTTTGATTTTTCTATTGATGTAACATACCTTCAACAACCACTGGAGCATAAAGAAGATGTTGTGCAAGTGGAAACCAAGAAGGAAGAGGAATCATTCATTATACTACCCCCACCTTTCATGTATTATATAATTCTCATAGGGGTGGATTTTTTGTGCTATATACTTAGAGTCCATAATAAAAAAGAAGAGGAGTATGCTGGAAAGAATAATTTTTATTGGGTCATGAGAAAGAAACCTCACCCACCATCAGATTGGGGGTAAATGATTAGAACTACCCCTCTGGAGGCAGTCAAAACCCAGGGCCCACTTGGAGGATTAAACCAAGATTTATCCTTATTTTATTATTCAATTTCTATTTTCATTTCTTTTAATAAATTTCTTATGTTATCTTTTTATTTTTTAGGTCATCAAAGAGCAACACTTAGGAGATGAACTCAACGTTGAATTATCAATATGTCAGGTCGTACCTCTCCTTTATACTTTCTTGATGTTTTGATTCATATTAAAATTGGGTTACAAGTTAAATCCACTTGAATGAATTGAGGAAACTGTATCATTTATGTGTGGGGGAGTGAACCTTTGTAGTTTTGGATTTTCATTTTGTGTTTGTTTTTCAAAAAATTAAAAAAAAAATTGTGTGTTTTCAAATTTTTGTGTGTTTATTTTTTAGTTTTTGGTGTTTTTTTAAAACTTTTGAGCTGAAAAGATTAAAATTTCCATTTTTGAAACCCATGTCAATGAGTGAACTAATCCATTCCATGAAACTGAGCTTAAATAAATGCTGAAATGGCTTTGTTTCGAGTTTAAATCTTTTGTAATTTCATGAAAAGTACACTGATTTTTGAAACCCATGCCATATTTCACTGTCTATATCTTTGAAATCACTTTCCTGTGAGTCTTCTGAACCATTTTTTTCATATTCTTTTCATTCACCTCATTTCTTGAGAGAACCAAACCATGCTTACTTTAACCAGAATTTTATTTATTCCTTTCAAAACTTGAGGGTTTTGGGTACATGTATTTTAAATTATTGAGGAATTTATTTGGTTTTAAGCCCCCTTTTCAAAATAATCCTTTTCATTATGGCCCACCTTTAAATTTATCCTTCAATATCCCCTAGTACCCATGAATAGCCTGTTAGGTTAGCCACATTACAAGCCAATTTTCTCTATCCAACCTGCTCTTGAAGTGAAATTGCATGATCTAGTTGAACTTAAGTGTGGGGGAAGATATCTTGTGGTGTACTACCTCATTTGGTGATACTTTTGGTAGAATGTTTAAGAGCTGAAGTTTCTACTAAAAATTTCATTTTGTTAAAAGCTGTGCCTTTTTTGGAGCTTTCATGATAAGAGAAGTTGTGTCTTTCTGGAGCTTCCAATGTAAAAAGAAAGATGTGCCTATCTGAAGCTTTAAAGAAAAATCATGTTTGAAAAGAAATTTTGATCTGATATAATGATTATAGAGCCTATTTTATACAAAGGGTATGAGAAGGAGACCATGTTTGAGTGAGAATTAGAATCTCGCAATTTTGTTTCAAAAAGAGCCAAGCCCTCCTTTTTCGGCCTTAGAAGTTTTAACATCTAAATCCTACCAACCGGAAGCCACAGAACAACCCCTAAAAATCCTCATGAGAAACACATGTCCTTGACTCACATCGAGTGGAGAAGTAGGAATTTATCAAGCCTATGGTGACTCTTGTGTGAGTTTGGATGAGAAAAGCCTTGTTCAACATTTACATTTGTGAGATGAGAGAAAATTCATGTGAGGTAGGTGTTTTGTGTGCATGAGATAAGAAATGAAGTGGAAATATTTTAAATAATCTAAAGCAGAGAACTTGAAATAAGTTTTTTTGATGAGGCATGATATCTTTTTGTTTCTTGGTATTGATTTGGTAAATCTCATTGGTATGTGTTTTGGATTTGATTTGATTTGATTTTTACTTGTCCAGGAGTCCAAGTTCTAAGTTTGGGGGAATTGATACAGAAAATATTTTCAATTAAATTTACAATCAATTTAATTGTTTTAAACCCACAAAAGTGCTACACTAAGATGAATTGCTTCATTTTTATGATATTGGTGTTATTTTGAGCTGAACAGTAAAAATGGGCCATTTCGGATTTTTAATAGTTTTAAATTATTTCTATAGTTTGGCCATAACATTATCTAAAATAATAAAAATTGAAAAATTATTTATTTTTCAGATTCCATACATCTAGGGATTCATTTACTATTTTTGGATCAAAAGCTTAATATACCATATGGAAGCTAAAAATAAGATCACAAGTTGTCTCATGAAAACTGTTTATAACTCTGCCAATTTTTGGTGTGGGGTCCATAAATAATTCTTTGTGGGCTCAATTGTTGTGATACTCGGTGGGTGGATGAGAAAGGAGTTTTATAACATCTTTCATGAAGGTAAGGACATGTTAATTGGCCGTTTTAAGGGTCATTAAAGTATCTTAATCCGGAGGTTTGCGATTTGGAAAGTATGACTGGACATAATAAATGCTCAGAGTAAAATATCCATAACTTTCGGAATACATGTCCAAAGCTGCTGATATTTTGAGGGACAATGACCAAGAGAATTATGAACAACATTAAATAAGGGATCAATGCGTGAATATGTCATGTAATGGGGCTACAATGCGTCAACATTTAGGGGAAAAATTCTGTCTATAAAAGGAGGAGAGCTCCACCCTCTCAAAGCATCCCATTCTCCATCCATTCCTTCAAGGCACCAAGGAGGAGATCTCCACCGAGGGAAGCCAGCCAAAAATATTCCCCATTTAATTTTTATTTATTTATTTATTTTATTTACTTTTGTTTTAGTTTTCTATTGTAATTTATATTTCTAATAAAATTCATGCATTATTTTTATTTCTGTGTCCACCCATCCACCCTATTTTCTTCTTCATCTTTTATCCTTCTTTTCTTCTTTTATTCTTCTCATATTCTCCACCATGACCTCTTACCGTCAAATATGAGGGGTTAACCCAAGACTAGTACCAGGGGAGGTATGTGGCAATTTCAATTATTTTATGCTTAAATTCCTATGTTTTATTATGTTTGTGATTAGAAATAGTGATGTGCATGGGTGTGGAAAACATCCACCATGACACTATTCTCAAACTCATTTATATTCTTTTGTTAAATATTTTCCCTCCCTTATACTGGATACAAGATCTTCATAGGATGGAGTTGAGCCATTCAGTGGATGAAATAGCATATGATGGAGCCATGTCTTGGAAGATGTCACACTCTCGATCGAGGTGTGCCATCAACCTTGATTATTGGAGGAGGTGAAGTTAAGATTGCTAAATGCAATCAATATTTCACAATAATAAATAAAAGAATAGCAATTCATGAATGATATCTCATAATTTAATTATCAAACTTAATTTAAATACCAACAAGGATAATGATGAAACCCACAAACCAACCCATAATGGCCAAATTCTTTCTCAATTAATTTCATTTTTGTCATTGCATGTTAGTTTTTATCTTTTATTTTAATTAAATTGTATTCCATTAATAGATAATATAAAAACAACCAAAATAAGTAGTTTAGTTAAATTAGATTAAGTGAGTGAATGACTAAAAAGGCTCCTCAAGAGAGACGACCCTGGTCAGCCTCTATATTGCACTAGGAAAATTAAATTTCTTTTGCCATGCCCTACGACAGGCGTGCGTCAATGTCCCATTTATATGTTTACCACAAGTCATTGTTTTTTCCAGAACTTCTCAGTAGGTGGTCATCAGACACACGCACCTTCCAGCTCCATCATGGGGAGGTGGGAATTAGCTTGTGGCATTTACATCATATTGGAGGGATTCTATTGATGGGATACCAATATAATGAATTCCTACTGTCACCCAATTCTTGGGGGGATGAGGTTCATACACCAGTTTCAGTGAAAATTCTCCTAGACCAGCTGAGATTTGTTTTGAATCACCACCACCTTTCCAATGAGACATCTCATTCATGACATGGCTTGGCCTATTCTTGAATTTTATAGTTGATAAGATGATGGGATGTCCAAATCAGTGTTTAGGGGCATAGAAAAAGAGGAGGATGGGATCCTCGTGGTTGATGTTGGAAGAGATCTGATACCTATAATGGGGATATAGTATGAAGGATTGGCTCTTAAAAGTTCTATATGTGGAATTTTTGGACACATTCTTGAGAATATGGATGCTGCAGTTAGAGATTCTCACATGGGCCTATGGTCGCGGATGGTGGTGATGGTAGTGATCATGGAACCGAGGAACAAAGTCAATTTGGGTGTCCCCATGCTATCTATAATCTATAAACATTTGGGGTAGTTCATTAGGGGGGATATGCCAAAGAATATATAAAATAGATTCCAATTCCTCCATGGATACATCCTGACACATTTTGGTGGGTATGACTTTCCAAAATCCATTACCCTCCAAATTATGGTCTGTAGAATTGACTCATAAACATTTATAGGGTGAGACGTATGATTATCAATGAATCCAGGGTGATATAAATCATGAAAAACACTAGGAAATGTAACTTTAGGCCTTTCCCAACCCCAAAAAGTGAGATAGTTGATGACCTGTAGGGGATGTTGGAGAAGAGAGAATATCTATAGGACATTAGGGGTAGGGTGTTTTTCGTACAGATAAATGAAAATAAATACAGTGAATCATAAAATAAATCTAGATTTTAATGGAAATTTGGGTGAATACAGAAGTTGATGAAGCAGGTGCACATCACGGTCTGTCAAGAGAGGAAATATTGTATCCTTCATCAACTATGGTGGATGTTCATGGATAAGGGTGCCAGGGAGATTAACATGCTACCACCATCCAACCTCAACATTGGACTCACTAAAAAATATGATAGAAACTGGGTAGTGGCATACCTAAGCATAATTCCACACCAGAGTGTGATTAAAGTGACACCATTAAATGAGCCACAGAAGAAAAAAGGTGGTAGGTGGTATGCTCTTCGAGGTTCCTTCCAAGCATTGATTGATCAAGTTGGAGAAATAGGGACAGGATCTTAGGAACTTGTCATGTCTCCACACTCTAAAGGGGAAGGAATACATCGAAAGTGTCCACAAGGGTATGTAGAGAGTTCCCATATTGGGATAAGGTAATCTAGGGAGGACTTGGTGAAAAATTGTTGCTTTCTAGTGCAACTGGATGATGAATCCATTTACTCCAATCTATGGGAGATATGGGGGCTATTATGGCTATACCATACAATAGTGAATCTATAACATAGGCTTACCCATGAGGGGATAGAGATACTGGAGGTTAGGTTCACATGGATCAAGGATTAAGTGAGCTTATAAGAGAGTTTTTACTACCTGGTATACATGGATTATTTCTCAATATATCATGGGAATGGAGAACTTACCACTTCCCAGGTATGAGTGATGTTTGGTATGGAGCTCAAGGTAGTTACATTAGTTGAATCACCTTCCCTAGAGGTGTCATATCCCAACTGCAACACACAAGTCTATAGTGGTGAGGATTCTTGGGGTTCAAAAACCAACTAATAAAGTTCTCTGGATAGTGGGGAAGTCAATAATAAAGATGATGAATTGAAAAAGATGATATTTAGTGAGGTAAAATTTCATCTCATTTTGTCAATTTAACATTTCAACTATCCTTTTCTTCGGTACCCATAACCCATGTTTTTGGTTTATAAAGGAATTATAAGGGAAGGGTCAAGAGGCCTCAATTGAGTATGGTGAAGGTTCCTCAACGGGAACTGGTGATCCCACCCAGAATTCCATTCCTGAGGATTCGATAGAAGGGACTATTGCTGAGGAGACTAGAGAGGAAGAATCAGATTCTCTTTCTATACAGATCATCTATAGAGGACTTCACCATGGTATTCTAGTGGCATATCCATCTATTTGAAGTGAGGACCTCCAAGGTAACTCATTATAATAATCCATATACCCCCTCAAGGTAAGACTCTGAATATCATTTATCTTGATTCTCTTGAAGTATTTGATAATTAGAATATTTTTCCATACAAAATTATTTTTTTTATCTTATTATGATTCTCGGAATGAGGTGATGAGGGATCCAATGATGGATGTTAAGGTGTCGAATGATGTAGAAGGGTCCTCGGTGGAGGAACTCCCCATTAATGCCTCAAACATGAATGTTTTCCAAACCATCACATCACATAATCTTCACTTTAAATAAGTTATATTTATCCTATTAGATTCCAAAGGTTAAACTAATTGTCCTGTATTTTTTTGTAACAATGTATAAGGTAGTGATCCCTTAGAATCCAAGCATGCATGGGGAGGTTGGGATGCTTACTTTAGTGGTTGATCTAACCCTTGAGGAGTTAGCTGTCCAGGGTGATGCAACCTTGATCCCGAGGGATCCATCTATTATACACATGGATGTAGTTGAGGGGGAATTAGAGCTCAAAGATGATGGGGATACTGCTGATAGTGAGAAATTATATGTCACGACCCGACCCAATGGGGCTCGAGCCGTGACTCCCCAAGCCTGCCTTCAATAGTCCAGGGGATGGCGTCTAGCGCCGAGCAGGATGTCACACACATGGGAGGCATTAGCCTAAGATACTTATACACATGCACCCACATACACCTCCATGCAACAGTGCAGAGATATATAAAATTGAAAAAATGCATGCATACATCTATCCCAACTAGAGTACAACAGAAGTACAAAAGGGAAAAACATGTCCCACAAAAAGAAAACTGAAAAGTGTTCAACCTACTCATAAGGAGGGTAAACACTTCCAAACACCCGCCAGTTAGCTTCTCGGTCAAACCCGCTCACTAAGCTCCGCCTACTCTGGGTCCTCCTGGGACTCCATCGAAAGGCCTGTGGTCTGCACAAGACACAAACATGTGCGGGAAAAACCCGTGTAGGGGTGAGTATAAACATACTCAGTAGGCACCCCAAAAACCCAAAAACAAAAGGGAGCAACTGAAAGGCAACAGTCTGCTCATCCCAGCCAGAGGGAACCCAGATGAGAGATAAACTTCATCTTGTGACCATCCTCGGCTAAACACAACTAGTCAGCTCAGCTCAGGTGTATGCCCATACATACACCTTGAACAATCCGGATATACTCATCTCACGCCACAAAGCCACAAGAGGTACCGACCTCATCAACAGCAACTATCCACAACCAGGAAAGTACACCACACGAACACTATCATCCCAGATGACACTCATCCGAGAGATACACTCCATCGGGTTTCTCACAAACCTCTTAGATGCTCACCCGAGAGATCATGCTCGTCGGATATCATCACTGAGGAAAACTCGCTGAAACAACATAACCACCAAACTCCTCAGATAGGGGATCGCTCCTAGGGTCCACTAGGGGATACCAGAACCCACTCCGGTATACGAAGCTCATAGATAGGGGATCACTCCCAGGGTCCACTGGGGGATACCACGACCCGATCTGGCATACGTAGTTCTCACAGATAGGGGATCACACCCAGGATCCGCTGGGGGATACCACAACCCGATCTGGCACTCGACAGAAGCACATCACTCAAATAGAGGATCATCACCCATATAAAGGTGGTCACGATGATACCGGAACCCTATCTGGTATAACTCGCGATGTAGGGGATCGAACCGACAATGTCGAAACCCTACCGAAACCACGCGCTGAGTAGGGGATCACATAACCAACGATAACAGAACCCTACTATACACCTCATGCTGAGTAGGAGATCGTATACCCGACGATACCAGAACCCTAATAAGTACGGCCCACCACGTAGGGGATCATAATCTCGATGATGCCACAACCCTACGAGGTTAACCAGCTAGATAGGGGATTGCCGCCCATGGATAAACGGTCATAGCGATACCAAGAACCCGATCTAGGGTAGCAATGTTAGAGGATCCCACTCTGGCCCACCAGAGGGATACCACAACTCTAACAGATTAAACATCCCATCGAGAGGATCGCAAGCCTACACTAGGGTTGTGATGCCACACAAACCCTCGTAGGAATGAACCAAGGGAGTACCCTCAACCATTGCTGGTCCAAACATCACTAACCCGAGCGACCCGCCACAACACCACACCGCACATCTCCAAGGCCGATACCGAGGCCACCATCATTTTTCACGTGGAAAAACACGCAGGATAGGCTGTTTACTCACCCGAAATGAACAAATGGTGAAAAGTCACTATTCACCACAGCTAGCACGTGCGGGGCCCACACAATGATCCCGAAACTCAACAAACGGATCATACCATGGTGATCCCCTCAGAAAAGTACACAGGATCCACTACTCGCACGTCCGAAACGGACACCCGGTGAAAAAGGCACTATTCACCAAATGCCAGCTCAGGCGGGGCCCACACTTCGATCCTGAAACACATCGAATGGATTGCACCATTCAGATCTTCTCGGAAAAACACACAGGATCGACTAATCATCCGCCAAAATCGGACTCTTGGTGCGAAAGTTGCGTTTCTCCGCAAACGCCAAAACCCGGCCTCGTGGGGCCCGCACCCCGAACTCGGTCCCAACACCCAAAAACCCTTAATAAAAGTATGTCGTATCATCAGGGTCTCAACGCCACTAACGACACGTCAATCGGACACTCCGGGTAGAAGTTACAACGACCCGAAGTCGAAAAATAATAAAATATTATTATTTTATACGACGTTTCTAACTCCCAGGCCACGATCCCGAACAATACAATTCTCAAAGTAAGTTCAAAAGGTCCGTCTCGACGCAAGGAGCGCGTCACCGCAAACGGCTCTCAAATCGGAGTTACAGTTTGCGAGTTACGGGGGTTTAAAGAACCCCCGGAAAATTCTGGCCGGACCACCGCCGACCTTGCCGGAAACCACTACGCCGCCGCCGCCGCCGCCAGAATCCGCCACGCCGCCGCTACGCCTCACCAGATTCCACCATGTCCGTCGCCAGAATCCGGGATTTCCGCCAGAAAACTTTCGGGAACCCCCGGGAGCACTTCGGTGCTCCAAAATTAGATCCGAAACATGTTTCGGAAATCTCGGGACCCGAACTATACAACCCTTATGAAGATTTGAAGAAAAACAAAAAATAAACAGGGTCCGAGATTTCAAAACTCAAACCGCATACCTCGCGGGAAAAACACCGATGATCCGCGCTCCAAAGCTTCCGCTGCACGATCCTGGAATGCTCGCCGTCGAAATCCGAGCTCGACGGCACCTTGATCGCGTGATTCGGCCGCCGATTCGCCGTCGGAATGAGAGTAGAAGGAGGAGGAAGGAGGAGGAACTCCTCCTCTATGCATCACACATCCAACAGGGGGGATATTTGTTTACAACAAATATCTGGTTAACTCCCCGGCCCGACATGCCCCCGACCCCGCGCCCGACGCGGACAAGGATAAGGTCGCTCTTAGGGTAAACGCGTCGTTATGAACGCAATGGCAGACTCAGATTTTCGATCCGAGACTCCGTTCAGGAGTTATTTGAGCTGACGCTCGTAAAAGGACTTTTCCACTTATTTACAAAAATGCCCCTAGTGGCTTTTCTCACCGCAGGCCCGCGCCCGCAAAGTTTACACCCCGCCTAGTGTAAATGACACGTTCTGGACGCAACCGTGCCCTCAGAATCATATTTTGAGCTACCATTTGGGAGATATCACACCCCCACCATGTGCATAGTATAAGAATACTTAATATTTTTATAAAATTAATTCCGGTCGCACCGGGGCTCGGAATCGCATGCCATCTTCGCGCCTAGATCCGGAATTATTCATACAAACAATCCAAAGTCTGACAGGGCCAAAACCCGAGTCGCTACATTATATGAGCATGGTATCCCTCTTGACATGAAGCCTAACCCATATGAAAGGATTCTTGAGGAGGACCTGACTGCTAAAGTCCTTGTAGCTTTCCCTGAGCATGATCTTATTCCACTTGAGGACTTAGAAGACTCCGGGTCCAATGTTGTTGAGGAGAATCACATCGTATGACATAGGTCATGGAGAAGCATGCCAAATCTCATCACACACACTCTAGATCCACAAATAGTGAACCAGATGGGATCACTCCATCATTGGTTGCTGAACTTGGGGACCAGTGGTGTGGATGCCCATTCTCTACATATGTTGGTTCACGACTTCCTCAGTATGAGGGTGATAACAAAATGGTGGGAGTTCAACACCTTATGATACAAGGATAAGTTTGAAATAACTAAGTCTCTCCAAGAATATGAGTAAGATATTTCTTGGTTGTAGGAGAAATAACGATGATATTAATCTATTTTCAACACTAAAGGAGAGATCATATTCTAAATAAGGGCATAATTGGTGGAGGTTGAGGATTAGACAACGGGGTAAACCTCCCTAGTGGTTGATTGTAGGGCCGATCAAGGTTGGGTGTAAATTTGGGTTAATGAAGCTTGTCTTTTAGTTGAGAAGGAATTAGTGAATCTTGCTAGGTTGAAACAGAACCAGGAAGCATCTTGACAATGTTTAGTTAAGCTGTAGCACTCGATGACCAAGGAAAATCCCTAAGAAGGATGTATTTTTTTTCATTTATTGATTTGTTTATTTTTTTTAATAAAGTAGAGACTCCAATTTTTGGATGGACTACATCAATGAGGGTAGTGAAAATTTATTTATTTCAATTCCCCTTGTGATACTTTTATTTAGAGCACATCAATCATATTAACAGGTCAAACAACTATAAAATTATAATCTCATGTAATTTATTCTCAATGTGAGAAACAAGGGATAAATAGTAGATTGGGAAATTATGTGAGAGTTTTGGATAGAGGTTTAATGATTGTGGTTAGAATTATTTATTGACCATAGGTAGTTTATCGACCAATAAAACATTGTTTTGAGAGAGAGGCTCTATGTAGAAGACTTTCTTTCCCAACACGTGAGAGTACACAAGCGGGGTAACAACGAGGTGTTTCATTCTACAAAAATAAGGGGAATATGGAGGATATAAATTTAGATGTCTCAGACTTAGAAAAAAATTAGGGGAGATAGGTCAAATGAGGATGAATGATAACCATATTTGAAATACAGGTTCCATAATTTCACTGCCAAAAGTGAGGAAAAACAAATGAGGGTTGAAAATTGACCATGTTTGAAACACAATTACCATCAAATTTTTTGTATAGGTCCTCTGAGATGTGTTTCCAGGATGGTAGGTGATCCATTTTTTCTAGTCACTATTCCTACCAGGGGAAAATTCAGACATGGAAAATAGTGTGGATATAAATCAAGAAAGATATGAAGCATTGGAATGAACTTGAAAAAATGTTTGGATGGAGATAAATGCTTTGGGATTATTCCGACATTGTTCATAGAATAGTTTTTGGGAATATTATTATGAGAAAGAGTCAGAATCACTTTCAAAGGGGAATATTATCTTTTTTACTGAGTGAAAACCAAGGAATTCGAGTGGTACGACAGATAACCAACACCGAAGAGGGAAAAGTTCCTCTCAAGAGAGGTCCTGCTACATTTCTTAGTTTTGCATAATTAAATGGGATGATAGGTAGGTAGTTTAACATATTATAGTAAGGATGTTAGAAACATAGTTTAACATCATACAACGAAGATGAAAAATTATAAAATTTAACATCATGTGACAAGGATGTTTATAGCATAGTTTAATGTCTTGTGACTAGGAAATGTGAAACAATGTGAATATAAATTACCCCACCATGGTATCAAGATGCATGAAAGGGTAATACGAGGAGTGGTACCTTGTGGAGGACCTTGTGAAGTATAAAGAGATAATATTTGGCTCTAATTTGTTTTGAAATAGTGGGTAATGCAATTGCAACCATGTATTTAATGGGGATCATTGGAGGGTTATTCATGCTTTTTACCTATTCTATTCATGACCTCACCTTTTCCTTAACCACATGGGAGACTTATTGAAGAATATTATAACATTTTCTTAGATTTCCCCTATGGTGTTTTGTTGGAAAAAATCCCTCAAGGTAACAATGTAGAATTTTTTGGTTGGTTGTGTTTTTTGACAACAAAGGTTTTCATGGTGAATTTTTGAGTTCCAGAGATATTTTTACAACCCATATTGAAAAAGAACCGTGACAAAATAATGGAAGATATGGAGGTGGTGCAAAAAGAACAGATACAACGTGGTGCTGTTTTCTAGTATTTTCCAAATTTTCGGGGTCCAAAATTTGGAGCTTGGTGGGCATTACGAAAAGAGGATTTCCTTTAAGATCTCATAAAAATATGAAAAAGGAATTAATTTCAAAAATATGGCATTAATGAAGTGGATTTCTCAAATACATGAAGAATGTTGATGGTGAGCTCTGCGATTATAACGAGATTTATGAATGGTAGAGGTGAAGAGAATTACGAGGGAGAATTGCAGCGATGATGCAAAGTAATTGACAGAATTATCTATGATTATGATGATCTCTACGATTCAAAAATTGTTGTGGTTCTTCACGAAATAGAGATAATTTTAGATGAAATTTCGGAGCTCTGTGATTTGGGATTACGTCGTGTTGATGTGGCAAGGCAGGTTCTTAAGTTGGTGGGAAGCACCTATAAATAGTACTCTGCCCCCAAGAGAAGAGTAGAGAGACTCAATGAAAATCACAGGGATCTCAAATCATGAAGTAGGTTCATGAAGACAATGAGCTTCATGAAAGTAAGGTAATTCACAAAGGCTAGTTGAGTTCTGCAAAAGGAAGGTGCTTCATGGTGGCTAATTGAGCTCTGTGAAAGAGGTGAGCTTCACAAAGGCTTGTATGAGATTTGAGAAAGCATTGTACTTCGTGAAGGATAATGTGAGCTCTTACAAATAGTGATCTTTGAAAAATGTAGGAACTTTTCAAAGTCCAGTTTTAGCTTTGTGAAATTGGGAGCTTTGTGAAGCCATTGTGCTTTGCAAAAGTGTTTTAGAAGGGAATTCCCAGCGTTCTATATTAAAGTGACATTCATCAGTAGATTAAAGTGGGAAATAAATAGAGCATATAAATACAATTGAGGATTCATTAATTAGTGATAATGAAGGGACCCAAAATTCCATAAACTATAAGTGGATCCCTTACAAAATCAGTGAGAAAATGAAGAGGAAGATAGTGATCCTTTCCACCGAAAGTGTGCTAGTGAAAGAGAAATAGGGAGTGACCCTTGGGAATGTAATGAGAATAACCTTAATCTTGTAAAGGCTGTGAGCCTGGGAATAAAATATCTAGCCTGAACATTGTAATTGTAAGTGATCTTTAGTATATTTGGTACATCGGCACATCACCGCTGTGTGTTCCTTGGACATAGTCCAGTGAGGGTAAACCAAGTAAAAATATGTGTGATTTTGAGTTTTCCTTCCTGCATTACATTCAAAGGATCGTCATCATACAAATAAGGAAAGAATAAGATCAACATTAACCCTTAAATGCAAATAAAGTGACCTTTGTAATATAGAGGTCATGATCCAGTGGAGAAAGAAGAATTTGGAAAATAATATCCATACCCTGATTCACCCACCCTCTCAGGGTATTTAGGACCCTTTTGGACCTAACATGTTTCAAACTAATATATGTATATGCCACTTTTCTTGGGCAGTTTAGAGTCACTCCATTTAGACTGAATAAGTATATATTTATAGATGATTACACATAGTTTAAGTCCATGAATCATGATTTAAGGATTTAAGTTTAAGGTCCTAATGCTTGGCCCTGGGGATGTTTCTAAAAGGTTCATATGGTATGAAGGAGAGCATGAACTTAACATGAATGGTGGAAAATAAAGGGGGACTTTCACTAAACAAGTGTCTTTGAAATCAAACTTTAAATAGTTTAAGGTTTTAGCGATTGGACTATGAGGTGATTGTGTGGTAAAGAAGGCATTATAAACCTAATGTGAAGGGAGTGTAAAAGAGTCCCATTACCACATAATTTTTCACATAGTTTAATGTCAAAATGTGTGGACCACCTTGGTTTGATCACCACACTATCTTGGTATGAAAAAAAGCATCAAGATCCCATGTAACACAAGGGGTTCCAAAATAAGGCATGAGTGATGATAGGATTTGTGTATTGGCCCATAATTTGAGATCCATATGTCTCTACTTATCCCATGGAACTAGGAATCAATCCATTTTTATTTTTGGAATGTGGTACGGTTGGAGATTGACATCTAAATATGTAATTCCTATTAAGTGAGTGTTACCCTAGGAATTGGGGATGACCTCGTTGATTGAAGGTTTAAACATTCCAATCGATTTTTAACGGGTTTGTTCATAGAACCAGAAACATCCAATGATTCCATATCCATTTGAACCTACTTTCCAAAGGTAGGCACTCATTAGTTGTGGACAGATGAGGCTTAGGAATTTGCATTGGTCGAGAGGATGGGAGGTCAGACTCATCACACCTTTTTGAGGGGAATTATTTTCTACTCCAGGACTCTCTTTATATATTTAAGTTATGTTCGTGAATCCTTATTACATTACCAAGTATAAAATGAGCTTTCCTTTAGATCTGACATTCAATGATTGATATGAAGAAAATTTAGAGAATCTTTTATATGTATTCGAGGTTCTTCATCGATAGAGAATCATCTGTATTTGTTAGAGATTCTAAGTTGATGGTATCATTAAATACATAAAAATCTCTTGGTCATTATGATGACCATACTGGTTTCAAAGCCACTTAGTGGGGCACTTGAAGTTTATTGTCATTCAGGAGGACATGGATTATTTCAGAGTTGGGATCGTACCCGCTGATGGGCTACCTACGTATCCTTTGTTTTGGAAAAGGAATAAGAACCCACGTAGTTCAAGTAAGGGAGTATGATTTTATGCATGATTGATGGCTCAAAGAAATATGTCATGATTAATTTTACACTCTAAGCTCACGTGAGTCATGCTCGGTGTGAGAAACAAGAGGTATGGGTGAAATCAGACAACTGTGCCATGCAATTATGTGGGGCTTATTTATGTATGAATGCCCAAATAGATGAGGATTAAGATTTACTTCAGGGAAGAAATCCATGAACAGAGTCCATAAAGGTATATGTGCTTCATGGATATTTGGATACTCTAATCTTGGGGCTTACTCCTAAGGAAGATTCCCAAGTTAGGAGGGGACTTATGATTGGGTTTTACTTCTAAGAAGGAAGCCCAGATCAAAAGGACTTATGACTAGTTAAGAGAAAATAAGACTAGGGATTATTCCTAAGGAGGAGGCCTAGGTTAAAGGGATTTGAAAAATAAGGAACTTGGGGCTTACTCCTAAAGAGGATTCCCATATTTGAGACTGGGGCTTATTCCTGAAAAGGAGGCCCAGGTTAGAGGATTTGGGGCTTACTCCTAAGGAAGATGCCCAAATTAATGAATATTTTGACTGGGGTTACTCCTGAAAAGGAGGCCCAGGTTAAGGAATTATGGTTGGGGCTTACTCCCAAGGAGGATTCCCATATTTTGGAACTTTAAGACTGGGGCTTACCCCTAAGGAGGATGCCCAAATTAGGGGACTTGGGGATTATTCCTGAAGGGGATTCCCAAATTAATGAGAATTTGGACTGGGGCTTACTCCTAAAAAGGAGGCCCAGGTTCTCATTTTAAAGGATGAGGTTGAATGAATGAACTCTCTAATTTTAGTGACATAAAGATGTGAAAATAACTATGTTTTGAGAGATGTTCCATGGAGCTCCTTTCAGATTAAGAAGTCAACCAAGAAAACATGCCATAAATGTCTTTGAAGAGTGTCTTGAAGACTGAATCTTGAATAGGAGAGGTGAAATGGAATAAGAGGGGTTAAATGGGTAGAAAAGGCACCCAAAAAGATAGGGGCGTGCAAGTCCTAGAAGGTGCGCAGGTACTGCGTGGGCACATAAGTCCTGGTCGCGCAGGTATACCTATGCGGCACATGGGTACTTGCGTGATTTTCAGCCCTTAGAGTAATATTTGGGAAATCCTTGATCAAATCCTTTAGAATTATCCCTAGAGGCTTTATAGAAGATTGCGCGCAAGTTATGGTGAAGAAGTAGGGCGGCACACAAGTGTGTCCATTTCCCTTAAGGGTAAAACACTTAGGCACGCAAGTGTTAGTGAATTCTAACACTTAGACCTTACTCCTCTTGTTTAGACCTTCCATTCTAGGTAAAGAATTACCTTAGAAGTGTTTAGAAGACCTGAAGAAGAGACTTGGGTGTTCATAACTTTGTATCTGACTTCTGAAAAAATTCCTCTTGAAATGGGGGGCCCACAGGGTCTATTTATAGGCTTCTGAAGACCCGGGGCGGTTATCACATAGGGCGCGCAAGTCACTTGCGCGACTATTAGGCAGCGCGCAAGTATACTTGTGCGACAGTAAGGTAACTTGCGCGACCCTAAGTCCTTTGACTCCTTTTTCATTCCTTTATAGATTTTTGATGTTTTCTTCAAAGGATGAATCACTTTGGGAGAATTCATTTCCCTTTCCATTCCTTTATAAAATGTGATGAAAAGGAGCGTCAACAAAAGTCCCCCCTCAGAGTTGGATCTGGAAGAATAAGGATGTGACTCTGAGGAAAAGAAGAAAACCAAAGGGAAATGGGTGCACAGGTGTTCACCGCACAACTGGCATCGCACAGGTGGGAGGCGCGCAGGGCTGGAGCACGCTGGCTGTAGGCACGTAGGTGGGCAGCCTGGCCTATAAATATGCCATCATTCACCGTGCATAGCACCTGATTTATGGATTTTCGATCTCTCTCCATGCAGGTCACCTTCACCGCACAAGTTGCTCATTTTTTTGTTTCTTCGCTGTCGCGCTGCTGTCAAGGTATTTGTACTTGCACAGTTATACTTACATGAAAAAAACTTGCGCGGCACATTTAACACTTGCGCGACACATCCATACTTGTGCGCCAAGTTTAGACTTGCGTGCCTTAATTCATTTTCCATTTTTATGAATTCCTTCACAAATTTTATGAAAAACAAAACCCATTTAAGAGTTAATTTATTCAACTTTTGTGTAGATTCAATGGATCCAAGAAGAATTGGAATAGCTGATGAACTGGCAAGAAAAATAATTGATGAAATGATGGATATTGTTGGCCACGATTATTATACTGTCTGTGATAGCACTCTCCCAGATTTGGCTAAGTATCTGAAGAAATATCACTTTGATTTCCCACAAATCACTTATCTGCCTTTGTACGGTTATGGTCATCTACGAGAAGTCTCTATTCCAGAAGCAAAGAACTATCTCCCATTTTTGTGGTTTCAGAGTTACACCAACTTTGCTTTAGCAAATATCTCATGTGGAGGAGGATTTATAAATGCTGGAATAGTGGAGAAGGCCCACATGATGCATCATAGCCCTTGTATGCCAGATCTAAAACCTCATAAGCCTGAGATGCAACCACATTGTCATCTTTCAATATTCCGAAATGCTCAGATGGATCAATCCAAAGGCTGGAAGAAAAGTTGGGACTTCCGTCCTGGGAGAGGTGTGAAGACAGCTTGGATGTGGGCATATTGGGTACAACAAACCTGTGCAGAGTTTGTCGAAGATTTGAAAGGAGTTGCGATATACAAATCTGTCTGGGTTGGGCAAACATATGTTTATAGATATGATAACTTCGTGCCAGAGATACTCAGCCACTGGAGCCTAGAAACCAATTCTTTCCATCTGACTCATGGAGTAGGCATCAGTCTATGGGATGTCCATAGGATCTCAGGGGCTCCAATTTTGGGCGATATGTATAATGAATTAATTCCACCCAAGGTGACTTGGAATAATTCAGAGAAGACTCATTTTTTGGCTTGGGAATTATTTAAAATCTTCCACAGGCTCAAGAGTTCAGAGTCCTCCTTAACTCATTCTAGAAAGGATATTCATCCAGAGGAGTGGATGAATATATTTCTTATTGAGAAGAAAGAGAAGGAGCCAAATGAGAAGGATCCGAAGGAAAAAGGATCCAAGAAAAAGAAATCCAAGGATAAGAGGCCCACCCGTCCTACTACCTGCCCAAAACCTGAGAAGAGGGGTGCTCCTGGCACATTCTGGCCAACTCTAGAAGCAGGAGAGTTCGAGAAGTGGGGATATGAGGTGAATCAAAGGATCCCAAAGAAGACTCGTCTAGCGGGATTCTTGTCTTTGTGGCTTAGCATTTATCTCTTTCCAGTCAGGGATTCAAAGGTAGGCATTAGGCCAGGGACCTTCATTATTGCGGCAAAGTTGGATGAGGGAAAAATGGTTAGGTTGGATACACCCATTTTAGAAAATATTCATAGGAGTTTACTTCATGTCTTCATGGGTAAATCTCCTTTAAGAATAGTGGGACCATTCCAAGTTTTATGGGGATAGATCGCCACTCACTTCAGGACTTACAATGTACATAATGGATTGCAAATTCCTGGAAGTTCTTTCAGGCCGTTAGTGCAAGCATTCTCTAGAGTTGCTCCATTAGATCTTAATGCCTATGACATAAAAGTGAGGCTGAGCATGTTTAAGGAATTCAACTTCTTTCCTTATGGAAATCCGCCAACCGGGCAGTTTGTTGATGATGGAACAACCCACTTAGATTTGAGGGAATACATGCTAGCTTGCAAGGATGGTGTGATAGTTTCCAGGATTGACAGAGAAATTATATGCGAGGCCAATGCTTTATATAGATTTGCACGTCAATTCAAGTGTCTGCAACAGATTGTTGTATCTCCCCCAGTACATGTCAGGTTAGAGAAACATCTGATGGTTGCTCGACAACTGTGGCTGTTGACGTCAAGGGAGAAGACTGGGGCAGTATTTGATCTACCAGTTGAAAAAGCAGCACATAACTTGACCACATGGTATGCCGAGCACTGGATAGCATCCTACCCTAAAGGGGTGATGAATCACCCAGTTTATCAGGTGGGGAAAAGGAAGAGGACTGTAGAGAAAGGAACCCTTCCTCATGAAGGTGATGCTTCCCCACCTGAAGCTGATTCTATAGATTCCTCCTCTAGGACTGATTCACCGGATTCCCATGATGGGGATGATGAGGCACAACAAATGTCAAAGCGGCCTCATGCCCGATCTAATCCTCCAGTTAGAATCAAGAGACCTACTCCATCAACTCTTGGTGAGTTACTTCATTGTGGTAATTTAATCAACATCACTTTATAAAGAAATAATTCTTATTTTCTTATTCTCTATCAATAGGTGTGGGAGCTGGGAAGAAATTGAAGTTGAAAATTGTAGGACCTTCCTCACAGCCTTCTGGTACACACACTGAATATCTACGACCAGAGGCTGTCCAGACATGGCAGAGTTTATACTGTGGTACTGAGACCGCCTGACTGGATTTATGTGAGGGACTACAACTTCCTGGAATAGGGAATCTTCTAGCTTCTACAGATATCCAATACGAGGATAACCCCAATGAAGTGCGGGCTTACATCAGAGAGCTGGAAATGCTCATATATGCCACTGACGATTCCGTTCCTGTCACCAAATGGGTGAAGGAATTGATAGATCATGGCACTGCTGAGGGGACTGATGAGGAGTGTCATGATTATGTGGCTCCTAAAGATGTAAGTTTTTTTTCCTTATTTGCATCGCAACTTGATTTCAGTCGAATCTTTGTTATTCAAGGAAATTGTTTTCTTCATCTTGCAGCTTTCCAAAACTATTGAGGTTCCTTTGCCTTAGTATAGCCTTGGTGGTACTGCCATCGGGGCTGTTGCTGAATCTCCTCGCGAACTGGGCAAGATATCTCTAGGCCAGCAGGCCATGAATGAGGAGTTGGACATGGCCTTCCATTCGCCAATTCAAGTGCCAATAAGGGAGACTACTGATACTCCTAAAAATCCAAAAGGACAAAGGCGACGAAGGAGGAAGTCCACCGCTAAACTCTTTATCAGTAGTGGTAAGTCCTTCAGATAATCATGAATTTTAAACCATGAAAAAGATTGATCACTTTACTTGGGATTGTAGGGGATTCTTCAATTTCACCTCTGAGGGAAATGACTAATACTCCTTTAAGGAACACGGAGGGTGCTGTGGAACAAACGCAAATTCAGGATGACTTGACTGCTTCTGAAAAAGAGCCAATATCTATTCCCAGTACTGCTCCTGCTGCTATTTCAAGTAGAGAAGAACTTGCACCAGAATCATTGGCGGCCACAACAACTGAATCTGCCATTATTCCTGAAGAAGCTATCCAGGGTCAGGGGTTGCAGAATGAGGGCCTCCAAGAGGACACATCAAATGCTCCCACCGGTGAGACTAACCAGGATTCTGAAATATCATTGGATGAAATGATGAATCGTGGCATGTCTTTCAAAGAATTTTATGATCATGCTAAGTTATCATGTGATTTATAAGACCTTGGGCGTGATTGTTATCCTTTGCCCAGTAAATTTTCTTATAATTTACACTTCTAATCATGACTGAAAATAATATGCAGTTCCATCCATAGAAGCGGCTGAACTGCCAATGCCTGAAGAGGGTGTGGACATTGATGTCAACCCTACCATTGTAGAAACATTAGATCAAGTGGAGATAAACCCATTAAAACCTCCTAAGACCCATCTTGAAGATCCTGTTGAAACTGGGAAATATGGGGAGGAGTCTTCTCAAGCTGCTGATCTACTGTTAGGTAATGATTGTATTGAGTTTTCAAGATAGACAACCAACTTCCATTATTCTATGAAACTAACCACACTTTTAATTGATCAAACAGGGCTATCAACTTCAATGGCTAGAACTGGAGGTGAAGTCTCAACCTCCTCCCAAACAGTAGTAGAAGGTGAAGCTACCAGGGTCAGGGGGGAAGGAGCAGAACAGGGCACTTCCCTAAGTGCATTAATCCCAGATTACATGCCCCCCCTGTGATGATGATGTTGAATCAGACCCAGAGGTTCTTAAGGCGCTCAACTTTTCACGATTCAAGGCATGGAATAACATATGGAAAATCATATCTGAAGTTCCTTTAGAATAGCTATCATCAAAGATCCCTTGACTGTCATCCTAGTTTGTCATGCTAGGACTTGGCGGTTTTGGATAGCAAGAGATCCATACCGCGGTGAAACAAGTCATCTTAAGAAGGGAGCAGGAACAAAAGTGCCGTGAAGATCTGACCAGGGTGAAGCTGTCAGTCAGTATCAGCGAATTTGAGGTTGCAGGTATCCCGAGATGAAGCTGACTATGCTTCCAAGATGAAGGAGCTGAAGCATAAGATCAAAGATAAAGTCATTCAGAAGATGCACCTTCAGAAACAGTTAGACGCTGTTACTGGGGAACTTTACCAACTCAATAATTCACTGGAGGGAGCTCAAATGAATGGTATGAAAGCCATCATGGATGCCAAGAAAGCACTCCATCAGGCTGAAAAGAGTGAAGTTGGTCGGGTGCATGAGCTTCAAGTAGCTGCTGATGAAGCTCATGATGTTGTTCATCAAGTGAAGACTTATGTTGACAACCTCTTGTAATTTACTGGAAAAGAGAAGAGACTACAATATGTGGATGTCCTTTTAATTCTTGTTCATTAAATGGAAATAATGATTTCATCTTCAATCACTTGTGCACATATTTTCTTGCTACCTGCTTTAAATTTTACCTAAGCCAATGGGCCTAGTAAGCATAGTTTGATTTTTACTAGGATTAATGGAAATAACCCTAAAAACTTTGAATCTTTTAATTGCTCAATATTACCTAAATCATACAAAATGTATGTTTAGTGAGCTGAAACTTGACTTTTATTTAGAGTTCCTTTGTCTTTAGTGGGCAGTTTAAAGTCATGCACGTCAGACATACAGAGGCTAATGTTTAAGGTCGAAATAGATTTGACCGAATGAATTAGAATTGACTCAATTCCTTGAAAATTTATCTGAAAAAACATTACTATACTCAAGTATGAGGGAAAATATGTAAACTATGACTTAAGAATATTTGAATCTGAAGAATGATATGAAAAAGAGCTAAAAGGCATTAGAAGAAGTAGTTTCCAAGAATGAATTTACCATTATTTAACAAACCCGTTAGGGGGTTGAATTATGCAGGGCCACCTAAGGGCATTGGCTGCATAGTCAAATAAATAGCATCTTTTGGCTAACAAGTCTGTTATGTAGACTATTTATGTAAGGCCGCCTAAGGGCATGTGCTGCATAGTCAGGCAAAAGAACTCTCAGAAATTTACTTTCCTAGTGCTAAAAATCCAGTGAAAGTTTATGAAGATTCAAATTTTCCAAAGTATAGAGTTTGCTGTATGGAAAGAGGTACTTAAATATGGAGAAGATATTTCCAAACAAGATTATCGAAAAACTCGATGAATATCACTCCTACAAAGGTTTGACCCAAATGTAGGGAAGTAGAATATAAACCATAGACTTGAATACTTTCAGATCATGAGAAAGGATATGGGACAAGTATGTTAAGGATGTCTATTTTTGCGGATCCCTACATATTGTCATTAAGACAAATAAGGAAAAAAGAAGCTTTCTTCCCAATAATGAAGTTTCCAGTATTTAACAAACCCGTTAGGGGGTTGAATTATGCAGGACCACCTAAGGGCATTGACTGAATAGTCAAATAATAACATCTTTTGGCTGACAGGTCCGTTATGTAGACTATTTATGCAAGGCCAACTAAGGGCACATGCTACATGGTCAGGCAAAAGAACTCTCAGAATTTCAGGAATTTTTTGATTAGAAGTCAAGAAAAGGGTTATGAAGATCTAGAAGTATTCAAGATTAGGATTATGACACATAAAGATGGGTATTGTCCAATGTATGCTGAGATACACCGATCAATGATAACTATAATCATGTTGTGGCTGGATCATTAATTGAAATGTTGGACTTCACTATGTATCCCATAAGGATGGGAATCAAGCCATACGTAGTTCTTAAACTAAAGTTTAACGTTGTATGGGATGAAAATATATGAGATCTTAGTTTAGGGTCATAGAGCTTGGACCATTTATAATAAATACACAGTGTGTGTTTTCATGGGGACTTTTCAGCCAAGGGACTGAAAGTGAAATTTTGGGGTTAGGCCCAAAAGACTTGGGTCTGGATTCGAGGGACACTCGAATGTTCCTACGTATCCCATAAGGATGGGAATCAATCCCACGTAGTTCTAGAACTATCCTCTGTACAAATTTGGTTCGTACATGTGAAGGGTGCAAGGGGACTTTTGTGTAATGATGATTTAACCCAAGATAAAAGGTTCAGTCATTTCCATGTATGCACATAGTCTTTGGAATGAAACATGATTGAAAAATCAATGTAAATAATGGTTCCCTCTTAGGGGAGGGTATCAAAGAATATTGTAGTTTATTTTCGTACAGGACAAAAAGTGTTGTACAATTTAACGTCATATAGCAAGGACGAAAGTGAACCAATGTAAAGATATTGATTCTGGGGACGGTTTCACGAATCAACATCGTATGAGATGGAGGTGAACCGATGTGAAGAGATTTGTTTTGGGCTTGAACCTTAGGAGGTTTCCTACGTACCCAGCCTGGAAGGCAAGGATCAAAGTCCGCATAGTTCAATTAAAGAATAAATTAATGATCAAGTTGTTCTTGGGGACAGCGACCTAAAAAAATATGTTGGGACTTATGCGTGGTTAGCGGCCCAGAGAGGGTGTTATGGTTGAAATTTTCTCTAAGATCGCGTGAGTCATACTCAGTGTGATAAACAAGAGGTAACAACAACCTTAACAATGCACAGTTTAATGTCATGTAGGACATATAAAGGGACTATGCAGTTTAAAGTCTTGAAGTTTGGACTATTGGTGCTGTACAGTTTAGTGTCATATAGCAAGGACAAAGTACAGTTTAATGTCATGTAGGATGTATCAAAGGACTTTCTGTATAGTTTAGCGTCATGTAGTTAGGACGATGGGGACAACACAGTTTAATGTCATGTTGGACAAAAAGAGGACTGTGCAGTTTAATGTCATGCAGTAAGGACAAAAGAGAACACATTTTAACGTCATGTTGGACATATTAAGGACTTTTTCATAGTTTAACATCATGTTGGACGAAAAAGGGACGATACAGTTTAGAGTCATGTTGGATGAAAGTGCGAATAGTTTAAGGTCATATGCATGGACCGTTGGTTATGTAGTTTAACGTCATGTTGGACGAAAGGGACTTGCAAATAGTTTAGGGCCACATGCATGGACCGTTGTTGTATAGTTTTAATGTCATATATCAAGGACGATGAAGGGGACACATTTTAACATCATGTTGGACGAATTAAGGACTTTTTCATAGTTTAACGTCGTGTGGGATGAAAGTAATACAAATAGTTTAAGGTCATATGTATGGACTGTGGATGATGCAGTTTAATGTTGTGCTGGACGTAAGGGACTTTTATACAATTTAACATCATGTAGTTAGGACGTCACAGTTTAACGTCGTGTGGGATGAAAGTAATAAAAATAGTTTAAGGTCATATGTATGGACCGTGGATGGTGCAGTTTAACGTCATACTGGACGTAAGGGACGTACAAATAGTTTAAGGTCTTATTCATGGACCGTGGATGATGTATTTTGTGTTTATACAAAATACTTCTTTAGAAATATGGCATTGGTTGGAGTAGCGATGAGTTCTCCATCCATTGAGATTAAAGAATAATCTCCATTGGAATAGGCCTTATGTATTGAATAAGGTCCTTACCATTTTGGCTCAAGCTTGAGAGGTTTCTTTCCTGGTATCATTGGAGTTCTGAGAACTAATACCAATTCTCCCTGAACGAATGAATGAAGACGGACTTTTTTGTTGAAAGCTTGTGCTATTCGATTTGGATAGACTTCCAAGTAGTGCAGAGTGCACAATATTTTCTCATCTAACCGTTCCATTTCATCCAATCTCTTTTGAGATTGTTCATATGTAGATGATTGATCACAAATGGCTACTATAAGCGAAGGTAATTGAACTTCAATGGGAAAGTCTGCTTCCATTCCATATATCAGTGAATATGGAGTAGACTGCGTTGCAGTGCAGGTGGTGGTCCGATAAGCCCATAAAGCATGAAATAGTTTATCAGGCCATGACTTCTTATCTTTATCCACCATCTTTTTCAGTATATTTGAGGGACACCAAATCTGGTAATGATGTTAGACTTGATGAAGCTAACAATGCTTTTAGAACTGACTTCCTTGAGAGGTACTGCCTCTGCCCATTTAGAAAAGAAATCAGTATCAGTAAGAATATACTTAAAATGCTTGGCCGTAGATGAAAGTAAGGTCCCACCACATCCATTCCCCATGTGAAAAATGGCCATGAGTATTTAGATGTATAAAGCAACTCTGGAGGTTGATGAATGAAGTTGGCATGTACTTGGCATGAATGACACTTCTTTGTGAAATCAACACAATCTTGTATCATTGAAGGCCAAAAGTATCCAAGCCTTTGAATCTGATTAGACAATCTATGTCCAGACTGGTGGGCACCACAGACTCCTGCATGCACTTCTTTTATGACAGCCATTGTCTCTTCACCATCAATGCATCTGAAGAGAACTCCATCAAAACCACATTTGTAGAGAATTTTCTCTAGGTGATCTGGGCTATCATAAAGAGTAAAATTGACCACACATCGCCAGATTTGTTCTTTCCTTACTATATCAGGTGGAAGTGTTCCATTTTGAAGGTATTCCCTGATAGGTGGCATCCATCCGGTAGTATGACCATACGGTTCAGGAATGGGAATGAGTTCATTAATTTCCTCTGTTCTGCTTCGAACATAAGGTGAAATTGCACGACGGTGGGCAATACTGATGGTTGTCTTGTCCCGATTTGGATCTGACAGAGCTGTGGCTATATTAGCCAGAACATCAGCTTGCGAATTTTGTGATCTTGGGACATAAGAAAATGTCAGTTCTGAAGGAAACTCCTCCATTAACTCTCTGATGTAATCATACAAAGGGATTAGTTCTTCTTTTCTGATTGCATAATCCCCATTGAATTGTTTGATTACCAGGTCTGAATCACCTTTCACCTTTAAGTGATTCACTTGTTCTTGAAGCGCCGACTCCAATCCTGCAATGAGAGCTTGGTATTACGCTTCATTATTTGTACCACCTTCCCACAATAAGAAGGAATAGGGTAACACTGCCTTTTCTGGAGAAATGTGAACAATTCCTAAGCCAAATTTTTTGAATTTAGGATTTTCCATTTTCCTCCCTGTTGGACTTCTGGAAGCACCATCAAAGTACATTTCCCATGTTTGAGGACTTTCTTGAATAGAGAAAACTTCCTCATCAGGGAGTTCAATATCTGAAGATGTGTCTTCCACTGAAGGGTGTTCATCCAGGAAATCAGCCAGGATTTGGCCCTTTATTGCCTTTTGAAATACATACTGAATGTCGAATTGCTGCAAAATAACTGCCCACCTTGCCAGACGTCCTATAAGCATTGGACGACTAAGGATGAATTTGAGCAGGTTATTGCGAGATACCAATTGGACCTCGTGATGTTGCAGGTAGTGTCTCAACTTCTGAACTGCAAAGATTAATGTTAGGAAGCACTTCTCAATACTGGAATATCGGGTTTCTGCTTCAATCATAGTCTGACTGAGATAGTAGAGGCTGTTTTCATTCCCAGCATCATTCTTCTGAGTACAAAAGGCACCCAATGATCACTCTAGAGCTATCACATAGAGGATAAGTGGTCTTCCTTCAACAGGTGGCATAAGTACAGGTGGACTCAAGAGATATTTCGTGAGAATATCGAATTCTTCTTGAAATTCTTCAGTCCACTGGTAAGTGACTCCCTTCGTCATCAATTTAGTGAAGGGTAAACTTTTTCCTGCCAAATTGGTGATGAAACCCCGAATATAGGATAAGTGTCCTTGAATTCCTCTTAATTAGTTCAAATTTCGAGGAGGTGACATACCAAGGATTGAATTTATCTTACCAGGATCGAATTTAATACCACGATGGCGTACAAAAAAGCTGAGAAATTTTCGTTAGGTTACTCCAAAAGAACATTTTAAGGGGTTCATCTTCAAATTATGTTGTGGAAGCTTGTGGAATATGACTTCCAAATCATCCAAGTGATTAGAACGTTGTTTGGATATGACCACAAAATCTTCCACATAACATTCAACAAACTTCACTAAAAAGGGTTTGAAGATACGATGCATGGCACACTGATATGTTGCACCTACATTATTTAATCCAAAGGGCATTACCTGGTAGCAAACCACACCCTGAGGGGATTTGAAGGCTGTGGATTCCTCATCTTCTGGGGCCATTCAGATTTGATTATATCCAGAATATCCATCCATGAAGGAAAGTGCTTCATAGCCAGCTGTTGCATCAATTAAATGTTCTGTAATCAGAACTGGGAAATCATCCTTAGGACAATGCCGATTAAGATCTCTGAAATCGATGAAAACTCTAATTTTTCTGTTATTCTTCTTTATAGGGAAAATATTAGCCAACCACTAGGGATATTTAACTTCTCTGATGAAGTTAGATTTGATAAGCTTATCCACTTCAGCTTCAATTTTGGAAGCATAAGTTGGGTGTGTTCTTATCACGACTTTCTTAAATCCTCGATGTTCTTCTGGTAAACCCAAATGATGAGTAACAACATCAGGATCAAGCCCGTGCATCTCTGTATAGTTCCAAGCAAATATATCTTGATTTTTCTTTAAAAAGGAAATATACATCTCTTTCTCTTCAAGAGTCATGGCCACACTGATTAAAGTGGGGCGTGGATCTTCTTTTGTACCCAGATTGATTTCTCTGAGTTCATCCACAGTGGTAGAGATACCTTCTTCAAATTCTGGAGGAGCATCCCTAAGATCTTCCTCTTCTTCTTCAACATATTTTATTTCCTATGTTTCCACTTGCATAGTAGACGATGAAGCAGAATTTTAATGATCATAAGTGATGTCAAAATTTGCACATCTTGAAGAAGAAGTTTCCATTCCCGAACCGATTGATGATGAAGGGTCTTCTTTGGGTAATAAAGAAGAGATGATGGATTGAGAATCGACATCATCGTTTACCTCTGACATTGCTATAACATTCCCTGGCCTGATTGGTGAAGTATAGACTTTCTGGATTTCAGCAGATGAAATGAAGACATCTCCATTTGAGCTTTCATCATTGCTTGATGGATCACCAATTTCTCCCATGTTGTCTGGCTCGATTGCCGTAATTGACATTATGGATCTTTCCATAAGAGTATTTTGATTTGGGTATATCCTATCATTTGACTAATAGGTGACACATAATTTGTACTTACATGTGTAAATGGATTTACTGGAATCTTCTCCAAACAATACGGAGCATTAACTTTGGTAATCTCCTTTCTTGTGGATTTCTCCCTTTCCTTCATGTGATAGAATTCTACCTCAATGTATTGAGATTTACATGTCTTGAATGGGGCCTTATCACCATAAAATGTCCCAACTTGACCATCGAAGCAATATTTGAGACATTGATGGTATGATGAAGGGATAGCCGCATGTTGATGTAGCCAGGGTCTTCCAAGCAAGATGTTGAAGGCTGAGTCTTGATCAACAACCATGAAATCTGAATTGGATACAAGATCTCCAAACTGAGTTTTGAGTGTAACTTCGCCCAATGGTTCTTGTTCATTTTTATCATATCCTTGTAACATCATGGTAGAAGGAGATAAATCAGATTCCGTGAGGCCCAATCGACGAAGTGTACAAATGGGCATGAGGTTGACTCCTGAACCATTATCAATGAAAGCTCTTCGGATGTCTACACCATTGACCATGCTAGATAAGTACAAAGTTCTAATATTTCCATGCACGATATCATCTTCATCTTCATCAGTAAAATATATTACTGCATGGAATTCTGCAGGATTATTCTCTACATGGCAGACTTCAGCTGCAGCAATTTCAGTTTTAAACTCCTGAGGACTTGACAAAGCCTCAATGAGTGCTTCCCGAAGATCCTTTGATAAATTCAAGGCATATATAATTGATAACATGGCTGGTACTTGGTCCAGTTGTTTCAATATATCATACTTTTGATCCAAAGGTCTGCATTTCCCAATAGGAACATGTGGTTTAGCAGGTGCCTTGGAATTTGATGCACCTTATACCGGGATAAGAGTTGGTAATACTCATGGATTTGGAAGATTAGACTGATTAGGTTTATTTACTTGCTGAGAGGAAGAAGATGGAACCTTCAACTAATATTCCAGAATAATTGTGCTAGGGCTAAGTCTGCCTTGTGTGGAAGAACTTTCTTGTTCTTTTTGAGCTTGTTGAAGGGCTCTACCACGAGTTTCTACCGCGTACACAGTTCTAGCAGGGGTAGAATTGGAATAGTGGCCTCTGAAAGATCCACATATTCCCCTGTATCCTGAGCCTCTGGAACTTCCTTTGATTCCTCTATTTGATATAGGGAATTCGGGCTCATCAAAATCGAAACTGCGACTAGCATATGGATCTGTTAATTGAATCATATTAATAGAACGGAAAATCAACTCTTCATTTGATGAAGACTCCGCCTGATTAGCCTGTTTAGGCTGTGCTGTTTGGTGGGGCGGTGCCCGTTGCTTCGAAGTAGATGGCATGAAGTCTTCCAGAGTCAAAGACAACTTAGTCTTTGTCACATACTCATCTTCTTCTGATTCTTTTTCTTTTTTGAATCATGCCGTTTATTTGAGGATTTTCCCTCTGATGAAGAGGGTTTTGCTGCGGCATTCATGGAAGAAGGCACAATTGGTTTCTTCAATTGCATTTACAAAATAGAATTAGTTCGTTTGATCATCTTTCTGACCATCCAATCATCATATTTTTGTGCATTTTTGTTTTTGACTCCTCTGGAACTGTAGCAGTAACACATGACACCTGAGCTGAAGAACCTTTTAATTTGACTTGTCCCGAGTCGACCATCTTTTGCAGGAGGTCTTTGAAGACAAAACACTTCTGGATGGGATACCCCAACATTTTATGAAAGGGGAAATAATTGGGATGGTCTTCATCTCCTTCCTTGTTTGGCCTTTTGGGCCTTGGCAACTGAACCAAATTATTTTCCAGAGCTAAAATGAACTAACCAGGAACTTGTTCATTTTAGAAATAGTATGTTTTTCTCTTTAGATCTCAAATTGTTTTCATCTTTGATCTCTTTGATCATCTTGATGAAACGACCTTTGTTGTTGGTGCTCAGGAGGTGGAGCCCTTCGAGAAGATGAAGGTTTTGAAGTAGAAGCAGGTACAGGTGCTTGCTTAATCATAATTGTAGAAGTATCTGCTTTACCCATTCTCCTTCCTGGAGCTGATGGAATTATACAAGCCTTATCCTTAGTCTTTATAAGAGAATATTCAATCTGTTGAGCGATTGAAGTAAGGTCTCAAAACCCTCATGTATATTTCACAGGGATCAACAGTTTTCGTAATTTGTTACACAGATTTTCCACACAGATTGGCAACAGTTCTTCCTAAGGGAGTGCTAAGCTTAGGGAATATGTTAATCCATTCCAGCGAGCAATGAAATCTGAGACCCTTTCATTCTCACTTTTCTTACAGTTTGTAAGATAAAAAACTGTTGTCTTTGGCAATGTTGAGCTGAACTGAAGAAGGAATTTTTGGTGAAGATCTTCCCACCCGGTAATTGATTGAGAATGAAAGCTTGTGTACCAAACAAAAGATGGTCCTTGCAAGGTTCGCATGAAGCATCTGAGTTTCACTGCTTCTTGCTATTCCGGAGTTCCCATCATAGGATCACAACAAGACATGTAATGCGTCAAATGCTGTTCAGGATCGCCTGATCCATTGAAAATAGGGAATACAGGGTTCCCAAAACTTGATGGGGGAAAGATTGAATCTACCCATTTAGGGTAAGATCTCTTTTCTGGTTGAACCTGTGCACGCTTTCCTTCCATAGTCTCTAACCAAGATGTTAATGACTCAATGGTAGTTATTAACTTTTGAGAAACATCCGGTTGAACTTGGTCTTAGGCAGGTGCAATGACTGGAGTTAGGACAAGTATGACAGCTGGTACTGCAACTGATGGAAGCACTGCCAATTATTGTTGCACTTGACCCGTAGGATTAGACCTGTGAGGGTGTAATGATAAAGGATGATATTCTTGATCCATATCAGTAACTGCAACAAATTCCTTTGGCTGACTGACTCCAGCATGCTTAGGAGGAAGACCACCTTGAAGTAATTCTGCATTCATCATCCTCAGTTCCTTCATTTCTTCCTCTTGTTGCGCAAATATTTTCTCTAGTGAGAGTGATTTCCCTTCTCTAGTGGAAGGATATGTAACTTGATTCTTTACCCTCCCCTTGTTTGATCACTTTCGAAGAGGGGGAAGTGGGTTATTTGAAGGAACACCCAGATTTTGGGAAAACCTTTGATTTCATGTACACACACCTTCTTCATTTATGTCTGTGCGCACAACTTCTTGAACATGAACCTCTTCATCTGATCCCTCTGAGTGAGCCTCATCTGGTGGATTAGAAACAACGGCATTGATGATATTAATTGATGCATAATGCATTGCATCCCTTCTATCATCATTTCAGTGATATTTTCTTCTTCCATGTCTCTGATGAGACAATGACTTTTGTTGATTCGATCCCTCAGGAACTTCTTGGAGAACCGTAATTTGGAGAGAGTCTCCTGATAATTTGGCTCTTCCTTCCTCTTGGGGCTTCTTCCCTAATCAATATAAGACTGACTTTCTTTGATGGAGGGATTGAGGATTTGAAAAAGTCCACAGTCCGGTGGACTAGGGCTGTTCCTGCTATTCCCGCTCAACTCCTCTAATCCTATTTGTTGATTCTGAGGGTTGGTTTAAAAGAGTCCCCTGTCTGGAAAACTGGGGTGACTCTTGACATGCTATGTCTGAGACTTTCTTAAAAGCTATCCTGATCTTGCAGACCTTAGTCCGAAAATTAGCTGAATGCATCAATCGATATCCACTTTTATCACCCAGTTCAAAAGACTGTTGGATGATTTCTGACACTTCTGTCACTTGGTGATGTGCTTGCTCCATACGAGAGGCCTGTTCAATATTCTCGTTTGCTTGATGTAGGAGTAATTAAACAACCTGTTCTATGTATTCTTTATTTTGAGAAGAAATAGTTGAGGCCTGTTCTTGGGAAAGCTTTTGATTACAGACAAAACCCATTGACTGTGGCTGGCCACGGGCAATAACATTGCATGAGACCATTTTCAGTGGGCTTTGCTGACTGAAGAGTACAGTGAAATGTAGTGCTCCATGAACACCCCATCCCCTAACATGAACACCAGATGGGGCATTAGCAATTAACTGGAAAAATCTTCTTAGTGCACCAAGGCATGAACATTGAAAGGCTCTCTGCTAATTTTCAGCCTTCGGATATCGAGCGACTAATAGAGATTCCAAATCAATCTGACATTGTAACCCTTCTATTATCTTAACATAATTTTCATATTAATCATAATATAATACTTTCATTTTCAACTGACAAAGAGTTTTTCATATGTTGAGACGAATATCATGAATTCCATATTCCGTCAACATCTTTGGAATGTCGTACTGAGAGTCAGCCAGAGGCCAAAACATGACTGGCACATCACCTTTCGCCAGTTGTTTTCTCATGTTCATCATTTCCTCTTTATCATTCAATGAATATTCTTCTACCTGATTTGACCAGAGCAGGTGCTTCCTTGTTTCTTCACCAGATTCAACAAGATTGGTAGAGAAATCACTGATCAAACTAGAAGATGCATGACTTAGGGGTGGTTCGGAGAATGACCTAAACCCTGGGCTATCTTCTGATTAAGAAAGTATTTCACCTGCTAGTGATGAAGCATCAAACATGACTGGTTTCTCATTTGAAAGTGCCTCAAGATAAGAGAGATTTATCCACACTACATTGTCCACTAGAGCATTTTTAGGGCAATTTGTATCACTACTGCAGAGAGGACTTTTGCAGCGAAATTCATCATCATGGGGAGGACCACCATGGTGGGTTATAGCAAAAGATGATATCTCTTTCTCCTTGGTCTTCTGGCCACACAAAGGGTTATTGTAGCTCTCATCTGAAGATGAAACTTCAAGATCGACCGAACTGTCATGAAGCAAGCCTTCATGAGGAAGTGTCTGTTGAAAACCTTCAGAATTAATGTTCCCACTATTGGGAAATGAGGGAGTAGAATCTTGGATTCCAACAGATAATTGTTTGAGGGCTTCAAGAACTCCAACATCGAGCAAGGCCTTGTTACATATTGGATCTTGATCTCTTGACTGTGCTTGGAAGGTCTTCTTATTAGACGCCTTCTTACTCGCCTTGGAAACCACTTATTGACAAAAGTGGCTGCTCTGAGCAGGTGTGTAACAGCCCAAGATTTTATAAAAAATATTCTTTTTAATTTTATTAATGTCTTTTGTTGTACGCTACACCAAAAGGAGCTTGCACAACACGCATCCTTGACTTGCCTTGCATTACACGATAGCGTGTGTAATACGCAATACCAAGTTTCACTAAACAACGATATGCTATTAAAATATTATTAAAACTAGCCGTTATGAATAGTAATAACCACTTTTTAAAATTCTGTAAATCTTATTTTTCAAAATGAACTTCATTTTTGGATTCGGAGTATCGAATTTAGCCTAAGGTGAAATTATGGTACTTTTCGGATAACTTTCATATTCTGATGAATAGTGAAAATTACTAATTTATAATTAAAAACAACTTTTTTTAATCGAAATAATTAATAGTGATAAATTATTAATTTGAGTGGTTTTAAAGTATATTTAGAATATATTTTTACAATTTAATACAATGTTGGTCATTGGTTGTAATTTCACATTTAAACCAGACATAATCAAGTGTCAATCTTTTGATATATTTTGTTTCCTAAAAACACGCTATTTATTTTAACAGCGGGATTTAATTATAAAATTAATTAATGAAACTTCTATGTTATGAATTTGGTAAAATAGATTTCATTTTTGAATTCGGAATATGAAATATAGCTTAGGATGAAATTTTGGCATTGTTCTGAAAAACATCAATTTTTGATGAATAGTGAAACTACTAAGTGGTAGGTTAAAAAAACTGAATTTTGCATAAAACTTAATTTTACCACTTCTGTGAATAGAATTTTGAAAATCCGACAGACACGGTTAATATTAAGGACTAAAATGTGGTTCAATGAGATGAAAATAATTTTTGGTGAATAGTAACTTTTTACTTTTTTTTACCGCGGTTAATAGTAAATAGGGTAACTAAGGGTAAATATGATATTACTATTACCCTAACACATGTCCTAATTCTATTGGACAAGTGTAATTCGACCAAAAACAAACTTAGGAATAAAATATGACCATTTAGGCCCACTTGGATTAGATTAGGACATTTATCATTAATTTATTTAAAGAAAGATTAAAATAGTTAAAATCAAAGTTTAATAAGTAAATCATTTTTAATATGGGGTTATACATAAGATAAATTCGATTGTAAATATTCATTAGAAAGCTAAAAAGATTTACTACATGATGGTATTTTATTTGTAATTTTTAGACATCAAATAATTTAATTTATTTATGACACAACGATGATGCAGTAATTATCTTATTAATAAAATATTGACATAATTGATGTTATAAACACCAAAATAAATGTAATTTGAGATTTTTTATGAATGCCACTAATTTTCTAGGTTACTATGATATATTAATGTTGATTTAATCAACTTGGTTCGAACATTTAATTCTGTTATGACTTTCACAAAAATCATATATCAAATAGTGTCAAAATTGACACAAAATAGTTTTTAAATCAAATATTATATTATTAATTGTTATTTTATTCCTAAAAATCTAAGGTTCGGCCAAATGACTTAGATAAGGATATATATATTAATAATAAATAATTTGGGGTTCTTTTGGCATGTTATAGTAAGTGTATTAACCATATAGTGAAAGAAAACAAAAAGACACGGTAAAAGTTAAATTATTTAACTTGGAGTTAAATATAATTGATAAGGTTAAAATAATATCCTAAACTTGTCTAAATTCTATTGGTTGATAGGATTTCGACCCATCCCCACTTTAGCTTCGATATAAGACCCTTTGGAACCATTATAAACCGATTTTGACTTTAATATAAAATAATATTTTGAGATATTCCTAAGGTGCCCCTCTCCTCCCCTATAAAAGGACACCTCCTCCCCCTCCTCCTCACACGAATTTGAGCACTCAAGCTCGGCCAACCCCTGCCAAAATCTCTCCTCCACTTCCCTAGCAACATCCTAGAGGTTCTGGTCTTCCTCAAAGACCAATTCTAGTGCCCTAAGAGGAGGTCTCAAAGAGGTGCTTCAAAGAAGAGGAGGTTCGGACACATACAAAGCAAATCGGACCTAAGGTAAGGGAAATATCACAATCTCATTTTTATCCGAGATTGTTTATTCGTAAGTATTTACTGGGGTGTATTTTATCATCCACATCCATGTTTCATCAATATGTAATATTACTTCCATCCACCTAAAATTTTTTAAATCCATTTTTACCCTTCGGTGAGTTTTTAGTAAAAGAAATGAAAGGAATCTTTTGTCGTTTTTCGTACGAGGTACTTTTTGACTTTTCCGACAAAAGTACGAAGAATGTTTTTTTTAACTTATACGGCAAGAATGGATTTCTAAAACATTATTTCCAAGAAGCTTCCTTTACAAGTTTTCAAGTTTATTTTTAATCAAATTCTTTTAGTTTAAAATTGTATGACATGTTAAGAAAGGAAAAGTATTTTTGAAGTAGAAAGGATATTTTCCTCAAGAATGAAGTTCAAGTGTTTTATCAAAATTATTTTCCATCTAAGATAATAAAGGGTTCTGTTTTTATCCCTATTATTACATTGATTTGATTATTTTGTGATGGAATTGTTTTTATGAATTCCTTTATCTTATATGAATTGTATTATGATGTCATGATGTTTAAGAATCCCATTTTCATTACATGGGTTACGTTATGATTTATGATTTATGATTATGTGGCACACATAAGAAAAGATTCATTATAAGATGGGTGGGACCTATATCTCCCTCCAATGCATTGGGTAAAGATTTTATATCTCATGAGATAGACAGGACTGGAACGGTAGGTTATACCGGTTCAGTGAAACAGGACTGAAACGAGGGTTACTCGATTCAGAAAGGGACTTTGTCCACTAAGATAGTCTTGGAAATGAGTCATGACTAACAAGAAATGATTTTCCATGATTATGTGTGCATGCCACAACGTTTAAAGTTTTATGTTATGATTATGTGGATCTCATTTTCACTTCTATGATTTGTTCCATGTTAAGATATTATGATCTCTTTTGCAGGTTATGATTTTCAAAAAGATATGATATGATTTTTATTTCCTTTATTTGCCCTTGCTGATCATTTGAGCTCACCCTTTTATGTTTTCGTTTCCCCAGGATATAAAGAAAGGTTTTAGGTAAAAAAAAGGGAAGATCTTTATGGGAGATATTGAAGATCTTTCACCACGATTAGAAGATTACGTTCCGAGTTTCCAAAGACACTAAACTATTACGATCCTTGTGTGTGTGTTTTTGTTATGTACTAAGTATTCCGCAAAAGTAATGTAATGTCCATGTACGTCAGGCATCGGGTCTCTATAGTTGGTATCAGAGGGAGGTTTAGTCAACCTTTGGAAACTAGGATGCGAAAACGTTAGTGAGATCCCTAGAGATATTTCTACGGTATGTCTAGGGATGTCCCTAAGGTTAAGTATACGTATAGGTTATAGTACTAGAACTACGCTAACGATCATAGAATTAAACCTAAGATGTTAGATATTGAAGGTACTCCCCCTTTATAATGTTGTTTTCCCTAGCATGATTTTTTTCCTCTCACACTATTCTTTTTGGGTTTTAGAAAATGGCTGGAAACAAGGTGATTCATGATAATGGAGGATATGCTGGACAATGGAATGATATTTTTCATGAGCAACCAAATGAAATGGGATTTGGAAGTCCAAACATCATTATTATGCCGAATCAGCAATCTCATAATATGATTAATAAAGTAAAATTTGGTAAGTTTCCTGACTCGGCTAATAAGAGAAAGATGGAGTTTCATGATGATCATAGAGGAAAGAAAGTTCAATTCCCCCTATGTAAATCATGTGGGAAGAGGCATCAAGGAGAATGTTTCAAAGGAACTGGAAGATGCTTTGGGTGTGGAAAAGAAGGACACAAAGCAAGTAAGTGCAAAGGAAAAGGTTCAGTTAACACCATGGATGAGGATAATGGTATTGCTACGACATCAACAATGGTTAAATGTTTTAAATGTGGAATGTAAGGGCATTATGCAAACCAATTCCCTAAGGGAAAGTCTCATGAAGAGAATCAGAATGGTCATATGGGAAGTATTTATGTTGATGATGATGAAGAAACTACAAATGATATGTTAGATGAAAGAAATGTTGAAGCTCGGTCAATGGTCTAAGAATGTAGTGGAATGATTACATGTTTATCATGTGTAATGTTGTATAAGTAATCTCATGGAATAAGGATACATCTAAGGATTGTTACACTGTTGTCTTTCCTTATGTTTTGAAAGTGTATGATGAATGGTACCAGTAACCATGAAAGGTTATTCAGATACTTTTGGAAAGTAGATGATAAGTGCATAATGAAAGGATAAGAAGATAATGAGATGTTTGATTGTATTCATGAGCTCATGATTGATATAAGGACTAAGTGATATCATGGTTTGAGTATATAGAATTTTGAGGATTTTGGTATGTGGAAAGTGTTAACTTTAAACTGCATTCATGTTTTCACTAAGGTATTCAAGAAAATACATGATTAAGGACTTTGAATGATTAGAATGTGACCAACAAGACATATCTTATGGGGATCGACGATGGTGTTAAATCTCTGGTAATCGTTTTCACTATGTTATGAGAATGGACTGCAGTATTATGGATAAGACTAAAGATTGGAATGGATTATGTTGGACATAAGTTAGTATTGTTTAAGGATAGAAGTTTTTTTTCGATATTATTGATGGGATGTTATAGTAATATAGTTTTATAAAAAGGAAAACCTGCAGGACGGGCGACAGCCCATCGCTTCGGACAAGGCTGTAGGAATCGAACCCACAACCGAAGTGCGACTGGCCTTTATCGCCTACCACTGGCCTACAGGAAGTCCCTGTTTAGTAGAAACTAGTTTTATTATATTAAGCAGTATGATATATGAAGTATAAGTCCATTTTAGGAACCATATATGATTAATCTCACTATAGATCGATTTATGCATATAATTTTTGCTAACCTTTTGTTTGAGACAGATGGAATGACCCGTCATTCTATCACATGATCTGCTAACACTTCACAAATAACAAATTCAACTTCATTTATTTAAGAGATGAAGTGGAAATTGTTCAAGGCACGAACAAAAGTGAGATTGTACCAAAATAAAGTAAGTATTTATTCTAATTCAAATTTTCAACTTTAGAGGAAATGATCTTGAAAACCAAAAATGTTGTCCTAGTGATCTTATACCTGATGAATCAGATGGTACCTTATATCATCACAAATATATGGATTTGTGATTACTGGCTTTTCCGTAGCCATGTTCTCTACCACTCTCTATCAGAACATGATGGTTAGATTTCTCTTCCATATCCATATTTTCACCTATGTGGAAACCCAATGATTAGTTTATTTGGGTAACCGTTACGTTTCATACTTTTGTTTTTAAAGATTGGTTTTGACATTCCTTTTTACGATGTGGGTTTCTATTAAAGAAACTTTCGAATAGTAAACCATTTATAACCCCGACGAATTTCGAGGGCGAAATTCATTTTAAGGGGGGTAGAATGTAACAGCCCAAGATTTTATAAAAAATATTCTTTTTAATTTTATTAATGTCTTGTGTTGTACGCTACACCAAAAGGAGCTTGCACAACACGCATCCTTGACTTGCCTTGCATTACACGATAGCGTGTGTAATACGCAATACCAAGTTTCACTAAACAACGATATGCTATTAAAATATTATTAAAACTAGCCGTTATGAATAGTAATAACCACTTTTTAAAATTATGTAAATCTTATTTTTCAAAATGAACTTCATTTTTGGATTCGGAGTATCGAATTTAGCCTAAGGTGAAATTTTGGTACTTTTCGGATAACTTTCATATTCTGATGAATAGTGAAAATTACTAATTTATAATTAAAAACAAATTTTTTTAATCGAAATAATTAATAGTGATAAATTATTAATTTGAGTGGTTTTAAAGTATATTTAGAATATATTTTTACAATTTAATACAATGTTGGTCATTGGTTGTAATTTCACATTTAAACCAGACATAATCAAGTGTCAATCTTTTGATATATTTTGTTTCCTAAAAACACGCTATTTATTTTAACAGCGGGATTTAATTATAAAATTAATTAATGCAACTTCTATGTTATGAATTTGGTAAAATAGATTTCATTTTTGAATTCGGAATATGAAATATAGCTTAGGATGAAATTTTGGCATTGTTCTGAAAAACATCAATTTTTGATGAATAGTGAAACTACTAAGTGGTAGGTTAAAAAAACTGAATTTTGCATAAAACTAAATTTTACCGCTTCTGTGAATAGAATTTTGAAAATCCGACAGACACGGTTAATATTAAGGACTAAAATGTGGTTCAATGAGATGAAAATAATTTTTGGTGAATAGTAACTTTTTACTTTTTTTTACCGCGGTTAATAGTAAATAGGGTAACTAAGGGTAAATATGATATTACTATTACCCTAACACATGTCCTAATTCTATTGGACAAGTGTAATTCGACCAAAAACAAACCTAGGAATAAAATATGACCATTTAGGCCCACTTGGATTAGATTAGGACATTTATTATTAATTTATTTAAAGAAAGATTAAAATAGTTAAAATCAAAGTTTAATAAGTAAATCATTTTTAATATGGGGTTACACATAAGATAAATTAGATTGTAAATATTCATTAGAAAGCTAAAAATATTTAATACATGATGGTATTTTATTTGTAATTTTTAGACATCAAATAATTTAATTTATTTATGACACAACGATGATGCAGTAATTATCTTATTAATAAAATATTGACATAATTGATGTTATAAACACCAAAATAAATGTAATTTGATATTTTTTATGAATTCCACTAATTTTATAGGTTACTATGATATATTAATGTTGATTTAATCAACTTGGTTCGAACATTTAATTCTGTTATGACTTTCACAAAAATCATATATCAAATAGTGTCAAAATTGACACAAAATAGTTTTTAAATCAAATATTATATTATTAATTGTTATTTTATTCCTAAAAATCTAAGGTTCGGCCAAATGACTTAGATAAGGATATATATATTAATAATAAATAATTTGGGGCTCGTTTGGCATGTTATAGTAAGTGTATTGACCATATAGTGAAAGAAAACAAAAAGACACGGTAAAAGTTAAATTATTTAACTTGGAGTTAAATCTAATTGATAAGGTTAAGATAATATCCTAAACTTGTCTAAATTCTATTGGTTGATAGGATTTCGACCCATACCCACTTTAGCTTCGAAATAAGACCCTTTGGAACCATTATAAACCGATTTTGACTTTAATATAAAATAATATTTTGAGATATTCCTAAGGTGCCCCTCTCCTCCCCTATAAAAGGACACCTCCTCCCCCTCCTCCTCACACGAATTTGAGCACTCAAGCTCGGCCAACCCCTGCCAAAATCTCTCCTCCACTTCCCTAGCAACATCCTAGAGGTTATGGTCTTCCTCAAAGACCAATTCTAGTGCCCTAAGAGGAGGTATCAAAGAGGCGCTTCAAAGAAGAGGAGGTTCGGACACATATAAAGCAAATCGGACCTAAGGTAAGGGAAATATCACAATCTCATTTTTATCCGAGATTGTTTATTCATAAGTATTTACTGGGGTGTATTTTATCATCCACATCCATGTTTCATCAATATGTAATATTACTTCCATCCACCTACAATTGTTTAAATCCATTTTTACCCTTCGGTGAGTTTTTAGTAAAAGAAATGAAAGGAATCTTTTGTCGTTTTTCGTACGAGGTACTTTTTGACTTTTCCGACAAAAGTACGAAGAATGTTTTTTTAACTTATACGGCAAGAATGGATTTCTAAAACATTATTTCCAAGAAGCTTCCTTTACAAGTTTTCTAGTTTATTTTTAATCAAATTCTTTTAGTTTAAAATTGTATGACATGTTAAGAAAGGAAAAGTATTTTTGAAGTAGAAAGGATATTTTCCTCAAGAATGAAGTTCAAGTGTTTTATCAAAATTATTTTCCATCTAAGATAATAAAGGGTTCTGTTTTTATCCCTATTATTACATTGATTTGATTATTTTGTGATGGAATTGTTTTTATGAATTCCTTTATCTTATATGAATTGTATTATGATGTCATGATGTTTAAGAATCCCATTTTCATTACATGGGTTACGTTATGATTTATGATTTATGATTATGTGGCACACATAAGAAAGGATTCATTATAAGATGGGTGGGACCTATATCTCCCTCCAATGCATTGGGTAAAGATTTTATATCTCATGAGATAGACAGGACTGGAACGGTAGGTTATACCGGTTCAGTGAAACAGGACTGAAACGAGGGTTACTCGATTCAGAAAGGGACTTTGTCCACTAAGATAGTCTTGGCAATGAGTCATGACTAACAAGAAATGATTTTCCATGATTATGTGTGCATGCCACAAAGTTTCAAGTTTTATGTTATGATTATGGGGATCTCATTTTCACTTCTATGATTTGTTCCATGTTAAGATATTATGATCTCTTTTGCAGGTTATGATTTTCAAAAAGATATGATATGATTTTTATTTCCTTTATTTTCCCTTGCTGAGCATTTGAGCTCACCCTTTTATGTTTTCGTTTCCCCAGGATATAAAGAAAGGTTTTAGGTAAAAAAAAGGGAAGATCTTTATGAGAGATATTGAAGATCTTTCACCACGATTAGAAGATTACGTTCCGAGTTTCCAAAGACACTAAACTATTACGATCCTTGTGTGTGTGTTTTTGTTATGTACTAAGTATTCCGCAAAAGTAATGTAATGTCCATGTACGTCAGGCATCGGGTCTCTACAAGGTGTATGTGCCTGATCAAGAGAGATGGCCCGGTTAGGCTGATGATCTCTACTCAAATCAGGTGTATATGCCTGACTTGGTTGTCTATATGATATGGGGGAGTATGCCCCACGACCATCTTGGAATGGAACAAATGTGTGTGTCTATTCCGGAGTGAACATTTGATTTGTCATTCCACTAGTAGGGATAGATTTATGTGTCTTTCCCTAAGATGTTGCTGAAGCTGTTATAATATTATGGAAAGCATCCAGAATATGAGTAGTGATTTTCTTCTGCTATTTCACCATTGATAGTATATTATTGGTGAATTCAGCTTCCGGAACGAGGATATATGTCCATTCCGTTCTGGGAGTAGGTGTATGTGCCTGATCCTTTCCTCCTTTTCCTGTCAGTGAATCCTGACAGTACTCAAGTGTGGGGGAAGAGAGTTGAGTCTGCCTCCTGTTTGTCGCCTGAGCTTTCTAACTGACTTCTCTGAGTGCTACCAAGAGAGACTGTTGGTAGGCTTGATCAATACTAGTAGGTGTATGTGCCTGCTGATTGTACTTCGCCGAACATGGTTGATGAGATCCATCATATGTAGTCAGACGAGTCTGCTGACTAGCTGATGACATATAAATAGGTGTATGTTCCTACCTATAGTACTCCGCTGGAATTTCCTGGCGAGATTGGCGTGATGCTGCCAGACGAGTCTGCTGGACATCGGAATTAAAACGGACGGGTGTATATGCCCGCTCGTTGTTTTCCACCAAGTTAGGTTGGTGGACTTCTCCGGAGATAGCAGAGATGAGAACTTACTCACTGTTGACCGGATTTCGCCTCTGGTGATTCGTCTTTCCTACTCGGGTTTGAGGAACCTGAGCCGAATGCCTGGAGTCGATACCCTCATCATATTGAGGGCGCACTACCGGACGAGTCTGGCGGTAATTGTTGATGGGAACCCTCGGGAAGGACTCCTGCTTCCTTGAATTAAGGCCCTGATGGACCTTCTCATTCACCTCCCCAGAATATGGGAGTGAATGGTGATTGCGTTCTGGGGATAACGACCCGAAACGGTTGGAGATGGTAGTTAGCACCGTCTGCTTCTTGATCACTGGTCGTCGCTGTCTGGACGACCATGGTGAATTGTTCACTTGGAGGGCTTGTCGAGCAGGCTCCAGAGATGGAATGGTGCCATGTTGACGATACACCTTAACTAGTGCATTTGATACCCAGCGTTGAAGATGCTGAGTAAGTGATATCATCCTCAGAGCAGACGATGATCCAGCAGGAGTAGCAGTAGTGGCATTTGCAGTAGAGGTTTTCACAGCAGAGGTATTCACAGATGTGAACTTAAGAGAAGCCATTCTGGAAATGCAGAAGATCTTGGAAAAGAGTTCTTGTTTTATATAACAGGCATAATCAAGATAAATTCAGCCACTACATCTTTTGGATGAGCACATATGTCAATGATTGTTTTTGTTGGCCCTCTCATTGAGTTTTAAATAGGGGCCTAACAAATAAGTAAAACATCATTTTAACTTGGTTAAGGATTAATGTCGGGTTAACCATTTTTTGTTTCCCTAGGAATTGGGGATGACCTTGTTGATTGAAGGTTCAAACATTCCAATCGGTTTCTATCGGGTTTGTTCGTAGAACCGGAAACATCCAATGATTCTATATCCATTCGAACCTACTTTCTAAAGGTAGGCACTCATTAGCTGTGGACTAATGAGTCTTAGGAATTTTCATTGGTCGAGAGGATGGGAGGTCGGACTCATCACACCTTTTTGAGGGGAATTATTGTCTACTCCGGGACTCTCTTTATAGATTTAAGTTATGTTCGTGAATCCTTATTACATTACCAAGTATAAAATGAGCTTTCCTTTAGATCTGAAAATCAATGATTGATATGAAGAAAATTTAGAGAATCTTTTATATGTATTCGAGGTTCTTCATCGATAGAGAATCATCTTTATTTTTTAGAGATTCTTAGTTGATGTTATCCTTAAATACATAAAAGTCTCTTGGTCATTATGATGACCATAATGGTTTTAAAGCCACTCAGTGGGGCACTTGAAGTTTATTTTTATTCAGAAGGACATGGATTATTTCAGAGTTGGGATCGTACCCACTGATGGGCTACCTACATATCCTTTTTTTGGAAAAGGAATCAGAACCCACGTAGTTCGAGTAAGGGAGTATAATGTTATGCATGATTGATGGCTCAAAGAAAGACTTCATGATTACTTTTACACTCTAAGCTCACGTGAGTCATTCTCGGTGTGAGAAACAAGTGGTATGGGTGAAATCAGACAACTATGCCATGCAATGATGTGGGGCTTATGTATGCATGACTGCCCAAATGGATGAGGATTAAGATTTACCTCAGGGAAGAAATCCATGAACAGGGTCCATAAAGGTATATGTGCTTCATAGAGATTTGGATACTCTAATCTTGGGGCTTACTCCTAAGGAAGATGCTCAAATTAGGAGGGGACTTATGATTGGTTTTTACTCCTAATAAGAAGCCCAGATCAAAAGGACTTATGACTGGTTAAGAGAAAATAAGACTGAGGCTTATTCCTAAGGAGGAGGCCCAGGTTAAAGGGATTTGAAAATTAAGGGACTTGGGGATTACTTCTAAAGAGGATGCCCATATTTGAGACTGAGGCTTATTACTGAAAAGGAGGCTCAGGTTAGAGGATTTGGGGTTACTCCTAAGGAAGATTCCCAAATTAATGAAGATTTGGACTGGGGCTTATTCATGAAAAGGAGGCCCAGGTTAAGGAATTATGGTTGGGGCTTACTCGTAAGGAGGATGCCCATATTTGGGAACTTTAAGACTAGGGCTTACCCCTAAGGAGGATGCCCAGATTAGGGGACTTGGGGATTATTCCTGAAGGGGATGCCCAAATTAATGAGAATTTGGACTGGGGCTTACTTCTGAAAAGGAGGCCCATGTTAAGGATTCTCTCATCTTAAAGGATGAGGTTGAATGAATGAACTCTCTAACTTTAGTGACATAAAGATGTGAAAATCACTAAGTTTTTAGAGATGTTCCATGTATCTCCTTTCAGATAAGGAAGTCAACCAAGAAAACATGCCATAAATGGCTTTGAAGAGTGTCTTGAAGACTAAATCTTGAATAGGAGAGGCGGAATGGCATAAGAGGGGTGAAATGGGTAGTAAAGGAACCCAAAAGATAGGGGCGTGAAATTCCTGGAAGGTAGGCAGGTATTGCGTGGGTGCGCAAGTCCTGGTCGCGCAGGTATACCTGCGCGGCACATGGGTACTTGTGCGATTTTCAGCCCTTAGAGTAATATTTGGGAGATCCTTGATAAAAGCCTATATAATTATCCCTAGAGGCTTTCTAGAAGATAGCGCGCAAGTTATGGTGAAGAAGTAGGGCGGCGTGCAAGTGTGTCCATTTACCTAGGCGCACAAGTGTTAGTGAATTCTAACACTTATACCTTACTCCTCTTGTTTATACCTTCCATTCTAGGTAAAGAATTACATTAGAAGTGTTCGGAAGACCTGAAGAAGATACTTGGGCGTTCAGAGCATTGTACCCAACTTCTGGAAAAATTCCTCTTGAAATGGGGGTCCCACAGGGTCTATTTATAGGCTTCTGAGGACACGGGTAGTTATCACTTAGGGCACGCAAGTCACTTGCGCGACCATTAGGAGGCGCACAAGTATACTTGCGCGACAGTAAGGGAACTTGCGCAACCCTATGTCCTTTGACTCCTTTTTCATTCCTTTGTCGATTTTTGATGTTTTTTTCAAAGGATGGATCACTTTGGGTGAAGTCATTTCTCTTTCCATTCCCTTAGACAATGTGACAAAAAGGAGCGTCAACAGTGAGTATTTAATGAGGGGGGGGGGGTGAATTAGTTTACTAAAACATTAGGGGTGATGAAAACCATGTGGATTAGGGACCACAAAGGGCTAGTTTCATATAGTTTAAATTCATACTACATATACCAAGTTCTCTTCCAATTTAAGTCAAAGATCTCAAACTATGGGGGTTGTATTTTTGAGGTATGTTCATGTAATGAAAGGGAGTAGAAAACTCAAGTAAAGATATGGAAAAAGAGGCCCAATGTCACATGAAACTCCCATGGGAAAAATTGCATACATTTTTAGGTCACAATGCTCAGACCATAATGGTCACTGTTAGTTTGAGGTCTTATATCGTAGACCAAGGGGGATGTGTCTCGAAGAAGTTCATGTGGTACAAAATATAGAAACACAATGAGAAGAGATGGTCATGGAAGGATCATACCATATGTGATATTTTTGTGATAGTCATTGGAAAAATTATCATAGATAGAGGGTTGGGGAGTCTGACTATTAATGAAAATGGACATACCTGATATAAGTATTTGTAGCTAGGACAGAGACAAAATACCTAGAAGTCACTAAATATCCCACTTAATGAGGAATCAAGGAACACATAGCTATAGATAATGATATTGTAGGATACCAACAATGGCATTGATAGGGGGATATCCTCTTTGGTGTGGATGAGAAATCAATTTTATATTTTAAAACAATATATAGGAAGATACTATCTACATAGTTTAAGGTCATACAACTATGACCCTATGTCATACAATTTAATGTCTTATGTTAAGGATGTAGGTTACTATGGTTTTAGGTCACATATATTTGACATGAGTTTTTCACGTAGTTTAAGTCCATGGTTCTCATACTAAAAGAGGCTACTATTGGTTTAACAACATATATATTGGACTAGGAGTTTGCAAACAGTTTAAGGTTGTGATGCTTTGATTGTGGGGGTGAGATTATCAAATATGTTTGTATGACATGAAATAGTAGTGACCCAAAATGAAAAGAGGGTGAAGGAGACCAAGTGGCACATAAATTATTTTTGATATGAACTGCACACATTTAAGCTCTTGATTCTTGGATGAAAAGGAGTGAAATTACATTTGGGAATGACAGTGCACCTCAACCATGGTTGGCAAAAACTATTCCACCATGAATCCTAAGCCCATGTGATCTATGCTTGGTGTGAGAAAAAAATATTGGTGGGAAGTTTCCCTTTACTCAAGGGAGGTAACAATAGGGGAAAAAGTAATCTAACTTGAGAAGTTCCAAATGATATCGACTTTCCTGGTTATCGTGTATGAACACATGGGGAGATAATACTAAGGGTTTTGAAGCTCTCCTAGAACTAGGGGAGGTGAAAAGGGAAGTGAATTGTGGATTTTGAGACTAGAATAAGAAAGGGCGTGGCTAATGGGAAGAGGAAATCTTTTTACCATGTTTAAAATAAAGTCTCCATAGTCATAATGGTTAGAGATAGTGTAAGAAAATGCCGGATCGACCGTTGACCATGTTCAAATAATGGTAACCATCATCTATCATTAGATATGTTTTGAGGTGTGTGCCCAGGATGGGAGGTAGACATTTTGTCCAAGAACCATTTTCATTAGGGGGATTTTTCAGATCAAAAGGGAAATGAGGATTGAAAAGAAGGTGTGACGTGTGGAGTTGAACATGTTTGGATGTTCATGGGGTAGCTAAAACAATCTAGGATTTATTCCACTATGTACTCAAATTTGTTCGGTATGTGTATAAATTGACAAGGGTTATACATTTTTCTAAGGGAGAAGGTCCCAAAATAGTTTTATTTTTGTGCTAGGCCTTGGATATGAGATCCGATCATCCCTAAATATCCTATATGAAATCATAATCAAGCCATGCATAGTCTTAGGATACATTGTGATCAGAGATCAATGAAGAAAGGGGTAATTATCTCTAATTAGGACCCAAAAAATTATGTATTTTATCAATATGAAATAAAGAAGTGTACTATATAGTTTAATGTTTTTTTAGTAAGGGTGTTGAACATGCAGTTTAAAGTCATACGGTGAAGATATATGTGTGTTTCCTAGTTGATGGAGAGGCATCACCTCACACTTATCACATGGGGCATCTCATCACATAACATGCTGCATCCTGTACCTATTATATAGGGCATCCCATGTCTGTTTCCTAGGTTAAAGTCACATTTTAACATCATGTGCAAATACATCATGTGTGGGGCTTACTCGTCGATTTGACTATTCTCTCACCCTCATGTCGGTCCATGAGGTAATTTTGACTCATGGATGGGTCAAGGTATATGATTGGGGATTACACATAAGGAGTAGGCCCATGGGGATTGTTTGGGAGAAATAGGGTTGTGATAAAGGATCATTCTCCGTGGATACTCTTTATTTCCTCCTTATGTCAAGGTCATGAGGGAATATCGACCTGTTGATGGGTTGAGGAATATTATTGGGGTTTCTTAGGGGTCATATCATAATAATCACATGATGAATCTTATGATTGACATATAAGGCATCCTATGGTTGTAACAGGAGGTATCATATGCTTATTACATAGTGCATGCCATAGTTTAATATCTTGTAGCTTAAGATGGTGTCATACAATTTTATCTCATGTGACTAGGATGTTGGGATTTGTAGTTTAAATTCTCATAACGTTTACTTATGGATCATATCATATTTTTTAATTGAGGCATCCAATGCTTATCACATAAGGTAAGAAAATTGTTTAACATCATTCACTGGGGATTTTTTTATATAGTTTAATTTCATATTACTAAGACATTAGGTTTTTTAGTTTAAATTTTTTACAACTCAGACTAGTGGATCATCTTATATTTGTCATATGAGGAATCCTATGCTTATCACACATGGTAAGAACATAGTTTAAAATCATTTTCTAAGGAAATTTTCATACAGTTTAACATTGTATGACTAGTATGTTAGGTTTTTTAGTTTAAAGGCATACAACTTGGACTAGTGGATCATCTCATATTTGTCATATGAGGCATACCATGATTATCACATAGGGTATGACCATAGTTTAACATCATGTGATGATTATTTTGTCATATAGTTTAATTTTTTATGCCTAGGAAATTAGGATTTGTAGTTTAAAGTCATACAACTTGGAATTATTTTGGTGTTCATGTAAAGTACCACTTGAGAAACCTAACATTGGTGGGAGGTGTGATGTGCTCTCCATGTAGGGTGATTAATGAGTAATCATTATTGGAATAGACCTAAAAAATGATGGAATGGCCTTTCCATTTGGGATAAATCTTTTGAGTATTATTTCTAGGTATCATCGGCATCCTAAGAGCCAGTACCATATCACCTTGAAGGAATGAGTGGAGGAAGACATTTTTATTGAACATTTATGCCACCCAGTTATGGTACCTTTATAGGTTATGTAATAACTAGAGCTTATTTTTCTCAAGGGATTACAACTTATACAGATGGACTTATAACCTATTTCCTGACATCATAGAATCATAAAAGATAGTTTAAAGTGATGAAAACTGAACCTATATAGGAAGAACTACCTCAGTTCCATATACCAGGGAGTACGAGGTTTCCTGGTTGGAATTTCAAGTTATCATTTGATAGAACTACAGGTAATTGGAGAGATTATCAGACCAAATATTTTTATTCTAACCCACCATATCTTGTATGATGTTATAGAGTGTTTTATTGAATGCCTCAATCCACCCATTCACCTATGAATGATAGTGAGAGGTGTGGTTGGACAAGATGTTATACTTGGTGTATAAATTTCTCCTCTAGACAACCAGAAAGTTGGTATCGTTGTCTGTAAGAATAGTTTGAGGAACCCTGAATTGATGGATGATGTAGGAATTCATAAAATCAATCACATACTGGGTTTTGAATTATTTTAGGGGGATGAATTCCACCCATTTTTAGAAGAAGTATGTGAAAATTATAATGAACCTTCACTATTGAGTTGTCACTGGTGGGTAGGGTCCCACCACGTCAAATACCTATACAGATAATGGCCAAGAATACTTGGTGATATGGAGAATATCTTATAGATGATTCAAAAATTTATCATGGATATTTCATGTATAATACTTCTTGGTGAACTCAATGTAGTCATAGACCATAGTGAGCCATAAATAACCCAACCACCAAATCTGGTGAGAAATCTTTAATCCTACTTGATGGGATCCACATGACCCAACATGGACCTCTTGCATGACATGGGGGATATACTTCCCTTGGATTCCACTTAGTAGGATTCCATGAAACCTACACCTATATAGGTTTTTATAGAGTTTTGGGCTATCCCAAATGGTAAATTGAGTTGCACACTGATGAATTCTATCACACTCAACTCAGTTTGTGTAACACCCTGAGTTTTTGTGATTTTTTTACGAATTAATTTAATATTTTTGATATTATTTCACTTCATGTAATACTGAATATATATTTCTATTATTATATAAAATAACTAAGTTTGAATTATGTTATACTCAACACAAAGAGAATCTTGAACTACACACAACACTGACTTAGCTTGCGCTACATAGAACACTGAGTTTCTACAAAACAACACTTTACTATTATAATTATTTAAATGAGATAGTTATAACATAGATTTTAAAACTGATATATGAATAAATAATTTTTCAAATATTAGTTGTAATGGTTTTGATAATGAAAAATATATTTTTTTGTTAAAGTCTTTATATGTTTAAAACTACTATTTTCTCAAATGAACTCATTTTCATGACTGTCTATGAAAAATAATATAATTATTTTTAAACACTAAAAAAAATTGAATATGATAAAATTAAAATCATTTTTTAATTAAGAATGTCAAAATTAACATAGAGTGAATTTTTGGATTTTTTTTGAAAAGTTTCAATTTTTGATGAATAGTGAGAAATACAACAATGTTGTTAAAAACTAAACATTTCATTTAAATAATTATTTAAATTTAAATTTATTTGAAAGTAAAAATAGATAAATAATAAATATATTAATCCAATTTAGTTCATTGGAATCATTCTTATAATATAATTATATATAATAAAATTATTTAACCTTTTAACGTCTCTTTTACCCGCCTTCTAGCCACATTTACATAATTAGCATTAAACATATTTTTATCTGTTATATGAACTAAATTTAAAAAAATGGATATATATGGTTTTAATCAGTTTTAAAATGTGGTCTAATAGGATCAAAATAATTTCTTTTGAATAGTAACTTTTGAATTTTATTTACCAAGGTTAAAGGTAAATTGGGTAATTAAAAGTAAAAATAATTTTATAATAATACAAAATTACCCTAAAACTTGTCATAATTTTCTTTTATGAATTTTTTTCAACCAAAATAAACCTTAGGTATATAATATGATCCCTTTTATGCCACTTGTGTTAGATTAGGACCTTTATTATATTTTATTTAAAGGAGGGTTGAAAATGTCATATTCAAATTTTAATAATTATATCATTTTTAATTAGAGTTATATAAGTGATATAGTCATATATAATTATTAATTATAAATAAAAAATGTTTATCTACATCATGATAATTTATTTATTATTTTTAGACATTAAATAATTAAATTTAATTGTGACACAATGATGATGTAATAATATATTTATTAAAGGAAGAATAAAATAAGTGATATTAATAATATTAAAATAAATATCATTTGAGATATTTTATGACATAAATAATTTTTTTGGATGAAAATTCCATGTTATGGATGATTTAATGCAATGTTTTTGAAGGAATCAAGTCTTTATGAAATTTTAAAATTTCATGTAATAAATAGTGTCAAAATGGACATAAATGAGATTTTAAAATAAATAATATTTTATTAAATGATAAAAAATACATAAAAATATAAATTTATGCCAAATTACTAGTATAATGTTAAATATTTTATAAATTATCCTATTGGGGTTATTTTGACATTTTATAGTGACCATATTAAACCTATAGTGGAAAAATACAGGTTATCACGATAAGAGTTAAATTGTTTGACTAAGGGTTAAAGCCAAAGGATAGGGATAATTTTGTGACCTAAACATGTATAAAATTCATTTGTTGAGAGGATATATACCCATAATATTATAATATTCTAAATAACTCACCTTGGATCTATTTTAAATTGAAAATAAATTTAAATTAAATTAATAGTTTTTGAGTTTCCTAAAGTGCCCCTCTCCTCTCTTATAAAAGGGTACATTTCCTTCTCTTTTATACACACCTATAAAGCCTTTTGAATCAGCCAAAACCTATCAATGTATCCTCCATACTTACATAAATTATTCCTAGAATCCATACTTTGGGAATAAATCCAACCTAAGGATACCTTTTTTTCAAATCAAAAGGAGATACTCGAAGATGAGGTAATTGTTTTACTAACTCTTTCAAAGTTATTTTCTTATTCTACTTCCTTTTCCTAAGTTTTTTTCCATAATAAAGTAATAAATAAAGAATATAATATATTATAATATTTTTTATGATTATTTTATTACTATATTAATCCTTTTAACCATCCTAGGTAAAACAATATCACCATGCGTGCGTACGTATGACTTACTGTCTCCACACTATGGTGTAAACTATTTTTCATATATACTTTATTTCAATGGATATAACTATGAATATAAAGGATTTAAATAATTAATATTACATGATAATTATTAATAATAATTAATATACAATCTAATTTTATACCATTTAACCATTAAGGGAATGATATCTTCGCTCATGCGTACGTACGAATTACCGTCTCCACGACGCGATGGGATTCATTTTCCATGTTAACCATTAAAGAATGATTATAAAAAATATATAATGAATAAGATTTAAATATATGAAATAATAATTATATTTTAATATATATATATATATATATTTCATTTACTTGCTTCCATTCAATACAATTAGAAAATGGAAATTGCATTCATGCGTACGTATGACCTGCCGTCTCCGTGGATGATGTTTTCCATTTCATTTATCTATATATTATATATATTTATATACTGAATATATATGATATAAAAATATTTTTTAAATTATGGAAGTAATTAAATAATTATCTAAGTAATAAGATCAAGAATAACAAGTCAAAACACATTTGATAAACAAAGCGATTATTACCCAAAGAGTTGCTTTAACATAGAATTGTTAAATTAACGGGTAATATAAAGTCATAAATGAATTATATATGATATCATAAATATTATTATGATTCTATTAAAAGTTAATAATATTTTTCAAACCACTATACAGGAGTTTCAAACATGTATGTAAGAAATGATACCTAAGATAAGGGATAATATCACAATCTCATTTTTATCTGAGATTGTTTATATGTATGTATTTACTGGGGTAAATTTATCATCCATGTCCATGTTTTATACATATTTATTATAAAATAGTCTTCATATTATTCTAATATTGTTTAAATATAATTTTACCCACTATTTAATTTTTACAAAATGGTATTAAAGGAATCTTTGGTTGTTTTCGATACGAGGTACTTTTTGACTTTCTAACAGAAGTACGAGAAGAATGTTTTCATTTAAATTATACAACAAGAATGGATTTTTACGATTTAATAACACCTTATTTACATGAAAATTACTTTATAATATTTCAATTTTATTTTCAAAGAAATTTGTTTCTCTTAGAATTGTGTGGATTTTTTAGAAAAGAGAACATTTTTGAAGAATAAATAATACTTCCCTTAAGAATTAATTTCAAGTGTTTTATCAAAATTAGTTTCCATCTAAGATAAAATTATTTAATAAGGAAGTTTTTTTAATTATACTATCCCTATTATCTTATAGTTTGATTATGTTTATTATGGAATTATATTTATGTAATCTATTTGTTTTAAATGGATTATGTTATGATGGAATTATGTTTAAGAAATAAATTTTATTCCTTGGGTTATGCTATGATGAATGATTTATATTTTTGTGGAACGTGTAATAATTATTTAATTATGATATGGTTGGGACCTATATATCTCTCAAATGAATTGGGTAAATGTTTATATCTAATGAGATAGACATGAAGGACCTTGTACACCAAGATGGTTATGAAAATGAACCCTTACTACCAACATGGTTATGGGAGTGAACCCTCACTACCAAGATGGTATAGGAAGTGGAACCATACTACCAAGATGGAATTGGAAGTGATGACTTTAATAATATCAAAATAATTATTATGCACTTATGTTCCATTCTTTATTCCTATGTTATGCTTCCATGGCTCGTGTTATTTATTCCCTTATAATTCATGTTTTATGAACTATTAATATTTATGCCATGATTCATGTTTATAATATTTGATATGCAGGGTATGATCTTCTATTTTCATGATCATTTTATCATACCCTAATTCTCATGATTATGTTTACATGTATCCCTTATTTACCCTTACTGAGTATCTGAGCTCACCATTTTTCTTATGTTTCTTTTTCCCTAGGTTATAAAGAAAGGTTTCAATCAGGGGTACTAAAGTGTAAGATCTTTATGAGAGATGTTGAATATATTTCACCAAATTAGAAGAATGTGTTCCAAGTTTTCCAAGTCACTAAAAAAATATGGTATTTGGGTGTGTTTTTTTTATAATATATTAAGTATTCCAAAAAAGTGATGCAATTTCCATGTACGTCAAGCTTGAGAATTTATAGTTGGTATCAGAGCAAAGGTTTAGTTAACCTTTGGAAACTAAGATGATAAAACCTTAGTTATATCCCTAGGGATGTTTCTAAGGATATTAATTAGTATGTATATAATGATAAGTCTAAGGATAAGGAAAATTATATGAAAATGTCCTAGAATTTTGGTAAAGGATAGAGTGAGTGGTTTCCTAGATATAAATCCATGTCTAGATACTAAAAGTGGATGTAGCTCTATCATAGATGTACCTAGGGGTAACAAATCTGACAAGGTGTGTCAGGCATGACTCGACATAACTTGGTACATAATAACAAGCCTTTCTAAACACCTGGTTTTACACTTCTGGGGGATATTCTTTGGAAATTCAGAAACTTTTCATGAACCATCATGAAGGATTTAAGTATAATTTGTCTATTAATAACCTAGGATAAACCTATGGTGTTATATATTAAGTAAGGTATCATAATTTAGATATCTAATAATTGATTTTTCATGATCATTTAGTTTCTATTATGATAAATGTTTCTTACACTATGATTTTTGGTTTTATTCAATGGAGGGAACCAGAAGGAATTGGGTTAACATTGAATCTGATGGACATATTGGTGACTATGAGTAATGAAAGTGGGTAATGAATGGAGAGAAAGATATTGTGATTATTCCAAATCAGTTATCATGATATCTGATTAACAAGGTGAAATTTAGTGGTATTCCTGTGTCATCAAATAAGAGGAAGATGGGATTTTATGCATGTTCACATGGTGAGTAACGTAGAGGAAAGAAGATTCATATTCCTACATGTAAAGAAAAAGGTAAGACGAACCTTGAGGAATACCACAAATGGAGGGTAAGATGTTATCTATGTGGGAAAAGGGTCATAGAGTGTTGAACTTTCATAGAGTTCAATGTCTTATCTGTGGAGAACATTTCCATTACCAACTCAATGCCCTGAACTAAGAATTTACATCTAAATAAAGGAAGTACATATTCCATTCCAATCATTAAAGAGTATGGATTGAAGTTTTTATGTATTTGGATTCAAGAATTATGAAATATATAAAGATTGTTCAGTTTATGTGTTTTTCACTGATGATTTACATGAATATGTTGAATGAAATTGATGGGCTAGATAAGTGATGGTGAAATTATTATTAAGGTAAATATAACCCTTAATATGTTCCTTATGTTATGGTAATGTTGTTTGGATTAAGATATATAGTATATGAATAAGTAAATTATAAGGTATTGATTACATTGGAACTAATTAAGGACTTTTTGATAGGTGGTTTATGCTATCATTGATGAAGTTTACACCATTTTTGGAATTAAAAGATAGATCCTATAAACTTTGGAATAAAGAAACATGGATGTTTTAAATAAGGATGTATGGTAATTCACTTTATTTCCATGTTTCAAGAGAATACATGATTAAGGTATTCACATATTTGGAATTTCAGAACTATCAAATGCCTTATGATATATGGGAGATAAAAGTTAAGATAATTTAGCGGAATTATTTATAAAGTTTTGGATTTTATGCTTTTAGAAGGATTGGGGGATTATCCATTTATTTATTGTTTAAGTTAAACTTTAGATAAGTTCATGAGATTAAATTATTATCTCACCATAGGTGGATTTATGCATATTTTATAACTTGTGATAACCTTATTATCAAGATAATGATAGATGGAATGGCCCATCATTCTATTTAGGGATCACATGATCTTCTAATGATTCATGAATGAAAAATTCAAATTCCTTTAATTTCATATAATATGAGATGAAGTGTAAATTGATATAGGAACACAAAAGGGGGAAGTTATGATGAAATCAAGTAAGTATGTATTCTCTTGAAAATTCTTCAACATTAGGAAAAGAATCGTGATGTAAAAGGGTGTCCTATTATCATTATTTTTTATGATATCAAATGACCTCTTTCATGCTTCTTTATATTATAGTTTTTTGAATGTTAACCTTTTCTAGATCACCTACTTCCTTGTGATTGGTGATCTTTATCAATCTCTATGATTATTTACACTTTTCCTCCATTCCCAAATCTTCACGTATTTTCTCCTACGTATATACCTAGTCATGATTTACTTTGGGTAACTGTTATTTTTGAACTATTAATTTTTAAAAAGAAGTTTTATAATTCATTATTACAATGTGAGTTTCTTTGAAAGAAACTTTCAAGTATTAAAACTTTGATAACCCAGATGAATTTTGTGGTCAAAATTCATTTTAAGGGGGTAAAATGTAACACCCCAAGGTTTTGAGATTTTTTTTGAATTAATTTAATATTTTTGATATTTTTTCACTTTATGTAATATTGAATATGGATTTCTATTATTATATAAAATCACAGAGTTTGGATTACATTATACGCAACACCAAGGGAAGCTTACACTACACGCAACACTGACTTGGCTTTTCCTACATGGAACACTAAGTTTATGTGAAAAAACACTTTACTATTATAATTATTTAAATGAGATATTTAAAAACTAGCCATTAAACTTTTTATATGAATAACTAATTTTCAAATATTAGTTTTAATGGTTTTGATAATGAAAAATATAATTTTTGGTAAAGTCTTTATATGTTTAAAAGTACTATTTTCTCAAATGAACTTCTTTTCATGTCCTTATATGAAAAATAATAAAATTATTTTTAGAAACTCATAGGAATTGAATTTGATAAAATAGACTTTTTTTTGAATTCATAATGTCAAAATTAAGATAGGGTAACGTTTTGGTATTTTTCTAAAAAGTGTCAATTTTTTATGAATAGTGAGAAATACGTCAATGTTGTTAAAAATGAATTTTTTATTTAAATAATTATTTTAATTTAAATTGGTTTTAAAGTAAAAATAGATAAATTTCATGACATGTCACCCAGGGCCCATATCATGACTACCCCAAGCCCGCCTTCCATAGGCTAGGGGCTGGCAACTAGCAATGAAGGCGTATTCCCTAAAAGTGGGAAGGCATTGCCTTTATAACCTGTAAACACACGCAACCAAGCACACAACAAGATACGAACTCAAGAAAACTGTATAGTAAAAGAGAGAGTATAGTAAGCAAAAAGGGGTCAGAATACAAGCCCAAATAAAAAGTACAAGAAACTGAAAGTACAAGTAAACTAGAACAGCTCCTGTGATCACCCGCCAAGGATCCTACCTGAAGGGTAGGTACAACTATCAAACGATCATCTCTGTGGTATGCCTTGTCTAAGGTCCACCTATGAGCTACCTTCAGTCCTGGTACTCTCGTCCTCAGTCAGCACTGTCCGTCGTCTGCACCAAACACAATGATGTGCGGGCATAACCCGTGCAAGGGTGAGTATAACGATACTCAGTAGGGACCCAGAGACCCTCAAGGTCTCACAAAATTAAAAAAGAATAAACCAAAAAGCATGAAAAAAACTTAAAACCCTACTTATGTATATGCCCATACATATACCTAAGTTATCAAGTAAACCCCTCTCAATCACGACGAAACACAAAGTCCAACTCAAAAGCCCATAGCTCAACTGTTCCACAAAGGAAGGAGTACCACAATGTTAAGTACCACTCGGGTATTCCACTCAGAAGAATACCACCAAGGTATTACCACAAAGGAAGTTACCACATAGGTACGAAATCATCTCACACCATGCATTTCTTAGGTACAGTAGTAGAGATGATTAGATGTAACTACTGAATCATCTTACTCTATTAAGAGGCATTGCTGCTGACCCACACAGGATCGATCAGTGCGGACCCACATAGGATTGCTCACTGCTGACCCACACAGGATCACTCAATACTGACCCACACATGATTTCTAGGTGCTGACCCACACATGATCGCTCGATGCTGACCCACACAGGATCGCTAGGTGATGACCCACAAAGGATCGATCTTCATTCTTCACATCACAGCCAGCTACTGGGTTCCCGCACTAGGCTTGCTCATCTCTAGGAGATTCCACTCCTCAATCCACTGGTCGATACTCCAACTATCACGAAGTCTCACGAAAAATTATCCCAAAGGATCTCCATGCAATAGGGGTCTCAACGCAATAGACGGTGTGTCAATTGGAGGCCTGATCTGTAAGTTATTAGCCTTTTAGTCCCGAGGTCTCAGTTGGATTCATGCTCGATCCAACCTAACTAATACCAAACTTTATAAAAAAACTCAATTGGGGTATACTAAAGGGACTGTCTCGCTCCAATATTTACAGTGCCATTGACGGTTTGTCAAACAGACGCCTTGTGCCAAAGTTATGACCAAAAGAGTGCAAATGCGTTGAAGTGGGTCGGGGTCCGGTCTGACCCAACCTGGGATGACCTGGTTTGGGTCGACCCAGCCTAACCCACTAGGTCTGGCCCGACCAGTGCTAGGAGGCCCAGCCTGTGATAGGCGGTCCAGCCCACCTTGGGCGGCACGGTGTGGCCGTGGGGCGGGACAAGGCATCACGGGGCCGTGAGGGGCCGTGAGGGAAGCACAGAGGCCGTGGGGCCGTGAGGCTGCGAGGCGGTGCGGTGAGGCCACGAAGTAGCACAACGTGGCCATGCGGTGGCAAGGCTGCGGGGCAGTGAGGCCATGGGGCGGCGATGGCTGCGGGCGGCGAGGCCGTTGGGCGACGGTGGTTGTAGGCGGTGAGGCCGCGGGGTGGTGCAGCGAGGCCATGGATGGTGGAGGCCGCGAAGAAGTGGTGGCCATGGAGCGGTTCCATTGCACCAGCACCTTCATCATGGCCGATGATGTTCTGGCCACCACATTCATTCATCGTCATGGCACAAAGTCGCCTTCCTCCATCGCAGAGGATACACCATTTAAGAAGAACCACGGAGGGGTCATGCCATGTTTGTTTGGCCTGCACCCTCTGTGTTAGAGCGGTAGCAAGTGGATCAACAAGAACTTGAATGAAGAACATCAAACCCTAACCTCCCATAATGATTATTCCCAAACCTGCAAAAGAAATAATCCACAGATCAACTATTTAGAGTGTTGATCCGCGTTCTTTGTTTTAGAAGGGAAGAACATGGGAATATATAATCATACACAACTAAACCCCTACCTCGATGGATCATTGACATTGGAAGGGGTGAAGTCAGTGATGTCAGTGTTTCCCCGATCGTTAGTTTGTTGTCATCAAAGATGTTCCTCATCGGCGTGAGCGTTCTTTATTGGGGAGCACGTTCTTCGTCGGAGAACATGTTCTTCATTGGAGAGAGTAATCCTCCCAAAGGTTCTCCTCTCCCAAATCCACTAAAATGAAAAGAACCCAACATAATAGAATATGTTGTTTAATTTAATATTGGCACAAAATAGGCTGGATTAATTAATTAAAGGAGAGTTTGAATAATTAAAGTACGAAGTTGAGAGGTTTTTTTCTCCCATAATGAGGGGTTCAGGTGGTCCCCACCTCCAAGCTTTGAATTGGGGGTTTTACTAGCTTGGGTGGTCCCCACCACAGAGCATTTACGTTTGGAGGTTTTAATCTCTCGTGGCCCCCACCTCCATAGCCTTCACATGGGAGGTTTATTAGAAATAAAATAAAATAAAATTTTATTTTATTTTTCATTCCCACGAAAAATTCTAAAAACTACCTTTCACCCTCGACCTACTGCGGTCAAGGTGAATGTCTCCTTAAGTGAATACCAGCGCTGCGAGTTCAATGGTGCCCTTATATTTCAAGTACGAGCACCGATTCAAAAGTTATAAAAACCCGCTCTCACATTTACTGAACGTACCTGGAAAAAAATTTAGAAATCCATTCCAGGCACACTGGGCCTCAGAATCATGCACCATCAATTTTCACGGAATCATAAAATTTCCATTTAATAAAAAAATTACTTGGAAATTCTGGGTCTTTACATTCTCCCCACCTCAGGGATTTACTTCCCCATAAGCCACCACTCAAACTAAGGGAACAAGTAGGGGTACTGAGTATGAATTTGAGCCTCCCGCTCCCATGTGCTCTCTTGGAGGATCCCATGCTGCCAACGAACATGAACCAGAGGTATCGACCACCCACGAAGGACCCTCTCTTCTCGATCCTTAATCTCTACTAGAACCTCCGTAAAAGTCACCCCATCGTCGACGTCCAACTCGCCATGGTCAATGATGTGAGAAGGTTTGTTCATGTATCCCCTTAGTTGGGATACTTGGAAGACGTCGTTCACCCGGTGCAACTGAGGTGGAAGAGCTAAGCAGTAATCCACCTCGTCAACTCTGCTGAGGACCTGAAAGGGTCCGATGAACCTCAAAGATAACTTTCCACCTTGTCCAAATCTCCACAAACCTCGTCGAGGTGAGACCCATAGAAAGACGTGGTCTCCATACTCAAACTACAGAGGTCTCTATCTCCTGTCGGAATAGGAATTCTTCCTGATCTGGGCAGTCTTCATCCACTCCTGGATGATCTGCACCTTCTCTGTGGTAGCCTATACCATCTCTAGTCCCACTAGTGCTGACTCCCCTGGGTCAGACCAGCACAAAGGTGATCTGCAAGGTTGCCCGTACAATGTCTCAAAAGGTGTCATCCCAATGGTGGAGTGATAACTGTTGTTGTATGAAAAATCCACCAAAGGAAAAATCCACCAAAGGAAAGTGATCCTCCCAGCTGCGACCGAAGTTGAGGACGTAAGCACATAACATGTCCTTAAGGGTCTAAATGGTCTGCTCAGTCTGCCCATCCGTATGAGGATGGAAGGCGGTGCTCAAATGAAGCTGCGTCCCGAAAGCCTCCTGCATTCCTTTCCATAGCCAGGAAGTAAAACATGTATCATGATCCGAGACAATCATCGAGGGTACTCCATGTAGCTGCAAAATCTCTTGTACATAGAGGTATCCCGAGCTCCCTACTAAACACTTCTCTCTGATCGGTAGGAAGTGGGCCAACTTGGTGAGTCGGTCGATGATCACCCAGATAGAGTCATGAACTATGGATGTATGTGGAAGTCATGTCACGGAGTCCATGGATATCCCATCCCACTTCCACTCTGGGACCTCTAAAGGCTAAACCAAGCCTGTTGGTACCTGATGCTCCGCCTTCACTTGCTGACAAGTGAGGCACTGAGATACAAAATCTGCTATTGCTTTCTTCATTCCCGGCCATCAGTACTGTCATCAAAGATCTCAGTACATCTTTTACACTTTGGGATGTACTTCTAGATGGGATGTGTGGAACTCCCTCTACACTTTCTCCTGAAGTGACACTGGTACCATGGTACGTCCACTGAAGAGGATGACGTTATCCCCACCTTCAGAAAATCCATCAGGTGCCTGTCCTATGGATATATAAGCATGTTAAGTCTCATAGTCAGTGTCCCCACGCTATGCCTCCCTAACTAGATGAAGAAGTGGGGGAGTGACTGTAAGAGACTGAAGGAAAGATGCTCCATCCCGATCCACAAAGGAAATATGCAAAGCGGCCAACTACTCTGTCGCCTCACCTAATAGTTGTATACCAAATCTCCGTCTGAGTGCATCTGCTACAAAGTTCCACTTCCCAGGAGTATGGACTATCTAGAAGTCATAGTCCTGGAGGAACTCAAGCCAACATTGCTGTATTAGGTTCAGGTCCTTCTTATAGAAGATATAACTGAGACTCTTGTGACTAGAGTACACTTTAAAATGCTCTCCAATCAAGTAATGTCGCCAAATATTCAAGGCAAATACCACTACTACTAACTACAGGTCATGGGTAGTGTAGTTCTGCTCATGCTATCTCAACTATCAAGAACCATATGCGATCACTGCTCGCTCCTGCATCAGGACACATCCGAGCCCGGTCCCTGATGCGTCGTAGTAGACTACGTACCCTACGCCCTCCTCTGGAAGCCTCAAGATGGGGGAATTAGTCAGCCTCTGCCTCAGCTCCTGAAAACTCTATTGGTATCTGGTTGTGCCCAAATTTACCCTAATGGTAAAAGAGGTCGATGTAGTACATGTAGGGGTCGAATCCACAGGGACCAAAGAAGTAACCTTGAGACGCTATGATTTGGTGAAGGATGGGCTATGAAGTAGACAACTTTGGGTTTGATTTTGGACGGTTTAAAGAAAACAAAGAAACCTACGTGAATTCAATTCAAAGAAAATGGGTTGATCTTAGGATTATGCTCAGGGTGGATTGAATGAATTTTACTTCTTTATACAATTTTGGTTTTATTAATTCTTGATAAATCCATTCTTCAAAAATAACACTACATTCATCATTTTCTGGTTTGGTACTTACTAAACACAATTAATAATACCCTATACACTTAGAGAACCAAATTCATGATCTATCCATGGTATATGGTCATTTAGTAATTGAATTTAGTTTGTTCAAACACAGTAAAGATGAAGAGTAGAAATAACTGAAGAATGGATGTCTTAAATTAATTATCCAATTAACAACAATTCGTTCATAAAATAACATTCAATCCAGCCTTTGCATCCTCCTAAGATCAACCCATTGAAGGGTTAGCCCTCCATTGATGGTATACTCTCAATGGTGGGCGGAAGTTGTCTAACAAGAATTGGATTGAAGAAATTAAAACCGCGGAAATAACGAGCACTCCTCCGTGTGTGTGAATGAAATTCACACCTATGTGTGAACTAATTCACAAAAACACAGAGATATCACTGTGCTTTGTGATAATAAGGTTTTAATGAATGAAATGGAAAATATAGAAGATAAATAAGTTTATTAAGAACATAAAGATACAAAGAAGAAAATTACATGGAAATGGAAAACATTACAAAGGAAATTTGGAAGCATAACCTTATAATGAAACAAGCAACAAAAGATGATATGAAAAATATCCACCCCCTATTCCCTTCACCAATAGCTCCTTATATAGGAATATTAGGAGCCTTAGTTCTATCCCCCAACAATTAATTCACCCCCAACAATTAATAGAGTCAAATGGAGGGTGAATAATCAAAAGGAAATTGACGTTTCGAAGTTGACCCGAAAAACTGTCCAGATTCGTTCACCATTTTGACATTCGAATATTTAATTTATGGAGGCCGAATCATGAGGGGTTGTAGAAGAAAAATATTGTCTTCCATGTGTCCTATATCCTATGTAAAAACTTCAGGACATTTGGCTCATCCGTTTGGATGTTATGGTCGAAATGGTGGGATGACTTTATGTGCATTAATGTCGGGTCCACCATTTAAATATCAGCTTCAGATCCCTTTATCATCATTAAAAATTCAGAATTAGCTCCATCCATAGTTGAATAAAATGATCCTCATATTTTTATCTTTCTACTGTATAAAGTTGAGCTTCATTGGGCTTGGTTTCTGGGCCCCACATTTGTTTGATGGGCCTTAGGCCCATTATGCTTTTTCCAGCAAGTTTCTGCCTTCAGGTGCAAAATTATCAATCTTCCTTTGGGATTCATACATCAGACCTAAAAGATAAAATGTTCCAACCAAAGTGATAAATTATATCCCAAAATTTCAAATTCATAAAATGAATATAATGTTGTCCACAAACAAATGAATGATTGGTCCCAATTTTTCATTTTAAACATGAATTGCATTTTTGATGAGAAATGAAGTTTTATTTATGTAATGCACTAAAAAAATGTTTATGGACTTTGGAACAATGAATATATAGATATTAGAAATTAATATTAGCCACTTTCAGTGACTAATCACACCCACCCACTTGAGTTTTTCTAGTCCCGAGCAAAATAAATTATAAATATGAAATTCAAATCCCCTTTTCTAAAAAACCTTTTAATACACATTGCTCACCCAAATATCTAATACCAAAAAAAATTATGAAAACCCATCAAAATCATTAAAAACAAGCTAGGTCCATAAGCATATCCCAAGCCCAAGCCCATTCCTTTGTTCAAATTCATCGCCACATTTCATCCAATTCCAATTAAGCATGATAAAGTGTTGTGCATCATAAAAGATATGGAGCCCATTTTATTGTTCAAGGGGAAGAATGGAAGCGCTAGGTGTGAATCACATTAAACCTTAACATGAGTATCCATTTATTTTATTTTATTTTATTTTATTTCTTTAATCACAATAGATATGAAAAGACTAACTCTGGGCAAGAAAACTATGGAGTCATGATCCCCAAGTGCCGGAAGCCACACATATTGTCAATTTCATGCTCTACAATAGAGATATAAAGCCTAAATCTGGGCAATAAAGATATAAAGTCACGATCCCCAAGTGCCGGAAGCCACACATTTGGACAAAATATTGCTCTATGTGGTCATTTGTTTTTGTTTTTTTGTTTTGTTTTTGTTTTTTTTGTTTTTTTTTTGTTTTTTTGGATACTCAAATTAAACTAAAAGTGACCCCAGAACCCTATGATATAATGAAAGGGACCCAAGAACTCAAATTTACACCCATGATTCAGTAGACGTGCATTGTGGCATTTTTATTAAGAGGATGAAAATGTAAACATTGAAAAATCACATCAGACAACCGCACTTTCCAAAAACTATGCTCATGAACTTAAACTTGCATTAAAATCAGAATAAGGGCATGAAAAATTTATTTTATATCCAATTTTAGAGTTTGCAATGTGTGTTATCATGTTCAAGGTTAATGGAATTTTTCTTTTCATGCATGTTTTTATTAAAAAAAAATCATTTTTTATCTCCCCCCAACTTAGAATAACACTGTCCGTAGTGTTTAAAGAAAAGAAAAGTTAGAAGGGGGTAAGAGAGGAGTTCAAATAGGAAATTAAAAATGATAAACATGGTACAAATTCACCTGGTTTTTGAAGTTGAAGTTCATGATACTCCAGATTACTCCTTTGATATCTTGGGGGATGTAGGCACCTCCTTGATTGAACATGTATCACCCAAAATAGTTCCTAAACCATAAAAAGAAGAACAAAGAAGACAAAAAAAAACAACACAACAATTTATTGAAAACCAAGTACAACATTTTTATGGTTTTCCCTATTTTTTAAAAAAAAAATAAAACTGATGATACATTGTCTTCTTTATATTTTCTGGGTAAGGTATTACTCAGGAATCACACCGCGTGACATGGATGAATACGTTTCTCCCCTTTCATACCCATCCATACTCATAAAAGAAGAACATGTCAAGAGTCTAATTTTTTTTAACCTACAAAAAACATAAATAAAATAAAATAAACTCATGATACATTGTCTTATTTATATTTTCTGGGTAAGGTATTACTCAGGAATCACACCGTGTGACACGGATGAATACGGTACTCCCCTTTCATACCCATCCTTACTCATAAAAGAAGAACAGGTCAACAATCTATTTTTTATTTTTATATTTTTAAAATATCAAAATGATTTATTAATCCTATGATTCCAAAAATATTGGAAACATGAAAACCACGAGTTTCCTCCTGTGCAACGCTTTTGTTTAACGTCGTTAGCTCGACTTGTACCCCCAACTTATCCAATTCCAACTTTTGACATTTTAATTAACCCATCTTTTTCCACTTCAATAAGATTGAGATTGATTATTTTTTTGAAATTTGTTTCATGTAAAATCCTCTTTTCTACAATGATTGGTAAAATCCAAGGAATATCTAAAATGGTTGATCGAGTTGAACTTATATTCTTTCCTAAGACATCAATGAACATTCCAAAATTATTGGCTTCTTTAGATGAATGAACTAAAACTGAAAGGTCTTTTTTATCACCTATGATGGAATTATTGTCTGGGGAAGGAAGGATATTGATTTTGAGTTCTGGTCGATTGCAATTTCCTAATAAAGATTGGCAATTTAAATGAAAGTCAGTTTCTTCTCCAAAAAATTTAGAAAGAATTGGTTCCGTTTTAAAATATGATTCATCCCCAAAAGTGTCTAGTTGAATTTTAGGTGTGGGTATGGGATCAATTTTTGGTATTTCTCCCAATTGTTCAGTGATTTGTGTTTTTGAAAAATCATCAATGGAGAAATATTCAGGACTCTCCATCCACAATGTCAAGTTTCCCTCTTGTGAATACAAAAAATAAGTTTCCTCTTGATTTAAGCACCCATCAAAAATTCCTTGATTATCTTCAACTATCCCAAATTCAATGGTTGGTTCTTCAATAAATTCATGTGAGGTTTGTGGGAGACAAGATTCTTGTATTAGTAATGAGGAAGAGACAACCTGAGTGGGAATGGGTTCCACAACCATTTCAATGCTTTGTAGTTCTACTCTTAAAGATAAAACCTCTGAATTCATTTTATCCATTTTTTCACACAAATGTTCAAGAATTTTTTTAGAAATAGGATTTATAGATGTTTGGACATCATGAACTTCATTACGTTTGATCTCTTTAATCATCCTCGAGAGGTATGAAAATTGATCTTTTAAACAATCAACATCTCATTGATTGTACATCTCATCTATTGTGGTGTATTCAATCCTGGTTTGGTCAATGAAATTTTCTATGTGAGGTGATTCAAAATATTGATTTTCCAGTTGATTATAGCCTTGGTATATTAATGGGTATTGTTGAAGATAATCCATTGGAGTTGATTGAAAGTTGTTTTTTGGATTCATTGGACACACAGAAATAGAAAGGGGAATAGAGAATAGAAATTAGGGTGAGAATAGAGAATTTGGGGTGAGAAAAGAAGATGAGGGTAAGAAAAGAAGGTTTTTGGTCTAAGGAACTTACTTGGTCCCCGGAAACGGCGCAAAAATTTGGTTGCGCCCAAATTTACCCTACTGGTAAAAGCGGTCGATGTAGTACATGTAGGGGTCGAATCCACAGGGACCAAAGAAGTAACCTTGAGACGCTATGATTTGGTGAAGGATGGGCTATGAAGTAGCCAACCTTGGGTTTGATTTTGGACGGTTTAAAGAACACTAATAAACCTATGTGAATTCAATTCAAATAAAATGGGTTGATCTTAGGATTATGCTTGGGGTGGATTTAATGAATTTTACTCCTTTTTACAATTTTGGTTTTATTAATTCTTGATAAATCCATTCTTCAAAAATAACACTACATTCATCATTTTTTGGTTTGGTACTTACTAAACACAATTACTAATCCCCTATACACTTAGAGAACCAAATTCATGATCTCTCCAAGGTATATTGTCATTTAGTAATTGAATTTAGTTTGTTCAAACACAGTAAAGATTAAGAGTAGAAATAACTGAAGAATGGATGTCTTAAATTAATTATCCAATTAACAACAATTCGTTCATAAAATAACATTCAATACAGCCTTTGCATCCTCCTAAGATCAACCCATTAAAGGGTTATCCCTCCATTGATGTTATACTCTCAATGGTGGGTGGAAGATGGCTAACAAGAATTGGATTGAAGAAATTAAAACCGCGGAAATAACGAGCACTCCTCCGTGTGTGTGAATGAAATTCACACCTATGTGTGAACTACTTCAAAAAAACACAGAGATATCACTGTGCTTTGTGATAATAAAGTTTTAATAAATGAAATGGAAAATATAGAAGAGAAAGAAGTTTATTAAGAACATAAATATACAAAAAAAAACTTACATGGAAATGGAAAACATTACAAAGGAAATTTGGAAGCATAACCTTACAATGAAACAGGCAACAAAAGATGATATGAAAAATATCCACCCCCTATTCCCTTCACCACTAGCTCCTTATATAGGCATATTATGAGCCTTAGTTCCATCCCCCAACAATTAATTCACCCCCAAACAATTAATAGAGTCAAATGGAGGGTGAATAATCAAAAGGAAATTGACGTTTCGAAGTTGACCCGGAAAACTGTCCAGATTCGTTCACCATTTTAGAGTTCGAATATTTAATTTATGGAGGCCAAATCATGAGGGGTTTTAGAAGACAAATATCTACTTCCATGTATCCTATATCCTATTTAAAAATTTCAGGACATTTGTTTAAGCCGTTTGGAAGTTATGGTCGAAATGGTGGGATGACTTTATGTGCATTAATGTCGGGTCCACCATTTAAATATCAACTTCAGATCCCTTTATCATCATGAAAAATTCATAATTAGCACTGGTAAAAGTTTAATAAAATGATACTCATATTTTTATCTTTCTACTGTATAAATTTGAGCTTAATTGGGCTTGGTTTCTGGGCCCCACATTTGTTTGATGGGCCTTAGACCCATTATGCTTTTTCCAGCAAGTTTCTGCCTTCAGGTGAAAAATTCTCCATCTTTCATTGGGATTCATCCATCAGACCTAAAAGATAAAATGTTCCAAAAAAAGTGATAAATCATATACCAAAAGTTCAAATTCAGAAAATTAATATAATGTTGTCCACAAACAAATGATGATTGGGCCCAAATTTTCATTTTAAACATGAATTGCATTTTTGATGAGAAATGTAGTTCTATTTATGTAATGCACTAAAAACAATGTTTATGGACTTTGGAACAATGAATATAAAGATATTAAAAATTAATATTATCCACTTTCAGTGACTAATCAGTATCTCTCCGACCACACGAAGGGTTGCCCCTTCTTCATCAATGCTGAAAGTGGTGCTGCGACTCTGGAGAAATCTGACACAAATCTTTGGTAGTATCCGGCCAAACCCAACAAACTCCATATCTCCATCGCACTCTTGGGTGGATCCCAAGAAAGTACCACCTCAATCTTCACTAGATTTCAAGAGCTTACCATAAATATGGTTCTCTCAGAGTGTGTCCAGTACTACCTGCAAATGACAGGCATGCTCCTCCTCAGTAGCCGAGTAGATCAAAATGTTGTAGATGAAGACTACTACAAAGAGATCAAGGTATGGATGAAAGATCATGGTCATGAGTCCCATGAACACTTCTGGAGCATTGTTTATGCCGAATGGAATAACCAAGAACTCATAGTGGCTGTACTGACATCTGAAATCTGTCTTCTACACATCCTTGTCCCGTACTCTGAGCTGGTGATAGCCTGCTCTGAGGTCTATCTTCGAGAACCACCGTGATCCTTTCAGCTGACCAAAGAGGTCGTCAATCCTTGTAAGTGGGTACTTATTCTTTCCAATCACTTGGTTCAGGCACTGATAGTCAACACAAAGCCTCAAGATCCCATCCTCCTTCTTGGAGAACAAAATCGAGGCTGCCAAAGGAGAAACACTTGGCCGAATGAATCCCTTCCCCTCCAAGTCCTCTAGCTCTACCCGCATCTCACAAATCTCTACGAGAGCCATCCGATATTCTGGTGTAGATATCGGTGTCGTCCCGAGGTACAAGTCAATGTAAAATTCAACCTCTCTGCGAGGAGGTAGAACTAGAACATCATCAGGGAAAACATCCGCGTACTGGTCCACCACTACAGGATAGCTCAGACTCTCCACATCAACTGCTCTGAGGGTAAGGCTAGTCAAATGATGAGTGATCAGCTGCACCCTCCTCTAGGTAAATCCATCCTGTGTTGCAAAGGCTCCCTTCTCACCGTTGAAGGTAAACCTGGTCCCATCCATGCAGACACACTGCACTTTGCACCTAAAACAGTCAATTTGAGCATGGAATGTAGATAAACAATCCATACCCAAGACGATGTTATAAGGCCTCAACGCTTCTACTAGGAGATCCCAGCCGAAGCTCTTACCTCATAGAGTAAGCTCACACTGCCGATACCAGTGCGTAATCATCTAATCTGCTCTCATAGAAGTCTCCAGCTATAAGGATCAAGCCAACAACTCCATCAGAATCTCTGAGCTCCAAATGAGGGCAATGGAAATAAAATAATGACTGGAACCTGTGTCTATAAGTATTGTAGCTAAGGTGGAGTAGACACAGACCGTACCTCATATCATCTACAGAGCGCCGTGATTGTAGGCCTTAGATTCCTGGAGCTGAGATCACCCCTATCCTCCTTCTCCCTATGGTCGGGGTGGGCCACCTGGTGGTGGTGGCAGTAACATCTCAAATCATTTCCCACCGCCAGCTGTACGACCAACTCCTCTTCCATGTTTTCCTGCTCCCTGCGGACCTCCTTGGTTGAATATCTGTCTCTACCTGGGCGGTCCTTAGACCATATGATGATCATCCGTACGGTGGGTCGGAGAGTCACGATCCATGTGACCCTTCCCACCACATGCGTAACACTGCCTGCTCCGGGCATGACAGGCTCTACCTCAGGTTCCCTGCACGACCGACTCTGAATCCTGCGGTCATCAACCTGTAGGTCTGGTCCTTTTGGACCTATGTGTCATCTGTCTTCTACCAACTGAAGAAGACTCCACTATGTGATGACAGGTACTGGGTCTCACTGCTGGTGAATTCTCAGCAAGGAAACTCTCCACTAAAAGGGCTCACTCTAACACCCCTACCTGCATCGGGATGCTAAGTGAGATCATCAAAGCCTTGATCTCCCGCCTGAGTCCTTGCTCGATGGTCTGGGCCCTAAATAATTGGTCCCTCACCATATTTGTGGAGTAGCGTGAGAGGTCAATGAACCTCACTAAGTACTGAGCCATAGTCATGATGCCCTGCTACAGATGAAGAAGCTCCTGTATGCGCACTGCGCGAAGAGTCGCTTGGACAAACTCTACCCGAAACATGCTCTCGAAGACTGCCCAGAGAATCGTCACCTCATCGTGAACTTGGAGAATCAAGGTCCACCATTTTCCTGTTGCTGCCTATAGAAGGCTGGAGGCAAGGATCACCATGAGATTAGCTGGTGTCCCTACCAGTCGAAAGACTTTCACCACAGCCTCCAGCCAATCCTCAGCCGCCTGTGGGTCCATCTCTCCCCTGAACCTAGGTGGCCTCTGGCGCTGGAACTCGTGCAATGTGCTCAAGCGACGTTCACCCTCTACTGCTGGGGTCTGTGGCATCAGTGGATCAATGAGTAATGGTACTGCTAGTGCCTCCACTGGTACCTCTAATAGAAAAGGGCCCTGCACTGAGGCCTTGTCGCTTGATGGGATATTAGTGCGTACTACTCTCAGAACCCTGTCTTGCTGTCTGTGTGGATGCATCCTGAAAAGAAACAGGTACACCACGGTCAATAAGTTATATCTAGTGGGCTGACTAAGGAAATCACAAAGAAAACTCTTGAAAACACACATGCAATCAGTGTTTTCGTGCACTGAGTCAGAAATCAGAAGTCAGGGTCCTGGTGTATGGAAATGTCGACCGCTGCACCAACACTAGATTCCATAAACTGATAACCACACTCACTAAACTTAATACTATTGTCATTAAAAATAAATATCAGAGTCCTAGTTCTTCAGTAGAACCGACTCCTCTGATACCAATTTGTCACGACCCGTCCCCTGGGGACTATGCTGTGACTACCCCAAACCTGCCTTCCATAGGCTCGGGGCTAGTGACTAGCACCGAAGGCGTATTCCCTAAATTGGGAAGGAATTGCCTTTATAACCTATAAACACACGCAACCAAGCACACATCAAGATAAAAACTCAAGAAAACTGTATAGAAAAAGAGAGAGTACAGTAAGAAAAATGGGGCCAGAGTACAAGCCCAACTAGAAAGTACAAGAAACTGAATGTACAAGAAAACTGGAAAAGCTCTTGTGATCACCTGCCAAGGATCCTACCTGAAGGGTAGGTACAGATCTTGAATGGTCGTCTCTACGGTACACCTAATATAAGGTCCACCTCTGAGCTACCTCTAGTCCTGGTACTCCCATCCTCAGTCAGCGCTGTCCGTCGTATGCACCAAACACAATGAGGTGCGGGCATAACCCATGTAGGGGTGAGTATAATGATACTCAGTAGGGACCTCGAGACCCTCAAGGTCTCATAAAATTCACAAAGAATAAACCAAATAATATGAAAATAACTGACAACCCTACTTAGGTATATTCCCATACATATACCTAAGTTATCAAGTAAACCCATCTCAATCATGAGGAAACACATAGTCCAACTCAAAAGCCCATAGCTCAACTATTCCACAAATGAAGGAGTACCACGATGGTACTCCACTCAGAAGAATACCACCAAGGTATTACCACAAAGGAAAGTACCACAAATGTATGAACTCTGCTCACACTAGGTATTTCTTAGGTACAATAGTAGAGATGATTAGATATAACTACTGAATCATCTTACTCTATTAAGTGGCCCTGTTACTGACCCACACAAGATCGCTCGGTGCTGACCCACACAGGATCGCTCGGTGCTGACCCACATAGGATCGCTCGGTGCTGACCCAAACATGATCGCTAAGTGCTGACCCACACATGATCATTCGGTGTTGACCCACACAATATCCCTAGGTGTTGACCCACACAGGATCACTCTTCCTTCTTCATGTCACAACCAACTAATGGGTTCCCGCACTAGGCTTGCTTGTATCCAGAAGAGTCCACTCCTCAAGCCACTGGTCGATACTCCAACTACCATGAAGTCTCACGAAAAATTATCCCAAAGGATTGCCACACCTTATGGGTCTCAATGTAATAGACGGCGCGTTAATCAGATGCTTGTTCTGTAAGTTATTAGTCTTTTAGTCCCGAGGGCCCAGATGGATTTGTGATCGATCCAACCCGACCATTCCCCAACTTTATCAAAAACTCTAGTGGGGTATACTAAAGGGAACTTCTCTCTCCAAGATTTATAGTGCCATTGATGGTTTGTCAAACGGATGCCTAGAGCCAAAGTTATAGCCAAAAGAGTGCAAATGGATTGATGTGGGTCCGGGTTCGGTCTGACCCGGTTGGACTGACCCGATTTGGGTCGACCCAGACAGACCCGATGGGTCCATCCCGAACTGGAGGCCCGTCCTAGGTTGGCCAGTGTGGCTGCAGGGCAGCATGAGGCGGCGTGAGGCCGTGGGGGGCCGTAAGGGTAGCGCAATGGTCATGGGGCTGCGAGGCCGTAGGGCGGAGCGACGAGGCTGCGGGGCAACACGACGAGACCGCGGGGCGGCGATGGCCTTGGGTGGTGAGGCTGTGGGGCGGCGGTGGTCGCGGGCAGTGAGGCCACGGGGCGGCGGGGGCCGCGGGCGGGTAGGCCGTGGGGCAGCGCGATGAGGCCGCATGGCGGCACTGGCCGCGGGCGGCGAGGCTGCGGGGCGGCGGCGGCCATGGGCGGCAGAGCCACAGGGTGGTGCAGCGAGGCCGCGAGGCGGCGATGGCTGTGGAGTGATGTCGTTGCGCCGTTTCCTTTGTCGTGGCTGGTGATGCGCTGACCGCCGCATCCGTTCATCACCGGGGCACAAAGTCACCTTCTTCCATCGCGAAGGATACACCATTCAAGAAGAACAACGGAGGGGTCGGGCCATGTTTGTTTGGACCGCACCCTCCACGTTAGAGCGGTAGAAAGCGGCTCAACTAGAACATGAATGAAGAATGTCAAACCCTAACCTCCTGCAATGATTATTCCCAACCCCGCAAAAGAAATCATCCGTGGATCAACTAGTTAGAGAGTTGATCCGCGTCCTTTGTTTTAGAAGGGAAGAACATGGGAATATATAATTATACACAACTAAACCCCTACCTTGATGGCTTGTTGAAATTGGAAGGGGTGAAGTCAATGACGTCGGTGTTTCCCCGATCATCGTTTCATTGTTGTCGAAGATGTTCCTCGTCGGTGTGAGCGTTCTTCGTTGGGAGCACATTTTTTGTTGGATAATGCATTCTTCTTTGGAGAGAGTAATCCTCCCAGAGTTTCTCCTCTCCCAAATCCAACAAAATGAAAAGTATCCAACATCATAGAATATGTTGTTTAATTTAATATTGTCCCAAAATAGGTTGTCTTAATTAATTAAAGGAGAGTTGGCATAATTAAAGTAGGGAGTTGAGAGGTTTTTTTCTCCCATAATGAGGGGTTCAGGTGGTCCCCGCCCACAAGCATTGAATTGGGTTTTTTACTTGCTTGGGTGGTCCCCACCACCGAGCATTCAGGTTGGGAGCTTTTGACCCCTCATGGTCTTCACCTCCATAGCCTTCACATGGGAGGTTTATTATAAATAAAATAAAAGTTTATTTTATTTTATTTTTTATTCCCATGAAAAATCCAAAAAACTATCTTTCACCCTCAACCTACTACGATTGAGGTGAAGGTGTCCTTAAGAGAATATCGGTGCTACAAGTTCAAGGGTGCCCTAAAATTTCAATTCCGAGCACCAGTTCTAAATTTACAAAAACCTGGTTGCACGTTTAATGAACATACCCGAAAAAAATTCAGAAATTCATTCCATGCACACCGGGCCTCGGAATCACGCACCATCAATTTTCGCGGACTCGTAAATTTCCCGTTTAATAAAAAACATTACTTGGAAATTCCGGGTCTTTACAATAAATAATAAATATATTAATCTAATTTTGGTCATTTGAATCATTATCATAATATAATTAGATATATAAAAAAATTGTTGAACTTTTGAACACCTCTCTTACCCGCCTTCTAGCCACATTTGTGGAATTAGCATTAAACATAATTTTACTGCTTCTGTGAATTAAATTTTAAAAAATGGACATACATGGTTGTAATCAGTATGAAAAATTTGGTTTAATAGGATCAAAATATTTTTTTTGGTGAATAGTAACTTTTGAATTTTATTTACTACGATTAAAGGTAAATAGAGTAATTAAATGTAAAAATAATATTATAATAATATAAAATTATCCTAACACATGGAATAATTTTATTGGATAAGTTTTTTTCAACCAAAATAAACCTTAGGTCGAAAATATGATCCTTTTTAAGCAACTTGTGTTAGATTATGACCTTTATTATATTTTATTTAAAAGAGAGTTAAAAATGTCATATTTAAATTTTAATAACTATATAATTTTTAATTAGAGGTTATATAAGTGATATGGTTGACTATAAATATTAATTAGAATGATAAAATATTTATATACATCATGATAATTTATTTTTAATTTTTAGACATTAAATAATTAAATTTAATTATTACACAATGATGATGTGGCAGTAGATTTATTAAATAAAGAATAAAATAAATGATATTAATAATATATAAATAAATATAATTTGAGATATTTGATGCAATACAAGAATTTTTTGGTTTAATATGACATGTTAGCGATGATTTAAAGTAGGTTTTTTGAAGGAATAAGTTTTTATGATATTTTAAAAATCCAACTAATAAATAGATTCAAAATTGACATAAATGAGATTTTAAAATAACTAAGATTTTTTATATGATAAAAAATTCATAAAAATATATATTTCATACAAATAATTACGATAATTTTAAATATTTAATTAATTATCGAATTTTGGTTTGTTTGGTATTTTATAGTAACTATATTAACCCTATAGTGTAAAAATACATGTTGTCATGGTAAGAGTTAAATTGTTTAACTAAAGGTTAAAGCCAAAAGATAAGGATAATTTTGTGACCTAAACATGTCTAAAATTAATTGGTTGAGAGGATTTATTCCCACACTAATCTAATATTCTAAATAACTCACTTTGGAGCTATTTCAAAATGAAAATCAATTTATATTAAATTAATAGTTTCGGAGTTTCCTAAAGTGACCCTCCTCTTATAAAATGTCACCTCTCCTTATCATTTATACACACCTCTAAATCCTTTTGGATCAGCTAAAACCTACCCATTTATCCTCAAAACTTCCCTAAAATCATCCTAGAGTCTGTAATTTTGACATAAATCCAACCTAATGAGTCATTTTGTGCAAATCAAAAGGAGACACTCGAAGACGAGGTAATTGTTTTACCAACTCTTTCAAAGTTCGTTTCTTCTCCTACTTCCTTTTACTAAGTTATTTCTATACTAAATTAATAACCAATGTATCTACTATATTCTGAGATGTTTTTATAATTACGGGACAAACATATTCATCCTTTTACCCATCTTACATAAAAAAATATCACCATGTGTGCGTACGTACGGTTTACCGTCTCCACGTCATGGTGTAAAATATTTTTAATATATACATTATTTATATGGATATAATGATGAATATAAAGGATTTAAATAATGAATATTACATGAAAATAATTTTTTATAATTAATATACCATCCAATTTCATACTATTTAACCATTAAGGTAATGATATCGTCGATCAAGCGTACGTACAAATCACCGTCTCCACGAAGCGAAGAGATTCATTCTCCAAGTTAACCATTGAAGAATAATTATAAAATATATCTAATGAATAATCATGAAATATATGAAATAATAATTCTATTTTAATAATATATATATATATATTTCATTTTCTTTCTTCCATTCAACACAATAAGAAAATAGAAACAACATTCATGCGTACGTACAACCTACCATCTCCATGAATAGTGTATTCCATTTCATTTATATATCTATTATATATATTTATATACTGAATATATATTATATATAAATCATTTTTTACATTTTTTAAGTAATTAAATTATGATCTAAGTAATAATATCAAGAATAATAAGTCAAAACACGTATGATAAACAAAGTGATTATTACATGAAATGTTGCTTTAACATGGAATTGTTAAATGAATAGGTAATATAAAGTCATAAATGAATCATATATGATATCATAAATATTATTATGATTATTTTACAAGTCAATAGTATTTTTAAAACCACTATACATGGGTTTTAGACACGTAAATAAGAAATCATACCTAAGGTAAGGGATAATATCACAAACTCTTTTTTATCTGAGATTGTTTATACATAAGTATTTATTGAGGTATATTTATCATCCATGTACTTGTTTTATACATATGTATTATAAGATATTATTCATATTACTGTAATATTTTTTAAATCCAATTTTACCTATTGGTGAATTTTTACAAAATGTTATGAAAGGAATCTTTTGTCTTTTTCGATACATGGTACTTTTTAACTTTCTGACAAAAGTACAAGAAGAATGTTTTCTTTTAACTTATATGACATGAATGGATTTTTATTATTTCATAAAAACTTATTTACATGAAGTTTAATTTACAAGATTTAAATTTTATTTTAAAATAAATTTTTTTCTTTTAAAATTGTTTGGCATTTTGAGAAAAGAAAACATTTTTGAAGAAGAAAGGGTATTTTCCACAAGAATTAATTTCTAGTGTTTTATAAAAATTATTTTCCATCTAATATGAAATTATTTAATAAAGAAATGTATCAAGAATACTATCCCAATTTTTTATATGGTTTTATTATGTTTATGATGGAATTATATTTATGAAATCCATTTTTTACATGGATTATGTTATGATGGAATGATGTTTAGGAAACCCATTTTATTCATTGGGTTATGCTATGATGAATGATTTATGTTGTTGTGGAACACGTAATAATGATTTCATTATGAGATGGGTGGTACCTATATCTCCCTTCAATGCATTGGGAAAAGGTTTATATCTCATGAGATAGACATGAAGGACCTTATCCACCAAGATGGTTATGAAAGTGAACCATTACTACCAAGACGGTTATGGGTGTGAACCATGACTACGAAGATGGTATGGGAAGTGAACCACCATGATGGAATTGGAAGCAATGACTTGACTTCTATGGAAATAATTATTATGTTATTATGATCCATGTTTTATTCATATGTTATGCTTCCATGGATCATGTTATTTATTTCCTTATAATTCATGTTTTATAAACTATAACTCTTTATGCCATGATTCTTATTTATGATATTTGATATGTAGGGTATGATCTTATATTTTCATGATCATGTTCTCATACCCTTATTATCATGATTATGTTTACATGTCTAACTTGTTTACCCTTACTAAGCATATGATCTCACCCTTTTTATTATGCTTCCTCTTACCTAGGTTATAATTTAAGGTTTTGGTTAGGGGTACTAAAGGGGAATATCTTTATAGGAGATATTGAATATCTTTCACCAAATAAGATGAATGTGTTCCAAGTTTCCAAAGGCACTAAACTAACATGGTCTTTGGGTTTGTTTTTGTGTAATGTATTAAGTATTCTAAAAAAGTGATGTAATTTACATGTACATCAAGCTTGGGGATTTAAAATTTTGATGGAGAGTGCTATGATGGATATCAATAATTTCATCAACTGTTAGGGAATTTGAGATCCTAGTTGTATAAGTGCAGATGACTAGTCAGTTTACTTGTCAGTCACCATTATCAGTAGTGGTGAGGGTGATGAATGTTCGACGTGACACATGAATGACAAAGTAATCTTGGAAGGGATATTAAAGTGATGTGGACAAGCTTACCAAATAATTGTCTCAACCATTCTGTGATCAAGAAACATGAGTTACCTTCGATTGGGAAGGGAACTAGGCCATTATCTTACGAGTATATTCCATTAGGGGGACAAGTTCTTTCTTTTTGACAACATATTCACTATTAATATGCTTTATGAATTGCTCAGTGTCTCCCATCACATAAAAATGGTGGAAATAAATATCGAGGGAAAAATCAAGAATAGTGATAAGAGCCAAACACAAAAAATAATTATCGATGCACCCTTCCAACAATGGTAATGAGTATGGAAAGGCAACCTATGCATGAGTAATAAAGAAGATACCAAGGCCCACCCTATTTATTTTGGGGTCTTAACATGGATATAAATTCATCTATCATCATGGAAAAACCTTATCCATGTAGGAGACAGACTTATCTAAAAAGTTTACATCCATGGGTAGCTCTTGAAGGGTCGTATGCACGACTCGGAGATCTGCCAATGCTTGGAACTTGAAAAATTTATGGGGGATGAACCTATTGTTGAACTAATAAAATATTACCACACAATTAATTATTATTCCTATTAGTATGGGGTGGATGTGAATATAATTCAATGGATCAACAAAAGATACTAGCTGTATTTCATGGTTCTGGAAGTAATGCTATAGATTCTGCACAAAAAATACTAGGGCGAGACAACTATTATTAATGGGAGAATATATAGTCTATATGTTGATTATCATGTGACTAAGATAATAAAATTTCTTTCCCTATCTTCATTGTTCTTATTTTCTAAAAGGTTTCCCAAATACCATTCTAGGGTACCGCATAAAGGACTAGAGGCTTTTCTATTATGGGTGGTATCAATAATGGAGATGCTAAAGATACTACTTGACATTGTCAAATGTAGTCTAGAAGACTTTATCCCACTGGTAGTTGGTTTATTTCTTTAATATATTAGGAAAGGGGCGACATTTTTTATCCAGGTTCTCAATGAAGAATTATATATAGGATGGATGGCCTTGGAGGCCTCACTAATCCTAGATGTTGTATACAGGATACATATGGATGATATCCTTGATCTTCTCCAATCAATCTCAAAGCCTTTATATCTGAAAATGAAGTTATGAAAATTATCTGAGGTAACCCCAAATGAACACTTCTGGGTGTTCATATTTTAGTGATGGGAGTGGAGGAAGTTGAACACTTTCTCAATATCCTTGAGATGGTCCTAGAGTTGGTGGGATTTATCCACCAAATCATCTACATAACATTCCCCTAATTTCCTAAGTGGCTTGAAGATATGTTTCATGGAACACTGGTAAATAGCTCTAGAATTATTCAAAATTAATGAAATTACTCAATAAAAAAGGTTCCCTAAAGGCAGTATCTTCTTTATCCCTAGGCCCCATCCAGATCTGGTTATACTCTAAGTACACATCCATGAAAGATTGGACATCGAAAACAACTATATAATTAATGAATAGATCTATTACCAGAAGGGTAAAATTATTCTTTGAGTGGTGGTGATTAAGATCATTAAAGTTGATACAATCCTTGATTTATCCATTCTTCATCCTAATTAGGATGATGTTATCCTGTCACTAGAGATAAAAGACCTCCCTGATGAATTTTTCCTTGATAAAATTGTAAACTTCAGCCTCAAACATGGTACCGTGGGAGGGATGCATCTTCATGGGAGGCTATTTGAACCCTCAGTGGTACATAAGGAGGATTAATAGATAAAAAAAACCTCAGGGTTGAGCCCTGACATTTCCTTGTATCTCTAGGTGAACATATGGCAATACTATTTCAAGAAGTCCATATACTACTACTATTCATCTAGTGACATGAATGCACTGATCAATGTCGGACTTGGATATTCCTATATGACAAGATTTAACTGGGAAAACTACTTGATAGTGGCAGATACACCCTCTTCGAAGGCAGGAGAAGTTTCATCCAAATCCTCTTCATCCGCTGGGATATAAGGATCAGAGGGAAGAAGTGAAAACTCTAGAACTATGGATCTGGGAGCGGTGTTATCATTTGTGTTGGTATGGGAGGAATTGTAAATTAGGGACCCTTTATCCATGGTGAATACGGATGCAATAGCTGATGAGACAATCCCATTTGGGTTTTAACCACAATATTCACCCTTAATGTCAAATAAATGATATTGGGTAGACCTCCCTCGAGTCATCCCTACTTTCTGGAACATGGGGGGAGACCTCAGATTAGTAGACATGGGGATAACCTCCTAGTACTCCATGGGGGTAGTTATTTATAATTGTGGATGATCCTAGCATGTGTAGGATTATAAGGTTATATGTGAGCACTCATTCTTCTTGGAGACTGTGAAATAACTTCCCAGTTCTAGGGTTGTAGGATCCAACCGATTGATGGGAATAATGAATATTTCTTTCAAATCCACCTATGGATCCACTAAAGTGGGTATTAGATCATTGGGGTAGTTTATATTCTCAATACTCTCAATATGTAGATGTTTTACCTCCCTTTTTAGTAACCATCATCGATGTAGTGTAATTCACAAGAGCTGAAGGAGGAAGCGTTGCCCTAGAGTACTCCTACTTGACCATCAAAGGAGTATTTGAGGCACTGATGGTATTGAGAGGGGACCACTATGTGATGGTGGAGCCATGGACTTCCCAACATGGAATTTTAAGCTATATCCCATGATACCACCATGAACTTTGTACTTAATACCAAACCCACGAATTGAGTCTTGTACTAAATATTATCACACAATTTCTTCTCACTCTTTCCATACCCCATAATTTCAGGTTGATGAGAGTCATATCAGCTTTCATGATCCTCATATTTTGGAGTGTTCAAGTTGATATATGATTTATCCTAGAGCTAGTATCCACTAGAATATTTTGGATTTCCATTCCATTTAAATGATTTGTAACATATAACTGGAATATATTCCCCTAAACAGTAGCACCCTCTTCTTAATCAGAAAAGGGAATGATGGATTTTAATTCATCTTATAATGGACTGAAAATTTATTCTGTGATAAATATAAAATCCATTTTTTCATAAATACTATTTTATTATATTACAAAATGGAAGAACATAGAAATATTATTACATAAAAATATTACATGTCAAGTAATGATATTGATTACTGTATCTTTGAATATTATAGGGATACAAAAACCAAATAATATCAACCACACAATGGTATACTCCATGGGATCAAAATCTGATAGGAAGATTAAACCATCCATAAAAAATATTAAAAGAAAAATAAATTTTAGTAATATAATTGAAATTATCAAGGGAATTGTAATAACCATCAAGAATGAAGTAGTAAATTTCAATGAATGTAAGAGTATATATGGGTTATAAAGGCCATGTGACCTTTGAGACCAGACTGTTATATGCATGTTGGTCAATATGACCATTGTTTAATATGAAAATTTGTCAATATGACCATTGGTCAATATGATCATCGGTCAATATGACCATTTTATAATATGACCATTGTTCAATATAACCACCAGAAACTTTGACCATTGGTTATAATGTTACCATTATGATTAGTTTTTATAAAGGGTAATGAAAATTCTTAATTGAAGAAGAAAGGATAAACGGTGAGATAAACTAGAAGATTCATTCCTTTTAAATCCAATTTTTCAGAACTTGGGAGGGGGGTAATGTCACTTGGGTTCTACCTTGACCAAGCTCAAGCATAACATCAACAAGTGAGGCTTGGATGAAATTGAATATGGGAGAAGTTCAAGTTGGTGGAGATTACCACTAGGTTAAGGTTAGTTGAGCCACCCCATGAAACTACCACCATCATAAGCCTTACTCTTAGGGAATATGATGTGTTAATAAGGGAATATGTTTCTATACCATAGTTTTATAAAAGTGTAATTTTATTTTTATAAGTTAAATAGTTATTTAACCCATCCCATTTTTAGGTTTATTTAATAAATACAAATGAATATAATATGAGTTTGATAGATATAAAAATAAAATATAATTATATCCTTAAAAAATATACAATTTTATAATAAACCCAAATACTCTATATAAATTTTATTTTCATGAAATTTTCTTCTAAAACACTATTTATTTAAATATAAATGATGGTATAATTTTACAATGGCCTAGGGAATTTTTTATATCTGTTAAAAAAATTTCTATTTCATAAAAACTATTATTTTCCATAAAACAATTATCATATTTAGAGAATTATTTTGAAAAAATAAAAATTATATTTGATATTATAATGTAAAAATTACGTGAGAGTGAAGTTTTTAGAATTTTGTAAAATACTTTAATTTCCAATGAATAGTAAAAATACAGTTTTGTGTTTTCAGTGTGTTTTATGACTTCATATGTATGTAATAGTGATATAATAATTAATTAGACATAATCCAAGACCTAAAATATATTATTTTATTAATATTATATATTTTATTGGATGTAAATTAATTTACAATCCTATAAAAGACTTTCCAAAGTCTGAAATAGAAATTATGAATTTAAAAACAATATTGTGTGGAAAAATCACTTTTCCATATCCAAAGTTATATTAAAATATGGATTTTGGTTCTAATATATTAATATATTGTAAAAAAATTAATTAAATTTCTAAAAACATGAGCAAAAAACATGGTTAAGATAATGGTTTTTTTATTTTCCACAACCTAGAATTCCAAGACCTATATTTGGAAATTATTAAACAATTCATCCTTTTTACTATAAACAACCACCCATTCCCCATTCGCATCCTCTATAAATCCATAATACATTATGTTATGGTCTTTTAAACTCAAAAATAATCCATCCAATGTTTCTTCAAGGTCCCAAGGTTCCATCCTCAAGTTCTAGGAAGAAACTATTCTAGGTAAGGGAATTATTCATTTCCTCTTTTCTATTCAAGTAACTATTTTTTGGTGTGTTATCTAAGTGTTAAATTAATTTCTTTTATTGACCTTTATTATATTTAAATCACTAAAAAATATCATTTTATTTATGGGAGACTTTCATTCTCTCCGATTATACCCTTTTCATAACCCATGTTGCATATCGTCATCCTGCCGAACTTATTTCTTGAATTTATCTCTTTTACATGAGAAATTATTATATTATGAATACAAAAACCCCTATATTTTACATTGGTTATTCACCTAGATTTAAAAAAATTTATTTATTGGGATATTTACATGTATTAAACCCATATTTTCTTTTTGTGGGTAAAAAATGATACAATGTTCAAGTCTTTAAGCACTTAAATACTCAATGTTTTTATATAAAACTCAATATTTATTCTCTATGGATTATTGATGGAATGATTTATTATGATCAATTTGGATCACATGAATTAATATATATAAAGCCTAGACCTGGATAGTGCTTCAATGCATTGGGTATGGAATTAATCTTTAAGGATGGCATGTTTTATGATACCTTAGTGAATAACCTTGGAAATTATGTTTTATGACACCTTGGTGATAAAACTTGGTAATATAATTATGAATGTATAATTTTTATATTGTATCCAAATTTAAATTTTATGATTCATGAACTTTGTATTATGAAAATACTCATGTTTTTATGATCATTTCCTATTGATATGCCTCATGTTCACATGCTAAATATATCTTTTATTTATTCCCTTACTGGGATTTATGCTCACTAATTTATTTTGATGTATTACCCTAGGATATGAGATACAATAAAAACAACTTCAAATTAAACTATGAAAAATCATTTTAAATGGATTAGAATATTTTTTATGTTTTCACATATATTAAGATATGAATTTTTAGGACACTAAACCTTTAAATATCCAATGTATTATTCAAAGTTGTAGTACGTAAGGATTGTTTTATGTATTAAAAAGGTGGGATGACATGGTTGGTTTATGAAGTAGGTTTATTTATTTGTGGAAATTATTATTAGGAAACTTTAGTAGGAACCCTAGGTATAAGTCTATATATATGAAGACTTCTTGTAATTTTGGTAAATTATTAATTGAGTGGTTTCCAGGAAATCAAATATATGTCTATATAATACATGTGTATGTGGATCTGGAACAATTTCACATAGTGGTAATAAAACCAAAAAGGGTGCATTAGGATTTGACTCGATCATGACCTGATGAACAACAACGGGCCTTGGTACACACCTGGTTTGACACTCCTGGGGTATATGTTGGATTAATCATAATATTTTCATGAACTATTATAAAGGATATATAGAAAATAAAATTTTTATTAGAGGAAATTAATGAATATCTAATTTGAGCATATGATTTAGGACTTAAAATACCTTTAGAATTACAATATCCCTAAATTTAACACGTTTATCACTAAGGTTTTCTTCTTTTAGAAAAATGGCGAGAAATAGGAGGAACCATGTTAATGATGAGTGCAAGAAATGATACGATAATGAACTTATTAACATGATAGAAGCTAGAATGGAAAACTTTACAAGGATGATGAATCAACTGTACAAAGTTATGAATAATAACCCAAATCATTTTTAGAATCCAGATTCACCTTGAAGGGAAAAATTTATAGTTGAGTTCTTCATGTTTCAATGACCACCTTCTCTTAGTGGATCTTATGATATATTAGTTTTCAAATAATTTATTACCTCTATATAAAAGATATTTTCTATACTCTATTGTTTAGAGCTAAAGAAAGTCACCTTGGGAGTATATTACTTAGAGGGATAAACTGATCAATGGGGGGCACTTATCAAGAACACAAAGACAATAAATGAGGAGGAATCCATTAAATTGGAAGAAATTAAAAAATTCTTTTTCAATAAGTATTTTACTCATACCCTCCACACCAAGATAGTGATGTAATTCCTTGAGTTGAAATAAAGAGGAAATAAATCGGTAGAGAATTATGAAAGTAAATTTTCAAGGCTTTTATGATACGCTTAAATATTTTTCATCAATTCTTATGGTAAGACCAACCAATTATTTGGTGGATAGAGGCCGAATCTACAAAAATCATTGGAAATCCGACTTTGGGAGTTAAAAAGAGTTATTAAAATTTGATATCAATGTTTAAATAGAGTTCATGTATTTCCATTGGACTCATGGATAAAATGATTGGAAGAGAAGGATAGAGAAAGTTTTTTATAAAGAATAAAGCTGGGAAGAAAGTAAAACATCCCATGTGCAACAAATTTGGGAAGAAACATTTGTGTAATTGTCTATAAGGAAGTAAAAAGTTATAAATGTGTGGAACAAATGTCTATATAGCCTAAAAATATCAAGCATATGTTAATCATGAACATCTTAATGCCAATGAAAAAGAGAAGATGGTGGATACACAACCATCCATGCAATGCTTCAAGTTTGTGGAGCATGGAAATTTATCTAACCAATGTAAAAATCAGAATATAATGGAGGGAATAAATCATCAACATCAACATAGGACAAGGGAAAATGTGTATGCTTTTTCAATCACAAAAACTGAAGTAGAGGCTTCAAATTATGTGGTGATAGGTACACTCATTATGCTCTCGAATCTAGAAAGTGATTTGTTTTAATCTAGTTCTATACATTCCTTTATTTCATCTATGTTTTCAAAGAATTTAGAATCAAATCTAGAACTTCTAGAAGTTGAATTATCAATTAAGACTTTTGAAGGGATTTTTTTAAGAATCAAAGGTATATATAAACCCTATTATCAACTTTGGTGTGTAAAATATCCTAAAAAATCTATAGTCATTCCCATGGTAGAATTCAACATTATACTAGGGATATACTAGATCTCAAAGTATAATTCTAAGATCAACTAAATAAGAAAGAAAATTTATGTGGTCATGAATGTAAAACCAAAAAATATTTTATAGGATAGATATACCAGCCTGAACTTTGTATATAATAACCTCCTATATATTTCTTTATTAATATTATTGGCAAATAGGGAGAATAAAATAAAAGTCTAAATATAGAAAATTTCATCATTGTTCTGGAATACATTGATTTATTTCATGAAGAGTTACCATGACCTCCCCTAGAAATAAAGGTATAGTTCTCCATTGAACTCATAACTGGATCTGATCCAATATTAAAGACCCTATATATAATGTAATATATAGAGTTATAGTAATTAAAGAATCAAATTCAAGATCTTTTGGGGAAAGGTTTTATTTTACCAAGTGTGTCTCTTTGGGGAGCACCTATTCTATTTGTAAAGAGTAAGGATGGATCAATGCGGCTATGAATTGATTATATATAACTTAATGGGGTCCCAATAAAGGAAAATAATCTTTCAATGATTGATGATTTTTCAACCAAGTTTCTAAGGATAAATTCTTCTCCAAGATTGACCGATGATCAAGGTATCATCAGTTATGGGTGAAGAAACAAAATATCCCAAAGGCCACCTTTTGAAAATGATATTAGTATTACAAGTTTATTATGATTCCATTTATCTAAACTAATTATACTGATACATTTATGGATTTAATGAATAAAGTCTTTGAGGACCACCATGATGAATTTTTTGTGGTATTTATTGATTTCATTATGATATATTCTAGTATTTAAGAAGAAAATTAGGGTTATCTAAGGGTTATATTACACACTCTAATGAAGGAGAAGAAATTTGGTAAATTTAGTAAATTTTATTCATGTTTACAAAGTTTCATTCTTTTTAAATATTTCAACTAATGAAGGAATCTCAGTTGATACTACCAAGGTAGAGGCTATAGGGGGTAGCCTTATCCTAAAAATGTAAATTAAATTCATAGTTTATTTGGTTTAGTGAGATATTATATAAGGTTTATGAAAAAAGTTTCATGAATTCATAATCCAATAACCAAGTTAAATTTAAAAGGATTTAAATTTATCTAAAAAAATGAGTGTGAACAAAGTTTCCTAGAACTGAAGAGGAGGTTGGTTAGTGAACATGTGCTAACTCTACCCTCTACTAGAGAAGGATTTTTTTCTATAGTGATGTATCTATGAAAGGTATTGGATGTATTCTCATAAAAAGTGAAAAGGGGATCTACAATTAATCTCAATAGTTACAACCGCATGAGAAAAAACTATCTCACTCCTGATCTGAAGTTAGCTACAATCATCTTTGATATGAGGATATGAAGACACTATCTTTATGGTGTAAAATTATATATAAACATAGAACACCAAAGTTTGAAGTATATATTCAAACAAAAGTAATTTAATATGAGAAAAAGGGTATAGATTGATCACATTAAATACTATGATTATTCAATTCATTATAATCCCCTAAGAGAAAATAGAGATGCATATGTATTGAGTAAGAAAGATCATTGTATTCTAAAAATGATGATAATTGAAGGAGATCCACTAATTAAGGACCTGGTAATATTAGACATGGGGATCATAAATGGACTGACATCATCAATCCTATCCCAAATAATTTCTCATTTGTCATTACTAAATAATAGTAAGAGATATCAAAGAGATAATACTTTAATGAAAAAAATGGAGACTGTGAAAAATGGTAAATTTTCTGAATTCAATATTGATTGAGGTGGTGTACAGAAATTTGGAACAAGGATATTTGTTCCATATAATCCAAATATAAAGAATAAGATGATGGAAGAATCTCATAAATCTACATTATATGTACACCCTAAAAGGAAAAATATTTATAGGGACCTTCATGATCATTATTGGTGGGATAATATGAAAAAGAAGATTGATGACTACACTACAAGGTTCTTGGTATTCCAAAAAGTGAAGGCGGAGTGACAACTTCCAAAATTGGTATTGCAACCACTACCCATACCTGTAAGTAGTGGGAAAACATCACCATAGTTTTGTTGATTGGACTCCCAAATAAATCCAATAGAAACAATACAATATTAGTTGTAGTGGATTGAATCACCAATACTTCCCACTTCATCACTATTTGGAGTGATTTATCTCTTTAGTAAATTGTAAATATATATGTAAATAAAGTAGTGAGGCTTCTTGGGGTACCACTTACAACCTTTTTTTATCATGATCCAAGGTTCACTTATAAATTAAAAAGAATTATTCAACATTATATGAATATTGAATTGAATTTTAGTATGTCCTATCACCCCTAAACTGATAACCAATCTAAAAGGACCATTTAGACATTCAAGTACATGCTGATAACTTTATCAGTGGAATTTAAAGGTTTATGGGATCAACATCCTCCATTAGTCGAGTTCTCATAAAAGATATCTTCTAATAAATTATTAAAATCTATCTGTATGAAGATCTGTATGGGAAGTGATGTATAACTTCTACTTGTTGGGATCAATTTGGTGAAAAAATCTAATTGGACCCATCCTTGTAAAAGATATGATAGAAAAGGTTCAATCAATCAAAAACATATAAAATCTACTCATATTTGGTAGAAGAGATATAATGAAAATCCTATAAGGTAATTGAAGTTTGATGTTGGAGATAAGTTTTTCTTTTGAATATCACTGTGAAAGAGATTCATGTAGTTTAGAAATAATAGAAATCCTCACCCTAGGTAAATTTCCCCTTTGAGATCCTTGATTGCATGAGAGAAGTGACCTATAGACTTACACTTCCACCAAACATGAATCAAGTTCATAATGTATTCCACATATCTTCTATGAGGAAGTACATACCTGATCCATAAAATATATTGAATCTAGAAGTGGTACAACTAGAACATTACCTATCTTAGGAGGAGTATCCAGTGAATATCTTAGACCATAGAGACAAATTTATATGCATCTAGACAACTCAACTTGTAATAATTTTGTGGAGGAACTATAGATATGAAGAGATAATATGGGAATCAGAATAAATAATAAGACAAAAGTACCCTCATCTATTCTCAACTGAAAATATGAGTTGAAATTTCAAGGATGAATCTTTTCAAGGGGGATAATATAATGGATTGAAAATTTATTATATGATTAATAAAAGAAATAATTTTTCATGATGAATATTTTATTATATTATTCAATATGGGCACATTGAAATAATTTTATAGAAAAATATTACATGTCAAGTAATGATACTAATTAATATATCTAAGAATACTACATGGATATAAAAACTAAATAATATCAACAACACAACGGTTTACTCTATAGGTTCAAACTCTAACAAAATATTTAATGAGTTATGAAAACTGTTAAAAGAAAAAGAAACTTTAGAAATATAATTGAAATTATCAAGGGAATTATAAAAACATTCAAGAATAATGTAGTAAATGTCAATGAATGAAAGAGAATATATAGGGTATAAGGGGAAAGTGACCATTGAGACCTAATAGTTATATGACTATTGGTCAATATGACCATTAGATAATATGACTATTGATAAATATAACCATTGACTAATATGAACATTTGTTAATGTGACCATTGGGAATTACGGCCACTGGTAATAATTTTTTTAGGATTAGTGTTTATAAATGCCAATGAAAAATTATAATTTATCCAGAAAGGAGAAATAATGACCTTAAACAGTAGAGTCATGTATTTTGAATCCTATTTTTAGGAAATTGGGAGGGAGGTAGTGTCACTGGGGTTCACCCTTGACCAAGAGAAAGTATAACATCAACAAGTAAGTCTTGAATGAAATCGAATTTGGGAGAAGTTCAAGTTAGGGGAGATTACCACTAGTTCAATGTTAACTGATCCACCCCATGAAACTACCAACGTATCACACCTTAATCTTAGGGTTCATGCTAGGGTAATAAGGGTTTTTGTGTTTAGAACTTAGTTCCATAAAAATGTAATTTCCATTTTATAAGTGAAATAATTATTTCACCCATCCCATTTTTGGTTTTATTTAACAAATACACATGAACATAATATGAATTTCATAGATGCACAGATACTGACCAAATGGCTTGAAGGCCTTTATTTTTTATTATTTTTGATAATCCACCTTTCAAGGGGTGAGTTGGAACCCTTAAAAGGCATGAAGGCTTAGAGACAATTACATGAACCGTAGGTCTTAGAGAGAATCACACAGACAATACAACTTGGAAATGCTCCTCCCCATCATATGTCATGAAATCATCACTCCACCGTCATAGGTGTAACACCCCAAGCTTTTATGAAAAATATTCTTTTTAATTTCATTAATGTCTTGTGTTGTACGCTACACCAAAAGGAGATTGCACAACACGCATCCCTGACTTGGCTTGCATTACACGCAAGCACGACCTTCCACGATAACGTGTGTTGTACGCAATACCGAGTTTCGCTAAACAACGATATGCTATTAAAATATTATTAAAACTAGCCGTTATGAATAGTAAAACCGACTTTTTGAATTTTAATAAATTTTATTTTTGAAAATGGACTTCATTTTTGGATTCGGAATATCGAAATTAGGCTAGGGTGAAATTTTGGTATTTTTCTGAAAACTTTCAATTTTTGATGAATAGTGAAAACACTGAGTTACTATTTAAAACCTGAATTTTTATTTAAATAATTATTTATTTTATTTAAATTTATTTTAGGTCAAAATTGATACATAATACCTATATAAGTTCAATATAATCCATTGGAGTCATTTTTTAATAATTTTAGATATATAAAAATTTTATTGAACTTTTGACTGTCTTTTACCCACCTCCTAGAAGAATTTGCAAATTTACATAAAACTTAATTTTACCGCTTTTGGGAATGGAATTTCAAAAATCTGAGAGACACGGTTGATGTCAGTAAGTAAAATGTGGTTCAATGAGACGAAAATAATTTTTGGTGAATAGTAACTTTTTACTTTTATTTACCACGGTTAAAAGTAAATAGGGTAATTAAGGGTAAAAATTATATTATTATTACCCTAACACATGTCCAAATTCTATTGGATAAGTGTAATTAGACCAAAAACAACCTTAGTAATAAAATATGACCATTTAGGCCCCCTTGGATTAGATTAGGACATTTATTATTAATTTATTTAAAGAAGGGTTAAAATAGTTAAAATCAAAGTTTAATAAGTACATAATTTTTAATATAGGGTTATACATAAGATAAATTCGACTATAAATATTAATTAGAAGGCTAAAAATATTTCCTACATAATGATATTTTATTTGTAATTTTTATACTTTCAATAATTTAATTTATTTATGACACAATGATGATGCAATAATTATCTTATTAATGAAATATTGACATAATTGATGTTATAAATACCAAAATAAATGTAATTTGAGACTTTTTATGAATTTAAAAACTTTTATATGTTAATATGTCATGTTATTGTTGATTTAATTAACTTTGTTCAAACTAATAATTCTGTTATGATTTTCACAAAAATCAATTACCAAATAGAGTCAAAATTGACATAAAATAGTTTTTTAAACAAATATTATATTATTAATTGTTATTATATTCAAAAAAAATCTAAGGTTCGGACAAATGACTTATATAAGGTTATATATATTAATTATAAACAACTTTGGGTTCGTTTGGCTTGTTATAGTAATTTTATTAACCTTATAGTGTAAGAACACAAAAAGACACGGTAAAAGTAAAATTATCTAACTTAAAGTTAAATCTAAATGATAAGGTTAAAATAGGAACCTAAACTTGTCTAAATTATATTGGATGAGAGGGTTTCGACCCATCCCCACCTTAGCTTATAAATAAATCAATTTGGAGCTATTTAAAACCGAATATGACTTTATAATAAAATAATATTTTTAGTTTTTCCAAAGGAGCCCCTCTCCTCCCTTATAAAAGGGCACCTCCTCCCTCTCTTCCTCACACCACTTTGAGCCTTAAAGCTCGGCCAAAACCTGCCAATTTCTCTTCTCCACTTCCCTATAAACATCCTAGAGGTTCTGGTCTTCTTCAAAGACCAATATTAGTGCCCTAAGAGGAGGATTAAAAAAGGCGCTTCAAAGAAGAGGTAATGTCCGTTACCGATTCTTTCAACTTTATTTCTTCTTCCACTTATTCTTCATTAGTTGTTTCATTATGAAGTAATAAAATCAGTATCACTCATATACTGATATGTTATTATAATTATGATACAACCCTATTTCACCATCTATCCATCCTACAGAAAATGAAATCACCACGCGTGCATACGTACAGAATACCATCTCCACGACGTGGTGTAATCTGTTTTTCCGCCACCACCTTACATGGATGGGTATAATGGTGTAAATAAATGATTATTGTAAAGTGATATTTATTCTGAAATAGTATACATACACTCCAATACAATTCCACAATCATGGGAATGATATCATCGCTCGTGCGTACGTACGGACTACCGTCTCCACGAACGCGATGAGATTCATTTTCCATGATTAACCATTCAAGAATGATTATAAAGTATACATAATGAATAATAATGAAATATATGACATAATAATGCTACTGGATTTATGTATATATATATATATATATATATGTATGTCATATACTCAATTCCATTCAATTCAATAAGGAAACGAAAACAGCGTTCATGCGTACGTACGGCCTACCGTCTCCATGAACGGTGTATTTCATTCCTTTTATCGATCTATAATATATATGTATATAATGTATATATATTATATATAAATCATGTTTTACATTCTGGAATTATTTAAATCAGGATATAAGTAATAATATCAAGAACGATGAGTCGAAACACATACGATAAATGAAACGATTTTACCCAAAATGATCTTTAACATGGAATTTACAAAAGAACGGGTAATATAAAGTCATAAGTGAACCATATATGATATCATAACAATGAATATGATTCTGTAATAAGTCAATGACATTATTTAAATCATTATACATGAGGTTCGGATACATACGAAGCATATCGGACATATGGTAAGGGATAAATTTTCAATCTCATTTTTATCTGAGATTGCTTATACGTAAGTATTTACTGTGGTTATGTTTATCATCCATGACCATGTTTTCTAAAAATGTTTTCATAAAATGTTTATTATTATTCCATGAATGTTTAAAGTCATTTTTACCCTTTATTGACTTTTTACCACATTGTATGAATGTAATCTTTCCTTTGGTTACCATATAAGGTACTTTTTGACTTTTCCGACAAAAGTATGAGGAGAATGTTATTTTTAACTTATACGGTGTGAACGGATTTTTACAGTTTCATGACGCCTCATTTTCAAGAAGCTTCCTCTACAAGATTTCATGATTATTTTCAAAAAAACCCTTTTCTTTTAAAATTGCATGGAATTTTGTGAAAAGAAAATGATTTCAAAGAAGAAAGGATATTTTCCTCAAGAATTCATTTCAAGTGTTTTGCCAAAACTATTTTCCATCTAAGATGATATTATCTCATATGTGTATGTTTCAAGTAATATGTCTCTATGATTTAAATGGTTTCAATTTTCTTATGATGAAATTATATCAAACTTTTATGGATTATGTTATGATGGCATGATGTTTAAGAATCCCATTTTATTACATGGGTTATGCTATGATGTATGATTTATGATTTTGTAGTACACGAAAGAATGATTTCATTATGAGATGGGTGGGACCTATATATCCCTACAATGCATTGGGTAAAGATTTATATCTCATGAGATAGACATGGATGGAACGGTAAGTTAATTCGGTTCAGTGTTACAGGATTTAAACGAGGAGTGAACTCGATTCAGAAAGGGACTTTGTCCACTAAGATGGTCTTGGCAGCAATGCCTTGGCTACTATGGAAATCATGAAATGTGCTGAATGGTTTCAACAATTACATGTTTTATTCCCATTTTATCATGGTTGATGTTCTATTATGATATATGCCTTACGTACTTCCACGATTTATGTCTTTTCTCAAGATTTTGATGTTTAAATTTCATGTTCAAGTTTTTGCTTCCAAATGTTTATGGATTGTTTTATGTTATCTATGTTTGCCCTTACTGAGCATTTGAGCTCACCCTTTTTATGTTTTATTTTCCCCAGGATGTAAAGAAAGGTTTTAGGTAAGGAAACAAAAAGGGGAAGATCGTTATGGGAGTTGTTGAAGATATTTCAACATGATTAGAAGTTTATATTCCGAGTTTACAAAGACACTAAACTATCACGATCCTTGTGTGTGTGTTTTTGTTATGTATTAAGTATTCCGAAAAAGTAATGTAATGTCCATGTACGTAAAGCTTCGGGTCTCTATAGTTGGTATCAGAGGAAAGGTTTAGTCAACCTTTGGAAACTAGGATGCGAAAATGTTTGTGAGATCCCTAGAGATATTTCTAAGGTATGTCTAGGGATGTCCCTAAGGATAAGTATATGTATAGGATATAGTCTAAGAACTACAGTAACGATCTTAGAATTTAACCTAAGATGTTAGATATTGAAGGTACTCCCCCATTATTATGTTGTTTTCCCTAGCATGATTTTTGCCTCTCACACTATTCTTTTTGGGTTTTAGACGATGGCTGGAACCCGAAGGAACGGTGTTGATCAATGTAATGGACAATGCAATGATTGTCCTCCTGAACAAACAAATGTTATGGGAGATGGATTGAAAAATCTTATTGCTATACTTACACAAGCTATAAATCATTCTGGACTTTCAAATGAGCAGAGAAGGGAACAATATTCAATTGAGTCCTTCATGAGGCATTGTCCACCTTCTTTCAGTGGGTCCTCTGATCCACTTGTTGCTGAACAATGGATCAGTACCACTGAAAAGATATTTTCAGTTCTTTAATGTTCTGAACATGATAAAGTCATCTTAGCAGTATATCATTTGGAAGGTGAAGCTGATAAATGGTGGAATCTTATCAAGAATATGAGGCCAAGAGTTGAAATTGAGTCCATGGAATGGGACGAGTTCAAGAACTTATTTTTCAATAAGTACTTCCCTCGTATTCTTCGAACAAAGATGGAGAAGGAGTTTCTTGAACTAATGCAAAAGGATGATGAATCTGTTGGTATATACAAAGCGAATTTTACAAGGCTTGTAAGGTATGTATCTGGCTTTATCATCCAAGCTGAAAGTAAAATTGATCGATTCTTTAGTGGCTTAAAACCAAATCTTCGAAGGGCATTAACTATAAGAGACTTCAATAGCTATGAAGAAATTGTGCGTTGTGCTATCAAGGTAGAAATGGAAGTTGGTGTTACATATCCATCTAATGGTTTTGACAAGAAACGAAAGATGGAGTTCAAGGAGAAATCTCAGAATAATGGTGAAAAGATGATGAATGTTTCCTTATGCTCAAAGTGTGGAAAGAAGCATGGTGGAGATTGTCTTAAAGGAACTAGAAAATGTTTTAAGTGTGGAAAATAAGGTCATCGTGTAGCTAAGTGTTGAAGTAATGGAAAAAGGGTTGCAAATGGTGTGAATAAAGAAAAGACTGCAGAGAACGCACCAACAACACTTCAACGCTTCAAGTGCAATGAAATGAGGCATTATGCTAATCAATGCCCTAATCCAAGGGTAAATAATGATCAACATGAGCAACCACTTAAGGAAAAGGACAAAGGGAAGTCACATGCGATCACTATTGGCGATGTTGAATATCACAACGATGTGGTAGAATGATTAAGTGTTTATGTAATGGGATTCCAAAATAATGTTGTATATAGTATCGTGGAATATTGGAATATTTATGTATTGGTCTATTGTGGTTTTCAATAATTTTATGGTACCAGTAACCATGGAAAGTGATTGAGAAATTTTGGTAAGCAGATGATATGCGCATAATGAAGGGATAAGAAGATAATGAGATGTTTGATTGTATTCATGAGCTCATGATTGATATAAGGACTAAGTGATATCATGGTTTGAGTATAAATAATTTTGAGGATTTTGGTATGCGGAAAGTGTTAACTTTTAACTGCATTCATGTTTTCACTAAGGTTCAATGGGTATTTGTTCCTCAATAGAATACATGATTAAGGTATTCACATGTTTGTAATTTGACCAACAAGATATATCTTATGATATATGGGGGATAAATGATGGCATTCACGTGATTGTTATGTGACATTTCAAGTAATCATTTTCTTTATACTATGAGCGTGGACCGAAGTATTTTAGATAAGCCTAAAGATTGGAATGGATTATGTTGGACATAAGTTAGTATTGTTTAAGGATAGAACTTTTTTTGATATTATTGATGGGTTGTTATAGTAATATATTTTTAGAAAAAGGACAACCTGCAGGATGGGTGACAACCCATCGCGTCGGACAAGGCTGTGGGAATTGAACCCACAACCGAAGTGCGTCTGGCCTTTATCGCCTACCACTGGCCTACAAGAAGTCCCTGGTTAGTAGAAACTAGTTTTATTTTATTACGCGGTATGATATATAAATTATAAGTTCATTTTTGGAATTGTATACGATTAACCTCACCATAGATGGACTTATGTATATTTGATAACTTTTGCTAACCTTTTTTTTAAAACAGATGGAATGACCCATCATTCTATCACATGATCTGTTAACACTTCACGAATAACAAATTCAACTTCATTTCTTTAAGAGATTAAGTGGAAATTGTTCAAAGAATGAACAATAGTGAGATTGTACCAAAATAAAGTAAGTATTTATTCTAATTCAAATTCTTCAACTTTAGGGAAATGATCTTGAAAACCAAAAATGTTGTCCTAGTGCCCTTATATCCGATGAATCAGATGGTACCCTAGATCATCACAAATTTATGGATTTGTGATTGTTTGATTTTTTATAGCCATTTTCTCTACCACTCTCCATCAGAACATGATGGTTAGATTTATCTTCTATATCCATATTTTCACCTATGTTCTCCTATGTGGAAACCCAGTGATTAGTTAATTTGGGTAACCATTACGTTTCATATGTTAGTCTTTAAAGCCATGTTTTGGTATTCCTTTTTACGATGTGGATTTCTATTAATGAAACTTTCGAGTAGTAAACCATTTATAACCCCGACGAATTTCGAGGGAGAAAATTCATTTTAAGGGGGGTAGAATGTAACACCCAAAGATTTTACAAAAAATATTCTTTTTAATTTCATTAATGTCTTGTGTTGTACGCTACACCAAAAGGAGCTTGCACAACACACATCCTTGAATTAGCTTGCATTACACGCAAGCGCGACCTTCCACGATAGCATGTGTTGTACGCAATACCGAGTTTCGCTAAACAACGACATGCTATTAAAATATTATTAAAACTAGCTGTTATGAATAGTAATACCGAATTTTTGAAATTTGATAAATTTTATTTCTGAAAATGGACTTCATTTTTGGATTCGGAATATCGAAATTATCCTAGGGTGAAATTTTTGTATTTTTCAGAAAACTTTCAATTTTTAATGAATAGTGAAAACACTGAGTTACTATTTAAAACTCGACTTTTTATTTAAATAATTATTTATTATATTTAAATTTATTTTAGGTAAAAATTGATACATAATACCTATATAAGTTCAATATAATTCATTGGAGTCATTTTTTAATAATTTTAGATATATAAACATTTTATTGAACTTTTGACCGTCTTTTACCCACCTCCTAGGAGAATTTGAAAATTTACATAAAACTTAATTTTACCGCTTTTGTGAATGGAATTTCAAAACTCCGGGAGACATGGTTGATTTCAATAAGTAAAATGTGGTTCAATGAGATGAAAATAATTTTTGGTGAATAATAACTTTTTACTTTTATTTACCACGGTTAAAAGTAAATAGGGTAATTAAGGGTAAAAATGATATTATTATTACCCTAACACATGTCCTAATTCTATTGGATAAGTGTAATTCGACCAAAAAAACCTTAGGAATAAAATATGACCATTTAGGCCCACATGGATTAGATTAGGACATTTATTATTAATTTATTTAAAGAAGGGTTAAAATAGTTAAAATCAAAGTTTAATAAGTAAATCATTTTTAATATAGGGTTATACATAAGATAAATTAGACTATAAATATTCATTATAAATATAAACATATTTCCTACATAATTATATTTTATTTGTAATTTTTAGACTTTAAATAATTTAATTTATATATGACACAATGATGATGCAGTAATTATCTTATTAATGAAATATTGACATAATTGATGTTATAAATACCCAAATAAATGTAATTTGAGACTTTTTATGAATTAAAAAACTTTTCTATGTTAATATGAGATGTTAGTGTTGATTTAATTAACTTTTTTCGAACTAATAATTCTGTTATGATTTTCACAAAAATCAATTACCAAATAGTGTCAAAATTGACATAAAATAGTTTTTAAAACAAATATTATATTATTAATTGTTATTATATTCCTAAAAATCTAATGTTCGGCCAAATTACTTAGATAAGATTATATATATTAATTATAAACAACTTGGGGTTTGTTTGGCTTGTTATAGTAAGTTTATTAACCTTATAGTGTAAGAACACAAAAAGACACGGTAAAAGTAAAATTATCTAACTTAAAGTTAAATCTAAATGATAAGGTTAAAATAGGAACCTAAACTTGTCTAAATTCTATTTTATGAGAGGATTTCTACCCATCCCTACCTTATCTTTGAAATAAATCAATTTGGAGCTATTTAAAACCGAATATGACTTTATAAAAAAATAATATTTTTAGTTTTTCCAAAGGTGCCCCTCTCCTTCCTTATAAAAGGGCACCTCCTCCCTCTCTTACTCACACCACTTTGAGCCTTAAAGCTCAATACAACCCTGCCAATTTCTCTTCTCCACTTCACTATAAACATCCTAGAGGTTTTGGTCTTCTTCAAAGACCAATATTAGTTCCCTAAGATGAGGTTTCAAAAAGGCGATTCAAAGAAGAGGTAATGTCTGTTACCGATTCTTTCAACTTTATTTCTTCTTCCACTTATTCTTCTTTAGTTGTTTCATTATGAAGTAATAAAATCAGTATCACTCATATACTGATATGTCATTATAATTATGAAATAACCCTATTTCACCATCTATCCATCCTACGGAAAATGAAATCACCACGCGTGCGTACGTACGGAATACCGTCTCCACGCCGTGGTGTAATCTGTTTTTCCACCACCACCATACATGGATGGGTATAATGGTGTAAATAAATAATTATTGTAAATTTATATTTATTATGATATAGTATACATACACTCCAATACAATTCCACAATCATGGGAATGATATCATCGCTCGTGCGTACGTACGGACTACCGTCACCACGAACGCGATGAGATTCATTTTACATGATTAACCATTCAAGAATGATTATAAAGTATATATAATGAATAATAATGAAATATATTACATAATAATGCTACTGGATTTATTTATATATATATATGTATGTCATATACTCAATTCCATTCAATTCAATAAGGAAACGAAAATAGCGTTCATGCGTACGTACGGCCTACCGTCTCCATGAACGGTGTATTTCATTCCTTTTATCGATCTATAATATATATGTATATAATGAATATATATTATATATAAATCATGTTGTACATTTTGGAATTATTTAAATCAGTATATAAGTAATAATATCAAGAACGACGAGTCGAAACACATACGATAAATGAAACGATTTTACCCAAAACGCTCTTTAACATGGAATTTACAAAAGAAAGGGTAATATAAAGTCATAAGTGAACCATATATGATATCATAACAATGAATATGATTCTGTAATAAGTCAATGACATTATTGAAATCATTATACAGGAGGTTCAGATACATACGAAGCATATCAGACATAAGGTAAGGGATAGATTTTCAATCTCATTTTTATCTGAGATTGCTTATACGTAAGTATTTACTGGAGTTATGCTTATCATCCATGACCATGTTTTCTAAAAATGTTTTCAAATTTTTTTTACTATTCTTCCATGAATGTTTAAATCCATTTTTACCCTTTATTTACTTTTTACCACATTGTATGAATGAAATCTTTCCTTTGGTTACCATATAAGGCACTTTTTGACTTTTCCGACAAAAGTTAGAGGATAATGTTATTTTTAACTTATACGGCGTGAACGGATTTTTACGGTTTCATGAAGCCACATTTTAAAGAAGCTTCATCTACAATATTGCATGATTATTTTCAACAAAACCCTTTTCTTTTAAAATTGCATGGAATTTTGTGAAAAGAAAATGATTTTAAAGAAGAAAGGATATTTTCCTCAAGAATTCATTTCAAGTGTTTTTCCAAAACTATTTTCCATCTAAGATGATATTATTTCATATGTGTATGTTTCAAGTAATATGTCTCTATGATTTAAATGGTTTCAATTTTCTTATGATGAAATGATATCAAACTTTTATGGATTATGTTATGATGGAATGATGTTTAAGAATCCCATTTTATTACATGGGTTATGCTATGATGTATGATTTATGATTTTGTGGCACACGAAAGAATGATTTCATTATGAGATGGGTGGGACCTATATATCCCTCCAATGCATTGGGTAAATATTTATATCTCATGAGATAGACATGGCTGGAATGGTAAGTTAATCCAGTTCAGTGTTACAGGATTGAAACGAGGAGTGAACTCGATTCAGAAAGGGACTTTGTCCACTAAGATGGTCTTGGCAGCAATGCCTTGGATACTATGGAAATCATGACATGTGCCAAATGGTTTCCACAATTACATGTTTTATTCCCCTTTTATCATGTTTTATGTTCTATTATGATATATGCCTTACGTACTTCCACGATTTATGTCTTTTCTCAAGATTTTGATGTTTAAATTTCATGTTCAAGTTTTTACTTCCAAATTTTTATGGATTGTTTTATGTTATCTATGTCTGCCCTTACTGAGCATTTGAGCTCACCCTTTTTATGTTTTATTTGCCCCAGGAAGTAAAGAAAGGTTTTAGGTAAGGAAACAAAAAGGGGAAGATCATTATGAGAGTTGTTAAGGATATTTCAACATGATTATAAGTTTATATTCTGAGTTTCCAAAGACACTAAACTATCACGGTCCTTGTGGGTATGTTTTTTTTATGTATTAAGTATTCCGAAAAAGTAATGTAATGTCCGTGTACGTCAAGCTTTGGGTCTCTACAGTTGGTATCAGAGGAAAGGTTTAGTCAAACTTTGGAAACTAGGATGCGAAAATGTTTGTGAGATCCCTAGAGATATTTCTAAGGTATGTCTAGGGATGTCCCTAAGGATAAGTATACGTATAGGATATAGTCCAATAACTATGGTAATGATCTTAGAATTTAACCTAAGATGTTAGATATTGAAGGTACTTCCCCTTTATTATGTTGTTTTCCCTAGCATGATTTTTTCCTCTCACACTATTCTTTTTGGTTTTTAGACGATGGCTGGAACCCGAAGGAACGGTGTTGATCAATGTAATGGACAATGCAATTATTGTCCTCCCGAACAAAAAAATGTTATGGGAGATGGAGTGAAAAATATTATTGCTATACTTACACAAGCTATGAATCATTCTGGACTTCCAAATGAGCAAAGAAGGGAACAATATTCTATTGAGTCCTTCATGAGGCAACGTCCACCATCTTTTAGTGGGTCTTCTGATCCACTTTTTGCTGAGCAATGGATCAGTACCACTGAAAAGATATTTTCAGTTCTTCAATGTTCTGAACATGATAAAGTAATCTTAGCAGTATATCGTTTGGAGGTTGAAGCTGATCAATGGTTGAATCTTATCAAGAATACGAGGCCAAGAGATGAAATTGAGTCCATGGAATGGGACGAGTTCAAGAACTTATTTTTCAATAAGTACTTACCTCATATTCTTTGAACAAAGATAGAGAAGGAGTTTCTTGAACTAAAGAAAAAGGATGATGAATCTGTTGGTATATACGAATTAAATTTTATAAGGCTTGCAAGGTATGCATCTAGCTTTATCATCCAAGCTGAAAGTAAAATTGATCGATTCTTCAGTGGCTTAAAACCAAATCGTCGAAGGGCATTAGCTATAAGAGACTTCAGTAGCTATGAAGAAATTGTGTGTTGTGCTATCAAGGTATAAATGGAAGTTGGTGTTACATATCCATCTCATGGTTTTAACAAGAAACAAAAGATGGAGTTCAAGGAGAAATATCAGAATAAAGGTGAAAAGAAGAATAATGTTTCCTTATGCTCAAAGTGTGGAAAGAAGCATGGTGGAGATTGTCTTAAAGGGACTAGAAAATGTTTTAAGTGTGGGAAAGAAGGTCATCGAGAAGCTGAGTGTCGAAGTAATGGAAAAAGGGTTGCTAATGGTGTGAATAAAAAAAAGACTGCAGAGAACGCACCAACAACACTTCAATGCTTCAAGTGCAATGAAATGGGGCATTATGCTAATCAATGCCCTAATCCAATGGTTAATGATGATCGACATGAGAAACCACTTAAGACAAAGGACAAAGGGAAGTCACATGCGATCACTATTGGCGATGTTGAATATGAAAACAATGTGGTGGAATGATTAAGTGTTTATGTAATGGGATTCCAAAATAATGTTGTATATAGTATCGTGGAATATTGGAATATTAATGTATTGGTCTATTGTGTTTTTCAATAATTTTATGGTACCGGTAACCATGGAAAGTGATTGAGAAATTTTGGTAAGCAGATGATATGCGCATAATGAAGGGATAAGAAGATAATGAGATGTTTGATTGTATTCATGAGCTCATGATTGATATAAGGACTAAGTGATATCATGGTTTGAGTATAAAGAATTTTGAGGATTTTGGTATGTAGAAAGTGTTAACTTTTAACTGCATTCATGTTTTCACTAAGGTTCAATGGGTATTAATTCTTCACGAGAATACATGATTAAGGTATTTACATGTTTGTAATTTGACCAACAAGATATATCTTATGATATATGGGGGATAAATGATGGCATTCACGTGATTGTTATGTGACATTTCAAGTAATCATTTTCTTTATACTATGAGCTTGGACCGATGTATTTTAGATAAGCCTAAAGATTGGAATGGATTATGTTGGACATAAGTTAGTATTGTTTAAGGATAGAACTTTTTTCGATATTATTGATGGGATGTTATAGTAATATAGTTTTAGAAAAAGGACAACCTGCAGGATGGGCGACAACCCATCGCGTCGGACAAGGCTGTGGGAATCGAACCCACAACCGAAGTGCGACTGGCCTTTATCGCCTACGACTGGCCTACAGGAAGTCTCTGGTTAGTAGAAACTAGTTTTATTTTATTACGCAGTATGATATATAAATAATAAGTTCATTTTTGGAATCGTATACAATTAACCTCACCATAGATGGACTTATGTATATTTGATAACTTTTGCTAACCTTTTGTTTAAAACAGATGGAATGACCCATCATTTTATCACATGATCTGTTAACTTCACGAATAACAAATTCAACTTCATTTCTTTAAGAGATTAAGTGGAAATTGTTCAAAGCACAAACAATAGTGATATTGTACCAAAATAAAGTATTTATTCTAATTAAATTCTTCAAATTTAGGAAAATGATCTTGAAAACCAAAAATGTTGTCCTAGTGCCTTTATATCCGATGAATCAGATGGTACCCTAGATCATCACAAATTTATGGCTTTGTGATTGTTGGATTTTTCATAGCCATGTTCTCTACCACTCTCCATCAGAACATGACAGTTAGATTTCTCTTCCATATCCATATTTTCACCTATGTTCTCCTATGTGAAAACCCAGTGATTAGTTAATTTGGGTAACCATTACGTTTCATACATTAGTTTTTAAAGCCATGTTTTGGTATTCCTTTTTATGTTGTGGGTTTCTATTAATGAAACTTTTGAGTAGTAAACCATTTATAACCCCGACAAATTTCGAGGGCGAAATTCATTTTAAGGGGGGTAGAATGTAACACCCCAAGATTTTACAAAAAATATTATTTTTAATTTCATTAATGTCTTGTGTTGTACGCTATACCAAAAGGAGCTTTCAAAACACGCATCCCTGACTTGTCTTGCATTACACGCAAGCATGACCTTCCACGATAGCATGTGTTGTACGTAATACCGAGTTTCGCTAAACAACGATATGCTATTAAAATATTATTAAAACTAGCCGTTATGAATAGTAATACTGACTTTTTGAAATTTTATAAATTTTATTTTTGAAAATGGACTTCATTTTTGGATTCGGAATATCGAAATTATCCTAGGGTGAAATTTTGGTATTTTTCTGAAAACTTTCAATTTTTGATGAATAGTGAAAACACTGAGTTACTATTTAAAACCCGACTTTTTATTTGAATAATTATTTATTTTATTTAAATTTATTTTAGGTCAAAATTTATACATAATACCTATATAAGTTCAATATAATTCATTGGAGTCATTTTTTAATAATTTTAGATATATAAAAATTTTATTGAACTTTTGACCGTCTTTTACCCACCTCCTAGGAGAATTTGCAAATTTCAATAAAACTTAATTTTACCGCTTTTGTGAATGGAATTTCAAAAATCCAGGAGACACGGTTGATGTCAATAAGTAAAATTTGGTTCAATGAGATGAAAATAATTTTTGGTGAATAATAACTTTTTACTTTTATTTACCACGGTTAAAAGTAAATAGGGTAATTAAGGGTAAAAATGATAATATTATTACCCTAAAACATGTCCTAATTCTATTGGATAAGTGTAATTCGACCAAAAACAACCTTAGGAATAAAATATGACCATTTAGGCCCACTTGGATTAGATTAGGACATTTATTATTAATTTATTTAAAGAAGGGTTAAAATAGTTAAAATCAAAGTTTAATAAGTAAATAATTTTTAATATAGGGTTATACATACGATAAATTAGACTATAAATATTTATTAGAAAGGTAAAAATATTTCCTACATAATGATATTTTATTTGTAAATTTTAGACTTTAAATAATTTAATTTATTTATGACACAATGATGATGCAGTAGTTATCTTATTAATGAAATATTGACATAATTGATGTTATAAATACCAAAATAAATGTAATTTGAGGCTTTTTATGAATTAAAAAACTTTTATATGTTAATATGACATGTTAGTGTTGATTTAATTAACTTTTTTCGAACTAAGCATTCTGTTATGATTTTCACAAAAATCAATTAACAAATAGTGTCAAAATTGACATAAAATAGTTTTAAAACAAATATTATATTATTAATTGTTATTATATTCCTAAAAATCTAAGGTTAGTCCAAATGACTTATATAAGGTTATATATATTAATTATAAACAGATTGGGGTTCGTTTGGCTTGTTATAGTAAGTTTATTAACCTTATAGTGTAAGAACACAAAAAGACACGGTAAAAGTAAAATTATCTAACTTAAAGATAAATCTAAATGATAAGGTTAAAATAGGAACCTAAACTTGTCTAAATTTTATTTTATGAGAGGATTTCGACCCAACCCTACCTTAGCTTCGAAATAAATCAATTTGGAGCTATTTAAAACCGAATATGACTTTATAATAAAATAATATTTTTAGTTTTTCCAAAGGAGCCCCTCTCCTCCCTTATAAAAGGGCACCTCCTCCCTCTCTTCCTCACACCACTTTGAGGATTAAAGCTCGGCCAAACCCTGAAAATTTATCTTCTCAACTTACCTATAAACATCCTAGAGGTTCTGGTCTTCTTCAAAGACCAATATTAGTTCCCTAAGAGGAGGTTTCAAAATGGCACTTCAAAGAAGAGGTAATGTCCGTTACTGATTCTTTCAACTTTATTTCTTCTTCCACTTATTCTTCTTTAGTTGTTTCATTATGAAGTAATAAAATCAGTATCACTCATATACTGATATGTAAATATAATTATGAAACAACCCTATTTCACCATCTATCCATCCTACGGAAAATGAAATCACCACGCGTGCGTACGTACGGAATACCGTCTCCACGCCGTGGTGTAATCTATTTTTCCACCACCACCTTACATGGATGAGTATAATGGTGTAAATAAATGATTATTGTAAAGTGATATTTATTCTTAAATATTATACATACACTCCAATACAATTCCAAAATCATGGTAATGATATCATCGCTTGTGCGTACGTACAGACTACCGTCTCCACGAACGCGATGAGATCCATTTTCCATGATTAACCATTCAAGAATGATTATAAAGTATATATAATGAATAATAATGAAATATATGACATAATAATTCTACTGTATTTATGTATATATATATATGTATTTCATATACTCAATTCCATTCAATTCAATAAGGAAACGAAAACAGCGTTCATGCGTACGTACGGCCTATCGTCTCCATGAACGATGTATTTCATTCCTTTTATCGATCTATAATATATATGTATATAATGAATATATATTATATATAAATCATGTTTTACATTCTGGAATTATTTAAATCAGGATATAAGTAATAATATCAAGAACGAAGAGTCGAAACACATACGATAAATGAAACGATTTTACCCAAAACTCTCTTTAACATAGAATTTACAAAAGAACGGGTAATATAAAGTCATAAGTGAACCATATATGATATAATAACAATGAATAGGATTATGTAATAAGTCAATGAAATTATTTAAATCATTATACAGGAGGTTCGGATACATACGAAGCATATCAGACATAAGGTAAGGGATAAATTTTCAATCTCATTTTTATCTGAGATTGCTTATACATAAGTATTTACTGGGGTTATGTTTATCATCCATGACCATGTTTTCTAAAAATGTTTTCATAAAATGTTTACTATTCTTCCATGAATGTTTAAAGTCATTTTTACCCTTTATTGACTTTTTACCACATTGTATGAATGGAATCTTTCCTTTGGTTACCATATAAGGTACTTTTTGACTTTTCCGGCAAAAGTACGAGGAGAATGTTATTTTTAACTTATACGACGTGAACGGATTTTTACGGTTTCATGACGCCTCATTTTCAAGAAGATTCCTCTAAAATATTGCATGATTATTTTCAACAAAACCCTTTTCTTTTAAAATTGCATGGAATTTTGTGAAAAGAAAATGATTTTAAAGAAGAAAGGATATTTTCCTCAAGAATTCATTTCAAGTGTTTTTTAAAAAAAATTTTCCATCTAAGATGATATTATTTCATATGTGTATGTTTCAAGTAATATGTCTCTATGATTTAAATGGTTTCAATTTTCTTATGATGAAATGATATCAAACTTTTATGGATTATGTTATGATGACATGATGTTTAAGAATCCCATTTTATTACATGGGTTATGCTATGATGTATGATTTATGATTTTTTGGCACACAAAAGAATGATTTCATTATGAGATGGGTGGGACCTATATATCCCTCCAATGAATTGGGTAAAGATTTATATCTCATGAGATAGACATGGATGGAACGGTAAGTTAATCCGGTTCAGTGTTACAGGACTGAAACGAGGAGTGAACTTGATTCAGAAAGGGACTTTGTCCACTAAGATGGTCTTGGCAGCAATGCCTTGGCTACTATGGAAATCATGACATGTGCTGAATGGTTGCCACAATTACATGTTTTATTCCTGTTTTATCATGGTTGATGTTTTATTATGATATATGCCTTACGTACTTCCACGATTTATGTCTTTTCTCAAGATTTTGATGTTTAAATTTCATGTTCAAGTTTTTCCTTCCAAATGTTTATGGATTGTTTTATGTTATCTATGTTTTCCCTTACTGAGCATTTGAGCTCACCCTTTTTATTTTTTATTTTCCGCAGGAAGTAAAGAAAGGTTTTAGGTAAGGAAACAAAAAGGGGAAGATCGTTATGGGAGTTGTTGAAGATATTTCAACATGATTAGAAGTTTATATTCCGAGTTTCCAAAGACACTAAACTATCACGGTCCTTGTGTGTCTGTTTTTATTATGTATTAAGTATTCCGAAAAGGTAATGTAATGTCCATGTACGTCAAGTTTCGGGTCTCTACAACAGGGCTAGCCAGCTATCTATCCTGTGCAGAGCTGTATAGGCTCAGTACTGATGGTAATGCCATACCCTTCCATTCTTCCAATTCCAGTTAGCTCTGCTCTGGTGAATGTGCCTGCCCTAAATCCTCATCTAGAGCCCTATACCTTGTAGTTTAACTGGTACATCTGCAATTTCATGTGTCCTAACAGCCTCGGTGTGAGCTGAAGTCCTTGTGGTGGCCCAAAGTCCTTGAGAGACAACTAGCCTGAAGGCCTTGGGTGGCCCAAAAGCCTTGTAGGACCCAGGGACCAAATCGGTGGCCCAGTGGCCTAGATGGATGAATAGTTCTAGATTCTACAGTGCATGCTATATTACCTGGTACAATACTTCTGTAGTATCCCAGAAATATGTCCCCACCCATATTTGATCTCAGGTATCTTGGATGCACTTACCGAGTCCCCACCAACTGGGCTGAGGCTCATGTATGTAGACACACAGATAAAATATAATTATATCCTCAATAAATATATAAAATTTTATAATAAACTCATGTGTTTTATATAAAGATCATTTTAATGAAATAAACTTTTAAAACACTATTTATTTAAATATAAATGATGATATAATTTTACAATGGCCAAGGAAATTTTTTATATGTGTAAAAAATTTGACTATGTTATAAGAATTGTTATATTTCCATAAACAATGAGTTTTATTTAATAGTTAAAATTATCACATTTATAGAATTATTTTTATAAAATAAATATTATATTTAAAATCATCACATAAAAATGAGGTTAGGGTGAATTTTTTAGAATTTTTTAAAATACATTATTTTTCATTGAATAGTAAAAATATAGTTTTGTGTTTTCAGTATGTTGTATGACTTTATATATATGAAATAATGATTTAATAATTAATTAAATATAACCCATTAACTAAAATATGTTATTTTATTAATTTTATGCATTTTAATGGTTTTAAATCAATTTCTAAACCGATAAATGAATTTCCATAGTCTGAAATGGAAATTATGTATAAAGTATTATTAAAATATGGATTTAGTTTCTAATAGATTAAAATATTATA